>OY728145.1:862510631-863797023 GCA_963277665.1 Viscum album
TGTGCATAACAAAAATAATTAATATAATTTATCTATTATAGTTAATTATTTCATTAATTTCACACCTGCACTTCCAACGAACACCACACCTACTCACGACTATCACGCCTAGAGGTCTCCCCAGCTCGTCGTTGCGCCTCCGCCTCACGCTACCCTTAGCGCCACCCATGCCTGGGGTCATCGTCCCATGCGTCAACCCCACTACCAGGTCTGCCTTATGCATGTGCCCCATGCCTCGCCTTTCTACTCACGCCATTTGGCATCTCCACATCCCCACTTGTCTGAACCCCTCGCGTCACCCACCATCTCACATCATCGCAATTAGAGTTTTTTTTTAATCCGTTTTTTTTTTTAATTACAAAAACCGTCCAGGTTAAAAAAAATTAAAAATGCACCTAAAAGGCGGCATCCTGAATGTCGCCTTTGCATTTCAGGTGCAAGGCGGCATCCGGGATGCCGCCATTGCACTGCGGGTGAAAGGCAGCATCCGCGATGCCGCCTTTCCCCTAAAAAAAATTTAAAAATTTTTATATTTATTTTTGTTTTTGTTTTGTTTATATATATATATATATATAAACAAAACAAAAAATTTCAGCAGAATTTCTCTGCTATTAAAGATCCAGTGCTACAGCCATTACAGCAGTCTGGATTCTGACAGAAACCCTCACTCAGACCTCCCTTTTATAAGAGGGTTTGCCCTGAAAATCATTCTGCATTTTCGATGTGGGATTCAGGTTCTTCCTTTCCTGCGCAGTACATTGTGCATTTCCGATGTGAGATTCTGTTTCAAGTACGTGACTTTGAAATACAATAAAATATAAACTATAAGACCAATATAAATGAAATTTTAAACATTGATTAAACATATAATAAATAGTTGAAAACAAAAATAATTTCCTCAAAAATATTGATGAAAAATAATCTATAACCTTTCAAAACCGCCTACTTGAAACTTAAAAATGTCTCAAGTACGTGAATTTGAAAGACTATAAAATATAAACTATAAAACGAATATAATTGAAACTTTAAACATTGATTAAACATATAATAAATAGTTGAAAACAAAAGTAATTTCCAAAAAAATGTTTATGAAAAGTAATTTATAAGCTTTCAAAACCGCTTACTTGAAACTAAAAAATGTTTCAAGTACGTGAATTCGAAAGACTATAAAATATAAAATATAACACCAATATAAATGAAACGTTAAACATTGATTAAACATATAAGAAATAGTTGAAAACAAAAGTAATTTCTAAAAAAATGTTAATGAAAAATAATTTATAAGCTTTCAAAACTGCCAACTTGAAACTTAAAAATGTTTCAAGTACGTGAATTTGAAAGACTATAAAACATAAACTATAAAACGAATATAATTGAAACCTAAAACATTGATTAAACGTATAATAAATTATTTAATTATTTAATTAGTTATATAATTATTAATTATATAATAATTAATTAGTTAATTTGTAATATAATTATTAATAATTAATTATATAATAATTAATTAGTTAATTAGTAATATAATTATTAATTATATAATACTTAATTAGTAATATAATGATTAATCATATAATTATTAACTATATAATAAATAATTATTTAATTAGTAATATCATTATTAATTATATAATAATTAATTAATTAATTATAAATATAATAATTAATCATAATAAGTAATTATAATTATTAATTAGTAATTATTAATAATTAATTATGTAAAAATTAATTAGTTAATTAGTAATATTATTATTAATTATATAATAATTAATTAGTAAATTTGTAATATGATTTTTAATTATAATTATTCATTATAATTATTAATTAGTAATTAGTAATATAATTATTAATTATAATTATTCATTACAGTTATTAATTAGTAATTATTAATAATTAATTATATAAAAATTAGTTAGTTAATTTGTAATATTATTATTAATTATATAATAATAAATTACTAAAATAGTAATATAATTTTTAATTACATTTATTCATAATAATTATTAATTATTAATTAGTAATTATTAATTAGTTAATTAGTAATATAAATATTAATTATAATTATCCATTATAATTATTAATTAGTAATTATTAATAATTAATTATATAATAGTTAGTTAGTTCATTAGTTATATAATTATTAATTATATAACAATTAATTAGTAAATTATTAATATAATTTTTAATTACATTTATTCATTATAATTATTAATTATTAATTAGTAATTAGTAATTAGTAATTATTAATTATTAATTAGTAATTAGTAATTAGTAATTATTAATTATTAATTAGTAATATAAATATTAATTATAAATATTAATTATAATTATTAATTATTACTTATTAATTATTAATTATTAATTATTAATTATTACTTATACAGTAATTATTTAGTTAATTATTAATATAACTATTAATTATATAATAATTAATTAGTTAATTATTAATACAATTCTTAATTATATAATAGTTAATTAGTTAATTAGTAATATTATTATTAAATATAATTATTATAATTTTTAATTAGTAATTATTAATAATTAAATATGTCATAATTAATTAGTTAATTAGTAATATTATTATTAATTATATAATAATTAATTAGTAATATAATTATTACATATATAATAATTATTTAGTTGATTAGTAATATAATTAAAATTATAACTAATTAATTAGTAATTAGTAATTATTAATTATTTATTAGTTAATTAGTAATATAAATATTAATTATAATTATTCATTATAATTATTAATTAGTAATTAATAATTATTAATAAGTAATTAATAATTATTAATAAGTAATTAGTAATTATTAATTAGTTAATTAGTAATATAAATATTAATTATAACTATTCATTAAATTATTAATTAATACTCATTAATTATTACTTATATAATAATTATTTATTTAATTATTAATATAAATATTAATTATATAATAATTAATTAGTTAATTAGTAATATAATTATAGTCTTTCAAATTCACGCACTTGAAATATTTTTAAGTTTCAAGTAGGCGGTTTTGAAAGGTTATAGATTATTTTTCATCAACATTTTTGAGGAAATTCTTTTTGTTTTCAACTATTTATTATATGTTTAATCAATGTTTAAAATTTCATTTATATTGGTCTTATAGTTTATATTTTATTGTAAAGTCACGTACTTGAAACATTTTTCAGTTTCAAGTAGGCAGTTTTGAAAGCTTATAAATTATTTTTCATCAACATTTTTTAGGAAATTCCTTTTGTTTTCAATTATTTCTTATATGTTTAATCAATTTTTTTATGTTTCATTTATATTGGTGTTATATTTTATATTTTATAGTCTTTTGAATTCACGTACTTGAAACATTTTTTAGTTTCAAGTAAGCGGTTTTGAAAGATTATAAATTACTTTTCATCAGCATTTTTTTGGAAATTCCTTTTGTTTTCAACTATTTATTATATTTTTAATCAATGTTTACAGTTTCAATTATATTCATTTTATAGTTTATATTTTATAGTCTTTCAAATTCACATACTTGAAACATTTTTAAGTTTCAAGTAGGTGGTTTTGAAAGGTTATAGATTATTTTTTATCAAGATTTTTGAGGAAATTATTTTTGTTTTTAACTATTTATTATATGTTTAATCAATGTTTAAAATTTCATTTATATTGGTCTTATAGTTTATATTTTATTGTATTTCAAAGTCACGTACTTGAAACAGAATCTCACATCGGAAATGCAGAATGTACTACGCAGGAAAGGGAGAACCTGAATCCCACATCGAAAATGCAGAATGATTTTTAGGGAAATCCCTCTTATAAAATGGAGGCATGGGTGAGGGTTTCTGTCAGAATCCAAACTACTGTAATGGCTGTAGCACTGGATCTTTAATAGCAGAAAAATTTTGCTGAAATTTTTTGTTTTGTTTATATATATATATATATATATATATATATATATATATATATTCCGCCTTGCACCCGAAATGCAAAGGCGGCATCCGGGATGCCGCCTTTCGGGTGCATTTTTTAAAAAAATTAACCTGGACGGTTTTTGTAAAAAATATTTTTAAAAAAATGGATTAAAAAAAACTCTCGCAATTACCACATTGGGCCACCACTTTCCCATCACTACCGCTGGACATACCTGACGCCAACAGCCCCTATAATCGCATACAAGAACCCCTCTGATCGCATACTAGAATGATAGAGGGAAAAGGGTTTCACAAGTGTGGGAGAGACGATGATTAAATGAGCAGGAAACAAAAGTGATGGGGGAATACGTCGGGTCTGGATGTGATGACCAGAAGCGATGGAGGCAGTGCGACAAAAATGGATAACAGGGGTGATGCCATAGGAGAGGGAAGAGAGCGGTGAGGCGATTGGGCAATGTCGGCAAGGAGGGAGGGGTGAGGCTATGTTCGGTCTAGAGGGAAGAAGGCGGACGAGTGATGATGAGTTTTCTTGTAATTGAGTATTAACAATTTTATATTTCTCTTTGTTTTGATAAATTACTCTTATATAACATGTAATTCAATTCAATTTTGTTTCAAAATTGATTTTTTCTTTTAAAAATGTTTTAATGTTTTATTTTGATCTTTTTTTGTTTTCTATTTTATACTCTTAATCTTGTTGTTTTTTTTAAGTTGTAAAAATTTAGGCATTATGTGCAAGCCGCTTAAGCCGAACCTGCAACCACATTTAGGGGGACTCGGAGGTCAACTCCCATGGGAGATCTAGCCCTTGTGGCTGAAGTCGGTTCGAGCATGGTGCACGCATATCACATGAAGGCACCGTGTATAAGGCCCTCGGTGAGAGAGTGATGGCGCATTCTGGTTGTTATAATGTGCGCCCACCATACCTTCGAATCGATGTGGGACGCAGTTAAAAACCGGGATTTAATCTCGGTTGTTGATTCGTTTTAATCCCGTCCATCTAATCTCTCATCTCGCATGTTATCTTTTTGAACTCCCGCATTTCTTTTATTCTTCTCGCGTTTCTTCTTCATCGTCTTTCTATCATCCTCTTCGGTCGACCATCGACCTCCAGTTCACCGACGATCATCACAAAACCTCCGATGTTTTTTAACCATGCTTCTTCAAGCTCGCAGGTTTGTTTCGTCTGGTCTAAGCATTCTCTTCTTCCTCGGACTTCTGTCATCTCACTGTGTCGATTTGTTCATTCGAGTTTTTACAGTAACTTCTTCTTCTTCTTCATGGTCGTTCTTTGTCTCTTTTGTTCCTTTGGTTCTTCGGTCTTCTCATGTTGGGTGCTCGTCGAGTCACCATTGGAAAATTCCAACATTGGGTGACGAGTCACCGTTGGTAAATACCAACAGTGGAAAATTACCGTCGGGTTATCAACGGTGAGTCATTTTCCCCGCCATTGGACATCAATGGTGGGTTGCTTTTTACCCACTGGTTGTTCTTCTTTTGATGTATAGAGTTCGATAGTAGCTCCGTCGAGCCTCATCTTCTATCCACCAGACATTTCTCCTTTGTTGTTCAATACTCTGAAAGTAGCTCTATCGAGCTGCCTCTTTTTTTTCTTTTTTCTTTTTCTAAAGGTTGGGGCTGAAACCTCATGTTATTATTAAACCAAATAAAGACCTCTTTTGACTGGGTAGAGGGAGACCCATTACATAGCCCGAAAGCACAGGGGCATGAAAGCCCATTTTTTAGCCCTAAGGGCCTCCGGTGGATAGTACTGCTACAGTCTCTACTACAGTACCACCACTGCTACAGTACCTCCGCCACTACGGTGTCACCGCCGCTACAGTCCACCACTACTGCAGTACTGCTACAGTACTCGGGAATTTCGTCCCTGCCCAGAATCAATCTTGGGTCTTTTGGATGCCAAACAGGAGCCTACCCATTCTATCGAGCTACCTCTTATTTCATCGGTTGATGTTGTAATAGACTTCTTATTTTTATAATTGTTTTAATTTTGTATTCTTATTTTTAAAAGATGTTTTTAATTCTATTTATATGCAGTTTCTTTGTGGTGTTGGATTTCTTTTTTGTTGCACAGTGTCTTGGCAGTAGAGTCTTCAAGCTCCCACATGAGCTCTTGCTTCTTATGTCGAGTGCAATGTTTTCTTCTTAAATGTTTGGAGTTTTAATATGTTTTTTTATTTTTATCAAAAAAAATATTCTTCTGCTTTTCATCCTATTTATCAACAGCTTATCCGTGGTATTTTTCTTTCAGAAGCATGGCAGTAGCTTTCTTTTAATTTCATTCTGTTTGTTTTAATTATTTTATGCTTAATTGAATAACAATGGTTTTGATTTATTCATATGTTATAACATCTTGTTGATATTGGGTTGGTGTAGCTCGATCCATTCTGGATGATGATTGGGTCGAATGCTTCTGACTCATATTGCGCACTCGACCGCAACACCGCTAGTCGAGTTGATCGACTGACATCGACATGGCATTGTAGTAGTGCGGACTTTTAGCATGACTATTGTAGCGGGTCGGGTTTTGGAGTCAACGGTACTGTAGCAACGCATATTTCCAGCCATCGGCCACTGTAGCATCTTGGACTTGGGTTGTCGCGACATTGTAGCAATGCGAACTTATAGTCACCTTTCACTGTTGCACGGATTTCATGTGCGGTTGGTGGAATAGTACTTCATCCTCCTTATTAACTCATTTCGAGCTAGGGTTTTGGGTGTGCTTGAAACTCTAAAAGTAAATTGTGTTCTCAAATCATAGTGAAATTCTACCTCTCTATGGATGTAGGGATTATTTTCCTGAACCACCTAAATCTTTGTCCAAAATCTTCCTCTTCTTTTGTTTTTTTCCTTTTTACTCTTTTGTGAATCGTTTTACGTTTCATTAATCCCGGCGTTTCCACAACAGCTGATTGGTATATTTTTTTTCTCAAAGTCACTGTGGAACATTTCCAACGGTGGGTCTTGAATCACCGTTGGAACTCAACAGTAAGTCATGAGTCACCATTGGACATCCAACGATAGGTATTTTTTTATTCTTCTCATGAAACCTTTTATTGCTAAGTTGCATTGAATTACTTTTTGTTTTGATTAATTCTTTTAATTTTTGTTTAAAATTGCAATGGTGGATAATGCTCTATTTTAACCACCCTTAAAACCCAATGGTTGGTCATGAGCGACCGTTGGCTTCATGGAACGGTGAGTCATGAGTTGTCATTGAACTTCCAAAGGCAACAAAATTTTTATTACATTTTCTGAAGCCTTTGGATGCACAGAGGCTTGCAATAAATTTTGTTTTGGTTCGTTGCTTTTATTTTTACATGAAATTACAAAGGTTGATTTTGCTCTGCTTTCAGTGGTATGTAATGACTCACCACTCTGTTTCCAACGATAGGTCAATGAACCACCATCAGTTAAAAATTGTTTCCAAAATTTTTATTTCTTATTTTATAATTAATGTTGTTAAAATTACTCTCTTAAATGTTTTATCATTTTATATTGAAATATAATTGTAACAGTGTTAAAATAATTGTACCATTATTTTTACACTGGTTAATGTAGAACTGTTACTCATCTGATGCTCTGTTTTTACAACATTTTGTAGTCTTTATTTTCTGGAAGAATTTATTCTTATTTCAATTGTTTTTACAATTGTTAATTGTTTAGAATTGTTATTGCTAAAATATTAAATGTTTTATTTTATTATTTCATGAATAAATATAAAGTTTGATTGTGTTTTGTTTACAACATGGCTTTAACAAAATAATGTAACAGTCTTATTATATTGTTATACAATAACATGTGTCGTGTAAATACTGGACATGGATACGCTCCTAAAGGATTTTGCTTTAATGATCTGAGAGATCGCTTAAAGGATAAAACATAAACTAGTGCAAATGATTCACTCGATGAGAATATGATGATACAATTTATGATGCTCTCAAATTGATCAACAAACTTCTTCAACTTCTTCTGTTCTTTTATTACGATCACTGAAGATCTTCATTGCTTTCATCTTCCATCACTGGAGTGATCAAAGAATACGAGTTGCATTGAATTTCTCCATCATCTACTCAGCTACTGTTTTATTTTTCTTCATCATCTGCTCAACTGCTATTTTATTTGTTTTTATTATTTCTCCATTGTAATTCTTCCTACCATTTGTTTGTCCTCTAAAGTTTTGGTTTAAGATTTTCCCTTCCAAAATCTATCGTTGAATTATTCCTCTCATCTAAAAGAAAGATCGGGTTGTTCCTCTCAGACAAAAGGAATGTAGGTTGTAACTCCTTCAAAAGTTAGAAATTGTATCATCATGTGTGAAAAAAATACGTTTGTATTTGTATGTAATCGGGTTGTCACTCATTCAAAAGTGAAGATCTAGTAAATATCAATCTCCTCGCGGGTCGCGGGTAAGGAATGGGCCTAAAAAATTTGACCGTTAAGAGCATGGGTTAATGCGCGTTTAGCCCGTGAGGGTGCGGGCCAATGCGAGTTGAGCCCGCGCGGGTGTGGGCTGAACCGCGAGTCTGATTTAAAAAAATATATATTATTTTTTACAATATATACTTTTTAGCTTTTTTAATAAAAAATCACGATTAAACCATGACATTATTTCTTACTATAATGGTCATACTAATTCATCATTTATTCACATATGAATTTTATATAGGTCTATATTTATTGTTTTAATATGATATAATATTTATATAGTAGTTATTAACCATATTCACTTGGATATCCCACCTCTGAAAAAATGAAACTCGTCTCCCCTGCACATGGTTTCAATTCTAAAAGAGTTATTATAATCATAATATTTTTTAAGTTGATTTAATTTTGTTATCATTTATTTTTATTTTATTATAAATAAAATTGGAAATGACCTCATGGGAACCCTAATAACCCCCTCTGAAATCGATCGTTACATGGAGAGTCGTCGTTCATTCACAGGTCCAGCAGTTCGCGTCACTACACAACCAAGATCACCATTTATCGTTCATCACCGAACACTACCTACTTTGCATTGTAACAGTTCGTCACCACAACGATGTCAACACATGCCACCATTAATTCATATAAAAATATTTCATTGAAACTCTAATTGTTGTCAATCCATACTTCCTCCAACTAATATTAAAAATGAGAAAAAAAAATACAATATTTAAATGATTATAAATAGTATTTTTAAAATACGAGCAAGACGATGAGATCCCCACGGGTTTATGCAGGGCGAGGCAGGCTTGAAATTTTTTATTCGTATTATATGCAGGCTTTTGCGGACAAACTCGTGTAGTCTCAAACTTGCGCAGGCTTTGCCAACCCCGCCCCACCGGTGCGGGCTTGAAATTTTTTCTTCGCATTATATGTAAGATTTTGCGAACAAACTCACACATGCTCAAACTTGCGTGGAATTCGTCCACCTCACCCCACCCATTTCGCATTACTATATGTGTTAACTGTTTTATTTCCGCTACAACTTTTATCATAACTCTGATAAATTAGTATTTGTACTAATAAATTAAAATAGACTATTACCTACGTAGCACCACTAATTTTATGAGTTGCAATAAATCCACTGCACCGTGCGACCCACACCACGCCTGAAACTCCTCCGGTCCTGTTTTCCAATGTATTCCTTGATTTCCTCCATCCCCCCCGCCCCCTTGTTTACCCAAAACGCTGCACAGTCCCTGGCGTCACCTGAATGATCCTTTATCCGCGCGGGCAGTCCTCATAAACCCGTTTTTAATACGGTTATTTTTTAAGAAGAGCGCCCCGCCCCAAACCTGTTTTGACCGCAGCCCATTTTGCATTGCTAATGTGGGTTTTGACCGCAGCCCATTTTGCATTGCTAATGTGGAGATTTTTTTTTTGAGATATGTGTTTCTTCACATAGTAAGAAACAAATTTTAGTGATCTAGAATTGTTGAGTCTAAATGTGTTATAGTGCCACAAGTTACAACCCGAATGATGTGGATGACAAGATAGATCACATATTTCAAATAAAATTGTGATCACTTATTGTGATCATCATAGTGCAAACAAAGTTCAACATCTTTAATCCAAAACACTAGGATGTTATCATTCCATGAAAGAAAAATATTAACATTAAGTATTGAATTTGGTGTTAGTTTCTACCAAGGAAAAAAACAAAGGATGTTTTCACAAACCTCTACCGAGAGAGAGAAACCATTATGAAAAATCGCAAGAGATTTTGATATAGTTGACCAGATAGTGTTCATAAAAGAAGACAAAAGCAGTCAAACACATCTTTAATCTGGACAATCAATCTGCGCATAGGGGTGGCCACCAGAGCCATCCATCTCCTCCATAGAACACAAACTGGATAACTTGACAATAGCACAAACCTTCAATCTGGCAAAATGGATTAAAGAGACCATGAAAAAGACCGAGAGAATTTGATATAATTGACCAAACAGTGTTCATAAAAGAAGACAAATGCAGTCAAACACACCTTTAATCTCACATCCTGAAATCCAAGACACAGACCGTGTTCTCCGCGGAGCAGGCAGCGATCCGGTCACCGTCCTTATTCCAACACACCTCAAATATGCCCCCTTTCCCCGTGTATGTCTTAACCATCTTCCCCTCCTTCAGTGACCACACATGCAGCGATCTATCCAGGGACCCACTCACCAAAAACTCCCCGTTAGGGCTGAATGCCACTGAGTATACTGGGTCCCTGCCCATTCCAACTCACTTCAGCCTCAGCCAACACCACTCACCCAAAATATTTCATCATAAACATTCATTACCTGTGACCATTCAGACTGTACAACCGTCTCCCTTGCTCAACATCCCACACCTTTACTGTCGAGTCAAATGATGCGCTGTGCCAAACACACACCATGGACAATGCTAGAAACACAGTCAAGGCAAATAAATAAACTGTTTTTCTCAATACCTCGCCAGCACTAATGGTAGATTAGGGTTGTTTGTGCCTGGTCCGGTTGGACTCCATCTAATTGTATAAATCTCCTGCAAAGGCTCAACTGAAGCTTGTGAGTTGCAATTAATAATAAATCAATTGTTAAATAAGGTATTCATGATGGCCCAACAACACCTTCTCGTGTTCCTTCAGATCATGGACATATTTCTCCTGCTTCATACTCCATATCTGAAACATGATTTAAACGGTAAAGACTCGTCCTTATTGAAAAAGTAATTTTTCATACAAATGTAAGATTGAGTATTTTTTTCAGAAACAGAACAAACACCGCTTTTTAAGCGGTAACTGCCGTAAGCAGTTTTTAGTTGAGTGTTGTCAAATGCAACCTAAAACTAAAAAAAGAATGAAACGGCATAATTATAGAACTCAAGAAGAATTGCACTTTCGCAGTTGTATCATCGGAACAAGAAGCCAAAAGTAAACATGTTGGATCCCATTTCACGCAATTAACTTCACCCTGAAATGCCACAAATTTGAAATCATGAGACAACTAATTCGGGTCAGTGATGATCACAGTTGGCGCAGTAAAACAAACCTCATGCCCTGAAAATGCTTTTATAGGACAGTTCTCCCCGATCTTGCAAACATATATCATAGTGTCCGTGGAGCTAGTAGCAAATGAAACATTATTTCGCCAGTCAGTGTCAAGTGTTGGACCTGGAATGAAATATTAAAGTCACATCATTAATGGTGAGTATTTTACAAACACGAACCATTCCAAATTCCAATGATCATTTGTAGTAAAGGAACCTGTGTGAAATTCAAAATGCTGTTTGCACTCCTCTGCCTTCACATCCCACACAATTGCAGTTTTATCACAGCTACCAGTAAGAATGTAATCACCCTTCTTGTTCCATTTCAGAGAAAAAATAGGACCTTTATGTTTGTTTAAAATACTTTTCAGTTCCCCTGAGCAAAGGCGCCAAAATAGGAAAATACATCAATTTTATGTTCAATAATCGTTTTTTTTTTTATATATATAATTTTATCAGAGGAGCAGAAATAAACAGAGACAAAAACGGGAAACAAAAATAAATTTAATCCAAAATAAAAAATAACCCAAAACATGAGACAGTAAGCACCATTTTTTTTAGCAAACCACCTATTCTTTACACATATTCTAGGAAGGGGATGCCAGCTGTCCGGAGGAATTCCAGCTAAGCAGCAGTTGTGCAACTGCTTTTCTATTTCTGTTGTTGGAACCCATTTAAGTGTAAATGGGTGAGTCCCACATCGGACTTACCCGTCCTGTACATTTGTTTCCTAATCTATAAAAGGATGTCCTCACCTCACATTGAGGAAAGGGGAGTTCACCCTCTACATGGTATCAGAGGGATTTTTATCCCACATCCTCCCTCCCTTGCGGATTCCCGGCATTCTCCCGGCCCCGCCTCTCTCACTCCTGCCCTAGTCTTCCCGGCAGGCCCTCCCTCCCGGCGCACCTCTCCTCTCCGGCCCTCCCTCCCGGCGCTCCTGTGCTCCCGGCAGGCCCTCCCTCCCGGCGCCCCTCCCCAGCGCCCCCGCACCCTCGCCCTCACCCGACGGCCCTCTTCCTCCCCGACGCCGCTCCCTCCCCGCGGCTCCCCGCGGCTCCCGGCCCTCCCGACGAACCTCCCTCCTCTCGCGCGGCTCCAGCGCGCCTCCCGGCCCTCCGGTCCGCCGCGGCTCCCACCGCGCCTCCCTCCCGCCGTCGCAGCCCATCCCGTCGCCGGACCTCCACTGCATGCGACGGCCCTCCCGACGGATCTCCTCCCTCCGGCGCCTCCCGCTGCTCCAGCGCTCTCGCCGGCCTCCCGCTACTCCCAGCGGCCTCCCGCTGCTCCCGACGCCATCACCCGCGCGCCCCGCCAGCGGCCTCCCGCTGCTCCTCCGCCGGCGCCTCCCGCTGCTCCCCGCGCCTCCCGCGCCTCCCTCTGCTCCAGCAGCCTCTCGCGGCTCCCGGCTCCCGGCGGCTTCTCCCGACTCCCGGCTCCCCGGCTCCCGGCTCCCGGCTCGCCCCGCCATCCCGGCGCACCGCCTCCCGGCGTCTCGCCCTCGGCCTCGCCCCGGCGCTGCACCCTTGCCCCCCCCCCCAGCAGCTCCCTACCCGCTGCCCTTTCCCGGCGTTGCTCCCGGTTCGGCCTTCCGGCGCCCGGCGCGCCCCGGTCCAGCCTTGCTCTCGGCCCTGCGGCGCTCCTGCCCCAGCACTCGCGCCGCCCCTGCCCGGCCGCACCATCCTGAGCGCGGCCACCTGTCGCTGCTCCCTCCGGCCGCATCTCCGGGCCGCTTCCCTTCCACCGCCCGACTCCCGGCGCACGGGTCCAGCGCCCGCCCTCCATGGACGCCTCCTCCGTTCTTCCGTCCCTCATCACGGCCTCCTCCCGGCTTGTCGATGACCGGCTGGATGCCACTAATTTTTCTGTCTGGCGGAAGACGGTCTTGATGTCCCTCCGCGGCATGGGGCTTCATTCTCATCTTGAGAAACCCCCGCCTGAACTCAATGATCCTAAGTTCGACTCTTGGCAGCTGGCGGACAGCAAAATATTCGCCCTACTGGTCAACTCCATGGACCGCTCCGTGAAGGATGTCACCCGGACTGCCAACACCGTCAAGGAGCTCTGGGATTCCTTGATTGTCATGTTCTCCGAGACCAATAACTTGGCCCGGGTCTCTGACGTTCTACAACGTCTCTCGCATATCCGCCAGCAGGATCGGACCTTCCCCACCTACTTCATGGAATGGAAGGGTCTCCGCGATGAACTACAGGAACTCTGGCCGATTCCTCAAACTCCGGCCGAAGCGCAGACTCAGCGGGACCAGCTCTGCCTATTCAACCTGCTGAATGGCCTCGCACCGGACTATGCCACGACGGCCACCGAGATGCTTGCCAGCCCATCTACGCTGGATATCCCGCAGGTCTATCATCGCCTGCAGAAGGCACATCGGGCCCTTGCACCACCCGTCCCCCTTCCTGATCACACTGCGCTCCTCGGACGTGGCGGTAGTCGTCCTCCCAGCCCTCGTGGGCGCGGCCGTGGGGACGGCCGACCTCGCCCCCTCTGCCAGCATTGCGGCAAGCTCGGCCATCTAGTGGACCGTTGCTGGGTCCTGCATGGTCGTCCTGAGTCGCAACCCCGCCGGGGCCAGACTGCGCTCCGTGCTGCGCCCTCACCTGCTGCTTCTCTTCCCTCGTCATTGGATCTCTCCCTGGCTGAGCTCCAGCTGATTCATGATTACCGGTCCACCTCCATCGCGGGCTCTTCGTCGGCTTCTCTTGCCCATTCCGGTGGTCACACTGCCCCTGTCAGTCATCGTTCTCCGGCATGGATGCTTGACTCTGGTGCGTCCGACCACCTCACCGGGGATGCAGGTATGCTCTCCCACTACCGTCCCTATAGTGGATCCTCTGCCATCACTGTTGCTGATGGGTCCACTCTCCCCATAGCCGGCTTTGGCTCCTGTTCCCTCACCTCCTCCCTCCACCTCTCCTCGGTGGCTCATGTACCCCGGAGTCCTTTTAACCTGCTTTCCATCAGCAAACTGACCAAGGATCTCAATTGCACTGCTCTCTTTTCCTCGTCTTCTGTTTTGTTTCAGGAGCGGACGACGAACCGGGAACTTGGTAGAGGCCAGCTTCGGGATGGAGTGTACATGTTCGCTGGCCCGTCTTCCATCGCCTGCGCGTCTCTCCCTGCTCATGCCGTTGACCTCCATTCCCGGTTGGGCCACCCTTCCGCCTCTGCACTTCATCGACTCTACCCCGATATTAGTCCCCGTTTTTCCTTTCCTTGTGAGTCGTGTCGTTTTGCGAAACATCATCGCACCTCCTATCCTCCTCGAGTTGACACACGGGCCGCCAAACCCTTTGATTTGGTTCATTCTGATGTATGGGGTCCCTGTGCTACCTCGAGTCAATCTGGGTATAAATATTACATTTCCTTCATTGATGATTATTCCCGGATGACATGGCTTTATCTTCTTCGGGATCGGACAGAGGTTTTCTCCACCTTCCAGACATTTTTTCATGAGATCCAAACACAGTTTTCTATCCCTGTCAAATGTCTTCGATCTGACAATGGGCGGGAGTACTTATCCACTCACTTTCAGCAGTTTCTCCGCGCCCACGGCATCATCCACCAGACCTCCTGTCCTGATACCCCTCAGCAGAATGGGGTGGCCGAGCGGAAACACCGGCATATCTTGGAAACCGCTCGTGCCCTCCTCTTCCACTGCCAGGTCCCTCTTCTCTTCTGGGGGGATGTCATCCTCACTGCTACTTACCTTCTGAATCGTCTTCCCTCCTCCTTACTTCAGGGGGAGACTCCTTTTCATACCCTGTTCCCCTCTGTTCCTCCTCACTCCCTTCCACTCCGCGTCTTCGGATGTCTATGTTATGTCCGGGACACTCGCCCCAATCTCTCCAAACTTTCTCCCAAATCTCTTCGCTGTATTTTTCTTGGATATTCCCGCACTCAGCGCGGGTACCGCTGCTTCTCTCCAGACCTCCGCCGGTATATCACCTCTGCCGACGTATCGTTTGTCGAGACTTCTTCGTTCACTCTCCCCTCTCCTTCTCCTTCTCCTGACTCTACCATCGATGACTGTCTTCCGCTCTTCGTTCACCCACCTCTCATATCTCCCCCTCCCGGTCATCTCTTTAGCCAGACCTACTCCCGTCGTCCATCCGTTGTACCTCCCATCCCGGCCGAAGACCACCTTGTTCCTGCTTCGTCTGCTGCTCCTGTCCCCGCTCCCGCGGACGAGCCGATTGCGCTTCGGAAAGGTACTCGCTCCTGTCAGACTACTCCTCTCTTTGTATCTTCCTACAGGGGTCTGTCAGCCTTGGAGACCGTATCGCTTCCTCGGACCGTCGGTGAAGCAAAATCTCACCCCGGGTGGCTTGCCGCCATGAGGGATGAATTGCAGGCTCTGGATGACAACCATACATGGGATCTTGTTCCACTTCCGGTGGGCAAACAGGCGGTCGGTTGTAAATGGATTTTCACTATCCGTCTCAATCCCGATGGCTCTCTTTGCCGCCTCAAAGCCCGGCTTGTCGCCAAGGGCTTTGCTCAGACGTATGGCATCGACTACTTTGAGACCTTCTCTCCAGTCGCCAAGATGGCCTCGGTCCGCCTTTTCCTTTCACTAGCTGCTCATCATCATTGGCCGCTTCATCAACTGGATGTTAAAAATGCTTTTCTCCATGGCTTTCTTGATGAAGAAGTCTACCTCCAGCAGCCTCCTGGTTTTTCGGCCTCTGGTGCCGACCGCCATGTCTGCCGTCTCCGTCGCTCCCTCTACGGCCTCAAGCAGTCTCCTCGGGCTTGGTTTGGCCGCTTCAGCACGGTCGTCACAGCCTTTGGCCTATCTCGCAGTATGAAGGATCACACCGTCTTCTTCCGTACGGCGGCGCATGGCTGTATCCTGCTTGTGGTTTATGTGGATGACATCATCATCACAGGGAGCGACTCCAAAGGCATCGCCAGTCTTAAGGCGCATCTTCACCAGCACTTTCACACCAAGGATCTTGGTCCCCTCACTTACTTCCTTGGCATCGAGGTCTCCCGGACTGCGGACACTATTTCTCTCTGTCAGCGCAAGTATGATCTTGATATCTTGCAGGATGCCGGGTTGAGCACCGCCACTGCAGTGGACACTCCCCTTGAGCCTGGGGAACGCTCCCTTCATTCTGACTCGGAACCCTTTCCTCATCCCGAGAGCTATCGCCGCCTGGTTGGTAAACTCAACTACCTCACCATGACACGTCCTGACATTGCCTGTGCCGTTGGCAAAGTCAGCCAGTTCATGGAACATCCCACCCGCTCTCAGTGGGATGCTGTCCTTCGCATTGCCAAATACATCAAGAAAGACCCTGCCCGTGGCCTTCAGTACTCCCATCATGCTCACATGGATGTTGAGGCCTTCTGTGATGCGGACTATGCCGGCTGCCTCGCTACCCGCAGGTCTACTTCGGGTTTCGCCGTGTTCTTTGCCGGCAATCTCATCTCTTGGCGCAGCAAGAAGCAGACTGTCGTCTCCCGGTCGAGTGCCGAGGCCGAGTATCGGGCCATGGCCACCGTCACTACTGAGATCCTCTGGCTTCGTCATCTCCTCCATGAGCTCGGTTTCCCCGCATCGACTCCTGCTCATATCTGGTGTGACAATCAGGCCGCCACGAAGATTGCATCGAATCCCGTCTTCCATGAACGGACGAAGCATATCGAGGTGGACTGTCACTTTCTCCGCCACCATCTGGAGCAGCACCATATCGGCTTCGGCCATATCCCGACGGCCGATCAGCTTGCCGATCTCTTCACCAAGGGTCTTCCCGGAGCTCGCCTTGAGTCTCTCACTACCCGGCTGGG
Organism: Viscum album; assembly: GCA_963277665.1. Classification (NCBI taxonomy): domain Eukaryota; kingdom Viridiplantae; phylum Streptophyta; class Magnoliopsida; order Santalales; family Viscaceae; genus Viscum; species Viscum album. The sequence goes on from OY728145.1 coordinate 862,527,891, forward strand.
TATTCACAGCCTCCCAGGCCCAGCTTGAGGGGGAGTCTGAGATGGTCCTGTGTCTTTGTTGTCTTTTTTCTATTTGTGGGACTCTATCCAATCTGGGCATGTCCAGCTTGAGGGGGAGTGTTGGAACCCATTTAAGTGTAAATGGGTGAGTCCCACATCGGACTTACCCGTCCTGTACATTTGTTTCCTAATCTATAAAAGGATGTCCTCACCTCACATTGAGGAAAGGGGAATTCACCCTCTACATCTGTTATTGTGGGGTGCAGGCGGGAAGTTAGAAAACCAGCAATCCAGAAGGTTCCAGCCCTCAATTTTTAGACTTGATTGGGGGGGGGTAAGGAAGATTTTTTTTTTAGCGAGCAAAGAGTGGCAGTGGATTGGGCTCCAGAGTTTGCTCTGAGAAAATTTCTCCTTTTTTCTTCGACACACTATCATACTCTAATTCTGTTAAACCTCTCAAACTTCCAGCCCTCAATGAGGGCTGCAATTCTGTATTACAGGATGGGAACGAAAATTACAGCAGAAAACTAGAAGAAACAGGGAAAACAACAGAAGAAATCCTCAGGAGGCCCCCAGCGCTCTCCAGCCCAAGCCCCAGGCCGTGATTTCTTCTAACAGACTTCGTGCCACCCTCAATCCACCGCATGACTCTTTAAAACAGAATTCTCTCTCTCTTCTTCCACGTGGTGCCAGCTGGATCAGTTAGCCTAACAGAATCACCTCCCACTTCAGAAATGACACTCCTGCCCCTCCTGGAGTAGACCTTCCAGACCCCAGGTAAATCCCGGACTCTATTACTCGCCGCCGCATGAGGATCAGTCTTGTCCTCAAGACTGAAAAAAAGGAAACTGATTGCGGAAGATGTACTCATCTTCTCAGGTGGCATCTTCAAAAGGGCGGCCCTGCCATTTGATGAGGCACTGCGGTTGAAAAATTCCTTCCTGAGGCTGAATGCGCCTGGATAACACAGCCTCGGGCAGTAAGCTATCAGTTTCATCACCCTCCAGGTTTTACCGGAAGGGTAGGCTGGACAGCGGAAGGTCCCACCATTTTTTTTGAGCTGTGAAATGTGAAAAACTGGGTGTATGCAGGCTGAGGGGGGAAGATCAAGCTAACAAGCCACCAGGCCGATCTTCCGCTGAACTGTAAATGGCCCATAGAAACGAGGGGCAGGTTTCTGAGAAATCTGGCAGGTTAAAGAGTGTTGTTTGTGATGCCGAAAGCGTACGGAAACAGGATCTCCCACATGGAGGGCAAGGTGAAGGCAGTGTTTATTAGTTTTCTGCTTCATGACGTCTTGGGACCGACTCAAATAATATTTGAGTCCACGATCAAGCAGTGCAAGGGCAACAGCGGGCAACTAGATTTCTGATGGAACAGTGTAGGTCTCGTGGCAGCGATTTACCACCTCTGTTTGGTCATCCGTTTGCGGGTGGTAGGTCAAGCTGAGTTTTAAGTCAGTGCCTTGGAGTTTGAGCAGTTCAATCCAAAAATGGCTTACAAAAATGGGATTGCGGTCGCTGGAATGCTATGCAAACTGACAATCTCCCACAAGAAAACCTCGCCCACACTCCCACACTCCCACACTCTTTGCTGTGTAAGGGTGTTTTAGGGGTAAAAACTGGCCATATTTAGAGAGATGATCAATGATGACCAGAATCACAGTGCAACCACGGGATTAGGGTAGTCCGGTGATAAAATCCATAGAGAGATCCGACCACACCAGCTGGGGAATTTCCAACGGCTGCAACAGGCCAGCCGGATATAGTGTGGAATATTTATTTCGTTGGCATTTGGCCCATTGGCGAACTGTTGAACCGGTATTTTCATCCCGACCCAATATAAATTGGCAGGCAATTTTCTATACGTGCGGTAAAAACCATAATGACCCCACTACGGAGACAAATGGAACTCAGCCAGCAATATGGGCACCCATGGGGACGAACTAGACAGCACCAACCGGCCCTTATAACGGAGGACACCTTGCAGAAAAGAGTAAGTAGGAAAGGAAGGAGCATCTGCTTGCAGAGCGATGATGACTTTGCTGAAAAATGGGTCGTCTGAAACGCCTGTGAGCAAGTGGGGCTGAACCTCCCACACCGGGTAGGACTGTAAGAGCAGCAGTTCGGTAGGGTCATCGAGCCCGGACAGAGCATCTGCAGCAGAATAGGATTTTACTTGACCTCAAAAGTGTACCCAAGAAACTTGGCAAGCCAACATTGTTGGTCGGCTGTAGCAACCCGCTGTTGGAGAAGGAATTTAAGGCTTCGGTGATCTGAATTGTTAGACCCGGTTAATTGTATTTCCAGGTTAAGTGTCTTTCCGAGTCCCACATCGGATTCTTCCGACTTGTAAATAGTCTCCGATGTGGGACCCGGTTAATTGTATTTCCGGGTTAAATGACTTTTCGAGTCCCACATTGGATTCTTCCGACTTGTAATTAGTTTCCTCTATCTATAAATGAATGTCTACATCTCTCATTGAGGTAGGGACTTGTACATATCTACATGTTATCAGAGGCAAGTTATCTTACCTAGCCCTCCCCATCCGTTGCTCCTCCTGCGGTAGCCCCGCCCCCATGTCGACCACCTCCTGTGGAATCACTGCCTTCACGCCGGCCTCCTCTTGCGGACGCCCCGCCCCCACACCGGCCTCCTCCTGCGGAAGCCCCGTCTTTCGTTGTCGGCGCTCCGTCGAACGGCCCACTGCAGCCCTGCGTACAACAACCCTCAAAAACCCTCGCGACGACCCCACCTCACTGCGAGCTATGCACAACGGCCCTGCGCGCGACGACGTCTCCCTCCTGTGCGACGACATGCTGTTCTTGTCCCTGCAAGGCTCTCTCTATTCTTCTTCCAATGGCAGAATGCTTCGTCCTTCCTTAGTTAATCACCACCTCCACTCGCCTTGTTGATGAGCGCCTTGATTCAACCAACTTCTCTGTCTGGCAGAAGACGGTCCTTAAGTCTATCACCGGCATGGACCTTGACTCACACCTGGATGTTCTTCCCCCACCACAATCATCGATAGTGGTGTCTGGGTGGAAAGAGGGAGGAGAGAATTGAGAGCTCTCAACAAAAGATACATCAACAGAGATAATATAACGTCATAATCCTGGAGAGAAACATCGGTATTTGCGCTGAGTGGGAATATCCGACGAAGATACAACGGAGAGATTTTGGAGAAAATTTTGAGAGGTTGGAATGAGTGTCACGTACATAACAAAGACACTCAAACACACGAAGTAGAAGCAGGTGAGGAAGGAGGGGAGAACAGTGCCTGAAAAGGAGTCTCCCCCTGAAGGATAGAAGGAAGGCAATTTATGAGGTACGCCTAAATGCAAATGGAACTTTTCATCGCCTTAAAGCTAAACTTGTGGCAAAAGGGTTAGCCCAAATATGGTGTCGATTATTTTGATACTTTCTCTCTGATTGCGAAGATGACATCTGTCCGATTATCCATCTCTTTGATCGCTGCTCATCATTGGCTTCTTCATCAACTTGATATCAAAAATGTCTTTCTACATGGTTTTCTTGAAGAATAGGTATATTTGCAACAACCTTCTCTCATACCATGTAAATATGTACAAGTCCCTACCCGGAAGTCTACTACTGGGTTTCCCGTGTTCCGGACAGGTAACCTTATCTCATGGTGAAGCAAAAAACAGATTGTCGTCTCCAGATCCAGTGCTGAATCTAAATACCGTGCAATGGCCACCGTCACTAATGAGATTCTTTGGGTTTGTCATCTTCTCCAGGAGATTGGTTTCCCGCCACAGATGTCTGCTCGTGTTTGGTGTGATAATCAGGCACCCACGAAGATTGCTTCCAATCCAGTCTTCCATAAACGCACGAAACATATCGAGGTGGACTGTCACTTTCTTCGTCATCAGCTCGAGTAACACCATGTCAATTTCAGCTACATTCCAATGGCAGATCAGCTTGCCGACATCTTCACCAAAGCCCTACTTGACTGGACTCTCTCTGCACCAAGCTGGGCATCCACAGCATCAACGACCCAGCTTGAGGAGGAGTGTGAAGAGTCTTGTTTTAATTTGTTGTGTTCAGCTTGAGGGGGAGTGTTAGACTCGGTTAATTGTATTTTCGGGTTAAGTGTCTTTCCGAGTCCCACATCTGATTCTTCCGAATTGTAAGTAGTCTCCTCTATCTATAAATGAATGTCTCCACCTCAAATTGAGGTAGGGACTTGTACATATCTACATGAATAAACAATAAAGGAGGACAAGAAGATAGGGGTGCCAATGTTGAATAGCCAAAACCGCCAAAACCACCCTTCTCGTAGGTGAACTTGGCCAAATTCGCTGTTGTCAAGGCCTTACTAAAATAGGCGATGGGTTGTCGGTGTTGCATGAGGATTGCACCGACGCCATGCCTGGAGGAGTTCACATTCAACCTCAAATTGCTGAGAAAAATTGGGCAAAACCAAAATAGGGGCTTCTAGGATGCACCGCTTGAGATGTTGGAAAGCCTAAGATGCCTCCAGAGTCCAGATAAATTTATCTTTCTTGGTGAGAGTTGTAAGAGGCGGGACAATTTTGCCATAATCACGGATAAATTTTCTGTAATAGCCCGTTAGACCTAGGAAATCTCGAACCACCTTTACCGAAATTGGAATGGGCTAATCTAACACTACCTAGACTTTTGTGTGGTCCGTAGAAACCCCACTTTCGAAAATAACATGTCCCAGGTATGTTATCTCGCGCTTAGCAAAAGAGCACTTCCCATGATTAGCGCGAGGGGCAGGGGGGGCAAGGAATTCCAGGTGGGGGCTCCAGTTGCAGCTGTAATCTAAAATGTCGTCAAAAAAATGAGCACAAACTTACAATGTAATGGTCGGAAGACATTGTTCATCGTATCTTGGAATGTAGACGGGGCATCGGTAAGGCCAAAAGGCATTACCATATATTTATAATGTCCGCTGTGAGTACGAAAAGAAGACTTTTCTATGTCCTCCACCTGCATTCAAATTTGATGATAACTCGATTTAAGGTCCAGTTAGAATAGTACCTTGCCCCATGAAACTTGTCTAGTAGTTCATCCACCACGATTATAGGGAAATTATCGGGGATGGTGACTTTGCTGAGGGCCCGATAATCAACACATAAATGTAAGTGGTATCTTTATTTTTCACTAAGAGCACCAGGCTTGAGTAGGCGCTGAAGCTAGGCCCGATGAGTCCCAAAATAAGCAAAGCTTCAATCTCATTTATTTGGGAGTGTGGATAATAATAGGGTTGAACTGAAATGGGCCCCTGCAGTGGCATAGCCTGTTAGGTACTTGGGTAGGACTGTACACAAGTGGGCTGGGATTTCTAGGGACAATATTGCATTCCCGATAAAGGATTTGTCAGGGGAGTTAGGAGCCACATGGTGTGGTGGAGTTGTTATAAATAGGAGAGGAATGGGAGTCGGGGGAGGGGATATACAATTCTGTTAACAAAGGAGTAAGCCACTGGCTTGGGACGTCGACCGTTTAGGCTTGGGCGAGTGAAGTGGGGGGCTTCTCTCGAGTCTTCTTCTTCCTTTTTATTCTACTACTTAGCCTCTCCTGTAATTTGGATTCTTATACTGCAATACATACAAGTAATCTGTTCTCGGGAGACTATGTGTGAGGGGACCTATCATTTGGTCCGACCTGTCACCGAACCACACCATCTTCGCATCTTCCGCCGAATCACACCATCTTCATTCGACGGAGGTTCATACCGCTAGACTTCTTCCCTCATCAGGACGACGCGCAACACCAAAACGGGTGGCCGCGTACTATCGGAACAGAGCCGCGTCCTCTGTCGCACTCTTCCTCCCTCCCGCCGTCATCAGCACCGCCGTGCTCTACAGGCGCATCCTGCTGCAGCAGCCACACGCACAACATGCGCACACAGGGCTCACTGTTTCTTTTGCACGGCTACTCACAATGCCTAAAAAAACAAAAAAAAAACAAAAATACGAAAGGAGACGCACCACGCATTGCAGGTGGTGTTCATTTCAATCGGACAGCTTCTAACTTGTGAGAAATGCTTTCGATTCTCACACTGTCGCTCAATTCCACGACTTCACCTCTACTCTGCTCTGCTCCAAATGATGCTTTATGACGAGCTAACACGAAAGCAGTGTTGGGATCGTCGCTTTCAAGAGGAAGCTACATTCTAAAAATTCTTGATTGGTGTGGTGCGTCATTGAGAGACAAGGCCGCCGCAGGAGGTTGCACGCCTGCCAACGGGGTTGGGAGAATCTGGCTCCTCTGTCTCACGCTTGGTTGTTAAGGAGACACACGAGCCGATGCTATTTGGACTGGTGACTACTTCGGCTACGGAGGCGACTGAATCACGCTCAGACGACAATCGTTGGGGAGACGACTTTCGGGACTTCACTAGGAAGAAGCTGTTGCAGGAGGCCACTCCGCCTCCTCTGACATTTGGGATGCTTGAGGCATACCCGGCATCTTTGGGCACTCCGTTGACACCAGTGCTCAGCGCAGGTTTGACCACGACTTCTCTCGAGGGTGTCGGCGAAGGCGTGAGGACAAAGGACCTGCGAGCCAACGACGATGATCAGTTTGGTCCGGCAGGGCGGGATGTGGTTTTAACGACTGACTTTATTGGAAACACACAGTATCATTTACCTGCTCCCTGTCATCTACAATACTCCTCTCAGTCAAACATACCGGGAGCAGTAGTCACGTCTTCAGTTGTCCAAATAGTGACTTGGTATGATCCCAACCAACCTGTGCACACGGCAATAGTGCATCCGACAGCGACTCGGCCACCGCTTATTGTGGGGGAGCTCGGCCTGGGTTTAGACCTCAACGACAATTATGACTCTAAAGCGCAACTGGCGATCTGTGTTGGATTGATGTCGCCCAATCCAATTGGGACGAATGCTTGTGGCCCGCAACTGTCACGGGTCGAGCTCTATGGTGAGCTCGTTGGGGGTTGCAGGGGGCAACGCATCCCTGCTCCGGGGGTCCGGGAACCGAAGGCTCCCAACCCAATTTTTTGGCATTGTAGCATCTCTGACCACCGTAGTAGAGCTGACTGACTGACACTGACAGACACTGTAGCAGTGCGAACTTCAGAGTCAACTTACTATTGCACTTTTGACTTCCAGCCGGCAGCCACTATAGCACTTTTGACAAAGGTGGTCGTCGTTCACTGTAGCGACGCGGACTTCCTGTTCGGAACAATGGATCGTTTTCTCCATATGTAGCCCATTTCGGGCTAGGGTTTCTAATCTGAAAAACTCTGTAATTTGTGCTCCCATTTTTTAGTGAGAATTTTGCCTCTCCGTGGACGTAGGGATTTATCCCGAACCACGTAAATTTGTGTGTTCTGTGTGCTTTCTTTTTCTCCTGCATTTTCTTTCGTTACTCGTTTCTGTCATTACGACTCCCGACGATTCCGCAACAATCTGGTCGTCCAAAGTCGATCGACCTTGTTAAGGCATTTAACTGGTCTCCAGCGCATTCTGAAGTAATCAACAAAACAATAGTACCTGCGTGCCTGCGCGATGTTCGGTTCGGACACCCTGCCCGTGTCACCTGGCCGTGTCAGTGTCCTTGGTCTGCCTGTGTACCAACCCATGTATAGGTGACCGTGTCCGTGTCCGAGTACACGGCGTGCCACTAGCCGTGTATTCCTGCCCGTGTCTGTGCACCCTCTGAGGTACACGCCGAGCCTCACGGAGGGCTCACATGTCGTGTGATCCTTAACTTCATCTCGAAACCCTAGGTGTCGCTGCGGGATTTTCCAGAAAACTGCACCCGGTTCACACGTCACCCGGATTTGCCGCCTTCGTCGTTAATCTCGCCCAAGAACACTAGATTTGGGGTTGACCGACCTTGCCATCCATTGTTTGCCAGATTTTGACCACCAAACGAATCAGGAAATCATCAACCACCGTCCACGTAGCCATATGCCGCTCAAGAAAACCAAGAACTACATATTCAATTTCGCTTTTCCTCGATCTACCCACCGCCGTCGTCGATTCCCAAAACACAACCTCCATCGCGAGCCGCACCTGCAGTTTCGATCTGTTGCGCCGAAGAACTATTGCGCAACGATCAAAAAGCGCGTATTGTTCGAACCATTGGCCAAACAAAATACCAACGATGGTCGAACGAAGAAATATAGGAGAAATCCATAAGCCATGAAACGTGAGGAACAAACATCGATCGTTGTTCGTTTGGCCTTGATTCATTGTCGTAGAAAAAGACAAACGAAGAGGGATAAATCAAAACGAACGAATAAAAAATTCCATCAATTAATTCTACCGACGATGTGTATCCATTCTGTTTATGGAATTGATTCGTGTTCGTCTAGGATTAAGAAACGGGATGGAAAACGCATAATCAAACATCTTACCTAGAGTTTGGATCGATCGTTTACAAGAAAGGTTGTGTTGTCGTTGTTGACGAGATCCATGAACTCCGTTGGCGCAATGATCAACGATCCAATCTAGATTCGTTATCATTCGCCAAAAAAGCTCTCCTCCAACGGCCTCCAGGTCTCCAAGGTTTAACGGCCAACCCCGGGCAAAAACCTATAACCGCGTAGGAGAAATAAGTCGATGCTTCAAAATAAACAAAACGAATAATTTTATTTATTTATTTTATTTATTTACGCCCATGATGACTTTTTTACAAACGATCTGCGCCGACAAAGATTATATCACACCTAGAGTGAAACTCACGTTCTAAACTCAACGACGCCCTCAGATTTCTAATTATAGCCCCCATTCGAGAGTTATTACATTTTTTCAGGAAAACTGTGCGCCCATGTTATTTAATATATTTAATATATTTTAAACATTTATTCCCTGGACACCGGGTCTTGGAATCGCATGTCGACTCAGCGCCTGATCTCGAAAATAATCCATATAATATCCAAAAATAATATACGAAAAATCCAAGCCTTACATTCTTCCTACCTTAGGGTTTTCGTCCCAAAAAGAGAAAAACCTACTCTAAAAGATGAGGGTCATGGGCTCGCGTTGTTGCGGAATCGCCGGGAGACACAACGACAGAAACGAGAAAAAACGAAAGAAAGAAAGCAAAGGACACAACGATTTACGTGGTTCGGGAATAATCCCTACCTCCACGGGAGAGGCAGAATATTTCACTATTCAGGAGCACAAATTACATAGAATTTCAGTAGTAAACCCTAGCTCGAATTTGGGCTATGAAGAAGACGGTCCACTGTTCTGAATAGTGAGTCCGCGTTGCTACAGTGAACGGCGGCCAGCTTTGCCAAAAGTGCTACAGTGGCGGCCGGCTGGAGAAGTCAAAAGTGCTACAGTGGCGGTGTCGGTCGGTCAGCTCCGCTACAGTTGTGGTCCACAAGCATTCGGCCCAACCGGATCGGGCAACACCAATCCAACACGCATCTGGGTCTCTCACTCCCATGTGCTCTCCTGAAGATTCTCGTGTTGTCACTGAACACGCACAAGGGGAATCGGTCGCCCGCGAAGGATACTCTCCTGTCGATCATCGATCTCCACCAAGTACTCTGCAAAGGTAGCTTCATCCTCGATGTCCAGATCGCCCCAATCGATAACGTGCGACGGGCCATGCACGTACCTACTCAGCTGCGACACGTGAAAGACGCCGTGTACCCGGTCCAACTGTGGCGATAGCTCTAAGCGGTACGCCACCTCGTCAACTTTACGCAGTATCTGGAAGGGGTCAATGAATCTCGAAGATAACTTGTCGTCACTGCCAAATCTCCTCAATCAACATCAAGGCGAAACCCTCATGAACACATAGTCTCCCTCCTCGAATTCCACAGGTCTCCATCGTTGGTCCGCATAAGACTTTTGACGGCTCTTTGCAGTCCTCTTCCGTTCCTGAATGATCGGCACCTTCTCCGTAGTAGCTCGCACAAACTTCGGGTCCATGAGTGTTGACTCGCCTGAATCAGTCCAACAAAGTATTAACCTGCAAGGTCGCCCGTACAAAGGTCAAATGGCGTCATACCAATGATGGAATGGTAGTTGTTGTACGCAAACTCCACCAAGAATAGGTGATCCTCCCAACTACAGTCAAAGTCCAACATGCAAACTCACAGCATGTCTTCCAAGACCAGAATAGTCCGCTCTATCCGGCCGTCAGTCTGGGGGTGAAACGTTGTACTCAAGCGTAACTAAGTCCCAAAGGCCTCTTGTAATCCTCTTCATAATCGAGATGTGAAGCGAGCATCACGGTCAGAAACGATCATCAAGGGAACTTCATGGAGTCGGACCATCTCCTACGCGTAGAGGCCGTCTCAAATTCTCTACTGAACTCTGCTCTCGAATAGCTAGGAAGTGGACCGACTTGGTGAGTCGGTCTACGATCACCCATATGGCATCGTGTCCCCTGAATGTACATGGTAAGCCCGTCACAAAGTCCATGGATATTCAATCCCACTTTGACTCCGGCGTCCCAAGAGGTCGAGCTAAAACCGCTAGAACCTCATGCTCAGCCTTCACTTGCTGGCAAGTGAGGAATTGAAAAACAAACTCTGCAACTCCTTTCTACATGTATGGCCATCAAAACTGAGATCGAAAGTCCTGCTACATCTTTGTCAAACCTGAATATACCGCCAAAGGGGATGTAAGAAACTCCTGCATCACCTCCCGCAAAATCAAAAGTACCATCGTCCATCCTCTAAAAAGGATAGCGTACTCCCCACCTTCAGAATATCCATCAGGAGCATATCCAATGGATATCTGAGTACGTCAGGTCTCAGAGTCAATATCTCCACGCTGGGCATCCCTACACGTTATAAAAGCGGTGGGGTAACAACCATCGACTGAAGATATGAAGTGTCATCTTTGTCCACTAAGGACAACTTCAACGAGGCTAACTGCTTCAACGCCTCGGCCAACAACTGAGAACAAGATCTCCTGCTGAGAGCGTGTCACCACGTTCCCCTTCCTAGGTGTATAGACAATATCAAAGTCATAGTCCAGGAGAAACTCTAGTCATCGCCTCTGTCACAAGCTAAGATCCTTCTGTGAAGAGATATACTTGAAACTCTTATAGTAAACGATAAATCGTTAGCCCATAAGGTAGTGTCGCCACATCTTTAGTACAAAGTTTACTGCTTCTAACTCAAAATTGTGGGTCGCGTAGTTCTGCTCATGTGGTCTCAACTAACGTGAACCATAGGCAATAACGACCTGCCTCTGTATCAGAACACAACCAAGTTTTGTCCCTGATGCATCGCAGAACACTACGTACTCGACACCCTCTGGCAATCTCAAGATGGGAGCGCTCGTCAACCTCTGCCTCAACTCCTGAAAGCACTGTTGGCACCTTTCCATCCACACAAAAGGCTGCCCCTTCTGAGTCAAAACTGTCAAAGGTGTTGTCACTCTGGAGAAATTGAGTACAAACCTCCGATAGTATCCTGTCAACCCAATGAAACTCCACACCTCGATAACATTTTTGGGTGGCTCACAAGCAAACACTGCCTCAACCTTTGTCGGGCCCACTGTTACTCCAGCCTTTGAGATGACGTGTCCCGGAAAGTGGATCTCTCAAATCCAAAACTAACACTTCGAGAGCTTCCCATAAAGCTGGTGCTCTCGGAGTGTGTCCAAGACCATCCTCAAGTGTCTCGCGTGCTCCACCTCGAACAACGAATACACTAAGATGTCATCGATGAAGACCACCGTGAACCGATCTAAGAAAGGCTTAAAGATCTTATTCATGAGTCTCAAGAACACTATTGGGGCGTTCGTCGCGCCGAACAACATCACCAAGTACTCATAGTGACTGTAGGGACATCTGAATGTCGTCTTCAGTGTATCATCATCTCGTACTTGCAGTTGGTGATAGCCTAACTGACGTCAATCTTCGAGAATCATCGCGCTCCCATAAACTGATCAAATAGGTCGTCAATCCTCGGTAGTGGATACTTATTCTACACGATCAACCGATTCAAGCGCCGGTAATCCGCACATAATCTCAAGTTCTCGTCTGCTTTATTGGCAAACAACACTGGGGCTGCCCAAGGGGAAACGTTGAATCTCGCAAAGCCCTTCTCCTGCAAGTCCTTCAATTGCACCTTCAGCTCTCGAAGCTCTGCAGGAGTAATTAGATATGCTGGTGCAAATATCGGTGTCGACACAGGATGCAAGTCGATGCAAAAGTCTAGCTCTCGACGGGGAGGTAAACCGGGTACGTCCTCAGGAAAGGTGTCCTAATACTCTGCCACCAGCGCAGGAAACTGATAGCCCAAATCATTCACTGCTCCAAGAGTCATGCTAGCCAACTCGCCGGGTAATCGGTTGCACTCTTCCATACCTCGTTCCGTCACAACAGACACACCGCATCCTCCGCCTAAAACAATCAATCTGGGAATGACCTGTGGATAGTCAGTACATACCTAAGATGACGTCGTAAGCCTTCATCGATGCTACAAAGAGATCCCATACAAAACAATCGCCTTCAAGCATCAGATCACACTGTCGGCACAAGTGTGCAATCGTTGATTCGCCGCCTGTCGGAGTTTCCAACCGCAAGGGTCGAGCCAATGGCTCAACCGAAATCTTGAAGTCTCGAACCAGAGAAATAGAAAGGAATGACTTGCACCTGTGACAATCAATACTGCAGTTAAGGTAGAAAAAACACAAATCGTGCCTCGTATCATCCCTGGAGTCTTGGGATCATTGACCTCCATAGCCTGCAGCTGGAGCCTCGTCCATGTCCAATGGCTCCCTGAGCCTAGCGCGAACCACCTGGGGGTGGTGGTGGTAATAGATCAAACTTCTGAACACCTCTTGTTGCCCTGTCGGCCTCTCTGCCACACCCGCCGCCCTGCGGACCACCCTGCTCCTGCTCCTGCTTTTGTCTTTGTCCCGACGGTCCCTCGAGCATCACACGACCAGCTGTACAACGGGTCAGACAATCCCGAGCCAGATATCCCCGACCATTGTGGGAGAAACACCGCCTCTACCTCGGCTTATTCGACCAACCCTGAGAGCCATGCGCTGCTGACCCTGTGTCCTAGGATCGCCTCTTGAAACATCTGACACGCTTGGATCCCTGTTAATGTCGTCGGTTGCCTGGTGTCGAGGTCTCAGCTACTGGGTTCCCATTACTAGCACCCATTGTCGGCTCCTACTCTGCCAGAAAGCTCTCCACTACCAAGGCTCGCTCAAGCACCACAACATAAGTGGGAATGCAAAGGGATGCCACTGAAGCCCTGATGTCCCGATGCAAGCCCTGCGCAAAAGTCCGAGCTCTGAAGAACTGATCTCGCACCATATCTAAAGAGTAACGCAAGAGATCAGTAAACCTCGCTAAATACTCCACCACGGTCAAACTGCTTTGTTGCAGATGCAAAAGCTCATGTATGCGTATCGATGGCAACGTGGCCGGATTGAACTCCTCCCTGAAAAGACGCTCAAAGTCTGACGAGGAGAGAGTTGTCTTGTCGTGTGACTAAGTCACTAAGCTCTACCATCGTCCAACAGAGCCCTGAAGAAGACTCGCCGCGAAGATCGCCTCTAGTCGGTCCTCACCCACCTGGGGGTCTGGCTCACCCGAAACCTGGGAGGTCACTACCTTTGAAACTCGTGCAACGCACTCAACCTGCGCACATCCTCAGCTGATACTGTCAACGCTAGCTGTTGCTCAATGGGTGATGGTATTGCTAGTAAACCACCCAGGGGTGCTATCTCCGTTACAGGCCCCTATATCGATGCCTTGTCACTAGGTGGATCATCATTGTGATCACGCAGTGGAATCCTAGTTGTCTATCTGCAAGAAGGCATCCTAAAATAAAACAAGATGTACCACGGCCAAAAGAGTATATATGGGGAGCTGACTCAAGAAAGATATGAAAAACACAACTCATTCATAAATGATACATAAACCAAAAAATATTCCAGCAACCAATGTTTACATGTACCGAGTCGAAATGCAGGTGGTCAGAGTCCTGGTGTATGGATACGTTGGTCGCCGCACCAACACTGGAGTCTCTAGCCTGAAAGCCGAACTCGAAACACTAAACACTGTTGCCCCAAACCAAACTCACTGACTCTGATCCTAAAGGTAGAACTGACTCCTCTGATACCACACTATCACGACCCAACCCACTGAGGTCCAACCCGTGACTACTCCAAGCCCTCCTCCAATAGGTCAAGGGTAGGCGACGAGCGCCGAGTAGGCATATCCCACAAATGGGAGGCATTAGCCTAAAGTACCTGCACACACGCACACATCTCCAAGCCCGCACAATACTAAAATGTAAAACTGAAACCAATGCATCATACATCTAAGATCACACAACATAGTACGACAGTAAAGTACTGAAAGCGAAAAAATGGGCTAAATACAAACCCAACCAAAAACTGTAAAGAGTCCAACCTGCTCCAAGAGCGAGGATTAAATGCAAAGCTCCTGATAAACACCTCGGTCTGACAAACTTCAGCTAAACTCCACCTGCCCCCTGGCCACCCAGGACACCGTCAAATGGGTCGTCGTCTGCATAATACACGATACGTGCGGGCAAAACTCATGCAGGAGTGAAAATAACAATACCTAATAGGACATCCCGAAAACACTAAACACAAAGCACCAAGTATAGTCAGCATAATACAAGATATAACAATCAACGTATGCCAGAAACACCCAGATATACTAAGGAAAGACACCACACCACCAGTCGGTCATAACCGTCACCCACAGGATTCTGCTTGAAGAAATGCTCATTTCGGGAGAACCCACTCCACAAGTCATGCTATCATCGGAAACACTCGACGAAGAGATCTGAATCATTGAGCCCTGCACAAGAAAGCTCGCTGGTCTAAGAAGACTTTGACACTCAGATAGGGGGTCACTCCCAAAACCGATGAGGACACCACAAACTCAATCTAGATCAGCCCGCTACATAAGGGTTCGTATTCCAACGATACCACAAACCCTACCAATAAGGCCTGCTAAATGGAGGATAACGCCCTGCTCAAGAAGGTCGCGTCCATTGCAAACCCCACCTATGGAACAAAGATGATAGAGGATCGCATTCCAGTCTCACAGAGGGGGACACCACAACTCTATCTGAGACTCCCTGACACTCAGATAGGGGGTCACCCCCAAAACCGATGAGGACACCACGAACTCAATCTGGATCAGCCCGCTACATAGGAGTTTGTATTCCAACAATACCACAAACCCTACCAAAAAGGCCTGCTAGATGGAGGATAACGCCCTACTCAGGAAGGTGGCGTGCATTACAAACCCCACCTATGGAACAAAGATGATAGAGGATCATAGTCTCACAGAGGGGGACACCACAACTCTATATGAGACTCGGCCTCTAGAGGGGATCACAATCATGTAATGCAGATGTAATGTCGCATTGTACCCTCGAGGGAAACGACCATGGGAACACACTAAACCAAAATGGTTCCAAACTAAGGAAACGATGAGCTACAAACACTCTTCAAGGGAGGTACACAGCATGAATAAGAGATACGGCATGTCCAGCTATCCCCAAGTCTGCCCATGTGGTAAAGCCTCACACGACATGTAAGTCTCAACATACACGGTGTGTAGAGACACAACACTCTACCTGTGTCGCTTGGCCGTGTTTGTGTCCTTTACCTACCCGTATACCAACCTGTGAACAGGTGGCCGTGTCTGTGTCCGAGTACACGGCGTGTCACTGGCCGTGTACTCTTGCCCGTGTACTCTTGCCCGTGTCCGTGTACCCTCCGAGGTACACGACAAGCCTCACAGAGGGGTCACACACCGTGTGACAAGGGTCACATGTCGTGAGATCCTTAACTTCATCCCGAAACCTTAGCCATCGTTGAGAGGGCCCCACACGACGTGTAATCCCGAGTTAAACGGCATGTTGATCGGGATTTTCCAAAAAATTGTGCCTGGTTAATGCGTCACCCAGATCTACTGACTCCATCATCGATCTCGCCCAAGAACACTGGATTCGGGGTTGACCAGCTTTGCCATCGGTCGTTTACTGGATTCTGGCCACCAAACGGATCATGAAATCATTAATCGTCATTCGTGTCACCATACACCGCTCGAGAAAACGAAGAACTCCCGATTCAGTTTCATTCTTCCTCGATCTACCCACTATCTTCATCGATTCCCAAAACGCAACCACCATTGCGTGTCACACCCGCGGTTTCGATCCGTTGCACCAAAGAACGGTCGCGCAACGATCGAAAATCGAGTATTGGTCGAACTATTGGCCAAAAGAAATATCAACGATGATTGAATGAAGACATAGGGAATAAATCCATAAGCCATAAAACGTGAGAAACGAACATCGGTAGTTGTTTGTTTGGCCTCGATTCATTGTCGTAAAAGACGACAAACAAAGAGAATAAATCAAAACGAACAGATAAACAATTCCATCAATTTAATTCTACTGACGATGCGCATATCAATTCTATTTGTGGAATTGATTCGCGTTCGTCCGGGATTAAGAAACGGGGTGGAAAACACATAATCAAACATCCTACCTGGAGTTTGGATTGATCGTTGACGAAGAACAGTTGGGTTGTCCTCGTTAACGACATCCATGAACTTCGTTGGCGCAACGATCCACGATCTGATCCCGATCTGTTGTCGTTCGCCAAGAAAGCTCTCCTCCAGCGGTCTCTAGGTCTCCAAGGTTTAGCAGCCAACCCAGGGCAAAAACCGATAACCACGTACTTATAGGAGAAATCAGTCGTTGCGTCAAAATAAACCAAAACAAATAAAATAATTTACTTATTTTATTTATTTACTTTCACTAACGGCATGCGCTGACAAAGATAATGTCGCGCCTAGGGTAAAACTTGCATTCAAAACTCAACGGTGCCCTCAGATTTCTTATTCGGGCCCTCGCTCGGAAGTTATTCCACTTTTTTAGAAAAAAGGCTCGTGCATGCTATTTAATATATTTAATATATTACAAACATTTATTACGAGCACATCGGGCCTTGGAATTGCACGTCGTTTCAGCGTATGGTTTTGAAAATAATCCATATAATATCCAAAAATAATACACGGAAAATCTAAGTCATTACATCCGGTCTGTCGGATGGCAACCAGCTCCTCATAAGGGTTGAGGACTTCCAAGCCATTGAATCATTCCAGCAACTCCTAAGGATCGTCCAAGACAGCCATGGGTGAACTTCCGCTACGATGGTGAACCAGTGTATGGCTACCCCTTTCATGTTGATGTGCGCCAGGGTCACCTTAGATTCCTCGGGAGTCTAATGGAGGTGAAAATAGGGTCTTCCCAAGGGATCCATCCGCGTGGGTCCTTATTGTCGAAGAGCGGCATCTCCACGCCCCTCGCAAATGGCATATGCTCTCACGCGGCACTAGCCATCGTCGGAGGCCAGTGGAAATCGCGTTGTTCTGTCTCCAACACGTCAACTCCAGTTGAGTGTTCACCGAAGCCATCCATTTTCATCAAGGGTTGTTGGTCTTCTAGGAGCGGATACATGTCTGAACAAAGCAGCGCGTTAGTGAAGAACTTAAGAAATTCTATTTGTTCAGTGGCGTCTTGATCCCAACGTTGTTGTCGTTGAGAGAACAAGTTGGTCGATGAGGCGATCACCCAAACGGAGGTTTGAACCTCAATAAGCATCGATTCGAAGCGATTCATGTGTTGGTCAATACCATCTAGCCTAGCTTGATGGAAAGTTTCCATGGTGGGCGAGTGGGTGGAATCTGACGGGTCCAACCAAGTGTTAGGCCTCTCAAACTTCCAGTCCTCGATTGGGGGCTGCAATTAAGGGAACAGAAATTACAGCATAAAACTAAAAGAAGTAGGGAAAACTGCAGAAGAAGAAGTCCTCGGGAGGCCTTCGGTGCTTTCCAACCCAAGCCTCAGGCCACGATTTTTTCTAACAGACTTCGTGCCTCCTTCAATCCTCCGCCTAGCTCTTTAAAACAGAATCCTCTCTCCTTCCACGTGGGTGTCACCTGGATCAGTTAGCCTAACAGAATCCCCTCCCACTGCAGAAATGACACTCCTGCCCCTCCTGGAGTAGACCTTCCAGGCCCATGGTAAATCCCGAGCTCTATTAAATTTTGACTTCTACTTAATAAAAAACATCACATTCTCTGTTTTCTACCCAAGCACCTATCAATTGATGCAGAAATCATATGCCAACTAGAATGTTAGTATGAATGAGTTTGATGGAGGAAACTAGGGAAAAGTTAGAAGAAACTCTTCACACAAAAAACGGTTTGACGGTATTGATGCTACTTAGGAGGGTCTTGCTAAAGAACTACAGGTGATGTATAACACTCTTCATAGCATTTAGCAGCAACAGAACCATGACATACTGAAACAGAAGCATATCATGGGAAAGGAGAGTTCTTCATACACAAATCTAAATCAAGAGGAGCTCAGATGAGAGAATACAATTCATGGAGGTAGAGAGAAACTTGAACAGTGTCGAGATGGAATCCGCGAGCTGATCAGAGGATGATTGTTGATAAAAGACAGAGTGGCCTTTCATACTCCGAGAAAGCCCAAATGAAGCGACCACCGCAAAATCTGTCGAGTCATGCCAAAGGGGACTGCTGAAGTCCATAGAGACGGCAGCGAAAGCACAGACTAGGGATTCTGCCCCCGAAGCAATGAAACCAGGAGGTTGCTGCATATAAACTTCAATGTAAAGAAAACCATTGAGGAAAGTATTTTTGACATCAAGCTAATGAAGAGTCCAATGGGAGGCTGATGCAAGTGAGATGGATAAGCAAATAGAGGTTAAAAAAGTATCAAAATAACCAACTTCATAAGTCTTAGCATAGTCTTTGGCAACAAGGAAGGCTTTCAGGCAATGAAGAGTTTCACCAGCATTTAGACGCACTGTATAAATCCATTTGCATCCAACGACATGTTTATCTATTGGAAGAGGGACAAGAACCATTGTGTGATTATAGTGTAAATCATACCTTGCGATTCATCTATCATTGCTTGGAGGCAACCGAGATGATATTTAGCCTCAACAACTATGCGAGGAAAAGATATCATCCCTAGAGTCGAGATCAGGGTGTTCATTATTGCATATAAGCCTTTGTAGAAAAGTGCATAAATAGAATGAGACTTACAAGAACGCATACCTTCCTCCAAAGCAATGGGCAAATCATTTGTGGATGGCACAGGAGCAGCAGGTGAAGCCAGGGAAATGGCATCCACGGTCGACGCGGAGGGGAATGACAAGAATAGAAACCAAAGCGGCAATCATTGGATCTAGGAATAGGCAGCAAGGGTGGGTAGGTGGTGAGAGCAAGACAATCTCAAGGGAGGTATCCGGAAAGGAAGAGGTCGGAGATGAGTAGAATGGAGAAGTCTCGACAAATGAGAACATCAGCAGAGATAACATAACGCTGCAAGTCGGAAGAGAAACATCGGTATCCCCATTTGGCGTGAGAGTACCCCAAAAATATGCAATGTAGGGCTCGGGGAGCAAATTAGAAAGATTGGGTTGAGTATCACAGACATAACAAAAACATCCAAAGACATGAAGGTATTGAGGATGAGAACGGGATGGAAACAATACCTAAAAGGTACTCTCCTCCTAAAAGATGGAGGATGCAAGACGATTAATTAGATAAGTGGCGATAAGAATAGTGTCACTCCAATAGCAAATGGGCACCTGCAAGTGTAGTGTTTGAGCAATCTCCGGGATATGATAATGTTTATGCTCAACCATACCATTCTAAAGAAGTGCGTCAAGGCAGAACATCTGATGAATGACACCATGGTCTTTAAGGACTTAAAAGAAAAAGAGAAACATTCACATCCATTATCGGATCGTAGTATTTTAATAGTGACGGGGATTTGGGTGTTGATATCATGAAAAGGGATTTGAAAATATCAAATGCTTCAGCACGATCAAAAAGATAATGGCATGTCATTCGAGAAAAATCATAAAAAAAAAACATAATAACAATAATTCAAGTGACTTGGGACCGTGCAAGGACCCCACACATCAAAACGTACAAACTCGAAAGGTGCTAATGTTCAAAACAGCAACCAAGGAACATAGGACGTTTGATGCTGTCACGACCCGACCCAACGGGGCTCGAGCCGCGACTCCCCAAGCCCGCCTCCAATAGGCTAGGGGCTGGCGACCAGCGCCGAGTAGGCTATCACACACATGGGAGGCATTAGCTTAAGGTACCTGTACACACGCACCCACAAACACCTCCATGCAACAGTGCAGAGATATAGAAACTGAAAAGTAAATGCATGCATACAATCTATCCCAAACCAGAGTGCAACAGCAAAAGTACAAAGGGCAAAACAGGGCCCACCAAAGAAAACTACAAAGCACGTCCAACCTGCTCTGAAGAAGGGGAACGCTGCCACAAACACCCGCCGGAAAGATCCCTCGGCACAGCTCCGGTAGACACCCCGGTCAACTCGCTCACTAAGCTTCGCCTGCTCCTGGTCCTCCTGGGACTCCGTCAAAAGGTCTGTGGTCTGCACAAGACACAAACATGTGCGGGCAAAGCCCGTGCAGGGGTGAGTATAAACATACTCAGTAGGCACCCCAAAAACCCAAAACCCAAGGGAGCAACTGAAAGGCAACAGTCCGCTCAACCCAACCAAAGGGAACCCAGACAAGAGAAAAACTTCATCTCGTGACCATCCTCGGCTAAACACAACTAGTCAGCTCAGCTCAGCTCAGGTGTATGCCCATACATACACCTTGAACAATCCAGATATACTCAGCTCAGGCCACAAGCCACAAGAGGTACCGACCTCATCACCAGCAACTGTCCCAACCAGGAGAGTACACCACACGAACACTGTCATACCAGATGACACTCATCCGAGAGATACACTCCATTGGGTCCCAAACAAACATCTCAGACGCTCACCCGAGAGACCACGCTCGTCGGATAACATCACTGAGGAAACATCGCTGAAACAATATAACCACCAAACTCCTCGGATAGGGGATTGCCGCTAGGGTCCGCTAGGGGATACCAAGACCCACTCCGGTATACGTAGCTCTCAGATAGGGGATCACTCCCAGGGTCCGCTGGGGGATACCACGACTTGATCTGGCATACGTAGTTCCCACAGATAGGGGATCACACCCAGGATCCGCTGGGGGATACCACAACTCGATCTGGCGCTCGACAGAAGCACACCACTCAGATAGAGGATCATCGCTCATATAAAGATGGTCACGACGATACCGGAACCCTATCTGGTACAACTCGCGATGTAGGGGATCGAACCGACGATGCCGCAACCCTACCGAAACCACGCGCTGAGTAGGGGATCGCATAACCAACGATACCGCAACCCTATCGACACCAAGCGCTGAGTAGGGGATCGTATAACCAACGATACCGCAACCCTACTATAAACTTCATGCTGAGTAGGGGATCGTATAGCCGACGATGCCACAACCCTACTGGGCAAGACCCACCGCGTAGGGGATCATATTCCCGATGATGCCACAAACCCTACGGGGTTAACCTGCTAGATAGGGGATCGTCGCCCGTGAATAAGCGGTCACAGCGATACCAAGAACCCGATCTAGGGTAAAGATGCTAGAGGATCCGCTCCGGGCCCACCGAAGGGATACCACAACTCTAACAGTTTAAACATCCCATCGAGAGGATCACAAACCCCTACGAAGGTTGTGATGTCGCGCGAACCCTCGTAGGAACGAACCAAGGGAGAATCCTCAACCACTGCTGTTCCAAACGTCGCTAACCCGAGCGACCCGCCACAACGCCACACTGCGCACCTCCTAGGCCAAAACCAAGGCCACCATCGCGTTCCACGCGAAAAAACACGCAGGATAGGCTGTTTACTCGCCCGAAACGGAGCACCGGTAAAAAAGACACTATTCACCGTAGCTAGCTCGTGCGGGTCCCACACAACGATCCTGAAACCCATCGAGCGAATCACACCACGGCGATCCCCTCGGAAAAACAAGTGGAATCGACTACTCGCTCGTCCGAAACGGACACCCGGTGAAAAAGGCACTATTCACCGAAGGCCAGCTCGGGTGGGGCCCACGCCTGGATTCCGAAACTCATCGAATGGATCGCACCATTGCGATCCTCTCGGAAAAACACATAGGATCGAGTATTCATCCGCCAAAATCGGACTCCTGGTGCAAAAGCTGCGTCTCACCCCGAACGCCAAACCCCGGCCTCGTGGGGCCCGCACCCCGTTCTCAGTCCCAACACCCGGAAACCATCTCTAAAAGTCCGTCGTACCATCAGGGTCTCAATGCCAGTGACGGCACGTCAATCGGACGCTCCGGGTAGAAGTTACAACGGCCCGAAGTCGTAAAATAATAAAATAATATTATTTTAAACCCTCAAAGTGAGTTCAAAAGGTCCGTCTCGACGTAAGGAGCGCGTCGCCGCAAACAGATCGCAAATCGGAGTTACGGTTTGCGAGTTACGGGGGTTTAAAGAACCCCGGAAAATCCTGGCCGGACCACCGCCAGCCTCGCCGGAAACCACCGCGCCGCCGCCGGATTCCGTTGCGCCGCCGCCGCCGCCACCGGAAACCGCCGCCGCGCCGTCGCCGGATTCCGCCATGGTCGCCGCCCGTCGTCGCCGGAAAACGGGGTTTTCGCCAGAAAACTTCCGGGAGCCACCGGGAGCACCCCGGTGCTCCAAATTCAGATCCGAAACATGTTTTGGAAAGCTCGGGACCCGAACTATACAACCCTTACGAAAATTTGAAGGAAAACAACACAAAAATGGGATCCGGGATTGTAAAACTCAAACCGCCTACCTCGCGGGCGAAACGCCAACGTTCTGCCTCAGATCCGCGCTCCAGAGCTTCCGTTGCGCGCTCCTGGAACGTCCGCCGTCGAATTCCGAGCTCGTGGGCGCTTCGTTTGCTCGATTCGGCGGAGCGGTGGCGAAGAATGGCGAAGAACGTCGAGAGGAACGATAAGGGGGGGCGTTGATATTTATATCAGCCGCCCGTCGGCGCCAAACCCGCCTCGGACCCGACGCCCGATGCGAACAAAAGTAAGGTCACCCCTAGGGTAAACGCGTCATTCTGAACGCAACGGCGGTCTCAGATTTTCCATTCGAGACTCCGTTCAGAAGTTAATCGAGCCGACGCTCGCACGCTAACTTCGCTACTTATTTACGAAAACGCCCCTGGTGGCGTTTCTCACCGCAAGCCCGCGCCCGCAAAGTTTACACCTGGCCTAGGGTAAACGGCACGTTCCGGATGCAACTATGCCCTCAGATTCCCGTTCTGAGCTACTGTTTAGGAGATATCACACCCCCGCCACGTGCATAGTATAAAAATACTTAATATTTTTTATAAAATTAATTCCGGGCACACCGGGGCTCGGAATTACACGCCGTCTTCGCGCTTAGCTCTGGAATTATTCGTAGAAATATTCCAAAATCTGACAGGACCAAAAATCCGAGTCGCTACAGATGCTGCCGAGCGAACTAACTTGACAGGTGCTAACGTTCACAATAGCAACCAAGGAACATAAGACGTTTGATAGTGCTTAGCAAACTAGCAACACACGTAGTGGAAAGAAATGTGAGAACTGAGGTGTGGGCAAAGTTTCTCTAACAATTGTGTGGGTGGATCATCATGGAGAAAATTAAGTTCCAAAGCGCAGGTGGAAGTGGAGGGAAAAGCAAGGCATGTCGGTGCATCACAAATGTAAACCCCATCACATAGATGACCTGTACCAAGCACCCAATTCGTCAAGCACTCTTAAAATACAACATCAAATAATGAGAAAATCGCAATACAGTTCAATTTTGTTGGATTGGTGTAGCCCGATCTGTTCTGGATGATGATTAGGTCGAATGCTTCCGGCCTATATTGTGCACCAGGCCACAACTCCGCGGGGCGAGCTCTATAGTGAGCTCGTTGGGGGTTGCAGGGGGCAACGCGCCCCTGCTCCGAGGGTCGAAGGCCCCCGGCCCAAATTTGGGGGCACTGTAGAAACTCTGACCATTATAGCAGATCAGGGCACTATAGCAGTGCGGACTTTTGGCACTACTACTGTAGCAGGTCGGACTTTGGAGTCAACAATCTTGTAGCGACGTGGACTTCCAGTCGCCGGCCACTGTTGCATCTTGGACTTGGTTGGCCACAACAATGGAGCGATGCAGACTTCTTACCACCTTTCACCGTAGCACAGCGGACTTCCTTTGCGGTTGGTGGAATAATATTTCGTCCTCCTTATTAGCCCGCTTCGGGCTAAGGTTTTGTGTGTGCTTGAGAACCTTGAAACTCCTTGTAATTTTGTACTCCCGACTATAGTGAAAAATTATGCCTCTGTGTGGACGTAGGGATCATTTCCCGAACCACGTAAATTTTTATGACCAAGATCTTCTTCTTCTTCTTTTGTTTTTTTTTCCTTTCACTCTTCTATGAATCATTTTTTCGTTTTGTTGCTCCCGGCATTTCCGCAACAAATTCCTGTGTAATTTTACTAATAGACACAAGGTTGAAAGGATTGTGAGGAACATGAGCCACCAATGTCACGGTAATGCGAGGGTTTAAGGAGCAAGTTCCAAACTCCAAAATAGGAATGGTCGATGCATCAACAATTGTGATGGCATTAGTCTCAATGCAAGGATGATATATAGTAGGCATACCTGCATCACCGGTGATATGATCGAAAGTACCAGAATCGAGCATACCAGTGATCAAACAACGAGAAACAACAGTAGTAAGCCCGACGGTATGGGCAAGGGAGGCTGAGGAGAAAGTAGGCTTCAAGGTGGCCCTATGAGAGTGTATAAGGTCAATCACATCCGCCAAATGCTCCAAAGTATGACATAGATCTGATGCAAGAATCAATGAGTCAATCAAAGTCGTCTAAACTTGCTAAGGCGACTGAGACGGACGTCCATGGAGTGCCCAGCAACGATCAACTAGATATCCTACCTTGTCTTAGTGCTTACAAAAGGGACAATGTGATCACCTCCATGTCCACAACCACAAGTACTAGCAGAATAACCACCGCCACGTCCTAAGGGTGCAGTGTGATCTATAGTATCAACGAACGAGAGAAGTAGGCGATAAGCCTTACCAAGTCGATGGTGGACTAGTGAAAAGGATGGATGGACGAGGCAACATCTCAGTCGTTGCAGACGCATACTATGGATCAAGCCCTTACAGAAGGCTAAAGAGAGACAATTGATCCCGCCGGGCAAATCATGCATCTAACGTCAGAGGAAGTGGCCATAACTCAAGAAACTCATCAGGTAATGCTTTCCATTCAACAAAATATGTCGAAAAGGGGCAATGTTGTTTACAAATGGTAAAGAGTCATTGAAGGACATCGAACATCTAAGCAAGAATGTTGGTTTTTTAGTAAAAGAGAGTAAGGAGCCCCAACGTTTCTTGACGGTGGTCACAGTCCGAGTAACATCTTTGACCAACCTTTATGTAGAATTAACAATCAACATAAAAAATTTGCTATCAACAAGCTTCCATACCTTGTGTTTTGGATCAAATACTGGTGGCGGAGGGTAGACAAGGTGAGAATCGAGATCCATACCAATAAGTGACAAAAGTATAGTCTAACGCCAAAAGGAAAAATTTGATGTGTCAATACACTCATTGTTGGGCAAAAATCTCTCAAGGTAACATTGCAGCATTTTTGGGTTGGTTGTATTTGTTGACAATGCAGGTTTTCATGGTGAATTGTTGAGTTCCATAGATGTTGTTGACAATCCATATTGACAAAGAACCATGACAAAGGAAGAGAAGATCTGGAGGCGGAACAAAAGAACAAATACAAGATGACGCCTTTTTCCAGTGTTTGCCAAATTTTTTGGGTCTAAAATTTGGGATTCGGTGAGCATCGCAAAATGTGGATTTCCTTGAAAATCTCATCAAAATATGGTAAAAGCATGAGTTTCGCAGAGATGGGCTTCTTGATGTGGATTTCGCGAAGAAATGAAGAAAGTTGACGGTGTTCTTCGCGATTACGACGAGCTTCGCGAACGGCAGAGATGAAGGGTATTGCGAGTGGAGTTTTGCGGCAAAGGCGCGAAGGAATTGACGGAACGCTCCGCGATTACAACGAGCTCCGCGATCCGAAAATTGTCATGGTGCTTCGCGATATAGAGAGAATTTTGGAGGAAATTTTGGAGCTTCGCGATTTAAGCTGACGTGGCGTTGACTTCGCGCGAAAGGTTCGAGGGTTGGTGGAATCGCTTATAAATAAACCTCGACCCCCTCGAGAGAGGCAGAGAGTTTTCCAGGAAAAATTTGTTGCTCTCAAATTGCGAAGGATGTTCGCAGAGGCAATGTGCTTCGCGAAAGAAAGGAGCTTTACGGCGACTAATCTAGCTCCGCAAAAGTGGTGGGTTCTGCGCTGGCTCAGTGAGCTTCGCGAAGGAAGTCGCTTTGCGACGGCTTGAGCTCTGCGACGGCCTAAGCTCTGCGAAGGCTTGAGCTTTGCGAAGGTCTGAGCTCTGCGGAGCAGTGTGCTCCGTGAGGCAACGAGCTCTACGAAGGTGTGTGCTTCGCGAACAGGCAGGGACTTCGCGAAGACTTGTTTGAGCTTCGCGAAATTGAGAGCTTCGCGAAGTAGGGTGATTTGAGAAGGTATTTCCCAAAGGTTGTTGCCCAATGGTCAAGGGCAAAAAGGTACTCATCAGTGGATTAATTTTGGACTTCAATAGAGCATCTACATACGGTGGAGGACGCATTCATTAATGATAATGAAGAGGCCCACAGGTCTATAAACTGTGAGTAGATCTTCTGAAGAAGCAGTGAGCTTACTTCAGTTGAGAGAGCAGTGAGTTTTCAAATTATGAGTGGTTGTAAACCAGGAGGAACAGTGAGTCCGTTTCGAACTTGTAAACAGCAGTGCGCTTATAGTGGATTTGGTACATCGGCACATCACCGGTGTATGCTCCTTATACGTAGTCCAGTAAGGGTGAACCAAGTGAAATTGTTGTGTCTTGTGCGTGCTTTAAGGTTCATTCATACTCTACCACGAAAAGGAGAGAGAAGAGAGTTTTGTCAAACAACAAAACAAGATCAAAATTGGCAATTGTTTTAATTTGTCATACTCTGATTCACCCCCCCCCTCTCAGGGTATCTAGCCTAGTGGACCTAACACTCATCCACAGGACGCATTGAGGTGATGATCAAGGGACGGATGAAGTATGTGATGAAGCTTCTACCATGATGAGAGGGGATGCCCAGAGATGCAAAAAATTACCGCCAAACCAACAGGAAGAGCTGAGAAATAGAAGACACCAAGAGGAATAGTCGAATTGTGATCAGAATTCATGCCTTGGGAGCATTGCGACGCTGAAAACAGCATGCATATATCAGATCTGGCGAGTTGGAATGGTTGCACATGATAAGAGTTGCATGTTCCATGTAGACGAGTCATATGGAAGAAGAGGCTATTGAGGAAGGGCCACACATCAGCAGGGTGGGTGGGCCACGCAACAAGGTTAAGCCTCCTGGAAGAGGTGGCAGGTGGGGCGTCGCACGACAACGAGAGGATCGTGTCGCGCAACAGTGAGAGGATCGTTTTGCGCGACACCGGGGACGCGCACATGAGGAGGCGCAACACCAAGGTCAAGCGCATTTGGGGTGGCACGATGGTTGAATCCAAGCGCTTGGGTAGGCGTGGTGGTCACAAGCACTTGGGGTGATTGTATAACAACCCACATCTTACACACATGATATTACATCATTTTCAACATAAATATTCATAAAACGCACCCAAAAATATAGAGGTTCGGTGTCCTTTAGAAATTAGATACATCATAAAACAATTTTAAATGAATCGTGTAATCTTATATTTTCATCTTCATAATTTACTCCTAGAGTTCACCATACTCTCATCACTGCATGGAATATCCTGAGGACATAGATAAAAGAAGAGGTGAGCTAAAAAACCTAGTAAGGGGATAAAATAGGATAATCAAAAACATAAAAACATGGCATAAGAGACAAAATATCATTGGAGAATAATAATCATAAGAATCATTAAATTTGACACACAAATAAGACGTCATCATAAATGTGGGTTGAGAAACACCCTTGCATCCTTACCTCAAAGTGAGGTTGAGGCGTTCTTTTATAATGAATGATAAAGACCACATCGGACCACAAGTCTGATGTGGGATACAAACTCCAACACTCCCCCTCAAGCTAGGTCTACCTACCTTAGACACATAATGAAAAGAAAGCAACAAAACAGACGCTAACACTCCCCCTCAAGCTGGAGAGGCCGAGCTTGATGACAAAAACAAGACAAAACATAATAAAAGAAAAAGCTTCAACATTGTCGCTCCCCCTGACGATGTTGATATGATGCCGCTGAAAAAGGGTGGGTAAACGCCGACAAGGTGCGGGGCCGGACAACAGAGCACCGGGAAATCCACACCGGCGGGTCCGTCGTCAGAGCGTCGGGAAATCCGCACTACGGGCCGGTCAGTCAGAGCGCCGGGAAATCCGCAATGTCGGGCCGATCGTCAAAGCGCCGAGAAATCCGCACGGGAGGGCCAGTCATCAAAGCGTCAGGGAATCCGCAGGAGGCACCGGCGATGGGATGCGGTGATTCCGCAGGAGGCGTCGGTCATCAAAGCGCCGGGGAATCCGCAGGAGGTACCGGTGATGGGATGCGGTGATTCCGCAGGAGGCGTCGGGCAGGGAGGCGAGGATTCTGCAGGAAGCAAGAGGCCAGCATGGAGGGAGCAGTTGTTGATGTGTCGCGCAAGGAGGCGAAGTCGAAGCGATGGTGCGTGCGGACCGGATCTGGCCGGATCTGGAAGTAGGGCAGCCGCTGGAGGAGGAGAATCGCCGGAAGGGCAGGGACCCGCAGCGGAAGCCGGTTGTACAGAGGTGCGGTGTGTGCGTAGCGGGAGATGCGGGAGCCGACCGTTCGGCTCGCCTAGAGATGCGGGAGTGGGTGCTGGCAGTTGCTGGGAGCCGGAGACGGCGGTGGGTAGGGCGGGAGCCGCTGGAGATGAGCCGGGAGACGCGGCGGGGTTGATCACGCCGGGAAGTGGCGGCCGAGGGTGGTCCCTCGTCGCCGGGACGGCCGGAGGAAAGCACCACAGGGTCGCGCGCAGGGAGCCGCTGTTGCGGGAGCGGGTCCTGCCGTAGGAGGAGGTGGCGCCGAAGGATGTCGCAGCAGCTCTGGATCTGGAGGGACGCCGTCGGGATCTGGTAGGGAGTCGGGAGGGCCGCGATCGTCTGGAAGCCGAGCAGAGGTCGCGCGCAGGGAGCCGCGGAAGGAGCGAAGCCGCCGTTTTCCGCCGGGAGAGGTCCTGCGGGCGGGAGGATTCCGCCGGGATGGAGCCACCGGGAGGGAGACGTCGCGCGTAGAGAGGGGTCGGGATCGGGATCTCGAGAGGGCGCTGGAGAACCGCGCGCAAGGAGCCGGCAGGGAAGAGGCGGGTCGTCGGGAGGAGGTGCTCCGGGAGCGGACAGCGGGAGGAGGCGGGGCAGAATAAAGAGCCCGGAGGGGCAGACAGAGGGAACCGCCGCCTGGGAAAAAAGAGCCCGGAGGGGCAGCGGCAGAATAAACCCAGCCCTACATAAGGGTGGTCGCCGCCCCCACAGGGGAGAGTTATGAGAAACCCTAGACGGGGAAAATAAAATGGGAGGGAGGAGGGTTCGAGATTAATCTCCCTCTGATACCATGTAGAATGATAAAATAGGATGACCCGAACCCCCAAGGTTTTCTCTCTAAAAGAGCCCTTGGGGTTCTTTTATAATGAATAATTAAGACCACACCGGACCTCAAGTCCGATGTGGGATGCAGACTCCAACATACCATGTAGAATGATAAAATAGGATGACCCGAACCCCCAAGATTTTCTCTCTAAAGGAGCCTTTGGGGTTCTTTTATAATGAATAATTAAGACCACACCGGACCTCAAGTCTGATGTGGGATGCAGACTCCAACACTCCCCCTCAAGCTAGGTGTACCTAGTTTGGACACATAAAGAAAAAACAAAGCAAACAACGGGCTGCAAACACTCCCCCTCAAGCTGGACATACCCAGCTTGATTACAAAACAAGACAAAAACAGAATAAAAGATAAAAGTTTCAACATTGCTGCTCCCCTGATGATGTTGATATGATGCCGCTGAAAAAGGGTGGGTAAACGCCGAAAAAGTGCGGGGCTAGACAACAGAGCGCCGGGAAATCCACACCGGCGGGTCGGCCGTCAGAGCGTCGGGAAATCCGCACTACGGGTCGGTCAGTCAGAGCGCCGGGAAATCCACAATGTCGGGCCGATCGTCAAAGCGCCAAGAAATCCGCACGGGAGGGTCGATCATCAAAGCGTCGGAGAATCCGCAGGAGGCACTGGCGATGGGATGCGGGGATTCCGCAGGAGGCGCCGGGCAGGGAGCAGGACAGCGGGAGGGGCGCTGGGAGGCCGCGCAGGGAGCCGACCGGGATGGAGCCGCTGGGGAAGGGAGGCCGTCGGGGAAGCGAGTCATCCGGGACGGAGCAGCCGGGGAAGGGAGGCCGCCGGGGAAGGGAGGCCGCCGGGGAAGGGAGGTCGTGAGGTAGGGATCGGCCGGACAGAGGCGATAGGGCAGGCACTGGGCAGAACCAGGAGTCTGCCGGAAGGGTGCTGTGGAAGCCGCAGCAGGAGAAAGGGTCGGGAGGGAGGCGGCGCCAGAAACCGCTTGAACCAGAGGGCAGTTTGGGCGAAGCGGGAGATGCGAGAGCGGCCCGTTTCGGTCGCCTGGAGAAGCGGGAGCTGGTGCGGGCAATTGCGGGAGCCGGATGGATCGTCGGGGAATGCAGGAGCCGCTAAGGAGGTGGGGTCGGGTGTCACCGGGAGTCCGCAGGAGAGACGACGGTGGGGAGAGGGTCGCCGCCTGGATTGAGGGAGGCGACGCTGGAAGCCGTCGAACGAAGAGGAAGGGCCTCCTGGAGTCCGTCGCGCGGGAGCGGTGCAGGAGGGTCGTCGGGATCGGGACGCCGGAAGGCGCCTGGACGAGGGCGCCTAGACGAGGGCGCCGGACGAGGTCGCCTAGAAGAGGTCGTCGCGCGGGAGTGGTGCAGGAGGGCCGAAGCGGAGATCTTCGCGCGCAGGGAGCAGCAGGGAAGAGGCGGGCCGTCGGGAGGAGGTGCACCGTCGTAGGGCAGGGGGGGAGAATCGTCGGGCAAGGAGGTGCCAGCAGGGTGGAGAACCGCCGGGAGGGCAGGGTCCGGGCAGGGAGGGATCCGCCGGAGGCTGCCTGGGAATCGAGCCCGGAGGGGCGGCGATAGAGAAAAAAAAACATAGCCCTACATGAGGGGTCGTCGCCCCCCACGGGGGAAAAATTAATGAGAAACCCTAGATAGGGGGTAAAATAAAATGGGAGGAGGGTTCGAGATTAATTTCCCTTTGATACCATGTAGGATAAGAAACCCCCTTGCCTCCTTACCACAAAGTGAGGCTGAGGCGTTCTTTTATAATGAATGACAAAGACCATATCGGACCACAAGTCCGATGTGGGATACAGACTCCAACAATAAACATAAATCAAAACTTATGTTGCAACCAGAAGATTGTGAGTGTTTGATTTGTTGACAATAAGAGTTAGATGTTGACAATGAAGTACCTGACAAATGGAGTTAAACGATGAGCCTATTATATCTGGTCAAGGATCATTGAAGTCAAGACAGTGGAGAAAGCACCTTGATATCACTATGTCTCAAGGACTTGGTTTTGGCTCGAGGAGCATGATTATTGAATGCATAGCATGACATACATGGCATCCGACAGTTGAGATGTTTTGAAAGTTCTAGAAGTTAGAAGTCCGAAATATATGGCAAAGTACTAGAGAAAGCATACGAAGCTATCACAGGTGCTTCGAAAGTTAACACAAGTTACGACGCGTAAAGAAGGATCGCGCTGTGTGGGTGAAGTTGCAAAAAAGGAAAAGCCCCTAGGGAATACAATAAGATACGTAATATTCTCGAGTTCTGAAGATTTAAGTCTCGAAGCATTACAACGAGTTTTTGAACAGATTGGATTTTTTTTAGGAGTTGCATAAGATATTTGGAAAAGACCTTCTTAAGATGCGTAAGTTTTTTTTTTTGCGTAAGTTTTTTTTTTTTTGAAAGCTAAAAAAAGGAAGAGAACCTTTCCCTACATACGTAACATTTGTTTTGGGGGTATATAAGTTTTTATGGGAAGCACGAGAATTAGCAAAGGCATAAAGAATCCCCCCTGTATACGTAAGATATGTTGGGAGGTGCGTAAGGTTATTCATTGAAACGTAAGGATTTATCGCTTGCATTTTGAGGAGAGTGGGTTGCGCCACGAGAGGAGTGGTCGTGTCATAAAGATTATACAAAAGAGTCATTCAAACAGTGTGAGAAAGATTGCACGTCATGATGAAACCCAGGAGTGTTGGATTGGTGCTGTAGCGGTGCGGACTTCGGGGTCAACAGTACTGTAGCGCTTTTGACTTCCAGCCGACAGACACTGTAGCACTTTTGACAAAGTGAGCCGCCGATCACTGTTGCAACGCGGACTACTATTCAGAACAGTAGACCGTCTTCTTCATATGTAGCCCATTTCGGGCTAGGGTTTTATTGTTGGAAATCCTCTGTAATTTCTGTGCTCCCGAATCATAGTGAAATTCTGCCTCTCCCGTGGACGTAGGGATTTTTCCCGAACCACGTAAATCGCCGTGTTCATTGTTGCTTTTCTTTCTTTCGTTTTCTCGTTTTTCTGTCGTTCTGTCTCCCGGTGATTCCGTAACAAGGAGAGTTTTAGTGGCTCTGCCAATATAGAGATGTTCACGCCGCAACAAATCTGGAGCTCGTGAATACTTGGAGGTTGGACCACGCTGCGATACTGAGAGCACGCCGTGTTTAAAGGGATTGCATCGCAGCGTTAAGCCATGAAGAAATGAGCAAAGCCATGAAGATTAAGCCTAGGCCTGTTTGGAATCATAAATCAAGTCCATGTCGTGAAGCAATAGACCACGTCGTGATAGATTGAAGAATTGAGAAGATTGGGAGTTGTATGCCACGATTCTCGATGAGATAAATAGAGGATATTTGGGAGATCTTGTGGATCTGTGTTTCGACTGAACATCACCTCATGAAGAGGAATACCACATCGTGTTCAAAATGAAGATATAAGAAGACCATGTCGTGGTGGAGGAAGCCACGTCGTGAACGTGTAAATATGACATTGTATAACATAAATATAACATTATGTTTACATTATATGACGTTTTAGTTATGTCATACAATGTAATACAACATTATATTTACATTTTATTTACGTTATATTTATCAATCAATATGCCCCACCGTTGGTCTGACTGTTTGAGGGATAGATCGTGGGGTCAAATCCCCGAGTCTGGGTGTTTGATGCAGTTTTCTTTCTTCGCATTGTGTTCCGCAGTGGCGGATTTAATCGACCTTATATATATTTATAAATCAATATTAATTCTTAGTTTTAATTTAATCAATAGTTTTACATTTTTTTTTTGTTATTATTTACCGTATTTTTTTTACCAGACCCGACCCAACTATTTTTGCTCTGGTCGGGTCCAAAATCCCCTCATACCCAAATCGACCCGACTCATAGACACCTTTAATCTAGATTGAGACATATGGTTGATCCATACGGTTGCTTCTTACGGTCACTTACCTCACAATTGATCTTCACAAACACTTGTTTGCCTCACGGTCGGTCATATACTTGGAGAATTTTTCATGAATCTGCTGGGGGGAATCTGAGTCTCTAGATTTTGTATATTCTAAAGGAATGTGAATCAAATGTTGCTAGTGGACTGATCTTCATGGGATTAAGCATCATGATCACTCGAGGTGACATTGATCCAGGCTGGTAAGAATCAAAGCATCAAACCAAAGGCGATGCTTCGAGATTGTAGAAGTTTTGGTCGAAATGGAAGCCAGTATGTTTGAGATGCACCACACCGTAGTGATTTTTCTATGGTCGTTTTGCATTGAGAACGACAAAGGCATAAAAGTAAGTCTCTCCCATCGTAAATCTTTTCTGCTAAGCGTAAGTCCTTGAGTTCATAGTAAGTCTTTTGATGATGATCGTAAGACTTCAGATCGTATGAGTTTAGTTCGTATTAGAAGACATGCGATATGTCGATAAAATTGAGATGAGCTCCACACCGTAGAAGAAGGTTCCATGTGGCAGAGAAGCACGATGCCATGCATGTGTAGATTTTGAATGAGTTTAAAGCAAATTTCATGGAGAAATAAAAGGAACTTGTTCGAGCCTTCAAGAGGCTTAAAATGAAGATTTGAATGGGAATTCAAAACAATTTGAATAAGGAAAGAAATAAATCGGGAATATCGTTAACCGATTTAAATGAGAAGGTCGAACCTACATCTGAAGATCATGGAGTTTCAATATTTTGAATGTGGAAAATAATCTTCACATGGTGTTATTTTTGTAAATATATAGTGCAGGTATCGAAGGAAGAAGGTTGAATCTTTGAGAGAACTCACAAAGCACTTTGTGAGGAAGATCCAGATCACTCAAGATCTGGAGGAAGTTGCACACGTACAGATTTGCTGATTCATCTACTCGTGGATGAGGACCATCATCAAGAGGTATGGAGCGCATCAAGAGCAAGTCAAAGGTCTTTCTTTGTTGGATCTTTTGTTGAAGAGATGTATCTTCTTCCGGTGGACTCTAAAAGCCATGGATAGCACACTGGACTCTGTGTTGTAGACGATTATTAGAGATTGGTGGAGAATCCATATTGGAGGGTATAACCAACATGCCAAGAAGTAGACCTTTCAACCGAATTTTGTAAATACTGTGTGTTCCGCTCTCTTTCAATTATTACTACACTCTTGTAAATACTGTGTGTTGCGCTCTCTTTCAATTATTACTACACTCGAGGTGACGCTGTGAGATTCAACTAAGTGGATCGAGAAAAATAACAAGTTCAAGAGGTTGAATTAAAAAGGAAAATTCATAAAAAAAGTGCACCACCGATTCACCCCCCCCCCAGTCCCCCCGAGTGGTACCTAACCAATCCTAAGCTCTACAAGGGAAGGTAGCTGGGGGGGGTATTTCTGGGCATCAGTTGTGATTGTATGGGAGACTTCGATCTGGCCTTAGGGAAACATTGCTTCTCAAGGATGTTCACCTTCTGCCTCTTCGTTCCTGTTCTTCTGTAATTTTTTATCTTTTGTTGCTGGTGGTATCAATAGAATCCTCTGTTATTCTCTCTTGCGTTTGCATACCAATATGGAATGCCGTTTTAACAAATGATTGTAAAGTAATGTTATGAATGTGAGATTGAAAGTCCGCGTTGTTTCAAAAGTTCATCGTTTTCGATATTTAGACTCATTTCCACAATGTGATTGGGACATTAATGCAAATGTCTCTCATAAAATTCAAACTGGGTGGATAAAATGAAGAAAAACTTCACAAGTGCTTTGTGATCATAAAATTCCTTCGAAATTGAAAGGTAAATTTTATATAATTGTTATTAAGCCATCAATTCTATATGGCAATGAGTGTTGCCTATGACGGAACACCTTGAACTAAAAATAAGAGTAGCGGAAATGAAAATGTTTAGGCATGTGGGCATACTAAAATGGATAAGATTAGAAATGAATTTGTTTGAGAGAAAATTGGAGTGGCTCTGATTGACGAGAAGGTGACTGATACTAGATTAAGATGGTTTGGACATGTTAGAAGAAAACTTAGGAATGCACCTGTTAATAGGTTAAGATTAATGACAAATTCACTTATCAAAGAAGTAGGAGTGGGCCTAAAAGGATCCTTAAACAAATCATTCAAAAAGATCTTGTTCTAAATGGTTTCAATGAAAATACAATTTTCAAAAGAGCTAACTAACCCCATTTAATGGGTTTAAGGCTTGTTTCTTGTTGTAATTTTTTTTATTTTTATCGAGTGTATTTATCTTTCATATAATGTTTTATGTTGGATGAAATAAAAGAGTTAGTTTTTAATATGTTGTGTATGCGATTTGCATGATACATTATACCTAAATATGACACATATATTTAGATAAGACAATTTTTCATATTGAAAAGTTTAAGTCGTTCTAGGTTGCTTGCGCCTGGGGAGGTGTGACTACTGGATCACGAATGCGTGAGGTGGTGTGCCTAGATCATGCCTCTTAGTATCAAGGGCGGTCGGCACCTGGGTACAAGGAGATTTGATAGAGCAAACGGCGACTAGGGTTGAGAGAAAAATTATTTGAGCTCTGATATCTTGTTAGGATTAAATCACGTACCGCGATAAATGGTGAGATGTAAAACCTCGGACTTCGTCTAAGGTACAGACCCAATAAAATTTGTTGAAACCCATGTATTTTACATGGTTTTAAATGTTTCAGGGGTCGGGAGTGGCCTGAGCATTTCGAGTGAATCAGGGAGGTCCACAGCTGAAAGGGCAGCAGAATGCAGCAGTTCACACCATGACACAATGTGAAAGAGTCGGACGGGGGGGGTCCGTGTGACGTCGTGTGATATGAAAATGGTTGGAAGTATAATAGCTTGTCCCTTAAACAAACTATAATTATGAGTTTAATAGCAAGGATTTGATTTTTTTTACATTCACATAATCTTTTAGGTTTAGAGTTTTAGAGAACAAGGAAAAAACTCGTACATATCAAACCCCCACAAAACAAAGTGGACACTTTCACACGATGTCCATTTTCCCACAAAACACGTTCTTTATAAAGACACTTGTTTCGTACAAGGTAACTCCCATAACTAGAACTCTGATTTTATTAATGTTCCCACTCATCCTCAAGCCCTGAGAAAAACATTTAAAAACATGGGATGAGCAAAACAAAGCTTAGTAAGGGACATAAAAGAAAAGAGAACTGCTAGTCCATTGGTAAACCTGAAAAATTCATAAGAAAGTTTACCATTTTCATAATAAACTTTGAGCTCGAATATTCATTTACTTATCCATGAAAACAACTTAATTGCTCAATAATTGTCAAACATTTCATAAGCATTCATAAAGACAAAATCATAATCGTGGGGTTCCTTGAAAAAACATGAAAACTAATGAGTACATTTCCCTGAAAAACAATCCTTTCAACTTTAAAAAGGTCATAAACTTTCCCTATGAAAATAAACTCATTTTCTTACCTTTTGAAATCAAAAGATTTCCTTTAAGAAAAAAACATTGCAGGCGGATCATGTAGGTATCATGGGACATTATCCTTACATTCACCCTTATAAGAACCCTTACAATGAAATCACTTAACCGGATAATTCTCACATCTCTTAGGAGTAACCTATCACCGATAAACTCTGTCAATTTCCCCGATGCATTGGAGAGCTATATCGAGTTCACCCGTCATCAAAGCTATATCGGGTTCACTCGTCATTCATATAAAATGTTGAAGAACCATAGCATAAATAAGACACATATAGTTTGCACTTTAACCATAAAACTCATTTGAATTGGCATTCAAAGCCATAAGATAACACTTTCAGATATCTCGTATAAATGATAAGAAATTTCAATTTCCTTTGAAAAACGTTTCAAACAAAAAAAATCTCGGAAGAGAGGGAACAAAATCTTGAAAAAAAACATGAAAACTAATGAATACTGTAGAATCGTACTCCTTACCTCAATGAGAGGCGGAGCCCTTTATTTATAGATAGAAGAACAGGAAAACAAGGAAGAGCAAACCAATGTGGTACTCTAACATATACATAATTAGGTCCAACACTCCCCTGAAGCTAGAACAGGTTTAGCTTGAAAGAAGAGTCCCACAAACAAAAAACAACAGGGAAAACACAATGACCAAACACACTCCCCCTCAAACTGGGTCGTGAATGCTGTGGATGCCCAGCTTGGTGCACAAAAGCTCCCGACAAGCCTTTGGTCAAGATGTCGGCAAGCTGATGAGTTGTTTGAATGTAACTCAAACTGATATGTTTTTGCATCAGGTGATGGCAAAGAAAGTGACAATCATTCTCGATATATTTCGTGCGTTCATGGAACACTAGATTCAAAGCAATCTTCATGGTCGTCTGATTATCAAACCAAATATAAGTAGAATTTTGTGGCAGGAAGCCAATTTCATGAAGAAGTTGACGAAACCATAGAATTTCATGAGTGACTGTGGTTATCGCACGGTATTCAGATTCAGCATTAGATATGTTTTGACGGGTTTTTCTTGTTTCCCCAGGAGATTAAGTTACCAGTTAGAAAAAACGCAAACCCAGAAGTAGACTTCCGGTAAATAAGCAGTCGGCGTAGTCAGCATCACAGAAGGCATCAATGTCTAGATGATTGTGATGTGAATACTGAATACCACGGGCAAGGTCTTAATGTATTTGACAATGCGAAGAAGAGCGTCCCATTGAGATTTTGTTGGATGGTCCATGAATTGACTGACATTGCTGACGGCGCAGGCAATATTCAGATGAGTCACGGTAAAATAATTGAGTCAGCCCACAAGACGACGATACCTATCCAGATGAGAATATGGGTCAGTGGCATAAGAGATTGTTCCCCTGGTTCAAGAGAAGTGTCAACAGCAGTTGCCTAAGACAAGCCAGTATCCTGCAAGATATCCAATGAATATGTTCGTTGTGAAAGGAAGATGTTGGTTGGAAAACGGAAGACTTCATTGCCAAGAAAATATGTCAAAGGACCCAGGTCTTTGGTATGAAACTGTTGTTAAAGATAAGCCTTGAGATTGCTAATGCCATGCGAATCGTTCCCAGTAATAATGATATTATCAGCATACACAACTAACATGATTTAGCCAGATGACTTTTTCCGATATAAAACAGTGCGATCCTTCATACTCTGAGATAGACCAAAGGTAGTGATGACAGTGCAAAATCTGTCAAACCATGCACGATGAGACTATTTGAGCCCATAAAGAGACCAACAAAGCCGACAAAACATGAGACTCGGTCCCTGAGGCAAGGAATCCAGGAGGTTGTTGTGGATATATTTCTTCTTCAAGGAAACCATAAAGAAACGCATTTTTGACATCAAGTTGATGAAGAGGCCAATTATGAGAAGCTGCAAATGATATAGATAATCGAACAGAGACCATTTTAGCAACCTGGGAGAATTTATCAAAATAATCAACATCATACGTCTGGACGAAGCCTTTTGCCACGAGACGGGCTTTAAGAAGATGAAGAGTACTATCTGCATTTAGACGGACTGAATAAATCCATTTGTTGTCAACAACCTGTTTATCTGCCGGAAGGGTGACCAGATCCTAGGTGTGATTGTCGTCCAAGGCCTGTAATTCATCCTGCATTGCTTGAAGCCAACCGAGGTGAGATTTAGCCTCAGCAACCGTACAAGGAACAGATATCGTCTCCAGAGCGGAGAAGCCTTTGTATGAAGTTGGATATAGAGGATTATTCCGGCAAGAGCAAGTAACTTCCGCTATGCAATTGGCAAGTTAGCGGTGCTCGTAGCAGGAGCGACAGACAAAGTTGGGAAAATGGTGTCCTCGGTCAGGGCAGGGGGGCATGTTCAATAAACGATGAGAGTATACAGAGCCAAAGCGAAGATCATCTAATTGGGTCAACGGAAGCAAGGGTGGATGGATGGTGAGAGGGAGACAGTCATCGATGGTGGTATCAAGATGAGAATAAGATGAAAAGGATATCAATGGAGAGTTCTCAATGAATGAGACATCAACAGAGATGATATAACGTCCCAAGTCAGGAGAGAAACACCGGCAGCCGCGTTGGGTACGAGAGTAGCCCAAAAAAGATGCAACGGGGGGTTGGAGAAAATTTAGAGGGACGGGGACGAATGTCACGAACATAACAAAAACACCCAAACGCGCGAAGTGAAAGAGGGTGAGGATAAAGAGAGGGGAACAAAGCCGAACACAGACTCCCCCCCCGAAGGATAGAAAAAGGAAGATGATTGATAAGATGGGTGGCAGTAAGAATAGCATCTCCCAAAAAGGAATAGGCGCATGCATGTGAAATAATAAGGCCCAAGCAATTTCCAGAATATGACGATATTTACGCTCAGACACACCATTCTGCTGGATTGGGGCAAGATGTTCGATGGAGGACACCGTGATCTTTGAGAAATTAGTGAAGAGAAGATAAATATTCTCAACCATTGTCCAAACAAAGACATTTAATAAGCTTGGAGAATTGAGTGTGAATTTCATGGTAAAAGGTTTGAAAAATATCACACATCTCTGAACGATCATAGGAGATATAGTTATGTCTTTCAAGAGAAGTCATCAATAAAAGATACATAATAATGGTACCCTAACTAAACGGAAACCCTAGGGGGGGCCATACATCGAAATGAACTAAGTCAAAAGGGTGAGCCGCACGTGTCACTAAACGAGGAACATACGTCGCCGGGTGATGTTTAGCAAACTTAGAGGATTCACAATGAAAGGAAAGGTGTGGACTGAAATGGGGGCAAAACTTATGTAAGACTGAAGCCGGTGGATGACCATAGCGAAAATGCAGGTCGAGGGCACGAGTAAATATGGGTGAGCAAGCAAGGGATGGTGAGGTATCGAACATGTACACCCCGTCGCTAAGATGACCTCTACCAAACTCCTGATTCGTCGACCACTCCTGAAAAACAACACCATAAGATGTAAAAATAGCAACACAATTTAAGTCCTTTGTGAGTTTACTGATGGAGAGAAGATTAAAAGGACTACAAGAAACATGGGCCACTGAAGTTAGATGAATAGGAGTCAAGGAGCATGTGTCAAATCTCGCAAAAGAGACTGTTGATCCATCAGCAACAGTAATGGCAGCAACACTGGTATACGAATGATAGTTAGTAAGCATACCTGCATCACCTGTGAGATGATCAAAAGCACCGGAATCAAGTATCCAAGATGTCGGTCGACAAGATACACAAGCGATAGAGTCACCGGTCTGAGCAATAGAGAGTGCAGAAGAGGCAGGTGGCAAAGCAGCCAAATGAGAGTGTATAAGCGCAATCTCAGCCATAGAGAGTTCTAGGTGGTGATGGATATCAGATGGTGGTAAGGATGTTGCCATGTCTGGAAGGAGATGGGGAATCTGGCCTGAGCAGGAAAGGCAGGGTTGTGTCAATGGTAGGTAGAGACCGTGATCGCGGTCTGAGGACGGCGTGATGTCAGAGAGAGACGCCATTGGTGAGCAAGGGCGCTGGGAGGCCAGATTTGGAGCATTATATGCGATCAGCAAGAGGGCGAGGTTGTGGTGCACCTAGAGGATCGCCGATCAGAGGTGACGCCGCGTGACAAGAGAGGGCGACGGCCATCAGGAGATATGCACGGGAAGAGTCATCGTCGGCAGGGGCGGAGGGGTGCGCCTGAGGGGTCTGATGCCATCAGGGGTGGACAACGAAGGTGCAGTCGCCAAGGGAGCCACATGGGTGGTCGGTCGCACTGGGAAGGAGGCGCGCACAGGGAGGACGCGTCAGGGAGGGGCGATGGGTCTAATGCGGAGGCGGAGGATGGGGGGGCGTCTAACAGGGTGGACAAGTGCGAAGGGAGGAGTGACGGGCCTAGAGGGGCGATGGGTCTAATGCGGAGGCGGAGGATGGGGGGGCGTC
This sequence comes from Viscum album, assembly GCA_963277665.1. Lineage (NCBI taxonomy): Eukaryota > Viridiplantae > Streptophyta > Magnoliopsida > Santalales > Viscaceae > Viscum > Viscum album. The sequence continues at coordinate 862,569,397 of OY728145.1, forward strand.
TAACAGGGTGGACAAGTGCGAAGGGAGGAGTGACGGGCCTAGAGGGGGTCGTTAGGCAGAGTGGAAGGGAGTCGACGCACAGGGGCTCAGGGGCGGAACGGAGGGTCGTCGCACAGGGGCGTCATCGGGGAAGTCGCGGATGATAGAGGAGGGGCGGCGTAGGGAGGGCGACGCGCAGGGCGAAATCGGGGAGAGGGGGGTCGTCACCAAGGTGGACGGTGGTTGGGCGCAGCAAGGGGCGGGGGGTGGAGAGGGAAAAACACGAGAGAGGGGGCTAGGGTTAGGTAACCCCCTCTGATACCATGTAGAACTATACTTCTTACCTCGATGAGAGGCAGAACCCTTTATTTATAGATAGAGGAACGGGAAAACAAAGTGCAAACCAATGTGGAACTCTAACGTACACATAATTAGGTCCAACAAGTACATTTCCTTGAAAAACAATTTTTCACTTTTAAAAAGGTCGTAAACTTTCCTTATAAAAATAAGCTCATTTGCTTAGCTTTTTGAAATCAAAAAATTTCCTTTAAAAAAAACCATTGCAAGCAGATCATGTGGCGGGGGGTGGAGAGGGAAAAACACGAGAGGGGGGCTAGGGTTAGGTAACCCCCGCTGATACCATGTAGAACTATACTTCTTACCTCGATGAGAGGCAGAACCCTTTATTTATAGATAGAGGAACGGGAAAACAAAGTGCAAACCAATGTGGAACTCTAACGTACACATAATTAGGTCCAACAAGTACATTTCCTTGAAAAACAATTTTTCACTTTTAAAAAGGTCGTAAACTTTCCTTATAAAAATAAGCTCATTTGCTTAGCTTTTTGAAATCAAAAAATTTCCTTTAAAAAAAACCATTGCAAGCAGATCATGTGGGTACCTAAAGACATTATACTTACATTCACCCATACAAGAACCCTTAAAATGAAATCACTCAACTGGATAATTCCCAAATCTATAGAGTAACCTATCAATGGTAAACTCTGTCACTTTACCCAGTGCATTGGAGAGCTATATTGGGCTCACTCGTTATCAGAGTTATATCAGGTTCACCCGTCATTCATATAAAATGTTCAAGAACCATAGCATGAATAAAACACATATAATTTGGACTTTAACCATAAAACTCATTTGAATCGGCATTCAAGCCCATAAGCAATAACACTTTCAGATATCTCATATAAATGAGAAGAAATTTCTATTTCCTGGATATGACGACAAGAAAGGGCGGTTGAGGCGTATACGTTAAAAAAGACTTTTTTTGTAATTTTGTAAAAAGTCAAAAATAACCCATATGAAAAACATTGAAAAGATTTTTTTTTAATCCTTCGTAATAATGTCAAAAAATAGTCGAAAATGACATTTAACAACCTTTGAAGCATAAATAAGAACATTCTTGATACATTTAAAAGAACCTATATGGAAGAAAAAGTTGGAAGAAAAACTTTAAAACAAGATTTTCTAAAAGAACATCTCTTACCTCGAGTCCCGACTCGTTTCGTTCGTACATCTACCCTCCTGAGTAAAAAAATTGTATTAGTTTTCTACTTGATCAGGAACTTTTTTCATGTTCATTTCATTATCATTATTTCCTTAATTTCATTTGTTACCATGTTTTATTTAGTTACTAAAATGGTTAAGTTCACGTAGGACGTTTTGAGGACGTTCGGTTTATAAGTCCAAAATGACTTCGATAGATTGACTATGGTCAAAGAGGTCATGGTTTAATCATCTCCAGAATCTTAATTATGACAAAATTATTATGTTTATACATTAAAATCATTTTTAAAATTATCCATGAAAAGTGGACATGAAAAACGAATCACATCGATTCGTGGAGGTGGTAGTCCACACGTACGCACAAGCGACATATTTTTTCAACGGGTGGAAAGGTGAGAAGGTAAGTAATGTCTTATCTTTCTAGAATCATAATTATGCCATTAATATTATATATATTCATTTTTAAGTCATCGTTTTCATGAGTCATATGACTCAGTAATGAAAAAAAACACATCACTTCGTGAAGTAAGTAGTCAGCACGTACGGACAAGCGATATTTTCATTTCCCATATGATGGAAAAGAAGATGAAAAGGGGTTGTGTCAAACATTTCAGTATATGAAAGATACTAATTTTATCATATCAACGTGGCTATAGAAGATTTCAAAGAGGTAAGAAGAAATAAACATAAAACACAAAACACTTTGTTAAGAGTTATACCTCTTTGGAAAATTTATTTGGCTTACACCTTAAGCCTTTTAGGTTGATTTTTTGGTTAAACAAGGACCTCTAGGACGTGGTGAGGGATTTTGGGAAGGGATTTGGGCAAAACTTGGTCGGGCTAAATGGCTCAAGAGGTGTGAGGAAGAGAGGAGATGGGGTGCCCTTTTATAAGTGGAAATGGTAACAATCTTATAAATATATGAAATATTAATATATAATATGTGTAACTCATGTCAAATGGCCCCAAAGTGGCATAGTTTCGAAGATGAAGAGGTTAAGATCGAAATAAATTCAACCAATAAAATTTAAACAAGTTCAAGTATCATTGTAAACTTTATCTATTGGTTTAACCCCCTTGTTAACCATGTTTAACTTTAACCGCTGTAACAAATTTTTCAATCTTTAAGGGTCATGGAAATAATTTAAAAATGGCACATACATGAGTCATTCATGATAGGCTCGACAATTTATCATCCATTTGGGTTAAGAAAGGATTTTTATGATATTTTAATGATTTGAAAAAAATAACATTACATACCATTTAAAGTCATTTTCGGAATATTCACAAAATTTGACTTTAAAGACATCAAGACAACAATGGAATTCGAATCTAAACTCTTTCACCATCACTTATACATTATAATAATCCAATAATTCGTGGAAGACCAAAATTCATCCAAAACATATTACTTTAAAAAAAATTAAAACAATTTAATTGCTTTTTATACTGCTTGCACAAGCACTACGTGGACGTTGAGTAAGCATTCGAGGTAATTAAACTATAACTAAAAATTAAAAAAAAAAACTATAATGAACATAATTTATTCATCTTCAATTTTATTATCTAGATTCGTTCATATATCATTTTTATCTATATCCATATTCTGACAACATAATAAGTGAGAGTGACATTTTTAAATTACTCTTAACTTAAAATAATATAAAGGTTGTAATCAAAGGCAAGTGTCAACAAAATGTCACATTTTCTAGGATGATAAAGTTAGAAATCCTGTAATCCAATAAGAATTAAGATGAGATTTTGTGACCTTATCAAAAAGTTTTGGCCTTAATTAAATCATTTTACCATTTAACATGACAAATTATTATCATAGTTACTATTCATTATGATCAAAATGAAATTAACCTCATTAATGTTAGTACTGGGAGCATAGTTTTGAAAAAGCGGGGTAGCGGCCGCGATCTCGGTGGTGCGGTGCGGAGCGGCGCCCCCCGCATCTGATGGCTGGATCGCTCGCAGAACGCGATCCCACTGCTTCTGTCGCGAACTCAGTTGTCGCGGGTCCTTCGCGATCCCAACGGGAGCGGTCGCGCAACATTTTTGCATGCAAAAAAAAGATCCCCGCATTCTGTTTTCTCCCATGCGCCGCCGCCGCGACCCTTCAAAGCCAACGACGAACCCCCACATCCTCTTTGCTCGTCTACCCTGGAGCCGCGACCCCTCGACGCCAAAGACCACCGCGTCCTGTTTTTATTGGCCTGCGCCGCCGCAGCCCCTCGACGCAGACGACAACCCCCCTCCCTCGAGTCAACCTAGCCCGACTCGACCCCCGTGTCATTTTTTTTCTCTGTTTTCTCCCCTACTGCGCCCCGATATGCCACTATCCCTGTTTTTTTTTGTTAATATTTTCCTTCAACATCCCTTTTTAATTTTTATTTCTTTTGTTATTGTATTTGTATTATTTTTATTCTATTTTATATTTTATTTATCATATTTTTATTTTTCAGCATATATATGTGTATAATTATATAATTTAAATTATATTAATTGGACCGTGTTGGGATAAAAAAGCGTTCGCGACGCAATTTGCGTCGCCGCAATCCCATTATAGGACCTCACCGCATCGCGCCACGATCCAAGATTGACTATTATGACCGGGAGAGATGGTTCGTTTATTTCCAAACCTATTTTTCAAACATACCAGCGTAGAAGGGGTAGAATGGGAAATGCGTTTGTCCGAATACAAATACGAGATGGCATAGTTTGGGAAGGGACATGAGAATTTTACGGAGATCTGTTGGACTTAGACAAGCTGGAGGCGTGGTCATTCTCCAATGCTACACTACTCAGCGCGATCAGGCTTCTCAGAGATGGTCTCTCCTGGGGTTCCTACGCTATAACACATTCCATTTCTCTCTCATGTACTCTTGCTATAAAGAAAGAGAAATATTATACAGAATAACTAAGCTCCTCTAGTGGAAATTCCTTGTTTGTGTTGGTTATCCTAACATTTTGGCGAATCTGCTGAACCTGAGAGTGAGTAGCAGGACAAGAAGGAGAGCGTTACAAATCAACAATCACGCGGACAAAACGAACATCAAAGAAGGAATCTCGATGTCAAACAATCAACATCAAGACTTTGTCGCTTTGATTGCATACGAGGATGGAAAATCGAGTCGCGGTTGTTGAAACAACAATGGAAACAATTCAGCAAACTCTTGTTTCAATGCAGAATAGCTTGGACAGGTTGACTCGAAGCAAGACCGAAAGTCGGTGAATGGCACAACAGTCAGAAGAACGTCTTTATTTTCGGATGTGAGATAAGGAGGAACAAACATTGGAGAAGATTAAGGAAATTGAGTTGCTCGAAATCTGGTAAACCGAGACGGACCGCTTCAATGGTACCGGGAGACGAGAGTCATGTTCAAGCAGATCAAGGTCGGGGAACTGCGAGTAAATTGATGTCAAAGGGAACGGCTCTTGCTGAAGAGTTGCGGAGTACATCGCGTAGAGAATACCACGCTATATTGGTTTTTGCCCCAGCACAATGTTGCGCCTGGATCAATTTGGGAACAGTTCAAGGTTGCACTGATGGGCAAGTATGGGAAGTCGACAAAAGGGGATCCGATGCGGTTTTTGAAAACGCTGGGTCAAACTGGGATGGTGGACGAGTACATTGAGGAATTTGAGCATGTGGCGTTGAGAATATCAGCACTACCAGAGTCGTGGTGCATGAGTTTGTTCATGGGAGGGCTGCAGCCAGAAATAGAAAACTGTGTGTCCACGCATGAACCAGAAAATAAAGTTAGGTTGCATACTTCATCCGAGAAAGTAGAACGAGATCTGGAAGGGGAAGGTGTGTTACGAAACACACACGGATGGATGAATATGCCTCCCGTCCCCCAAGGACCTCTAGTGGGAATGGCAGGAACTTTGAATAGCAGGTATGCGGTTGAGCGGAACAAAAGGGAAAAGGAACTGAGAAGAGCGGTTGACGATGAGCGATAACCTGGTGTCAAGGCTATCAGTCGTCGGGAACGAGAGGAGCGCAAGCAAAAGGGATTGTGTTTCTGTTGTGGTCAGGCATTCGGACCGATGCATCGATGTCCTAACAAGCATTTGTGTGTGGTTGTATGGGGGTATGAAGATCCAACAAAGGTTGTGACAGAGGTCAGAGACCAGAAGCACAGGGCTCGACTGGGAGAGCAGGATGGCGAGATAGTAGAATTTCGAAATATGAGCAAAACTAAAGTGGGGTCAATGATGTTTGTGGGCTCTATTTCTGGGGTACTATTAATGGTCCTCATGGATAATGGTGCAAAACACGACTTTCTTTCCAAATCCTTTTCAAGGATGGCAATATTAGAGGTCGAGCCTACTAAGTCGTTCGGAATTCGGCTCGCAGATGGCTGTCGAGTGTTGTCGTGGAGGTATGCAGGGAGGTAATGGTATGTCCGGAAACTTTTATTTTTCCAGTTGAGGCATATATTTTTGATACCGGTGAGCCGGATTTAGTTTTGGGCATGCAATGGCTGAAAAGTCTAGGAACTGTCATCACTAAGTGGGGCCATAAAACTATGAAATTCCTTTGGGAAGGGAAGGAGGTTAGGTTGTAAAGAATTCTCGAGGCTACAAGAACCAATGTTGAAATGTGTCACAGTTGAAAGTGCTTGTTTTGGAAGGATGGTTGTGGCGAACTCATCTTCGTACTTCCATGAAAGTTAGGAAACTGAAAAGGTTATGCTAAAATTTCAGAAAGTTTTTGATGACCCTAAGGGGTTACCACCAAGTCGGATAACAAAAATCACGTAATAAACTGGCATTTTTCAAGATAACAATAACCATTGTTCTTTCATATAGCTTGATTTACTTGTGGAAAATAAACGGGTTTCATGACAATCTCTTTGAAATAATCATAATTCATTCAGAGAAAGAGTAAGGATGGTATCGTTACAACATATTGTTGGAGTTGGTGCCCTACAACCAACTTGTTTAGTACTTGATTACATGTTTTCATTATTAATGAAGTTTTCTTATCACATTATTGTTGTTCTTCTGCATGACATTTGTATGTGATGGTGTTATAAGAATATATGTCGCACTGAAAGGTTATAGTAGTTCCCCACTATAATGAGAACATAGAGGTGTCACGACATTATTCTTGAACATTGTTCTATGGTCGGATGATATTGTTTGACAGGACACAGACAATACAAACTATCAAGGGTAGGATGCTCATAAGACATTGAGACACCTCCTCATGGTATTTGTCCTTGGTAATCTCCAAGTTGGGAGGTTATGAGAATAAGTCTGTCAATAGAAAATTCATATTTCCATGTGTCATTGGACGTTCCTATCTGCGAACGTGTACATTAATCCTTAGACTTTAAGATTATCATTAATGAATATCATGACTCGCATGCTCTAACGTATTGACAAAAACTGTGATGACGTATGTTCGCAGCGAAGTATGATACGTTGGGTGTGTCACGAATGTTCGCAGCGAAGTATAATACTTTGGGAGTGTCACGAATGATATAGCATTAATGGATAATGCGAGAAATGATTTATTCTTTTTGTCTCTTGACGAAAGTTAATATCTCGGACCTTTTGATGGGAATGGAAACGCCTAAATAAATTCATGGTCATGGTATTCGATGGACGAGTTCATTTTCAGCAAGTCAAAGAAAAGAGACATCGAACGTATAGGTTGATGGCACCGGCATGCAACCTACTTGATTTGAGATATTGTGATAAAATGATTATATTACACAGTAAACGTTTATAGGAGGTTGGACGTCGTTGCGACGTTAACTTCTTTCTCTTTGGAAGTTTTGGCGTATTGCTAGAAGTTAACTTCGGACTTTAGGTGGTTATGCCGAATGTCACTAAGAAAAAGGCTCGAAGGGTCACACACGTGTATCCGCAATCTCATTTAAATTTTATTATTGAATTTAACAAATTAGAATAAATAGTATTTATTCGGGTTTGGTTGATCGTCATAATCTAATAACAAGTTATTCGAAAGAATGAATTAAATAATAATACTAAATATTATTTTGCAATCTGACAAATATAATTGTTAAATCCTATTTTTTATTATTCTGGGTATTTCCGAGTCCCACATCGGAATACTCCTGTATGTATTCTGTATCCTCAATCTATAAAAGGAGGTCTCCGCCTCACTTTGAGGTAAGGGGGTTTTTCCCATTCTACATGCCTATTAGAATTTTTTTTTCTCTCCTTACGGGTCTGCCCTACGCGGCCACCCCCTCCCCTCCTGCGGGTCTGCCTACCCTACGCAGCCACCCCCTCCCCTCCCGCGGGTCTGCCCTACACGACCACCCCGGCTCTGCCCTACGCAGCGCCTCCTCCGCCTCGCCTCCTCCGCCTCGCCTCCTCCGTTGCGCCACCCTCCCCGGCTCTCCCAGCCAGCGCCTGCTTCCTCGGCGCACTTCCCCGCTGCGCGCGGCTGCCCCATCTCCGACGGATCTTCGTCCAGGCGTAGCCCCTCCATCGCGAAGCCGCCCGGCGTCCCCATCCCTCCCACTGCCTCTTCTGCGCGCGTCGGCGACGTTCCCTGCGCCCCTCTGCGCTCCGCCCCGACGACCGGCTCTCGCCTCTCCCGCTACGCATGAGCCGCCTTCCGCCGCAAAACACGGCTCCCGCTTCCCGACGCAGATTTCGGCTCCCGCGGCCCTCCCACGGCGTCCCTCCCCGCGGCCCACTCCCAACCGGAAACTCCCGACGTCGCTAGACTCCACACCTCGGCGACTCCCGGCTCGTCTCCAGCGACTCCCGCCCTACACGCCGTCGTTTCTGGCTCCCGCACCAGCCTGCTCTGCACCAGCCGGCGCTGCACCTGCCGGCTCCGGCACCCGCCGGCTCCCGCACCCGCCGGCTCCCGCACCCGCCGGCTCCCGCACCCGCCGGCTCCCGCACCCGCCGGCTCCCGCACCCGCCGGCTCCCGCACATGTCGGCTCCCGCACCTGTCGGCTCTCGCTTCTCCAGGCAACTGCCCTCCCTCCGACGTGGCACGCCTGCTTCGTCCGGCGACTCCCAGCCCGCCCGTCAAACAAGACTGTCTGGCGCCCGCGGCTCCACCAGCGGCTACGCCCGGCCCCGCCTCTCACGGCGCTTCCCAGCTACCGCCTTCTTTGGCGACTACCTGCCTCGCCCTCTCCGTTCAGACCTCCCGCAGCGGCAATCTATTCCCGCCGCAGCGCCTCTGCTGCTTCCCGGATTCACCCAGTGCCAACTTTTTTTTTTTGCGGCCTCTCATTGCAGGCACGGCGCACCGCTGAACCTGACATCTTCTGTCAATGTCTGAGTCCTCCATGGCGGCCTCTTCTGCACTGCCCCAGATGATCACCGCCTCCACCCGCCTCGTCGATGAGCGGCTCGACTCCACCAACTTCTCCATCTGGCGGAAGACGGTGTTGATGTCCCTTACCAAAATGAACCTTGATACACACCTTGAGGATCCTCCAACGGAATTCACCGATCCCAAATACCGTCAAGTGGAAACTTGCTGACAGCAAGATCTACGCCTTGTTGGTCAATTCAATGGATCGCTCAGTCAAAGATGTCACCCGGACAACGAATACAGTCAAGAAACTCTGGAATTCCTTGACCATCATGTATTCTGAGACCAACAATTTGGCTCGGGTCTCCGATGTCCTTCAGGAACTGTCGTATATCCGACAGCAAGACAAATCATTCCAAACATATTTCATAGAGTGGAAAGGTCTTCACAATGAGTTGCAAGAATTGTGGCTCGTTCCCCAGACATCGACGGACGCTCAGACCCAGAGGGACCAACTCTGCATCTTCAATCTTCTCAATGGCCTCGCTCTTGAGTATGCCACGACGGCTACCGAGATGCTTGTCAGCCCGTCTACACTGGCAATACCAAAAGTGTATCATCGCCTGGGCAAGGCCCAACGCGCTCTTCCCCCACCTACCCCCATCATCGATCACTCTGCTCTCGTTAGTCATGGTGGTGGACGCTCATCAAGCAATTGTGGATATGGCCGTATAGAGGGTCGTCCTCGGCCCCACTGTCAGCACTTTGGCAAGCTCGGCCACCTGATCGACCGCTGCTGAGTTCTTCATGGCTGTCCATCTCACCAACCGCGGCAGGGACAGACGGCAGTCCAGGAGGCTTCCTCGTCAGTTTCAGCTCTTCCACCATCTTTGGACCTATCTATAGCGAACATCCGGCTGCTTCACGACTCTCGAACCTCTGCAGGACCCGGTCCGTCTTCGGCTTCTCTAGCCCACTCTACTGGTTCTGCTGCCTTCGTCGGCCATCGCTCACCTGCCTGGATGCTCGACTCATGTGCCTCCGACCACATCACCGGTGATGCTGGTATGTTGACCTCCTATTGTCCTTATGTCGGATCCTCATCCATCATCGTCGCTGATGGCTCCACTATCCCCATTGCGGGCTTTGGTGCATGCTCCCTGACTTCCTCACTTCACCTGCTCTCTGTGGCACATGTGCTCCGCAGTCCATTTAATCTTCTTTTTATCGGTAAGCTTACAAAGGATTACAATTGTGCTGCCATATTTACATCATCTGTTATTATCTTTCAGGAGCGGACTACGAACCGGGAACTTGGTAGAGGCCAGCTTCGGGACGGGGTCTACATGTTCGATGGCCCGGCAACAGTCCCCTGCACTTTTGTCGCTGCTAGAGCATTGGATCTTCATTCCCGGTTGGGACACCCACCCGCCTCCATCATTCATCAGCTTTTTCTAGATTTTAGTCAGCATCTTTCTTTTCATTGTGAGTCTTGTTCTTTTGCGAAACATCATCGCACTTCATACATTCCTCAGGTGGATACACGGGCCTCACACCCTTTTGATCTGGTTCATTCAGACGTATGGGGTCCCTGTACCATCCTGAGTCATTTGCGGTATAAGTATTATATATCTTTCATTGATGATTTTTCGCGAATGACTTGGTTATACCTCCTTCGAGAACGCTCCGAAGTTTTTTCCACCTTCCGGACATTTTACAATGAAATTCATAACCAATTTTCAATCTCTGTTAAATGTCTCCACTCGGACAATGGGCGTTAATATCTCTCCACTCCCTTTCGGCAGTTCCTCCAGACGAAAGGCATCATTCATCAGACATCTTGTCCCGATACACCTCAGCAGAATGGAGTGGTCGAGCGGAAACACAAACATATTCTAGAGACTGCTTGTGCCCTCCTCTTCCACCGACAGGTGCCTCCGCCTTTTTGGGGCGATGTCATCCTCACTGTTACCTATCTTATAAACCGTCTTCTTTCTTCTATCCTTCAGGGGGAGACTCCTTTTTGGGCTCTGTTCTCCTCTCTCCCTCCTCACTCTCTTCCACTTCGGGTGTTCGGATGCCTCTGTTTTATTCGTGACACTCGTCCAAGCCTCTCCAAACTCTCTCTCAAATCCCTCCAGTGCATCTTCCTTGGCTATTCCCGCACTTAGCGCGGATATTGTTGCTTCTCACCGGACCTACAGAGGTAAGTCATCTCTACTGACGTCTCATTTGTTGAGAGCTCTATGTTCTCCCTTCCCTCTCCTCGTCCTGACTCTGTCATTGATGATTGTCTTCCTCTCATCATCCACCCTCCTTCGGTGTCTCCTCCTGCTGCTGACACCCATTCTGGTAGGGTCTACTCACGTCGTCCATCCACTGTATCCCCCGTCCCGGCCAATGACACCATCATCCCCGCTTCGTCCGATGCTCCTGCCCCGGCACCAGACGACTTGCCCATTGCCCTCCGAAAAAGCACTCGTTCTTGCCAGAGTACTCCTCTATTTGTATCTTCATACAGGAGTCTATCAGCTCTGGAGACAGTATCTATTCCTCGCACAATTGGTGATGCAAAAGCTCACCCGGGATGGCTAGCAGCCATGCGAGATGAGTTGTAGGCTCTGGAAGAAAACCATACTTGGGATCTTATCCCTCTTCCCGCAGGCAAACAGGCAGTTGGCAGCAAATGGATTTACACCGTCAGGCTGAATCCCGATGGCACTCTTCATCGACTCAAAGCCCGCCTTGTGGCAAAGGGATTCGTACAGACTTACGGGTATTTACTATTTTGATATCTTCTCTCCAGTTGCCAAGATGGCTTCCGTTCAGTTATTCATCTCTCTAGCGGCTCATCATCATTGGTCTCTTCATCAACTGGATGTCAAGAATGCCTTCCTCCATGGATTTCTTGAAGAAGAGGTTTATCTACAACAGCCCCCCGGATTTTGTGCCTCTGGCGCCGAGTCTCAAGTCTGTCGACTCCGTCGCTCTCTTTACGGCCTCAAGCAATCTCCTCGTGCTTGGTTCGGCCGCTTCAGCACTATCGTCACCGACTTTGGGCTCTCTCGCAGCATGAAAGACCACACTGTTTTCTACAAGACGACCTTCGTTGGTTCCATCCTGTTGGTCGTTTATGTGGATGATATCATCATCACCGGCAGCGACTCTGCTGGTATCACCCAGCTCAAGGAGCATCTTTACCAGCACTTCCACACTAAGGATCTCGGTCCTCTCACACACTTCCTAGGCATCAAGGTATCCTATTCTCCGGATACCATCTCCCTCTGCCAACGAAAATATGCGTTGCATATTCTGCAGGATGCTGGGCTGACACAAGCCACTGATATGAACACTCCTCTAGAGCCTGGGGAACAGTCTCTTTATGCCTCCTCGAAACCATATTCACACCTAGAGCGGTACCGTCGACTGGTGGGCAAACTCAATTATCTCACCATGACTCACCCCGACATTGTCTGCGTTGTTGGCAAAGTGAGTCAATTTATGGAACATTTGACCACCTCTCATTGGGATGTTGTCCTCCACATCGCCAAATACATCAAGCGAGACCCTGTCTGTGGTCTTCGCTACTCTCAGCATGCTCATCTGAATATTGAGGCCTTTTGTGATGCTGATTATGTTGATTGCCTTGCTACTCGGAGATCTACTTCTGGGTTTGCCGTCTTCTTGGCCGGCAACCTCATCTCCCAGCGCAGCAAGAAACAAACGGTCGTCTCGCTCCAGTGCGGAATCCGAGTACCGTGCCATGACCACTGTCACCACAGAGATCATTTGACTTCGATATCTTCTTCAGGAGCTTGGCTTTCCTCCGCAGACATCTGCTCACATCTGGTGTGACAATCAGGCAGCCACCAAGATAGCTTCGAATCCGTCTTCCATGAACGCACGAAACATATTGAGGTGAACTGTCACTTTCTTCACCACTACCTGGAGCATGATCACGTCCGCTTTAGCCACATCCCGATGGCGGACCAGCTTGCCGACATCTTCACCAAAGGCCTCCCAGGGGCTCGCCTAGCCTCGCTAAGTTCCAAGCTGGGCATCCACAGCATCTGCGGCCCAGCTTGAGGGAGAGTGTGTCTGGTCTTGTATGATTTCATCTTCCTTTTTGTGGGACTCGTTGTCCAAGCTGGGCATGTCCAGCTTGAGGGGGAGTGTTAAACCCTATTTTTTATTATTCTGGGTATTTCTGAGTCCCACATCGGAAAACTCCTGTATGTATTATGTATCCTCAATCTATAAAAGGAGGTCTCTACCTCATTTTGAGGTAAGGGGGTTTTTCCCATTCTACAATAATATTTATTATATTTATCATAGAATAATGCAGTGACATTTATTTAATTAAATAGCCATTATTCGAGGATCGATAAATGTCGACAAGGGAAAACAGACCGAGATTAATGGTCCAAATAGTAAAAATGATATTTATTTATATTCTTAATGCGTCGCAAATGTCAAGCAATTAATAATATTATTATTATTATTATTGGACACGGGATAATTTAAGAATATTAAAGATGGTTGGGGGATCGTATGTGATTTGACAACCCTAAACCAAAATATAATAAATATCTAGTTATATCACTTTCCTAATTCACTTTTTGGTGTGCACAACGGATAAGAGATTGGCTCAAGCCCTAGAGAGCACTCTTTCTTCCTTCTCTCTCGAGCCTTCGAGAGAACACAAAGGGTTCTTCAACCTTCGTGAAGAATACTGTTACGATCAACCACGAACAATGCAAGCGATTAGGATCGGTCATGCTAGCACCCGGCATTTATCGGAGATTGTGGTGCAAGTGTGGATCACCCCTAGAGGGATTCTGCACTTGAATCCTGCAGCGCAACGACGGTGCGACGAATTCTATTTACATCGGATCATCAACGAAAGCGGAATTACAAGTTGAGGTAATTCTATATCTGCTCATAAATTAATTATAAATTACATGTAAAAATCATCTCCATACGATTCTGACGTATAAAAATAGTCTATTAATCTACTGTTTTTTGTTGGACATGAACTCATGATCATGTAAAGCAACAATTACATGTGATTTAAGACTAAAAGTTGAGTTGGTCATACCTTCAAAGGACGTTTCCGCTGCGCCCAGAACCTACAAGTGGTATCAAAATGGTCACATGTTTAATTTATAATTATCTATTATTCGTTGATTGATTGAATGTGTTTGTGTTTTCTTTTACTTAAAACGATTCACTTCAATAATCTGACATCGTCGTCTCTTCTTTTCTTTGTTCACGATAACATAACCAGTAACCGGTTAATGATTAAAAACAAAGAATCATTTGGAGATTACCATCTAGAGGTGCGCCTGGAGAAAAACAAAATACACATTGTGTACTCCCAGAGTACACGCCGTGTAATTTTGTTTTAACACCCGTATCTTGCTCTATCAGTCCAGATCCGACCAAATCAGATCAGCGTGTAGATCCGGACAGATTGGCACATGGCATATAGAAACTACACGACGTGTAGTCCCTGTCATCTCACGGCCGAGAACACGGGGTGTCCCAGCGAGCCGTGTATCAAATACACGACAAAGGGACAGACATGTCATGCCACTCCGAGGTTACACGTTGTGTGCCTTCAACACGTCCAAGGCAGGCAACACGGCCAGTTCAAGGCGTGTGCTGCGCACATGGGCAAAAGACAAGTACAAGCCATGTACTTTTGTACACGTCGTGTAGTCTACTACCGGCAGTGTTCTCAAATTTTCAGGGAAAGAAGAATCAAATGTATAATTAAATTTATTAATTAAATGTTTTGTGTCATTCATTTGACAGTACACGCCATATCCTAGGATTAACAATTATATATTAAATTAATTTCCGTGTTAAAATTCTGGCGAACACAAGGTTGCCTCCAAATAAACTTGTGTACTATAATTTTAAATGAAATTAATTTTGTTTAAAATTATAGATGATGGAAGGATTGTTGGATGAAATTAAGATAAATTGAATTAATTATATTAATTTGTGGCATGTTATCTTAATTAAAGCACGAATCGAAGTAATTGATAACAAGATTGCAAATGTATACCTCGTTGCATGTTGTGTGGGGATGATCGTGATATTAGACCATCCCTTTTGTATGTGATTGGTTTATTTTAATTTATTTTGATTAAATTAAAATGATGGCGTGCGTGTCATCCCCTTCCCTTTATTATGTAAGGGTTTGCGTGCCTGTGATTTCTTTTATATAAACTCCCTTTATTCAATTTGTTAGAGGTTAAATTGTGTCAAGTCCCACATCGGACTTGTTCGTGAATGCGAGGTGTGCCAACGATACAAATATCAAACTCTAAGCCCAGTTGGGCTCATCCAACCACTTCCTATTCCTAAGCTAGTTTGGGAAGAGGCTTCGATCGCCTTTCCAAATATTATCATTTCCTGTTGTTAAAGCGCCCCCCAAAGGATGTGGCTGCACTGTTTATGAAGGAAGTGGTACACTTACATGGTATGCCAAGCACTATAGTAAGTGATTGGGACCCACTGTTTACCAGTTTATTTAGGAACTGTTCAAGATGCATGGGACAAAATTGAAATTGAGGCGGTAAACCTTAGTATCAAAATGTATTTGAGGTGTTTTTCAGCCCGCAAGACTCCATTTGAGGTGGTTTATAGACGGAAACCTCCTGCTTTATCCCATTACACTAAAGGAGAGACAGCTGTAGAGGCCATGGCTGCTGCTTTG
This sequence comes from Viscum album, assembly GCA_963277665.1. Taxonomy (NCBI): domain Eukaryota; kingdom Viridiplantae; phylum Streptophyta; class Magnoliopsida; order Santalales; family Viscaceae; genus Viscum; species Viscum album. The sequence continues at coordinate 862,584,892 of OY728145.1, forward strand.
GTTGATCGGGGTGAAGTGCTGCAACAGCTTCGCGTCAGTCTTCATGCAGCTCAACAATCTATGCAGTGCTCGGCTAACAAGAAAAGGAGGGAGGTCACCTTTCAAGTTGGTGACCTCGTGTTTGTCAAGCTCTGAGTTCACCAACCTCGTTTTTCTTCTTCCAAAGTTTGCCTGAAGTTGACCGCTCAGTTTTATGGCCCATTTCCAGTTGTGGAGAGAGTAGGCACCGTCGCTTACCGGCTTGCTTGGCCTGAGAACAGTCGAGTTCATCTAGTTTTTCATGTCTCCCAACTTAAACTCGCAGAAGGCGGCCAGGTGGCAGACACTTTACCCACATTTTTCTTGGAAGATGCTAATGAACAGGTCTGTCCCGACACAGTTCTTTCAGTCAGGGGCCCTGATCATGACCAGCAATGGCTGGTGCAGTGGAAGGGACAACCTATCGAGGATGCCACTTGGGAAAAAGCTGCACTGCTTCAAGCAAATTATCCTTAATTTCACCTTGGGGACAAGGTGCTTCTTCAGGGCGGCAGCAGTGTACGCCCTCTGCCAACTCAAGACATATTCCAGGAGGAAGGGTTGTGCTGCTAAGGGGGCAGAGGAAGGGAGGTAATTGTACTATGTGAGGGGTATTAATATTGTAATTGTTGAGAGGGGGGTATCAGGTTTTAGCTCCAGCCTAGCTGTGAGGAGGCTCAGGCCTTGGCCAAGAAGGGTGATATCTTGGGGAGATACTTCGTCTTCGTCATCTTCTTCTGTAAATCTCTGGAAGGCACTCTTCCGCTGGTTCTAATACAAAGAAGTCTATGATTTGCTTACAGATCTACATTTAGCACCAAGGGCTCCATCACTTGCCACCGAGAAAATGGGGTATCGTGAACATGAGCAGTGGCTCGTCAAGAGGGAAAATTGGCTTGCTGATGAAGCAACTTGAGAGGATATTGGTTCAGTTAAAAAGCATTTTCCCGTTGTCCACCTTGAGGACAAGGTGGTATTTGAGAGGGACTGTAATAGAGCCCGGGATAACCCAAGCACGCGGCAGGTGTATACACACAGGGGGAAGGGGGGTCCACAAGGCGGTGTGCCTGAAGGTTAGTTAATAAGAGGGGAAGCGGGGTGAGTAGAGGCAGGCTTCATTTCTGTTAGAGTCTCAGCGAGAGCTTGGGCGGGAGAGCTGGGAAGTCCTCCTCTCGTGTATTTGTTTTCTTTCTCAGCTTTCACTCTCCCCCTCTTCTTGTTTCTACTGAAATACTCATACAGCATTGGAATATAGACACATACTAGTTATTCTTAACTTGGTATTCATTCACTTTTGGTCCAACTTGTCGTTGCCTCATGCTTCAACGAGGCACTATCACAGCACCTTCGCCAACTTCGGACGAGCTTCGACGATCCATCGCCAATGGCTACAGAAACTCGTCTGCAATCTCGACTGGACGGTATGGATCAACAGATGGACCGACTGGAGTCAAACGTTACAGGTCACGCGACTACTGTGGGTGCCTTCAAGCAAGAGGTCTCCGATTTGGCTGATCTTCAGAATTCGATGGTGCGGCTAGTGCAGCGTCTAGTGCAGCGTCTGGAGAAGCTACCCACGCATTTGAAGCTTCCTCCTTCAGATCTCATTTCTGATTCCGCAGCAAGCACTGTCGGACTCATCAGCCAGAACCACACCGACGACGGCTCCCGTGCGATTGGTTCACCGTCGGACACTACACTGGACGTCGTTTTCTCTGTCTCTCGCGTCGAACTTCCAGCATTTGATGGTCAGGATCCACGCGACTGACTCAATCGCACCGAGCTCTACTTCCGGATTAATCATACTATGGACGACACAAAAATTGCCTTGGCTCAGGTTAGTATGGAAGGAGTCGCGATACATTGGTTTACGGTTTTGCAGGATGTTCATCCAGATTTGTCATGACACCAATTCAAAGAGGAACTAGTGGAGTGATTCAGTGGGATTGAGGTACAGAATCCTTATGAGGAATTAGCCGCGCTGCGGCAGCATGGCACTGTTCAAGATTACATTGAACAGTTCGAGTATCCGGCCGCTTTGATTCCTCGCCAACCAGAAACACAATATGTAGGCTATTTTCTCCATGGCCTACAGGAGGAGATCAGAAGTTGGGTCCGCATTCATAATCCGAAGACCCGTTCGCAGGTCATGCAGCTATCTAGGCATGCTGAATTGATTGCTCGAAAGGGCATTGGACAACAAGCTACGGGAAACGGCTCTCGCTCGACGTTGGACAGCCTCCACAGCGAGCGGGACCATCGCCTCCGTCAGGCTACAGACCTCGTCCATTTCGGAAGTTCAACGAGCCACTAAGGGGGTCCGCCCGGGACCTGCCAAAACAGAACCTGACGGGCACTAAAGCAGTTTGGCATCTAACAACTTAGGAGTGGGAAGATCACCGAAGGAAAGGCTTATGCTTCCGGTGCAGCATGCCCTATAGCCCTCTTCATAAGTGTGTTGATCAAAAGTTGCGGGTGTTATTATTGGGGGATGGTGAGACCTCACCTGAAGACACTGCAGAGGAGGAGGCGGAATCCAGTGAGCCGCTGGAACCTGATCAGAACGCTGAATGTCGACTAGCAGACTTACTGGGTCTAGGGAATTCTTCATCAATGAAGTTTAAGGGCGGAATAAAGGGCATTCCAAAACTGGTACAAAGTTGGGATTACCACTAACTGATTCTCGCAAATTGATCGTCAAATTGGGAGATGGGCATAACATTTAGACAAAGGGGGAATGTCGCAATATTCCACTCACAATTGGAACGTATACTTGTCTCATTGCAGCTCAGATTCTGGACATTGGCGAGCTTGATTTGATTTTGGGAGTTGACTGGATTTGCACTCTTGGCAACATTGAACTAAATTGGCAAACTATGGGAATGAAGTTCATAGCCCACGGACGCCACTTCACTCTCTATGGCGCTGGTTCAAACAGCAGAGCGGCATCTTCATGGGATATCGAGACGTCAGTGAGGGATCCTACAGTCTGTTATAGGCGCTTAATAGGGAAGAAGACGAGCCGGGAGCCTATACCATTGTCGGAGGAGCACTCCCAGGATTTACAGCTGGTTCTGCACACTTTCAGCAGTGTTTTTAATACCCCTACAGGACTGCCGCCCCTCCGGCAGCGGGCTCATGCGATTAATCTGCATTCTGGTCAAGGACCGATTATGGTCTATCCCTATCGTTACCCACATTTTCAAAAGGACGAAATTGAACGCCGGGTGCAAGAGATGTTAACCCAAGGTATTATCCAGACTCGTTCCAGCACCTACTCCAACCCCATTTTGCTGGTAAAGAAAAAGGACGGGACATGGCGACTCTGCGTCGATTATCGCGCACTGAATAAAGCGACTATTCTAGATAAATTTCCTATACCGGTTGTAGAAGAAGAACTTGATGAACTGCACGGCGCCACTTACTTTTCTAAGCTGGACATCAAGGCGGGCTAACACCAAATCAGAATGCAGCTTGATGATATTGCAAAAACAGCTTTTCGAACTCACAATGGACATTACGAATTTTTGGTTATGTCTTTTGGCCTCACCAATGCCCACTTTCCAAGCGGTTATGAATGAGTTGTTCCGTCCCTTCGCAAATTTGTTCTAATTTTTTTATGACATTTTGCTATACAACGCAGATTGGGAGTCAACACTCCAACACTTGTCTTTCAGACACTACACAATGAGCAATTCTTCGCCAACCACAACAAATGTCTTTTTGGCCAGCTAGAGGTGAAATATTGGGGGCACATCGTTTCGGCAGCGGGCGTTTCCACGGACCCTTCTAAAATTACCACCATGTTGGATTGGCCGCCGCCCGAATCCGCCAAAGGGGTCCGCGGTTTTTTTGGACACACTGGTTACTATAGAAAGTTTATCAAAGGCTATGGCAAAGTCGCGCAGCCACTCACTGCCCTCACTCGTAAGGATGGCTCCGCATGGTCTCCGGCAGCCCAACACGCTTTTGATCACTTGAAAAAACTCATGACTGAGGCACCAGTATTGGCATTACCCAATTTTTCACAGCCTTTTGAGGTGGAATGCGATGCCTCCGGGAAGGGGGTTGGCGTGGTTCTCATGCAAGGCGGACGGCCCATTGCTTACTATAGTTCAGCGTTGGCCGCTAAGAACTTGGTCAAATCTGCCTACAAGAAGGAGATCACGGCACTGGTGCTTGCCATCCAGCACTGGTGGCCATATTTATTAGGCCACTCCTTTACCTTTTTTTCTGCTCATTGAAGCCTAAAATATCTGTTGCAGCAGCGGATAACCACAGCTGATCAGCAAGCCTGGATCGCAAAGTTGTCGGGCTATCAATTTGAGGTGCGGTACAAGCCAAGCAAAGCAAACCAGGCAGCGGATGCTCTTTCTCACCGAGAGGAACCCCCTACCTTGAACATTTTGCATTCGAGCCCCGTGTGGGCAGATGGCCTTCTCTTGACTGAAGGCGTGACCACAGACCCTTACCTCGGCAAGATACTGCATGTCGTCCGCACAGGCAGCAGCGCACCACCAGGTTTCTTATTCTAACGACACACTGCTGTTTAAGGGACGTTTGGCTATTCCTGCAGCTTCTCCTTGGGTCCCTAAGTTGCTCCATGAGTTCCATCCGTCCCCTCAATGGGGCCATTCAGGTTACTATCATACCTATCGAATGTTGGCAGCCAATTTATATTAGTTCGGCATGAAAACCACAGTCCGGGAATTTGTTCAGAACTGCGATGTTTGCCAGCGTTTTAAGTGTTCCACTCTCTCACCGGCTGGGCCGCTCCAACCGCTGGAAATACCGACGGCAATCTGTGCTGACATATCAATCGAATTCATCTCCAGGCTGCCGAAATCCAGAGGGTTTGATGTGATCATGGTCGTAGTTGATCGGCTCTCCAAATATGCTCATTTTTTGCTATTGAAACACCCCTATACAGCCCGCACAGTGGCCGATTTATTCCTCCGTGAAGTGGTTTGTTTGCACGGCGTGCCGACATCAATTGTCAGCGATCGCAAACCCATTTTCCTCAGCACTTTTTGGACCAAACTGTTTCGTTTGCAAGGGACCCAACTCAAAATAAGCTCGGCATATCATCCTCAAATGGATGGTTAGACGGAGGTGGTTAATTGATGCCTTGAAACTTATTTATGCTGCTTTGCGGGCGACCAACCCACTGCTTGGTCATACTGGATTCCTTGGGCAGAATTGAGTTACAACTCTACTTGGCATATTTCCATCAACTCTACTCCATTTGAGGTAGTTTACGGCCGCAAACCTCTTTCCGTTTTCAGTTTTTTTCCCTCTGAAACACGTGTGACAACCGTGGCAGTGGCCTTACAGGACCGTACTGAGGCCCTACAGCAGCTCCAAGGTCACCTGGCCCGCTCCCAAAATTATATGAAGACTCAGGCCAACCGCCACCGTCGCCCGGTTACTTTTCAGGGGGGGGCGACTGGGTTTATTTGAAGCTCCGATCGCACCAGCAGTCCGTCACCCAGAGGTTGCACCAAAAGCTGGCAGCCCGTTACTATGGGCCCTTTAAAATCATCAAAACAGTAGGCCATGTCGCCTATCACCTTGAGCTGCCAGACTCAGCACGCATCCACCCCGTATTTCACATATCCCAATTTAAACAAGCAGTGGGTTCCTGCACAGTGCTGCCAACACTTCCGACAGAACTTGCGGCTGAATTTTCTGATTATCCAGCCCCCCAGGTTGTGTTATCTCGTCGTTGATAAGATTCACACACAAACAGAAAACTAAACAGAGGAATATATTCCAGAAGTTCAGATCACTGACCTTTACAGCAGGAGAAAACCAGAAATTCCACAGAATCAAAACAGAAAAGAGAAAAACTTACAGGAGAACCTGCTTCTCCCTCCCAAGCCCCCTGGCCGAACAAACAGAAAGGAGAATATTTCCCACCCCACACTCCCTGCGGGTCCCCCATTTAAACAGCTCCTCTTCTAACTGATTTCCCCCTGAGAATTCTCTATTCTGCCCTTACCTTTTTCTGTTTGGACAGCTGGATTTTCCCCAGCTGATTCTCCCTGTGCAGTGGGACCACCCATAACTGATTCTCCCTGTGTATTACCCATATTTCCAGATCTGCCCCTGCGTGTGTAAACTATCCAGGGTCCCGCCGTAACACTCCCCCCGGCTTGAGATACAGGCTTGTCCGCAAGCTGAAAAGAGGGAAATTGATTTTGAAGGACATAATCATCCTCCCAAGTGGCGTCATCACTGGTTTGGCCGCGCCACTGAACAAGAGTCTGAGGGACAGGGCTGCCATCACGCTGCTGGAAGCGCTGTGCTAGGATAGCAGCAGGTTCAGGCCAATCCGTAGAATCAGGAGCCAAGTGCTCTGGGAGAGAAGGCTGAACTGGGAGGTTGCCCACAGCTTTTTTAAGTTGAGAAATATGGAAAACAGGGTGAAGGCAAGCAGAGTCGGGTAACTCCAAATGATAGGCAACAGGGCCAACTCGTTTTGAGATGCGGAAAGGGCCATAAAAACGGGGAGACAACTTGTGATTAATTCGTTGAGCCAGTGAAGTTTGACGGTGAGGGCGCAGCTTGAGATACACATAGTCCCCCACCTGAAATTCCACAGGGCGGCGATGGCGGTCCGCCCGTTGTTTCATATAACTCTGAGAACGCTGCAAATGATGCTTTAGTTGGCGAAGGGCTTCATCCCGATCTCCCAAGGTTGTAGCAACGACATCCACACGTATTTCAGAAGGCGGAGCACTAAGAAGTGTAGGCGGTGGGCGGCCATAAACTACCTCGAAAGGAGTTGTGTTGATAGCTGAATGCCAAGAGGTGTTATAATTAAATTCAGCCCAAGGTAACCAAAATGACCAGGATTTGGGTTGTTCGCCAGCAAAGCAACGGAGGTAAGTCTCAAGACACCGGTTAACGACTACCGTTTGGCCGTCGGTTTGCGGATGATAAGCCGAACTGAATTTGAGTTTAGTATGGTGAAGAGGAAAGAGTTCGGTCCAAAAATTGCTAAGGAAAACTGGATCACGGTCACTTACAATAGATGCTGGCACGCCATGCAAGCATACCACTTCTTGAACAAAAATCGCAGCCACGGACTTGGCTGTAAAGGGATGCTTCATAGAAATAAAGTGAGCATATTTGGACAACCGATCGACCACAACCAAAATCACATCATAGCCACGAGATTTTGGTAAACCCGAGATAAAATCCATAGAGATATCAGCCCAAATGAGGGTAGGGAGTTCAAGAGGCTGCAGTAATCCTGCCGGGACCAAAGTGGAATATTTGTAACGTTGACAAATGTCACATTGCCGAACATATTCGAAGACTTGTCGGCGCATACCTATCCAGTACAAATTAGCAGCCAGCCGCCTATAGGTGCGATAAAAACCCACATGGCCACCGTGAAGCGTGACATGAAATTCGGCCAACAGTTGAGGCACCCAGGAAGAAGCAGCAGAAATTACAAGGCGGCCATGGTAACGGAGGATACCGTTTGAATAGGTGAAGCCAGGTTTAGAAGAGTTGTCCACTTGGAGGCCCTGAATGATCCGCTGGAGGGCGGGATCAGTCTGGACAGCAGCGGTTAATGTAGCACTATCAGCCCATACGGGATAAGTTTGAAGAAAATAAGAATCAGCCGTGTCCTCTCTCCGAGATAGAGAATCTACTGCGGAATTGGTGGAACCGGGCTTGAATTTGACATTAAAACGATAGCTCAATAATTTCGCAATCCAGTTTTGTTGATCTGCAGACACAACCCGCTGCTGAAGAAGGAATTGAAGACTGCGGTGGTCAGAAAATACTGTGAAAGTGTTGCCCAATAAATAAGGGCGCCAATGTTGGATGGCCAATACCAAAGCCATAATTTCCTTCTCATAAGTGGACTTGGCCAGCGTTTTGTCACCAAAAGCTTTGCTGAAATAAGCGATTGGAGGACGGTTTTGCATAAGCACCGCGCCCACGCCACAGCCCGAACCATCACATTCCACCTCAAAAGGTTTGGAAAAGTCGGGTAAGGCAAGCACCGGAGTGGTGGTGAGAAAGAGTTTTAAATGGTCAAAAGCAGCCTGAGCAGCGGAATTCCAAAGGAAGCCTGTTTTACGGGTTAAAACGGTAAGTGGGTGAGCAATCTGACCGTAACCCTTGATAAACTTTCAGTAATAACCGGTAAGGCCAAGAAAACCACGGGCTCCCTTGACGGTTAGAGGTTGGGGTCAATCAACAACAGCCTGAACTTTGGTGGGATCCACCGACACGCCCTCAAAAGAGATAATATGACCAAGATAACCAATACTAGATTGCGCAAATAAACACTTGTTGGGGTTTGCCACAAAGCAATGATGGCGAAGGGATTGAAGAGTCAGGCGAAGGTGGTGGAGATGTTGCTGCCAATCCTTGCTGTAAATGAGGATATCATCAAAAAAAAATCAGAATAAATTTCTGGAGAAATGGCCAAAACACATCATTCATGGCAGCCTGAAATGTTGATGGAGCGTTGGACAATCCAAAAGGCATAACTAAAAATTCATAGTGACCGCTGTGAGTACGGAAAGCAGTCTTCTCAATATCATCTTCCCGCATCCTGATTTGATGGTAGCCAGATTTTAAGTCCAACTTAGAGAAGTATTGTGCACCCCCTACTTCATCAAGTAACTCATCCACTACCGGAATAGGGAATTTATCAGGGAACGTGACTTGATTGAGTGACCTGTAATTCACACACAGGCGTCAGGTGCCATCCGTTTTGGTGACCAACAACACAGGACTGGAGAAAGCGCTGGTACTAGGGCGAATGAAACCAAGTTGCAGCAGAGTAAGAATCTGTTTTTCGATTTCATTTTTTTGAAAGTGGGGATAGCCGTAAGGACGCACTGCTACGGGTCCCTGGCCCTGTTCCAAACGAATGTTGTGCTCCCACTGGCAAGAAGGGGGCAGCCCCTTTGGGTCAGTAAAAATAGTTGCAAACTCTGCTAATAAAAAAGACAAGGTCTGCTGCTGCTGGTCGGACAGCACTGTCTTAGGACACACCTCCTTGCTGCCCAAAAAAAACTGGTGGAGAGATGGGTAGGGAAGACAGCCGGAAGAAGTGTGTAAGGATGTTGCTGTCTGAAATTTCTGGGGGGCACCAGTGAGAGAATAATCATGCCCAGCAAAACGAAAGCGCATCGTCATTTTGTCCCAGTTTGTCATGACGTCGTCCAAAGTGCATAACCAAGCGATGCCCAAAATGAAATCCAAACCTCCCAAGTCCAAGACATGAGCATCAACCAAGCAGGAAAAATTTTCAAGCCGCAGATGAAGTTGCTGACAAAATCCCTGAGTCTGAATATGATGTCCAACTCCCAATTTGACTCGTAAAAGTGGTGATGGCAGAACAGGTAAATGAATCATGTGTACCAATTTCGGAGAAATAAAATTATGTGTTGCCCCACTATCCAAAAGAATAAGAATAGGGATGTCGCGCAAGTGGCCCTCTACTTTGAGAGAAGTAGCAGATTGGTTGCTGGAATGTTGAGCAGTGAGCACCGCCCCATACTCATGAAGAGCCACAACAGAACATTCGCCTTCAGTAGCTGGATCAGAGGCTGCAACTGGTGGTTCTGAAAGGTCAGTGTCCGGCATATCATCGTCCTCTCCCAATAGCGTGACTCGTAACTTTGAGTCGTGGCATTTATGTAGTGGATTATAAGGGAGACCGCAGCGAAAACACAAGCCACGTTTTCGCCGATCCTCCCATTCCCGTGAAGATAAAAATCGTGTGTCGCGGCCAGCAGAAGGAAAAGGCTTAGTGCTGTCTGGTTTGAGGCCCAAAGTAACCAGGTCACGTTAGCGAGGAGGATGCGAAGAAGGTCCTGAGGGGAGGACATCTGGGGGTCTGGTGTGAGGGGGTATCCAACGATTAGAATCACGGTGACTAGAAAAAGACCGAGGTGGAAATGAACAAATGCCAGAATTACGACCCTTGGACACAGCGAGTTCCACATGGCGGGCGACGCGCATAGCCTGGAGGCGAGTCTCTGGGTTTTGAATCCGAACCCAGCTGCGGATGTCCTCACGCAAGCCATGTAAAAAATAGCCCACATACTGCATCTCCGGCTGGCGAGGAACCAAGGAGACCAAGTACTCAAACTGTTCGATGTAATCAGTAACAGAGGTTTGCTGCTGGAGGGAGCTAATTCTTCATAGAGATTTTGATTATCCAAGCCACTAAAGCGCGCCATCAACTCTGTTTTAAAAAACGACCAAGAAAGTTGTGGTTGAACTTCCTCAAGCACAGTAAACCAGTGGACAGCAATACCTTCCATGCAGACTTGCGCGAGGGAGAGCTTCAAATGTTCTGGAGTTTGTTGTACTCGAAAATAAAGCTCAGCTCGGGTGAGCCAACCCCGCGGGTCGGTGCCATCAAACATAGGGAGCTCGACCCGGCGAACTGACAGGAAATGGTCAGGATGAGTAGCAACTGGCACCAGAGGGCGGGAGTGAGTCCCTAAGTCGAAAGGGACTGCGGCACCAGAGGCATCCAGGGTCCCGGAACAGTGAGGGTGAGGTTCATCCGACGAAGGAAGACTAACCGGAGGTATACCCGAAATTGCAGTAACGCTGGACCTGTTTCTCCATATGACGCGTCACGAGATGCCGAAATTCAGCTTGATCGGCCAGCTCTTTCTGACGATCGGCCTCTGCTTGCTGCTGTTTGTCCAGAAGTTCTTGCAAAGATAATTCCAAACGGCCCATCCTCTGTTCGACGCCATCCAAATGACTGAGTTGTCGTGTCTCCATAAAAGAAAAACTAGAAGAAAGGAACAGGCGTCTCGAGCGGCAGATCGGACCAAAGTTGATAAGATTCACACACAAACAGAAAACTAAACAGAGGAATATATTCCAGAAGTTCAGATCACTGACCTTTACAGCAGGAGAAAACCAGAAATTCCACAGAATCAAAACAGAAAAGAGAAAAACTTACAGGAGAATCTGCTTCTCTCTCCCAAGCCCCCTGGCCGAACAAACAGAAAGAAGAATATTTCCCACCCCACACTCCCTGCGGGTCCCCCATTTAAACAGCTCCTCTTCTAATTGATTTCCCCCTGAGAATTCTCTATTCTGCCCTTCCCTTTTTCTGTTTGGACAGCTGGATTTTCCCCAGCTGATTCTCCCTGTGCAGTGGGACCACCCATAACTGATTCTCCCTGTGTATTACCCATATTTCCAGATCTGCCCCTGCGTGTGTAAACTATCCAGGGTCCCGCCGTAACAGTCGTCTCCAGCTACAGGACGGCATACCTCAACCCCAATACCTCATTCAGTGGGTGGGCTGTCCAGCAGAAGATGAAACCTGGGAGGACGAATTTGTCCTCCGCAACCAATTTCCTTCATTCAGCCTTGTGGACAAGCCTGCTTTTTCTGGCAGGTGTATACACGCAGGGGAAGAGGGGTCTCCGGGGTGGTGCGCCTGGAGGTTAGTTAAGAAGAAGGGAAGCGGGGTGAGTAGAGGCAGGTTTTTCTGTCTCGGCAAGCGCTTGGGCAGGAGAGCAGGGAAGTCCTCTCGTGTATTTGTTTTCTTTTTCAGCTTTCACTCTCTCCCTCTTCTTGTTTCTACTGAAATACTCATACGGCATTGGAATATAGACACATACTGGTAATTCTTAGCTTGGTGTTCTTTCAGACTGTGTCCAAAAGGTTCCATTTGTGCAGCAGTTGGTTAGGAGGCCGGGGAGGTTTCACTCCCTATATGCGTTGGGGGGGGGGGGTAAGGCTGTTTTTTAGCTAGCAAAGATGGGCTATGGCCTGGACTCCAGAGCTTGCTCTGAGAGAATTTTTTCTTCGTCTTCTACACACTGTTGCATTCTGTAATTCGGATTTATACTGAATAAAAAACTCTGCATTCTCTGTTTTATACTGATGCGTCTATCCCATTTAATCATAAATAATTCAGCAATAGAGATTTAAAATGATGCACCATAGCACATGTGATGAGATATCAGAAGCCAAACAGTAAAATGCAAAACCAAAGCAACTATTAGATTTTTTTTCGAACTATAGTGAAGGATAAATCCAAAGAGATGCCATTATATTAGCCTTCATTTGACAACATTTGTTGAAAACTATTTATAGCACTTATCACTTATGATAAGTAATTCTGTAAGTGTTTCCAGATTTCTTATTAAAAACATTCATTTTTGACACCTAAGTGATTTTCTTCATAAGCAGTTTTTCATAAACAGACCAAATACTGCTTATGACTTAAAACTGCTTATCACAAGGGGTAAGTGCTGCAAGCAATTTTCAGTAAGTGCAGTCAAACACAGCCTTTAAAATTTACCATGAGTATTCCAAATTCTTGCTTGTCCATCATATGACCCAGTAGCAAGCAGCGTACCCTCACCCTGCATCAGAAAAGGGAAAATAATGATCAGAATTCTTAAAACTAAGAGAAAAACACTCACCCTAGAAGGAAAGGGTTTGCCCTCTCATTACAATATAACGAATACAATCAAAATTCATAAAATCTTAAGAAATATGAAAACTGAAAAGTATTTCAATATCACTCTACCAACTCTTACAGTACCTCTCACAAATAGCATTGACATGAACAAACTGACAACAATACAAAATACAGAATAATTTAACAGGACTCACATTCCAATCAAGTGTTGTTGTGTCTTTACTTCTCTCATTTGTTTTGCCCTTAAAATGCTTAAGCACTACCACATTTAAAGGATCATTTTGTGATCTACAAGATGAATTCTTAAGCGTCCAAATTCGAGCAGTTGAATCCCCAGACCTGGATAGTAAAAAAGAAGGCATAAGATGATAACATAATATAACTAAAAAGAAGCACTTACAAAATGGAGATCGTAATTAGATTAGGAAAAGGACACAAGATACTGTGATTAATTGATCATTACTGCCATAAAAACAGCAAGGACTCACCCGGAAGCAAGGATAGTATCGACAGGATTCCATGCACAACAACAAACCTATACAAGAAATTAGGCACAATATCAGAAATAGATTGCTAGTAAGAGACACTGTAAAATAAAGGTGAAGGTAAATGCTCAAACCTCGGAAGTATGACCCTCCAGGATTGTCACATCTGAGCTCGGTATTTCACAATCATTAGATGTTGATGTGATCGTAACATCCATTTGCTCAGGTCCTTTAAAAACCATCCAATCAACAATTAAATTTCATATTTTGATGAAAGACGGGAAATGAAAATCATCGGAAAACTATTTGTTTGAAATGCTAAGATTGTAATAACTCATGCCATTAGTGGTTCATTGGAACTAGACATCCCAGATGAAGTGTTTGCAAACTAGCATTGGCATAGATAGAAAGCGAGTGCATTATGCAAAAAAAAACATGACAAGATGACAGCCATGCCTGCAAGCAAGAAGCATCCACTGATGAAAAAGTGTGCAGCCAGTTTGATTAGAACACCCAAAAAATTAAAACATCGATGCTGGTAAAAAAATTTCAAAAGTATTGCAATATTTTCTTCTTAAACAAAAGAAAAAAGTTGGTTTACCTCCAGAAATTCCATTGTCTTCTTGATTTTCAGTAACTGTATTCACTTGATCTGTAGCCATTTCTTTATCATTCGGCTCAGGAACCTGCTTTTCTGGTTCCTTGTCCTTCTCAGTTCTCTCTCTATCCTTTTCAGGTTCCTTTTCCCTTTCTTGCTTGTCTGTTTCTCTCAATCGTGCATCATCCCCTTGATGCTCTCTATCAGATTCTTTATTTTTGTCCCTATCCTTTTGTAGACTTTTCCTCTTGTCCTTTATAATTCGTTGAAGTTCACTAACATCCTTTGTGATCAGATCGAGGGGTTGCAACAATGAGAAATCTTCATCCATGTCTGTGTCACTCTAGAAGGCTTGAAAAACATATTGATTAGAAAAAACCACAAAGAATTGGAAGGCACTAAACCATCAAGAGAAAATGAATCCAGCACGCTCACGTTATTTAAGTTAGCTTCCATCTCCAAGTACTGAAGTCCTTTTTGCACAAATTTAATAAGAGCACCAGGTGGAACCATATTGGCATCAATTGGGCATTTGTTAATACCTGCCTCGTATCCTAAAGCAAAGGCTGAATGTGTGAAACCTGCAGGAATAAATCTAAATCAAGTAATTATCAATCAATGTAACCATATTAAGACGCTGTATTGACTCCATGGCCCATTCTTGGGAGATCGCTTATCATTGTCATTTCAACTTCAAAATTTTGATTTTTTTTATAATTTATATTTTCTCAAAAAGCCAGAACCCACAGTGCATTGTGAAAGAAAAGGTTCATGAGTTTAAATGGATAAAGGTTTTGAGTTTGATTGCATCGTTTTTCATGCTCTTTTGGTGCAAGCAGTTTTTCTCCCTTTAATTCCATCTGTTCTATAAAATCACTTTTTCTGTTGAAAATTATACTGATGGCAATAAAGTACGTCACCGCACCATGTCAACTTTTACTGGATTCTCAAATACATGTTCACCCCATGAGTATTTACCATGAGAATGAGTAGAAACCCCTAGCATGGATATGTGAACATTAAAATCAGAGCCCAGATTTCTCCCTCAAAGTATGGAGCATTTTTACCTACAAGAAGGCTTGTACATGAGTGTTCAATGAATATTTTGAAACCTAAAAATCAAATGATGCTTTCCTAAGGAGACGAATTGCCATAAATGATGACTTTCAGGACGGTGAAAACCCTTGCAAGGCGGAAACTATATCATCGGATGATGATAATAGGGTGATTAAGAAGCTTCTCCCTCGGGCTCCATTTTTACAGAAGTTACAGCAGCAAGGGCAAAAAACATAACCCAATCCCAAACGTCTTGCAACCCAATAAACAACGCAAGACTTCACGTGAGCGTGTTCTTCGGAATAATTTACCAGTTTAAGTTATACAGCGATATGAAATGCTTATAAATGTATAAAAGTAATGCGCTTTCTAAAAGCAAACTATAGTGTAATGATCTAAACCTTAATCTGTTCGGATTCAGGGATAGAAAAAAAACGGGAAAAACAGACTGAAATCAACCAAAGTAAGGCTTCAACTGTAAAATCGCTACAAACCCTACGACAATTTTACTGTGTAACGACCGACAGAGGCAACGAGGGGGGAGAGAACATTACATATGGAAATGAAATGAACGAAAGAACCGACCTGATTCCTGAAGGTAACGAAATACGAGGTAATTCAATTCGACGGAAGTTATGGAGGTCATAGCTGCAAGGTGCCGGGGTCTGGCCGCTGAAAAATGATCGCGCGATATAATCGCAGAAAACTCCCGGTGACCCGACGGGTTTTTTTTTTTTTAATTAAAATACCTTAAGCTTATGTTTGGTCATGATTTAGTAAAAGAAAATAAATGATTTCCTAATTCATAAAAGAAATGAAATGAAATGATTTTCATTTATCTTCATTTTGTTTGGATGCGAAATTTAGTAAAAGAAAAAGAAATGATTGCAATTTCTCTCCATCTTGTTTGGTGACAATTATTAAAAGAAAAGAAAAGAAATATTTTGGAAATATGACAAAAATAACCCTTATTAAAAAATATAGTTTTTCAATACTCAATTATTACAAATAAAAAAATATTATGATTTTAAATTGTATCTTTGATTTTCAAATATATATATATATTTATTTATTTATTTATTTATTTATAAATATATTTATTCATATATAATTTTATAAATATGCATTCATAAATATATATATTTACAAAATAAATTTACAGTTATATAAATATATATATTTTTAATATATTAGATATATATTTATAAATATCTTTATATAAATATATTTATAAATATATATATATATAACAAAATTAAATTTGAAATTATTACCTGATTATTATTTCGGATGAGTTCGAGTAATGTTCTTAGAAAATGTTGTTTTTTCAATACTTAATTATTCCAAATAATATTATATTATAAAAATACTAATTTTTATTATTAATAATCACAATGATGATAATTAATATAAATATTAATTCAATAAAATGTTATGTAAAATAAAACAACTATAGGGGCATGGTAGGAAATTAAAAAATCACCTGAGGCGTTGTGCGCGTTTCTTTCCAAATCACCCCACTTTTGGGGTGATTGTAAAACTGCAGTTGGGGAGAAATATTTCTCCCCGTTTCTCCCCACATGATATTTCCCTCCCCAGCTTTGCGCCAACCAAACGACCGAAACCCGTTTCAATCACCCCAAATATCTTCTTTTCTCCCCGAATCACCAGTTCCAAACGAGCCCTAAATGATATTGCAATCATGAGAATCAAGGGTAAAAAACTCTTCATCCACACCCTAACCAGCTAGAGCATGAGCCACCTTATTACCTATATTCTCTTGACAAATGAAAATGTACATTCTTAAAAGAGCTCTAGAATGATCAAAATACACTGAACAATCAGAGTTTAAAGTTTGCAACCCAACATCGAGTTTTAGAAGAATATCAATGGCCTCCTGACAATCAAATTCAAGGCATGTAGACCAACCAAACTCAACAGTTATCAAAACACCTAAGAGGAGAGCACAAGTTTTAGCCACTAGAGGACTCCAAATAGCCCCAACCAACCTATGACAGACCAAGAGAAGACCACTCAGAATGATCTCGAGCAACAATGTCATACCAATGGAATCACCACAAGCTAGAGAAGTGTCGATATTGACTTTCACCATACCGTGGAGCGAAGGATGGAAAAAATGACAAAACACAATTTTCACTATTTGGAGATGGTGAAGAGGGATCCAAGCTCCAAACCGAAGCCCACTCGGTGGCTCTCGCAACCTAGATATGGGCCGACAAACTATAAGAATTAAAGATAATATCATTATGCCACGTCCAAATGATCCAAGCAATTGAGCACAACCATCTTGCCACTGTTGCGGGAAGGGTGGAAAACCATCTACAAACCTGCGAAAATAAGTTACAAGAAGGGTCCAAAATGTAACGCTTTGAGATTTTAAAATAGGAATATCATGTCTGATAGCATATATGACACACAACACCAAA
This sequence comes from Viscum album, assembly GCA_963277665.1. Classification (NCBI taxonomy): domain Eukaryota; kingdom Viridiplantae; phylum Streptophyta; class Magnoliopsida; order Santalales; family Viscaceae; genus Viscum; species Viscum album. The sequence continues at coordinate 862,601,938 of OY728145.1, forward strand.
CGTAAAAAGGAATATAACATCTCAGGACTTTACAATATATTTATTTTTTAAATAAATTCAAACTCTTCGATAGCTTGCAATACACACAACACCAGGTTTAAATGAAACATGATACTCTATTAAAATATTATTATTTAAACATTACCATTAGAACCTACCCGTTAAATTGGTGGGTATGAGTAGTAATAACTAAATTATGAAAATTTTATATATTATACATGTATAAAATAAATTCAATGGTTATCTATTGATTAAAAATAAAATAAGAACAAACTAAAATAAAAAAGAAATGTTTTCAGGAAAACTTTGTTTTTTTCTAAAAGATGGTTTAATCGCGTTTTGCGTGCATAATTTAAAATTAAGTTTTACCACTTTTAGAAAATGTATTTAACAAAACAAACTTCATCTTTGAAATCAATATATCAAAATTAGCTTAGGGTGAATTTTTTAAATTTTTCTGAAAAGTTTCATTTTTTGACAAATAGTGAAAAATACTGAATTTTAATTAAAAAACACATTTTCGTTTAAATTATTTATAAATTTAAATTATATTTTGAATTGGTTTTAAAGTAAAATTAGTTCAATTGTATGTCTATTAATTTAATTTAGGTTATTGGATCCACTTTCATATTAAATTTTGATATAAAAACTTTTTAAACTTTTAAACATTTTTTCTTTAAAAATCTACTTTCTCGCCACATCTGTGAGATTAATTTTAAATTAAATTTTACCACTTATATAAATAGAATCTGGAAAAATGGATTCCATATTTGGAATCAGTGTGATTTATATTATCTAATAAAGTTAACTTAATTTTTGACGAAAATGAATAGTGAAAACAGTAAAAATTAATTATCATAGTTAAGGTAAAAATGAGTTTATCGTGAAGTTAAACCAAGAAGATAAGGGTTAAAATGACTGATGTTATTAATATTTTCATGACTTATTATATCCCCCCTTTACTGATTTTATATGAAATGTGCATAATTTGTGTGAAATATTAGTGTTTTAATATTAAGTATAATTTTTTAGCATTTTTAGAAGTTGTCCAATTGAGTCAGTTTAATGTTTTAATAATAACTGTCACTATACTGATCCAAATTGTGTGGTTCTTGTTTTTTAGGATTCTACTTTCAATATAAAAAATTTCATTAGAAGGTACCATGAGCCAATTCTTCCATTTGAAGGGTCATATGGTCCTCACAAACAAGACCAAAGAATCTGTGAACAAACTGGACTAGCTTTGAAGATTGATTTACTGGGCTCAATACAGAAGTCCAAAAACATTAACTCTCCACCATAATTTGGGGGACACTACATGTCATCTTGAATAAAAATTTCAAGGCCCAAATCCAAGTACAAGGGGCCCAAATGAAGCTTTGAAGTTCAGCACACCATTCTGGCCGAGAATTAAAATCAGTATAGTATGCATGACATATATCATGATGTAAGCATCAAATCGAGCTGAGATTTTGCAGTGGGAAAGAGGAGATATAGGCGGCCGACTTTGTTGAAGAACCCATTCGGATTTGAAGGAATATTCATATTCAAAAACCCTTTCACATTCTGGACTTCAAAAAGACTGGATTGAAATGGACAGTTTTACTTTGTTTAATCAACCGGCCATAACTTTTTATCCTTAAGTCCAAATGACTCCAAATTTTGAGAGTATTCTCCCAACGTTATTATCTACAACTTTGAAGAAGGAGAGTTCTCGATATTCGTCTGTAATGATGTTCATATCTGTGAGCCAAGTGGAGGGGTATTGCTGGAATGCAAACAGTCCACTCCTTGAGCTATAAATACTCTCCCCTTCTCTCCTTGAGAGGGGTTGGCATTTCAGAAGAGAGGATATCATATTGGCACGACCAAAGCTTTTACAAAGGCTTGGTAGGACCTAACATACTCAATTTTTCACTTGAGAGACCTTTCCTCCTCTCTTTGTTTTCACTTACTTTTGTGTTCTTTGTTTTTGTAATTTTGTAAGTCCTTTCTTTTGTAATTCTGTTTTAATGCAAGTTTCTTCTTAAATATCTCTTATTCTCCTCCACCTTATGTATTTTAATATTAATGTTTTTAAAATAGTTTAAATTTAGTTAAATATCCTTCCCTTATTTTTCTTCCACATTCAATCAAAAATCTGTTTTTAATTATCATAATTGTTCGTGTGTGTGTGTTCGACGTACCACTCTTTTCTAATCCCTTTATTTTTCTTCTATTCTTAATTTATCATCATAATTATTGTAACCAAAATATTAAACACCCAAATGTCTGAGTAAATATCTCATTTGGGTGAGTCAAAATTTAGGGATGTTAAGTGATTGAGAGTATTTTCTCGATGAGTATTCGTTAATTTAACATTGTGTATGTTGGACTTAATATGTCATGGATTATTGACATCTTTTGTTTAGCATGTGGTTTCCATGGATTATTGGAACCATAAATACACTACCGTAAACAAGTACTGATTGATTTTAGAATCCTAGTTAAGTTAAGGCTTGGATTAAAGCTTTAACACTTAGGAATTCTAATCGACGTAAACTTGTGAAGTGGGTGTTAATTTAAATGCAATATAAAGCAAAGCTCAAAGGATATCACAATCTTAACTCCCTAATAATGAACTCACCCCAATCTTTATCAATTTGTTGAATCAAAAATCATCCATAAATTATTTCATAAGCTCTGCAAACAAACCCCTCAATCAGAATACAATCAACTAAAAACAAACGACTATTTCAAAGTATCATCGTCGAGGATTCGACCCGAGTGCTGCTATACACATTAGTAGAGCACCGGAACTTTGACCGATTGATAGGCGACAATAGTCCGTGCATTTTAAATGGAGCCATTGTCGGGGATGGTGCTTTAAGTAGTCATTAGTTTCTGGTTATTGTCAAAAAAATCAAAAAAAAAATAAAATTTTAAAAAAAATTGAAAAAAAAACACAAAGAAAAACCCGTCTTCCTATTTCTTCCAAAATCTCTCTGAATTCCCCGTAGCCTCCCAAAAAATCCCTCGGATTTGTTTGACCCTGAAATTGAGCGATCACTTCGCCAACTTCGGAGGAACATAAGAGATACTCAAATAATTCAAGAACCAGTCCTCTTCCAACCAGTTGAAATTGAAATGGTCAATCCTAGGGAATAAACCCTAAAAGAACTCGCTGCCCCTGATATGAATTACCAACCTCTTGGTATTCAATATCCAAACAGAGAAGCTGACTTCGAACTCAAATCGGGTTTGATTCATCTTCTCCCTCATTTTCACGGGTTAGCCGGTGAGGATCCATATCTCCACCTTAAAGAGTTCCAAGTAGTGTGCTCTACCATGAAGCCTCAAGGGGTTTCTGAAGAACAAATCAAACTCCGAGCATTCCCTTTCTCCCTAGCTGACCCTTCCAAGTCATGGCTCTACTACCTACCTCCTGGTTCCATAACTACATGGAATGACATGAAGCGACTCTTCTTAGAGAAATTCTTTCCTGCTTCTCGTACTGCTTCTATTCGAAAGGAAATAAGTGGTATCCATCAATTCCCAAGTGAATCACTCCATGAGTACTGGGAGAGGTTCAAAAAGCTTGTGACAACCTGCCCACATCATCAAATCCCTGACCAACTCTTGATACAATACTTCTATGAGGGGTTATTGGCTATGGAGAGAACTCTCATATATGCCGCAAGTGGCGGTGCTCTTGTTGATAAAACTCCTACAGCTGCAAGAGATCTCATAAGTAACATGGCTGCAAACACACAATAATTCCATACTCGAGCACATGCTCAAGTCAAACAAGCCCAAGACAATCAATCCATAGAGCCTAACAAGATGACTGAGTGGATGAGTAAACTTACAGGTCTTGTGCGTCAACTAGCGGTGGTTACCAAAGCCCCAACCTCATCTTCTCCATAGTCACTATTCCCTGGACCTATCAAGAATTGTGGAATCTGTAGCTCCCCAACTCATCCAACAGACACATGTCCACAACTTCAAGAGGATCAATCTGATTCATCAGGACCAATAGAGCTCAATGCAGCATATGCTCAGTGGAACCCCAACCCTCGACAATCAGGTCAGTTTGTTAGAAAATTTAACCAACCTCACTCTGAGCCTTTCTCTTCTACCTTTAACCCAGGCTTGAGGTATGGTAATACCATCTCTCATCCCCCTCAATTCCCTCCTCAAAATCCAAACCAATTCCAATATGGTCAAGGTGGTGGTAACTTCCATCATCCTTATCCTTTTTTTCCTCAACATCAAAGGAACAATCCTCCTCCTGGATTCCACTATCCGAATGAGCCTTCCCAATTCCCAACCCAATACAATCGCTTTCCCAAGAACTAAAATCAAGGTAATCCTAATCCGGGACAAGCCTCTTCTTCCAAGAAACCATGGGAAAGTGCAGTGGAAGATCTTGCCTCCTTCACCTATTCTAGCCTTAAAAACATTGAAACTCAAATAGGTCAACTTGCATCCCACCTGAGCCAGCAACAACAATCAAATTCTTCCCAACTCTCAGCTCAACCATTACCCAACCCCAAGGGTAATGTAAATGTAATTTCACTTAGATCGGGAAATCAAATTGTTGTGACTCAAGATAAATCCTCAAACCCTCCTTTGAATGTTGACCTAGAAAAAGAAAAGAAAAAGAAACTTGAAAAAGAACTTGAATCCATTCCCTCACCTCCTTCCATTCTACTTAGGAATCCAATTCCTTTTCCACAAGATGTTTCTAAACCAAGGAAGTCCTTTGAACCTGATCCTGAAATGCTCGACATGTTTAGACGTGTTGAAGTCAACATTCCCCTATTAGATGCCATAAAACAAATTCCTAAGTATGCTAAGTTTCTTAAGGAGTTGTGTACCCATAAGAGGCAACTTAGGACCTTCGAAAATGTTTCCACTCAACAGTCTATTCCCATAAAGTGCAAAGATCCAGGGACCTTTACGATTCCATGCCAAATTGGAAGTTCCAACTTTGATGATGCACTCATAGACCTAGGAGCCTCAATTAATGTCATATCCAAATCCATATTCTCCAACCTTGGTCTAGGTCCCTTGCACCCAACGGGTGTTGTCATTCAGTTAGCCAATCGAAGCACAACCAGTCCTGAGGGAATAATTGAGGATGTCCTTGTCCGAGTCAATGATCTTATCTTCCCTGCTGATTTCTATGTCCTTGACATGGAAGGTGAGACGAACTCTTCTCGATCTCCCCTAATTCTTGGAAGACCATTCCTCATGACTGCGAGAACCAAGATTGATGTCCATTCTGGCATCTTATCCATGGAATTCGATGACCAACTGGTCAAATTCAACATTTTCCAAGCCATGCGATACCCATCTGAGGATCACTCTGCATTCTCAATCCATGCTTCCAAGGACACTTCTAAGAGTCAATTGAACCCCATTACATCATGTTCATCCTGTTCTGAAGAGATAGGATGTTGTGAAATCTGCACTAGGATTAACCAAGTCATAAATGGTGAAGTTGATGTGGACCTTTCATTCATAGACTTCATCAATCTAGAGGAAATTGAAAACTCTCTTGAATTCCACATCAATTCTGATCTCTACTTCTCCACCTTGGATAGTATTAAGGAAAATGAATCTGAAGCAACTGAAGTCCCTTCTTCTATTCCTGAGTTGTCTATCCCAAAAGTGAAAGATGAGACTAATTTGAAACCTCTTCCCGCACACCTGAAATATGCATTCCTCTTCCATGATCACTCATATCCTGTCATTATCTCTGCCACACTTACTAAAACCGAGGAGTCCAAACTTGTTTAAGTGTTAGAAGAAAACAAAAAAGCCTTAGGTTGGACCCTAGATGACATACCAGGAATCAAACCTGCCCTTTGCATGCATCACATCCATCTTGAGGAGTCATCCAAACCAATTAGACAACCACAAAGAAGACTCAATCCACTCATCCTTGAGGTAGTTAGGGAAGAGATCACCAAGCTTCTTCAAGATGGTATTATCTACCCAATTTCTGATAGTGAATGTGTTAGTCCAATTCAAGTTGTACCTAAGAAGGGTGGGATAACTGTTGTCACAAATGAACATGGAGAGGTAGTCACAACTCGAGTGAAGAAAAAATGGCGTGTGTGCATCGACTATAGGAAATTGAATGTTGAAACCCGAAAAGATCACTACCCTCTTCCATTCCTTGATCAAATGCTAGAAAGATTGGCCGGAAAGTCACATTATTGCTTTCTTGATGGATACACCGGCTATTTTCAAATCCCAATCTCACCTCAGGACCAAGAAAAGACCACTTTCACATGCCCCTTTGGAACATATGCATATAGAAGAATGCCTTTTAGACTTTGCAATGCTCTTGCAACATTCCAGAGGTGTATGATGAGTATCTTTTCAGAATTCATTGAACACTGCATGGAAGTCTTCATGGATGACTTTACCATTTATGGCGAGTCATTTGAGTCATGCTTGCATTCACTCTCTCTAGTCCTTCAAAAGTGTGTCAAGTGTAACCTTGTGTTAAATTTTAAAAAATGTCACTTCATGGTTGCTAATGGGATTGTTCTAGGGCACATAGTTTCAAAAGATGGTATTGAAGTTGATCCTGCCAAAATTAAAGTGATCCAATCACTTCCTCAACCCACTTCTGTTCGAGACATCCATTCATTTCTCGGTCATGCTGGTTTCTATCGGAGATTTATCCATAACTTCAATAAAATTTCCCTCCCACTCACTCGTTTGCTCCAAAATGATGTCACTTTCCATTTCGATGAGGTTTGCAAGAGAGCCTTCATTGAACTCAAAACTGCTCTAACATCTGCCCCAATAATCCAACCCCCTGATTGGTCCTTACCCTTTGAATTGATGTGTGATGCTTCTGATAGAGCTGTTGAGTCTGTTCTTGGTCAAAAAAGAGAAAGAATTCCTCATGTCATCTATTATGCCTCAAAAACATTGGATGGAACTCAATCTCACTACACTGTCACTGAAAAGAAACTTCTAGCAGTGGTTTTTTCCTTAGATAAATTTCGGTCCTATCTCTTAGGTGCCAAAATCATCATCTTCACAGACCATTCTTCTATAAAGTTCCTACTCAAGAAAAGTGATTCCAAACCAAGGCTAATAAGATGGATCCTAATGCTCCAAGAGTTTGACCTTGAAATCAAAGATAAACCTGGAAAAGAAAACCCTATGGCTGATCACTTGAGTAAAATTTCTAATTCTTCTCATTCAGAAATCATTGATCCTGAATTCCCCATTGAGAACCTTTCGTCTCTCACTCCAAAGTTACCATGGTATGCCCCAATGGTAAATTATTTGGTTTCTGGAGTTTTTCCTGAAATTTTTTCAAAAGAACAAAAAATGAAGTTAAAAAGTGATTCAAAATACTATTTTTGGGAAGAAAATAAACTTTGGAAAATTGGGGCTGACATGGTAATTAGGAGATGTGTTGAAGAAAATGAGCATTCTTCCATCTTAGAATTTTGTCACTCACTTTCCGGAGGTGGCCACTTTGGACCACAAAGGACCTCCCGAAAGGTCCTAGACTCTGGATTCTTCTGGCCTTCACTCTTCAAGGACTCACATGAGTTCTGTCAATCATGTCCCACTTGCCAAAAGTTTGGCACAATCTCCAAAAGAAATGAAATGCCCCAAAATCCTTTAATCTTTTGTGAAATCTTTGATGTTTGGGGCATCGATTTCATGGGACCATTTCCCCCTTCCAATGGATTCTCATACATTCTTCTTGCGGTCGATTATGTTTCAAGGTGGGTTGAGGCCAAACCCACTAGGAAGGATGATGCTCATACTGTTAGTGAGTTCCTAAAGACCCACATCTTCCAAATATTTGGCACACCACGTGCCTTGATCAGTGACTTAGGAACCCATTTTTGTAATAGAACCATGGAAGCTCTTCTGAAAAAGAATGGGGTTGTACATAAAACTTCAACTGCATATCACCCCCAAACAAATGGCATGACTGAACTCTCTAATAGAGAAGTGAAAAGGGTACTTGAGAGAATTGTTAAGCCCACCAGAAAAGACTGGCCTGAGAGACTTAGTGAAGCCCTTTGGGCTTATCGAACTTCCTATAAAACACCCATTGGGATGTCTACTTTTAGGCTAGTTTTTGGTAAAGCGTGTCACTTACCAGTTGAAATCCAACATAAGTCTTTTTGGGCTGTGAAAACCTGTAATTTTGATTGTGAAAAATCTGGTGAAGAAAGATTGTTGCAATTGGATGAACTGGAGGAGATTCGAATTGAATCCTATGAGAATTCCAATCTGTACAAAGAGAAGGCTAAGGTACTCCATGACATACACATCCTGAGAAAGGTATTTCATGAAGGTGAAAAGGTAACGCTCTTCAATTCTCAATTCCAACTTCACCCAGGTAAGCTTAATTCTCGTTGGGAAGGTCCTTTTGTTATTACTAATGTTTACCCATTTGGTGCAGTGCAAGTCCAAGACCCCTCTTTCAAAAGGACATTCACGGTTAATGGACATCGGTTAAAGCATCACCATGAGAGGACACACAATCCCAGATCATCATTGACTTCCCCTGGATCTCCAACTTCTCCAATCGACCAACCATGAGATGGAGATGGCGACCCGCCAAATCCAAACCAGGGGGCACCTCTTTACCTTTAACTCTCTCTCTATCTCTTCATCTCTCTACCTCTTTCTTCTTCTTCTTCTCTCCTTCATTTTTTTACCACTTTTTTTTTCGAACCCTTTTTTTTCTTTTTCTTGTGAGGGTGTTTATTTTAAAAAAAACCTTAAAAACTAAAAAAAAACCAAAAAACACAATCACTTAAAAAAATAAAAAAAAGAGTCATGCTTACTCACCATCGAGTTTTGAAATTTTGTCCAACCATTTTGGAGAGTTAACAGACACGTTTTCATCTCAAAAATTTTGTATTTTCATCATGACTTTGGATAAAAGAATTTTGTGTCAAAATTAACAAATTTTGAATGCTCAATTTTTGATTTGGAAAATGCTTTTCCCAAACCTTTAGGAACAACATTTTCTTTCATGCTAAGGCCACCTATGGCCATCTTTTCAAAATGTGTGTTTTCACCCCCATTTGTGAGTCTTGAGTTTGTGGACCTTCGAGCTGACTTTCCTACCTTAGTGTGCATTAATATGATAGGGGCATTTTTCTAAACCACATGAGAATTATAATAGCCAAATAGCCTCCCATTAACCATACATTAATCCTCCTTTTGAAATCCCCATCGAGCGTATGAAAAACTTTTCTTTGATAGCCACATTACAAGCCCAATACCTTTTCCCACCCAATATCAACACGGATTTTCATTACATAATTTTTCGAAATTTAAGTGTGGGGGGGGATGGATTTCATTTTGGGTACCCTTTTTTTGATTTCACCATGTTATCATATACTTGAGGGCAAGCATCCATTTCAGTGTGAGGGAGAGGTTATCATTAAGTGTGTTTTGGGGAATGTAATGAACTTCCATTTATGTAATTTTATAAATGTTACTGACAAGTGTTCAAAAAAAATCAAAAAAAAATAAAAAAAATAAAAAAATGGGTTGTGTCTTGGGTAGGTCAACAATCACTCTTCCTCAACCTTTGATCTTGTTATAACTATTACAATTAGTGTCGTGAGGAGATCAAACGTGGGTTGGGATATGAGTGTGAGATCTGTCTCAAGGTCAACTTTCGAAAAAAAAAGAAAAAAAAAGAAAAAAAAGAACACTTGCATTATATTATTATATCATTGGGAGAAGTTTGGTGGTTTTTCAATATTTCATCTTCTCATACCCTTCATATTTTCTTCCTCTATTGTGTCTTTCTTCACACAATCATTCCCTTGTAAATATGTGTTTTCATTTCCTTCCATGTTTTATTTCAAAAAAATGTGCATTGTTTTTCTATGTTGGTATTTTAACCCTCTTATTCTCTCTCTTGGACATTATATTCCTACCATCCCATAGCCATAGAAAAACCCCTTCAAAAGACCTCTTGATTTTTTAGCACTTTGGATAGGGAGTGGAAGCTGAGAGCTCTTACAAACTCTATGATTTTCACTTTTGGTTGGTGAAAGAGTGAACCTTCACAAATGAATTTTATCATCTTGAGAGGTGTGAGTTTTGAGTGTCCACATTTTCCATTTCTAAATTTGAGCATGAAAAAAATGAATTAGTTTTGGAACATTGTTTCTGTAACAACTTGTGGTGGAATTCAAAATGGATGAGTGAAATAGTCTAAACCTCCCTTGATTGGAGAAAACAAAATTTTAAAATCTATTGGTGAGTAAAAATGATTTTGTCATGTTTTTATATTTGTTGCACATGAGGACATGCACAAAACTAAGTGTGGGGGAGTTGATGTTATTAATATTTTCATGACTTATTATATTCCCCCTTTACTGATTTTATATGAAATGTGCATAATTTGTGTGAAATATTAATGTTTTAATATTAAGTATAATTTTTGAGCATTTTTAGAAGTTTTCCAATTGATTCAGTTTAATGTTTTAATAATAACTGTTACTATACTGATCCAAATTGTGTGATTCTTATTTTTTAGGATTCTCCTTTCAATATACAACATTTCATTAGAAGTTACTATGAGTCAATTCTTCCATTTGAAGGGTCATATGGTCCTCAAAAACAAGACCAAAGAATCTGTGAACAAACTGGACCAGCCTTGAAGATTGATTTACTGGGCTCAATACAGAAGTACAAAAACATTAACTCTCCACCATAATTCGGGGGACACTACATGTCATCTTGGATAAAAATTTCAAGGCCCAAATCCAAGTATAAGGGGCCCAAATGAAGCTTTGAAGTTCAGCCCACCATTCTGGATGAGAATTAAAATCAGTATAGTATGCATGAAATATCTCATGATGTAAGCATCAAATAGAGCTGATATTTTGCAGTGGGAAAGAGGAGATATATGTGGCCTACTTTGTTTAAGAACCCATTCGGATTTGAAGGCATATTCATATTCAAAAACCCTTTCACATTCTGGACTTCAAAAAGACTGGATTGAAATGGACAGTTTTACTTTGTTTAATCAACCAACCATAACTTTTGATCCTTAAGTCCAAATGACTCCAAATTTTTAGATTAGTCATCCAACGTTATTATCTACAACTTTTAAGAATGATAGTTCTCGATATTCGGCTTTCATGATATTCATATCTGCGAGCCAAGTGGAGGGGTATTGCTGGAATGCAAACAGTCCACTCCTTGGGCTATAAATACTCCCCCCTTCTCTCCTTGAGAGGGGTTGGAATTTCAGAAGAGAGGATATCATATTGGCACGATCAAAGATTTTCCAAAGGCTTGGGAGGACTTTCCATACTCAAGTTTTTACTTGAGAGAACTTTCCTCCTCTCTTTGTTTTCACTTACTTTTGTGTTCTTTGTTTTTGTAATTTTGTAAGTCCTTTCTTTTGTAATTCTGTTTTAATGAAAGTTTCTTCTTCAATATCTCTTATTCTCCTCCAACTTCTATATTTTAATATTAATGTTATTAAAATATTTTAAATTCAGTTAAATATCCTTCCCTTATTTTACTTCCACATTCAATCAAAAATCTGTTTTTAATTATCATAATTGTTCGTGTGTGTGTGTTCGACGTACCACTCTTTTCTAATCCCTTTCTTTTTTCTTCTATTCTTAATTTATCATCATAATTATTATAAATATAATATTAAACACCCAAATGTCTGAGTAAATATCTCATTGGGGTGAGTCAAAATTTAGGGATGTTAAGTGATTGAGAGTATTTGCTCGATGAGTATTCGTTAATTTAACATTGTGTATGTTGGACTTAATATGTCATGGATTATTGACATCTTTTGTTTATCATGTGGTTTCCATGGATTATTGGAACCATAAATACACTACCATAAACAATTACTGATTGATTTTAGAATCCTAGTTAAGTTAAGGCTTGGATTAAAGCTTTAACACTTAGGAATTCTAATCGACGTCAACTTGTGAAGTGGGTGTTAATTTAAATGCAATATAAAGCAAAGATCAAAGGATATAACAAGATTAACTCCCTAATAATGAACTCACCCCAATCTTTATCAATTTGACAAATCAAACATCATCCATAAATTATTTCATAAGCTCTGCAAACAAACCCCTCAATCAGAATACAATCAACTAAAAACAAACGACTATTTCAAAGTATCATCGCCGAGGATTCGACCCGAGTGCTGTTATACAAATTAGCAGACACTAGTGGAAATACGGGCTTTAACGTCGTCGTAATAACGTCGGTTTTTTAAAAACCGACGCGAATAGTATGTGCGGGGAATTTTTGGCGTCGGTTTTACAAAAAACCGACGCCAAAAATAATTATGCGTTGATATTTCGCGTCGGTTTTGAAGAAAACCGACGCGGAAAATATTAGTATACATATTATCCGCATCGGTTTTCCTAAGAACCGACGCGAATAATATTATGCGTTGATTTTTCGCGTCGGTTTTTAAGAAAACCGACGCGGAAAATATTAGTATACATATTTTCCGCGTCGGTTTTCCTGAGAACCGACGCGGAAAATAAATTTTTAAAATGTTTCGGCGTCGGTTTTTATGAAAATCGACGCCGAAACTCATAAAAAAATATATATTCCGCGTCGGTTTTCCTGAGAACCAACGCGGAAAATAAATTTTTAAAATGTTTCGGTGTCGGTTTTCATGAAAACCGACGCCGAAACTCATAAAAAAAAATATATATTTCGCGTCGGTTTTCCTGAGAACCGATGCGGAAAATAAATTTTTAAAATGTTTCGGCGTCGGTTTTCATGAAAACCGACGCCGAAAATTTTAAAACAACATTTTGGCGTCGGTTTTTCTTAAAACCGACGCGAAAAGTCTTTTAAAAATATTCACGGTCAGAAACCCTCATTTTGTTCGTCCGTCGAAATCGAGTTCCGCTATGGCGCTTCGGACTCCCGAAGACCTTCGAACTTGATTTGCGATCTTGGACAACCATTGTTGAAGGTTTTTTGTCGTCTGCACGATTTTGGGAATGTGTTATTCCTATTTATCTCTTGTTTCATATCCCATTGTTTATTTCTTTATCAATAACCCTATTTTGCGTGATTTTGATTATTGGTTAGATTTTAGTTGTAATTTATCATTATTTTTTGTTTGTATTATCATTGTTGGTGTAGATTTGATATTGTTTGTTTTTGGAAGTAATTATACCGGTCGCAGTTTGGATTTAACATCTCCATTCGGGTTGAACTTCAAATTTTTTGTTTGTATTATCATTATTCCTGTTTAAAATGATCTTTCATTACATTATGAAGTACTATATTTTTAATTCCATTTCCATTTTAATAAATTCTTCTTCAAAAAAATAATTTTATTGTGTTAAATGAATTCACTCACATTTTTACATGTAGTTTGTTGTTATTTCATTCCTTCTTGAGATTTACCATGCCAAATTCCTCAATTCTTTTTGGTTCTCATCATTTAACTAAGACATGAATAATTACCACTATCTATTATGTTAAAAAAATTTGAATAATTATTTTCATGCCATTATATAATAAATAATTTTTCTTGCAATGTCCATAATACGACTAGAATCATAATGTATTGTAATTATTTCTTCGTAGATAATAATATAATCATTATCCCTCTATTAATGTTCAAAAATACCTTTCCACTTTCATATGTGGGGTTAGATTCATGCATTTTTAATAAATGTCCTCTTAAACTAATCTCATTCCATTGATTATATTTATTCATCTTTCTCTCCCTCTAAATAATAGTCATGAAATGATTTACTTCCCCCTCTAAGTCATAGGCTGCAAATAAAACATTCTCATGATCTAATCTTTCATGGATGGATAATATATTTCTCTTCATGTTGATCCATTCCTTGACATGTTTTGCTGCAATAGACCCATGGATGGGGGTGTAAGTTGTCACCTACAATATGCAATGGAATTTTTATCCCTCCATAATGAATTTATATGTTCATAGTTCCCTATTATAAAACTCATGGATTGAGGGAGTTGAGTTATCATAGTCACCAAAAATTGTATCATGTCTCTTAATACACATTGTCTTAAATAAGGATAGTTATTGCACTATTTTTCACATTAATTTTTCCATGATTCATTCATGTTACATCAAATGAATAAAAAAATAAATATAGTGTGATCAATAGTATTCATAGTGAGAAATCATATTATCTTGTATGTCATTCATATAATATTTATATCATGAAACTTTATTTTCAAAAAATGAAACCTTTGATTTAACCATTTTGTCCTTGTATTTCAATATAACACACATGTATATAATATTAAAATTAACTGTTTACTGTATTTGTAAACGTGTTTCATATCTGATGTCTTTTATCTGATTATCAATAGTTTTTATGGAATATGTTTTTGTTTACAATTTATCTGATAGATATTTAAATGTTTTTATGTTTTAATCAGGTTATGTAACAAATTCTACCAGTAGCAGTGTGTGGTATATTACCGAAAGCTGTCAGGAAGACAATCATCAGGTTATGTAATTTCTTTAAATCCATTTGTAGCAAAGTCGTTGATCCAAATTTGTTAGATTTGTTGGAGAATGAAGCAACTCTTATTCTTTGTCAACTAGAAATGTATTTCCCACCCACATTTTTTGATATAATGGTTCATCTATTGGTTCATTTGGTGCGTGAGATAAGAATGTGTGGGCCTGTTTATTTAAGATGGATGTATACTTTTGAAAGATATATGAAAATTTTGAAAGGATATGTTAAAAATCCTTATCGACCAGAGGCCTCTATTGTTCAAAAATATGTATCAGAAGAGGTGATTGAGTTCTGTACTGATTATTTGAATGAGGTGGAGCATATTGGTCTCCCTCTATCTCGACATATGACAGTTGACAGAGAAGGTAGAGGGGTTCGAGGCTTAAAGGTAAAGTTCATTCCACGTGATGAAGTGATGCAAGCACATTTATACATTTTGAACAACACAGATGAGGTTCAACCATATATATCCTCACATATTGCTGAATTAAAGTTACGATATCAGAAAAGAAATGAAAAGTGGTTGATGATTGAGCATAAGAAGACATTTGTTTCATGGTTTAAAGAGAAAGTCACCTCAGATATATCTGTATCAGAAACATTGAAGTGGTTATCAGGGGGACCATCTTTTAATGTGATCACTTGGTCTGGTTTTGATATCAATGGCTACACATTTTACACAAAAAACCTGGATGACAAGAGTACCGTTCAGAATAGTGGTGTGATGGTATTCGCTGAAGCAGTGCATTTTTCGAGTGCCAAAGATAAAAACCCAATTTCTGCATCAACATCATATTTTGGAGTTATTGAAGACATATGGGAAATTGATTATATTAAATTTCGAGTCACTATTTTTAAGTGCAATTGGGTTGATAGTAATAGTGGCGTGAAACATGATGAATATGGGTTTAAACTGGTTGATTTGAAAAGATTTAATCACAATGAGGAACCATTTATCTTGGCGACACATGCAAAACAAGTATTTTATGTCATTGATCCGTCGAATGATCAGTGGTCAGTTGTTTTGCAAGGGAAAAGATATCATTTGGGTGATGATGATGATTCTGATGATGCTAGTGATTTACATGAGCGTTATTCATCTATTATGCAATTTTCAGATGATTACAATGAATATAAGACAGACATAGTGCATGCAGTACGTACCGATCATGATGAAGGGACGTGGGAAAACACTAAATTAGTCTCCTAATTTTTCTGGTAAATATTTATATTTTGTGTCTATTTTTAAAACTTACAAATGCATGCCTCTATTTTTACATATTTATTTTTCATTTCCTTGTTTCTAATTATTCAGTTTTCTAATGATATGTAGGTACCCAAAATTTCATTACACTTTCTAGTAGCAATGTCAAATACAAATAGAGATGAGCAGTTACCGAGGTATATCTATTTTGACATATTATTAAATATTCAGTAATATACATATTTAATGAAATAAAACTGTTAATTTATTAAAAAAAATTGCAGGACTATTGATGCGTCCTCGGCGGAGGAGACTTCTCCAGTTACTACTGAAAAATCAAGTTCTCTAGTTGGTAAACGTGGTATTACACGTTTACCAAAACTATCACTCGCTCGTGATGATAACAAATTACACATCCGTTTTGATGATAATAATAATGCAGTTGGCCCAAATGCAGTTCAGTTTGTCAGTTATATAGCGATGCAGAGCCGTTGCAGGATTAGTATTTTATATCCTGATTGGAAGTCAGTGGACAGGACGGCGAAGCAACAGCTTTGGGAGGCCGTGACGGTAAAATATCTTTATTTATTTATTTTATCTCATTTTTTTAATATTATATAGTTTAAATGACATATTTAATTTTTTCAATTACAGATGACATTCAATTTTGAGGAAACCAAAGAAATTAGGAAAAGACATCTCTCTTTAGCGGCGGTTCGATGGAGAGATTTTAAAAACAAACTGACGAAAGATTATGTTTTTGGAAAGAGAAGGTTTGAAAGCCCATGTCTTAAGTATCCATATATAGATGAAGAAACATGGAAGCGATTTGTTGACAGTCGTCAGGAAGAGAAATTTCAGGTATTGTAATTGTTTTATATTTTAAAATTTATGCTATATTTTCCTTATTACTTATGTGTTTATTTTTATGTAACAGGCCTCCAGAAGATCTCATCAGGAGATCCAGTTGAAAAACGTATACCCTCATACTTTATCACGTGGAGGATACTCGTATTTGGAGCAGAAAATTATTGAAGAAAAATTTGAAGCATTAAGAGCTCGATCAAGTAGTGGTTCAGAAGAGGTCCAGTATGGTCCTCCATCTCCTCCCACTCGCCATGAGAAATGGAAACGAGCAAGAAGAAGAAAAAATGAACAATATCTTACAGACGAAGCTCATCAAGTGGCTGATAGAATTGTAAGTAAATATTAATTCTTTGTTAACAATTTTCCTTTTTTATAATTTATAAACACTAATATAAATTTTTTATTTTTCATTTCAGGATGAACTTCAGGAGAAAGAGACACAGGGCTCTTTTATCCCCGAGGGTAGGATGGATATCCTAGCCACTGCTTTGGGAAAGACTGAACACCCCGGCCGTGTTAGAGGATATCAGGCGGGTGTTAGTATTCGGAAGGTTTTTGGTAAGAGTAAGCAACCAAGAGACCCGGAAATCGAATCCTTAAAAGAAGAGCTGCAGGATATGAAACGGTCTATGGGTGATCAAATTCAAGCAGCAGTACAGAAGGCTTTATTAGAACACTTGGCAAGACAGTCACAGTCTGCTCATCCTTCCGAGGTATATTATTTACTGTTAACAATTTTTCTTTTCTATAAATTATAAACACTGATATAACTTTTTCATTTTTCAACATTCTCAGCCTACTCACTCAGACTATCATGCCTCATATGCTTACCCAACACCGTCTGGGCAGCCTTCCGAGGTATATTATTTAATGTCATCAATTTGTCTATTTTATAAATTATAAACACTGATATAACTTTTTCATTTTTCAACATTCTCAGCCAACTCACCCGGACTACCCTGCCTCATCTGCTTACCCTGCCCCGTCTGCGCAACCATTTGAGGTATATTATTTTATTTAATTTTTAATCAATTTTTCTATGTTATAAATTTTAAACACTAATATACCCTTTTCATTTTTCTGACTTCTCAGCCTGCTCACCCTGACTACCCTGCCCCACCTGCTAACTTTGAGCCTCCACCTCCTCCATCGGATCGAACCTTATATTATGAGTTGTTTGCGGGAGATCCTCATGTACATATTGTTGCGTTAGGACAAGTGTATTTTTTGGGGGACTCGGTACATCATCAGCATATGCAGATGGGTCAGGTTAGAGTATCAGTACTTGTTATTATAGATCCTACTGCTCTACTACCATTTCCTACTGCGGAGATCACCAGTGTTGGGGAATGCATGGGCCATTTTTTACTTTGGCCAACTGCACTTCTTCGTTATATTTCACATGAGGTATGAGTTTTTTTAACTAGTAATTAGAAATGATTCCAAATTACTTATAATTTTTTCTGACATTTAACTTATATAGGAATATCTGAAAGCAAAAGAAACTGTACAAATGCAGCAAAATGTTCAGAAACAGTCGGCTGTAGATACTTCTGATATTTCTTCTGGGTTGAAAATATTATCTCAGTGCTCTTCTTCCTTGAATTTTATCTATGAGTTTCGGATGACGTCCGATATATGTGGAAGAAATTATAAATTGAGAATATTGAAAGAAGATATCATGAATTTAGTTAATTTTGAAGAGATCGGGCTGAATGTGGTGCAGTTGTTTTCCATGTAAGTAAATTGACGTTTGAATTGCTATTTCTTTAATAAAATATTGTT
Organism: Viscum album; assembly: GCA_963277665.1. NCBI lineage: Eukaryota > Viridiplantae > Streptophyta > Magnoliopsida > Santalales > Viscaceae > Viscum > Viscum album. The sequence goes on from OY728145.1 coordinate 862,620,313, forward strand.
ATGTCATTGACTAACTATATTTTCTTTTTAAATTAGGTATCTATACAGGATTCTTTTACAAAATGAAACTACAAGCATTTATAGCTTTATAGATCCAGAGTACATTTCCTTGGAAGTCAAACATGTGAAAAATGATGAAAGAGTTCAATATATATCCGAGAGATTATCACAAACAGAGATTCAGTGCTGGTTTTTGCCATTTCTTGATAAGTAAGAATATCAACATAATTTTGAACTCATGATCATTATAATGTCATTAATTATGAACTTTTTTTATTATAGGGGGCATTGGATGTTAGGTGTATTTTGCCCAAATGAATGCACCTTATATTGGTTTTGCTCTTTATTAGGAAAAGTGCGTAAACCGTTTTCCAACTTATTAAACAGGTAAGTTGTTTTTTTATTTTTAGAAGTTTGTTATGTTTAATTTTAATTGTTTACACAAGTTTTATTAGTTCTTATATAAAAAAATGCAGTTCATGGAAACATTTTACAAATGAAAAGAAACCAACGAAAATCAAATATGTGGAAGTACAGGTAATTAGTTTTTATATTTTTGTTATATATTGGGTTTCATTATTAGTTAAATGTTTTATAACTGCAGTGTCATCGTCAAAATGGAAGCGTTGAATGTGGTTATTATATTCTACGATTTATGTACGAGATAATCACAACTGGGGAAACTACTGATTTTCATAAGGTTAGTTGTATTAACTTTTTTATATATTTTCATCCACTTTCTTCTATTTATTAATTTCATATCATTCAATATTATTGTAGGTATTCAATGATTCACAGTCATATTCTCAATCTGATATGATTCATATTCAATCTACTTTTGCGGACTATTTGTTAAGTCTGATTAAGATTTGAGGTATGTATACTAATATTTATAAATAATAATATATATGGGTTTAAAAAACTATCTCTTATGATATATTAGGTGTTTGAACCTACTAATAATCAAATGAATGCTTCAACAATAACAAACAATGAGCATGTCATATATTTCAGGTACGTGTATTTTAATTCTGCTTTACTGAGTTTTCTCAAGTGCCTCTGCAAAAACTGTTTTATTGAATCTACTAATAATCAAATGAATCCTTCAACAATAACCAACAATAAGCATGTCGTATATTTCAGGTACGTGTATTTTAATTCAGAATTAGTTATTATATTTCTTTTCATTGTTATTTCTTAAAATCATTTGTCTGTACAGTGACAGATCTGTAGGGTGGTACTTGGATCATGAACATAGAGATTCGTATAGCGAAATAACATTCACAAACACTAAAAATTGTCTCCCTTTAATGCACAGCAATATCTTCTAGGCCTTTTTATTTTTTATGCAAATAAATATCGAAAAATGATTACCGAGAAGCATATCACATAATACCTGAAACAGCGCTTAGTGGGTTTGCACAAAGATAAAATAGAAGGCGTCAATTTTTAAGGTATGTTTCTTTATGTCTCTTCAATCTGCATTTGATTTCAATTTTCTAACCTATTTTTTGCACTCAAACTTATTTCTCTGTTATTCCATAACTTAAACAAATAACAATAGTGAATGGGTAATGCACGTCTATACAGAGCAAATATAAAAACCTGAGGTTGGGGGTGGTGGGGATCCTATGGTGAAAAGACACCCCCAACATCTTCAGTGGGGGAGGTGAGGAAGAGGTTGCATCGGCTGAGTGTTCCTGGAATTTTGATCAGGAGTCGTAACATTTCATTTTGGTAATTTACTTTGTGAAAAAATGAATGATTCAAATAAATTACACATTTTCATTTAATGTTTATTCATTGCACTAATATCTTGGATTGATTTTTTCACGCACATCTCCTTAGTTTCATTACTGTTTTGACAGGATTGGTGCTATCTATGGGAGGAAACTTACAATGATTGATACTGAGTATGGTTAGATTAAGAAAATGCACCATGTAGGTACGTGTATTTTAATTCTGCTTTACTTTGAGTTTTCTCAAGTACTTCTATCAAAGCTGTTTAATTGTTTTTGTATACTTCGTTATTTTTTTTCAGGGTTCTGATTTGTTTGGAGGAGAAAATATATGTATTTTATTTAAAAAAAAAAAAATTTACGGCGTCGGTTTTTTTAAAAACCGACGCTGAAAGGGTTTTCCGCGTCGGTTTTTAGAAAAACCGACGCGGAAAATCCTGTTTAAATCGGTTTTCCGCGTCGGTTTTTAGAAAAACCGATGTGGAAAATCCTGTTTTAATCGGTTTTCCGCGTCGGTTTTTAGAAAAACCGACGCGGAAAACCTAGTCGACTATATTTTCCGCGTCGGTTTTTTAATGAACCGACGCGGAAAATAATGTCTAAATGTAGCTTCGGCGTCGGTTTTATAAAAAACCGACGCCGAAGCTCATAAGCGAATTATTTTTCGCGTCGGTTTCTATGAACCGACGCGAAAACTGTATTTTTAACGTCGCCTATAAAGACGTCGGTTTATAACCGACGTTAAAAATTAAAAAAAACCGACGCGAAAAAGTGTTTTTGCACTAGTGAGAGCACCGGAACTTTGACCAGTCGATAGGCGACAATCGTCCGCATGTTTCAATGACCCACCAACTTATCAAAATATTATTTGAATGACCATGTTTTTACCTTATCCTTCCCAAGTTTTAATCTAGGGTCATTTGGAAGCTTTTGGCATGTGAATGACTATCATTTTTTATTCTTTTGGAAAATTTCTAAGTAATTTCCAAGAGGGTTCCTCTTCTCCACTTACAAAAAAGCACTCCCTCCCATCACTTCTTCACACCCCTCAAACCCTTTTTCTCAACCAAACCCTACCAAAATATCTCTTTAATATCTTTAAACATATTCTAGAGCTCTCGGTCGCCTTAGATGACTATCCCTAGGGTCCTTAAGAGGATATCCAAAGAAGGTTTCTCTTAGAGAAGGTAATTATATTAATAAAACTCTTTCATTTTCTTTCATCCTTTTTCACCTTCAACTATGTATTAACACTTCAAATATAATAATAGAAGTATCTTCCATACACTTAGATGTTATTATGTTGATGGAATAATATTTATCCATCTCCACTTCCATCAAATAGAAAACAAAATCATCGATCGTGTGTACGACAGACTACCGTCTCGCAAACCGATGTAGTTCGTTTTCCATCACCACCATTCAATGCTAGATGTAATGATGGATCTAACACATGTATATGATATTTATGATATTATTATACTTATGGAATTTTAATATCACATGTATCTTTTTACGTTCCATTTTGTTTCAAATACGATAACGTTGCTTGTGTGTATGACAAACTATCACCTCACAAAGCGATGTGATTCATTTTTCACTCTTGTTTTACATGAAATATAGTAAGTATTAAATCAATGAATATATGTGATATATATGAGATGATATTGATTTTTAAAAATTAATATATCACCCACTTCCTTACCATTTCACTCATTAGAGGAATGATATCGTCGCTCGTGCGTACGTACGATCTACTGTCTCCACGAAGCGATGCGAATCATTTTACATGTCCAAATTTCATAAATAGTTATAAAAATGTATCTAATGAGTAAATATGGTATTTATAACATTATTATAATCCTATATATGATATATATATATATATATATATACTATGCATAAGAATCGAAACTTTCATACAAAATGCGTATGAGAAAACCAGATAATTAACACCCGAAACAATGAAAATAATGAAATATTATTAACAAACAGGTGGTAAAATGTTATAATAGAATCATGTATGATATTATAAATATGAGAATGGTTCTAGTATAAATTAATAATATGCTTAAAACCATTATACAGGAGGTACATATATATGAAGGAAATTGGACCTAAGGTAATAGTTTCTTGTCTCACTTTTACTTCTGTGAGACATATGTCATATTCACTACATATTTCTTTTGTGTGGTGTATATACTACCCTTTTTGTCTGTTATATCATGAATTAATTTATCTTCATGGTATTTAATGTTTCATTTAAAATTATTTCTTTCATAGGGATTATGATACAAAAGCTACCAAAGTGGTAAGAGTTTATTTCACAATCTCACCATTATTCAAGATTGTTTTTATTTAAGTCTCCATTGGGGGAATTATTTGATATTTATATCTTAAAATAAATATAGTTTATTCTTATCTGGTTATTAATGAAATTTTTCAAGTAATAACACCATTTTTTACCTTTCTTTAGTACTTAAAATGATTAAGAAAATGTTTTTTAGAAATTCCAACTTTATTTATCTCTTCAGTCGGAAATCCTTTTTCATCAAAACCCGTGTTTTAAAAAAATTAAAAAATGTTTTTAACCATTTCAAAATGATTTATTAAATACATTTTTATTCATCTTTACTTTTTATAAAAAAAATTGAAAGAATATTCATGTCATTTTCAAAACAATGCATGTTTGGTTTTTACTAAAAATGTGAAAGGAATCTTTGTTTTAACGTGTACGACATAAACGATATTTTTCACCATCATGACCAATCAATGTTTTAAAAATTATTTTTTAAGTTTTCAAAGGTTATTTTAAAATAAATTTTTTTTCAAAATATTTTGTTAACTTTTAGTTTTAAAAATATTTTCAATGTTAAAAGGTTATTTCCTCAAAAATATTTTTAAATATCTTTTTATGGAAATTCTACTCATTAACGACATAAAAACTTTATTAAACTTATGATCCAATGTGGATATGTTGTATTAATATCATTATTATTCTTATCCTGGATGGTTTATGATTATGTTTATTGATTGAGGAAAGTATTAACATTTCATATGCTAGTTTTTTAATATGAATGTTTATGTTGATTGTGTTTCACCCCTTTTATACGAGGAATGCATTGAACTTTGTAAGTGATATACATGGCCTGCTATAACTCGTCAATGCATCAATGGGTCTCATGAGACAAACTAGATTGAGTTTTGGTCAAGACCTTACCCATTTATATAAATGTCTTAACACAAGGCTTTGACAGTATTAGATGTCTTAGCATAAGGCCTCGACGACATGTTTTAGATGTGAAACATTATGCATTCCATCATTATGAATTAAATTATTGATATTCCATGTGATTATTTGATTAGTTAGAATATCCATGGTTATGTTTTTAAGTTCACGTGATTATTTATATGACATTATTTGATCATCATTTATTCTTGTCATATTATGCTCAAGTTGTTGATTAAATGACATATGTTTCAGTTATTTACCTTTCCATATTAATTATGCCTTATTTATTCATAGCTTCCACTGTACGCTTACCTATACTCAGTATCTGATCTCTCTACTTTCTTATTTTTTATTCTCCTCAAGATACCATAAAGTATTTTGGGATTGATATATAGGGATACGCTAAGGGAAATAATGACATTACCAAAGAAAATTCTTTGTGTATTTTATGTTTTCAATTATAATAAGAATTTAAAGTATGTATATAGTTTAATAAGACTACTAAATTATTTGGTCCTTCAAGATGAAATTTCATGTATTTTATGCCAATATAACAAAGTAAACATCGAATCTAGGTTACTGGGGTCGGGGGCACTGCAGTCGGTATCAAATAAATTTTAGTAAAAACCTTAGGAACTAGGTTTAGGAAAATATATATTAGGGAATATAACCCTGTAATATAATTTGGGTATAAGTATAGAAGAACTTCATAAAGTTTTGGTAAATAAGATATTATGTGGGTTTTCCTAGCAAATACATCATTGTCTAGATATTATAAGCGAATATAGTTCTGACACGTATGTACCTAGGGGCAATAACTCAAAAAAGGGTGCATTGGGATCAACCCAATAATCACCTAGTGCATGAAAATGGGTCTTACCACACACCTAGTTTGACACTCCTTGAAGATATTATTAGGATAATTCACATTTTCTTTACAAACCATTATGAAGGATTTGAAAATAAAGATATCCCCAAAGAAACCACATTTATGATTATGAGATTATCTATGCATAATTTTTTTAATTTATTTTAAGTATTTCACTAGTTTTGGGATTATAAATTATGTTTCATAATGATATAACCTAATATAGTGTATGTAATCATTTAAAAATGACGCCTAGTAAAAGGAATGTGAACTGCATCATTGCATGTAATCCAAAGAGTAAGAAAAGTCATTTATTTGATGAGATTAAGACAATCTTTAGAAGGGAACTAGTCTCTCAAACATTCTCAGCATATGAGGACATAGTATCATGTGCTAACAAGATAGATAAATAATTATCTAAGTATTATAGCTTTGAAGGAATACAAGAGAAGAAGAGGACAATGGAGAAAAAGACAGATAAAGTTAAGAAGGGAAAAAGATTTCCCCACATGTGATAATTGTGAAAATAAGTACTCTGGTACTCGCTTAAAGAGAATGAGAGTTTTCTACAAGTGTGGAGAGAAAAACCACCATGCTTGTAATTACAAGGGTAAGAAAAAGTTTGCCAATGTTCAATGCTTCAACTATAAGGATATGAGGCACTACACAAAGGAATAATCCAAGTGTCAAAGGAATATACCTCAAAAGTAATTAATGGGTCATGGTTAAGATTATATTATTACCACAGATGGAGGGGAATGATTAATGTGCTTGTGTTTGAGTTCAATAATTATGTCACTTGAGTATTTTATCAATGATATTTTGGTTATAAGAATTATGAAATGTTTAAGGATTATACTACAATACTTTTTCATTAAGGATTGTAAAGAGTATGTTGAATGATACTGATGACCAAGAAAAATGATTCAGTGGAAAGTTGAACTTTTTGGAAAACACGTGATATGTTCCTGATGTTGGGATAATGATGTTGTGATAAAGAGATGACTGATATGGATAAAGTAAATTGGACAATACTGACTACCTTGGGCCTGATCAATGATTTGTTGACAAAGTGGTTTATGCTATCATTGATAGAGTTGAAAACATTTTTATATTTAAGGAATATATCTAATAATCTGTGTTTTATTTAAGGAATAAGGAAGCATGCATGTTTTCAATAATGTTTTATGGTAATTCAAGTTATTACCACGTTTTAAGGGAATACATGATGAAAGTATTCACATGTTTGATATGTGATGATTAATAGTTACTTCATGTTATTTTAGGGATTAATGATAAGTTCATTTTGGAAATTTAGTGACCTTCTTTTTAAATGTTTGGATCTTAATCTTTTGGAAGGGTCGTAAGGTTAACCATTTATGAAATGGTTTAAGTTAAACTTTGGATGGGGTTTTAGAGATTAATGAATTACTTTACTATATGAAGAGTTATGAATATTTGATAACCTGTACTGACCATTTTGTTATAGTAATAACTAAAGATTGAAGGAATGGATTAACATTATATTATATATCTTACAATCCATTAGAAGTGAATTTTAGTGCTTTAGGTATAAAAACTCATCTTTGATATTCATTTATTATAGCAAGAAATAAAGGGGAAAATGATCAAAGCACAACCAAAATATGAAATTATGCCAATGAAATAGAGATATATTAAGTAAGTAAATTTTTATATATTCTCAGTCTAGATGCACTACTGGAAAAACAGCATATACCCACGGTTTTGGGAACCGTGGGCTGGAACGACGTCAATATAGGTCCCCAACCTATACCCACGGTTTTCCAAAACCGTGGGTATAGGTGTTCTGCCATCGTGTCAATGAAACATACCCAATTTCTACGGTTTCAAAGGATTTTACCCACGGTTTCAAAACCGTGGTTATAGATCCTAAAATAATGCAGGCGACGAGTTTCGATCTCGCAACTTCTTCACTGCAAACACCGCATCTAACCACTACCATAACATCACCAATGTGTATATATATTTATATTTAGTTAAATATAGTTATATAAACCGTGGGTATAGAGGGAAGAACTGTGGGTATAGGACTCCTGCAAAAAAAAATTTCCTTCCCGCGGAATTTTTTTTCCCGCGCAAACATGGGATACCTATACCCACGGTTTTTCATAACCGTGGGTATAGGTATTTTATCCCATACCTATCCCCACGGTTTTGGGGGAAACTATGGGGATAGGTACCCCTATACCCATGGTTTTCCAAAACCATGGGTATAGGCGACTTTTCAGGACCTATCCCCACGGTTTTGGAAAACCGTGGGGATAGACCCCCCTATACCCACGGTTTTGGAAAACCGTGGGTATAGGTCTCGAAAATTAACCTATGCCCACGGTTTTGGAAAACCGTGGGTATAGGGGTACCTATCCCCACAGTTTTGGGGAAAACCGTGGGGATAGGTCCATTTTCCAGTAGTGATGGTAAAGTAATTATTTATCTCTAGGAAAATGATATTGAAACAAAATGTTATCCTAATACCTTCATTTATGTTAAACTAATGGTCTTTTAAATTATCACATATTTATGGTTTTGAGGTCCTTAACTTTTCATTGATTATTCAATTTCTTGTGGACAATGACATCTATCACTCTCTATAATTATTTAAACTTTTCTTCCATGTCCATATATTCAATTTCCACCAATGATATAAGGACCCAACCTTAAACATTACATAATCTAGTCAATTCAACTAGAATACACTTATACATTCCCAAAGATCTTTTTGGTTCAGAGTTTTAGAAAATTAGGACATAAGTCATACATAACAACCCACAAGAATACAAAATGGTACAACTAAACTAGTATCCATTTTTTATAAAACAAATTTTTGTAATAAAACATGAATTCTTCCATGAAAAATCTTAGCAACATTGAGCTTGGCTTTTTCTTTTCTCTTACCCATCCTTAAATCTTGTTAAAAATATTTTAAAATTTGGGATGAGTACAAAAATCTCATTAAGGTACATAAAAATAAGGAAATAAACCATTAGTCCAAAAATAATTATAAAAATATGAAATAATTTTCACAAAGGCATACTTCTCACAGATAAATTATCACATACTTTGTAAAAACAAGGGATTTACATGAAATATAGAAAATATAAATAAAACCACAATGGTAACTTGGGGAATTACTTATTTAATATTGTAACCATCATGAATACCATATGATTTGTAACCCTCGCGACTACCTTACAATATAACCATCACTACTACCTTATGATGTAACCCTCACGATGACCTTATGGTGTAACCATCGCAGTTACACCTGGGGTAACCATACGGTTGACCTCTAACATAAACATACCCACTACATTGGAGGGAGATATAGGTCCCAAACTTCATCATAAAAAATTCCCAATAACTATAAAAAAATCATAAAACATGAATACTTTCATCATAAAAAATTCCCTTTGAATTTTGTAAAAAGTGACATTAAAGAGAATTTTAAAAGGAAAGTCTCTTACCCCGAGTTTATCTTACTTCAAATGTATTCAAACCTCCTGTGTAATAGTTTAAAGAGTGTTATTAATATATTAAAGAACCATATTCATATTTATAATACCTTATATGATATTTTTATAACATATTTCCACCCATTTATCAATAATATTTTGTTATTTTCATTGTTTCAGGTGCATTTATTTCATAGTTTCCATGGTTGGTTCATTGTGGATTTTTTTGTCAAATAGAAGAAAAACTCTAGAAGTGTAATTAAATGGTGCTAATATGTTTACAGAATTTTAAATGATACCATGTATCATTTTTTTATATGAGGATTATTCATTAGATAAAACATTAATGATAAAAGTTTGGTTCATTTTTGGCGGGTTTTTCCGACATCACAAACTAGTTTCATTTTATTTAATGTTATGTCTATAAATTAGTTCCAGAACACTAAACAAGTTATAATATATATATATATATATATTGAAATATATTTTAACCATAATAATAGTTCTGTGACCAGTCTTGAAGGTGCTAAAGTAAAATGAAAATACGACATCCACGAAGGCGGTGAATCGACACGTTACAAACAATGCTTTCATTTTCTATAATAAGAGGAGAAGATGAGAGGTTTGATGATGAATATTCTATTAAGAAAATAAAATTACAATATATGTAAGATACTATAGTTATCATGTCACTTTAGATAGGGTATGTGAGGAGATAATAATAAAAGAAATGAAAATGAAAAGAAAATAAAAGAAAAAGAAAGAGGATTTTACCTCTTGAATTATTCTCCTTTAAAACCTCTCTAAGGCACTTGGTTTTGGACTTTTGGTGAGACTAGTAGGTCTTAGGCATGGGGAAGAGGCTTGATAATGGAATTGGGTAAATATTAAATAAGCTACAAGGCTTTGAGGTGTGAGTAGAAAAGGTGGTGAGAGGTGATATTTATAGTGGAGGAGAGGAGTGTTTTCTAATTATTTTATTTATTAGTTTATTATTTTGGATCGAGACTATAAATAGTTTGAAAATTATCACTAAATATAATAAAATAATGAAGTGGACTTTGAGATTATGATTATTACATCACCAATGACTCAAGTAATAGTTTATTTAACTTATAATGTATATATATATATCATAAATTACCGTATTTTACTATTCACAAAAAAAATAGCTATTTCAGAAAAATCCAAAAAATTTAACCTAACCATTTTTCGATGTGTAGAATTAAAAAATGAACTCCATTTTTTAAAAATAATTTTCTAAATATGATAAATTTAATTTTAAATTAAAATTATTATTTAATTGAAAAATACCGATTTTAAAATTATAACTTATTTTATGACACTTTAAAAAATTAATTAATGTCTCATAAAATTATCTTATAATCCCAAAAAAACAAAATATTAATTTATGGATCTATTTTATGAAAATAAATTTTCTTTTAAATCATTATATTAATTATAAAATTATGAATAAATATTTACGTTTCATAAAAGCACCAACACTTAATTTATCATTTTCAAAACATTTATTGGCTTATTCCATGACATAAATATATCGTATTTTCACTTATAAGATACATAAATTTTAATTATACATTCATAGGTGAGGTTACTATTCTAATAATATAGATTCCTTAATTTATATGGATATCACTTATTTAATTATAAATTTATAATGAATTTAACTATTTAATTTCATAATGAAAACAAATTATTTTATAAGTACCTAGGACGTTACAAATGATCTCCTACTTATAAACCTAGTTATTTGTTATTCCATGTGACATTTGTACTTACCTTTCTCTCTCATCAAGAAGATGTTTTATTAAACCTTATCACTATGTGGGTTTCCAATAAAGGTATTTTCAAATTTCAAATCATTGATTACTGAAATAAAAATTAAATTGCGAGGAAACAATTTATTTAAGGGGGTGGAATGTAACACCCCGAGATTTTAAAAAAGGAACATCATGTTCGATAGCATATGTGACATGCAACACCAAGCATAGAAGAGAATATAACATCCTGAGACTTTAAAATATATTTATTTTTTAAATAAATTCAATCACTTTGATAGTTTTCAATGCACATATCATCGGGTTTGAACAAAATATGATACTATATTAAAATATTATTCTTTAAACATTACCATTATAAACTAACCGTTAAATTAGTGGATATGAGTAGTAATAAATAAATTAAAAAAAATTATGTTTTAAAAATATATAAAATAAATTCAATTCTTATCTATTTATTTGAAATAAAATAAGAATGATTTGAAAGAAAAAGAAATGTTCTCTGAAAAACTATATTTTTTCTAAAAGATGGTTTAGTCATGCTTTGTGCACATAATTTAAAATTAATTTTTAACACTTTTAGAAAATTTATTTGAAAAAATAAAATTCATTTTTGAAATCATCATATTAAAATTATCTTAGGGTGTTTTTTTGGGTTTTTTTCTGAAAAGTTTCATTTTTAATGAATAGTGAAAAATACTGAATTTTAATTGAAAAATATATTTTCATTTAAATTATTTATAAAGTTAAATTGTATTTTGAATTAGTTTTAAAGTAAAATTAGTTCAATTATATATATATATATATATATATATCCAATTTAGGTGATTTGATTCATTTTCATATTGAATTTTGATATAAAAACTTTGTAAACTTTTGAACATTTTCTCTTTAAAAATATGTTTTCTCATCGTGTTTGTGGGATTAATTTTAAATTAAATTCTACCAATTCCATGAATGAGATTTGGAAAAATGGATTAAATATTTGAAATAATCATAATTTATATTACCTAATAATTTCAACTTATTTTTTGACCAAAATGAATAGTTAAAATAGTAAAAATTAATTACTGTAGTTAAGGTAAAAATGAGCTTACCATATGGTTAAACTAATAAGATAAGAGTTAAATGACCTAAAACTTATCAAAATATTATTGTATGACCATATTTGTACCTTATCCTTCCAAATTTAGAATCTAGGATCATTTGTAATCACCAGTGAAAAAGATGGATTTAACATTGTTTTTTTTTTCATTTTTAACATCGGGTTTTACCTGGCGTCTATAAAGGTGATGTAAAAAAAGATTTTCGACGTCGATTTTCAAAAATCGACGCTGAAATTGATGTTGGTGTTAGTTTTTGGTTTCTGTTTTACAAATAAATTGACGCCAAAAATCGAGTGTAGAATTATTTTCCATATCAGTTTGTTATAAACCGATGCAGAATACCATAGATGGGTCGGATTTCAATGTCATTTTTAATGAAAACCAACATTGAAAATCGATTTTTTTAAAAATATTTTGGCGTTGGTTTTTATGAAAAACCGACACCTAAAGTTATTTTTTTAGAAAATTCAGAATATTACACTTCCAAAATAATCAAAATCCCTGTAATAAAAACACAGTATACAACAATCAAACAAAAAATATCATTGACTAAAAATATATAAAAACTTATATGATTTTATCAAGTTAATCAAAAAACTATATGCATATTTGTATTATAAAGTAGAATTAAAATATACATACCTAAAATTTACAACATGATCATTGTTGGTTATTTTTGAAGCATTCATTTGATATCATTACGTTCAAACACCTATTATAACAAAAATATTTATCTTTTTGAACACATGTTATTAGGAAAATGTAATATTATTCATAAACATTAGAATATACATACCTCAAATCGTAATCAGACTTAACAAATAGTTCTCAAACTAAGATTGAAGATGGGTAAGTTCGGTTTGGGTATAATACTCATCATCATTAAATATCTACAATAACATTTAATGATATGAGATTAAAAAATAGAATACTATGACAAAAAATATAAAAAAATTAATATAACTAACCTTATCAAATTCATTAGTTACCCCAGTTGTGATTATCTTGTAAATGAATCATAGAATATAATAACTACATTCAACATGTCCTTGTTGATGATGACACTGTAGTTATAAAACATTAACTCGATAATAAAAAACAATATATATATATATATAATCAGAATAATATCTAATATAAAAAATAATTATCTTTACTTCCACATATCGAATTGCATTTGGTTTCTTTATCGACATGTGTTCTTTGTTAATTTTTTTCCATGAACTGTATTTTTATATATATGAACTAATAATACATGTATAAACGATGAGAATTAAACATAATGAGCTTATGAAAAACAAAAAAAACTTACCTGTCAAATAAGGTGGAAAATCTTTTACAAACATTCCTTAATAAAAGAGAAAAACCAATATAAGGTGCATTCACTTGGGAAAAATACGTATAACATCCAATGCCCCTATAATAAAAAAATTTCACAATTAATGGCATTATAATAATCATTAGTTCACAATTATGTTTATGTTCTTACTTATCAAGAAATGGAAAAAACCAACATCCAATTTTCGTATGCGACAATCTTTCACATATATATGCAACTCTATCAGGATTCTTCACATGTTGCACTTCCATGGAAATTTATTCTGGATCTATAAAACCTTACATGCTTATGATGTCATTTTGTACAAGAAGCATGTGCATATATACCTAATTTAAAAAAGGAAATATAGTTAGTCAATTTAAACCATCTTTCATTAAAGAAATAAAAATTCAAACATCAATTTACTTACATGGAAAAAAACTGCAACACATTCAGGACGAGCTCTTCAAAATCAACTAGATGCATGATATCTTCTTTGAGTAATCTCAATGGATAATCTCTTCCACATATATCAGATGTCAGATATTATTCAAGGAATAAGAAACCTGATATAATCTTTGTATCCCATAAGAAATATTATAAGTATCTACAGTCGATTGTTCCTGAACCTTTTGTTTCAATTATTCAATTTCTTTTGCTTTCAGATAATCCTATATAAGTTAAATGTCAGAAAACATAATAAGTAATTTTCAATCATATGTAATTAATATTTAAAAAATGCATACCTCATATGAAATATAACGAAGAAGAATAGTTGGCCAAAGTAAAAAAAATGACTCAGATAATCCCCATATCTGGTAATCTCCTCAGTAGGAAATGGTAGTAGAGTATTAGGATCAATAATATCAAGTAATTATACTTTAACCCAACCCATCTTCATAGGCTGGTGATGTATAGAATGCCCCAAAAAAATAAGAGTCCTAACACAATAATATGTATATGAGGATCTCCAGCAAAAAACTCATAGTATATAGTTTGGTCCGAGTGAGGAGGTGGAGGATCAAAGTAGGTAGGTTGGGCAGGGTAGTCCAGTTGGGATGGCTGTAGAGGCTGCACAACCGACTGAGCAAGCTGGGAAGGTGGGGAAGGTTGCGCATACTGTGACTGTCTTGTCAAGTATTCTAACAAAACCTTCTACATGACTACTTGAATTTGATCACCCATAGACTGTTTCATATCTTCTAGCTTGACTTTTAATAATTCTATTTATGGGTATCTTGATTGCTTACTTTGACCAAAAACTTTCCAAATACTAATACCCTCCTGATATCCTCTAACACGACTGATGTGTTCTGTCTTTCCTAAAGAAGTGGCTAGGATGTCCATCCTACCCTCAGGGATAAAATAACCCTGTGTCTCTTTCTCCTGAAGTTAATCTTGAAATGAAAAATTAAAAGGTTATATTAGTGTTTATAATTTATAAAATAGAAAAATTCATAACAAAGAAATAATATTTACTTATAATTTCATCAGCTACTTCATTAGATTCCTCTATCATATTTCATTTTTCTCATTCGTTTACATTTTTCATGGCGAGTGGGAGGAGTTAGAGGACCAAACTGGACCTCTTCTGAACCACTGATATATCGAGCTCTTAATGCTTCAAATTTTTCTCCAATCATTTTCTGCTCCAATAACGGATACCCTCCACCTGATAAAGTATGAGGGTATATATTTTTCAACTGGATCTCTTGATGATATCTCCTTGAGGTCTGTTATATAAAAATAAACTAATAAGTAATTAGATAAATATATAATAAATTTTACAATATAAAATAATCATCATACCTAAAATTTTTATTCATGGTGGCTATCAACAAATTACTTCCATGTATCTGCATCTATAAACTGATACTTAAGGCATGAGTTTTCAAACTTTTTCTTTCTAAAAACATATTTTTTTTGTCAGTTTTGTTTTAAAATATTTCCATCGAACTGCCACTAAAGAGAGATGTCTTTTCTTAATTTATTTTATTTCATAGAAATTGAATGTCAACTATAATTGAATAAATGAAATATGTTGTTTAAAATATTTAATATTCAAAAAATGAGATAAAATAAATTAATTGAGATATTTTACCATCATGACCTCCCAAAGATGCTATTTCGCCATCCTGTCTATGAACTTCTAATTAGGATATAAAATACTAATCCTACAATGGATCTGTATTGATATATAACTGATAAACTGAACCGCATTTGGGCCAGTTGAATTATTATTATCATCAAAATTAATATATAATCTCTTATCTCCACGAACAAGTGAAAGTTTTGGTAAATGTGTAATACCACGTTTACCAACTTGAGAACTTGATTTCTCTTTAGTAACAGGAGAAGTCTCCTCCGCTGAGGATGCATCAGTAGTCCTACAAAACAAATTTATAAATTAAAAGTTTTCTTTCATTAAATAAGTATATTACTGAATATTTAAAAATATGAAAAAATATATATACCTCAGTAACTTCTCCTCTCTATTTGTATTTGACATTGACACAAGCAAGTGTAATGAAATTTTGTGTATCTTCATATCATTAGAAAACCAAATATTTATAAACAATGATGAAAAAGATAAGTAAAAAAGAGGCACCATTAATATTTTTTAAAAAAAGAAACAAAATATAAATAATTACCAGAGAAATTAGGAGACTAATTTAGTGTTTTCCCATTTGCCTTCATTATGATCATTACGTACTGCATGCACTATGTCTTCCTTGTAGTCATTGTAATCATCCGAAAATCGCGTAATAGATGAATAAGACTCATGTAAATCAATAACATCATCAACATCATTCTCATCACCCAAATGATATTTTTACTTGCAAAACGACAAATCACTGATCATTCGATAGATCAATGACATAAAATATCTTGTTTTCATGTGTCTCCATGATAAATGGTTCCTCATTGTAATTAATTTTTTTCAAATCAACCAGTGTAAATCCACAATCATCATGTTTCACACCACTATTGCTATCAACCCAATTACACTTAAACACACTGACTCAAAATTTTGTATAATCAATTTCCCATATATCCTTAAGAACTCCAAAATATGCCGATGAAGCAAAAATTGGATTTTTATCTTTTGCACTTGAAAAATGGACTGCTTCAGCGATAACCATCACACTACTATTTTGAACAACACTCTTATCATTTAGTTTTTTGTGTGTAAAATGTGTACCCATTAATATCAAAACCAGTCCATGTTATCACATCAATTGATAGTCCCCCTACCAACCATTTCAACGTTTTTGATGCAGATATATTTGTTATCACTTTCTCTTTAAACCACGAAACAAGTGTATTTTTATTCTCAATCATCAACCACTTTTCATTTATTTTTGGATATCATATCTTTAATTCAACAATATGTGATGATATATATGATTGAACATCATATATGTTGCTTAAAATATATAAATGTGTCTGCATCACTTCATCATGTGGAATGAACTTTACCTTTAAGCCTCGAATCCCTCTACCTTTACTATCAACCATCAAATATTGAGATATAGGGAGACTAATATGCTCTACTTCATACAAATAATCAGTACAGAACTCAATCACCTCTTTCGATACATATTTTTGAACAATAGAGGTCTCTTGTCAATAAATATTTTTAACATATCTCTTTAAAATTTTCATATACCTTTCAAAAGGATACATCCAACGTAAATAAACAGGACCTCATATTCTTATCTCACGTACCAGATGAATCACCAGATGAACCATTATATCAAAAAATGTAGGTGGAAAATAAATTTATAGTTTAAAAAGTATAAGAGAAGCTTCATTACACAACTCATTCAACAAATTTGGATCAATAAATTTGAAACAAATGGATTTGAAAAAATTACATAACCTGATGATAGTATTTTTGATAGCTGAAGACAATATACCACGCAGTACGACTGATAGAAGTTGTTGCATCAATACATGATAGTCATGAGATTTCATACCTATTAATTTGTAATCCTTCACTAACACAAAATTATTCACATTTGAATAATATCCACTGGGTACTTTTAAACCATACACACACTAACAAAAATTCAACTTCTCACTCTTGCTTAATGTGTGACAATCCAGAGGTAAATATGTTCTGTTTCCTTTTATAGTGGGAGCTAACTCCAAACATATTCTCATTGGTATCAAGTCAAATATAGAATTCAATCCATCTTTTTTTTCTTTCCTTTTATTTCTAATAAAGTTCCAATAGAACTGTCACATATATTTTTCTCAACATACATAACATCAATGTTATGTTTTATCTCTAAAAATATTCAATAAAGTAGTTCAAAAAAATAGATTGTTTCTTCCAAATATTTTTTTGAAGACCAGAAATACTTTTCTTTCTAAATATAGAATCAATATTTTTCACCCTTTTTAATATTCTTCAACTGAAAATGGTTGTGGGGGAAGATTGTATTCCTATAAACTATTAAATGCCCTTTTCAATATATTATAAGGATAATCAATTTGCAAAAATCTTTGATGTCCCATGTACATTATATTTCTTCCATTCTACAATTGATAATATGAAGTATATTCTTCACAAATTGGACATGATTTATGTCCCTTAACACTATATCCAAATAAGTTTTCATATATATGAAAGTCATTTATACTGATCATTATCATAGAACGCAAAAGAAAATACTCTTTCTTGTATGTATAAAAAACATTAACACATTTCTCTCATAAAAGTTTCAAATCATCAATAAATGATGAAAGATACACATCAATATTGTTTCCTAGATGTTTTGGTCTAAAAATCATCAATCTCATCATAACGTATTTTTTATTCATGCATATCTATGGGGATAAGTTGTAAACTACCAAAAAAATAGGCCATGAACTATGTTGGCTACTTAGGCTCCGATATAGATTCATTTATTGTGTACAAACTACCATTATAAGATTTCTAAATTCACTTCCAAAATCAGGAAATTGTTTATCAAATCTCTTCCATTGTGATGAGTCAGTAGGGTGATGTGATTTACCATCAGAGATGCATTCATCTGAATGTCATCTTAAACTTTTTGCATCAATTGAATTTGAAAATAGATGCTTCAAACGAGGAATTATTGGAAGGTACCAAATTGCTTTAGTAAGAGATTTGATTTCAGTACTTGAGAATGAATCAAAGTTAAATTATCACAATTATATGGAGGGATTATTGGAAGGAATTATTTGATTTAGCACGAGTTTAGATGTCAGTACCTGAGAATGAATCTGAATTGACTTTTTCATCCATCTTATAGCACGATGTTTCACATGTAGGACAATTTGATAAAAATTAACATTCTTTCCTATAAAACACACAATCATTTGAGAAATCATGTATCTTTTTATACCCCAATACCATTGGGCATAATATTTTCTTCGCCTCATAATTGGAATCTGGAAGCTCGTTTCCTTTTGAAAGTAACTCTTTTAAAAGCTCAAGTAAGTTAGAGAAAATTTTATCACTCCAACCATTTTTTCCTTTCAAGTTAACCAATCTCAAAACTGCTAATAACACTGTATATTTACAACCTGGGAATAGTGTTTTTTCAAAATCTCCATACAATTGTTCAACGGTTGCTGTTTTTTCAATGGTTTCAACACCTAAATTATGAATTGATTATTCAATATGATCCTCTGTGCCATCATGAATATTGTCATCAACATTAGATGTTGAATTTACAATAATTTCACAATGCTAGATCCAACCTGTATAAGTAAGGATAAAACCACTGCAAATTATATGATCCTTGATTTCTCTAGAATTTAACCTTCTCATATTAAAACACTTCATACATGGACAAAAAATCAAATCTGTGTTTTGAAGATTTTTTTTAGAAAATTCCAAGAAGTCGTCAACTCTTTTTTCATATTCATTACTGGTTCTTCGTAAATTTATCCAATTACGATACATTTAATACATGAGATCATAATATAATTAGTTAATATATTAAAACATATAAAAATTTAAAAATATATACATATATAGATAAATTTTAATCATAAAAACATACAATAAACTAATACTACCATTATGTTATATCAAGTTCATTTTTTTACTGTAATTCTATTTTCAAAACAAAGATGCAAAAGAGTCATTGAATCAACAATAATTCACCATTAAAACTCAGTGTCAGAATCACATATAACATGAATATTAATTTCACAATTGAATTTATTTAAATATCAATTCATTTATAAAACTCAGTGTCAAAATCACACATAACATGCATATTACTCATATAAAATAATTAAAATAATTTTAAAGTATATGATTGACATCACCAACCATTAAAACAACTAGAAATATATGACAGGATTGGTCATAGATGTACAAGTCATAAAAAAGAGAATATGGTGGCAATTCAAGTGGATCCTTGGAAGTTCTATGTAAGAGAGAGTGAGGTTGAGGTCACCACCCATTAAGGTGATAAAGTCCCTATTATTTTTTCTAGATTGCCTCCCATTGACAATGAAGCATGGCCAATGAATCGAGTGACAAAAAATAGACACCCAATCATCTTCGGAATGTGAATAGTACCACCATGTGATTATGGTTATTTGATGTGGCTTAAGGAATGAGAAGAAATGTAACATTGTTTTTGAGAATTTTCTAATCAAAAAAGGGGGAAAACTAGAAAAGGAAAAGTATAATCAAATATACTGAATCCCATGATCACCAAATTAGCTAACAGACTTAAGAATATTGAGGTAGAGGGAAGGTCGATTATAGTTACACCCGAAGAATGTGTTTTTAGGAGCTAGTCAATCCAGGTGATAAAATTTCAAGAACATATGTGAGTCTGAGGAGGCTAATGGTGATAGGATAGTCGACTCAGAATAGTTGATGGGAAGGGTGACAACTGAAGATATCCAAGTGTATATTGGACGGGAGGAAGCTGACAACACAAATAGTTTGGTGTTGGTACTACATTCCAAGGAAGTGATGTTGTAGGATTCCTTCACAGTCAAAGTAGCTAAAGAGGAGTCCAAAATAATGTA
This sequence comes from Viscum album, assembly GCA_963277665.1. Classification (NCBI taxonomy): domain Eukaryota; kingdom Viridiplantae; phylum Streptophyta; class Magnoliopsida; order Santalales; family Viscaceae; genus Viscum; species Viscum album. The sequence goes on from OY728145.1 coordinate 862,640,898, forward strand.
TAAGAGAGATATCCAAGTAGTTCCAAATGAAGATCAAATATTTTGGATCAAAAAACATGATAGGATCTTCGAACATGGAATTAATGAGGGGAAAATAATTTTGGAGGTGTAAATTCATACTTGGGATAAGATGAATTATCACTTTGAGGACCTCATAAACAATGATATGGACATAGAAGTCACCTCTCTCGATTGGAAAATATACAGTATGAAGGATTCAAAATCATTCTCATTTCTTTATAATTTATTGGTAATTTATTATATGAATTGATTATACAATTGGTTGAAGTTTTTTTGGGTTCCCACTTACCCCATTTTAAAAGTTATTTTTGAAATAAATATTTTAATTTTCAGGTCATGTACAAAAGAATTTATAAAAATTGAATCATGACTAAGTTAATTTATCTCCATAAAATTTGATCTCAGTGATAATACATACATCAATGATGTTTTTAAATTAATTGGATGAGGCCATCACCGCCAGTCTATGACAGGAGTGGTCATCAATTTAATCCTAAATTAATAACAATCAATAATTTCATAAAACTAAAATGATATGAATGAATTAAATAACAACATAATAAAAAATCCTCCACAATTGAGTAAAACCAAATGATATGAATGAATTATATAATAACTAATTTATTTTTAATTTTTTTTAAAAAACTTACAATATTCGGATTTGAAGATGATAAATTGAGCACCAATCTCAATTTTCTCCTTTGAATTCTTTGGAATAATAAACACTGCAAATTATAACAAAAAAATTAATATATATTAAAGATAATCATAAACGAACAAAAAATAATCAAAATCATTTAGGTGCGGCTGTGAAGATGCTTCAGATCAAGAAAAATAAACATAAACAAAAAACCAAAGATAAAAGATGAAAAAAATGAGAACCATTGATCATGAAATGAAGCTTAAAATGCTAGAAATAAACCAAAATAAACCGTGGTGGTGGTTCGGGTGGCCATCAACACCACCGTGAGTTGGGAGAGATGAGAGAAACAAAATATATTTAGGGTTTTAGGGTGGATGAATGCATGTGTTAATTTTTTAAAAGACTTTTTGTCATTGGTTCTATAGAAAATGACACCAAAACATATTTTATTTTTTATTTTCAGCATCAATTTTTACATAAACAGATGTCGGAATATTTTTTTTTGGGTTTTCAGCTTCAGTTTACTGTAAAAATAACGCCGAAATAATTTTTTTTGAGGATTTTTAGCATCAGATTATTGAAAAACTGACGCTGAAAATATTTTTTTTTTAATTTTTTGGTGTCGGTTTTTTGGAAAACCGACATCGAAAACCTTACAGTTTTAGTTTTCGACGTCGGTTTTTATGAAAACTGACATCGAAAAATTTTATCTTTACCATTTTGTGTCAGTTTCTTATAACCGACATAAAAAACTTGATGTTAAATCTATCATTTCCACTAGTGAATCTTTTAGAATGTGAATGACTTTATCATTTTGGATTCTTTTGGGAAATTTCCAAGTAATTTCCAAGAGGGTTCCCTTTCCCCACTTATAAAAGAGACCTCCCCCCCTCACTTAATCACACCCCTAAATCCATTTGGTTCAAAAAACCCTACAAAAATATCTCCCTAACATCCTTATACATATTCTAGAGCTTTTGGTCCACCCAGAAGACCATCCCTAAGGTCCTTAAGAGGAGATCCAAAGGAGGTTTCTCTTAGAGAAGGTAGTAACTATCTTTACAAAGCTCTTTAATTTTCTTTCTTCTTTTTACACCTTTAATAATGTATCAAAACTTCCAATATAATAACAATAGTATCTCCCATATACTATGATTTCATTGTGTTGATGGGGTAATATTTATCCATCTCCACTTCTATCAAACGGGAAATAAAATCATCGATCTTGTGTACGATGGACTACCGCCTCGCAAACCGATGTAGTTTTTTTTCCATCACCACCTTTCAAGTATGGATATAATTATGGATTTACCACATGTATATGATATTTATGACATCACTCATGTGTATAGAGGACTACCGCCTCGCGAAGCGATGTGATTCGTTTTTCACTTACGCTTTATATAAAATGAAATAAGGATAAAATTAATGAATATGTGTGATATGTATGAGATGATTTTGATTATTTAAAATTAATATATCAAATACTTCCTTACCCTTTCACTCGTTAAGTGAATGATATTGTTGCCCATGCGTATGCACAACCCACCATCTTTAAGAAGCAATGTGATTCATTTTTCATGTACAACTTTCATAAATGCTTCTAAAAATGTATCTACTGAGTAAATATGATATTTATGACATTATTATAATTTTTTAGTTGATATATATATATATCATATACACCAGAACCATAACTTTCATGACAAAATGCGCTTGAGAAAAGATGACAATTAACACCCAAAACAATTAAAATAATGGAATATTATTAATAAACGGATGATAAAATGTTATAAGGGGATCATATATGATATTATAAATATGAATATTGTTATTTTATAAATTAATAACATGTTTAAAACCATTGTACAAGAGGTACAAACACATACGAAGGAAATTAAACCTAAGGTAAGGGTTTTTCATCTCACTTTTATTTCTACGAAACATACACCATATTCACCACTTATGTCTTTTGTGTGGTTTATATACTACTATTTTTGTATGTTATATCATGAATTAATTTATCCTTATGGTATTAATGTTTCATTTAAAGTAATTTTTTATAGGGCTTATGATACATAAGTTACTAAAGTGGTAAGAGTTTATTTCACAATCTCATCATTATTTGGGATTGTTTTTGTTTAAGTCTACCTTGAGGGAATTATTTGATATTTATATCTTAAAATCAATATATTTTCTTATAATTTGGTTATTAATTAACCTTTTCTAGTAATAATACCATTTTTACTCTCTTTGGTACTTAAAATGATTAATAAAATGTTTTTAAAAAAATATGACTTTATTTCTCTCTTCAGTTAGAAATCCCTTTTCATCAAAATCCATGTTTTCTAAATTTTTTTAACATTTTCAAAATGATTTATTAAATAAATTTTTACCCATGTTTAATTTTTATAATTTTTTAAAGGAATATTCATGTCATTTTCAAAACAATTATCATTTATCTTTTATAGAAAATATGAAAGAAATCTTTGTTTTAACATATACGGTATAAACATAATTTTCCACCATCTAGAACAATCAATGTTTTAAAACTTATTTTACAAGTTTTCAAAGGTTATTTTCAAATAAAAGGGTTTTCAAAATATTTTGTTAACTTTTATTTTTAAAAATATTTTCAAAGTGAAAAGGGTTATTTTTCTCAAAAATGTTTTTAAAGTTATTTATATGGTATTCTACTCATCAATGACATCAACCCTTTATTAAACTTATGATTCAATGTGGATATGTTGTATTAATATAATCCTTATTCTTACTCTATTTGGTTTATGATTATTTTTATTGATTGAGGAAAGTATTAACATTTCCTAAGCTAGTTTTCCAATATGAATGTTTATATTGATTTTATTTCACCCCTTTAATATGAGGAATACATTGGACTTTGTAAGTGATTGGTGGGCCCCACTATAGTACCTTGATGAATCATAAGGTCTTATGAAACAAACTATATTGGGTTCTGGATGAGGCCTTACCCATTTATATAGATGTCTTGGCATAAGGCCTCAATGGTATTAGATGTCTTGGAAAAAGGCCATGACGATATGTTTTAGATGTCCAACATTATGTATTCCATCATTATGAAATTAGTTATTAATATTCCATGTGATTATTTGATTAGTTAAAATATCCATTGTTAATTTTTCAAGCTCATGTGATTATTTATATGTCATTATTTGATCATCATTTATTCTTGTCATATTATGCTCAACTTATTTATTAAATGACATGAGTTTTAGTTATTTACTATGACATATTAATTATTCCTTTTTTATTCATAGATTCCATTGTATGATTATCCTTACTGAGTATATGATATCACCCCTTTATTATGTTTTATTTTCCCCAGGATACTAGGAAGTGTTTTGTGATTAATATACTGGGATACACTAAGGGGAATAATGGAATTCTCAAAGAAAATTCTTTGTGAATTTTATGTTTTCAATAATAATAATAATTTCAAGTATGTATCTAGTTTAAAAAGACTACTAAACTGTTCAGTCATTCGGGATGTAATTCATTGTATCTTATGACAATGTAATAAAGTAGACACCGACTCTGGTCTACTGGAGTCGGGGTCACTACACAAAAACTTAGTACAATTGATCTTCCCTTTTAACCAAATGTTCTGTGCATTAGAACAATGAAGGATCACATGATTGGTGGATTCCTTTGTGTGATGATAGATGGGAATTCCTCTAGATGATGGAAACCGGTTCCCCTAGTTATTTATATATACATATCAATGTATATAAAAAATATTAGTAATTTTCCCTTTTAACAAATAAAAACAAGGTAATTTAATGTTATTTTTTTACATTTATGATTTATTAGTGTAATGAAATATATTTACTTATAAATATTAAATTATAATAGAGATATTTACCAGTAAATCTATTTTTATACTTATTTTTATGACTAGTTCCAACTTACACTTCAAATAAATGATTTTTTTATCCTTTTGATAAATAAGTTTAAAAAATGTATATATGGATTTATGGTTGTAATAAACACCCCTAAAAATGTTAATTTTACATTTCCCCTTATTTTTTTCAAGTCTATCTGATTTTTAAGAAGTTCATTCTATTTTTTTTGAAATAAATAAGGATCCTCACCTTCTTGTTTTTATAAACCATACATGGACAATGAATTAAATTCTCTCTCTTCTATCTCTAATTTTAAATTAAATAAAATATAGTAGAACATTTTTTTGAATAATTTATCACCCAATTCATTGCTTCTTTTAAAGGAAGTTTACTTTGTTGAAGCACACTTATCTAGATTGGAAATATAAGGGTGTGTTCAGTATTGAAAATGAAAATATTTTTTATAAATATATTTTTAAAACATGCTAAGAATGTGTTTCATTATATACAAATAAAAAATTATTAGAGAATAAAAAATACAATAATTGTGTATTGGGAAATTTTAACAAGGTAATTTTAATTTTTTATACAATATAAAAATTCTAGGAAATGAAACTCATGTTTCTTTACTATCATTCTCCAAAATATTTTGTAACACATTTATCATGATATTTTGGAAAAAATATAAAATATATGTTTGAGGGTTTTTATTTGTATGACATGAAATAACATGAGATGTAACTTATGATGTATGTATTTGATTAAGATGTTTTTTAAGACATATAATGATAAGTAATGATCCTTTAATGACTCATTGACATTTATTGCCCAGTTTTTTTACCCTCTAAATTGTAGGGTGTCTTTGAAATGTTCTTAGAAATGATCCACACTTACAAAAAATATCAAAAATGAAATGATAAAATAAAATTAATAAAAATAATAAAATCAATAATGAAAAATATGAAAAGATAGATCATTTCAATAATTTTATAATAAATTTCAAATAATGGTTTATTATATCATAAAACTCTCAAATTTTGGGACATTCAATTTTATTTTATTCAAAGATTTTCATTGTATTGTTTAAGGGATCATTCTATTCCATCATAGAAATATTTTAAAGTATATCCAAAATATTATAATGTTATAAATACACTACAATATTCATAAAAATATTGGAACAAAGTATTTGAGGGAAAGAAAAAATATATTGTGTTAGGTTGTTACAAAAAATGCCTTTTGATTAAGTCAAAAATAACTTTCAAAAGGCGTGTTTCTGAAAGTATACAGGCATAACCAGATGGAGGGATGGGCAGAGGAACCAGATAAGCCTAAAAGTGGAATCCATATTAGATGTAGAATCTTGATCAAGTGATAATGACCACCAGTTCTAGATGATGAAGCGTGGAGGTATATTGAGACCTGCGTAGAAGTAACTCTATTAGACTCATGCAAGAATCTTCAAAGGGATACATAAAAATAGAATACATTTTTCAACCATAAATCAAGGATTCAAGGAAATTCACTAGCAAGTGTCCATTACTAAATTAAGGTTTGTTTTTATAGATTATATGGTGGTGGGAACCATCCACATAGATCGGATGGTGATGGTCGTATATCTATTAGTGTTATTATTCCATAAATTAGAGGGTGAGATCACCTGTTTTGTAATTTGGAAATCTTTAAATCATTTTATTCTATAATTAATAAAGAGAATCAACATTTCTCTGTATAACATGATTAAGTTTTGAACCACATAAATTCTTTATGTTGTTTTGTGTTATTTGTGAGTGCTTTCATTCTTCCACCTGTGTGTTTTTCAGAAGGTTTTCAAGTAATCAAGGTGATTTGTCAAGGGATGTTGGAACTTAGTTTCCTCATTTGGATATTTCAATTAGGTGCTTCCAGTTATGGATATTCCAACCTTGTTTCATGAGTGAGGTTTTATAAGGGGTTATAGAATTTGGTTTCTTGACCCAACAAGTGTTATCAGAGCTTAATTACAGACTTTTGGAGGTTTTTATCCTTAAATCTTTTTTTAGTGGGGGGTTACTATTTTAGAAGGAATAGTGTTAGAAGAAGAAAATTTCATAATTTAAAATTTCAATGGCTCATACCATGGATTTTGGAGAATACAGATCAAATATTATCTGTATTATAAGGAACTTGAGATTCTGTTGAAGAGAATCAAACTGGAAGCAATGAAAAAAAAGAGAATGGGAAAAATTTAGTCGAAAAAAAATCAGGTTGTTTAGATGGTGTTGGCCCAGAATGCAGCCTTTAATATCTAGGAGGTAAAGAAGTTGTTGAGTCAATGAAAACACTTGCAAACATTTATGAAAAACCTTATATGATTAAATAAGTGTTATTATTGTGATTACTATTTATAATGATGATTTCAGAAGGACAATCGATGATAGATCATATCAATGACTTCAACATGATTCAGAGTCAATTCAAATCAGTGAAGGTGAAGTTCATTGAAGGTGTACATGAATTAATCCTTCTTCCATTGCCTCTAAGATATTGGGATGTCATATTTATTGTTGTTAGTAACTCATATGAAAAAATGACATGGTGTTTGAGGAAATTTGAGATCTTTAGTTTTAATGAAAAGATATAGAAGGAGGAGGTCTAGGGTGTTAATAGAATAACATTAAGTATGAAAGGTAAATGATATTTTGGTCAAAGTGAAAACAAAATTCATAAGAATAGAAAGGATAAGGGAGAAAAGTGTCGAGGAAAATTAGTTGGGTCCAAACCCACGTGTTGACATTGTGGGAAGAAGGGACACTCAAAGAAATTATGCAGGGACAAAAGGTCAAATTCTAGAAGATTTACTTTTAGAAGTTATTTTAAAAACATTGTGGATAAGGAATAAATAAATTTATTACTAAGCGTCACAAGTTTATTGGAGTCATGAATCATTGATTATAAGGATTCATTTCACTCAACATCCAAGAGGGGAAGTATATAGAATTATGTATATAGAATATTCATCATGGTACATCCCGTGGATGATGAAACCCTCAAGATAGTTAGAAAATGTGATGTGAACGTCTGAACTAGGAGAAAATACTTATTGAAGTTGGAAGGGGTGCAACACATACAGAGGTTAAGAAAAAACTCAATATCCATTGGTTAACTGGAAAATCTAGGTTTTTGTATGAGTTTTATGGAAGGATCATGGAAGTTAACACATGGTTCCATGGTGTCGGACAAAGGAGTGAAAGATAGAACATTTTTTCTTATTTGGAGTTCATAAGATACATCACTTTACAAAACAACAACTTCCAGAATAATAAAGTTATGGCATGATCATCTAAGACACTTAGGTGAGAAAGGGATGAGAGTCCTAGCTATAAACAGAATACTAAAGCTTGATCATGTGAAGTATATAACATGTGAAGAGTGCATCCCACTACTACAAATAGGGATTATAATAGCGCTAAAAACCTCCTTTAACAGCGCTAAAAAAGCACTATTAATCTCAGAAAAGATAAAGGGGGACCTTTATCAGCGCTAAAAAATGCGCTAATAAAGGTGGGACTTTATCAGTGCTTGCTTAGCACTGATAAAGGTAGTCTTTATCAGCGCTATTTTCAGCACTGATAAATGTATAATATATCAGCGCTAAAAATAGCGCTGATAAACACTACCTTTATCAGCGCTATTTTGACACTGATAAACACTACCTTTATCAGCGCCATTTTGAGCACTGATATATTATCCATTTATCAGTGCTTAACTAGCACTAATAAAGTCCAAAGTTCCTATGAAAAACCAGAACCTGCACAGAACCTGCACAGAACCTGCACAGAACATGCACACATATGACAACACCTGCACACAACACAAACAACACCCACACACAAAGCACAAAAGAAAAAAAATGCTACATACATTTACTTGAAATCATGAATACAAAACAACACACTGCTATATACATTTCAAACAATTTTTAATTTGGTTACAATTACAATTATCCAACAAACAGTTAAAAAACATTGATGTTTCATCCTTTTTGCATCCATGATCTGCTCTAAAAAATTTTCGTCCATGGCGGCAGTTTCCGAACAAAGCATTCAAACTTAGGAAAAAGATTTCACCTATATAAGAAAACAAATATTATGTTAGTAATACAATAATGAAATAAATTAAACATTAATATGAAATAATACATTAATAAAATGTCAATTGTTACCTGTTACAACATTTATTTTCATTAGTTAATAGGTCTAGGAGAGATTACTATAGATCGAGAGTTCCTTCCCCATTGTGATGTGATGACCTAGGTAGGTAAATATTTGTGGGATGGTTTGTGGATCGTGGGACTTTCATGAGGATTTCAGGCTATGATGACACATAGGGGACCCAAGAATATTCCTAAGATATATGCGATCATGTTAGTCTATATAAGAAATGAAAAACACTCATGAAATGGTCTTGATACATTTGAATATCTTGTACACGCTCCAAGTATTTTTTTGATGATACCTACTGGACTGCCATGGATTTGAAGTTTGGATGTTTTAGGCTCCTACCATGTTGTATCTATTGGTGCTTATAATGGGGGGCTCAATTTGGTACCTTCTATCTTCCATAGTAAAGGGTGTGGGAATGAGCAGTTCTTATAATACCTAGGGTTATCCATTGGGGGTTATGGAAAGGGTAGGTCCATAGAGCACCTGTTGGACTAATCATTTTTTTCTCATTTTAAAAGCCAGATTATGGGTTGCTGGTGCCCAGAACAAGGTTCAAGGCAAGGCTAGAACAAAAGACATGCACCTCCACAACCAACACTAGCAATATATCCACAAACAAAAGAAAACAACACCACACTACAAATCATAGTACCCGTAATCGTCTCTGCATCCCATACCAGATTCATCTTCTGTAGTGGCCAATTCCCAAACAGAAGCTGGTCCATGCCGCCTCCCAAAATCACCAACATCCCACCTCCTCGACTGATCCAGAGGGGGTTGGGTTCCACATCACTGTTTGACCAAGCTATCTTTTTTAAAGGCAAGAATCATCCCACTATCCTGTTTAAAAGCTGATCTAGTTCATGCTGGGTGTGGGAGATAGGAGTAGTCTTTCCTAGTTATTCTTCTTGGAGTCGCTGAAAAGGTTCCTTCACACTCGACCATCCTCTTTTCCCCCCATTCTACTATATCATTGTATAAATGAATATCTGGTCCATTCATATTTTCTTTATCTCCCCCATCCCGCTTCTTCCCTTTACCGAGAAAATCCTCTTAGGCACAACCATTGCCCCCACTATTACTCCTCCTTCTTTGGTTTAATGTATTAAACCCAATCTAAACAAGACATCCAACCCCATCAGTAGAATTATTCACATCCCTAGAGACTTCCTCTTGACCCAGACATCCACCAATGTGCTTCTGCATGGATACCCCATCACCCACAACCCTACCTTCTGAATTAGGACATAAACCAGAATCAAAACTGACATTGGAGAGGCCTTTAAACCTATTGCTTAAAGGGATAAAAGTCCTAGCTGATATATCCATACCTCTAGCCCCCTATATCAGGTTGAACTGGAGGCACCTCCCCCTCACTGTGTTCCTCGAAGGTATCCCCTTCAAAAACCCGCACTGGCCCTTCCAAGGTATTCACCCTGCCAAAAATCGCCACAGTTCCCTGGCCATCCTCGACCAACTCTCTACTGACCTCCTCCCTCTGATCAGCCACCACTGTAGGTTGAGCCTCCCTGCCACTTCCTTATGGTCTTTCTTCCTCTAGAATAGGTACTACCCTCACACCAACCTCCAAAGACTTACTCAGTACATCTACTTCTCCTCGAAGAGAGACAATACCAGCCGCAAACTTTATTCTATAGTCCTCAACCAGTTGTCGTTCCACTACCGGGAGGTGAGGCTCCTTACCCACACCTTCAGGTCCCATTTTCTCCTGTCCTGGACCCGCCCCCGCACCAGCCTCTGAAACCCTTCCCGAAGCACCTCCTACCATTCGGGTAGACACCTGGGCATATGAACATTGAGCCTTCTAGGGCCCTCCCTTATTGCAAACTGCCACTGAATGACCCAAGTGGTGACAAACAGAACAATAATCCGCCCAGTCCTCATAAAGCACCTGCTGTTTGCACCTACAATCTTCTCCAATTGTAATCCATACATGATCAAAAGGTATCCAGGAATCATCCAATTCCACACAAACCTGGGGATTAACCGGGTGACACACAACTTCCATTCGAGAATCAGAACATAAATACCTTCCTACGAGATTACCTAGCATGCGAATAATAGCCAGATTCTAAAAAGGCAATGGAATACCCCACACATATTCACCTCCAATGGTAAGAGAGTAACCAAATCCAATATATGGATATAGATAATATATATATATATATAGACACACACACACACTTAGTTAGATTAATCCCAAATGATATGGTAAGGGCAGTGTTGTTAAAGGTGCACGCCTTAGGGCGCCTTGGCGAGAGGCGAGGCGAGGCGCAGCTGGAGCGCCTCATCACAGGTGAGGTGAGGTGACCTCACAGAGGCACGCCAAAGGCGCGCACCTCACACGCCATCTTAGGAGGCGCTAAGGCGCAAGGCGCTCTAATGGCGCACCCCCCAGAAAAAAAACAGACCTCCTTTCTAAAAAGCGGCAGCGACGAGGGTGGAAATCATGGCTAAAGATATAGCGGATAGGGGCAGTGGAGATCGGGGGGCAATGAAATCCAGGATGGCGGTGGAGATCAAGACAGGATGATGAAAATCAGGCATGGGTGAGGTCGATCAGTGAAAACCATGGTGCACCATGAGAAATTGGGGTAAGTTCAATTAAATAGAAAATTTAATATATTAATAAAAAAACATAACATACTATAAAAACATCACTTACTGGCACCTCACTCCCATTGAATTTGATTTAATGTATTAATTTGTATTTTTTTATTGAATTTAAGTTTTTTAAAATTGAAAATATTGTTTAAAATTGTATATAATTAATTATTCATGCGTGCGCCTTATTTGCGCCTCACACCGCGCCTTGCGCCGCATCCCCAAGCGGCCTTTGCGCCTTATTGCGCTGCACGCCTTTGACAACAATGGGTAAGGGGATATTCATCTTACAGCTCATTCAAGGAAGAAGAGTATCCAACAGTTCCAAAAGTCCCTCAATGATACCCATTATCTCATGCATCTACCTAGAAATAATTGTGCAAGTAAAACAACAACTCATTTGCTCAAATACAAGTTCAAACAAATGAGATGCAGAACATTGAAATTTCTTAAAAATGAACCAAGGGGTATACGAAGTGTGAGAGGAACCAAACAGTGTCTGGTACCACTCCACCTATGGACCATGTCCATGGGGCTACATGGACCCAATTACATGTATCATTACATGTTGTACATGTGGAATAAATGGCGTGTCTAAACTAACTAGGACCAGGTCATGTGCTGCTGGTCATGTGCTGTTGGTCATGTCCATGTACTTGGGTATGCGGTCTTGTACTTCCTCATGGGATCCCATCAATGTGATTCACCAAATGTGTTGGAATACTAGGGAAGGGGTACACGATGTGTTGGAGAACTACATGCAACTCCATAATTATGATTTCATAAAACCCTATCCACCACACACACTGGGCTACACACCGTGTGTTCATCCTTGTACACAACATGTAGTTGGGTTTTCTCTAGATTCTCAAATACTATCTCTGCATGTTGAATCTGATCCCTCTACTTTAATTTCAGCAATATTTATATTTAGGCCCTATATCTAACTGAAAATGGTGGATATAGGCCATATTTGTTGTTTCTATCCATTATTTGTTGGGAAATGGATTTTGTTGATCCTCGGTGGTTTCGTCGTTCACCCCATACGCACTGCACACCATCATGCCTTACTTCAATATTGATTTGTTCAAAGATCAATAATATGAATCCGGGGATAGAAAACATTGAGTAATAAATTAAGATTTCAATACATCGGAGCATTCTCAATCCACAATTGGTGCATATCCATAGAAGGGACCGATCTGCTCAAACTATTTAATCAACAAGGGTGTAAACATAAAATTTAAGATTCCTACTCAGATATTGGATCATTTTTCATCAAAAATCATGCTATCTAATGATTGAAGGAAGTCATTGTGTTCATTGTATCTCGATCTACTCTAATATGTCATTTCTTCATTATCTAAGGTTATTCACCAAAGAATTTTGGAGTATAATCAATGATCATATATGGATAACATAAGTAGTAGGAATTCACCTTCATCCTATTTGTGTACAATCTTCCATCAGGTATGCTGCCCATTCATTTCTAAACACATCTATATCATCTTCTGAATATGAGTTTTTGCAACAGTCATGGTAGTACTGAAAAAAGGATTAATAAATATTTTAAATGAACTCATAATTATTTTCGAAAATACCTCATCAGGGATGCTAGTTTGTTGATGAAATACGATCTATTTCATAAATTTACAAACATAATAACCACAGTCCTTTCCGTTTGTTTGTTTTGGGCACTATAGAAACATCGACAACAATAAGTAATTTGTTTTGATATGTGTTTGGATAGTGAAATGTTATTATATATACCAGGATACTTTTCCAGTTGTAGATCTTGTAGGCATTCTTATCCTTAGGCCCTGGATTCATTCCATGTAGTAGACGATATTGATGCACCACCCTATCATAATAGAATCCTCATTAAAAGATAACATAAATTATATAACTAGATGTTTAGTTTTAAAATGTTGAATCTAGTGTATTAAAAATTAAAAAACGCCATCATGCGTGGTCGATTTGTTGGATATCCATGCATTGAATCCAGAAAATAAATCTTTGGAGTATTCAAATTGACTGCAATCAGCATCTAATTCTCCCTAAAAATACAAAAAGGAATAAGTAAAGAAAGAAATGAAAATATAGTTGATATGATTAAATTGTAGAGTTTTACCCCTGCATCATTGGTATTAAAAAGAGTATGTCATCCGTAATTTTGTTCTCAAATGATTTGAGCAGGGATGACATTATTGCAGCCTCTTTATCAGAATCTATTTTGTCTTTTGAAGAGGTGGTGTGAGGACTAACGAGTCCAAATTTTTGTTCATGGGGAAATCCCTTCAATTGTTTTTCATATATACATCTGCGACAAATATAAAATGTATTTAGTCACAATTATCAGAGTATATCAGCTTTTGTAAAATCAAATCATGAAAACATACCTCATGTATACATTTACAACTGAGGAACCTAGCCATTCATACTTGAGGAGTTAGTTTACATTTTCAGCACTGATGAAATCTGATGTTTCCTCTCTATACATATTTTTTTCAAAATCAACTGTGTGAGTATTATCGTCTTTCAACTTTGTATCCACATGAGCCTGCAATGATATTAACTGTGGATATAGAACGGGTGGGGTGAAGGTGCTCTCAGTAGACCGTTTCAATCAGTTGGTTGATCCTTGAGATAGTTTTGAGCTGATATTTCATTTCACCCCCTTCTCTTTATTGTTCTGTAATAACATTCATCGGTTCAGACCTTTTTTCATTAAATGTTAAAGGTCCAAATTGAAAAATAAATTGGAAATGGATACCTTTTTGTCTACATGTTTTTTTACAATAATTTTCGGCCATGCGATGAATGTTCCAACAACTTGTTCAACCGTATGAATGTCCTCATCGTCATTTGGAATAGGTAGCTCGACACTCGACTCATTAGCTATGTTAATTGACACTCTGAGATGATCTTTTGGAAGCTGTCTATTGTGTAGCATGTCGTTATACATATTGAACACCGTAGCCCTTGCTACAAGGCGATAGGTGGGAGTTGATAGATATAAATCACAGTCATTTTCACCCTGTATAATATTAGTACATGAAAGGTATCAGTGTCTATGTGAATCACATTTCACAGAAACAATTATTAAAACATTGATTACCTCAGTTAAGTCAGGGTTTTTAGGGGAATGAATCGCCTCAAAGCTGGTGGGGGTGGGACGGGATCGTCACGTATGTGTTGTTTCTTCTCTTTGCCTCTCCCCCATAAATTTTTCTATCATCTCTCTTTGGTGTTGTAATTATTATTGAAAAATAGATAATTGTTCTTGCAGCTTTTCCATTTTTTTATTTTGATCCGCCACTTGTTTTTTTTTGAAAATATGTTCAGGGTGTCACCCCAAAACCCAAACCTCTGACGCGACCATACTGTTCTGGCTACTTCAAGGCTACTGAAAGTATGTCTGCATTTGGTGCGGCTGTTGTTGATTCTTGTGACTATGTCAGATATAAAATATAGAAAAATAAGTATTTATTGTAACGTAATAGCGATTTAAAGCAAATCAAATTTATATTATGTCATACTTACACATGTTTCCCACACTTTTTGTGTGTTTTCATCTATCAGTATCTCCTCTTTATTTACATGAGCCTCCTTCCATAGCACATGGCGTGGGATGGATATGGATTTCGATTTCAATTCATCAATCTACATATAAATAGAGAAACATGGTTATGGTGTTGTTTTATGTCACATACAAGCAGTACGGTAGATTTAAAAGATGTACCAATTTTTTCTCAAGTGAAGCTTACCCCATTCTTTCTTTACGGTAAGGGTACGCTAGTTCTGTTGCACGTTTTTTATTTTCCGCACTCAGTTTCTATTTCATAAATAAAAAACTGTCAATCAAAGTGATGAATACAAGAAAACGTCAAACAACGTATTACCCCACACAATGTACTTGAAAAGTCTTATCCCCATAATGGTTATTAAACGCATTCCACGCTCCTTGGGATATCAAGTGTGCATAAAGAGTAGGTGGGTGCAGCTTGATTTTACCTTCTACATCTTTAAGATGATATTTTGTTAAAATTGTGTGGAAACCTCTATGAATAATTCTTGAAACTCTTAATATATATTCCTTGTGCGAGGCATCTACTATAAATACACTCTACAATGGATGATGAAGAGTAAGTCAATGTTTTGGTATTTTATTTTATTTTAATAAATTAAAAAAATGATATCATAATGTTACCATAATATCTTCCCACATTAGTGTCTTCAGCCCGGTGACAACATGGCGACACGACTGTACATCAATCGGCACGTGTTGCCGAGTGATGATTCCAATGTATCTACTAAATATGGATTTGTTGGGGTTAACATGTTGGCCTCACTTATTCCATCCCACCTCAAATTTGATGCCTTTTGGTTTTGCCTTAAGGATTTTGGCTAACACTGTCAAACTACGATGCTCTTGTTTTTTTTTCACTTTTAGGGTTTAATTTCCTACAATTTCCTCAGAAGTATCATTAATATGTTCCCCCGGAGCGCTAGCATCGACACTAGGACCAACAACAACAGGTTGAGAAACATGTTGTACCTCAGCACTAGGACCAGCAACAACAGGTTGAGAAACCTGTTGTTGCTCTGATTGGGACCACCATCATCTGGTTGAGAAACCTATTGTTGCTCTGCAATGGGACCACCAGAAACTGGTTGAGAAACCCGTTGTTGCTCTATAGTGGGACCACCGGCTGCTGGTTGAGAGACCTTTTGTGCCTCGGGATTGGGCGCATCAGCAGGTGCAGAAGTCATTATCTGCAGAAGTGGTTTAATATTTAATTTAGATTACATAAAAACAACAACGAACAAATAATAACATAACGTAACACAATTTATATTATAATAAACAGATAACCTGGTTATTGTACTCTCTTATTTTTCTTTAAAGGCTGAAGAGATTTGACTCCTCTATCGACTATGTAAATCCCTTCATTATGGTCTCCTCTGACATGCAAAACACCGTCTACATTGGGACCACTGTGAAATGATTGTGAAGTCCCTATAAAAGGGTCAACCTCCATTGAACTTTCATCTGACCCTTTAGTTATTTTGGTTGATAACAGAATAATTGACCAATTTCAATTTGCGGGGTCTAGAACATAAAATACTTGTACTGCCTGTGATGCCATTATAAATGGTTCTTATTTCTCCCCTTCCTTATTGAAATAAACTTTCACGAATCCAAATTCATCTATTTTAACAACACTCCTGTTATCAACCCACTTTCATTGAAAAATAGACACTTTGAATTTTGTATAATCCAACTCCCATATTCGTTTGATGATGCCAAAGTATGACATATTCGCATAAATTAGATTTTTGTCCTTAGCACCGGAAACATGCATCGCCTCATCCACAAGTGTAACCCCACTATTTTTCATGGTACTGTCTTCATCATGTTCATTAATATAGAATGTATAACCATTAACTATATAAGCATTGTAAGATAATATGTACACACTTTCTCCTCTGGCTAGCCATTAAAGTCATTTTGAAATTGAGTCTGGATTTTCATCTAACTGCTTAAAAATATGGTCCCAAAACCTTCCTATAAACTATCTATTATGTGTATCTGATATCCATTTTTCATCCCCAGAAGGATTCAAATGCCTAATAATTTCTTTTTAGGTTTGAACATATTGGTCAACGTCAAAACTGTTATGCAAAACGTAAAGGTGGGCCTGCTCCCGATCTATAATATTGATTGTGACAACCTCTCTTCCAGAAATTCCTTCACCCTCAAGCTGCTCAATGTGACGAGATTTCGGTAGGCCAATGATTTCCACACCAGACAGGTATTCAATACAAAATTCAGCAGCTTCCTCAACAATATATTACTCTGCAATACAACCCTCTGGCTGACTTCAGTTTTTGACATACCCTTTCAAAATCTTCATATACCATTCAATGGGGTACATCCATCTATAATGTACAGGACCACATAGTCGAATCCCTCTCACCAAACGAACCATCATATCGAAAAATGTCGGCGGGAAGAACATTTCTAATTCACATAATATGATAGCAATTTTTCTTTACATAGTTGGCAATTTCGCCAGGTCTATAACTTTGCTGCATATATATTTGAAGAAGAAACAAAGCTTCGTTAATGTATGGCGGACATTATTGGGAAAAATGAAACGTAAAGCTATAGGAATTAGATCTTGCATCAAAACATGGCAGTCATGTGATTTCAAACCCATTAATTTTAAATCGATCATTGACACGATGTTCTTGATATTTGATGAATACCTCTATAGAACCTTTACATCATTCAAGAAGTTGCAAAACTGATATCTCTCCTGCCTGGAAAGAGTGTAAGCAATAGGAGGAAGAAATGTTCATTTTTCACCCTTCACTGGTACCAACTCTTCTCGTATTCCCATATCAACCATGTCCAATCTAGCCTTAATTACATCCTTTGTTTTGCCGGGTGCATTTAGCAACATGCCAATGACACTATCACATACATTTTTTTTCAACATGCATAACATCAAGAAAATGTCTGAAATACAGACAATTCTAGTATGGTAATTCAAAAAAAATGATCTCTTTTTCCAACCAGTTTTCGTAAGGTTTTTCGAAAACGGTTTACCAAAAGTAGTGTCCAAATCTTTTACTTTCTGAAAAAATTGATCACCTGTTAGTGGAGACGGTGCTGTACGTTCTTATGAACTTCCATTAAATGATTTCTTCCAAGATCAGTACTTATGTCGTCGGGGTAGAAATCTGTGATATCCTAGAAACACGGTTTTTGATGAATGTTTCAACCTAATTGACTGTGTACCTTGTTCGAAAATGGGACACCCTTGAGTTCCTTTAATGCTATATCTTGAAAAATTTCCATAAGCAGGAAAGTCAATTATTGTCCCATACAACATGGATTTTAAAGTGAAATATTCATTTTTGTAAGCATTATACAATGTAACACCTGAATCCCACAATATTTTCAAATCCTCAATCAATGGGTCCAAATAAACATCAATATCATTACCTGGTTGTTTTGGTCCTGATATAAGCATAGATAACATGATGTATTTTCGTTTCATGCATAACCATGGTGGTAAGTTATAGTTTACCAACATAACCGGCCATGTAATGTGACTGCTACTTTGAAAACAAAAAGGATTCACCCCATCTGTAGATAAAGCCAAACAAAGGTTTCTCAGCTCGTTCCCAAATTCAGGATACTCGTGATCAATTCTCTTCCACTAAGGATAGTCTACCAGGTGATGTAGTTTCCCATCTTTAATTCTTGTATCTGCATACCATGTCAATTTTCCTACAGTCTCCTCACTTCCATATAGGCGCCTAAACCTTGGAATGATTGGAAAGTACCATACAACTTTTTTAGGACTAGAACAATCTTTCTTGTATCGAGAAGCACCACACTTTGGGCATTCTTTAAGTGATTTTTGGTTCTTGAGAAACAATATACAGTCATTTGGGAATGCATGTATTCTTTCAGAGATCATACCCATCGATCGTAGCATTCGTTTGGCATCATATGTTCGGCTTGGGAGTTCATTATCTTCTGGGAGCATGTCATTCAGGAGAGAAATTAGTTCCATAAAACTGGCGTCACTCCACCCATTGCCTGCTTTCAAATTATACAGCTTCAATATGGCTGACAATGCTATATATTTAGTGCAACCAGCATACAATGGCATTTTTGCAAAACTCTTTAACTTCTCAAACAATTTTGGGCAATCACAAAGTTCATCTTCAACTATCCTTGTCATTTCCTCAATACGATCATCATCATCATTCACATCTGTAATAACACCCTCCATACGATCGTCTTCACTGTTCACGCTTGTAATCATATCAGATGATCTATAAAATGTCGTGTTATCTGAGCCACTACCTACATTCATTTTTCCCCGTGTTTATTCCAACATGTATAACTTCAATCTATTCCATGATAGATCAGGTGTTCTTCCAACTCTTCTGGACTAATTTGTCTTGAATAACAACAACAACGTAAACACAGACAAAGGATTTGAGAAGGGTCACATGCATGATCTTCTGCAAACTTGATAAACTCTTTCATGCCATCTTCATACTCTTTTGTCAACCGATTGACATTCATCCATTCTTTATTCATATTCATCGTCTTTATGGGTTCGATCTCAAAATTTTCTAATATTATGTTTTAATTAATCAAGTAGCATTGTTTGGGTTTTATAAAAACAAATCATGGTACAAATTCCTCTAAATTCATGTGAAATCCATATACATGGTGTGTCCAGTAGGGTGAACATCATGTATGGATAAGATACCTGATTTAATATGACATATATCAAATTAATTCCAAGTTAGTCTTACAAATACTAAATGATGCCTTTGAAAATACATGACATATAGAACAACTTGAGCTAAAGGCATGTGCTTTAGATACATACCAAGTCACCTCACCATCTATGCATCACATTTTTGTGGAATACACGGTGTGTAGTCCTTACATGACCACTAGGGGTGTATAGTCTATACACATCAAGTTTCTATGATATCTATACATGGTGTGAGTGAAGTAAAACACATGTCATATGGTTCTACCATTATTTTATGGAATGTACATGGTTTCATGCTGAAGTATATATCTTGGAGATACATTGTGTGCGACCTAGGTTCACATGACATGTAACATTTAAAATGAAACTTATTCTAAGTTTGAGTTAGAAGATTAGTCATGTGGTGTAAATTTTGGAGATAAATGTTGTGTGGAATTAAAATCTATATGAAATCCATGTATGGTTAAGCATGTTCCATTTAACAAGACTACATACCATGTATTTTAAAGTGTCTTATAGAGTCCTCTAGAAGTGGTTTTCTAGGATTCAGTGGAATTGCACTAGTAACAAAGTGGTGGTGACATTGAAATGGGTAAAGTTTGGATTTATATTCAATGGTGGAATAACTACAACATGGAAAACAAATGGCATATCAATCATTCCAACAACCGAAACACCATACAAAAACACAATCGTGATCACAATCGCAACACCATACAAACCAAACAATCACAATTTTAGATTTTACAAATCATCCCTTATTCAACTTTATTTGTTAATTCATGGGTTATCACAGAAGTTTTATCATCATGGGGTGTTCATTCATAATTCAAGTATACGTAAATTACCAATTTTTATATTCCAATGTTCAACAAGAACCAACCAACATTCAATTCATTTAGTACGCAAACAAGGACCACCAACGACCACAATTTTTAGCGGGGCATTTAGCTAGTAAATTTCACATTATAACCATCAATATCAAACAGTAATAACACGCGAACAAGAGGAAACCAATGAGTAACAGGAGAAAAATCACTGTGAAGTTGTCGTTAAGAACACAACATAGGTGCGTTCGTGGCAGAGGAGAGGCGCACAACAGAGGAGATTTCCAACTAAAAAGAAAACATAAAATAGGGGAAACCCATGAGAATAAAATAATCTAAAACTGAGTACACCATTTACCACATCCCACAAACCCCAAGGACCCATTAAAACCTAAATCAACCCACACCATGGTTAAACAAACCTTAATATAACAAGAAATTATAGAACCCACCTTCGATAAAACGAGTTCAACAGACTTTTAAAATATAAAAGATGAACATACAATGGGTAAGCCCTAACCAATAGGTCCTCCTTACTAAGTATAACCCCAAAGTTTATTCTAGATAGTATATCCCAAATGAGTAAGCCCCGATCAATCCTCTATTATCACACCTTTCACGACATGCCCTATCCTAATGATGGTCATTATTAAGAACACCACAATACCACACTAATGGTGGTTGTTATCCTTAGATGATGGAATGTCCCAACCAAATTGTTTAACATAATTAGATAACACATCATCCTTTCATGGAATTCTCCCACCTCATCCTATATCTGATGGATTCTTGACCCATGCATGTTCTACAGGTAATTCAATAGGATAAAAAATATACACTATATAAAGGAATAATATGGAATATCAAGAATAGTTTACAAGGGGATATAAAATAACCATTAGATCATATATAAAGAATGAGTTTAAAGGTCTACTCACACTCTTGAAATCAATAACATCATGAAAGGGAATCAAGCATAAACCATTAATCATGTAAACATCATATAAAAGGACTTATTTATTAAGGAACTTCCTACCACAATATCAACATTAACATCAATGTTCATCGGGTGTTTTATATCCTAAAATATTTTCACATGCCAACTAGAATAATATATCTCTCTAATAACTTCCAGAACTAATTACATATAAATAAATGGTTTTAGATAAAGGAACATGGAAGAAAAATCCAAGCGGTAGAAAAAAAAATTTACCTGAAAATGAATATCAATAATGGTAGAATCCAAGATTATTTGAATTAAGAAGAAACTATCACTCTTGGATAGTGATAATAAAAGAATTCACCAAGAGAAAACCTATGAGACATCATAGAACTCCACTGATCTCCAAGAAGATTGTTGCTACACCAAAAATAGAATTACCTTTCTAGAAGACATAAGGCATCATAATCTAATACATAATAACTATATTCCAAGACCAAATAAAAGAAAATTAAGGAAATTTATCTAAATAAGAAGACTCACCAACAAAATTCACTAAATTAACAAAAGTTGGAATCACCAGTGAAAAAGGATGAAAGGATACCTTCTATCGACGATTTAGGCAGTGGCGCGGCGGAGGTAGTGGTGGAGGCGGAGGCAGCGGCGACGACAGAGGCAGCGGCGGTCGCGGCAGCGGGGGAGGAGGCAGCGGTGGCGGTGGAGGCAGCGGCGGTGATGGAGGAGGAGGATGAGGAGGAGGAGGACAAGGAGGAGGAGAGGTCACAACGGATGAGGGACCTGGTTCAGCTTTCGTAAAAGCTTGACCACATGAGAGCAAGGAGGGCCTGTTAGGGTTATTAAATAAAAACCACTGGAACATTTATCAGCGCTCGTTAAAAGTGGTGATAAATGCATGTTTTATCAGTGCTTTTTTAGTGCTGATAAAGATATACCTTTATCAATGCTAAAAAAAGCACTGATAAAGGGTACACCTTTATCAGTGCTTATTTTAGCACTGATAAAGGTAACATTTATCACCGCTTTTAGATAGCACTGATAAAGGCCTACCCCTTTATCAGTGCTTTCTGTTTAGCGTTGATAAAGGGCAACGCTTCCCTTGCCCTATTTTGTGGTATTGATATCCTTGGGAAGAAATGAAAGGAATAACATCAAAGAATTGTAAGTTAGATCTGGTATATATGGATGTATAGGGCCAACTTCGATTTAGTCTCATGAAGGGTCATTGTATTATATTACCTTCATAGATGATGAAAAAAAGGTGTGAGTGTTATTTATCATGAACAAGTCTGAGGTATTTAGAATCTTTATTCAATGAAGAGTCATAGTATAAAGAGAAGTTAGTTTAAAGGTTAAGTGTTTGAGTTCTGATAATGGTGGAGAGTGTAGAAGTATAAAATTCTGACAGTATTTCTAAAATAAGGGAATTTGTTTTGAGAAGATAGTACAAGGAATTTGGAAGAAAATGGATTGGTAGAGAAAATAAACCCGACGCCATAATAGAGATACAAAATCATGATAATTTATTCATGGTTTCACAATGAATTTTGGGAGTAAGTAGTGAATTGTGCGGTGTACCTCATAAATAGAAATATTTCTACACCATCGAGGCAACAACTTCCAAAATAATTGCGGTCTAGAAGAAAGGTCGATGTATCCCGCCTCATAGTCTTTGGGTGTATTGCCTTTTTCCTTGTTGATTATAGAAAAAGGGTCAAATTTAAAGAAAATTATCAAGCATGTTTCTTTGTAGGACATGATAATGAATATTTTGGATTTCATTTATGGGATAATGAATTCTATATGGTCATCAAAAGTAAATTTTTTTACATTGATGAAGGGATCCCATAGAAAGATCATAAACAAGAAGAAGATGAATATGTGAGCAAAGAATCATCACATATTGAGGTTTGACTAAATGGGAGTACAAAAGTTCCAGTTTGTTTAGGAAGTACTTAAGTTCTGGAAGAAAATGGTAGTTTAGAAGGTGGAGTCTTGGATGGAGGTCATATTCAAGAGGTTCAACTGAGGTTGGATATTCCAAAAAACTCAGGTACTACAAAATCTTAGGGAAGAGTTTTAGAAGGAGTAGTATCGAAAGAAGCACAACCTTAGGATTTGAGTTGATCTACCATAGTTAGAAGACCAGTGAAAAGATATGGGCCTAATTTACATAATATACTTCTTATAGAAATAGGAGAGCCTAAAATCCCAAAGGAGGCAACAAGTATCAACTATGGAAAGTAGTGAGAGTTAATGATGAAGGAGGAGATTGATTCTTTTTATGCTTTTATAATGTGAGAGATTTCTAAACCTCCACTAATAAAGAAGTCTCTACAGAATAAATGGGACTATCAATTGAATGAGGGAGAATATAGTAGGAATCAACATAAGTAAAGGTTAGTTGTGAAGGGTTTTCAACAAAAGAAGGGAGTTTGATTTAGTGAATTTTTTTCTCAAGTTGTTAACACACAATAATTCAGATGGTGCTTGGGACAGTTGCAGAAGAGGGATCACATCTTGAATAATTAGATGTAAAAAAACCAACCTTTCTACATAGATACTTAGATGAAGAGATCTACATAGTGAAATACAAAGGATTCAAAGAATTCAAGGTAAACCCAGTGTGAAAAATTAAACAGAGTCTTTATGGGATGAAGAAAGAACCTAGGTAGTGGAATTGGAAGTTCTATGCCTTTATGGTAGAACAAAAGTTTATCCAGTGTGATGCAGATCATTTCTACTACTAGAAGGTGTTCAGATATGGGAGATTCATCATACTTCACTTGTATGTGGATGATATAATCTTAGAGGGTCTATACAAGAGTGGGATTGAAGAGTTGAAGGTTGAGTTATCTGGAAGGTTCAAGATGAAAAATCTCAAGGAAGCTAAATGGATTCTAAGGATGAGAATTTAGAAGAACTGAAAGAACAAAACTTTGAAATTTCCACAATCAGAGTACACCTAAAAGACAATGGAATGATGAACCCTATTTGTGTTTGAGTTGCATTTATTATCAACGAATAAGGTATCATGCATGATTTCAATATAAGATTAAGAATGGTAGTTTGGAAGTTAAGTATAAAACCCAATATTGTTGAGAATATTCATGAAGTTCATAAGAAATTAATTTTAGAATTATTAGTTTTTTGTTTCTATGGTTCACATGATAAAGACTAAGAGTTTCTAAGTCTACATGCCTCTATGTGTTGAACTATGGATAATGAATATAGATTAGAGATGCAAAACTTGGAGGAATTATGAGTTGTTGTCATATTCATATTAAAATAGAGATGCTTCTATATGGGAAATAAGTGACATTGGAAGTTTTTTCATTATACATATGGAAAAGGGTGAAGATGTTGCTTGAAGTTCATATATGGAATCTATTAAGATAATAATTTGAAGTAGATGCTACCACCAGAAGTTTCTTTAATACCCATTCCCTTGATGTCACATATCTAGATCCAGTTAAAGTAGAAATAATGATTATTATGGAGCTTCCATTGTACTTTTAAGGTTCTAATAACTTTATGGAAAATGAGAGAGCTATTGGTTCCCTTGAAGACATGGTTGGGAAACTTATAGGAAGCAACCATTAAGTTTGACAATTGATGTGATGATCTTCATGGAGTCATGACATGTGTTTGATATGAGAAAGCAATATCTATAAAAGTTTGGAAAGTGGTTGTTGATAAATTTCCTTGTAAATCCTAAAGAGTTGTTGGTTATAAGGTTAAAATATAGTCCAAATAAAAGATGAATGAGCTGAAACTATGAAGAATCCATCAATGGTGTGTTACACTTAAAGCGCACTATGAAGAATAATTAGATTATGTTTTTAAGTGATTGATAAGGGATGAATTTGATTTGAATAATCCTAAAAGTCATATAAATAAAGTTTGCAACTTGGAGATAAAACTAGAAACATGATAATACCTGATCATAAGACTTTGAGCCTAAACATAAAGCTTAAATGTAAAGCTTTGAGTGACTATAAGGATTTGGGATGAGGTAGAAAAAATGAAAAGGGATGATCACAATTCTTTACCCATGGATCATAAAGCTTCATCGTAAACCTTTGAGCTGATCATAAGTTTTTGATTGTAAAGCTTCACCATCATAAGACTCCATCATAAGGCTTTAAGTGATTGTATGTCTTCAGGAGTTTGTTGAAAATTTGATAAGGCAAGAATTTAAGCCTTTGTGCTAAACATAAGACTTCATGGAATAAGTCTTTTATTGAACATAAGCCTTTTCATTGAATGTGTGACTTCAGTGTAAACCTTTAAACCGATTATAAGACTTTAACACTTAGAGAATTCTTGAGGTGTCTACTGAGTGAAAATTCAATATTCGAGAATTTATATTCTGAATAAATAAAAGAGGAAATAAACTAGAAGATGCTATGTGTGATGTTATTTATGAATCAAACATTATGATCAAATAAGAGACCATGATTCAAGATGATATTGAAGGGGATAAACTGGATGTAGAAGAATCCGATGTTGAGGTGAGCTCCATGTTGGAGAATGAGAATCCAAGTCACCATGTCTATGTGGAAATATCAAGAAAAATAAAAGACATAGATTTCATGGAGAATTTGAATTTAGAGAAAGATCACGACAATTCAAATATCATGCCTAAGAAATAATTGAGGCTTCAGTTGGATTTACAAGGAGATTTTGAATGGAACTTTGACTTAAGGATTCTATGAATTGAATTATGAGATTCGAGGGAGTTCAAAAATGAGAAAGACACAATGTTGATGAAACTATTATATAATATATATATATGTAGGTCAAAGAGAGTGAGAAAATTTTTGACTGAGTAAACACTGAAGATACTCTACAATTCAAAATAATAAGAAGAAGTTCTTAATTATAACTACTATACATTATGTAAATCAAAATAAATAAATACAGAGAATAATCAATATAACAAACTATTACAGATCCTGTGTATCGAAAAAAAGAAGATGGTGGATCATTACTATTCTAATGCACTATATAAGAAGAATAAAGAATTCAATCGCACCTGTTGCTGACCACATCTAGGATGAAGTATTTGAGAAGTTCAGTATATAACCAGCACTTACTATAGAAGTATAAATAAGAAAGTGTTCAGATGAGATACTACTAAACATATTCAAGGATGAATTTATGAAAGAAATATCTAGCCTGCAACATCCTACTGTATAAGTATAAAGAACATTGAGGCAGCTATATAACTATTAAAATTTAGGGAATAAGATCATTTATACAGTCTAGGTGAGACTTGATCCAACATAAGTGATGTTTCTCCAAGGAGGTGCAAGTATATTATCTTGTACAAAGGGAAAATAAGCTCTCACTTTCTCTATACCGGGTCAGTGTCAGGATAAAAATTTCATGGTCATATCTTTGCTGGGATTTCATGATAACAAGAAGGAAGTCATGTGTGTGGGATAATAACCATGTGACACCTGGGACGTAGTCATCCTTGGGGAGGTGAACCTCATTAACAAAACCTGGTATTCTCTTGTGTTGCTTTCCTATTCTATATTTGTATACTGACCAAAGGAGAGATATAAATAGAGATAGAGATATATATTTAGTCACTGAATAAGCGGAGATGTAATTAAGGGATACAAGTAAAATTAGATTAATGGTCACCCCACACTAATTCAACCCCTCTCAATATAGGCATATCCCAAAGTGATCCTAACAATTGGTATTAGAGCACCATGTCATGCCTCTATTTGGATTCTATTGTTTAAAGATTTTTTGGATTAAATATCTCTTTGAAAAGGCTATATAAAGTACATACTTTAATAAGCCTATGATTTTCCTATAAAAGAAAACATGGAAGATATGTATTCCAATACATTGAAGTACAAGAAGAAAAGGGATGAGAAGAAGTTAAGAAAAGCCTCATAAAAGAAAGAGAACTCTCTACTATTTAAAGGTAATCAAAGTGAGAGTATTTCTATTAATTTTTTTTAATAATTTATCTCTTTAAGATAATGGTAAAAAGAAGATAATACTATTATCCAAGGAGGAGGAAAAAATAGTTTCCCCATGCAGAAATCCTAACAAAGAAAGATTGTGCGTGGAAGATGAAGATCCAGTGGTTACAGTCTATCATATCTACATGAAGAAGGGGTACCAAAACTTTCCTGTCAAAATTATCCTACTAAAGAACCATGTATCTATGGGGATGGTCATAATTATTAGGATTCTCAAGATGAATCAATTGGTACTATAAAATATATCATATATAAGTTTCACAAAGAATATGTCTCATATATTTGGGGCATTTTTAGAAGTATGTAGGAAGATATCACCCACCAAGAAGATGAGATTGAAATAATGGAGAATTATTTAAATGAAAGGGTACAAATTTGTATTAAGTTCTCCAAACAAGTAGGAGACATAGGTGTAATGAATGAGGGCCTTGAAGAAATATGCACTAGTTTTGAAAATGAGTGGCTCACTAGAATGCAAGAAAGCGAAGATTCCAATAAAGGGCTTGAGGAGAAGATCTATGTATTAAAATATGTAACTGCTGAAAAATATTCTCAGCAAGAGATTAAAGCCAATGACATTTAAGAGATCGACCATATTCTAAAATAAAAGAGAAATATACAAGAGGATTATGATGAAACGATGAGGAAAGAATGTGACGAAAAGATGAAATCATTGGAGGATGATAAAACCATCCTTAATATGAAATTCTTAGAGCTTGTAATTAAACTGAAGAATATAGAAATAACATAACATGGATCTTCACAACAAGTTAAAAGAAGAGTTTCTACCACACAAACCACTATGAAGGATTCTTATACTAAAAGGCCTATATCAAGTGGTAATAATATTATGAGACCATCTAATGATTCAACCACAAAAGGAAATATACCATCCACATAACAAAAATTTAACTATGGTAATTATGTTTGTATACATAGTGTAAAATTAAAATCAAAATATCTACAAATATGGTTAAAGAAAAATGATGAGAAACCTCACACCATGTTAAGGATGGATAAAAGAGTTTGTATGAGAGTTTGTTCTCCAAAATAAACCCAACCAACTAATGTAAATGCCAAAAAATAGAAATATACCAGTTCTGAAACATTTGGACGATGTGAAGTTCAAAGAAATGAACTAAGGTTTGTTGGTTATTACTTTTTTTTGTAACATATTTATACATTGGACATTGGATTATTGGTAGAATACAAAGTGATAAAGGAACCCCATTTCTAGGGAGATCAAGCCTTAGAGGAAGTAACATCCACAGACTAAGAAGACACTTCTATTAAACTCCAATAGATTTTTAATGATTAGAAATACCTTTGGTATTTACAATGGTAGTGGTCATAGTGAAGAAGCATGAAAGTATAATCATTCAAAAATGAAACCATAATAAATGAGAATATAATACCATAAAAGTTTAAGAATGGAAATAATCCTACCTTGGGAAAGAATCATGATAAAATGCTGAAAAGAATATTATCGAGAAGTTTGTGAAGAAGGATAACGAGTTATCCATGGGTAAAAATCCCAAGGAGTCAAAGAATGACACCACACCAAAAGGTATAAGTAATTTCATTTTTGAAAAATAGGACACATCATGTACACTTGAAAACAATCCATGAATGCGTGAGTTGAAAGAAATAGTATGGAACATAATAAAAGAACAATCTATGAGATAAATGAAAGGTTAGTAAGGAGAATATATAAAAAGTCATGTGAGAAAACCAAGAATTATGAGCATATTTATAAAGTATGTATGAAAATATGGCCAACTGATTTAGAAAAAGAAAAAGAATCAAATTCTTAATAAATTGAAAGAACTAAAGGGAAAAAGAAGATTTCAGATGAAGAAGAAATCAAATTTCATGATTGGTTATCAAAAAAGGAAGAAATAAAGATCTCATGAGGAGCTATGTGGAAGGTGCAAGTTATCTAGACACAATTCAAATGATTGTGTAACATTTATTCCATCACAAGAACAAATCATGAAGAACATGAAAGTTGCACTAAAGGATTCATGTGCCTTGATGGCTCATGATAAAAATAAAATTCCATATAATGAGAAAGAAAAAGAACCCATGTTTCTTAAAGAAAAATCTGATTTGAAAAAAAAATTGTGCAAGCCTCAAGAGTCCATCTGGAAATGGAGCTAAATTGAAAAGGGTAAACTATTTGGGAAGAAATTCTCAATCCAACTGCTCATATTTATGAGCAAGGAGGTTCCACTCTATTCCCTTATTATTGATATTGTTTTTCTATGCTAACTATATAGGGAATTGGAGGCGATTCTAGTTCTCAAAATAAAAAATAATAATAAAATTATGTTGGAATAACTATTTGAGATCCAAAGAAGACACCATCTTGGCATGACTTGTCAAATAGTAATCAAAACAACATCTAAAAAAAGACCAGCCACAATGAATGTGAAGAGACTATAAAAATTGGACAAGTCGAATGATAAAAGTACCCAACTTGGAAGGGATTAAGTACATGATATCCTAGAGAGTATCTTGAAGAAGATAATCTTCCCAGATGAATAAACTATGAATATTGTCATCTTGGTGTTATCTCAACAACTGAAATCATAAATCTTACTTGATAATGAGATCACTCTTGATGATGTGATGATAGAGTGCATCCCTTGAGGGGTAGATTTGAAATAGAAAATATTTTCAATTATTTTAATTTTAATTTCAATGTTTTTAATCCCATAAAATTGTTCCTTTAAGGGTGATTGTCACATTTTATAGTTTTAGAATCATTTTGAGCTTAATTGTAAAAATGACTGATTTTAACTATTTTAATTTATTTCTATACTTTGGTCATAAATTTTCTACACTTATACAAATTAAAAAATTCATTTTCAGGTTTCTATGTTTGTTGGTATTCATTTCATTCTTCTATACCCAAAGCTCAATCCATCTTTTGAAGGCCCAAAACTAGCTCATAAGTCGGGCCTCAAAATCTATGCACATATCTGGGTACTTTTTAAAATGGGTCTATATCTCATAAATGGATAATCCAAATTAACTTAAATTAAACATGGATATGTATAAGATATTAATTAATATTTTTGATAAAGGTGGTCTGACATGATTTTTCCTCTATCAAGTCCATAAATGCATGGAGAATTAGATTTTGGGAAAATGAAGAGTCTTCCTGGCCAGAACAACTTTACAGAGTAAACTGGACATAACTCTCTACAAACATGGAAAATGAAGCTGAAATTTTGTTATTATACATAGTAGAAATATTAGAACAACTTTTAAGAATAAATATTTCCCAAATTCAGTTATTAAATGGTTCTACTACGTGCATAATTTTGGTGGATAGATTTGTAGAAAAAAAATCACCCATTTTTCCTATAAAAATGTATCTCCTCTCTTTTCTAAAGGGTTGGAAACTCTAGGTGGATATTTTTAGTATTTTTGTAGTCTATTTGATAATTTAATATTATTATAAATTTTTATTATATTATAGTCTTCTTATTCCTCTCATTCCAATTTTTATCTTTTATGTTTCCACCTCAATTTAGTCTCCAATATGATCTCTTATATTCATGATCATGAGTAACTAACCTGAAGAATTTCCTAGGGGTGAAATACAGTGTTAAACTCAAGTAATTTAAACTTCATTCGTATTTTATTTTATTTTATTAGAGTTAGGCTGAGAGGGATCTTAGTGGTCAATGTGACTTTGTATCACCACTTGCCACTTGAGTCTTAGCTTTCTCTTCTGCAATATTCTCCCTCGATCAAGGAGGTGGATGTGTGATCTCTTGGAGATCATTGAGTGCAACATATATTCACAACACGGGTATAAGATTATTTTCATGCATATGATGAAGCATTTTCATTATGTAAATTTGAAACTAATATAGAGATGATGTATGTTCACTCTAGGTAATCTCCTGGGAGGACTAGTTTCTATCTAACATCATTATGTATGCATTAATTCTATTAGCATTGCATTATATATATATATATATATTAAATTAATATTTCAAACCTACTTATTTATATTATTTAGTTTTATTTTAGTTAGAATTTAAATAGAGACAATAGAATTTCAGGGTTGTGTGAGTTGCCTCCTCAAGAACAACCCTAGTTGTACACTATATTGAATACTTAGGTAAATAAAATATTGATCAGGGATCTGCGATAAATCCACACTCCTCAATTTTGTGCCATTTTTTGGGAGTCACAACACTTGCACACATCTCTTTTTATAAAAAATACAAAAAACATAAATTTTAAAAACTAAAAAAAATATCTTTGTTCATGATGTATTTCAATTAAAATTATTTTACCTAGACTGACCAATCATAGGTTTTGGAAGAAGTTAAAAATGATCTTGAATCCCATATTAAAGAACATAAGGAAGACATACAAAAGCTCAAGAAAAAGCTGAAAGGGAAAAATAATATATTCAAGCACCACTGGAACAACCTGAACTTGAACCTAAACCAGAACCAGAATGAGTGGTGGAAGAGACTTCACCAATAATTTTTTATGTTAAATAACCTGAGGTAGTTGAAAAGGAGACACTAAATAAATTAATAACATCACACTGCACTCAACCATTTCTCAAGGAGGTCCTTGAAGAAAACATGACAATAGATATAATTACAGGATATAAACAATTTTTGGATAAATCCTAGAATAACTTTGTTGAAGATAACCTGAAACTTGATCTTCCCATCCTTGATAATTAAAAATCAACACCTCTCTCTCTCTCACTTACTTTGGAAGATGATAATGAATATTCACCTGTTGAGATCGAGTTGTTAATGGTCCTTCCATAAGAGATAAATTTCTAAGATGACTTACTTGAAAGGGAATATTTCATTATTAATTCTTCATGTTTTAATCTTATTTAAGAAGAATTATTTTTTGACTTTTCATTTTTTGAAATTTATGACACAACACAAATGGATAAGGTCTTGGATATTGAAAAAGATACCTCCCAGGTGGTGGTGATAAAAGGATAAGAAGAGTTGGAGAATATTGTGATGATGGGACTACCTCCTCTATAAAAACTTGCATACTATATGAAGGAGGACACCACATAAGTCAACAGGGAGCACCCCTATCTTATTTTCCCTCCCACTCCAGACCTCAAATTATATATTTCTTCTTTCTTGGTCCTTGGGAATTTTCTTATCTTCTTTGGGGTTATCCATTCTTAGTGTCTACTTATGGACACCATGAAAAGTCACACATGTGGTGGTTCATGTCAAAGATACCATGCCAATTATCGGATTGAGGATAAAATTCTACAACTGTCTGACCAGGGGCAGTAAAAACCTAGCACCCACCTGGGGGTCAAACCAAGAATTATACATTTTATTCCCCATTTATATTTATTTTTCTTTATTTTTATTATGTTTTGTTTCTTTATTTATTATAGTTTTAAATTGGAAGCATCTAGGAGCATAACTCAAGGATGCCATTAAAAAATAAATTAGGTTGTGTCTTTCCTTTTCTTTATTTTATTTTTTTATCAATTAAAATTATTTATGAAAATTTTTCTTAATCTGATTTGAACTAAAAAGAAGGAAGTATATGAAATAAGCGTGGGGAATGGATTTCAATCTATTTTATGAATTTTATGTGTGCTTATATTTTATTTTTCATGTCTTTTTCTAAAATTTTCATGTTTTACTTTTTTTATTTTTCGTATGTTTTTAATATTCTTGAGCTAAATCGAATACGTTGGAAAATCCAATCCAACTTAGTGTTTTTGGAACATTACTTGATTTGAATATTTTATGACATAAATGATTGTTTAATGGATTTTATTTCTTTATTTATAATCTTTTCATTTGATTAATTTTGATTGATTTTGAAACTCATGTGCACTAGTACTATCCGAATTGAAAATCTTGACAAATCTGAGAGGTTTCTAAACATTTTTGACGTATTATTTACATATTTATTTTTTTAGAGTCTTTATACATGCCATGTGATCCATAATTTTTTGTTTTTCTCTTTTTTAAAGCTATTAGTGTTCATGGAATGTGTCAAGTATGTCCGAGACATCACTTTGAAAGCCCCTTTTTTCACTAAACTCTAATTTTGGCCTACCCTTACATCTGACCATTATTAATCCCCTAATAGACATGATATACCTTATTTGTAAGACCTATTACAATTCATTTATCACTTTCTAACCTTCTCTATAAGTTAAATGCATGATTATTGTTGAACTCAAGTGTGGGGGAGAGAGAAGACGAGTTTCATTTTTATTTCCTAAAGAATCAGTCTAAGATGAATTGAAAGTGTTGCCATATTTATTATTTATTTAGTAGAATAAATTTCATGATGGAAATATTTATCAGTAGACCAAAATATAATTATAGATATGGGTTAGGTGTTTACGAATACTTTAAGATTAAAAGTTTCCTCTTTTTTCCTAAAAAACATGATTCTGAAGAGAAATATATATTTGAATTCAAGATGAAACAATGCTACAAATTAGTAAAATAAGGAAGAAATTTATCATTGATTCTGAAATTAAAAGTTTAAACATCCCAAGTAAATAAATATGTGTTTTTAGTTGAATCATTTTTGAGCAAATTGAGGAGCACACCATTCTTGTGAAAAAACTATTTTCATGCATTTACTTCATTTTTGACTTTAACACTCATCATTATTCCTCAGATGGTTTTACATTCAAAACTTAATAACCCTTGAACTTAGAAAAAACCATGAAAAATACCTCATTATTGACTCATTTATGGCTATGTTAAGTGGAGACACTAGTTGGATTGTGAGCCTATGGAGATCACACAAGTTCTTAAGAATGATAAAAACTCCAAAAAAAATCCTTGAGTGAATAGAGAAATATTTTTCCAGAGAGGTAGGTACGAAATGCACAGGAGGATTAACATGATATTTATTGAATTTTTATAATTTTTTAGGACTTATGAAATTTTTATTCATGTAGGATGTGTGATATTTTCCTTGATATAATAATTGAGCTGTGTTTTCATTTATACTTTGGGAAGTTTGTTTTGACATTGGTATTACATGATTGCCCATGAGTGTAATTTTTAAGTGTGGGGTAATTGACAGAGATAATATTTTCAATTATTTTAATTTTAATTCCAATGTTTTTAATCCCACAAAATTTTTATTTTAAGGTAAATTGTAACATTTTATGGTTTAAGAATCATTTTGAGCTTAATTTCCAAAATGACCTAACTTTGGATTTGAATTGTTTTAATTTATTTATATATTTTGGACATAACTTTTTATAAACTGATCCAAATTAAAAAATCCTTATTTTTTTGATTTCTATGTTCATTTGGATTCATTTAATTTTTATATACCAAAATCTCTATCCATCTTTTCAAGGCCTAAACTAGCTCACAAGTCAGGCATCAAAATTTATGTACAGATCTGGATACTTTTTATTATAGGTACATATCTCATAAATGGTTGATTAAAATGATCTAAAATTCAACATTAATATGCATAATATATTAATTAACATTTTTTATAAAGGTTTACACACCTGATTCTTTCTCTTTTAAGGCCATAAATGCATGGTAAATCAGATTTGAGGAATACAAAGAGTTTTCCTGACCAGGATAACTTTTCAAAGTAAATTGGTTATAAATATCTCCAAAAGTGGAAAATGAATATTAAATTTCATGGGTCAATATATGATACATATATTAGAAACTATAAATAATAAACATTTCTAAAATTCGATAATTAAATGGGTCTACCACACACAAACATTCAGTGGACAGATTTTGAGTGAAAATTTTTACCCCCTTTGCCTATAAAAATGTATCTCATCTCTTTTCCAAAGGGTTAGAAACTCTAGGTGTAAATTTTTAGTATTTTTGTAGTTTTTATTATTATTTAATAGTATTATACATTTTTATTATATTTTATTCTTCTTCTTCCTCTCATTCCTTCATTTTTATCTTTTGTGTTTCCACCTCATTTTCTTCTCCACTGTGATCTATTATAGTCATGATCATGAGTAATTAAATCGAGGAAGTTCCTGGGGGATAAATACGATGTTGAAACCAAGTCATTTCACAATCATTCATATCTTTTCTTATTTTATTATATTTAGTCAGAGGGGGTTCTTAGTGGTCAAGGTGCCTTTGTGTCTCTACTTGCCACCAGAGTCTTAGCTTCCTCTTCCACAATATTCTCCCTCTATTGAGGAGGTAAATGTGCAGTCTCTCAATGATAATTGAGTGCACCATATATTCATAGAATGGGTAGAATAGGATGTTCATACATATGACAGAGCATGTTCATTAAGTAAATTCTAAACTAATATAGAGATGGTGAAGGTTCACTCTGGGTAATCTCATGGGAGGATCTCCTTTCCATTTAACATCATTATATCTGCATTCATTTTATTAGAATTACATTATATATATATATATTAATATTACATGAATCTTTCAAACCCACATATTTATATTGTTTAGTTTTATATTAGTTATAATTTAAATAGTGATAATATAATTTCAGTGTTGTGTGAGCTACCTCCTCGAGACCAACCCTGGGTGTGCACTATTCTACATGCTTAGGTAAATAAAATATTGATTAAGGATTTGTGAAAAATACCCATGAATAAAGTTTCATGAGAAGCTATTAGGTTTTTTCAATTCATACAAATCTATAATTTTTAGATGGTTATTTATAAATGGTTATTGAAAATGTTTGAATACCTATCATCTCATACTTGCTTCTCAAAGAATTAGTTTTAAAATCAAGGGGGAGAAATTTATTTTTATTAATGATAAGAAGTTGATGAAACCTAAAGCGACCTAAGGATGTTTGAAATTAAAACCTTATAGTTTCAATTTGATGTTTTTAATCTATGTATTGAGTAAGTGTAGGAAGTTCAAGTTTAAAGATCTTTGAAAATATTTTTAATA
Organism: Viscum album; assembly: GCA_963277665.1. NCBI lineage: Eukaryota > Viridiplantae > Streptophyta > Magnoliopsida > Santalales > Viscaceae > Viscum > Viscum album. The sequence continues at coordinate 862,677,302 of OY728145.1, forward strand.
ATTGATGTCAACAAGTTGTATCATCCTGGATACATGTGAAAAATTCCTGAGAATGAGAGTTGATAAAGGTAAAAATTGGCATCATATTTTTTGTTGATTATGGAAAACCTTATTGTCTAAATTAAACCCTCTTATTTTCTACGCTGAACATTATTCAAGTAGACTTAGAGTGGAGTAGTTGATGAAACATTGCCTAAGAATGAAATGATACCATCCTATCATTATTGACCTCCTTATTTTAATGATCACAAAATCATGATTCTAATGATACTAATGTATTTCATGTTCTCTATAATTATTTCATAATCTAAGGTTGGTGATGAAATTTACTAAGTATGAGTCACCACTAGTCACTACTAAGTATGAGTCACCATTGAGGTTAAGTCACTTCCAACCTGTCACACTTCCAAGACAAACTCACTGCCAGAAAAGGACTCACCATTAGGATGTCATACCACTGAACTGGAAAATTGATAAAGTCTGAGACACCATCGAATATGAGTCATTATTTCACACGACTCACCATCATCATGAAAATCTTTCTAAGTATAAGACACCATGAGATGACACAACACCAAAGTATAAAATTGGTGAAGTATGAAATACAACAGGGATATCTCATTGTTATGATATCATGCTACTAGAACTTAAAATTGACAAAGTATGAGACCCCTCCTGCTTGACCTACTGTCAGAATTATGATCTTCTATCAGATGAATCACTGCCAAAGGAGTTACCAACAAACATGAAATTTTATTAATTATAAGACACCATCAGTTTCATGTCTCCAGAACAAGTCACCACCATTTTGAGCCACTACCAGATCCTAAGACACCGTCACCATTTCTAAACTTCTTTCTCATTTAAATATTTTCTAATGATTGTATTATTAAAATTAATAATAATTTTTATTTTAATTATTGTATATTAAATTCTTGATAGAATTAATTGAAAAGGATGTCATACATATTGTATGAGGAAGCTAGATATCCAGTTGCATGTGGATATTCTTCCTACTATTGCTGCTATTAAAGAAGGAAACAGACTCCCTCATGTAAGAAAGACATGTGAAGTAGATTGATAGCAAGCCGAGAGTTTGTACTAACTGAACACAAACATAGAGATAAAGAGTTGAACTGCTACATCCTGTAAAACACTTGGCTGAGTAAGCCAAAGCTCATACACATATACTACTTTACTCTAGTCAAGAACATACAAGTATGTGATACTCTATTCTTTTAAATATTTCAAGAGTACACAACTCAAGCCACATTTCAGGATACTTTTAAGGAGTCACGAGCTTCCCTACAATAGACTAATAATTTCTATATCTACTCTTTTAGATTGCTCTTTTCTGTTTATTTATTCATACATATTGAGCAATGTGTGTTCATACTCTATTTTATCATACACACACTATCTCCAGTGCAGAATTGGAAGATACTTGATATCTTATCAAACTCCTTTTATCTGTTTTCCCATGAAAACTATGGTAGAGGTATTTTTGTGGCCTATTGGTTTTTATTTCCATGTATAACTATGGAAGAGGTTGTGTGTGACCTGGATAGTTTTTAAACTATTATAAAACCCAATCCAGGTTGTGGATCAACTTTTTTATTTTATACAAACTTCTTGGTGGAAGGTGATCACCAAGTGGAGAGGAATAAGTCTAAACTTGATACTGAACCTCTTGTTTCAAAATTTCCATGGCGTGTTTTTGTTTACTTTATTTTCGTTTTTTAAAACCGAATATGCTTTAACCAAACAAAAAACAATACTTTGATAGTTAATCTTTATTAGTGTTTTTATAAGATTTTAATTAAGTAAATTAATTTCAAAGAACTAAGTAATATTGTATATTGCTTACCTAAAAACTAATCAATCTTTAAGAAACTTTTTGAAAGATTAGAACTTATAATGATCTACTATATTGATTAACTGGTCTATTTTAAATTAATTGTGGGATTTCAAATTAATCCATTTTAAACAAGAATTTTTATTGGCCACTCAATTCACCCCCCTTTTTAGATACTCACTCTAACCAACATTTGGTATCATAGGATTGTTTTATTTGGTATTAAAGTTTTCAAAATATTTGTAACTTTTAATTTAGTTAAGATTTAAAGATCTTAAATTTATGTTATTTCTAAAATTAATTATTTAAATAGATAATCTACAAGAGGGTTATACTATAAACAAACCTCCCTTCTTTAATGAAAATAATTATGCTCAATGGAAAATTAAGATGAGAATGCATATAGAAAGAATGAGTTTTTATATTTGGTCTGATATAGAAGATGGATATATTATACCTGACACTACTATAAGTACTTGGGATGATGAAACAAAGTTAGCTTACAATAATAATTTTAAATCCACAAATTCCCTATACTATGAACTAGGAGATAAAGAGTTTAATAAAATTCCTACATGAAAAACTACTTATGAGATTTGGGACACTTTGTCTGTTTCCCATGAGGGAACTTCTATTGTTAAGGAGATAAGGCTTAATACTTATACTATTAAATATTATAACTTTAAAATGAATCTTGGTGAACCTATTTATGACATGTACCTCAGGTTCAATGAAATTGTGAATACCATGAACTCACTTGGAAAATCAGTATCTGACCAGGATCAAATCATGCGGCTATTAAGATGCCCACCTAAAATATAGAGAGGTACATCTGTATCCATTAGAGAGTCTTGTGATGTTAGAAAGATTCCATTCAAGGAGCTGATTGGTAATCTTATGATGTATAAAGAAGATATAAAGGTAAACTGAGATGAATATGATGATCTTAAAAGAGGATCAGTAGCCTTTAATATGACTGCATCTAAACAAAAGGAAAAAGAAGAGGAAATGAAAAAAGTCCAAGTTTCCAATTCAAGTGATAGTGAATCTCCACTAGATAGTGATGAGGAGATGACTCACCTAACCAGAAGGTTTAAAAAGTTTTATAGAAAAAATATGTTCTTTAAAAAATTAAATTATAAAGGAAAACATGACTCCAAAGTAATGTGGAATAAATACTCGAAGAGGGATGATGATCCAAAATAGGTTTTCTTCTATAAATGTAAGAGGAAAAGACATATAGAATCAAACTGTCCAAATCTAAAATACAGTAATAAATATGATGAAAAGGATAGAAGATACAAGAAATCTATGAAATCCACCTGGATTTCTTCTGAAGATAGCTCCAGCGATTTGGATTCTTCACCTAAAGAAAATTCATATCGATCAAACATGTGTTTCATGAAAAACATTTCTAAGGAACCTTCTTCATTTAATCTACCTAGCCACTGAATTTGTTGTTTCATGTGAGCATAATTTTGATGATTATAACATTAAAAAATTATGATGATAATATGTCCAATGAATAATTATTTTAATACTATAACATGCAATACGACACCTTTAATGAGCTTAAGGATAAGTATAAAACTCTCAAAAGACAACATGCTTTGACTGTTAATAGAAAATATGAACTATCTGTTGAAAAAGAGAAAAATACTCAACTAATCAAAGAGAATACTAAACTCAAACTTTCTAATGAGAAACTTAATAAATATTTATAAAAAATGAAAAATGGGGGAGAAAATATCACACAGATTTTGGGTAAGAAAGTTGCACCAAAATATGTAACTGGAATTGGTTATCAGTCTGGACAGAGGAGAACAACAAAAAAGTACTTTTGTTCCTAAGTCCAAACTGGAAAGTTATTCTATAAATTATTTCTATAAAGGAACAAATAAAGTTTTTTATTTGAAAAAGTTTACAATATGTTTATAGGAAACCCATTAAGAAATTATGGGTTCCCAAAGCTTTGATTATTAACATATCTGGACCCAAACATATCTAGGTACCAAAGTCATTTCTTGCATAATTTTTTTTGTAGGAAAACTATTTGAAGACCTCCTCTATAAGTATATAGAATTGGATAGTGGTTATTCAAGACATATTATAGGATATTATTCATGATTCAAGATCCTTATTAAGGTTAATGGTTTTCATGTCACCTTTAGTGGTAATGAAAAAGGAAAAATTATCGTCCTCGGCCAAATCGGTAACTATAATTCAGTTTTTAATTTCTAAAATTTTATTTATTGATGGTTTAAAGTATAACCTACTTAGTATTTCTTAGTAATGTGATGATGGATTTAATTTCAAATTTGATAATGATGGTTGCAATGTTTTTGATTCTAAAAATTCCTTAATTTTTACTGCTTTGAGAAATGATAATGTCTATATTATTGATTTAAATTCTCTAGTTTCTTAAAATGTTTCATTATTAAGTAAATTTAACAAATAATATTGGATTTATCCTAGAAGACCAGGTCATTGAAATATTCAATCACTTAGGAAGCTTACTAGGAAAGGGTTTGTTAGGGATCTACCTGAGCTTGAGTTACCAACTGATAAAGTATGTAACCCCTTTAAAAAAGGGAAAGAGCACAAAGTTTATTTTAAATTAAAAAAATATGTATCAACTTCTCAACCTTTCGAGTTGGTTCACATGGATTTATTTTCACAATCTAGAGTTTCTGGTTTAAATATAAAGCAATATGTTTATGCTCTTTTAGATTATTTCTATAGGTATACTCGGGTATACTTTCTAGATCATATAAGTGAAGCTTGTTCTTACTTTACCAAGTATGTTAAGTCTGTAGAAAATCTTAGTGTACTTAGAATTAAAACCTTAAGAAGTGACCATGGTCGTGAGTTTGAGAATTAAAATTTAAAATCTTTTTTCTCACAAAAATGGCTACACTCATAACTTCTCTGCTCCTAGGAACCCTCAGCAGAATGAATTTGTAGAAAGAAGAAATAGAACCTTACAAGAGATAACCCAAACCATGTTGAATGAATTTGACCTACCTGTTTATTTTTGGGCAGAAATTATTAATACATCCTATTATATTATCAATAAAGTCTTGATCAGACCTATCCTTAAGAATACCCCTTATGAATTATGGAACAATAGAAAACCTAAGGTTAATTACTTCATATTTTTTGGTTGAAAAGACTTTATTCTTAACAATAATGATAATTCGGAAAAATTTTCCTCCAAAAGTGATGGAGGAATATTCCTTGGTTATTCAATCTCTAGAAAAGCCTATAGAGTTTTTAATAAGAAGAAAAAAAATGTGGAAGAATAAATTCATATAAAAATTGATGATATTGGTCCAAATGATCCTAATACCTCCTTAAAAAACCTTAAGGATGATTTTTATTCTCTGAACTTAAATTATAAACCTTTAGATTCTACTGTCAAATAGTTAGAAAAATCATTCAGTTTTGAAGAATTTCCAGAATTTCCTGAACCTGAATCCGTAGAACCTAAAGTGACTAGTCCATCATTTTCTTGAGTTATTAGAACCATTAAGTACCATCCATTAGATGTTGTTGTAGGAGACCTAAATATAGGAACACAAACTAGAGATTCTCTTAGAAATCAGGTTGAACAACAAGCATTCTTGTTTCATCTTGAACCTAAGAACATCAATAAAGCCATTAATGATGAATTCTGGGTAATATACATACAATAAGAATTGAATCAATTTTAAAGAAACAAAGTGCGGGAACTTGTAGATAGACCTAAGGACACCTTGAATATTAACACTAAATGAGTGTTTAGAAATAATGTTGATGAGTCAGACACTATAGTTAGAAATAAGGCTAGACTTGTTATACAAGGTCATAGTCAAGAAGAAGGGATAAACTATAAGGAAACCCTTTCACCTGTATCCTGACTTGAATCCATTAGAATCCTACTAGCTTATGAAGAACATATAGATTTCAAGATTTATCAAAGAGATGTCAAGAGTGTATTCTTAAATGGTTTTATAGTTGATGACGTTTTTGTTGAACAACCACCGATTTTCAAAATCCTCATATTCCAAATCAAGTTTCAAATTAATAATATATTTATATGGTTTAAAACAGGATCTTAGAGCTTGGTATGACAGGCTCAACAATTTTTTTATTTCAGAAGAATTTTTAAAATGTATAGTTGACCATACAATTTTAATAAAATGAATTTCAAAAGTTGTTTTAGTAGTAAAAATCTATATTGATGATATTATTTTTGGATATTCAAGAAATTATATTTGTAATCTTTTTTTAAATGATGAAAAATTAATTTGAAATGAGTTTAATGGGTGAAGTCAAATTCTTTCTTAGATTTCATATTTTTCAAAATAAATATGGAATTATTTTAAATCAAAGTAAATATATAAAATACCTTCTAAAACATTTTAACTTAGATAACACTAAGAGTAGTGATACTTATATGAGTACCACCTATAAATTGGATCTTCATGAAGCTAGGAAACTAATTGATCAAACTAGTTATAGAGGCATGATTGGAAGTCTTCTATATCTTACTACTAGCTAACTTGATATAATGTTTAATGTGTGTATGTGTGCTTGTTTTCAAGAAAATCCAAAAGAATCACACTTAAATTCTGTCAAAATAATGTTCAAATACCTCAAGTATACAACCAATTTAGGATTGTTTTACCCTAGAGTACAAGCATTTGATTTAGTAAGTAGTAAATTCTGCGGTGTACCTCATAAATAGAAATATTTCTACACCATCGAGGCAACAACTTCCAAAATAATTGTGGACTAGAAGAAAGGTCGATGTATCCTACCTTATAGTCTTTGGGTGTATTGCCTTTTTCCTTGTTGATTATAGAAAAAGGGTCAAATTTAAAGAAAATTATCAAGCATGTTTCTTTGTAGGATTTGATAATGAATATTTTGGATTTTAGTTATGGGATAATAAATTCTATAAGGTCATCAAAAGTAATTTTTTTTACTTTGATGAAGGGATCCCATGGAAAGATCATAACCAAGAAGAAGATGAATATGTGAGCAAAGAATCATCACATATTGAGGTTTGACTAAATGTGAGTAAAAAAGTTCTATTTAGTTTAGGAAACACTTAAGTTCTGGAAGAAAATGTTAGTTTAGAAGGTGGAATTTTGGATGGAGGTTATATTCAAGAGGTTCAACCGAGGCTGGATATTCCAAAAAACTTTGGTACTACAAAATCTTAGGGAAGAGTTTTAGAAAATTAGTATCGAAAGAAGCACAAACTCAGGATTTGAGTTGATCTACCATAGTTAGAATACCAGTGAAAATATATGGTCCTAATTTACATTATCTACTTCTTATAGAAATAGGAGAGCCTAAAATCCCAATGGAGGCAACAAGTATCAATTATGGAAAGTAGTGAGAGTTAATGATGAAGGAGGAGATTGATTCTTTTTATGATTTTAGAATGTGAGAGATTTCAAAACCTCCACTAATAAAGAAGGATCTATAGAATAAATGGGACTATTAATTAAAGGAGGGAGAAGATGGTAGGAATTAGTACAAGGAAAGGTTAGTTGTGAAGGGTTTTCAACAAAAGAAGGAAGTTTAATTTAGTGATTTTTTTCTAAAGTTGTTAACACACAATAATTCAGATGGTGCTTGGGATAGCTGCAGAAGAGGGATTGTATCTTGAATAATTAGATGTAAAAAACCAAACTTTATACATAGATATTAAGATGAAGAGATCTACATAGTGAAATACAAAGGATTCAAAGAATTCAAAATAAACCCAGTGTAAAAACTTAAATAGAGTCTTTATGGGCTAAAGAAAGCAACCAGGTAGTGGAATTGGAGGTTCTATGCCTTTATGGTAGAAAAAAAGTTTATCCAGTGTGATGCAGATCATTTCTACTGCTAGAAGGTGTTTAGATATGGAAGATTCATCATACTTGACTTGTATGTGGATGATATAATCTTAGAGGGTCTGTACAAGAGTGGGATTGAAGAGTTTAAGGTTGAGTTATCTGGAAGGTTCAAGATGAAATATCTTAGGGAAGCTAAATGGATTCTGAGGATGTGGATTCAGAAGAACAGAAAGAATAAAACTTTGACATTTCCACAATCAGAGTACACCTAAAAGACAATGGAATGATGAACCCACTTTTTGTTTGAGTTTCATTTACTATCAATGAATAAGGTAGCATGCATGATTTCAATATAAGATTTAGAATGATAGTTTGTAAGTTAAGTATAAAACCCATATTGTTGAGAAGATTCGTGAAGTTCATAAGTAATGAATTTTGGAATTATTAGTTTTTTGTTTCTATGGTTCACATGATAAATAGTAAGAGTTTCCAAGTCTACATGCCTCTATGTGTTGAACTATGGACAATGATTACAGATTAGAGATGAAAAAATTGGAGGAATTATGAGTTGTTGTAATATTCATATGAAAATAAAGATGCTTCCATATGGAAAATAAGTGACATTGGAAGTTTTTTCATTATACATATGGAAAAGGGTGAAGATATTACTTAAAGTTCATATGTGAAATCTGTTAAGATAATAATCTGAAGTAGATACTGCCACCAAAAGTTTCTTTAATATCCATTCCCTTGATGTCACATATCTAAATCCAGTTAAAGTAGAAATAATGATGATTATGGTGCTTCCATTGTACTTTTAAGGTTCCAATCACTTGATGGAAAATGAGAGAGCTATTGGATCCCTTGAAGATATGGTCAGGCAGTATATAGGAAGTAACCATTAAGTTTGAAAACTGATGTTATGATCTTCATGGAGTCATGTAATGTGTTGGATATGAGGAATCATTGACTATAAAAGTTTGGAAAGTGGTTTTTGATAAATTACCTTGTAAATTTTAAAGAGTTGGTTATAAGGTTGAAATATATCCCAAATAGAAGATGAATAAGCTGAAACTATAAATAATCCATTAATGGTGTGTTACACTTAAAGAACACTATGAAGAATCATTAGATGATGTTTTGAAGTGATTGATAAGGGACAGAGTTGCTTTAAATAATCCTAAAAGTCATATAAATAAAGTTTGCAACTTGGAGCTAAAACTAGAAACATGATATCCCCTGATCGTATGACTTTGAGCCTAAACATAAAGATTAAATGTAAATCTTTGAGTGACTATAAAGCTTTGGGATGAGGTAGAAAAAATGAAAAAGGGATGATCATAATTCTTTACCCATGGATCATAAAGCTTCATCGTAAACCTTTGAGCTGATCATAAGTCTTTGATTATAAAGATTCATCATCATAAGACTCCATCATATGGATTTAAGTTATTGTATGTCTTGATGAGTTTGTTGAAAATTTGATAGGGCATGAATATAAGCCTTTTTGCTGAGCATAAGACTTCCTGGAATAAGTCTTTCATTGAAAGTAATCCTTTTCACTGAATTTGTGACTTCAGTGTAAGACTTTAAACTGATTATAAGACTTTAACACTTAGAGAATTCTTGAGGTTTCTACTGAGTGAAAAGTCAATATTCTATAATTTATATTCTGAATAAATAAAAGAGGAAATAAACTAGATGATTCTATGTGCGATGTTCTTTATGAATCAAACATTATGATCAAACAAGAGACCATTATTCAAGATGAGATTGAAGGGGATAAACTCAATGTAGAAGAATCCAATGTTGAGGTGAGTTCCATGTTGCAGAATGAGATTCCAGGTCACTATGTCTATGTGGAAATATCAAGCAAAATAAAAGACACATATTTCATGGAGAATTTTAATTTACATAAATATAAAAATAATTCAAATATCATTCCTAAGAAATAATTGAGGCTTCAATTGGATTTATAAGGAGATTTTTAATGACACTTTGACTCAAGGATTCTATGAATTGAATTATGATATTCGAGGGAGTTAAAAAATGAGAAAGACCCAATGTTGATGCAACTATTATATAATATATATATGTAGGTCAAAGAGAGTGAGAAAATTATTGACTAATTAAACACTGAAGATACTCTACAATTCAAAAGAATAAGAATAAGTTCTCAAGGATAACTATTGTACATTATGTAAATCAAAATACATAAATAAAGAGAAAATTCAATATAACAAACAATTACAGATCCTGTGTATCTAAAAAAAGAAGATGGTGGCTCAGTGCTATTCCAATGCACTATATAAGAAGAAGAAAGAATTCAATCGCACCTGTTTCTGACCACATATAGGATGAAGTACTTGAGATGTTAAGTATATAACCATCACTTTCTATAGAAGTATGAATAATAAAGTTTTCAGATGAGATACTACTAAACATATTCAAGGATGAATTTCGAAAAGAAATATCTAGACTGTAACATCCTATTGTATAAGTATAAAGAAAATTGAAGCATCCATATAACTATTACAAGTGAGGGAATAAGATCATTTATACAGTCTAGGTGAGACTTGATCCAGCATAAGTGATGTTTCTATAAGGAGGTGCAAGTATATTATCTTGTACAAAGGGATAATAATCTCTCACTTTCTCTATACCTGGTCAGTGTTTAGATAAAAATTCCATGGTCACATCTTTGATAGAATTTCATGACAACAAGAAGGAAGTCAAGTGTGTGGGATAATAACCATGTGACACCAGGGACGTAGTCATCCTTTGGGAGGTTAACCTTATTAACAAAACCTAGTGTTCTCTTGTGTTGCTTTCCTATTCTATATTTTTATACTGACCAAAGGAGAGATAGAGATAGATATAGAGATATATATTTAGTCACTGAATAAGTTAATAGGTAATTAAGGGATACAAGTAAAATTGGATTAATAGTCACCCCACACTAATTCACCCCCTCTTAGTGTAGGTATATCCTAAAGCGATCCTAACAATTGGTATTAGAGCACCGTGTCATGCCTCTATTTGTATTCTATTGTTTAAAGATTTTTTGGATTAAATATCTCTTTGAAAAGGATATATAAAGTACATATTTTAATAAGCCTATGATTTTACTATAAAAGAAAACATGGAAGATATGTCTTCCAATACATTGAAGTACAAGAAGAAAAGGGATGAGAAGAAGTTAAGAAAAGCCTCAGAAAAGAAAGATAACTCTCCACTATTTAAAGGTAATAAAAGTGAGAGTATTTCTATTAATTTTTTTAATAAGTTATCTCTTTAAGATAATGGTAAAAAGAAGATAACACTCTTATCCAAGGAGGAGGAAAAAATAGTTTCCCCATGCAGAAATCTTAACAAAGAAATATTGTGCATGGAAGATGAAGATCCAATGGTTACAGTCTATCATATCTACATGAAGAAGGGGTACCAAAACTTTCTTGTCAAAATTATCCTATTGAAGAACCATGTATCTATGGGGATGGTTATGATTATTAGGATTCCAAAAATGAATCAATTGGAGATATAAAGTATATCATAAATAATTTCCACAAAGAATTTGTCTCATATATTTGTGGAATTTTTAGAATTATGCAGGAAGATATCACCCACCAAGAAGATGAGAGTAAAATAATGGAGAATTATTTAAATGACAGGGTACAAATTTGTATTAATTTTTCCAAAAAAGTAGGAGACATAGGTGTAATGAATGAGGGCCTCGAGGAAAGATGCACTAGTTTTGAAAATGAGTGGCTCACTACAATGTAAGAAATAAAATATTCCAAGAAAGGGCTTGAGGAGAAGATCTATGCATTAAAATATATAACCGCTGAAAAAGATTCTCAGCTAGAGATTAAAGCCAACAATATTTAAGAGCTTGACCATCTTCTAAAATAAAAGATAAAGATACAAGAGGATTATGATGAAAATATTAGGAAAGAATGTGAAGACAAGATGAAATCATTGGAGGATGATAAAACCATCCTTAATATGAAATTCTTAGAGCTTGTAATTAAATTGAAGAATCTAGAAATAACATAACATGGATCTTCACAACAAGTTGAAAGAAGAGTTTCTACCACACAAAACACTATGAAGGATTCTTATACTAAAAGGCCTATTTAAGGTGGTAATAATATTATGAGACCATATAATGATGCAACCACAAAAGGAAATATACCATCCACATCAGAAAAATTTAACTATGGTAATTATGTTTGTATACATAGTGAAAACTTAAAACCAAAATATCTACAAATATGGATAAAGAAAAATGATGAGAAACCTTAAACCATGTTAAGGATGGATAAAAGAGTTTGTATGAGAGTTGGTTCTCCAAAATAAACCCAAAAAACTAATGTAAATGCTGAAAAATAGCAAGATATCAGTTCTAAAACACTTGGACGATGTGAATTTCAAAGAAATGAACTAAGGTTTGTCGTTTATTACTTTTCTTTATAACATATTTAGACATAGGAAATTGGATTATTGGTAGAATACAAAGTGATAAAGGAACCCCATTTCTACGAAGATAAAGCCTTAGAGGAAGTAACATACACAGACTAAGAAGACACTTCTATTAAACTCAAATAGATTTTTAATGATTAGAAATACCTTTGGAATTTACAATGGTAGTGGTCATAGTGAATAAACCCAACCAACTAATGTAAATGCTGAAAAATAGAAAGATACTAGTTCTAAAACACTTAGACGATGTGAAGTTCAAAGAAATGAACTAAGGTTTTTCGTTTATTACATTTCTTTATAACATATTTAGACATAGGACATTATATTGTTGGTAGAATATAAAGTGATAAAGGAACCCCATTTCTACGAAGAGCAAGCCTTAGAGGAAGTAACATCCACAGACTAAGAAGATACTTCTATTAAACTCAAATAGATTTTTAATGATTAGAAATACCTTTGGAATTTACAATGGTAGTGGTCATAGTGAATAATAATGAAAGTATAAATCATTTAAAAAATGAAACCATAATAAATGAGAATAGAATATCATAAAAGTTTAAGAATGGAAACAAGCCTACCTTGGGAAAGAATCATGATAAAAATTCTAAAAAGAATATTATCGAGACGTTTTTGAAGAAGGCTGGTGAGTTATTCTTGGGTAAAAATACTAAGGATTCAAAGAATAACACCACACCAAAAGGGAGAAGCTATTTCATTTTTGAAAAAGAGGACACATCATGTACACTTGAAAACAATCCATGAATGCGTGAGTTGAAAGAAATAGTATGAAACATAATAAAGAAAAATCTATAAGAGAAATGAAAGGACTAGGTTAGTAAAGAGAATATATAAAATGTCATGTGAGAAAACCAAAAAGTATGAGAATATTTATAAAGTATGTATGAAAATATGGCCAACTGATTTAGAAAAATAAAAAGAATCAGATTCTTAATTAATTGAAATAACTAAAGGGAAAAAGAAGATTTCACATGAATAAGAAATAAAATTTCATAATTGGTTATCAAAAAGTAATAACTAAAGATCTCATGAGGAGCAACGTGGAAGGTTCTAGTTATCTAGATACAATTCAAATGATTGTGTAACATTTATTCCATCACAAGAACAAATCATGAAGAACATGAAAGTTTCACCAAAGGATTCATTTGCCTTGATGATTCATGATAAAAAGAAAATTCCACATAATGAGAAAGAAAAATAACCCATATTTCTTAAAGAAAAATATCATTTGAAAAAGAATTGTGCAAGCCTGAAGAGTCCATCTGGAAATGGAGCTAAATTGAAAAGGGTAAACTAGTTGAGAAGAAATTCTCAATCCAACTGCTCATATTGATGATCAAGGAGGTTCCAATATATTCCCTTGTTATTGATATTGTATTTATATTCCAACTATATAGGGAATTGAAGGCGATTCTAGTTCTCAAAATAAGAAATAAAAAAAAAATTATGCTGGAATAAATATTCGAGATCCAAAGAAGACACCATCTTGGCATGACTTTTCAAATAGTAATCAAAAGAACATATAAAAAAAGACCAACCATGATGAATGTGAAGATACTATACAAATGGACAAGTCGAATGATAAAAGTACCCACCTTGTAAGGGATTAAGTACATGATATCCTGGAGAGTATCTTGAAGAAGATAATCTTCCCTAATGAATAAAATATAAATATTGTCATCTTGGTGTTATCTCAACAACTGGAATCATAAATCTTACTTGATAATGAGATCACTCTTGATTATGTGAAGATAGAGTGCATCCCTTAAGGGGTATATTTGGCATAGAAAATATTTTAAATTATTTTAATTTTAATTTAAATGTTTTTAATCCCATAAAAGTGTTCTTTTAAGGGATATTGTCACATTTTATAGTTTTAGAATCATTTTGAGCTTAATTGTAAAAATGACTGATTTTAACTATTTTAATTTATTTCTATAATTTGGCCATAAATTTTCTACACTTATAAAAATTAAAAAAATTCATTTTTTAGGTTTCTATGTTTGTTCGGATTCATTTAATTCTTCTATACCGAAAGCTCAATCCATCTTTTGAAGGCCCACAACTAGCTCATAAGTCGGGCCTTGAAATCTATGAACATATCTGGATACTTTTTAAAATGGTTCTATATCTCAGAAATGGATAATCCAAATGAACTTAAATTAACCATGGATATTTATAATATATTAATTAATATTTTTCATAAAGGTGGTCAATCATTATTTTTCCTCTATCAAGGCCATAAATGCACGGGGAATTAGATTTTGGGAATACGAAGAGTCTTCCTGGCCAGAATAAATTTACAGAGTAAATTGGATATAAATCTCTACAAAAATGGAAAATGAAGCTAAAATTTTGTGAGTATACATAGTATAAATATTTTAAAAACTTTTAAGAATAAATATTTCCCAAATTCAGTTATTATATGGTTCTACTACGTGCATACTTTTGGTGGATAGATTTTTAGAAAAACATTTCACCCCCTTTTCCTATAAAAATGTATCTCCTCTCTTTTCTAAAGGGTTGGAAACTCTAGGTGGCTGTTTTTAGTGATTTTTAGTCTATTTGATGATTTAATATTATTATACATTTTCATTACATTTTATTCTTCTTATTCCTCTCATTACTATTTTTATCTTTTATGTTTCCACCTCAATTTATTCTCCAGTATGATATTTTTTATTCATGATCACGAGTAACTAACCTCAGAAAATTCATGGGGGGTTCAATGTAGTGTTAAAATCAAGTAATTTAACATTCATTAATATTTTATTTTATTTTATTTGAGTTAGGTTGAGAGGGATCTTAGTGGTCAATGTGCCTTTGTGTCACCACTTACCACCTGAGGCTTAACTTTCTCTTGTGCAATATTCTCCCTCGATCAAGGAAGTGGATGTGTGATCTCTTGGAGATCATTGAGTGCACCACATATTCACAACACGGGTATAAGATTATTTTCATGCATATAATGAAGCATTTTCATTAAGTAAATTTGAAACTAATATAGAGACGATGAAGGTTCACTCTGGGTAATCTCCTGGGAGGACTAGTTTCTATCTAACATCATTCTGTATGAATTAATTCTATTAGAATTTCATTATATATATATATATTAAATGTATATTTAAAACCCGATTCTTTATATTATTTAGTTTTATTTTAGTTAGAATTTAAATAGTGACAATATAATTTCAGGGTTGTGTGAGTTGCCTCCTCAAGACCAACCCTAGTTGTACACTATATTGCATTCATAGGTAAATAAAATATTGATCAAGGATCTATGATAAATCCCCACTCATCAATTTTGTGCCATTTTTTGGGAGTCACAACACTTTCACACATTGTTTTTTATAAAAAACACAAAAAACATAAATTTTAAAAACTAAGAAAATATATTTGTTCATGATGTATTTCAATTCAAATTATTCTACATGGACTGACCAATAATAGGTTTGGGAAGAAGTTAAAAATGATCTTGAATCCCATATTCAAGAACTTAAGTAATACATACAAAAAATCAAGAAAAAATATGAAAGGGAAAAATAATATATTCATGCACCACCGAAACAACTTGAACCTGAACCTAAACCAGAACCAGAATGAGTGGTGGAAGAGACTTCACCAATAACTTTTTATGTTAAATAACTTGAGGTATTTGAGAAGGAGACAATAAATAAATTAATAACATCACACCACTATTAACCATTTCTCAAGGAGGTCCTTTAAGAAAACATGACATCGAATATAATTATAGGATATCAACAATTTTTGGATAAATCCTAGAATAACTTTGTTGAAGATAACCTGAAACTTGATCTTCCCATCCTTGATAATTAAAAAACAAAACCTTTCTCCCTATCACTTACTTTGGAAGATGATAATTAATATTCACCTGTTGATATTGATTTGTCAATGGTCCTTCCATAAGAGATAAATTTATAAGATGAATTACTTGAAAGGTAATATTTCATCATTAATTCTTCATGTTTTAATCTTTTTCAAGAAGAATTATTTTTTGACTTTTCATTTTCTAAAATTTCTGACACAACACAAATAGATAAGGTCTTGGATATTGACAAAGATACCTCCTAGGTGGTGGTGATAAAAGGATAAGAATATCTGGAGAAGCATGTGATGATGGGACTACCACCTCTACAAAAACTTGCATACTATATGGAGGAGGACACCACATAAGTCAACAGGGAGCACCCCTATCTTATTTTCCCTCCCACTCCAGACCTCAAATTATATCTTTTTTCTTTCTTGGTCCTTGTGAATTTTCTTATCTTCTTTGGGGTTATCCATTCTTGGTGTCTACTCATGAAAACCGGGAAAAGTCACACATGTGGGGGTTCATCTCAAAGATACCATGCTAATTATCGGATTGAGGATAAAATTTTGCAACTTCCTGACTAGGGGCAGTAAAAACCTAGCACCCACTTGGGGGTCAAACCAATCATTATACCTTTTATTTCCCCTTTATCTTTCTTTTTATTTATTTTTATTATGTTTTGTTTCTTTATTTATTATAGTTTTAAAGTGGAATCATCTAGGAGAATAACTCAAGGATGCCATTAAAAAATAAATTAGGTTGTGTCTTTCCTTTACTTTATTTTATTTTCTGCCCAATTAAAATTCTATATGAAAATTTTTCTAGATATGATTTGAAATAAAAAGAAGATAATAGATGAAATAAGTGTGGGGAATGGATTTCAATCTATTTTAGGAATTTTATGTGCACTTATATTTTATTTTTCATGCCTTTTTCTAAATTTTTCACGTTTTCCTTTTTTATTTTTGGTGTGTTTTTAATATTCTTGAGCTAAATCAAATATGTTGGAAAATCCAATCCATCTTAGTGTTTTTGGAACATTACTTGATTTGAATATTTTATGAAATAAATGATTTTTCAGTGGATTTTATTTCTTGATTTATAATATTTTAATTTGATTAATTTTGATTGATTTTGAAACTCATGTGAACTAGTACTATCCGAATTAAAAATCTTGACCAATCCGAGAGGTTTCTAAACCTTTTTGACATATTATTTACATATCTATTTTTTAGAGTCTTTATACATGTGGTGTGATTCATAATTTTTTGTTTTTCTCTTTTTTAAAGCTATTAGTGTTTATGGAATGTGTCAAGTATGACTGAGACATCACTTTGAAAGCCCCTTTTTACATTGAACTCTAATTTTGGACTACCCCTACATCTGACCTTTATTAATCCCCTAGTAGTCATGAGATACCTTGTTAGTAAGACATATTACAAGTAATTTATCACTTTATAACCTTCTCTAGAAGTTAAATGCATGATTATTGTTGAACTCAAGTGTGGGGGAGAGAGAAGATGAGTTGTATTTTTATTTCCTAAAGAATCAGTTTGAGATGAATTGAAAGTGTTTCAATATTTATTATTTATTTGGTAGAATAAATTTCATGATGGAAATATTTATCAGTAGACCAAAATATAATTATAGATATGGGTTAGGTGTTCACCAATACTTGAAGATCAAAAGATGCCTCTTTTTTCTTAAAAAAACATGATTATGAAGAGAAATCCATATTTGAATTCAAGATTAAACAATGCTACAAATGAGTAAAATAAGGAAGAAATTTATCATTTATGCTTAAATTAAATGTTTAAACTTCCCAAGTAAATAAATAGGTGTTTGGAGGCGAATCATTTTTGAGCTAATTGAGGATCACACCATTCTTGAGAAAAAACTATTTTCATGCATTTACTTCACTTTAGACCTTAACACTCATCATTCTTCCTCAGATTTTTTTTACATTTAAAACTTTCTAAACCTTGAACTTAGAAATAAACCTGAAAAAGACCTCATGATTGATTCATTTATGGCTATGTGAAGTGGAGACACTAGTATGATTGCAAGCCTATGGAGATCACACATGTTCTTAAGAATGATAAAAAATCCAAAAAAAATCCTTGAGTGAAGAGAGAAATATTTTTCCAGAGAGATAGGTACAAAATGAACACGAGGATTAACATGATATTGAATTATTTTTTATAATTTTTTAGGACTTAGTAAATTTTTATTCATGTAGGATGCCTGATATTTTCCTTGATATGATAATTGAGTTGTGTTTTCATTTATACTTTGGGAAGTTTGTTTTGACATTGGCATTATATGATTTCCCATGAGTGTAGTTTTTAAGTGTGAGGTATGAAAAAGATAATATTTTCAATTATTTTAATTTTAATTTAAATGTTTTTAATCCAATAAATTTTTTATTTTAAGGTAAATTGTAACATTTTATGGTTTTAGAATCAATATGATCTTAATTTCCAAAATGACCTAATTTTGGATATGAATTGTTTTAATTTATTTCTATATTTTGGAAATAACTTTTTATAAACTGATACAAATTGAAAAATACTTATTTTTTAGGTTTTTATTTTCATTGGGATTCATTTAATATTTCTATACCCAAAGCTCAATCCATCTTTTGAAGGCCTAAACTAGCTCACAAGTCGGGCATCAAAATTTATGTACAGATCTGGATACTTTTGACTATAGGTACACATCTCATAAATGGTTCATCCAAATGATCTTAAATTCAACATTAATATGTATAAGATATTAATTAACATTTTTCACAAAGGTTTACACACACAATCCTTCCTCTTTTAAGTCTATAAATGCATGGTAAATCATATTTGAGGAATACAAAGAGTTTTCCTCGCCAGAATTAATTTTCAAAGTAAATTGGCTATAAATATTTCCAAAAGTGGAAAATGAATATTAAATTTGATGGGTCGATATATGATACATATAGGAGAAACTATAAATAATAAACATTACTAAAATTCAATAATTAAATGGGTCTACCACACACATACATTCAGCGGATAGATTTTGAGCGAAAATGTTCACCCCCTTTGCCTATAAAAATGTATCCCATATCTTTTCCAAAGGGTTAGAAACTCTAGGTGTAAATTGTCACGAACCAACTTCACCAAAAGGAGGGAAGGGTAAGAAGATTTCCACACCCTTACTTCTTTATTTTGAAGAAGAGATAATGACCCCCGAAACCCGCCTTCAATAGGTCCCGGAGTGGCGACTAGCACCAAGGGTATGGAAATCACACACGAATGGAAGGCATTAACCTTTTTGTTTTATAGGACTGGGAGATAAGATGATGAAACCCAATAACACCAAAACTAAAAGAAAAGTAAAGCCAAAAAGGTAAACCATTCCCACATGCATTTTTAAATTAAATGATACAAGCCACAAAAACCCCAAGGTAAAAAGATACTAAGAAAAAGGAAAACGATAACAACAACTGTCCCAGGGGTCTGTGCTAGTATGGTCCCGTGCGATGCCCGAAGTCCTCCTGGAAACCTGAAATCAATTTTATATATGTTGGGTGAGCATAAAAGTATAATCAGTAGGGAAAAACCAAAGACCCTCGTGCACAAGTGGGGAGGCATACTAATGCCCTGTGAGAAAAGAGATAACCAAGCACCTAACAAGGAAACTAACCACCCCAATCCTCACCAAGGAACACTCCCCAAATAACATAATCCAAGTAAAGTATAGTAATATCACATCGATGTTTGGATACCCCGTGCCACTTTCCCACTGGTTATTGAAGACATCCTACGCATCGGACCAATCCCGCCATTCTCACTACAGTCCCACTGCCACACCCTTCCCACACACACCTGGGCCATAACCTCACACAGTCCCACTAACAAACCCTGCCTGCACACACCTGGGCCACAATTGTCATACATAACCATGCCTGCAAACACCTAGGCCAGAACAACCACTGTCACGCCCGAAGACACCTGGTCTAGAAGATCCACTGCCACACCCGAATAAACCTGGGCCTCATCCTGAAGACACTTGGGAAACCACCTGCCCACACACACCTGGGACACAACCACCACACTACCCCACCCGAAGGTTCTTGGGCTAATAATGGACTTCAGGCCATCACAGCCTGCCCGAGGGTACTTGGGCTATCCGGGAAAGGGAGCATAAAGGAGCTAATAACCAGCCACTAATGGAAGTGTTGGGAAAACACCCTCACCCATGAAATGGGGGTGTTCGGCACTAAGTGCTCAACTTGGGTGGGGCGCGAATAAGAAACAAAAAAACTACAAGTATATGTATAGGTAGAAAGCACTCACTTGGTTTAGGTTTTTCTTCAGCCAGCCTAAAGAACACAATCAGTACCATGTCCAAGTCACAACTCACACCAAACCAAAACCCATTTGTCCCATCCTAGTTTACATGTTCAGTAATAATGCTTAAATAAGTTTATGCACCTACTTGGGAAACTATCAAGCATAAGCACAATCCAAGGGAAGAGTAAGGTTAAACATCAACTTAAACATTCACACCCGGTTCTCTTGTAGGGTCACAACAACAAAAGGGATAAGGGAGATCCCTCAAGGTACTGGAACCAAAGAAAACCCCAAGATACTGCCTACACCTTCTGAAAAAAAGGGGCCAGAGAGATCCCTTGAAGTAATGGAAGCAAAGGAAACCCTGAGACACCACCCCATCTCCCCAAATTCCAGAAGAGAATGATTTCTCATCAATAGAGGATCCCACCCCAATTCATGATACAAGTAAAGTAACCACCCGACCTTAAATCCACAACCACTGAAATCAATTCAATAAGGGATTCCATCCCCACCCACATCACCCAAAAATCGGCCCGTGTAGGAAAACAACCCAACCACAACTACCAATACAAATCAGGCCCATGCCGGTATTTTCAGATTTAAAAGATTTAACACACTCCATGATTTCAAATTTGCTATGCTTTAGCCGGGGTTATCACAGAAAGGATTGATCCTGGTGCTTTCAATTTATTTATCCGCATATATGTAATTAACCAATTTATTTTACATGACCAAATCAAGAAGTAAGGATTTATTAGTGCACAGAGAAAGACCACCAACGACCATGATTTTCAGTAGGAGTAAGCCCACACAAATCAGAAATAATTAATCATGAAAGAGCATAAAACAAACCAGCATCATCGATCACACCCCTCACCCTGTTATTTAAAGTTTGTTTATTATCTTCATTAAATTTGGGCTTCATAAATCCCCTCAAAATGAAAAATCATACCCACCCCGCATGATACACAGTAAAGAGAGATGAAGGAGGAATCCCTACCTGGTTGATCAATGATCGAAGTTTATCTTTACGCCGCCAGGAACAGGGAACGTGCGATTTGCAGGGGTGGGGCCTCGGGAACTCAAGCAGGAGCAGACGAACCGATGGGAGGGTGATCGAGAAAAGAAACCCAAGGAGTACCCTTTAGTTTATAAAGGCTGGGTCGGTTGAGATAAGAACGTGAAACTGCGTAAGGAGCGGGGTCGTGGGTTGACCACGCGGCCCCATATGTCATTAAAAGGTCCCTGCCCTTTGGGGCGGTTTAAAACGACGCACACACCAGGGTACCTCATTAAACATTTAGTTAAATTCCTTTCATGGGCGTTACTGGGAATTTAAACAAACTTAAAGGGGTCAAAACATGGTTTAAAACTCAATTAGCGTGAAAAGGTGGTGCTAATGGAAAAAACCCAACAAGGATGGGTGACACCGATCGGTGGCGCCGATCGGTCGCGCCAACCGGTCGCACCGATCGGTTGCGCCGATCGGTCTCCCCGATCGGTGGCGCCGATCGGTCTCACACCGAGACGCTACCCTTAGGATCCGGATTTTGGCAAAGGAAAGGACCCTGAGGGTCTAGGTCATCACATCAGATACCTCTCAAACTATTCTCTCCCTTGAGAATCAAAACAACTTAGAAGGAAAGAGAGGGTCCGAACAGCCACCTCGAAAGATACCTCTCAGGAGTGAACCCTATTGTCATCCAGAAACACTAACACATGAGTCAGTAAGTCCCTTCTTACATGTCAGGATATTATCCGCTTTGGGCGGCACTGACTCGCCCGCACGAGTTTAATCACATCCACATTAATGCATCCCGATTATCAGTCAGGTTTTTCCATCATCACACATTCAGACACACACACACATAGGGACATGGAACAGATCATTTTATGGCTAATAAAAACAATCATTCCACACATATTTGATCACCAGGTAAAACATCTCAACAAGGTCAGAACAAAACAACAAGGGAGTCAAAACAGCTCTGGGTACTGGGTGCGCATCTGTGCTTCCCTCTCCCATGTACTCTCCTCAATCCCACCATGTCTCCATAACACACGAACCAAGGGAATGGTTCGACCACGAAGCACCTTCTCCTCACGATCCTTGATCATCACTGGTCTCTCCACAAAGGTCACGTCATCCTCGATGTCCAGCTCTCCCCAGCTGAGGACATGTGAATTTTTGTACAGATACCGACGGAGCTGGGACACATGGAAGACATCATGTATCTTCCGCAGCGGCGGTGGTAACGCTAGCTGATAAGCCACTTCGCCGACCCGCCGCAACACTTCGAAGGGTCCGATGAACTTGGGAGAAAGCTTACTCCCCTTGACGAACCTCTGTTGTCCATGCCGAAGGGAGACCTTCAAGAACACGTGGTCTCTAACCTCAAACTCCAAGGGACTTCTCCTATTATCATCATACGAATTCTGCCGGTCCTGGGAAGCCTTCATCCTTTCCTGTATGAGTTGGACCTTCTCTGTCGTGCTCTGCACCACCTCCGGGCCAAGGATGCCTGCCTCTCCTACTTCGGTCCAACACACAGGTGAGCGGAATGGTCTTCCATACAAGGATTCAAACGGGGACATACCAATGGTAGAGTGATAACTATTATTGTAGGCGAACTCTACCAGAGGAAAGTGTCGCACCCATGATCTTCCTGAGTCCAGAACGCATGCCCGCAACATATCCTCCATGGTCTAGATGGTGCGCTCTGTCTTCCCATCTGTCTGGGGATGGAAAGCAGTGCTAAGACGTAGCTGGGTGCCAAAATCATGTTGAAATCCTCTCCAGACTCATGAGGTAAACCGTGCATCCCTATCCGAGACTATGGACCTCGGAACTCCATGAAACTGCACCACCTCATCCACGTACCTTCATGCTAAAGCATCCACTGCACTTGACTCCTTAATCACCAGAAAGTGATCCGATTTTGTCAACCGGTCCACTACTACCCATATGGCATCGTATCCCCCTTGAACCTTGGGTAGTCCTATGAAGAAATCCATAGAGATGTCCTCCCATTTCCACTTGGGGACATCCAGAGACTGCAGCAGGCCACCTGGAACACGGTGTTCAGCCTTCACCTGCTGACACACTAGGCACTTGGCCACAAACTCTGCCACTGCTCGCTTCACACTGGGCCACCAGAACTATCTCTTCAGACCCTGGTACATATTGGAAACTTCTGGGTGTACCGCTAGGGGTGAGTTGTAGAACTCACTGAGAACCTCACCGCGCATCGCCTCTGGAACAAACAACTTTCCCTAAAAAAGCATCTAGTTTTGACCATCCTCCGTCCATCCTTCCGGAGCATTGCTCTGGTCAACTCGGTCACGCATCACTTCGCACTCTGGGTCTCCCCACTGAGACTTCTGCATGCTGAAATAGAGACGACTACACTGTTATCTGATACAGGCAACCTCTACCGCCATCCATCCTCGCATCCAGGTGCAAGGCAGCCAACTCCTCCATCGCCTTCCAAGAATCTGCCAACTCTCGGACTGCATCCTTCTACAACCTCCTGATCAAGGCATCGACCACTACATTCCCCTTCCCTGAATTGTAGGAAATCTTGAAGTTGTAATCATGGAGGAACTCCACCCACCTTCGCTGCCGAAAGTTCAGGTCCCGCTGGGAGAAGATATACCACAAACTTTTGTGATATGTGAAGACCACAAAGCGTTCTTCGATGAGGTAATGCTGCCATAACTTTAGCGCAAAAACGATCGATACAAGCTCCAGGTCGTGGGTGGAATAATTACGCTCATGAGGGAATAGCTGACTAGACCCATAAGCGATCACCCCTTGTCGCTGCATCAACACACATCCGAGGACTTGCCCTGAAGCATCACATAACACCTCATACACTGCCCCTTCCTCTAGTAATCTCAGCACTAGGGCACTAACCAACTTCTCCTTCAGATAGCTGAAGGCTGCCTCGCACTGCTCACTCCACATGAAAACCTGGTCCTTATTGGTCAAGGCTGTCAAAGGGGATGCAACTCGGGAGAAGTTGGGTACGAACCTCTGATAGTAACCTGCCAACCCGAGAAAACTACGAACTTCTGCCACATTCTTGGGTGTTTCCCAAGAAACAACTACTTCAACCTTTTATGGGTCTACCACTACCCCCTGCTCGGACACTACGTGCCCAAGGAAGTTCACTTATCGCGTCCAGAACTTACATTTTGACAACTTACCATAGAGCTGGTGCTGTCGGAGGACCTCCAAAACCGTCCTCAGGTGCTCCGTGTGATCCTCTTATGATCTTGAATAGATCAGGATATCGTCGATGAACACAACTACGAACCAATCTAGGTACTCACAGAAGATGGAGTTCATAAGTCCCATGAACACAACTAGGGAATTCGTAACACCGAAAGTCATGACTACGAACTCGAAGTGTCCATATCTGCACCTGAAGGCCATCTTCGAGATGTCTCCCTTCTTCACCCTCAACTGGTGATATCCAGACCATAGGTCGATCTTTGAGAACCATCCTTTCCCTTTCAGCTGGTCGAAAAGATCGTTTATCCTCGGAAGAGGGTAGCGATTCTTAATCATCACCTAATTCAGCCTCCTGTAGTCTATTCATAGCCAGAGACCACCATCTGCCTTCTTTACAAACAAAACTAGAGCACCCCATGGTGATGCACTCGGTCGAACATAACCCCTCTTCATCAGATCACCAATCTGAATCTGCAACTCCCGTAGCTCCGAAGGTGCCATCTGGTAAGGAGCCATCGAAACTGGGAAAGCACCAGGCTGCAATTCTATCCCAAACTCGATATCACGTCAAGGGGGTAGAGTCGTCACATCCTCAGGGAAGATGTCCATAAACTCACTGATGATTCTTGGCACCTCCACTATCTCAGCATCTACTGACTTTACTGACAGCTTGGATAACAAGGAGAGGAGGGGTTCCTCTCGCCTGTTGCCCTTCTGACTGCTCCGCTCACCGGTGAAATTAACACGCCGGCTGCCCAAGTCGGAGAAAACGACCCTTCCTCGGAAGCATTCAATGACGACACACACAAATAACAGCCAGTCGATGCCTAGGATGACATTGTATGGCTGTATCTGTAGCAGTAGTAGATCCCTAACTGACTGATGTGGCCCTATCATCAGTCTGCATCCTCGAAAAACATATAACAAGTCGGCCTGACCTCCGACTGGTGTGCTCAGCACCAGGGGCACTGGAAGTCTCTCGACATCTAGGCCCAAAGCACGGGCTATACTGGGTGAAACAAAGGAGTGCAAAGCTCCGGTATCAAACAAGGCATGAGAAAGGGTGCTAAACAAACGGATCATACCTCGAACGACCTCCGGTCCCACTGGGAGTGCTGCCTTCGCGGCGTACAACTGGCCACGCCTAGCTCCTCTACCTCTCGGCTGTCGGCCACCTCCCTGACCATGCCCTATTCAAGGTACTTAAGGAGCGCCCTGAGGTCGGACTCCTCCTACAACGCCTGCCCCTGGAGGAGCGGTAGCTCGCTACCCATGCTGCTGCTGCTGGAAGGGCCTAGATAGAAGCTGCTACTGTGGTGGGAGCTGGGCCTGTCTGCCACCGCCGTACTATACCCGGTCCGGGCACTGATTCCGGAGATTTCCATGGCTCCCAAAGATGAAACACCTTGGTCCTGGGCCCAAAAGGAAAGGGCGAGGACCGGGGGACCAAAACTGGAACTGCTACGGTCTTCTCCCTGCTGGTTGGAACCTAGAGGGTCCCGACACTGGAGGCCTGGTGCTGACGGCCTTCCCCTTGGATGACCCCATCTGGATCCCCTCTCGTGTCACACCTCCTAGAGCATGCATCCTCTCTACTACTTTGGCCTTCTTCTGGACCTCCAAGTACGTCGTCAGGGTGAAGGGGGTAACAACATACTGAAGGGAGGGTCGGAGCGCCTCCTCTAAATGTCTTGTCCGAGACTCCTCATCTGGAAAGAGGTCCAGAGCAAAATGTAGGAGGTCCTTGAACTTGATTCCCAGCTTCCTTACTGACATACTCCCCTACTGGAGGGATAGTAGCTCCTGCCTCTTCTCCACCTTCATTGTATAAGAGAGGAATTCTGCCCAGAACTCCTTCTCGAAATCAGCCCATGCCACCTCAGCCTCTCTCCTATCCCTCAGGTAAAGTGTCCACCACTGACGCACTGCTCCCCACATCTGGATGACGGCCAGAGGAACCCAGTACTCGGTCGGAGCCCGGATCAGGCCGAAGGCTATCACCAGCTCCTCTAGCCATCTCTCCGTCTTCATGTCAGAGGTGTTGCCCTCATACTTCTCGAGGGTCTATCGCTGGAAGTCCCAAAGTGTCTTCTGCCACTGGTTATCCTCCTCCTCTCGATCAGCTCTCTGCCGATCGACCATGGTAGTCTCCGGGGCCTCGATCGCCCGTACCACATGTGGTCACCTTCCAGGTGCCATAGCTGCAAAGTAAACAAGGAATGACTAAGCCCAAGTAGTGCAGAATATTATTCTTAAAATTTCTTAAACTTATTATTGATTTCAATTCCCAAAACACCCATGAAATATGAGAACACAAGTCATTATGAGGCATGTAACTTTCCTAGGGTCTCTACCCTGCAATCAGTGTGGCCTCAATTGGTCGTTCGGTAGGTCCAGAGTCCTTGCATCGGATCACGGGGGGCCATAAAATCCCGTGTCCTAGCCGGTCTTCCCTGACCTAATTCACGTACCAAGGTCACCCAACACTTTTTCCCTACAATCCCATGTAATCCTTACTGTGCCTAACTCCAGTCTCCATCCTATCTCTCAACCATCAGCCTCTGATACCATTCTGTCACAACCCGCCTTCACCAAAAGAAGGGAAGGGTCAACAGATTGCCACGCCCTTCCTTCTTTAAGTTGAAGAAGAGATAATGACCCCCAAAACTCACCTTCAATAGGTCCTAGAGTGGCAACTAGCACCAAGGGTATGGAAATCACACACGAATGGAAGGCATTACCCTTTTTGTTTTATAGGATCGAGAGATAAGATGATGAAACCCAACAACACCAAAACTAAAAGAAAAGTAAAGCCAAAAAGGTAAACCATTCCCACATTCATGTTCAAAGTAAATGATACAAGCCACAAAAACCCCAAGGTAAAAAGATACCAAGAAAAAGGAAAACGGCAACAGGAACTGTCCCAGGGGTCTGCGCTAGTATGGTCCCGCACGATGCCTGAAGTCCTCCTGGAAACCTGAAAGCAGTTTTATATACGTAGGATGATCATACAAGTATACTCAGTAGGGAAAAACCAAAGACCCTCGTGCACAAGTGGGGAGGCATACTAATTCCCTGTGAGAAAAGAGATAACCAAGCACCTAGCAAGGAAACTAACCACCCAAATCCTCACCAAGGCACACTCCCCAAATAACGCAAGCCAAGTAAAGTATAGTAATAGCACATCGATGTTTGGGTACCCCGCGCCACTTTCCCACTGGTTATTGAATACATCCTACGCATCAGACCAATCCCGCCATTCTCACTGCAGTCCCACTGCCACACCCTGCCCGCACACACCTGGGCCATAACCTCACGTAGTCCCACTGCCAAACCCTGCCCACACACACCTGGGCCACAACTGTCATACGTAACCATGCTTGCAAACACCTAGGCTGGAACAACCACCGTCACGCCCAAAGACACCTAGGCTAGAAGATCCACTACCACGCCCGAAGACACCTGGGCCTCATCCCGAAGACACTTGGGAAACCACCTGCCCGCACACACCTGGTCCACAACCACCACACTACCCCGCCCGAAGGTTCTTGGGATAATAATGGACTTCATGCCATCACAGCCTACCCAATGGTACTTGGGCTATCCGGGAAAGGGAGCATAAAGGAGCTAATAACCAGCCACTAATGGAAGTGTTGGGAAAAACACCCTTCCCCATGAAATGGGGGTGTTTGGAACTAAGTGCTCAACTTGGGTGGGGCGCGAATAAGAAACAAAAAAACTACAAGTATATGTATAGGTAGCAAGCACTCACCCAGTTTAGGTTTTTCTTCAGCCAGCCTAAAGAACACAATCAGTACCATGTCCAAGTCACAACTCACACCAAACCAAAACCCATTTGTACCATCCTAGTTTACATGTTCAGTAATAATGCTTAAATAAGTTTTTGCACCTACTTGGGAAACTATCAAGCATAAGCACAATCCAAGGGAAGAGTACGGTCAAATATCAACTTAAAAATTCACACCCGGTTCTCTTGTAGGGTCACAACAAAAAAGGGATAAGGGAGATCCCTCAAGGTACTGGAACCAAAGAAAACCCCAAGATACTGCCTACACCTTCTACAAAAAAAGGGGCCAGAGAGATCCCTCAAAGTAATGGAAGAAAAGGAAACCCCAAGACACTACCCCGTCTCCCCAAATTATAGAAGCAAATGCTTTCTCATCAACAGAGGATCCCACCCCAATTCGTGATATAGGTAAAGTAACCACCCGGCCTTAAATCCACAACCACTGAAAGCAATTCAACAGGGGATTCCATCCCCACCCACATCACCCAGCAATCGACCCGTGTAGGAAAACAACCCAACCACAACTACCAACACAAAGCAGGCCCATGTCGGTATTTTTAGATTTAAAAGATTTAACACACTCCATGATTTCAAATTCGTTGTGCTTTAACTGGGGTTATCACAGAAAAGATTGATCTTGGTGCTTTCAATTTATTTAGCCGCATATACTTAATTAACCAATTTATTTTACACAACCAAATCAAGAAGTAAGGATTTATTAGTGCATAGAGAAATAACACCAACGACCATGATTTTTAGTAGGAGTAAGCCCGCACAAATCAGAAATCATTAATCATGAAAGAGCATAAAACAAACCAGCATCATCGATCACACCCCTTCCCCCATTCTTTAAATTTCATTTATTATCTTCATTAACTTTGGGCTTCATCAATCCCATCACAAGGAAAAAGCATACCCACCCCGCATGATACACAGTAAGGAGAGACGAAGGAGGAATCCCTACCTGGTTGATCAACGATCGAAGTTTATCTTTACGCCGCCAGGAATAGGGAATGTGCGATTTGCAGGGGTGGGGCCTCAAGAACTCAAGCACGAGAAGACGAACCTATGGGAGGGTGATCGAGAAAAGAAACCTAAGGAGTAACCTTTAGTTTATAAAGGTCAGGGACGGTTGAGATAAGAACGCGAAACTGCATAAGAAGCGGGGTCATGAGTTGACCACGCGACCCCATATGCCATTAAAAGGTCCCCGCCCTTTGGGGCGGTTTAAACCGACGCACACACCAGGGTACCTCATTAAAAATTTAGTTAAACACCATTCATGGGAGTTACTGGGAATTTAAAAAAACTTAAAGGGGTCAAAACAGGGTTTAAAACTCAATTAGCACGAAAAGAAGGCGCTACTGGAAAAACCCCAACAAGGCTGGGTGACACCGATCGGTGGTGCCGATCAGTCGCCCTGATCGGTCGCGCCGATCGGTCGCACCGACCGGTCTCACCGACCGGTGGCACCGATCGGTCTCACACCAAGAAGCTACCCTTAGGATCCAGATCGGTGGTGTCGATCGGTCCCGCCGATCGGTCGCGCCAATCTGTCGCGCCGATCTGTCGCGCCGATCGGTCGCCCCGATCGGTCGCCCCGATCGGTCGCGCCGATCGGTCGCGCCGATCGGTCGCGCCGATCGGTCGCGTCGACCGGTCGCATCGACCTGTATCACCGACCGGTCTCGCCGATCGGTGGTGCCGATCAGTCGTGCCGATCGGTCTCACCGATCGGTGGCGCCGATCAGTCTCACACCGAGACGCTACCCTTAGGATCCGGATTTTGGAAAAGGAAAGGACCCTAAGGGTCTGGGTCATCACATAAATTTTTAGAATTTTTGCAGTTTATTTTATTATTTAATAGTATTATACATTTTTAGTATATTTTAGTCTTCTTCTTCCTCTCATTACTTCATTTTTATCTTTTGTGTTTCCACCTCATTTTCTTCTCCACTGTGATCTATTATAATCATGATAATGAGTAATTAACTCGAAGAGGTTCTTGGGGGAGAAATACAGTGTTGAAACCAAGTCATTTCACATTTATTCATATTTTTTATTATTTTATTATATTTAGTATAAGGGGGTTCTTAGTGGGAAAAGGCGCCTTTGTGTCTCTACTTGCCACCCAAGGCTTAGCTTCCTCCTCCACAATATTCTCCCTCGATTGAGGAGGTGGATGTGTGGTCTCTCAATGATCATTGAGTGCACCATATATTCATGGAATGGGTAGAATATGATGTTCATGAATATGATAATGATTTTTCATTAAGTAAATTTGAAACTAATATAGAGACAATGAAGGTTCACTTTCGGTAATCTCCTGGGAGGATATCCTTTCCATTTAACATCATTCTATCTCCATTAATTCTATTAGAATTACATTATATATATATATATATATTAATATTACATGAATATTTCAAACCCACTTATTTATATTGTTTAGTTTTATATTAGTTAGAATTTAAATAGTGATAATAGAATTTCGGTGTTGTGCGAGTTACCACCTCGAGACTTACCCTAGGTGTGCACTATACTGCATGATTAGGTAAATAAAACATTGATCGAGGATTTTTGAAAAATAACCATGAATAAAGTTTCCTGAGAAGCTATTAGGTTTGTTCAATTCATACAAATCTGTAATTTCTAGATGGTTATTAACAAATGGTTATTGAATATGTTTGAATACCTATTATCTCATACTTTCTTCTCAAAGAATTAGTTTTAAAATCAAGGGGTATAAATTTATTTTTCTTAATGATAATAAGTTGATGAAACCTAAAGTGACCTAGGGGTGTTTGAAATCAAAACCTGCTAGTTTCAATTTGTCATTTTTAATCTATGTATTGATTAAGTTCAAGAAGTTTAAGTTGAAAGAGCTTTGAAAATATTTTTAATAATTGATGTCAACAAGTTATATCAGCCTGGATAGATGTGAAAAATTCCTGAGGATGAGAGTTGATAAAGGTAAAAATTGGTATCATATTTTTTGTTTATTATGGAAAACCTTATTGTCTAAATTAAACCCTCTTATTTTCTACGCTGAACATTGTTCAAGTAGACTTAGAGTGGAGTGGTTGATGAAACACTGCCTAATAATGAAATGATACCATCCTATCATTGTTGACCTCCTTGTTTTAATGATCACAAAATCATGATTCTAATGATACTAATGGATTTCATGTTCTCTATAATTATTTCATAATCTGAGATAGGTGATGAAATTTAATAAGTATGATTCACCACTAGTCAATACTAAGTATGAGTCACCATTGAGGTTAATCACTGCCAACCTGTCACACTACCAAGACAAACTCACTACCGGGCAAGGACTCACCATCAGGATGTCGTACCATTGAACTGGAAAATTGACAAAGTCTGAGACACCATCGAATACGAGTCACGGTTTCCCTTGACTCACCATCATCATGAAAATCTTGCTAAGTCTGAGACACCATCAGATGAAACACCACCAGAGTATAAAATTAGTGAAGTATGAGATACTACAGGGATATCTCATTATCATGATATCATGCTACCAGAACATAAAATTGAAAAAGTATGAGACATCGCCTACTTGACCTATCGTCAGAAGGATGATCTTCCATCAGATGAATCACTGCCAAAGGAGTTACCACCAAACATGAAATCTGTTTAATTATAAGACACTGTCAGTGTCATGTCTCCAAAACAAGTCACCGCCATTTTGATCCATCTCCAGATCCTAAGACACTTCCACTATTTCTAAACTTCTTTCTCATTTAAATATTTTCTAATAATTGTATTATTGAAATTAATGATAATTTTTATTTTAATTATTGTATCTTAAATTCTTGAAAGAATGAATTGAAAAGGATGTCATACATGTTTTATGAGGAAGCTAGATATCAAGTTTCATATGGATATTCTTCCTACTGTTGCTACTATTAAAGAAGTAAGCAGACTCCCTCGTGTAAGATAGACATGTGAAGTAGACTGATAAAAATCCGAGAGTTCATGCTTGCTGAACATAAACATAGAGATAAAGAGTTGAACTGCAACATCCTGGAAAACACTTGACTGAGTAAGCCAAATCTCATACACATATATTACTTTCCTCCAGTCAAGAACATACAAGTATGCGATACTCTATTCTTATGAAGATTTCAAGAGTACACAACTCAAGACACATTTCAGGATACTTTTAAGGAGTCATAAGCTTCACTACAACAGACTAATAATTTCTATATCTACTATTTTATATTTCTCTTTTCTGTTTATTTATTCATACATATCGAGCAGTGTGTGTGCATACTCTATTTTATCATACACACACTATCTCCTATGCAGAATTGGAAGATACTTAATATCTTCTCAAACTCCTTTTTATCTGTTTTCCCATGAAAACTATGGTAGAGACCCTTATGTGGCCTATTTGTTTTTATTTCTATGTATAACTATGGAAGAGGTCGTGTGTGACCTGGAAAGTTTGTAAACTGTTGTAAAAAAACCAATCCAAGTTGTGGATCAACTTTTTTATTTTATAAAAACTGCTTGGTGGCAGGTGATCACCAAGTGGAGAGGAATAAGTCTCAACTTGAGACTGAACCTCTTGTCTCAAAATTTCCACGGTGTGTTTTTGTTTACTTTATTTTTGAATTTTAAAACTAAATTTACTTTAACCAAACAAAAAATAATACTTTGATAGTTAATCTTTATTAGTGTTTTTATAAGATTTTAATTAAGTAAATTAATTTCAAAGAACTAAGTAATAATGTATATTTCTGACCTGTGAACTAGTCAATATTTAAGAAACATTTTGAAAGGTTAGAACTTATAACGATATACTATATTGATTAACTGGTCTGTTTTAAATTAATTTGGGGATTTCAAATTAATCCATTTTAAACAATAACTTTTATTGGCTACTCAATTCACCCCATCTTGAGATACTCACTCTGACCAACATTTGGTATCAGAGGATTTTTTTCTTTGGTATTAAAGTTATCAAAATATTTTTAACTGTTATTTTAGTTAAGCTTTAAAGATCTTAAATTTATATTATTTATAAACTTAATTCTTTAAATGTATAATCTACAATAGGGTTATACTACAAACAAACCTCCCTTCTTTAATGAAAATAATTATACTCAATGGAAAATTAAGATGAGAATGCATATAGAAAGAATGAGTTTTGATATTTGGTCTGATATAGAAGATGGATATGTTATACCTGACACTGATAAAAGTAATTGGGATAATGTAACAAAGTTAGCTTATAATAATAATTATAAATCCATAAATTCCCTATACTATAACCTAGGAGATAAAGAGTTTAATAAAATTCCTACATGAAAAATTACTTATGAGATTTGGGACACTTTGTCTGTTTCCCATGAGGGAACTTCTAATGTTAAGGATATGAGGCTTAATACTTATACTATTAAATATGATAACTTTAAAATGAAGCCTGGTGAACCTATTTCTGACATGTACCTCAGGTTCAATGAAATTGTGAATACCATAAACTCACTTGGAAAATCAGTATCTGATAATGATCAAATCACGCAGCTATTAAGATGCCCACCTAAAATATAGAGAGGCACATCTGTATCCATCAAAGAGTCTTGTGATATTAGAAAGATGCCATTCAAGGAGCTGATTGGTAAGATTATTATGTATGAAGAAGAGCTAAAGGTAAAACGAGAAGAAGATGATGATCCTAAAAGAAGATCAATAGCCTTTAATATGACTGTATCTAAACAAAAGGAAAAATAAGAGGAAATGAAAAAAATCCAAGTTTCTAATTCAAGTGATAGTAAATCTCCACCAGATAGTGATGAGGAGATGGCTCACCTAACCAGAAGGTTTAAGAAGTTTTATAGGAAAAATATGTTCTTTAAAAAAATTAAATTATAAAGAAAAATATGAATCCAAAGGAATGTGGAAGAAACACTGGAAGAGGGATGATGATCCAAAATAGGTTTTCTTATATGAATATAAGAGGAAAAGACATATAAAATCAAACTGTCCAAATATCAAATACAAGAATAAATATGATAAAAAGGATAAAAGATACAAGAAATCTATAAAATCCACCTGGAGTGCTTTTGAAGATAGCTCTAGTGATTTTGATTCTTCACATGAAGAAAATTCAGATCGATCAAACATGTGTTTCATGACAAACATTTATAAGGAACCTTCTTTATTTGATCTACCTAGCCACTAAATATGTTGTGTCATGTGAGCATAATTTTGATGATTATAATAAAAAAAAAATTATGATGATAATATTTCAAATAAAGAATTATTTTATTACTATAACATGCTATAAGACCCCTTTAATGAGCTTAAGGATAAGTATAAAACTCTTAAAATACAACATGCTTTGATTGCTAATAGAAAATATGAACTATTTGTTGAAAAAGAGAAAAATAATCAACTAATAAAAGACAATAATAAACTCAAACTTTCTAATGAGAAACTTAATAAATATTTATAAAAAATCAAAAATGGTGGAGAAAATATCACACAAATTTTGCCTAAGAAAATTTCTCCAAAATATGTAACTGGAATTGGTTATCAGTATGGACAGAGGAGAACAACAAAAAATTACTTTTGTTCCTAAGTCCAAACTGGAAAGTTCTTCTATAAATTATTTTAATAAAGGAACAAATAAAGTTTTTTTGTTTCAAAAAGTTTACAATATGTTTATAGAGAACCCGTTAAGAAATTATGGGTCCCCAAAGCTTTGATTATTAATATATCTGGACCTAGAAAGATCTGGATACCAAAGTCATTTCTTGAATAAATTTTTTTTTGTAGGAAAACTATTTGAATAACTCCAGTATAAGTATATGGTAATTGGATAGTGGTTGTTCAAGACATATGAAATGAGATTATTCATGATTCAAGATCCTTATTAAGGTTAATGGTTTTAATATCACCTTTAGTGGCAGTGAAAAAGGAAAAATTATCATCCTTGGCTAAATCAGTAACTATAATTCAGTTTTTAATTTATAAAGTTTTATTTATTTGTGGTTTAAAGTATAACCTACTTAGTATTTTCAGTTTTGTGATGATGGATTTAATTTAAAATTTGTGAATGATTCTTGCAATGTTTTTGATTCTAAAAATTCCTTAATTTTTTCTACTTTGAGAAATGATAATGTCTATATTGTTGATTTAAATTCTCTAGTTTCTTAAAATGTTTCATTCTTAAGTGACTTTCACAAAGAATATTGGATTTATCATAGAAGACTAGGTCATTACAACATTCAATCACTTAGAAAGCTTACTAGGAAAGGGTTAGTTAGGGATCTACCTGAGCTTGAGTTACCAACTGATAAAGTATGTAACCCCTTTCAAAAAGAGAAAGATCATGAAGTTTCTTTTAAATTAAAAAAAATAAGTATCAGCATATCAACCTCTCAAGTTGGTTCAGATGGATTTATTTAGACAATCTAGAGTTTCTAGTTTAAATGTAAAGCACTATGTTTATGCTCTTGTATATTATTTCTCTAGGTATACTTGGGTATACTTTCTAGCTCATATAAGTGAAACTTGTTCTTACTTTACCATGTATGTTAAGTATATAGAAAATCTTAGTGGAATTAGAATTAGGATCTTAAGAAGTGACCATGGTTGTGAGTTTGAGAATTAAAATTTTAAATATTTTTTCTCACAAAATGGGTACACTCATAACTTCTATGCTCTTAGGACCCCTCAGTAGAATGGAGTTGTAGAAAGATGAAATAGAACCGTACATAAGATAACCCAAACCATGTTGAATTAATTTGACCTACCTATTTATTTTTGGGCAGAAATTATTAATACATCCTGTTATATTATCAATAAAGTCTTGATCAGACCTATCCTAAAGAATACCCCTTATGAATTATGGAACAATAGGAAACCTAAGGTTAATTAATTTAGAGTTTTTGGTTGAAAAGTCTTTATTCTTAACACTAAGGATAATTCAGAAAAATTTTCCTCCAAAAGTGATGGAGGAATCTTCCTTGGTTATTCAACCTCTAGAAAATCCTATAGTGTTTTTAATAAGAAGAAAAAAATATGGAAGAATAAATTCATGTAAAAATTGATGATATTGGTCCAAATGATCCTAATACCTCATTATAAAACCTTGAGTATGATTTTTCTTCTCTAAACTTAAATTATAAACCTTTAGATTCTACTGTCAAATAGTTAGACAAATCATCCAGTTATGAAGAATTTCCAGAACTTCCTGAACCTTAATATGTAGAACCTAAAGTGACCAGTCCATCCTTTTCTTGAGCTATTATAACTATTAAGTACCATCCATTAGATGTTGTCGTAGGAGACTTAAATAGAGGAACACAAACTAGATATTCTCTTAGAAATCAGGTTGAACACCAAGCATTCTTGTTTCATCTTGAACCTAAGAGCATCAATGAAGCCATTAATGATGAATTCTGGGTAATATCCATACAAGATTAATTGAATCAATTTAAAAGAAACAAAGTGTGGGAACTTTTAGATAGACCTAAGGGCACATTGAATATTGTAACTAAATGAGTGTTTAGAAATAAGGTTGATGAGTCAGACACTATAGTTAGAAACAAGGCTAGAATTGTTGTACAAGTTCATAGTCAAGAAGAAGGGATAGACTATGAGGAAACATTTGTACCTGTATCCTGAATTGAATCCATTAGAATCCTACTATATTATGAAGCACATCTAGATTTTAAGATTTAGAAAATGGATTTCAAGAGTATTCTTGAATGGTTTTATAGTTGATGATGTTTTTTTTAAAAAACCTATGATTTTCAAAATCATCATATTATAAATCAAGTTTTCAAATTAAAAAAATATTTATATGGTTTAAAATAGGATCCTAGAGCTTGGTATGATCGACTCAACAATTCTTTTTATTTCAAAAGAATTTTCAAAAGGTATAGTTGACCCTATTATTTTCATAAAATGAATTTCAAAAGATGTTTTAGTAGTACAAATCTATATTGATGATATTATTTTTGGATATTCAATAAATTTAATTTTTACCTTTTTTTATAAAATGATGAAAAATGAATTTGAAATGAGTTTAATGGGTGAACTTAAATTCTTTCTTGGATTTAATATTTTCAAAATAAATATGGAATTATTTTAAATCAAAGTAAATATATAAAATACATTCTAAAACATTTTAACTTAGATATCACTAAGAGTAGTGATACTTCTATGAGTGCCACCTATAAATTGGATCTTGATGAAGCTGGAAAACTAATTGATCAAACCATTTACATAGGCATGATTGGAAGTCTTCTATATCTTACTACTAGCTTACTTGATATAATGTTTAATGTGTGTATGTGTGGTTTTTTTCAAGAAAATCCAAAAGATTAACACTTAAATTCTATCAAAATAATGTTCAAATACCTCAAGTATACAACCAATTTAGGATTGTTTTACCCTAGAGGACAAGCATTTGATTTAGTCAGTTATTTTGATGCTGATTTTGGAGGATGTAAGTTAGATAGAAAAAGCACCATTGGAACATGTCACTTTTTGGGAAAGTATCTAGTTTCATGGTGTAGTAAGAAACCAAATTCTATTACATTATCCACTATTGAAGCTAAATACATAGCTACTGGAAGCTGCTGTGTACAAATTTTGTGGATGAAACACACTTTACTAGACTATGGATATCAATTCCAACATGTCCTTATAAACCGTGACAAAAAAAGTACTATTAACATCTCTAGTAATCCAATTTCACATTCTAGTATAAAGAACATTGATATAATACATCACTTTTTAAGAGATCATTTTCAAAAAGGGGATATCACTCTTGAGTTTATTGGCATAGAACATCAGTTAACTACTATATTTACTAAGCCTTTAAATTTTGAGAGAATGAACTATATCAAAAATGAGTTAAGAATGATTATTTTTGGTTAAGTATAATTGTTTGGGTGACACATCATTGGGTGACACACCATTGGGAGACACACCGTTGGGTGACACACTGTTGGTTGTTCACGCCTTTATGAATTTCTATGCTTTTAAATATTTCTGAACTACCCGATTTATTTTCTTCTAGTTTATTCTATTTTAATGATTTGATACATATTTTTACATGATACTAAATTTAATTTATATTTTTCAGTATTATTTATATTTCTATTTTTCTATATACCTAATTTCCAAATTACACAAAAACGAATCTATGTCTATTTTAAACACACCTCGAGCCCAGTGCGATACTCTCGAGCCCCGAACAACCTCTATTATCCCAACCTTCAAACCTGCATATTTTCTTTTAGTCTTTGACTGATCAAACTGAACTAATCTTTATGAAAAAAATGAAGTTCCCTTCAAATAATTCTCCAAATGGGTCAAGACCAGCTAAGAAACAGAAGAGAAAGTCCAATGTTCCTTCTCTAGTTGAACCTTTGCATCCTGAGCTTCAAATAAAGTTGTAGTAACTGAAAGGGAGGTTTAAGAAAATTGGTTGTTTTCTAGTAAGTCTCTTGTATTTAAAGTTCTACAGAACCAAGGATGGATAGATTGGTTTTCCTCAACTGAGATACCTTTCTATCCTAGGTTAGTTCATCTCTTCCACCAGTATGTTGAGTTTAGATTTAATAATGAAGAAGAGTACTAGATAAAATCCAGAATAGATGTCCAAAAGGTTGTGTTTTATTCAAAACATTAGGTCAAGTTTCTATGTGTACCCCATGAATGAATTTATGATGATTATCAAGGATCTTTCCCTGAGGAATATGTCTTATTTGTTTATGAATACACTCTTATATAACTTACTGGTAATGAGTTAGCCAGAAGACCTATTTCCCTAGAGTTGTATGGGGAGTGTAGGTTGTTGTTTAAGTTCATACAACACATGATCTGCCCCAGGAAAGTTGATTTTTCCACCTTGAGATACCAAGATGTGGACTTTCATTGTCTTATGAAATGAGGTTATAGGATTAATATGTATAGGTATCTCATGGCTCATATGTCTAAGATGATAAATCCAACTTCAAGATCTATCTCCTTGATTTATTCAAAGATGATTTTGGTAATGTTAAAGGCCAAGGGTCTAGTTACTGAGAATGAAGAAACAATTACAGATTATGGTGGTTTCTGTATTTCAAAAGTTATCTGTTCAAGGATAAAAATTAGTTGGAACCCCTAGAAAAGATAGTGGGTTAGAGACAATGAGAATCTTTATGTAGAATTTAACCCTATGGATCATCCTACTAGACCAAGGGATGTTTTTGATCTAGATCTAGAGACTGATAAGGGTTTATAATACTCTGATGAGGAATAAGAGGGTGTTGTAAAAAAAATAAGTTGAAAAAGAACCATCTGTTGATGAAGGTAGCGACCCATACTTGTCACCTTTATCACCATCAATTACATATGGAGATCCTAGTCCACCTAGAAGATTTATAAAAAGAGAAAATTTTGTGAGAAGTGATGAATATGAGAATGTGGTCTATGGAGAAGAGCAATAAAAAATTTCCAAATCAATTGAAGATGACGACGATGATAATGGTGATGAATAATAAGAAGATGAGAATGAAAATAAAAGTGGTAATGACAATGGAGATAATAAATATGGTGATATTAGTGAATATGATTATAATAACTCTGACCCTGATGGCTTAGATGGAATAATTAGAAGAAAATATGTTGATATGCTGGCAACACTTCTTGCTTCACTTGGTAAATCTATTGTGAAACTAGAATTTACCTAAGAGGTGGACCCAAAGCTTAAATATAGTGATAAATTTGTTGAGGAGGAAAAATATCCATCTTTGGAATTACTTAAAAAGGATAAGGATTTTGATGAAACTGAAGTAAGTTCAATTGGTGATGAACACACAGTTTATGACTCTACTATGGTTGAGCAGATGAGTATTATTGCTATTGTAGAACATCATGTATCTAAACAGGAGAAAAAGTATCTTATTTAGGAAGAAGATGGTAATGAATAGTTTGGTGTTTTGGCTACTGATAAGCCTCCAGTTGACATTTGTGCAGAAGTTGAACATATTGTTGGCCATAAAATTAATGTACAGAGCTCAAGTGATTATAAATCTGATTTCCATGTGGAATAAGTTACATTTAATGCACAGTATTCTACTACCCAGAGTGTTGAGACAACTTCTGCTATCCTTATTGTTATTGTGGTACCTCCTACCACTACACCTGTTGTTATTGTAGCCTCAAAGAGAAAGGTTGATCCAATGTTTGAAGAGTGGGATAAGTTCTCAAGTGGATTAAGGTATCCACCAAAGGATGGGGGACCCGAGGTTCGAGATGAAGGAGATCCTAAGGAATCTATGATCGATCAAGTAGATATTGGAGGTTTATTGGAAAAGTTTGTCTCTATGAGACCTCCTTCACCTGAACCTGTTTCTTCAGATCCTCCTATTATTCTTATTGATGTAGTCATAAGGAGGGACTTAGAAGATTTTGGTGAAAAGATGATTTCAGATTTTGATAAATGTTTAAAGAATCAAGATCCTCTACTAACCAAACTTAGTGAGAATTATTTCAATATATCTATTTGAGTTGGTAATTAAACACATTAAACCAAAGATTATGCATCACATCCAAGAGGTTGAAATTTAAAATAAGAGAATAAATGGTGAGATATAATCCATGATGTATTTTCTTGAAGGAAATAAATCTGCATTTGCAGATAGTATGGATGCTCTGCTTAAAAGGGTTGAAAATCTTACCTCAGTGGCCTCTAGCTCAAGTGATCCTCCTCCTAGAGTGTTTGATGCTGAAGTGATCAGATCTGCTATCAGACAAGAGTTTAGAATTACCTTAGCCAGTGCTTCCATTATTCTGCTTAATCATCCCCAAGAAACCTTGAGCAGAATATGATAAAACGGTGGCCGTGTTCTTAAGTTAATAACCTATTATGCCCATGACATGAAATATGACATGGAGACTATCACAAAATCCATCAAGTATTATTTATCGAGGATCTTCACAAAATATTACATATGAAAATTTCAAATTATTACTTGAAAATTTGAGGATTCCCCCTATCACTAAAGCTTTTAAGGAACAAGTTATACAATTGAAGGAAATGACTACTGTGTTGAGTCAGTTTATGGAAGATAAGGGTGATTTCTTTAGTGCAATGGAAAGAGGTGGACATATCATTGTGGATTTCATCAATCTAATGAAACCATTTCTTCATGTTCATGGAACTAAAATTGTTGATCAGGAAGCTGTTCCTATCACTCCTCAAGTATCTTTTAGACTAGGAGTTACCAGAGACCCTCTAGCACCTATGCCTACTAGCTTCCAAACTTTTCCTATGCCTCCTGTACAAGCACCAAGACTGCTCCGACCAGTTGTTATTGTAGAAGGCCATACTTGAGCCATATTTGTACTACCCACTGGTGTTCCATCTACTTTGTCTATAACACCTTTTGATTATTCTATCTCTAATCTAGAGAAAGATAAGGCCAAAGGAAAAGAACCTATGGATCCTTCACTAAATCCTTGATGATGTTGTTGACATTAGATTTTATGTTTTAATGGTAATTTTTTTTGTAATATATTTTTTCTAAACACTTCTCTGAATTCCTTTAATGAATATTATTTTTTTAATCATATTTATTCAACCTTTTTGATAATCCCAAAACGGGGATAAATCTATGGAATTTATTACTGTGATGATTCTATGTTACCCTTTATACTCTTGGTTTTTTAATCATTTTATATTTGATACTTGATAATTATCTTTCCTTTATTATTATTTATCTTTGATACCATATTTACAGACTATTAATGCTATACCATGATTTTCAGTTTTTTTAACTTACCTTTGATGTCATGTTTTATATTTGTGATATCCTTGATACCATGCATTGTTTACATTTGATTCCATGATTTGTGATCATAAAAAGGGGGATATTGTTAACCTCCTTGTTTTAATGATCACAAAATTAT
Source organism: Viscum album (assembly GCA_963277665.1). Classification (NCBI taxonomy): domain Eukaryota; kingdom Viridiplantae; phylum Streptophyta; class Magnoliopsida; order Santalales; family Viscaceae; genus Viscum; species Viscum album. The sequence continues at coordinate 862,719,646 of OY728145.1, forward strand.
GATTCTAATGATACTAACGAATTTCATGTTCTTTATAGGTATTTCATAATCTGAGACAGGTGATGAAATTGACTAAGTATGAGTCACCACCAGTTACTACTAAGTATGAGTCACCGTTGAGGTTAAGACATAATCAAACTATCACACTGTCAAGGCAGACTCACCTCTAAACAAGGAATCACCGTTAGGATGTCATACTGCTAAACTAGAAAATTGACAAAGTCCGAGACACCGTCGCATATGATTCACAATTTTCTATGACTCACCATCGGTATGAAAATCTCACTAAGTCCGAGACACTGTCTGACAACACACCTCCAGAGTATAAAATCTATAGTATGGGATACCACCAGGATATCTCACCGTCAGGATATCATGCTTCCAGGACATAAAAATGAAAAAGTGTGAGATGCCATCCACTTGACCTACCACTATAAGGACGATATTCTGTTAGATGAATCACCATAATAAGAGTTACCACAAAATATGAAATTTTTCTAAGTATAAGACACTGTCAATGTCATGCCACCAGAACAATTCACCGATAGTTTGAGACACTGCTAGATCCTAAGACACCACCACTATTTCTAAACTTCTTTCTCATTTAAATATTTTTTAATAGCTATATTATTGAATTTAATTCCAGTTTATATTTTAATGATTGTCTCTTAAATGCTCAAAAAAATTCATCGAAAATAATGTTAGATGTGTTGTATGAGGATGTAGGATATCCGGTTGCACATGGATATTCTTCTTGCTACTACTATTAAAGAAGGAATAAGACTCCACCGTGCAAGAGATACGTGTGAAGTAGATCGATAGAAAGATGATATATCACACTTACTAAACACACACAGAGTTGAATAGATAAACTGCTAAATTCTGGAAAACAATTGACTGAGGAATCCAAAGCTCATATACATATATTGTTTTCCTCTGGTCAAGAACATATGAGTCTATGATACTCGGTTCTTATGAAGATTTCAAGAGGACATGACTCAATCTGAATTTCAAGATACCTTCCAGGAGTCACTAGTTTCACTGTAACAGATCGATCATTTCTATATCTACTCTTTTAGATTACTCTGTTCTGTTTATTTATTCTTATATATCGATCAGTGTGTTCATACTCTGTTTTATCATATGCACATTGTCTCATGTGATGAACTTGAATATACTTTATATCTTCTCAAATTACTTTTATCATTTTCCCCATGAAAACTATGGTAGAGGTCCTTACATGGCCTGATTATTTTTACTCCCATGTTTAACTGTGGAAGTGGTTGTGTGTGACCTAGACAGTTTGTAAAATGATGTAAAACCTGATACAGGTTATGGATAAACTTGTTTATTTTATATAAACTACTTAGTGTCAGGTGATCACTATGTGGAGAGGACTAAGTCTCATCTTGAGACTGAACCTCTTATTTTAAAATTTATGTTGTGTGCTTTTGTTTACTTTATTTCCACTTATAAAACTGAAACTGCTTTAACCAAACAAAAACTAATACTTTTATAGTTAATATTTATTAGTGTTTTTATAATATTTTAATTAAGTAAATTTATTTCAAAATATTAATTAATATTTTATATTTCTTACCCAATAACTAATAAATATTTAAGAAACTTCTTGAAAGATTAGAACTTATAACAATCCACTATATTGATTAACTGGGATGTTTTAAATTAATTGGAGGATTTCTAATTAATCTATTTTAAACATAATTTTTTATTGGGTACTCAATTAACCCCCTATTGAGATACTAACTCTGACCAACACTCATATTATTTATAATTATTATCAATAGGGGGGGGGGGATTTTTCCTATGCTTTCTACGGCTGGCGTGTGTATCGTTGTTGCGACGTGCTACTTGCGGACCTGTATTCCTGCTTTACAAAGGTGGCTGAAATCCATCACTTAAGATATGTTTTCTCCTTGATCGAAACGGGTTGATGGGATATCGATTCCTCATTCCTTGGATTCCTACTCATAACTATTTCCTAGTCTGGGTCTCCCTCATAGATTAATACGTTGTTCATGAAACTTGTTCCTGATACCATATCTTTGTGGATGCTGGTTAATTATGTTGCTTCTGTTAGGACATTACAAGGGATCTTGATAGGGAAGAAACCTTTGGTCGGAGAATATGGTAACATCATGCATGTCGGGGTATCTCTGGATGATGGAACATTGGAACACCTGTATTCTTCCTCATAAGAGGGCATCTCAAGGGCATGGAAACCCAAGGCATCCCACATTGATCATGAGGTATCTTATACCAGAGGCATGTCTTTGAGGTTTTCCTTGAATTTCCATGTTTAACATAGGGTATTCCATGATTTTAACATCTAACATAGACAATTACACCAAAGGCATGTATTTTAAGGTTTTCCTCAGGCATCTCATGTTTAACACGAGGTAGACCGTGAGTTTAACGTCTTGTGGAGACAAAATGAGAGTGATCAAAATACCCCATGGAGACAGATCATATCGGCACATCTATAGGAGGGATAACTTGGAATGTTTACTAGATGGATGGATCAAAATTCCCAATGAGGGAATACCCAAAAGTAGTGCATCCCACAAAGGGGACAATTTCACACCATGAAGGCTAATCTAAATGCCACAAAGGGCAGATTAGGAAGGTGGATCCTAAAAAGGGGGGCACCAAGCTTTACCATTGGTTGGGATTGAACCTCAGGGAGGATTCATAGATAACCTATGTATAATATAGGGATTAAAACCCACGTAGTTCGAATGAGTGATTTGAGGCTTACACAAGGCTAGAGGCCCTTCATAAGAGGATCACTCTTAGTTGGAGGAATATGAATTATGTAGGGATTATGAATGGTTAGCTCCCTGAGTACCACAAAAGTACCAATTGGATGGATGGAATGATCTCATCAGGATGTGGCAAGACGAGTAAGAATCAGGATGGATGATGGAGGATTGGGAGTAGTGGATGAGATGAATGGGATGGAACTGATGTGAAGATGACAGTGTTGGGATTAAACCTCAGGGAGGATTCTTATGTATTCCAATGGATGGGAATAAAATTCCATGTAGTTCGGTATAGGGAATAAAATCAGGGTGTACACAAATGATAGTGATCAAAAGACACGTTGGGGCTTATGCATGGTTAGCAGCCCATCATAAGAGGGACACTCTTGGTTGGAGGAGTATGGTCAAGTGCAGGGCTTTTGCATGGTTAGCTGCCCAGGAAAATGGGACAAGTGGTTGGGGTGTAAACAAAGGAAAACAACTCTACACATGGAAGGGATTACACATGGTTAAGTTTTTGGGTCTTTTAATGGTTATTATCACTTTAATAATAATTATTTTATTGATTTCTCATCAATTAAATAATTTATGCATCATTAAAGTATAAGTATTTAAGGTAATTATTTGTTTCCTAAAAATTATAAATAAATTATCATGATAAAGAAAAAAATTTATCTTTAAAATGATTATTTATAATTACATTTATCTTATGTATAACCTTATACTAAAAATGGTACTGTTATTAAAATTTGAGTAAGACATATTTAAATTTTCTTTAAAGAAAATAAATAAAATGTCCTAATATCATCCAAGTGGCTTCCAAAGGACACCATTTCAACCCAAGGATGATTTAGGTCAAAAAAAACTATCTAATGATATTAAGAAAAGTGTTAGGGTAATTTTATAATATTATGTTTACTCTTAATTACCCAATTTACCCTTTTACCGTATTAATAAAAATTACGGAAGTTACCATTCATAAAGACAAAAACTAAAATAAATATATTTACATAATTTGGACCTAATGATTACAAATATGGAATTCATTTTTCAAATTCAAAACATAGAATTTGTAGTAATTAATTTAAAATTAATCTCATTGTCGAAATTAGAAAATGGATTTTAAAAGTTAAAACATTGAAAAAGATTAAAATGTTTTTACATATAAATTAAACATAAAATTAATGCAAATGACCTAATTTATATTAACTAATAGAAATATATTCTATTTATACTTTAAAACCATTCAATAATATAATTTATCTATATAAATTGTTTTGATGAAAAAAGTTGTTTTCAATTAAAATTTAGTATATTTTTACTATTCATCAAAACATGAAAGTTATCAGAAAAATATCAAAAATTCATCCAAAGTAAATTTTTAAATCTTGCTTCTAAATAAGAGTTTTATATTATCATATAAAAATTATTAATGTGTCAAAATTTTACTTTAAAAATGGTTCACCATTAAAAGGCGATAAAATTACCCTTTTGAAAAATATAGGTTTTTATATATAAAATAGGGTTTATTCATACCCAATGAAAAAATTATCTATTATATGAATATCAAAAATATTTTATTAAGTATATAAAATATACATTTCATTAATTTTATTTACTAATAGTAATTCACTCAATTTACTAATATAAAAAACACAAATATATAATTGATTTATATTTTTCATAAATGATTGATAGCCAATGAATTCACCATAAATTTTCATAAGTAAGTTATATTTATTCCCACTAACTTAACGACTATGTTATAATTATCATTTTATACTAAGGGCATCTCTTTGTTCATTTAAACTCACAATTTCATGCAATGAAAGATATTGAAAAATTAAAATTATTTAAAATATTTTATAAAAATATCCGGGTGTTACATTCTACCCCCCTTAAAATGAATTTTACCCTCAAAATTTGTCACTTAGATACAAAAAGATGAGGATGCCGCTGCCCCATCACATCCTTAAATTACCACATAGCTTCCTCAAATTGGTGGTTCCACCATAAAACTTTAACCAAGCGAGTGGTGTTATTTCGTAGAACTTTTTCCTTACGATCCAAAATCTCTATCAATTGTTCTTCATAAGAAATATCTTTCTCTATTGGTTAAAATTATGAGTTCAGTACATGTAAAGGATCAGGTATGTACTTTACCAAGATAGATACATGGAACAAATCATGAACTTGAGAGAGATTCTATGGAAGCGTTAATCGGTAATCTACCTTCCCAACATGATCTGGAATTTTAAAAGTACCAATATACCTAGGTCTCAACTTTCCCTTCTTTACAAATATCATTACTCTCTTCCATGGAGATATTTGTAGAAACATATTTCCACCCAATTCAAACTATAGGTATTTTCTTTAGTTGTCAGTATAAATTTTTTGTCGACTCTAAGCTTCTCTTATGTGTTTTTGAATAGATATGACCTTTTTTTTCATTTCACCAACAAGATCAGGTCCTAATAGATTTCCTTCCCCAAATTCATCCCAGTAAGTTGGAGATCTGCACTTATTTCCATAGAGGGATTCATAAGGAGCCATATAAATACTGAAGTGAAAGTTATTATTGTAAGAAAATTCCACCAAAGGAAGGTGTTGATCCCAACCACCTTTGAAATCCATAGAGTAAGCTCTCAACATGTCTTATAGATTTTTCATTATCCTCTCATAATGATTGTCTATCTGAGGATAATAAGAAGTGTTGAAACTTAAATCTGTATCTAGAGCCTACTGAAGACTTCGCCAGAACTTTGAGGTAAACCTAGGATCCGGATCATATATAATGGAAATTGGTACTCTATGTAATCTTATAAATTGATTTACATATATCCTATCAAGATGATCAAGATATAAATTATCTTTAATAGAAATGAAGTGTGCCAACTTTGTAAGGTGATCAACTATAACCCATATAACATTATGGCCTTTAGATGTTTTGGTAAGTCTGATGACAAAGTCCATAATGATGTTTTCTCATTTCTATTCTAGTATGGGTAATGGTTATAACATCACCTTAGATTTATGTCTCTTATCCTAAACTTGATGACAAATCAAGCATCAAGAGATATATTTGACAACATATCATTTCATTCTATACCACCAGAAATAATATTTCAGGTTCATGTACATATTTGTGCTTCTAGGATGAATAGACAATGAAGAACTATGAGCCTCATCCAAAAACTCCTTTAATCCTGGTATGGGAGGAATACAAACCTAGTTCTTGAACCTTATTATTCTATCACAATAACAGTTAAATTCAAGAAAATTTCTCACCTTCTTTTTTAGATTTATATCTTCCTTCTGCACCTCCTTAATCTTCACCTATATATATGGTTGAACATTCATTTGATAAAGATAAGATTTCTCCCCTTTCTTTTAAAATTTCAAGATCCATATTTTTGAAATCCATAAATATTGGATCTTTTGTGATCCTCATCATGGATAGGATATCATGGTCCCTTCAACTCAAAGCATCTACCACTTTATTCGTTTTCCCATGGTGGTAATGTATTGAGCAGTCGTAATCTTTAATCAACTCTAACCATCTTCTTTGATGCATATTAAGCTTCTTTTGGGTGAAAATATACTTTAAACTTTTATGATCAGTATAAATATGAAACCTTTAACCATAAAGATAATGCCTCCATATCTTTAGTGAAAATATTACCGCGACTAACTACAAATCATGATTTAGGTAATTTTTCTCATGGATTTTCAATTATCACGAGGCATAAGCTATCACCATATCATTTTTCATGAGAAAACATCCCAGTACTTTCTTGGATGCATCACTGTAGATCACAAACCTTTCTCCACTACAAAGTAGTGTGAGCACAGGTGCACTAACTAACCTTCTTTTTATCTCTTTGAAATTCTTTTCACATTCCTACTTCCACACGAACTTGACTCCTTTTTGAGTTAACTTGGTGATTGGATTAGATAAATGTGAGAAATATTTCACAAAACGTCCATAATATCCATCCAAACCAAGAAAAATCTGGATCTCAATTACAGTTGTTGGTCTCGACCAACTTTCAATAACTTCTATTTTTACTGGATCTATATATATCCCATATCTTGAGATTATGTGACCCATAAATGAAAATTTATGAAGCCAAAATTCACACTTGGTAATTTTTTCATAAATATTATCCTTTCTTAGGGTATTCAATACAATTATCAAGTGATCTTCATGATCTTCCTTTCTCTTCAAATATCATCTATAAATACTACCACAAACTGATCAAGATAGTATCTAAATACTCTTTTTATTAGATCCATGAAGGTAGAGGGGGAAGAGGATATTTTTTCTTGATAGTGATATTGTGAAGTTCTCAATAATTAATGTAGAGTCTCATTGATCCATCTTTCTTCTTAACAAATAGAACAGGTGCACCCTAAGGTGATGCACTAGGGTATATTAATCCCTTGTTAATATTCTCTTGGAGTTTCTTCTTCAATTCTTGCAACTAAATTCAGGCCATTATATAAGGTGTCTTTGAAATAGGTATAACACCCATTATGAGTTATATTGAAAAATCAACCTCAAAATTTGGTGGAAGACCTATAATTTCTTCCATAAAGACATCATCAAACTCTCATACAATGGGTGTATTATTAATTGTGAGTTTCTCCCCAACCATTTGAGATAAATAAACTTCATTTATAGGAATCAAGACCCATAAGATGGATGAAATTTTTACTGGAAGGTCATATTCATCCTTGCACTAATAAATAATCATAGATTGATCCAGAATATAAAATGTGACTTCCCTTACTTGGAAATTGATATGAGATCCATATAGATAAATCCAACCCATTCCAAGAATCACATCAAATTCCACTATAGTAAGAATTATAAGATTTTCAAGAAGTACTTTCCCACAAACTTCAACCGGAGAAGCATTATAAACTTTTGATACAACCATTGTGCCATTAAGAGTTGTCACAACTAACTCAACATCTAAGTGTTGAGGTAATATGAAGATACCCTTAGAAAATTATTAATAAATAAAAGAGTGGGTGGATCCATAATCAAATAAACCATTTTCTACTTTAGAGTGGATGGTAAGTATACCTTTCACCACTTCATTATCATACTCCACATCACTGATAACGATTTCATGTGAATTTCTTTTTTTCTTTTACCTTAAGAGTTTTTTGACATAAATCATCATAAATAACCTTTGGATTAGGGAATTGATTGGAATAATTCCCCATATCCTTGAAATTTTAACATTGAAGCGTAGGAGGTGCATTATGTGTAGCCTTTTCTATATTCGCATCATTAGAAATCTTTTACCCATCACTTTGACATTCAACTACCTGATGACCTTCTCTTCCACACTTAAAACACTTGTTAGTACCTTTAAGAAAATTTACTCTATGTTTCTTTTAACACTTTGATCATAAGGAAAAACTCATCTTATTTTCAGTGTGGTCTTTATATTTTCCCTTGAATACCATTTTTCTCTTCTTATCAAACCCATAGGATTGATGGGTTACTCCAATCTCTATCACAACCTTAAGAGCACATCAAATGATTTTATCATAAATATTGAAGTCCCTTATGGATAATTCCCTTCAGAGAATTGGTTTTAATCCACTAAAGAATCAATCAATCTTACTCTAATGTTGAATAATAATTCCATAAGCATACCTTGCAAGTCTGGTAAAATTTACTTCATAGGTACCAAAATATCCATCGCCCTTTTTATTAAATTCAAGGAAATCCTTCTCCATCTTTGTTCAAATAATACGAGGAAAACACTTATTAAAAAATAAGTTCTTAAACTCATCCCATTCCATGGATTAAATTTCATATCTTTGCCTAGTATTATTGTTAAGATTCCACCATTGATTAGCTTCACCTTCCAAATGATAGACTTCCAAGATGAATTTATCATGTTATGAACATTAGAGAACTGAAAATATCTTTTCATTGGTAATAATCCATTGTTCATCAATTAGTGGATTAGAAGACCCATTGAAAGAAGGTAGACGTATCCTCATGAAGGAATTAATAGAATGTTGATCCCTCCTTTGTTCGTTTTGAAGTCCTGTATGATTCATAGCTTGTGAAAGTTGTCTGATCATAGAAACAAGGTTTTTCATTCTAGCTGCCATAACATTCAGTTGCTCAGGAGGAAAATCATTGCATTTACCATCACATTCACCATTAATGTGGTTCTTCCAGGTTCTAACCATTGACTAAAACCAAGAAGCATAGTATGGGAAACACTAACTATAATGGAAAAACCACATAATAAAGAATAAAATTTCAATTTAGTACATTTTAGGTTTTATCCTAGGTTATTCATGATCATTTATAAAAAACTAGGATTGTAACCTATACTTCGACATATATTTAGGGTTCTTCCTATGTTTTTATCATCCTAGTTTATAAAGGTTAATTATACCTTTCCTATGATACCAACTGTAGCCACCCATACTTTACATACAATGATATTACATCAAAATTGAAGAATATTCATTAAAAAATATAAAAAATCCATGCAGGACCATATAGGTATAGTGTCTTTAGAAATTGGGAACCATAAACAACTGGTTTATAAGACATATTCATTGTCTTCTACTTATTTCATCAGAACTAGACCCCTTTTTGACATATCTTACTTAATACCCTTCTTCATGACCTAAGGAAAAGAAACATATGAAAGGGTGATATCAGATGCTCAATAAGGGTAAAAAAGGAGATATCAATCATATCATAATCATAAGACATAAGAACATAACATTTGAAAATCGTATCGTGTATATGAAAGATCGTGATATCATACCATGGGATAAATCATAAAAGTCCATAAGAATCAATGAATGTAATCCCAAAAGACATAACAAAAGACATGAAATTTTGTGGCATACACATAAGTATATAAAATTATTTCATATTATTCAATGCTCATTTCCAAGGCCATCATAGCAGACAAAGTCCATTACTGAAATGAGCTCACTCCTTGTTCCAGTCCTGTATTACTGAACCGAGATCATTTACCATTTCAACCCTGTATATATCATGATATATAAATATTTAACCAATATATTGGAGGTAGATATAGTCCCCAACCATATAATAATGTAATTATTCTTACCTGTGCCACAAAAACATAAATCATTCATCATAGCATAACCCAAGTAATAAAATGAGTTTCTAAAACATCATCCCATCATAATCCATATAAAGAAAATGGATTTCATAAATATAATTCCATCATAAACACAATCAAACCATAGTAATAATAGGAATATAAACATAACACTATTTAAACAATGTCATCTTAGAAGTAAAATATTTTTGATAAAACACTTGAGATTAATTCTTGAGGAAAATATACTTTCTTCTTAAAAAATGTTTTCTTTTCTCAAACTGCCATGAAATTTTAATAGAAAATAATTTAATTGAAAATAAAATTGAAATATTTTAAAGTAATATTTATGGAAAGAATGTATTATGAAATTTTAATAATCCTTTCATGTTGTATAAGTTAAAAGAAAACAATATTTTCGTACTTTTGTCAGAAAGTCAAAAAGTACCTTGTATTGAAAAATAATAAAATATTACTTTCATAACATTTAAAAAAAATTAAACAATGGTTTAAATTGACTTTAATATTACATATTTAGGGAAAATTGATGTGGATGACAAATATACCCTAGTAAATACTTACGTATAAACAATCTTGGATAATAATGAGATTGAAATATTATCCCTTACCATAGGTCCAATTTCTTTTGTATGTATCCTAACCTAATGTATAATGATTTAAATAATTTAATTGAATTATTTTTTAATCATAGTAATTTTTATGATTTCATATATGATCATATTATCATCCGTTTGTTAGTAACATTATTACTCGTCCATCGAGTGTTAACTTCTTTATTTTCTTACGCATGTTTTATCGGATAAGTTCATGATCCTATTATTAGGTTATAGTTGTACCATTTACAAAATTATATTATTATAATATATATTATATTTATTAATTACATTCATTTATATAATAATTCTTTAATTAAGATCATATAGAATGAATCTAATCGCATAGTGGAGACGGTAGGTCGTACGTACACACGAGTGACGATATCATTCTCATAATTATTGAATGGTATTAAAGTGGATGGTGTATAATATTTCAGAATCAATATCATGTTATAATAATAATATATAGTTATTATTTATATCATTATACCCATCCAAGTAATTTGGTGGTGAAAAATAGATTACACCACAGCGTGGAGATGGTAAGCCGTACGTACGCACGCATGGTGATTTTGTTTTTCCTAGGATGGATAGAATATAGAATATAGTTGTTTAATAATAATAAAAACATATAAGTATATAATTGATAGTTTAGTTATTAATTTATAATTAAACAACTCATAAAGAGTAAGTAGAAGAAGAAATAATTTTCAAAGAATCGGTAGAGAAGATTACATCTTCTTCAACGTGCTCCCTCTAAATCTCCTCGTAAACCACTAGAGTTGGTATTTGAAGAAGACCAAAACATCTATAATTTAACTAGGGAAGTTTATAAATGAAAATAGAAGGGTATTTCTAAGCTTTAAGGCTAAAAGTGAAGTTAATAGGTGATGGGGGAGGTTATCTTTAATAATTAAGGTGAGGGGCACTTTTGGGATCTCCAAAAATATTAATTTATAATAAAATTAAAATCCATAAAAAACCTCCAAAATGTCTCAATTTAAAATATTAGATGATATAGGGTTTTAATATCATCAACCAATAAAATTTAGAAAAGTTTTTCTATCAATTAAAACTTTATCATTTTAATTAACACTTAGTTATTCTATTTAATTTTTAACTAGGGTAATAAATATTTCAATATTAAAATGGTGAAATATTTACTTATTTGATGTCAATTAGACCATAAATAAATACATTATAATAGTTTAGATCATATAATAATTATTATATATTTTTAAAAAATGTTTAATGATTTTTAAATAATTTAATAAAATATTATTTTGATAAACAATCAATAGTGTCAATTTTGACACTATTCAATTCATTGAGTTTTAAAAATATTAAAATAACATGATAAATTCAAAAAATATATTTTATTATATTACTAAGAGGTCAAGGTAATCTATAAAATTAATTGGAAATATTAATTATCCAAAATTATATTTATTTTAATATTTTAATAACATTTATTTGTCATCTCCATTAGTAAAATAATCACAACATTAATTTGTGTAATTATTTAATACACTTATTTGTTGAATAAAAATTAAAAATAAAATACTATGATTAATATAAATATACTATATTTCATAATAATGCTTTTAGTTGAATATATCTTCTAGAAAATCCAATATTAAACATGTTATACTTAACATGAATGTGACAAGTTTATCATCACTTTAAATAAAATAATACAAGTGTCATAATCTCTTCTATAAGGATAAAAATGTTCAATAACTCTAACCTTGGATGATTATGGTTGATATATACTCTAAAAATATGATTTTTCAAGTGTTTGGGTCTTTTAATGGTTATTTTCGCTTTAATAATAATTATTTTATTGATTTCTCATCAATTAAATAATTTATCCATCATTAAGGTATAAGTCTTTAAGGTAATTATTTATTTTCTAAAAATTATAAATAAATTATAATGATAAAGAAAAATATTTGAGATTTAAAATTAGCATTTATAATCAAATTTATCCTCTGTATAACCTTATATTAAAAATGGTATAGTTATTAAAATTTGAGTAAGACATATTTAACTTTTCTTTAAATAAAATAAATTAAATGTCCTAATCTCATCCAAGTAGATTTCAAAGAACACCATTTAAACCCAAGTATTATTTAGGTGAAAAAATATTATCCAATGATATTAGGAAAAGTGATAGGGTAATTTTATAATATTATGTTTACCCTTAATTACTTGATTTACCATTTTATCGTATTAATAAAAATTACCAAAGTTACTATTCATAAATCCAAAAAATAAAATAAAGCTATTTATATAATTTGGATATAATGATTACAAATATTAATCCAATTTTTAAAATTCAAAACACACAATTTTTAGCAATTAATTTAAAATTAATCCCATTTTCGAAATGAGAAAATGAGTTTTACAAGTTAAAACATTGCAAAAAATCAAAATATTTTTACATCTAAATTCAACATAAAATTAATGAAAATGATCTAAATTATATTAACTGATAAAAATATATTCTATTTATACTTTAAAACCGTTGAATAATATAATTTATCCATATAAATTATTTCGATGAAAAAATTTGTTTTCAATTAAAATTTAGTGTATTTTTACTATTCATAAAAACTTGAAAGTTATCAGAAAAATATCAAAAATTAATCCAAAGTAAATTTTTATATAACAATTCCAAATAATAGTTTTATGTTTTCATATAAAAATTATTAATGTGTCAAAATTTTACTTTAAAAAGAGTTCTCCATTAAAAGGCGGTAAAATTATCCTTTTAAAAAATCTAGGTTTTTATACATAAAATGGGGTTTATTTGTACCCAATGACAAGAATATTTATTGGATGAATATAAAAAATATTTTATTAAGTATATAAAATATATATTTTATTAATTTAATTTACTAATAGTAATTCACTCAATTTATTGATACAAAAAACACAAATATATAATTGATTCATATTTTTCATAAATAATTGGTGGCTAATGAATTCACAATAAATTTTCATAACTTAGTTATATTTATTCTTGATAACCTAAAGGATAGGTTATAATGGTCATTTTATACTAAGGGAATCTTGAAGTTTGTTTAAACTCACGATTGTGTGCAATGAAAGCTATTGAAGAATTAAAATTATTTAAAATATTTCATAAAATTATCTGGGTGTTATAGTTGTTGTTGTCCATGAAGATCTGCAAGAATAGATTCTGGGAAGCAACCTTTATGTTTGACAATTGGTGTGATGATATTAATAGAGTTGTGACATGTTCTAGAGTTAAGGAAGCATTATCTATATTAGTTTGGAAAGAGGTTTTTGAGCAGCTATTGTGTACAACCTAAATAGATTTTGGTTATAATATTAAAATATACCTTGAACGAAAGATGAATAAGTTAAAGTTATAAAGGATCCATATAAGTTATATTGTGCTTAAAATATTCTATTAATACCCATTGGATTATGTTTTTAAGTGATTAATAAGGTATGAAGTTTCTTTAAATAATATTATAATTCATCTTAAGAAAGTCTACAACTTGGAGTTGAAACTAGAAAAATTGCAAAGTCCTAGATCATAAAACATTGAGCCAGAACCTAAAACTTTAGAATAATGCTCTGAGTGATTGTAAGGATATAAAACGAGGTTAGAAAAGTAGAAAAGGGATGATAATAAATCTTTACTCATGTATCTTAAATCTTAATCATAAACTTTTGATTCAAATTTAAGTCTTTGATTGTAAAGTTCCATCATTGTAAGACTTCGGGTGACCGTATGTCTTCAGGAGTCTATCAGAAAATTAAAAAAGGCACTAGTGTAAGATTTGTGTTGAGCATAAGACTTTAGATCATAATTATTAAACTAAATGTAATAATTTATCTCTATATTTTAAATAGAATACTATGTTCGATAGTGTATATGACACGCAACATCAAGGTTTAACAAATCAGGAAATATTATTATTTAAATGTGACCACTATAACCTAACCATTAAAATAGAAGGTATAAATAGTATTAAATAGTTTCTGAAATACATATAAATTTCATACTCAATATAAATTTATTTATTATTTCTTAGGAAATAATCACTCAATTTTTAGTAAAGTCATTTTATGCTTTAAAAATACTTTTTATAAAAAACGATTTTAATTGATTTTTGTGAGAAAATATTATAATTAATTTCTAAAACTTTAAGAAAATGTATTTTATAAATTTAAATTTATTTTTTAAATCATCATATCAAAATTATATTATAGTCAAATTTTGAGATTTTTCTGAAAAGTTTGATTTTTCAATGAATAGTGAAAAAAGACTAATTTTATTGAAAAATATATTTTCTTTTAAAGTATTTATAAATTAAAATTATATTTTGGTATAGTTTTAAAATTTAATTAGATCACTTTTATTAAAAATAATCTAATAATATTATTTTTAATTAATTTTATACTTGAATTTAGTATATAATTTTTTGTACCTAAAAAGGCATTTTTATGAAAAACTGTTTTTCATCGCGTTTTGAAAGTTTAATTTTAAATTAAATTCTGACACTTCTGTGTTTTGAATATTTAAACATGGATTAAATATTTGGATTTAGGTGGTAAAATTTTTATCAATAGGTCTATTTTATTTTTTTTCATTATAAATATCAACTTCAGTATTTTTTATTACCACGGTAAAAGGGTAAATCAGATAATTAAGGTTAAAAATATAATGATAGAATAAAAAATGACTCTAACACTTGAATTAATTTTATTATATGATTATATATAATCCATAATCATACAAAATTCAAATATATATCATTTTTTCATTTATCCATGATTTTGACCTTTATATTATTTTTTATAAAGAAAAATAAAAAATGTCATTCTCTTTGTTTTATTATCTCTAACATTTAGACATAGGAATAAAGAAAGGACATTCTTGGTTATAAATACTTATTTAAAATATAAATGTTTTTTTAATCATGGTAATTTATTTATATTTTTTAGTAATAAAAATAATTACCTTAAATTCTTATGCAATATTGACATAGTGATTGTGCAGGCGGCGGAAAAATCAATAAAATGATTTTAAAAACTCTAAAAATAATATTATTTAAATTAATTAATGTGTTACACAATTTTTTAGATAAAAATAACATATTATAGAGGTTTTAATGTATTATATTTTAACTCCATTATTGTCTTGTACTTTTAAAATTCAAATTAATTGAATAGTTCCAAAATTGACATTAATATGATTTTATAATAAATAATATTTTATTAAATGATTTTAAAATAAAAAAATACTATGTTTAGACAATTTATTAGAATATAGATTTAAATATAAACCATAGTCCATTTATGGTTCAATTTCCTCTTTATAGTAACTTTCTTGATTTCTAAAGAGTAAAATCTTTAATACCGCGATAATTATCAAAAAGGGTTAAAACATGTTAAAATAAAAAGATAAGGGTGAAAAAGTCACTTAAATTTGTACAATTTTTATTTTATGAGATTATTTATACCCATAATCATCCTATATTCAAATTATATTAGTTTTTTCTATTTGTATAAGAAAATTAATTTATATTAATTTAATATATTAAGAAATTCCAAGAGTGTCCCTCCCCTCTCTTATAAAAGGGATCCTCCTATAATCATTTTTTAACACTTAAAAAGGATTTTGGTTTATAAAATAACTACCTAAATAAATTAATTACATCCATATACACATCCCAGAGGCTTTTTTTATTATAAAACTATCCTAGGAGAAATTTTGGTGTAAACCTTAAGAGACAGTCTAAAGAAGAGATATCGTTCTCAACTAGGTGTTTTTGTTTTATTTATTCTTATGCCTCCTCCAAATATTACTTAACCATGATGATATAATAACATAAGTATCTACCATATAATAATATGATATTATGTTTATGTAATGACATATATTCATCTCTAACCTCCATCAAATGGGAAAAGAATCCATTATTCATGTGTATGACGGACTACCGCCTCACGAACTGATGTAATTCATTTTCCATCACCGCCTCTCATAGATGGTTATAATGATGGATTATATATATATATATATGATATTTATGACATATTTATCATTATATAAAGATAATATAACACCTATTTTCTTACCTTTCCATTCATTGAAAATGATAACGTCGTTCGTTTGTACTTGTGGATCACCACCTCCACAAAACGATGTGATTCATTTTTCATCACTACATCACATGGATTATATGTATAATTTTTTTAAAGAAATAACATGGTATTTATGATATAATGGTCATTATTTAAGGATAGAATAATACTTACATTCTTTCCATAATTATCATTGAAAAATGGAAATGTTACTCATGCGTATGTATGACTTACCATCTTCATGATTATAACATAGTTTATATTTCATAAACATATTTTATGGTCGGGTTAGAAGTAAAATTGATATATAAAATTATAATTATATCATGATTATTATTTTGTAGATTTTTTAATAATGAAATCTTTGACTATAGTTATCCTACCAAAGTCATTTTGTACACATGAGCCGAATATCATCAAAACATTCAACGTAAGTTCAATTTATCAAGTAATTGTATATAACATGGTAATAAGTGAAATAAAAGGAATAAAAAATATATAATTGATTTATATTTTTCATAATTGATTTATATCCAATGAATTCACCATAAATTTTCATAATTTAGTTATATTTATTCCCACTAACCTAACGACTATGTTATAATGATCATTTTATACTAAGGGCATCTCTCTGTTCGTTTAAACTCACAATTGCATACAATGCAAGCTATTGAAAAATTAAAATTATTTAAAATATTTATTAAAAAATCTGAGTGTTACATTCTACCCTCCTTAAACTAATTTTTTCCCTCAAAATTCATCACTTAGATACAAAAAGACGAGGATACCTCTGCCTCATCACATCCTTAAATTACCACACAGCTTCCTCAAATTAGTGGTTCCACCATAAAAATTTAACCAAGCGAGTGGTGTTATTTTGTAGAACTTTTTTCTTATGATCCAGAATCTCTATTGGTTATTCTTTATAAGAAATATCTTTCTCTATTGGTTCAACATATGAGTTTAGTACATGTTAAGGATAGAGTATGTAATTTCTCAAGATAGATACATGGAACAAATCATGAACTTGAGAGAGATTCTATAGAAGCGTTAATCGGTAAGCTACCTTCCCAACATGATCTGGAATTTCAAAAGGACCAATATACCTAGGTCTCATATTTCCCTTCTTTAAAAATCTCATTACTCTCTTCCATGGAGATATTTGTAGAAACACCTTTCCACCCACTTCAAACTATAGGTTTTTTCTTCAGTTGTTAGTATAAATTTTTTGTCAACTCTGAGCTTCTCTTATGTGTTGTTGAATAGATCTGACCTTTTTTGTCATTTCATCAACAAGATCAGGTTCTAATAGCTTTCCTTCCCCAACTTCATCCCAGTAAGTTGGAGATCTACACTTCTTTCCATAGAGGGATTCATAAGGAGACATCTAAATACTGAAGTGAAAGCTATTATTATAAGAAAATTCCACCAAAGGCACGTGTTGATCCCAACCACCTTTGAAATACATAGAGTAAGCTCTCAACATTTCTTATATATTTTTCATTGTCCTCTTATACTGACTATCTATCTGAGGAAAATAAGTAGGGTTGAAACTTAACTCTGTATCTAGAGCCTACTAAAGACTTCGCCAGAACTTTGAGGTAAACCTCAGATCCTCATCATATATAATGGAAATTGGTACTCTTTGTAATCTTATAAATTCCTTTACATATATCCTGTCAAGCTGATCAAGATATAAATTATCTTTAATATCAATGAAGTGTGCCAACTTTGTAAGGCGATCAACTATAACCCATATAACATTATGGCCTTTAGATGTTTTGGTAAGTCTGATGATAAAGTCCATAGTGATGTTTTCTCATTTTCAATCTAGTATGGGTAATGGTTGTAACATCCCATTAGATTTCTATCTCTCATCCTTAACATGATGACAAACCAAGCATCTAGAGAGATATTTGACAACATCTCTTTTAATTACATACCACTAGAAAGACTCTTCCAGGTTCATGTACATCTTTGTGCTTCCAGAATGAATAGACAATGAATAACTATGAGCCTCATCCAAAAACTCCTTTAATTCTAGTTTGGGAGGAATAAAAACCTAGTTCTTGAACCTTATTATTCTATCACAATAACGATTGAATTCAAGAACATTTCTCACCTTCTTTTTTAGATTTATATCTTCCTTCTACACCTCCTTAATCTTCACCTATATAGATGGTTGAACATTCATTTGAGAAAGATAATATTTATCCCCTTTATTTTAAAATTTCAAGATCCATCTTTTTCAAATCCATAAATATTGGATCTTTTGTGATCCTCATCATGAATATGATATCATGGTCCCTTCAACTCAAATCATCTACCACTTTATTCTTTTTCCCATGGTGGTAATGTATTGAGAAGTCGTAATCTTTAATCAACTCCAACCATCTTCTTTGATGCATATTAAGCTTATCTTGTGTGAAAATATACTTAAAACTTTTATGATCATTATAAATATGGAACCTTTCACCATAAAGATAATGCCTCCATATCTTTAGTGCAAATATTACCGCGACTAACTCTAAATCACAATTTAGGTAATTTTTCTCAGGGATTTTCAATTTTCGTGAGGCATAAGCTATCACCATATCATTTTGCATGAGAAAACATCCCAGTACCTTCTTGGATTCATCACAATAGATCACAAACCTTTCTCCACTACAAAGTAGTGTGAGAACAGGTGTACTGAATAACCTTCTTTTTAGCTCTTTGAAATTATTTTCACATTACTATGTCCACACAAACATGACTCCTTTTCGAGTTAACTTGGTGATTGTATTAGATAATCGTGAAAAATATTTCACAAAACGTCCATAATATCCATCCAAACCAAGAAAAATCAGGATCTCAATTACAGTTGTTGGTCTCGACCAACTTTCAATAACCTATATTTTTACTAGATCCATAGATATCCCATATCTTGAGATTATGTGACCCAAAAATGAAAATTTATGAATCCAAAATTCACACTTGGTAAATTTTTCATAAATATCCTCCTTTCTTAGGGTATTCAATACAATTATCAAGTGATCTTCATGCTCTTCCTTTCTCTTCAAATATCATCTATAAAGACTACCACAAACTGATCAAGATAGTCTCTAAAGACTCTTTTTATTAGATCCATGAATATAGAGGTGGAAGAGGATATTTATTCTTGATAGTGATATTGTGAAGTTCTCAATAATTAATGTAGAGTCTCATTGATTCATCTTTCTTCTTAACAAATAGAACAGGTGCACCCTAAGGTGATGCACCAGGGCATATGAATCCCTTGTTAAGATTATCTTGGAGTTTCTTCTTCAATTCTTGCAAATCAATTGGGGATATTCTATAAGGTGTATTTTAAATAGGTATAGCACCCAGTATGAAATCTATTGAAAACTCAACCTCATAATTCTGTGGAAGTCCTAGAAATTCTTCTAGAAAGACATCATCAAACTCTCATAAAATGGGTGTATTCTTAATTTTGATTTTCTCCCCAACCATTTGAGATAAATAACATTCATTTATAGTAATCATGACCCATAAGATGGATGAAATTTCTAATGGAAGGTCATATTCATCCTTGCACTGATAGATAATTATAGATTGATCCAAAATATAAAATGTGACTTCCCTTCCTTGGAAATTGATATGAGATCTATATAGAGAAATCAAACCCATTCCAAGAATCACATCAAATTCCATTATAGGAAGGATCATAAGATTTTTAGGAAGTACTTTCCCACAAACTTTAACCAGAGAAGAATTATAAACTTTTGATTCAACCATTGTGCCATTAAGAGTTGTCACAACTAACTCAACATCTAATTATTGAGGTAATATGAAGATACCATTAGAAAATTCTTAAGAAATAAAAGAGTGAGTGGATCCATAATCAAATAAAACATTTTCTACTTTAGAGTGGATGGTAAATGTACCTTTCACCACTTCATTATCGTACTCCACATCACTGATAGTGATCACATGTGAATTGATTTTGTCTTTGACCTTAAGATTTTTTGACGTCAATCATAATAAATAACCCTTGGATTGGGGAATTGATTGGAATAATGCCCCATATCCTTGAACTTGTAACATTGAAGCATATGAGGTGAATTATGTGTATCCTTTTCTCTATTCGCATTATTAGACATCTTTTACCCATCACTTTGACATTCAACAACCTGATGGCCTTCTCTTCCACACTTAAAACACTTGTTAGTCCCTTTAAGACAATTTACTCTATGTTTATTTTAACACTTTGAGCATAAGAAAAAACTCATCTTATTTTCAGTGTGGTCTTTATATTTTCCCTTGAATCCCATTTTTCTCTTCTTATCAAACCCATAGGATTGATGGGTTACTCCAATCTCCATCTCAACCTTGAGAGCAAATCAAATGATTTTCTCATAGCTATTGAAGTACCTTATGGATAATTCCCTTCAGAGACTTGGTTTTAAGCCACTAAAGAATCGATAAATTTTACTCTCAGGTTGGATAATAATTCCAGAAGCGTACCTTGCAAGTCTTGTAAAATTTTATTCATAGGTACCAAAAGATTCATCGCCCTTTTTATTAAATTCAAGGAAATCCTTCTCCATCTTTGTTCAAATAATACGAGGAAAACACTTATTGAAAAATACGTTCTTAAACTCATCCCATTACATGGATTCAATTTCATCTCTTTGCCTAGTATTCTTGATAAGATTCAACCACTGATTAACTTCAACTTACAAACGATAGACTTCCAAGATGACTTTATCATGTTCTGAACATTAGAGAACTGAAAATATATTTTCAGTGGTACTAATTCATTGTTCATCCATTAGTGGATTATAAGACCCATTGAAAGAAGGTGGACACTGCCTCATGAAGGACTTAATAGAATGTTGTTCCCTCCTTTGTTCATTTTGAATTCCTGCATGATTCATAGCTTTTGAAAGTTATGTGATCATAGAAACAAGGTTTTTCATTCTAGATCTTGTAACATTCAGTTGATCAGGAGGAAAATCATTGCATTTCCCATCACATTCACCATTAATGTGGTTCCTCCAGGTTCCAATCATTGACTAAAACCAAGAATCATAGTTTGGGAAACACTAAATATAATGGAAAAACCACATAATAAAGAATAAAATTTCAATTTAGTACATTTTAGGTTTTCTCCTAGGTTATTCATGATCATTTCTAAAACACTAGGATTGTAACCTATACTTCAACATATCTTTAGGGTTCTTCCTATTTTTTTTCTCATCCTAGTTTCCAAAGGTTAATTATACCTTTCCTATGATACCAACTATTGCGACCCATACTTTACATACAAATGATATTACATCAAAATTAAAGAATATTCATTAAAAAATATAAAAAATCCATGACAGTACCATATAGGTATAGTGTCTTTAGAAATTGGGAACCATAAACAACTGGTTTATAAGACTTCTTCATTGTCTCCCACTTATTTCATTACAACTAGACCCCTTTTTGACATATCTTACTTAATACCCTTCTTCATGACCTAAGGAAAAGAAACATTTGAAAGGGTGAGATCAAATTCTCAATAAGGGTAAAAAAGGAGATATCAATCATATCATAATCATAAGACATAAGAATATAACATTTGAAAATCTTATCCTGTATATGAAAGATCATGATATCATACCATGGGATAAATCATAAAAGTTCATAAGAATCAGTGAATGTAATCCCAAAAGTCATAACATAAGACATGAAATTTTGTGGCATACACATAAGCTTATAAAATCATTTCATATTATTCAATGCTCATATCCAAGACCATCATTGCAGACAAAGTCCATTACTGAACTGAGCTCACTCCTTATTCCGGTCCCGTTTTACTGAACTGAGATCATTTCCCATTCCATCCCTGTATATATCATGAGATATAAATATTTAACCAATATATTAGAGGTATATACAGTCCCCACCCATATAATAATGAAATAATTCTTACGTGTGCCACAAAAACATAAATCATTCATCATAGCATAACCCAATTAATAAAATGGGTTTCTCAAACATCATTCCATCATAATCCATATAAAGAAAATGGATTTCATAAATAGAATTAAATAATAAACACAATCAAACCATGGTAATAATAGGCATGTAAAAATAACACTATTTAAATAATGTCATCTTAGATGGAAAATATTTTTGATAAAACACTTAAAATTAATTCTTGAGGAAAATATACTTTCTTCTTCAAAAATGTTTTCTTTTCTCAAAATGCCATGAAATTTTAATAGAAAATAATGTAATTGAAAATAAAATTGAAATATTTTAAATTAATATTTATGGAAATAATGTTTTATGAAATTTTAATAATCCTTTCATGCTATATAAATTAAAATAAAACATTATTCTCATACTTTTGTCAGAAAGTCAAAAAGTACCTCGTATTGAAAAATAACAAAAGATTCCTTTCATACCTTTTAACAAAAATTCACCAATGGGTAAAATTGAATTTAAATAATTGTATAAGAATAGAAATAATATTACATATTTAGGAAACATGGATGTGGATGACAAATATACCCTAGTAAATAATTACGTATAAACAATCTTGGATAATAATGAGATTGGAAAATTATCCCTTACCTTAGGTCCAATTTCTTTTGTATGTATCCTAACCTAATGTATAATGATTTAAATAATTTAATTGAATTATTTTTTAATCATAGTAATTTTTTGATATCATATATGATCATATTATTATCCGTTTGTTAGTAACATTATTACTCGTCCATCGAGTGTTAACTTCTTTATTTTCTTACGCATGTTTTATCGGATAAGTTCATGCTCCTATTATTAGGTTATAGTTGTATCATTTACAGAATTATATTATTATAATATATATCATATTTATTAATTACATTAATTTATATAATAATTCTTTAATAAATATCATATAGAATGAATCGAATCGCATAGTGGAGACGGTAGGTCGTACGTACACACGAGCGACGATATCATTCTCATAATTATTGAATGGTATTGAAGTGGATGGTGTATAATATTTCAGAATAAATATAATTTTATAATAATAATATATAGTTATTATTTATATCATTATACCCATCCAAGTAAGGTGGTGGTGAAAAATAGATTACACCACAGCGTGGAGATGGTAAGTCGTACGTACGCACGCGTGGTGATTTTGTTTTTCCTAGGATGGATAAAAGATGGAATATAGTTGTTTAATAATAATAACAACATATCAGTACATAATTGATATTTTAATTATTAATTTATAATTAAACAACTCATGAAGAGTAAGTAGAATAAGAAATAATTTTGAAAGAATCGGTAGAGAAGATTACCTCTTCTTCAATGTGCTCCCTCTAAATCTCCTCGTAAAGCACTAGAGTTAGTATTTTAAGAAGACCAAAACATCTATAATGTAACTAGGGAAGTTTATAAATGAAAATGGAAGGGTATGTCTGAGATTGAAGGCTAAAAGTGAAGTTAAGAGGTTATGGAGGAGGTTCTCTTTTATAATTAAGGTGAGGGGCACTTTTGGGATCTCCAAAAATATTAATTTATAATAAAATTAAAATCCATAAAAAACCTCAAAAATGTCTCAATTTAAAATATTAGATGATATAGGGTTTTAATATCATCAACCAATAAAATTTAGAAAAGTTTTTCTATCAATTTAAACTTTATCATTTTAATTAACACTTAGTTATTCTATTTAATTTTTAACTAGGGTAACAAATATTTCAATATTAAAATGGTGAAATATTTACTTATTTGATGTCAATTAGACTATAAATAAATACATTATAATAGTTTAGATCATATAATAATTATTATATATTTTTAAAAAATGTTTTATGATTTTTAAATAATTTAATAAAATATTATTTTGATAAACAATCAATATTGTCAATTTTGACACTATTCAATTCATTGTTTTTAAAAAAAATTAAAATAACAAGATAAATAAAACCAAATATTTTATTATATTCCTAAGAGGTCAAGGTAATATATAAAATTAATTGGAAATATTAAATATCCAAAATTATATTTATTTTAATATTTTAATAACATTTATTTGTTATCTCCATTAATAAAATAATTACAACATTAATTTTGTGTAATTATTGAATACACTTATTTGTTAAATAAAAATTAAAAATAAAATACTATGATCAATATAAATATACTATATTTCATAATAATGGTTTTAGTCGAATATATCTTCTAGAAAATCCAATATTAAACATGTTATACTTAACATGAATGTGATAAGTTTATCACCACTTTAAATAAAATAATACAAGTGTCATAATCTATTCTATAAGGATCAAAATGGTCAATAACTCGACCCTTGGATGATTATAGTTGATATATACTCTAAACATAAGATTTTTTCCAGTGTTTGTTTCTTTTAATGGTTATTTTCACTTTAATAACAATTATTTTATTGATTTCTCATCAATTAAATAATTTCTCCATCATTAAAGTATAAGTATTTAAGGTAATTATTTATTTTCTAAAAGTTATAAATAAATTATCATGATAAAGAAAAATATTTTAGATCTAAAATGTGTATTTATAATCGATTTTATCCTCTATATAACCTTATATTAAAAATGGTATAGTTATTAAAATTTGAGTAAGATATATTTAACTTTTCTTTAAATAAAATAAATTAAATGTCCTAATCTCATCCAAGTAGCTTTCAAAGGACACCATTTCAACCCAAGGATTATTTAGGTCGAAAAAAACTTATCCAATTATATTAGGACAAGTGATAGGGTAATTTTATAATATTATGTTTACCCTTAATTACTTGATTTACCATTTTATCGTATTAATAAAAATTACCGAAGTTACTATTCATAAATCCCAAAAATAAAATAAAGATATATACATAATTTGGACATACCGATTCCAAATATTTAATCTATTTTTTAAAATTTAAAACAAATAAGTTTTAGTAATTAATTTAAAATTAATCCCGTTTTCGAAATGAGAAAATGAGTTTTAAAAGTTAAAAATTGCAAAAGATCGAAATATTTTTACATCTAAATTCAACATAAAATTAATGAAAATGATCTAAATTATATTAACTGATAAAAATATATTCTATTTATACTTTAAAACCATTCAATAATATAATTTATCTATATAAATTATTTCGTTGAAAAAAGTTGTTTTCAATTAAAATTTAGTGTATTTTTACTATTCATTAAAACGTAAAAGTTATCAGAGAAATATCAAAAATTCATCCAAAGTAAATTTTTATTTACCAATTACAAATAAGAGTTTTATATTGTCATATAAAAATTATTAATGTGTCAAAATTTTACTTTAAAAAGGGTTCTCCGTTAAAAGGTAGTAAAATTACCCATTTAAAAAATATAGGTTTCTATACATAAAATAGGGTTTATTTATACCCAATGACAAGAATATTTTTTGGATGAATATAAAAAATATTTTATTTTGTATATAAAATATATATTTCATTAATTTCATTTACTAAGAGTAATTCACTCAATTTATTAATACAAAAAACTAAAATATATAATTGGTTCATATTTTTCATAAATAATTGGTAGCTAATGAATTTACCATACATTTTCATAAGTTAGTTATATTTATTCATGCTAAACTAAAGGCTAAGTTATAATGGTCATTTTATACTAAGGGCATCTTGCAGCTTTTTTAAACTCACGATTATGTGCAATGAAGGATAATGAAGAATTAAAATTATTTAAAATATTTCCTAAAATTATCTGGGTGTTATAGTTGTTGTGGTCCATGAAGATCTGCACAAATAGCTTCTAGGAAGCAACCTTTATGTTTGACGATTTATGTGATGATATTCATAGAGTTGTGACATGTTCTAGAGATAAGGAACCACTATCTATATTAGTTTGGAAAGAGGTTTTTGAGCAGCTATTATGTACAACCTAAAGATATTTTGGTTATGATATTAAAATATACCTTGAATGAAAGATGAATAAGTTAAAGTTATATAGGATCCATATAAGTTATATTGTGCTTAAAGGATTCTATGAAGACTCCTTGGATTGTGTTTTTAAGTGATTAATAAGGGATGAAGTTTCTTTAAATAATATTATAATTCATCTTAAGAAAGTTTACAACTTGGAGCTGAAACTATTAAAATTGCAAAGTCCTAGATCATAAAACATTGATCCAGAACCTAAAACTTCAGCATAAAGCTATGAGTGATTTTAAGGCTTTAAAATGAGGTTGGAAAAGTAGAAAAGGTATGATCATAAATCTTTACTCATGTATCTTAAATCTTAATCATAAACCTTTGAGTCAAATTTAAGTCTTCGATTGTAAAGTTTCATCATTGTAAGATTTTAGGTGATCGTATGTCTTCAGGTGTAAAGACCCATAAATTTCAAGGAAATTTTTTTCTTAATTTTCTTTGGAATTTTACAAGAACGCAGTTTCAGATGGCACCTGATTCCGAGGCCCGGTGTGCCCGGAATCATTTTCCGAAGTTTGGCTCGGGTACGTTCAGTGAACGAACGAGCGGGTTTTTCTAACTTTTGAACCGGTGCTTGGAATCAAATTCTGAGGACACCGATGGAATCACAGCGCCAGTTTTTTCTTAGAAACACCTCTTCCTGAGTTGCATTTGCTCGGGTGTGGTTTTTAATTTTTGGGCTTTAAGTTAAGAAATAAAATAATGTGGTACGTCAAACTTTATTTTATTTCACTTAAAGCCACTTGAAAGCCACTTAAAGCTGCTTAAGCTGAGTTAAAGCGGATAGGGTACAATTCAAAATATCCTACCCTCTTGGTAGGATATTTGTGAGGTGGGGCCCGCACGAGCCCCATCGTTTCTTTTCCGCTAAGTAACGCACCCGCGAAAACCCCTATTAATTGAAAGTCAACTGGGGCGTTTCTTAAACTATTAAACGCTCCTTTTAATTGGGCGGTTTATTCGTTGAAATTATTTCTATGAATTAATTTGTTCGTTTCTTAACCTGTTTTCAAACTGTTGGCATGTTAATAAAATAAGACCAACACTTTTCTTCTTGTGTGTTGTTCGTTGAGAGGATTTGACAAAACCTTAAGTCCTTCATCCTCCTTCGCGAAGAACGCGAAGAACGCAAAGAACGCGAAGAACGCGAAGAACATCGGCCTTCGACGAAAGGCGATGAAGAACGCCGAACTCTCAGAGATCGACGACGCGACACCGTGTTCCGCGACGCCAACAATTCTTCTCCTGCAATGTTCTTCTACGATGTTCCTTCTTCCGCGACAAATCTTCGAATATACGGTTGAGGTAGGAGTTTACGAATCTTTTAAATTCCTTTGTGGATTTTATACTTGACATGGATTTAATTGGTGTAAATTAAATCCGTGTGTTTTCTTTACCCCTCAGAGATCGTCGACGTGACGCCGTATACCGCGATGACGCGACGCCCTTCCGCGACTTGACGATTCTCTTCTTCTGCGACGATCAATTCCGCGAAGAACGCACGCTCGACAACGACGGCGAGGTAGGGGTTTTATTTGAGAACAATATTTTATTCACATGGTTGTTCAACTAAAACAAAGAACCCGGATCAAAGTTCAATTTTAATTTTATTAAAATTGTCCCTTGTTGTTTTTCATGTGTTGAATTTTTTAATCCCGTTTGTTATCACCTAACGCGGAGGGTGCGGGCCAAACAAACACGGCCCGACAACCCTCCGCAGTTTTTCGTTGGTGTGTGGAATGGAGGACGACGACAAATGGGGCTGCAAGGGAGATTTGAGGGCCTTGTAAAGAAGATCGGATCCCGGGAGGACGACTGGAAAAGACCGCACGCAAAATGGACCACCGGAGCGCGTCCGGTGGCCCGCGGAAGCTTCCGCCGGCGCGTCGCCGGCAAAAACCCGCCGTGGCTTCATCCGCGGCGGCGAGACGGTTCCGTGGCCACATGGAACCGGGAGGTGGGACACAGCTCAAGCCGCATCCGGGAACCACGGAGCGGCCCCCGCGCGGGGGCCGCGACTCCCCTTGCTCGGCCGCTCGGCCGAGCCGACCCGCCGGCCGGGTCGCGCCCAGGCCGGGCCGGGCCGCCCTGGCCGGTCCGGGTCGCGCCAAACCAGGTCGGACCTAGACCAAGGTCGGGTCGACCCGGTTCGGGCCGACCCAAGGGGGGTTGGGCCGGGTCGGTCCGGGCCCAGACCCCCCGTTTCCGGACTCTTTTCGGTCTTTTGATCATAACTTGAGCTACGAGCCTCCGAACGACGCGCCGTCAGCGGTGATGTGATCCTTGGATCGAGACGGTAGTTTCGATATATCACACTCAAGGTTTCAGAATACTTTGGGTCCATCCGGGTTGGTTCGTACACGAGACCAACTGGGCCCTCGGAGCGGAAACGCTCATATCTTGAGCTTCGGACGTCCGATTGGCGTGCCGTCGACTTTGTTGAATTCCTCTAAGTGAGAAGGATCTTTTGGCTTACTACGCCTGAGGTTTGGACGCAGGCGTAGTACGATCGGGTTGGTTTTTCCTTAAAAACCAACCAGGCCCCTGGGACGAAAAAGCCAATAACTCTCAGACCGAGTGTCCGATTGACGCGTCGTCTGTTGCGTTGAGTTCCTATTTATGATATGAAACTTTTGGATACATCAACTCCGAACTTGTGTCAGTTGATGTATCATCCTCTTAGCTTGTGGAGAGAACCCTCCAGAACGAGCTTGCTGTGTGCGGGAACCCTAGAGCTGGTTGCGACTGCGACGATGATGAAAACAGTACGAGAATCCCCCGTGTTTTCAACAGTGACCACTACGGTACATCTTGGGATACATCAACTCCGGACTACATGTCAGTTGATGCATCGACCTCTTGGATCGTGGAGTGGACCCTCCCGGAACAAGCATGCTATATGCGGAAACCCTAGAGCCGGTTGAGACTTGACGACTGCTGATCGAACGACTCGAAGTGTTATGGATAGCCCAGTGGGAAGCACTTGGTTGTAGCAGCAGACCCACGGCAGAGGAGCACTTGGTTATAGCGGCAGACCCACGGTACTCAACAGAAGGAGTACCTCTATAGGCTATGAGGGGGAGCGCTTGGTTGTAGCAGCAGACCCACGATGGAGGGGCGCTTGGTTATAGCGGCTAACCCGTGGTACTCAATAGAAGGAGTACCTCTAGAGGCTATGAGGGGGAGCACTTGGTTGTAGCAGCAGATCCATGGTGGTAAGCACTTGGTTGTAGCAGCAGGCCCACAGTACTCGATAGGTGGAGTACTACAACAGTCCAAGGTTAGAAGGAAGCGCTTGGTTGTAGTGGCATAACCACTGTACTTGATGGAGAAGGAGTTTCCCTATAGCTATGGTTTCAACTTCATGATCGATCCTATGTGGGTCATTGCGGGGGTTAGTACCTACCGATCCTTTGTGGGTCCGACGGCTAGATGAATCAGTGGCTACATCTGATCATCTCTATCGTCTTACGAAGAAGTATATCCAGTGTGAGCTGAATCCTGTTTGCTATCCTATGTGGATTTAAGTTTTGATTTCCTATGTGGATTGTGTCGTGCTATCCTATGTGGATTTACGTTTTTCTTTCTTGTGTAGACTGGGCTGTACTTGAGCTCAGATGTTGGAGCCGAGCGAGAATTGAAGACTTAGGTATATGTATGGGCATATACCTAAGCCGTGTCTGATGTTACTTCATGATTGTATCTTTCCCTTGTGGTTTATTATTTGTGGATTCTGGGAGACCTTCGGGGGTCTTGGAGTCCCTACTGAGTAGCTTATACTCACCCCTGCACGAGCTATGCCCGCACTACGTTGTGTTGGTTGCAGACGACGGACAGCGCTGATCGTGGTGGAGGCTTGCGGAGCAGGACGATACCTGGAGGTGGACTACTGGGTGGGACGTACTCGGAGTGGTCGGCTGGACCCGAGGAGCAGTGGAGGCTATCTTTACCCACCCTTTAGGTGGGACTTCCATTGGACAACTCGACGTTGCAGCTTTACTTTTCAGTTGCTGTTTTCCCTTTTTGAGTTGTACTTTACTTTAAGTTTGGGTTTGTATTCTGGCCCACTTACTTTCCGCACTTACTGTTGTACCAGTTTTTACTTAGTGTTTACTTCTTCCTGCTTACTCTGTGGTGTTTGTTGTTTACTTTACAAAGGCAATGCCTTCCCTTTTTCGGGATTTATGCCTTGGTGCTAGTCGCCAGCCCCTGGCCTATGGAAGGTGGTATTGGGGTAGTCACAGCATGAGCCCCAAGGATGGGTCGTGACAAATTGGTATCAGAGGAGTTCGGTTCTACCGTGGACTCTGATCTTTTCTATGTGAAGCAATAGTGTTAAGCGTATTGAGTGTGGTTATCAGTCCAGGGAGCCCAATGTTGGTACGACGACCGACGTATCCGTACACCAGGACCCTGACTTCTGATTTCCGACTTAATGCACAAAAACATTGATTGCATGTGTGTTTCAAGTTTTCTTTGTGATTACTTTGTATCAGCTCACCAGGTATACTATTCTGACCGTGGCGCACCTGTTTCCTTTTCAGGATGGCCCCACGACGACAGCTAGCTAGGGTTCCGAGAGTTGAGCGTGACGACAACCCGCCGAGCGACGAGGCCTCGGTACAGGGCCCTTTGACAGAAGAGGCACCGACAGTACCACTACCCACCGAGCCACCGATGCTTCCAGCCCCGGTCGCTGACGATGCACGTTGCCTTAGTGCACTGCATGAGTTCCAGCACCAGCGACCGCCCAGGTTCCACGGGGAGACGGACCCCTAGGCAGCCGAGGACTGGCTAGAGGCGGTTGTACGAGTTTTCCGGTTAGTGAGGACACCAGTAGACCTTATGGTGGTCCTTGCAGCGAGCCTCCTGCATGCAGCAGCAGGCAGATGGTGGATCTTGATGCTCCAGGTGCACGACAAGGAATCACTCCTTTGGATGGAATTTGAGAGCCTTTTTCGCTCAGAGTTCGTCCTAGCCACCCTTCGAGCGGTGCGCATCCAGGAGCTACTACAGCTGCGGCAGGGCAGCATGACAGTAGCCCAGTACGCGGCGAGGTTTACCGATCTCTCGCACTATTCCACAGACATGGCACGTGACCCATTCTTCAGGGCCCAAACCTTCGAGCAGGGGATCATGCGAGAGATCAGAGCTTCATTTGTTTCTCACAGTATTCTGACACAGACAGGAGTGTTGGAGCGAGCCCTCTTAGTGGAGAGTTTCCTTGCTGAGCAGTCTCCAGCAGCAGGACCCACCACTAGCCGGCATGCGGCAGAGTCTTCTGCAGCGGGCAATAGATAGATGACGCAGGGGTCCAAGAGGACTAGACCTACCAGTGGTCGACTGCATGACATAGGATCGATTGTGCGAGGCACCCGGGGTGGACAACGACTTACCATGAGTGGACAATGTTACTCCTGCGGCGGGGTTGGTCACATGGCTCGTGACTATCCGACCCGCCATAAAGATGACCAGTAGATAAACGAAGGACCTCCCAGGCAGATGCATAGGTTCGATCGAGGCGGATTGCATGGAGCAGGAGACCGTGGCAGGGGAGCTGGCCATGCAGCGGGAGGTGGACGACGCTTCGAGGTGTTGCCACCACCACCACCAGGAGGTCCTCCCCGACCACAGGGAGTTGGTGGACATGGGAGAGCTCAGCTTCAAGCAGCTAAGGCCTTCGATCATGGAGCTCTGGGAGTAGATGGACAGGATCAGAACTAGTGGATACGTCTTTTTTACTTCTAGTTCCTTGTTGATGTTGTGTAGTGTCTTTGTATTATGAGCTGCAAAAAAAAATATGCATACCTTTGTGATTTTTTCATTCCTACCCTCTTTTGTGTTGTTACTAAGAGGTTCCAGTTTAGACTGTTGACTTGACCCTCACTTGTGAGACATCTACTGGAGGAGACCCAGTTACCACACACTGATGCTGACAGTGTGACTCAACCCTTGGAGGCGAGAGTAACAGTTGGATCTCTTGGTAGTAGTGTCGAGGCCTTACGACGTCATCCTTGGTATATATTAGTATCATCCATGTCGGGATTCACTGTATTAGGTGAAGAACTTGGTTCATCTAGGGGATGAGACCAGATTTATCTTATCGGCAAAGAAGAAATCTCAGCAGCTCTTGTAGGACCAGAAAGGTCCAAGTCATCCATGAGCGGATGAGGACAGCTCAGAGCCGGCAAAAGTTTTGTGCTGACAGAAGGCGGAGGCCACTAGAGTTCGAGGATGGCGACCACGTCTTCTAGCGTGTCTCACCTCGACGTGGATTACAAAGATTTGGCCGAGGTGGCAGTCGTCTCCATGCTTCATCGGACCATTCCAGGTCCTCATCAAGATTGTCGAGGTGGCTTATCGCCTGGCTCTACCACCTCAGTTGCACCGGGTGCACGACGTCTTCCACGTATCTCAGCTGAGGAGATACGTGCACGACCCGACACACATCATTGACCATGGGGAGCTAGACATTGATGATGGCGCGACCTTTGCGGAGGTCCCGGTGGAGATCGAGGATCGACAGGAGTGGGTCCTATGCGGACGATCGATTCCTCTTGTGCGCATCAGATGGCATCACGGGAACCTCCAGGAGAGCACTTGGGAGCGGGGGGCTCAAATGTGTGCTCAGTACCGCCTTTGTATCCCTACGTTTGTGGTGAAGCTTTACGGGGACGTAAAGCCCTGTGGTGGGAGTAATGTAAAGACCCGTAAATTTCAAAGAATTTTTTTTCTTAATTTTCTTTGGAATTTTACAAGAACGTAGTTTCAGACGGAACCTGATTCCGAGGCCCGGTGTGCCCGGAATCATTTTCCGAAGTTTGGCTCGGGTACGTTCAGTGAACGAACGAGCGGGTTTTTCTAACTTTTAAACCGGTGCTCGAAATCAAATTCCGAGGGCACCGATGAAATCGCAGTGCCGATTTTTGCTTAGAAACGCCTCTTCCGAAGTTGCGTTTGCTCGGGTGTGGTTTTTAATTTTTGAGCTTTAAGTTAAGAAATAAAATAATGTGGTACGTCAAACTTTATTTTATTTCACTTAAAGCCACTTGAAAGCCACTTAAAGCTGCTTAAGCTGAGTTAAAGCGGATAGGGTAAAGTTCAAAATATCCTACCCTCTTGGTAGGATATTTGTGAGGTGGGGCCCGCTTGATCCCCACCATTTCTTTTCCACTAAGTAACGCACCCGCGAAAACCCCTATTAATTGAAAGTCATCTGGGGCGTTTCTTAAACTATTAAATGCTCCTTTTAATTGGGCGGTTTATTTGTTGAAATTAATTCTATGAATTAATTTGTTTGTTTCTTAACCTGTTTTCAAACCGTTGACATGTTAATAAAATAAGACCAACACTTTTCTTCTTGTGTGTTGTTCGTTGAGAGGATTTGACAGAACCTTAAGTCCTTCAACCTCCTTCGCGAAGAACACGAAGAATGTGAAGAACACGAAGAACGCGAAGAACACGAAGAACGCGAAGAACGCGAAGAACGTCGGCCTTCGACGAAAGGCGACGAAGAACGCTGAACCCTCGGAGATCAACGACGCGATGCCGTGTTCCGCGACGCCAACAATTCTTCTCCTATGACGTTCTTCTGCGACGTTCCTTCTTCCGCGACAAATCTTCGAATATCCAATTGAGGTAGGAGTTTATGAATCTTTTAAATTCCTTTGTGGATTTTATACTTGACATGGATTTAATTGGTGTAAATTAAATCCGTGTGTTTTCTTTACCCCTCGGAGATTGTCGACGCGACGCCATATACCGCGACGACGCGATGCCCTTCCGCGACGCGACGATCCTCTTCTTCTGCGACGATCAATTCTGCGAAGAACGCACGCTCGATGACGACGGCGAGGTAAGGGTTTTATTTGAGAACAATATTTTATTCCCATGGTTGTTCAACTAAAACAAAGAACCCGGATCAAAGTTCAATTTTAATTTTATTAAAATTGTCCCTTGTTGTTTTTCATGTGTTGAATTTTTTAATCCCGTTTGTTATCACCTAACGCGGAGGGTGCGGGCCAAACAAACACGGCCCGACAACCCTCCGTAGTTTTTCGTTGGTGTGCGGAACGGAGGACGACGGAAAACGGGGCCACAAGGGAGATTTGAGGGCCTTGCAGTGAAGATCGGATCCCGGGAGGATGACTGACAAAGACCACACGCAAAACGGACCACCGGAGCGCGTTCGGTGGCCCGCGGAAGCTTCCGCCGGTGCGCCGCCGGCAAAAACCCGCCGCGGCTGAAGCCGCGGCGGCGAGACGGTTCCGCGACCGCGCGGAACTGGGAGGCGGGACACGGCTCAAGCCGCGTCCGGGAACCGCGGAGCGGCCCCCGCGCGGGGGCCGCGGCTCCCCTTACTCAGCCGCTCGGCCGAGCCGAGCCGGGCCGAGCCGACCCGCCGGCCGGGTCGCGCCCAGGCCGGGCCGGGCCGCCCTGGCCAGGCCGGGTCGCACCAAACCGGGTCGGACCCAGACCAAGGTCGGGTCGACCCGGTTCGGGCCGACCCAGGGGGGGTTGGGCCGGGTCGGTCCGGTCCCAGACCCCCCGTTTCCGGACTCTTTTCGGTCTTTCGATCATAACATGAGCTACGGGCCTCTGAATGACGCGCCGTCAGTGGAGATGTGATCCTTGGATCGAGACGGTCGTTTTTCTATATCACACTCAAGGTTTCGGAATACTTTGGGTCCGACCAGGTTGGTTCGTACACGAGACCAACCGGGCCCTCGGAGCAGAAACACTCATATCTTGAGATTCAGACGTCCGATTGACGTGCCGTCGACTTTGTTGAACTCCTCTAAGTGAGACGGATATTTTGGCTTACTTCGCCCGAGGTTTGGACACAGGCAGAGTACGATCGGGTTGGTTTTTCCTTGAAAACCAACCGGGCCCCTGGGACGAAAAAGCCAATAACTCTCAGACCGAGCGTCCGATTGACGCGCCGTCTGTTGCGTTGAGTTCCTATTGACGATATGGAACTTTTGGATACATCAAATCTGGACTTGTGTCAGTTGATGTATCAGCCTCTTAGCTTGTGGAGCGGACCCTCCCAAATGAGCTTGCTGTGTGCGGGAACCCTAGAGCTGGCTGCGACTGCGACGATGATGAAAACAGTACGGGAATCCTCCATGTTTTCGGCAGTGACCACTACGATACATCTTGGTATACACCAACTCCGGACTACATGTCAGTTGATGCATCGACCTCTTGTCTCGTGGAGTGGACCCTCCCGGAACGAGCATGCTGTGTGCGGAAACCCTAGAGCCGGTTGAGACTTGACGACTGCTAATCGAACGACTCGGTGTGTTACGGATAGCCCAGTGGGAAGCGCTTAGTTGTAGCAGTAGACCCACGGCGGAGGAGCGCTTGGTTGTAGAGGCAGACCCGCGGTACTCAACAGAAGGAGTACCTCTAGAGGCTATGAGGGGGAGCGCTTGGTTGTAGCGGTAGACCCACGACAGAGGGGCGCTTGGTTGTAGCGGTTAACCCGTGGTACTCAACAGAAGGAGTACCTCTAGAGGCTATGAGGGGGAGAGCTTTGTTATAGCAGCAGACCCATGGTGGGAAGCGCTTGGTTGTAGGAGGAGGCCCACAGTACTCGATAGGTGGAGTACTACAGCAGTCCAAGGTTAGAAGGAAGCGCTTGGTTGTAGCGGCATAACCACTGTACTTGATGGAGAAGGAGTTTCCCTATAGCTATGGTTTCAACTTCATGATCGATCCTATGTGGGTCATTGCGGGGGTTAGTACCTACCGATCCTTTGTGGGTCCGATGGCTAGATGAATCAATGGCTACATCTGATCATCTCTATCGTCTTACGAAGAAGTATATCCTGTGTGAGCTGAATCCTGTTTTCTATCCTATGTGGATTTACGTTTTTCTTTCCTATGTGGATTGTGTCATGCTATCCTGTATGGATTTACGTTTGGCTTTCCCGTGTAGACTGGGTTGTACTTGAGCTCGGATGTTGGAGCCGAGCGAGAATTGAAGACTTAGGTATATGTATGGGCATATACCTAAGCCGTGTCTGATGTTACTTTGTGATTGTATCTTTCCCTTGTGGTTTATCCTTTGTGGATTCTGGGAGAGCTTTGGGGGTCTCAGGGCCCCTACTGAGTAGCTTATACTCACCCCTGCACGGGCTATGCCCGCACTACGTTGTGTTGGTTGCAGACGACGGACAACGCTGATCGTGGTGGAGGCTTGCGGAGCAGGACGGTACCTGGAGGTGGATCACTGGGTGGGACGTACTCGGAGTGGTCGGATGGACCCGAGGAGCAGTGGAGGCTATCTGTACCCACCCTTCAGGTGGGACTTCCAGTGGATAGCTTGACGTTGCGGCTTTACTTTTCAGTTGCTGTTTTCCCTTTTCGAGTTGTACTTTACTTTCAGTTTGGGTTTGTATTCTGGCCCACTTACTTTCCACACTTACTGTTATACCAGTTTTTACTTAGTGATTACTTCTGCCTGCTTACTATGTGGTGTTTGTTGTTTACTTTACAAAGGCAATGCCTTCCCTTTTTTGGGATTTACGCCTTGGTGCTAGTCTCCAGCCCCTGGCCTATGGAAGGTGGGCTTGGGGTAGTCACGACACGGGCCCCGAGGACGGGTCATGACATCAGGAGTCTATCAGAAAATTAAAAAAGGCATGAGTGTAAGATTTGTGTTGATCATAAGACTTTAGATCACAATTCTTACACTAAATTTAATAATTTATCTCTAGATTTCAAATAGAAGACTATGTTCAATAGTGTATATGACACACAACATCGAGGTTTAACGAATCAGGAAATATTATTATTTAAATGTGACCTCTATAACCTAACCATTAAATTGGAAGGTATAAATAATATTAACTAGTTTATGAAATACATATAAAATTCATACTCAATATAAATTTATTTATTAATTCTTAGGAAATAATCACTCAATTTTTATTAGTCATTTTATGCTTTAAAAATACTTTTTCTTAAAAAACAATTTTAATTGATTTTTGTGAGAAAATATTATAATTAATTTCTGAAAATTTAAAAAAATGTATTTGATAAAGTTAAATTTATTTTTTAAATCATCGTATCAAAATTATATTATAGTCAAATTTTGATATTTTTCTGAAAAGTTTGATTTTTCAATGAATAATGAAAAAATACTAATTTTATTGAAAAATATATTGTCCTTTAAAGTATTTATAAATTAAAATTTTATTTTGGTATAGTTTTAAAATTTAATTAGATCAATTTTATTAAAAATAATACAATTATAGTATTTTTAATTAATTTTATACTTGAATTTAGTATATAAATTTTTGTACTTAAAAAGGCATTTTTCTAAAAAACAGTTTTTCATCGCATTTTGAAAGTTTAATTTTAAATTAAATTCTGAAACTTCGGTGTTTTGAATATTGAAAAATGGATTAAATATTTGGATTTAGGTGGTAAATTTTTTATCAATAGGTCTATTTTTTTCATTATAAATAACAACTTTAGTATTTTTTGTTACCACGGTAAAAGGGTAAATCAGATAATTAAGGTTAAAAAAATAATGATAGGATAAAAAATGACTCTAATAATTGAATTAATTTTATTATATGATTATATATAATCCATAATCATACAAAATTCGAATATATATCCTTTTTTCTATTTATCCATGATTTTGACCTTTATATTATTTTTTATAAAGAAAAATAAAAAATGTCATTCTCTTTATTTTATTATCTCTAACATTTATACATAGGAACAAATAAAGGAAATTCTTGGTTATAAATACTTATTTTAAATATAAATATTTTTTTTCATCATGGTAATTTATTTATATTTTTTAGTAATAAAAATAATTACCTTAAATTCTTATGCAATATTGACATAGTGATTGTGCAGGTGGCGGAAAAATCATAAAATGATTTTAAAAACTCAAAAAATAATATTATTTAAATTAATTAATGTGTTACACAATTTTTTAGATAAAAATAACATATTATATAGGTTTTAATGTATTATATTTTAATTCCATTATTATCTTGTACTTTTAAAATTCAAATTAATTGAATAGTTCCAAAATTGACATTAATATGATTTTATAATAAATAATATTTTATTAAATGATTTTAAAATAAAAAAAATACCATGTTTAGAAAAGTGATTAGAATATAGATTTAAATATCAACCATAGTCCATTTATGGTTCAATTTCCTCTTTATAGTAACTTTCTTGATCCCTAAAGAGTAAAATCTTTAATACCGTGATAATTATCAAAAAGGGTTAAAACTTGTTAAAATAAAAAGATAAGAGTGAAAACATCACCTAAATTTGTACAATTTTTATTTTATGATATTATTTATACCTATAATCATCCTATATTCAAATTATATTATTTTGTTTCCATTTGGATATGAAAATTAATTTATATTAATTTAATATATTAAGAAATTCCAAGAGTGTCCCTCCCCTCTCTTATAAAAGGGAACCTCCTATACTCTTTTCTTAACAATTAAAAAGGCTTTTGGTTTATAAAATAACTACCTAAATAAATTAATTACATACATATCCAAATCCCAGAGGCTTTTTTTTATTATAAAACTATCCTAGGAGAGATTTTGGTGTAAACCTTAAGAGACAGTCTGAAGAAGAGATATCGTTCTTAACCAGGCGTTTTTGTTTTATTTATTCTTCTAACTCCTCCAAATATTACTTAACCATGATGATATAATAACATAATTATCTACCATATAATAATATGATATTATGTTTATGTAATGACATATATCCATCTCTAACCTCCATCAAATGGGAAAAGAATCCATTATTCATGTGTATGACAGACTATCGCCTCACAAACCGATGTAATTCATTTTCCATCACCGCCTCTCATATATGGTTATTATGATGGATTATATATATATATATGATATTCATGACATATTTATCATTATATAAAGATAATATAACACCTATTTTCTTACCTTTCTTTTCATTGAAAAATGATAATGTCGTTCATTTGTACTTGTTGACCACCACCTCCACAAAATGATGTGATTCGTTTTTCATCACCACATCACATGGATTATATGTATAAGAATATTTAAAGAAATAATATGGTATTTATGATATAATGGTAATTATTTAATGATAAAATAATACTTACATTCTTTCCATAATGATCGTTGAAAAATGGAAATGTTACTCGTGTATATGTACGACTTTCCATCTTCATGATTATAACATAGATTATTTTTCATAAACATATTTTATGGTCGGTTTAGAATTAAAATTGATATATAAAATTATAATTATATCATTATTATTATTCTGTAGATGTTTTAATAATGACCTCTTTGACCATAGTCAACCTACTAAAGTCATTTTGGACATATGAGCGGAATATCATCAAAACATTCAACGTAAACTCAATTTATCAAGTAATTGTATATAACATGGTAATAAGTGAAATAAAAGGAATAAAAAACTTGAAAAATATTCTCAAGTAAGTAAATAATTAACATAAGTTTATTATTTAGGAAGATAAGGAATATACGTGATGAGTCTGGCTCGAGGTAAGGGACTTTCTTTTAAAAAACCCTCTTTAAAGTTTCTCTTCCAACTATTTTTATCCCATGTTAATATTTTTAAAATATCTTATTAATGTATTTATATTGAAATAAAAGTATTATAAAGAAAATTTTATTACTATTTTTCATTTCTTTCAAATTTTTTTAAAAGTAATCTTTTTACATGTTTTATACATTACGTTTTGACAAAAAGACAGAAGGAATGTTTTATTTTAACATATATGGCATCAATGAATTTTCCCACCACCACAACCATTATTTAAAGTTTGAATTAATTTATAAGATTTTATGTTTTATTCAAAGAAAAACCATATTTACTTTTTTTTGGGTATTTTGGTATTGAAAATGGGTTTTTAATAGAAAATGGTATTTTCACTAGTAGAAAATTGAGTATTCATGGAGGCTGGTTTCGAGAGAACGCCATTTGGCGGTCACTATTGGTATCATCAGTGACCTCCATTAGGCGGCCACTGTAATTTTTCACTCCACAACCCAAAATTCATCCCACTCCCTCCCTTTCACCCTACCACGACCCCACACCCCCGAAACCGCACTCCTCCCACCCCCCACCTTGCGCCGCCCCGTCCTTCGTCCCCCCGCTGTTGAACCTCTTTGGCCCCATCCTTCTTTAAGCCACCCCGTACTCCCCTGACCCCACTCCCTTTCACCATACTGAGACCCTGCTCCCGCGATGAAATCTTTTTTACATATGGCATCAAAACAACTTTCTAAGAAACCCTTTTTCTGAAATTGGTACACTAGTATAATTTGAATGGATGTGTGGGATGAAACATCTAAATATAGAAAATAAGACAACAGACAGTTAATTTTCTAAAATATGGCGGATGAAAGATTTTTTACATATGGAATCAAAACAACTTTCTAAGAAACCCTTTTTCTGAGAACTGTTAATAGAGTGCCTTATCTATGTTGCATGCTTAGTGTTGATTCTATTTAAATCTTCAGCTAGCTCCATCATGTTACCCACCTCCACTGCCTAATTTATTCTATGATGCCTAGTGATGTATAATTGTGCTTCTTTGTGTATAAAAATCTTTATAACATTTTTCATTGTTGCATACAACTTGGCTGTAGATAAATACCCACAAAATCCAATGATTGGTCATCGTTGCATTGCATATGGGAAGGTAGAATCACATTTTGATGTTTTTGTATGTGGCCTAATGCCTTATTTAAACTTGGTTTGACCTTAAACTAATGCTTTTGATTATTTTTTATCCTGGTAAATATATATGGCTAACTTACAAAGAAGTTTATGATTTAGTAATGAAAGTTGTGGAATCCATCAAAAGATACGAGCTCAAGAATGTATGTCAAAAACTAAAATGATCTCATTAGTACCTAGATTTTGGTAATGATTCAATTTGACTATGTTGTTACCGATTTGTGATTTTTAGGGAGGGTGCTATGGAATTTATGCTGTCAACTGTCTAGAGTGGGTTATGAGAATAGTGGTATGCTTCAACGTTAAGCTTATAGACCATACTGTGTTCCATTGCATGAAATATATAGATATGTTTTTTAGGAATGCAATTATCATAGACTACATTATGTTCCTCTATATGACTCATTAGCTGTTCATTATTATTATTATTATTATGTTTTTTATTTTTTTCAGCTTATGTCCTTCACAATATAACTTCTC
The DNA here is from genome assembly GCA_963277665.1 of Viscum album. Classification (NCBI taxonomy): domain Eukaryota; kingdom Viridiplantae; phylum Streptophyta; class Magnoliopsida; order Santalales; family Viscaceae; genus Viscum; species Viscum album. The sequence continues at coordinate 862,761,509 of OY728145.1, forward strand.
ATAATTTACTAACAGCCCGTCTAGTTGCATTCCAAATAGAACTGTTCATGGGAAATGGTACTACATTTGGTTAGGTTAAAAGAGGAAATAATACATCACTCCAACACTTGTTTGGATGAATATGAAATTTTATAGAGATATGGTTCCAAAAAATAATGTAATATTTAATGAAACCTCAAGGGGTGTTAGTTTGGTTTCCTAGGTATAGTACGGGAACTAAAAATACAAATATGTGTAAGAATTAGTGTCCTAGAACCAACTGGTTTTACTTTGATTACATGGATATTTAATGTATTTAAATATTAAACATCTTATTTCATATTGTTCATTTTTCTGCATGACTATGATATAATAATGTCCTAGAATATTTGTTACATTGATAAGGTCATGGCAGTTCTCTGCTATGATGAGAACCTTGAAATGCTATAACAACATTCTTAAATATAGTTCTACGGTTGGATGACATACTATTATGGGACACATAACATACAAACCATCATGTGTGAGTACTTGTAAGTAGATGATACTTCCTCTCATGAAGTTTTCACTTAGTAATCTCCAAGACAGAAGATTATGATAACAAACCCACCAGTAGGAATTCCGCGTGTTTTGGTGTCATCAGATATTTCTATTTGTGAGCGTGTGTAATGATCCTTAGACTTTAATATTATCATTAATATGTGTCACGACTCGTACACTTTGATTTACTAACGAAAACCGTCATGCAGATAGTTGGTGGGAAGTAGGGTACGTTGGGTGTATCACGAGTGGCATGTTATTAATGGATAAGTTGAGTAAGTATTTGTCCCTTCCATTTATAGAAGTTTATATCTTGTCCCTTTGATTTAAATAAAACTATTGTGTGAAATTCCATGGCTATGGTGTAATGATGAGTTTATTTCAGGTAGTCAAAAATGATGTATCAAGAATAAAAGTTGATGACACTATCATGAAACCTGCTTGATGAGATATTACAAAAAAGAGATTATATTAAATAGTGGGAATTTGTATGTGGATTTATTTGTTTTGACTTTAAGTTATTTCTCTTGGGTGCCTTGAATCATTACTAGATAGTACTCTTGGACTTTAGGCAAGCTCGCCTAATTCCAACCAGAAAGAATCCTAGAGGGTCACACACTAAGTTTTTCTAGTGGTCTTGGTTAAATTATATTTGAATTTAATTAATAAATATTATTCTTGAGACAATGGAATAATTTTATTCAAGTTAAAATGATTTCATAAATTAAGTAAATATTTATTCACCATCTTGTGGGTAAAATATATTTATTTATTTTATTGAACATTTAATAAATATTTATTTACTGGTTTGTAAATAAAATATTTATTTAAGAGAATAATTTATTTATTTATTTATTTGGGTGTTCAATAAATAGAAGTGGAGTTAGAGAGGACCAAGGCTGGTCCAGTAGTAAAATAATTATTTGAAAGACAATAAATAATTATTTAACTAGTTGGAAAAATTAAAATAATTCTGCTATTATTTTGTGACATGAGATTTTATTTATAATTCTGTTTTTCACAAGTTGGCACACCATAAATAATGACATGGTATTATTATTAATAGCATGGGTTTTCTCTAAGGTTGTGAATGTATTTAATTGTTGTTACACAATTAAATATTGTAACTGAAGCCCCATGTCAATAAATAGACACATACGTCTATTTTGCCATGTACCGAACCGCACACCTGGTGAATTGAGAATTGTTGAGCTAAACAGTTTCTCTCTTGAATCCTCTTCCCGCCCCTCTAAAGAATGAGAGACATTCTTTAAGGCTGAAGAAAAAGCGATCAAGAACAACCGAAACAAGACACTCGCTTTGCCGTGCTAGTACCCGGAGAATGAGCAGTGTTTATCGGAGGCCATCAGAGCATGTGTGGATCACTACTATAGGTATTCTAGTTTGAATCCTTCAAAGTGAAACAAGATAATACATAAGGTTCATTATGAACGATCAACATCATCAACAAAGAAAATACCGAAGATCCAGGTATTATTTTCTTTATGAAATTAATTAAATTAATTATAAACATGATGTGCAAGATCCTCTCTAAAGGTTTCGAGCCTCCTCCTTCTTTATCTAAATCTTTTATTTTATTCCCTAGAGACTGGAATTCATCATCGTATTAATCCCAGAATAATCATTGATCATGGTAAAAATCAAATTTGGGTGTCGGCCCAACTGCGCTTCCGCTGTGCCCAGAACCTTCAAGTTGTATCAGAGGGAGGTTCATCATCATTTATAATTATTTAATTATCATTGATGATTTATGCTTTAATAATTTAGTTTCTCAATTCAAGGTTTAATTGTTCTTGTAATCTGAGATTTCGAGATATGTTCTTCATTTTTTTCATTTCTCTCAAATTTCACAGAAATGAATAATTTTTGGATTAAAATTCAAATGAGGAACTCATCAGGGGGCTCCGACGATTCTATCCAGGTAACATGAAAGTACACTTTGTTTGTTCGGACTTACACATAATGTTATCTACCATACATGCCGTGTAATCCGGACTACACATCGTGTAGTCGTATACATCACATCGTGAGTAATTTGGCAATTACTCAAGCCGTGTGCATTTTTTACACGTGGTGTAATTAATTTTACACCGCGTGTTGACCGAGATAGATAGGCACATGATTATCAGATTACATGTCATGCAACCCACTGTACATGGCATGTAGTCCCTTTGGGTCAGGGACAAAGTCATGTGTCCCATACATAGATTGAGCTGATCGGTAACCATGTAATGTGGATACAACATAGCGTGTAGCCCACTGTACACGCCGTGTACTCCAAAGTTTCCGAAGTACGCCTCACATGCCAAGTCCCTAGGCGTGTACTTCAGGAAATATGTTGAAGGTAGTATACATTGTGTAGTTGGAACTACATGTCGTGTACTTTACCAAATTATGCAGAATTAAAACTTTAATTTATGCATAATGTTCAATTTTCATATCATTTATAAATCATTATACAGGTTGTTACTTTATGAATTGAAGCATCTTGTATGCCATGTGTCATAAGAGTAAAACAGTATGTGAATATAATACATATTGGGTAGATTTTAATGGGTATTCACCAGGTTACCTCCAAGGTGCATTTATGTACAAAGGATGAGAATCTCAAGAAAATTCAGAAAAGGATTAAGATAAAAGGATTGATTAATTAAAGATAATAATTAATTTATTCAAGCATGATTTATCTTAATAATAATGATTAAATAATTGAATTTTAGTTTTATTAAATGTGCAACTCATTGCTTGTATGTGTATGATCATGAGCTAGACTAGACCTTGTATGTGATTGGTTTCCATTTTAATTTATTTGTTAAATTAATTATTGGATTGCGCGCTATCTCTCATCATTAATATGTAGGTCCGGTGTGCCCATTATTTATTTTATTTAAAACCCATTTTACCCCTCACTTGCATGTGAGTTAAAATCATATGTAATGGATGGAGCTCACAAGCTAGTGGAGGCAGTTCAAGCTAGAGCCAAGATGAGACCAATCCTAGGAGATACAAAGGTGGGTAGGTGGAAAGTTGTAAACACGAACCCAAAAGGTTCAAGGTGTTTCTCCCCTAGGTTAGGGTTATTTTATCAACCTATAGATAAAATAACCATTAGAAAATATCATGATCATGACCTTTATTTTATTTCTGTCAGTTGCATGATTTATCATTATGGATGTGTTGTCGTGATCACACAATTAATGAATTAAACAAGCATGCAATATGGAACTAAAATAAAACAGGCTTATGTGTAAATATTATCAATACATGGTTAATCACTAAAATTAAGTTTCACTTAATATTAACAAGCATGTAATAAAGATAATAAGCAATTTATGCATAAGAGATAAAATCCCTCAAATAAAATATTAAGTCAGACCAAGCCTCTCATTACTTGATTAAGGAAAAGACTCAATAAAACTATGTGTTTAACTAACCATTTTTGGGACACTTACTTTTATATAGGGAGCCCTTATGAAAGGTTTCGGGTTGACTCAACCATATTTCATCAAGATGAGTAGCCCTTACTAGACTTGGTGTAATACTGGAGGTAAAAGTTGAGGAAATCTAAGTTAGGATTTCAGGATTGGGGAGTCCACTCAATAGATCAAGGAGTTGCAAGCCCACAGTTGGAAAAGACCTTCCTACCTAAATACCTTCAAATATCTTGACCAACCCTTATTGGGGTTATGCGAAGGGGAATATGGATCCTTGACACTAGAATTTCATGGAAACTGGACATTCTGATTTTAATGGTGAGGGCCATTGGGACTTGATAAAATAGTGGGAAACTTAATAAAATTAATTTATTATTTCGCATAAAATGTAATCAAGAAAGTACTAATGATATAGTCTTTTAATTATAGAATAAAAAAGAAAAGCTAGTCAACCACACTATCCCTGCGATCAATTATGGATAAAGACAACATCCTAACTGGAAGTAACTTATAGGAATGGTTTAGATGCCTTCGGGTTATCCTACTCCATGAACAGAAGTCTTACATACTAGAGTTAGCATTACCTGATCCACCTGCCAAATAGACGAGTGATGATGATTTTCTGGTCTATGAGAAACATATGAATGATTCGGTCGACATTAAATGTTTGATGTTATCATCAATGTCTAGTGAGCTCATGAAGTCTCATGAAAACATGGATGCTTATAGAATTCTCAAGCACCTCTGTGGTATTTACAAGGAGAGAGAAAGACAGGAAAGGTTTGAGATCTCTAAGGAACTCTTTCAGAGTAAGCTTGGAGAAGGTGCCCTAGTTGGGCCACATGTAGTCAAGATCATTGGCTACATTGAGCGCCTGTAGGTTCTAGGGTTTAAACTCCCCGAATAATTGGGCACTGATCTCATTCTCGCACCACTCCCTCATAACTTCTCTAAATTTGTTGTCAATTTCAATATGAACAACATTGAGAAGTCTCTATCTGATCTTATTATCCTCATTCGCCAAGTGGACAAAGATATGAAGTGTGAAAAACCTTTTGTCCTTATGGTGAATAAGAGGAAAGGGAAGATGAAGAGATTTAAGCCCAAAGCTTCTTCATGACCTTCCAAGAAAAGTAAGATCAAAGGGGAGGAAAGGGAACAAGAGGCTATTTGTTTCTCATGTGGCAAGAAGGGCCACTGGAAGAAGAACTTCACCCATCCTAAGAAGTAAGGGGAATCTTTAGGTGCATTTGTTATCGAATGAAATTTATCTGTTTCTAAAAATTGGGTATTAGATACAGATTGTGGTGATCACATATGTATCCAAATACAGGAACCGAGTAGATTCAAGAAGATTGACCGAGGGAAGGTAGATCTATGAGCAGCCAATGGAACTAGACTTACTGTTTTAGCTGTTGGGGACTACCACATCACGTTGCAAACTAGGATGATCTTGGTGTTAAAGGGTTGTTATTATGTTCTGTTTGTTACTAAAAACATTATTTCTGTATCCAGAGTAGATATAGATAAAGATAACATTTTTTTGGTAGGGAACATTTATACAACAATCTTTACATGTTGTATTACAAAAACCAAGTAATGAAAATATATAAAAAAGATACTTCACATGACTCTTACCACACCCAACTTTGGCATCACCAGCTAGGTCATGTAAATGAGAAACACTTGACAAAGTTACATCAAGATGGATGTTGAGATTATTTCGAACTAAAATCACTTGGCGTATATCATGCATGTTTACAAGGCAAAATGACCAAATCCCCATTTAATGGGAAAGGTGAAAAGGCTAAAGAACTTATTAAATTAGTTCATATTGATGTGTGTGGACCATTTCCAGTTGAAGCAAGGGTAGGGTACTCACACTTCATAACTTTTACTAATGATTTTAGTAGATATGGATATATCTACTTAATGAGGTATAAGTATTATTCTTTTGATAAGTTAAAAGAATACAAGAATGAATTTAAGAACCATCTTGGTAAGAAGATTAAGAAACTATGCTCAGACCGAGGTAGAGAATATCTAAATCAAGACTTCATTGATTGCTTACATGAGTTTGGGATCCTATCCCAATTCACTCCTCCATACACGCCCCAGTGTAATGGTGTGAGTGAAAGGAGGAACCGCACCCTGTTGGACATGGTGAGATCAATGATGAGTCATGCGAATCTTCCATTATCCTTTTGGGGATATGCGTTACAAACAGAGGCACACATACTCAACCAATTACCAACTAAATTGATAAATGGTATTCCATACAAGTTCTAGAGTAGAAATAAAGACATATTATTGAATTTACATGTTTGGGGAGGTGATGCATTTGTTAAGGCCTCTTCAGGTAACAAACTTGCACCCTGAGGCACAAATTGTACCTTTATAGGATACCCTAAGGAAACAAGGGGATATTACCTATAAAACCCTCATACAAAAAGGTTATAGTGTAAAGACATGTAATATTCCTTGATAGAGAGCACATGTACAAAAGAGATAGTGGGAGTGAGATATAATTTGATGAATTTGAGGCTCATGGTACACAAGAGTTGCTACAGGAATAGATTCCACAAAGCCCCATGAAAGAAATAACTGTTTTAGAGACACAAGAGCTACATAGGAGTACAAGAGAGGTTAGAGAATCGAAATGGTATGGTTTTATAGTTAATGAGGATGGTGACTCATTATTAGTTGATAATAATGATCCTCTAACCTACAAGGAAGCAGTAAGTGGCACAAATGTTTCCAAGTGGAAAGAATCCATGAATTCTGAAATGGATTCCATGTACCAAAATCAAGTCTATATTTTGGTAGATCCTCCGGCTGATTTAAATCCTGTTGGTTGAAAATGGGTATTCAAGAAGAAAATTTATATGAAAGGACAAGTCAGTACCTATAAGGCACAACTGGTTTCAAAAGGGTTCAAGAAGCGTCAAGACATTGACTAAGACAAAAACTTTTCATCAGTTGCAATACTGAAATCCATCAGAATTATATTGTCCGTTGCCACTTACCATGACTATGAAATTCTGAAAATGGATGTCAAAATAGCCTTCCTTAATGGGAACCTTAAGGAAGACGTCTACATGACACAACCTAAAGGGTTTATGACTCCAAAGTATGCCAATAAGGTATGAAAGTTACATAAATTCATTTATGGATTAAAGCAAGCATCTAGGTCATGAAACATTTGTTTTAATGAATCCATAACAAAATTTTGTTTTATCAAAAACAAATGTGAGCCTTGTGTCTACAAACAATTTAGTGGGAGTGCAGTCGTTTTCCTAATAGTATATGTTGATGACATATTACTTATTGGAAATGTGATACTAGTCTTACAGTCTGTTACATCATGGTTGAATCAATGCTTCTCCATGAAGGACTTGGGAGAGGCAACATATATTATTGGGATCAAGATCAATCGTGATAGATCCAAGAGATTGTTGGGCCTAAGTCAAAGTACATACATTGATAAGATACTGAAGAGATTCATTGTGGAATAATCCAAGAGGGGATTTTTGTCAGCATCACATGGCATTCATCTTTCCAAGAAAATGTCACTACTGGAAAGGGGATCTTTCCCCACGCATCTATCCCCACGGTTTAGAAAAACCATAGGGATATCTCTTTTTTACTATCTATTTCCACGGTTTTAATAAAAATGTGGAAAACCAATACCCAATTCCCCTGATACCTCGCGCTCCTCCTCCCCCTTCCATCGCACTCCTTCACTCTTTCATCAGGATCCTCCTTACCCTCGCTTTCATAACCCTCTTCCATCACGCTCATCCTCGCTTCCCCGACTCCCAACCCTCTCCTCCCCTCCCCGACCACTGCCTCCCGGCCATCCAACCTCCGCCCCTCATCCCTCTCCTCCCCTCGCGGACCTTCACCTCCCGACCATCCGACCACCATGTCCCGCCCATCTACTCCCCTCCCCGGCCTCCACCTCCGCTCCTGACCTCCCTCCCGGTCTTCACCCCAGCCTCATCGTCCCGCCCTCCACCTCCCTGCCCCCAGCTCCAGCGACGTCCCCCCACTCATCTCCCTCTCCTCCCGGCCTTGGCCTCCTCCTGAACTTCCCCCAACTTCGGCAACGTCCCGTCCTGGCCTCCACCTCCCTGCCCCCAGCTCTGGAATGTATGAAATTTATTCTCCTTGTTTTTCATTCTATTATATATAAATTAGGCTTTAATGAACTGAAAACAGAGGAAAAACCTAAAAGTAATAAACCATTTTTTGGAATATTGTTACCATTTTCATCATCATGTTCCCTAGAGTGAATCTAAATATATTTTTTCTTTCAGTTTATTTTTTCTATGAGTTATAACTGTGAGAGCTATCATTGAAACCTATTATTGTTTCCTTTTGTAAACATTAAATTTCTAATTTTCATGATTACTAAGATTCTGATTATGAATCATACACATTTGATCATTGATATTGACCATAATTTGAGACTATGGGTATGTTTTTTTCAAACTATATAGTTTAATGAATAATAGTCTACTTGGAATTATTATCAATAAGTGATATTGGATATGTAATCAATACTTGAGGCACATATTGCCAATTTACATTTCAAATAAGTTCCTAGTTTGGAAATGTATTGTGATAATTGAATTATTTTAAGGACTATTAGTGTTCAGAACATATTAATATATTAAATTTAGCTTAGATATCCAGCAACCACTTTGAAATAAATGTGTTTCCTTTCCCTGATTAGAAGTTTTGGTTATATAATAACCCTCAGAATTGGATCCTATGTGGAAAAAAATTATGGAATTCTAAGGATAAAATAATGAAAATGAATAATTTGGTTCCTTGGACCCATGAAAATATAGTCCATACATTACTTATAAATAGGTTGAGGTTTTACCATGGGGACAATGACTCATTAATTTAAGATTGGTTTCTTCCCCTCTTTTGTGAAACTCAAACATACACGAGCATCCTATGACCAAATTACTTGGCTCCCAAAAAATAAATTCTTTAAAGGGAAAACATTTTCATGAGTGAAGTTTAGAAAATCAATTTACTTGAAAAAAGTTATGTGAAGGCTAAATATAGCGTTATCTCTCAATAAAACTCATAGGTGAGCCTTTCCATTCTTCCTAATCTATTCTTCTAGTCTAAACTCAAAGAACCATCCTTGACATTTAGAAGAATGATAGTATTATAACCCATAGCTTATGATGGAGGTATTCCAACCAAATAGATCAAGTCTAATCCAGTTAACTCATCAATCAAAATTAAATGAGGTTACACCATAAGAATCCAAAACAGTAATCGATGACATTTGATACATAAGACATTACCTAAATCCCAAGGGAGATTCCCCTAGTCATTTCACTTCAATTTCCCTCATTATCATTTCTTATGAGAACACTAATCATGATTTGTGTAAAATTTAGTGTTTTATATTAATCTAATAACGTGTATTTGATTTTTCAATTGATTTTAAATTCATTTATTTTACCAAAATGACCTTTTCCTTTTTAAGAGTCTTGTTATGACTTGTTCCACTTTGTATGCAGTAGGTGTTTCTAGGTAATTATTTTATAAAAACAATTCATGAAGTTATTTAGTTTATTAAATTCGTCTTCTAGTATATTTATACCAATATTTGATACCCATGATTGTTTTATATAAATTATGTAAATGATTTTCATTAATTCTTGGAGATAAAGTGGTTTTCTTTAAAAAAAATTCCCTCTTTGAATTATAATTTTACCCATGTAAAATATTAAATTACATAAATATGGGGCTCATTTAAAATATTTATGATGATGGCTGAATGTTTTTATCTCTCCCTTTCTTTTTAAATGAAATAACCCATGTTTAAGGGTGTGTTTTAATGTTAAAAGTTGATTTTTTTATGTTACACCTAAGGGAGGAATTTTTTTATCCTCCCTTAGTTCAACTACAATGACACATACCACTCTATCATAGACATGAACACTTTATTGGACCATTATGGTTTACCTTTTTTATTATCCCTTTATAGGATAGAGGTAATAATTTTATCTCTGATACTGAAAGGGTTGAAATTGGTTATAAAAATAAAGGCACTTGTAATACAAATGTGAATTAACTATTAAGTTTTTATGTTCTAATAGTTTTATTTTATATATTACATATCCCTTTTTTAATTATGGTTTACATTGTTTATTGAAAGATAACTTTTATTTTTCTTCTTATAGAATGGATAGAAGCTGGATGTATCGTACTGATAGGATTTCAACCGCGTTTCAAAATAATTTGGAGAATTTTTTAGATTTTGCATTTGACAATACTTCAGATAGAGGTTATATACAATGTCCATGCTATAAATGTGTTGGAAGACCATGGTTAAGCCATGAAGAAGTTAGCTACCATATAATGAAATTTGGATTTCAAACAAACTATTATGTTTGGTATCACCATGGAGAGACAAGTCAATGTTCTGCTGGTCACGAAAAAAATGAAAGAAGTGGCATGGAGAATTTGATATTTGATCGGTTTACATTTGTCTATCATCTTGAGAGATATAGTATGCCAGTGCAAGAAGACAATGATATCAATACACATGAGGAAAATACTGAAGATGATGATGAGAGAGTGAAAATTTTATTGGATGATTCCAGAACTCCAGTATATCAGGAATGTACTAAAATGACCAAGTTGGAATTTTTAATGCGGTTATATCATGGGAAAACCATGTATGGAATTTCTAATACCATTATTGATTACATTCTTACATTTTTGAAAAACTTTCTTCCTGATGGTGCAGATATTCCCTCAAATCATTACAAGGCATGGAAGTTAATTAAGCAGCTTGTATTTGATACTAATAAAGTTCATGCTTGTCTGAAAGATTGTAGTTTATTTTGGGAGGAAAAAAAAGACTGTAATGACTGCAAAGAATGTGTTACATCTTGATGGAAGACAAATGCAGATGTAATACCATCTCGTGTGGCACAGAAAGTCATGTGACACTTTCCATTGATTCACAGACTTCAAAATCTATTCATGTCTGTAGAAATCTCAGCCAATATGCGATGGAATGATGTAAAGAGAATTAATGGTAATGATAAGTTGGTTCATCCTACATATGGATTATCATGATAGACATTTGATGCACAACATCCTGATTTTGAAGCTGAGGTGCGTAATGTTAGGTTGGGTCTATCCTGTGATGGTTTTAATCCGTTTGGTTAGATGCTTACTTCTCAAAACATATGGACAGTTTTTATTCATGTTTATAATCTTCCTCCGTGGATGTGTATGAAAAAACCATTCACTTTCTTGAGTATACTGATATCTGGACCTTCTGATCCCAATAATGATATAGATGTCTACTTGCAGCCTTTAATAAGAGAGTTGAAACAACTTTGGTATTTCGGTGTGCAGACATTCGATGCTTCTTCAAAGAATACATTTCAGATGTGTGTTGCCCTTCTATGGACCATAAATGATTTCCCTGATTATGCAATGATGTCTGGGTAGAGAACGAAGGGAAAACTATCATGTCCAATTTGTATGAAGAATACACAATCGAGAAGGCTTAAATATAGTTGTAGTTTCAGTTTCATGGGGCATCGATGATTCTTTCCAATGGATCATCAATACAGGATGAATCGTTAGAGGTTTGATAATACCGTTGAGACTGAACAACTAAATCAATGTATGTAAGCAAGTGATGTGCTTAATGAATTAAAAGATTTCAGTTTTTCATTAGGTAAAGGTCATTTGAAATCTAAAAAGAGGAAGAATGTTGACACTGAAACCTCTTACAATTGGAAAAAGAGAAGTATTTTTTTTGAATTTCCATATTGGTTTATAAATTTTTTACTTCATTGTTTAGACGTAATGCATATTTAGAAAAATATATGTGAAATGTTTCTCACAATTCTTCTGAATATCAAGGGGAATACCAAATATGACTTCCGATCTCGTCGAGACTTGTTGGATTTGGTTATTCGACCAGAACTGCATCCTTTGTGTATCAGTGAAAACAAATGGAAAGTTCCTTGTGCTTCTTATGTGATGAAACCGTCAAAGAAAGATCAATTTATAGCAGTATTTGAGAATATCAATGTTCCCAATGGCTATTCTAGCAACATATCAAAATGAGTCAACAGAAGAGATGTGAAACTAAAATCTATGAAAACTCATGATTATCACATCCTTCTTCATGAATTGATTCCAATAGAAATTCGGCATTTTCTATCCAATAATGTAAGGTTGACAATGATTCGCTTGTGCCATTTTTTTAGAGACCTTTATACTAAAAGGTTATCCAAGTCATTCTTGATAAAAATGTAACAGGAGGCACCATTAATTTTATGTGATATGGAAAATATTTTTTCTCTATCCTTTTTTACTTTCATGTTGGATTCAACAGTTCATCTTCCAACTGAAACACTTCTTGGGGGACCAGTTTCTTTCCGGTGGATGTATCCTACTGAAAGAAATATGTTCACAATGAAATCACATGTTCGGAAAAAGAATTACCCTGAAGGTTCGATTGTGAGGGGTTATCTAGATCAAGAATGTATGGATTTTTGTTCAATGTATTTCTCTGATGTCACCACAAGACATAATCGGCCAATGAGAAATAAAGATGACCAGTATGGGGAAATTGAGACCTCGTTTCAATCTCTTCCCCAAACAGGAGGAATTTTTGGGTCTTATACATTGGCTACATTGAGCCTTGAAGAGCGGGGAGATGGCACATCGCACAGTCTTGTTTAACTTTGGTTTGTTCGATGACTATATCAAGTAAGTAATTTGGATATTTATATGTTATCTCATATTATGAAATTTCACATATACCTTACACTTTTATTATCAATTTATGTAGGGAACATAAACAAATTATAAGTAGAGTTCATCAATCTTTGTCTTTGAGAAGGAGATAGGATTTTCATAGCCTAGAGTTTCCTGCTTGGTTGAAATCAAAGGTATTACCATTACTTTAATTAGTTTTAAAAATATATATCCATTTAATTGTATTATTCATATATATTTTAGGTGTTGATTGTACCTATTGACTCCATTTATCAAGAATTGAGAGATTTGGATTTTGGTCCTAATTCTTTGGTTCGTGAATGTAAATCTTTAATAATCAATGGGTATAAATTTGTTATAATGGATTGAGCGGTGAAAATGAGAACACAACATGATGGTGTTATGTTAACCACTGCAACGGATTGTTATTCCACTATATCATATAGTCGGTCTCAATATGAAGATGTGTATTATTATGGGCTAGTTGATAAAATATTGTTATTGGATTACTAATCTTAAGTTAGAGTCACTATGATGAAATGTAAATGGTTTGATTCAATGAGACGTCACGATACATTTATTGATGATTTTGGATTCAGAGTTATTGATATGAGTCGACGCCTTCATACTGATGAACCATACATTTTGGTATCAATGGCTAAACAAGAGTTTTATGTGAAAGATCAACTGAGACCTGATTATGGTGTCATTAATGACATAATCCCCATACATATTTTTCATGATGTTGGTGATGAAATTTCCACCATTGACGTCCCTATTGGAGTTGGCCAAAATATTGCATTTGATGAATAAAATTGTCCCATTGTGAGAGTTGATGTTGAACCTGAAGTAGTGGTCGGTAATATATAGAATCAACCATATATGTTCACTGTTCATTCATTTTATATTGACATGAGTTTCTCAGGTTATTATTACTATAATTACTTTAATTATGTTTCATTTTGGAATGAAATGTTTGTTTTTTGTATTTTCTGGTGTCGTTTCATTGAATCAGATTTATTTTAATGTACAAAACTTGGTTTAAATCTTGTTTTTTTAAAAATGTATAACCTGGTAATGTAATTTTAAAAACCGTGTTATTCATTTCCTTGTAATAACTTTTACAATTAAAATAATTCAAATTAGTTCCTCTCATGAATTTCTTATAGATGTAAGTTGTATGCATGATTTGTAAAAATTATTTCTAAAAACATTAAATTTCATTCTTATGTAGATTATACCAAATACTATAGAAGGTCGAAGGAAAAAACTATTTGATCCCAATCGACCGGGGCATGAGCGTGCGCTGCCTTCACTTACATCAGTGAGTATTATAATTGTAATGTTTTTTTTTCTGCATTACATGTAATTTCATGTTAATATTATTTATCAATTTTTTTAGGGACATTCAGTTCCACCAGATTTGACTCATAATCCGGTTAGCATGGGTATGAGTGGGGATGCTCCTAGACCTAGATGGAGCACTCGTCAGACCTGTTTCCACACTAAACTACCATCAGACACCCCTTCCACCACACCTTTCCATCCTCTTAAGTCTTTGGGGATGTTTTTATGCATGCCTCCATCATCATCTCAGCTACCCTCTTATTCACATTCCATGACTACACTGCCTCCACAGATGTTTCCACCTTTACCATATCCATATCTGATGATGTATCCACCATCCTACTACCCATATGATGCTGTGTCTACACCACCTCAAATTCCTACCGTCCAGCCAGCATCTGATGAGTCTGTTCCATTAGCTTCTACTCCAGTGCATGAAGGTCACCCAGAGCATGCACTGGAGATGAGGCTGCTGACAATGTTGATGATGATGATGATGATGATGTTGATGATGATTGGCATGGACATTGGGATGGGAATGTTGGTGATGGGGGATATTAATCCCATCCATTTTTTACTTAGTAGGGAGACTTATGTATGTACTTTAAGAACTTGAATTGAATTTTGTATGAATGATAATGGTTAATTTGTTTTCTTCTGAAAAGTTCTACATAAATTTTCGCATGCATTTACATAAAGATAACATTAGAGTCCTTAGTCATGCATATGGGTAAGAAATGCCCTTACTACCATAGAATACTTAGCTCTAAATGATATCCCATATAGTGACATTGGATTCCATTTATTATCTCTTTATTTTTCATAAATTATTGAATTGAAAAGTCTAAATTAATGTAAGTAAAAAAGGAATATATTCCTTAGTTGTTATTTCTAAAATTTTCATTTTATAAAATCTGAAGTTGTTCTATTGATTGAACTGGTTGGGTTTTTTGAGATCCCAAGTATCTGAATGATATGGTAAATGCTAGAATTTTTTTTTGGGTTTATAGGTATCTTTATAAGAAGGGTGCAAGGGGGGAGGGGGGGCTGGGTGTAGGGGGTGGGGCTGGGTGCAGGGGGGTGAGGCTGGGTGCAGGGGGAGGGTGGGGAGGGGGTCCTGGTTATAGGGGGAGGGGTGGGTAGGGGTGGGGTTGGGTGCTTGGGTGGGGGGGGGGGTGCTGGGGGGTGGGGCTGGGTGTAGGGGGGCTGTGTGCTGGGGGGTGGGGTTGGGTGCAGGGGGGGGGGTGGGGATGGGTGTAGGGAGAGGGGGGGGGGGCTAGGTGTAGGGGTGTGGGGCTGGGTGCAGGGGGGTTGGGTGCTTGGGGGTGGGGCTGGGTGTAGGGGGGTGGGGCTAGGTGCAGGGAGGGTGGGGCTGGGTGCGGGGGGGGGGGGGATGGGTGCTGGGGGGTGGGGCTGGGTGCTGGGGGGTGGGGCTGGGTGCAGTGAGGGGGGTGGGTGCTGGGGGGTGGGGGTGGGTGGAGGGGGGTGGGGGTGGGTGCAGGTAGGGGGGACTAGGTGCAGGGGGGAGGGGGGGCTAGGTGCAGGGGGAGGGGGTGGGTGCAAGGGGTGGGGATGGGTGCGGGGGGGCTAGGTGCTTGGGGTGGGGCTGGGTGCAGGGGGGGAGGGGGGGATGGGTGCAAGGGGGGAGGGAGGGCTGGGTGTAGGGGGTGGGGCTGGGTGCAAGGGGGATGGGTGTTGGGGGTGGGATTGGGTGCAGGGGGAGGGGGGACTTTGTGTTTTTTGGCTACACAACTCAGTGTTCATGGAAATGTTATAAGCTCATGTATGACTGGAGCTTTGAATGTGTTTGGTTTCATGATGTTATTTGTAGCTGGGTTGTAGGTATGGGATTCCATGGATCTTGTCTTACCTAAAGGTATGTTTCACTAAGGTGTGTTTTTTACATGTGTTTTCAAAGAATTATCATGGTTGTTTTCTAACTACGATTGTATTTAGTGATCTATGTGTGTATATTGTTTAAAATACAATGATTATTACATTCAAACTACTCATAGCACAATAAAAGAAACACCTTTCAATTTGTATTCAAATGAACTTGTATACATAATGAACTCTACAACCAGTTTAAACTATGGAAATGAATTATGCATACAGTTTAAACACCTTTCAATTTGTATTCGAATCATATTGATTATATTATGTACATGTGCAGGGCAACAGGAAGACAAGGGTGTGCTGATATCAACATATATGACTATGTTATGCAAGATTTTCTTAGAAAAGGAAAATAAGACCATTGATTTAATTTCCACAGAATGATGACTGAAAGTGGATTTATCCCAGGTAGTATTACTTGTAATAATATTATAAAATGTCTCAAAAAACTAAATCAAATTGTAGTGGTGTCAGAGTTCCTTCTGCTGCTTTTATCTATGGGTCCAAAAACTAAATTTTCTTTCGTTTACTCTGTTGATTGCTACTTACTACAATTAAGGAAGGATGGATGAGGCTCTCGTGTATTAATTTTCCTTGAATGAATTTCTATAGGATACAATTTTTAAGCCTACAATTTCAACTAATCCATCCCACACCGGTGCTAAAAACATCACTGTTTCTTCTGATAAGAAAGTGAATCCCAACAACAGCTCTAATTCATCAAGCTCTTTTGAAAGTGATTATGAAGGAGTGAGAATTTATCAAATATGAATAGGAGTGGTCTATGGTTATAATTTCTTGGTATGCTTCTAACAAAACAATACAAATATGAATTTTTTTCATTCTTTTTTAAGGATTATTAAACTATGTTCTATTTTAGGAGCCTCCTGCTAAAGCTTCTTTTACTTTGAATGGGCAGTCTACTCTCTAAAAAAGTCATTTGTTTTGCAACCAAGGTTTCTAAGAGTGATTCCTTCGGTTCATCTAAAGTGATTATGATGAATATGTGAGGGTTTTTATTAATGCTCGCGCATTATATAAATAGTTCCAGTGGTTTTTAGTTTGATATATTTTATATAATCTTTTCAATTCTGGTCACTAATTGTGAATTTGAAGTTTTTGCGTAGGAAAAATTACCTAAGAAATCACTTGGAACTGTGATAAAAAGTAAACCATCAAGTCTTCTTGAAACAAAATAGGAGTTCAGTGATGAAGAAGATACAGATATCTTTGATGATGATGCTTATAATCCAGTGAGTACGGATTATTTTATCTTTATCTCTACTAATATTTCATTTAAAGAAATCATTCTCATAATTATTGTGCTTGTATGACATGGATATTTAAGGTGAATTTTTTATGAGAGCATAAACATTAGGTAGTTATTACCCCTATATTATTTAATATTTGAATTTATATAACATAAAACATCTAATAATTTTCCCAATCCTATTATGAAAGTTCTGTTATTTTTAGTAGCAGCATTAAATGCAAGGAAATTGATGATCAATCCCAATATTCTAACATTTAACACCATCAAAAATAGGTTCGAATACATATTTACATTATTATCACTAGAATAAGACTAGTAGTGGTTAAGTATCATTGCTTACATTAGCATGAATTCTACTGTAACCTTTATATTAGGAGTGCTTACACTAGCAGCCCATAATAACAACAATGTTTACATTGGAAAAGTTTACATATTTACACATTTGGATTCATTAGTAGAAACATTACACTAGCATTTCTTACAGGAGTAGTATTCACACTAGTAATGTTTATACTAACATCATTACAGTAACAATGCTTACATTATTAGTTCTTAGACTAGGAATGATTACACTGGAACTGTTTTTAGAAACATTACCTGTACAAACACATTTTCATAGTGCATATGTCTGGGAAATACAAGGGTGACAAATCTGGGAAACATGGGAAGAATCCTACTGAAGCTTTGTCTAAAATGACACGAGCAGCCCACTCATTGGTGCTGGGGAAGAGGATACAAGTATGTTTTAGTTGAGTTTTTATTTTATTTTATTTATCACATCGACCACTTAGGACTTTTACTGCTTTCTATGGACGGAGGGTACTTATATTCTACGAAGGGGGATAGAAGGGCACTGGAGGCGGCTACACGATTTTCTTTGCAGGGGAGGGAGATTAGAGTAGTTGAGGGATTGATAGTGTGTTTCATTTTTGTTTTCTTTTACTGTGTTGCTTCTGTTTATTTTCTTTTCCTTTGGCATGAATGTCCGACATACGGATGGTTCATGCCAAAATTTTATTTATTTTCTGATGCTATTTTAATTAATTGTTTGTGGGGGTGATTAATCCCTTATTCGAGACACCAAACAGATATCAATATCTCCAAATCATGAATTTCATTTCATAATGAAATTCTTCCATTCATACCTTCACCCTCGGTCCTCTTCCAATACTTTTTATTTATGTTAACACATCGAATGCACTCTTCATATATAAATTTTCAACACATCTTCATGAAATAGATCTTCATGACATTATTCTTGACAAATCCCATGCCTCTTTAATCAAACATACCTCATTCATACCTCATATATTTTCCACAAATCTAACCAATAAATCCTTGGTTGCAATAATCCCCCCCTTTGGATGATCCTATTTTTGAATTAGTTTCCTCTAGTAGAGAGATTAGTGGACCTATTCCTCCCATTCAAGAGAAGGTGAAAATACTATCTTATGGGCTGCTATAGTAGATGTGTCTCATCCATCCTATAAGGTAATTTCTTTTAAAGATGATCTATCAAGGGTTATCTCTGATGAACATCTTGGAGAGAATCCAAGCATAGTAAATATGAAATGAAATATGATCCACAAGATGAGGTGGATTCTAATTACTGGTAAGAGTAATGAACAGTTTCTTCAAAGAACTAGAAAGGTAAGTCAAAGATAGTGGCCACAACTTTAGGGAAATATATTTTTCTTATTACAAGTTTAAAAATGATGCCTTAGTATACTCGATATCATCTTCTGTATTGTGCACCAAACTTCAACTTTCACGGGTCAGGGGGGGTGGGGGGTTATCCAAGGGGGGTGGGGGGGCTGTCTAAGGGGGTTGGGGGTGTTCAGGTGGGTGGGTGGGGGTGTCCAGGTGGGTGGGTGGTGGTGGTGGTGGGGGGGGGGGGTCCAGGTGGGTGGGGGGTGTCTAGGTGGGTGGTGGGGGGTGTCCAGGGGGTTGGGGGAGCTGTCCAAGGGGGTTGGGGGGCAGTCCAAGGGGGTTGGGGGGGTGTCCATGGGGGTGGGGGCGACGACCAGAATGTTTCCCTACATCCTCTTGCTCCTTTCGCTCCTGGATGGAAGATGCTTCCCCACAGATGTCGCTGGACCGGGCCAACTGACCGTGGTCACACCGCGGTCACACCGCAGTCAGGCCGCAGTCATGCTGCGGTCACGCTGCGGTCACACCGTAGTAATGTCGTGATTTGGCCCTGCTCCAGGACGAAACCCCACAACAGTTTTTAATCCTGTCGGAATTCGATGTATGATACCTAGATAGAGTTTTAAATACATTTCCCACCTATAGTTAATGGGGAGGGAGGCCCTCAAGTAGCAAATATCTTGATTGAGTCTCTCATGAAAATATTTAATCACCTGTAGACAACATTGGAGATGGGGGTGAAGCTTGCTACTTGTATTCTACAAGGACCATCTAAGTGCCCGAGGGACATCATAGTAAATTTTTGACAATAAAAATACTTGATAATACTTTTATAATGATATTTTTATTTGGAACAGTTTCCTTCAGAGTTTGATATTTTTATGATCTCGATGATCTGATGAGTGTTTTTACCCTTGTAGAGAAAATGCTTCTACATTATCTTTTTTTTTTCTGTGTGAGAAAAGTAAACAACACACACCTCATATAGTGTAGTTGGAGCTTTCTACAACAATGGGGAATCTGATGGATGATCATCTCTGTGATAGTATTCCATGAGTCTTGCGATCAATGTTGAGACTAACTAATCACAATTTCTGCCGGTGGGGCGATGACCGGAATGTTTCCCCGCCTCCTCCTGCTCCCTTCAGTCCTATCCAGAAGATGCTACCCCATAGATGTCACTGGACCAGACCAACTGACCGTGGTCACACTGCGGTCATGCCGCAGTCACGCTGTGGTCACGCCGTAGCCACGCCGCGGTAATGATGTGATTTGGCCCTACTCCAGGATGACACCCCACGACAGTTCGCAGTCCTGTTAGAATTCGATGTATGATACCTAGATAGAGCTTTAGATACATTACCCACCCATAATTAATGGGGAGGGAGGCCCTCAGGTAGGAAATATCTTGATTGAGTCTCTCATGAAAGTATTTCGTCACCTATAGACAACATTAGAGATGAGGGTGAAGCTTGCTACTTGTATTCTACGAGGACCATCTAAGTGCTTGAGGGCCATCATAGTAAATGTTTGACAATAAGAAGACTTGAAAATACTTTTATAATGATATTTGTTTTTGGAAAAGTGTCCTTCAGAGTTTGATATTTTTATGACCCCGATGATCGGATGAGTGTTTTAACCCTTGTAGAGAAAATGATTCTACATTATCATTTTTTTTGTGTGAGAACAGTAAACAACACACACCTCATATAGTGTAGTTGGAGCTTTCTACAACAATGGGGAATCTGATGGATGATCAATTCTATGATAGTATTCCATGTTTCTTATGATCAATGTTGAGACTGACTAATCACAATTTATACCAGCAGGGCAATGACTGGAATGTTGCCTCGCCTCCTACCAATCCATTCGCTCCTGGCTGGAAGATGATGCCCCACAGATGTCACTGGACCAGGCCAACACGCCGCGATCACGCCACGGTCACGCCGCGATCACGCCACAACCACCTGCAATCCAACCCACACCAGCCACCACACCAGCCCCCACCCCCCAGCCTCCTACAAAACACTCATGTCAGCCCTCTTCCACCTGGAGAACAGCCCCATCCACTAGTTCCATCCCGCACCATCCCCCTGCCATCCCCCTGCCACCAGCCTTCCCGCCCGCACCAGCCACTCCAGCCCGCACCATCCACCACACCAGCCCCCAGCCTCCTGTATTCCAGCCCACACTAACCCCCTTCTAACTACAAAACAACCCCATACCACCTGTTACAACCTGCACCAGCCCCCTTCCAGCCCCCTGCCACTTGCATTCCAACCCTCACTAGCCACTCCAACCCAAACCAACCACATACACCAACCACAATAGCCAAAAACCCCAGCCCCTGGACATCACCAGCCCGCACCCAGCTCCAAAAAAAAACAGTACCCCATCCACCAGAAAACCACTTCCACTACATATAGCCAAAAAAACTATCCTACAAAACCAGTACTCCACCCCCCATCCAAACCACACCTCCATCACAGAAAAAATAGTAGGCCACCCCCAGAGTAATCCAGCGAAGGACCTTTCCAAAGAAAATTCCTAAGGGAATCTTCAATGGATTTGACCACTCTCTTGGGTAAAATGAAGTGATAACATAAATAAGCTTGCATACTAAAAATAACCGATTGAACAAGCTTTAGCCGCTTAACATAGGAGAGAGAGTTATTAGTCCAAACTTTAACTCTTCGAACAATTTTCTCTTCCAAGACCACACAATCAGAAGCTCTAAGCTTGGAAGTGATGAGGGGAACTCCCAGATAACAAAGAGGAAGAGACCCCTTACTAACCCCCATAACAACCTCAATAGAGTCACAAACATCAGGATAGATACCAACCATAAACATTAGGGACTTCGAAAGATTAACATTCAATCCAGATAGGGAAGAAAAAAGATCCAAAGCATGCAGATGAAAGAATTTTTCACTGGAGTACCATGGTTCTCCTTTTTTCCCAGGGAGATTACGTATCAATAATTGTGAGAGGGTTTATAATAAAATAAAAAGTCATATTACTAACATCCATAACTACTTTTTTATCCTTCGGTGGAAGAATTACGCTGGTGAATTTCATCCTTAGCTCTATTACGATTCATGTGTTATCGGTCCTAATGGATTCTAAAGTGGTGTTGGGGAATATTGAAAAGATAATTACTTCTTTCATATTGTATTCTCATGGGGAGGGAAGATTTTACTAGGGCTATGTGGATGAGTATAGCCAGACTAGTGGTAGATGGTGGTATCAACTTATGCAGTCTCAAGGGATCAATGCACATTTTGCAAGCTAAGTTTACTTGGGATGTTCTTGAAGGTTGTTCTCTATGGGGAAATTTTATATCTGTAAAAGTATTTATATGACCTTGAAGATCCAGGGGGGAAAGTCTCATGGATGTGGAAGGAGTTTCATGGGAACATTATGGTTCTCAAGAAGCAGTCTCGGTGGATTGTGGAATGAGGAAACATAAACATCTAGTTCGACAACTGGGCTGGTTCCCCTCTTGGCTTTCCAGGCTGTCCGACTCCCAACATTTTGTTTTCCAAGGCATGTTGTTACCCCTATTTTACATAGGTTGTTCTTAATCACAATCAAAGTGAATGTTTTGATAAAATTATTATATCTTCTTAAATGGAATGTTTAGTCTTCACGAAGTCTCCAATGGGGGTTTTCCTGGCCCAAATTTATAGGTCTATACACCAGATTCCAAATGGTATCACTGGTGGTGAAAATATATACTGGTGTAAAGAAATCCTGATTAAATGTAACTTGTTGGTTTGGTGGATCAATAACCATTGTATTCCTATGAATGAAACTATCAGGAGTAGGGGGGAGGGTGCAGGTGGGGTGTCAGGAGGGGCTTTCTAGGGGGGTGTCCAAGGGTTGTCCAGGGGGGTTTGGGGGGTCTGTAGGGCAGAGGGTATGGTGCAGGTGGGGTGTCTTGAGGGGATGTCCAGGGGGGTGTCCAAGGGCTGTCCGGGGGGGTCTGCAGGGTAGGGGGGAGGGTGTAGGTGGGGTGTCTAGGAGGGGGTGTCCAGGGTCTATCGGGGGGGGGGGGGGTGGGTGTCCTAGGGGGCTATCCAGGAGGGGTGTCCAGGGGGGGTGTCTAGGGGGGAGGGGGTGTCCAGTGGGGGTGCAAGGTGGCTATCTAGGGGGGTGCAAGGGGGCTGTCCAGGGGACATGGGGGTGTTCAAGGGGCTGTCCAGGGGGGCATGGGGGTGCAGGGGGGTGTCCATACCTTCCGATCATTTCAAAAATAAAACTCCACTTTATTGTATCAAATTCCTTTGAGATATCAAGCTTTAAATCAAATTTACCATGTTTAACCTTTAGTTTCATGATGTTAACACATTCAGAGGCAGTTCAGAATATTACTACCAGGAATAAAGCCAAACTGATTTGAAGAGATAAACCCACGAGCAATGGGACCTAACCTCATAGAAATAATTTTTCTAATGATTTTTGGAAAGGTATTCCCAATAAAAATAGTTCTGAAATCCTTTACATCCATAACATTTTCCTTATTTAGGATTAGGGCAATAAAATTAGAGTTGATTCCATAGGGAATTGAGGTGTGGTTAAAGAACTCCCTCATAGAGTTAAGGAGATTATCACGAACTATGTCCCAGTAGAACATAAAGAATTTATTTTTTAACCCATGAGGACCAGCCACACTCTCAAGATTTAGAGAAAAAATGGAACTCTTAACCTCCTTCTCATCAAGGGATGCAACAAGGGAGATTTTTGGATTGGTGTAGCCTGATCTGGTTGACCACACTCCAGTGCAGGAAGGCTATATTTTTTTCATCCTCTATCAGAATTTTTTTGGCTTCAATAAGAGATACAAGATTGTGATGCTTTGTCATTAAAAATTTATTTAGGACTTTTCTGATAAGAACTTTTTTCTTCTTTGAACACTTTGTCCAGCTTTACTAATGTTTTAACTGGTGAAAACAACGCATTTTTGTTCCATTATTTTTGCATTTTGGTTTGCATTGTTTCACAGTGGTTTCATAGGGGGTGGGGGATTGGTGTAGGGGGGGGGGGGGTGCAGGGGGGATGGGGGGATGGGTGTAGGGCTGGGTGCAGGTGGTACTGGGGGTGCAGGGGGGTGTCCAGGAGGGGGGGGGGGGTAGTGGGATGCAGGTTGGGGGTGGATAGTGGGGGTGCAGGTGGGGGGGGGGGTGGACAGTGGGGGTGAGGGGGACCTGGGTGCAGGGGGTAGTGAGGGGGCTGGGTGTAGGGGGGGTGGGGGGGGGGGGCTGGGTGTAGGGCTGGGTGCAGGTGGTACTGGGGGTGCAGGGGGTGTCCAGGAGGGGGGGAAGTGGGGATGTAGGTGGGGGGGGGGGGTGGACAGTGGGGGTGTAGGTGGGGGTGGGGGGAGGGGGACCTGGGTGTAGGGGGTAGTGGGGGGGGGGGGCTGGGTGCAGGTGGTACTGGGGGTGCAGGGGGTGTCTAGGATGGGGGGGGGGGGCAGTGGGGGTGCAGGTGGGGGGGGGGGGTGGACAGTGGGGGTGAAGGTGGGGGGGATAGGGACCTGGGTGCAGGGGGTAGTGGGGGGACTGGGGGACTGGGTGCAGGGCTGGGTACATGTGGTACTAGGGGTGCAGGGGGTGTCCAGAAGGGGGGGGGGAGTGGGGGTGCAGGTGGGGGGGGGGGTGGACAGTGGGGGTGAAGGTGGTGGGGAGGGGGACCTGGGTGCAGGGGGTAGTGGGGGGGCTATATGCATGGGGTAGTGGGGTGAAAGTGGGGGGGGGGGTGGACAGTGGGGGTACAGTGGGGGGGGGACCTGGGTGTAGGAGGTAGTGAGGGGGATGGGGAGCGGGTGTAGGGGGGATGGGGGGGGGGCTGGGTACAGGTGGTACTGGGGGTGTAGGGGGGGTGTCCAGGAGGGGGGGCAGTGGGGGTGCAGGTGTGGGGGGGGGGGTGGACAGTGGGGGTGCAGGTGGGGGGTGCAGGTGGGTGGGGGAGGGGTGGATAGTGGGGGTGCAGGTGGGGGGGGGGGGAGGGGGACCTGGGTGTAGGGGGTAGTGGGCGGGCTAGGTGCAGGGGGGTGGGGTGGGGGCTGGGTGAAGCTGGTACTGGGGGTGTATGGGGGGGTGTCAGGGGGGGGGAGGGTGGTTTTGGGTGTAGGTGGTACTGAGGGTGCAGGGGGGGCAGTGGGGGTGCAGGCTGGGGGGGGTCCAGGGGGGTGTCCAGGGGTGTCATGGGGGTGGGGTGTGCAGGGGGGTTCTGTCCAGAGGGGAGAGTGGGGTGTGAAAAGGGGGAGGGGATGTGCTCGGGGGGTCTGTCCAAGGGGGAAGGGTGGGGCTGTAGGGGGTCTGTCTAGTGGGGCAGCTGCTATTTCTGGGAAAAGAATATATACCCACGGTTTGAGAACTGTGGGTAAATATGCTGCTACAGAACCCTTTATACCGATGATTTTTAAACCATGGGTAAATATGATGCTGCAAAACTCTCTATACCTATGGTTTAATTAACCGTGGGTATCTAATTTTTGATGTAAAAATGTATACCCACGGTTCTGTAAACTGTGGGCATAGATCTATACCCACGGTTCTGGTGAACCGTGAGTAAGTTGAAATTTCAGTGGGATATACCCATAGTTTTTGTAAAACCATGGGTATAGGGTAAGCCTAACACCTCGGGAGCCCACGATTCATCAAACCATGGGTATATCCTATACTCACGGTTTAATGGGCTATACCTATGATTTGAAATCGTGGCTATATGGCACTTTTATAGTAGTGTGTGTCCTCAAACACTTGAGGAAAGAAAGATAATGGAAAAGACTCTATACGCATCAGTGATTGGGTTAGTCATGTATGCCATGCTATGTATTAGGTTGGATGTCGCCTATGCATTGAGTGCAGTAGGCAGATATCAAGCTGACCCAGGTGACTGCCATTGGATGGAAATCAAGACTATCCTAAAGTATCTGAGGTGTACTAAGGATATGTTCCTGGTTTATGGAGGAGATGAGGAACTAGTCATCAGAGGATATGCAGATGCTAGTTTCCAGATTGATCAAGATAACATGAAGTCACAAACGGGATACATCTTCACTTTTAATGGAGGTGCAGTGAGCTGGAAGTGCTCAAAGAAGAGTGTGGTCGCAAATTCTACAGCAGAGTCTGAGTATATTATAGCTTTTGAGGTAGCTAAAGAAGTAGTTTGGATGTGAATTTTTTTCTAGGAGTTGGAAGTGATACCCAGTAGTAAAGATCCCATCACATTGTACTGTGATAATATTACAACAGTGGCTATCACAAAAGAGCCAAGGTCACATCAGCAGACGAAGCACATACTTTATAAGTATCATCTCTTAAGGGATTTTTCCTCAGAGAGGTGAAGTTGCAGTGAGTAGTATTTCCATGGAAGAAAATATGGTGTACCCCTTGACTAAAGCCTTGACCTAGCAGAAACATGATCACCATGTGAGGTCTAGTGAACTGAAAGTCGTAGGCAGTTGGCTCTAGTCCAAGTGGGAGTTTGTAAGAGTTGGTGTCCTAAAACCAACTGATTGTACTTTAATTACATAGATATTTAATGTATTTAAATATTAAACATATTATTACATATTATTCATTGTTCTATATAACTATGATGTAATAATTTCATAGAGTATTTGTTGCATTGATAAGGTCATGGCAGTTCCCCGCTATTATGAGAACCTTTAAATGATATAAAAATATTCTTAAACATAGTTCTATGGTTGAATAACATACTATGATGGGACACATATCATGCATACCATTAGGTGTGAGTACTCATAAGTAGATGAGACCTCCTCTCATGAATTTCGCACTTGGTAATCTCCAAGACATAAGATTATGAGAACAGGCCTGCTAGTAGGAATTCCGTGTGTTTTGGTGTCATCAGATATTTCTATCTGTGAGCATGTATAATGAACCTTAGACTTTAAGATTATCATTAATATGTGTCATGAGTTGTGCACTTTGATTTACTGATGAAAACCATCACGTAGACAGTTGGCGGGAAGTAGGGTACATTGGGTGTGTCATGAGTGGCATGTTATTAATGGATAAGTTGAGAAAAGATTTGTCCCTTCCATTTATGGAATTTGATATCTCATCCCTTTGATTGAAATAGAACTGTCACACAAAATTCCATGGCCATGGTATAACAATGAGTTTATTTCAGGTAGTTAGAGAACGACGTATCAAGCAAAAAAGTTTATGGCACTATCATGAAACCTACTTGATGAGATATTACGACAAAGAGATTATATTACACAGTGAAAATTCATATGTGGATGTCATTGTTGCGACTTTAAGTTCTTTCTCTTGGGTGACTTGACCCATTGCTAGATAGCACTCTTGGACTTTAGGCAAGCTCGCCTAATGCCAACCAGAAAGAATCCTAGAGGGTTACACAATAAATGTTTCTAGTGGTCTCGGTTAAATTCTATTTGAATTTAATTAATAAATATTATTCTCAAGACAATGGAATAATTTTATTCAAGTTAAAATGATCGCATAAATTAAATAAATATTTATTCACCGGGTTGTGGGTAAAATTTATTTATTTATTTTATTGAACATTTAATAAATATTTATTTACTAGTTTGTAAATAAAATATTTATTTAAGAGAATAATTTATTTATTTATTTATTTGGGTGTTTAATAAATGGAAGTGGAGTTTGAGAGTACCAAGGTTGGTCCAGTAGTAAAATAATTATTTGAAAGATGATAAATAATTATTTAACTAGTTGGCACAAATTAAATTAACCCTGCTATTATTTTGTGACGCATAATTTTATTTATAATTCTATTTTGCACAAGTTGGCGCACCATAAATAATGGTACGGTATTATTATTAATAGAATGAGTTTTTTCTAAGGTTATGAATGTATTTAATTGCTATTATGTAATTAAATATTGTAATTGAAGCTCCATATCAATAAATAGACACATACGTCTATTGTGACTTGTACCAAACCATACACCCAGTGAATTGATAATTTTTGAGCTAAACAATTTTTCTCTCAAATCCTCTTCCCACCCCTCTAAAAAACAAGACACGTTCTTCAAGGCTGAAGAACAAGTGATCAAGAACGATCGACATAAGACACTCGCTTCACCGCGCTAGCACCCAGAGAATGAGTGGTGTCGATCCGAGGCCATAAGAGCACGTGTGGATCACCACTAGAGGGATTCTAGTTTGGATCCTTGAAAGCACAACAAGATAATCTGGAAGGGTCATTTCAGACAATCAACATCATCAATGAAAAAAATACCGAAGATCCAGGTATTATTTTATTTATGAAATTAATTAAATTAATTATAAAAATTATGAGCAAGATCATCTCTAAAGGTTTCATGCCTCTTCCTTCTTTATCTAAATCTTTTATTATATTCTATGGAGACTGGTGTTCATTGTTGTATTGATCCTGAAATAATCATTGATCATGGTAAAAATCAAAGTTGGGTACCAGCCCAACCGCGCTTCCGCTGTGCCCAGAACCTTCAATATGCCCCTCACTTTTTTTATTCTAACCCAGAGATATATTTTTTCATTAAATAATAGTGTTTGGAAAGTATCCAAATTTACTGTTATTATTTATTCATTCTATTAAATTCCATTCTATTCCATTCCACCTCATTCCAACTTCACTTCATTTCATTCCACTCCATTTCATTCCATCCCACTCTCAAGCATTCTATGAACCAAACATAGAATTCATTTTATTGATTTACTATTTTATTTTAGGTGATGATGCTATAGAATTAATCATATTCTATGAAAAGGTATCTATTTCATTTGTAGAGAAGAAAAAGATTCCTGAGGCACATTAATGAGCAGAAAGTGACGTGTTTACTTTAATCTTTATAATTGTTTTTTAATGTTGTGCAATTATTTGTAATCCAATTCCCTTCCTTTTCAGATTTTGAAGACATTACCTAAAAAAACAATTTTTTTGTGAAGTAAGTTCCACGTAAATTTTAAGTTTTGATGCCAATAAAAGTGGTTTTTTATATCCTGTATGATTCTCTTTGTGAAACAATTGTCAGCTTTGGAAGGGTTATGCTAAAGGAAAGGGACATAGTTGAAAATTTTGGCTTGAATATATATTCATGGGATGATTTTTTACAACTGGTAGGATGTATTTATTCCATATACAGTCCATACACATGATATTTACCATTGAAAAAAACACTTCAATCAACAATATGTTATTGTATCTTAATCCATATGTTAGAGGTGACAATTTAGGTTCACGGACTCGGTTCATGGCGGGTTGACCCTTCTATGAACCCATTTAATCTCAACCCTAAATAAACCCTATTTTTTATTCATTGTTGCTTGATTAGAGAAATGGGTTTAATGCCTAATATTGGATTTGGGTGATTTTGTTTGATTAAAGGTAATAATTTGGGTTTACGGATTGGGTTGACTGTCTTGTAAACCCATTTAAACTCAATCCCCTTTTGATCCATTTAATTAAATTGATTGATCTGATCCAATATATTTATGAATTGGTCAATTATAACTCAACTCTCCAACTCATTTAACTTAAAATATATAAATTATTGTATCATGTCAAAAGATTACATGGATAAATGGTCAACCTGAATCCGATCTGAATATTATTCATATGACAGATTACCCAACCCGATTACAATCTAAATCCATTTATGATTGAACCAAACCCATTTAACTCATGTCGTGCTCTATAGGGTTAAAAATTTTCATCTCTATATTTGATGTCAATTATTGGATTAAGCATAACCATAAATTCACCTACATCTAAAAATGTGAAAAGCTACCTCGTGATGACGGAAAACACACACTTAGTGTCGTAAAACACCAAAACATGCGTTTAATGGTAAGATATATAGAAAAAGATCTTAGAATGACTTGCAATCATAGGGAAACCATCTTATTATTGTTCTTGATGTGTACAAGTATATGAGACGTCAATTAGATGTGTGGTCATCTCAGAACTACCGAATGTGCGGTTTTTAAAAGTTTAATGCCCTTTAAAAAGGTGAGTCTGAGGGTCAAAACCAACCAAACAACCTATGAATATGATGAAATTAGACAAAAATAATCGTATAGTGAATTGTGAAATGGTCGAGCAGACAGAACATTGATCGGAGATGCCATTTTACTGGGATGACTGAAAACACACTTTTAGTGTCATAAAACACCAAAACGTGCGTTTAAAGGTAAATTCAATATCAAACGACCTCATAATAACCTAAAATCATAGGAAAACGTCTTATTGTTATTCATATTGTGTATGAGTAGAAGAAACATCAACCAAACATGTGTTCTATCTAGAATGACCGAATATCCGGGTTTTAAAGGTTGAACGCCCTTTAAAATCACATAGGGGTCAAAACCAACCGAACAACCACCGAATGTGGTGAAATCATACAACAACCGTAGAGTGATTTTTTAGATGGTTGAGTATATGATACACTAATTAGAGATGTTGTTTTTTCGGGATGATGAAAAACACACTTTTAGTGTCATAAAACACCAAAACATGCGTTTAACAATTATATATATAGAAAACGACCTCAGAATGACTTAAAATCATAGGAAAACAATATTATTATTATTCATGTTGTGTATGAGTAGACGAGACATCAATCAGATGTGCGATATTCCTGGAACTATAGAATATACAATTTTTAAAGGTTTGACGTCGTTTAAAAAGATGTGTTCAGGGGTCAAAACTAAGGTTGTAATTTCGGCCCAACCTGGCCCGGACCGAGTTAGGCCATATCGGGCCTGCCTTGCAAAAAATCAGGCTTCTGACCACTATTTGGGCCAGGCTGGGCCGGCCCAAACAAACCCATGAGGCGGCCCAAGCCCGACCCTAACCTTCGGGACGGGCGAAGCTTTTTTGACCTGGGCTTTTTCGAGTCGGGTCATGGTGGATTTTTATTAATTTCAAAATAAACGTTTGTTTTAAAAAAAATTTAAACATTTTTATTTAAACATTTTTTAACATTTATTTAAAACGTTTTTTGCCTTTATTTTCAAACGCATGTGTTTTAGATGTATTTTTGTTAAACGTTTAACATGTTTTTTGTAAAAATGTTTATTTTATTTTTTATTAACATTTTACAATGGGTGGATATGTTATTTTTTTTGTCTAAATAGATTTTTATATGTGAATATATATATATATATATATATATATATTATATGAAAATTGTAAAAAAAATAATGAGGGTTCGGGGGGTGCGCAACAATGGGTAAGTTTAAAACATTTTTATTTAAACGTTTTTTAACATTTATTTAAAAATATTTTTTAACATTTATATTTTTTAACTTATTTATAATTTTTTAAGAGTTATTTTTTTTTTATTTAAACATTTTTATTTAAACTATTTTTAATATGTTTTTGTACATTTATTTTTAAATTATTAATTTAAAATGTTTTTTAATTTTTTTAAACGCATGCTTTTTACAAGTATTTTTTTAGAACATTTAATTTTTTTTCAAATTTTAATGTAAAAACGTTTTTTAAGTGTTTTTTTAAATAATTTAAATGTTTGTTTTAGAGCCTTTTTAGAAATTTATTTAAATTTTTTTATTTAAACATTTTTTAAACCATTTTTTAACATTTGTTTAAAAAGTTTTTTACATTTATTTTTAGATGTTTAATTTAAAATGTTTTTTTGAACGCATGTTTTTTACATGTATTTTTTTAAACATTTAACATGTTTTATGTAAAAACATTTTTTAATTAACATTTTACAATGGATGAATATGTTATTTTTTTCTAAATAGATTTATATATGTCTGTCAATTTATATATATTATGTGCAAATTGAAAAAAATAACGAGGAATTGGGGGGTGCGCAATAGTGAGTGGGTTTAAACCGTTTTTATTTAAACATTTTTTATCATTTATTTAAGACGTTTTTTACATTTATTTTTTATCTTATTTATGAAAAGTATTTTTAAACATTTTTTTAATTTAAAACATTTTTTAAATGTTTTTTAATTTTTTCAAACGCATGTTTTTTACATGTATTTTTATTAAACGTTAAACATTTTTTTTTGTAAAAACAAATATTTTCTATTTTGTTGACATTTTACAGTGGGAGGATATGTTATTTTTTAAAATAGATTTATATATGTGAATCTATATATATTATGTGAAAATAAATAATGAGAGGTTGGGGGAAGCGCATCAGTGGGTGAGTTAATTTTTTTCTAAATAGATTTATATATGTATATATAGTATGTATAATATATGCAAGTTTCATCATATTTAAAAAAAATTAATGAGGTTGAGGGGTGTGCGTACATCATTGGGTGAGTAGATATTTTTTTGTTAATATATAATAAGTTATTATATATATATATAATGTTAAATTATTGATATATATATATATATATATATATATATAATATGAGAAAATTGTAAAAAAAATAATTAGGGGTTGGGGGTGTGCCGTAGTGGATGATTTATTTTTTTGCTAAATAGATTTATATATAATATATGAAAGTTGCAACATACTTAAAAAAATTAATGAGGTTGGGGGACGTGCACGAGCATCATTAGCTGAGTGTTTATTTTTTTTAATATACAATAAGTTATTATATATATAATATTAAATCATATATATATATTATTAATGGACTTTTAATAGCTACACTTAATTGATATATATTATTAATAACTATATAAATATATATATTATTAATGGATTTGTTTGTATATATATATATAACATCATGTCATTGATATATATATTATCAATAGATTATATATATATATATACATATATATAATATGTAAGTTTCATCATATTTAAAAAAATTAATGAGGTTGGAGGGTGTGCGCGAACATCATTGGGTGAGTGTGTTATTTTTTTGTTAATATATAATAAATTATTATATATATGTAATGTTAAATGATTGATATATATATATATATATATAATATGAGAAAATTATAAAAATAATAATTAAGGGTTGTGGGGTGTGCCACAGTAAGTGAGTTATTTTTTTAAATAGATTTATATATTTATAGTATGCATAATATACGTAAGTTGCAACATAATTAAAAAAATTAATGAGGTTGGGGACGTGTACGAACATCATTAGGTGAGTGTATTATTATTTTTATTAATATACAACAAGTTATTATATATATATATAATATTAAATCATTGATATATATATATATATATTAGTAGCTTTGTTTATATATATATATTATATTAAATCATTTATATATATTATTAATGGATTTTTAAAAGCCACACTTAATTTATATACATTATTAATGGATTATATATATATACACATTATTATATATATAAATATATAATTATATATCATTGTAGACACACACACACACATTATAATTATATATAATAATAACAATTATATGTATTTATATATACATTATTACACACACACACACATATTACTTTTTGTTGATATATAATGATATATATATATATATACATATATCATTGATATATATATATATATATATACAGTCAGGTGATAACATAACAAGCGCAGCGCCTGAACCAGTTGGTCTAGACGTAGCCTTGGAAGCCTGTGGTAGGGGGATTGAATCTCCCTACCAGTAGTTTCCCGTTATATATATTTTTTTACAGCAAATGAGCTTCGTGAGGGATAGTGGGCAGGGTTTTTTCGGGCCGGCCTGGCCTGGCCGACGAGTCTTCTTAGATAGGCCTAGGCCAGGCCCGATGAACCTTCGGCCCGAGCTCGGCCTGGCCCGACGCGGGCTTTCGGGTCGGGCCTGTCGGGCTTTTGGGCCACCAGGTCAAAATTACACCCTTAGTCAAAACCAACTAAATGACCACCTAATAAGGTGAAATGAGACTAAAAAAACAATAAAGTGAATTGTGAAATGGTCGACCAGACAGAACATCAATCGGAGATGTCGTTTTCCCAGGATGATCGAAAACACACTTTTAGTGTCTTAAAAAACTAAAATGTGCATTTAATGGTCAATTCAATATCAAACGACCTCAGAATGACCTGAAAAAAATAGGAAGATCGTATTATTATTATTTATATTTTGTACGAGTAGACAGAACGTCAATCAGACGTGCGGTCTGCCTGGAATGACCGAATATGCAGTTTTTAAAGGTTGTACACCATTTAAAAGCACATGGGGGGTCAAAACCATCCAAACGACCAGAAAATGCAGTGAAATAAGATGACCGAAACCATAGAGTTAATTTTGAAATGGTTGAGTAGACGATATGTCAATCAGAGTTGTTATTTTTCCAGGATGATGAAAAATGCATTTTTAGTGTCGTAAAACATCAAAACATGCATTTAACGGTCAATTCAATATCAAAAGACTTCATAATGACTTAAAATCATAGTAAAACCATATTATTATTGTTATTTATGTGTATGAGTAAAAGATTCATCAATCGGACGTGCGGTCTACCCAGAACTACCGAATGTGTGGTTTTTAAAGGTTTGACGCCCTTAAAAAAGTTGTGTTCGGGGGTCAAAACCAACCAAAAGACCTCCAAATACAATGAAATCAAAAGAAAACAACTGTAGAGTGAATTGTGAAATGGTCGAGCAGACAGAACATCAATCAGAGATGTTGTTTGCCCAGGATGAGCGAAAACACACTTTTAGTGTCATAAAATACCAAAATGTGCGTTTAATGATCAATTCAATATCAAAAGACCTCATAATGATATGAAATCATAGGAAGACCATATTATTATTATTCATGTTGTTTATGAGTAGATGGAACATCAATCGGACGTGCAGTCTTCCCAAAATGACTGAATATGTTGTTTTTAAAGGTTGAATGCCCTTTCAAAGCACACAGGGGTTCAAAACCAGCCTAATGACCACTGAATGAGGTGAAATCAGATGAAAAAAACTGTAGAGTGAATTGTGAAATGGTCGAGTAGATGATACATCAATCAGAGTTTCCGTTTTTATGGGATGATTAAAAACACACTTTTAGTGTCATAAAACACCAAAACATGCGTTTAAGGGTCATATATATATCAAACAACCTCAGAATGAATTGAAGTAATAGAAAAACCATATTATTATTATTCTTGATGTGTATGAGTAGATGATACATTGGTAGAATGTGTGGTTTGCCTAGAACTACCGAATGTGAGGTTTTTAAAGGTTTGATGCCCTTTAAAAAGGTGCGTCCAAGGGTCAAAACTAACTAAACGACCTCTGAATGTAGTGAAATTAGATGAAAACAACAGTAGAATAAATTGTGAAATGGTTGAGCAAACAGAATGTTGATCAGAGATGCCGTTTTCTTGGGATGACTGAGAACTCACTTTTAGTGTCATAAAACACCAAAACGTGTGTTTAACAATCAATTCAATATCAAACAATCTCAAAATGACCTGAAATCATAGGAAGAATGTATTATTATTATTCATGCTATGTACGAGTAGACTAAACTTCAATCGGACATGCGGTCTGTCCAAAATGATGGAATATGTGGTTTTAAATGGTTGACTCCCTTTAAAAGCACACGGGGGGTCAGAACCAGCCGAATGACCACCAAATGCGGTGAAATTAGACGAAAAAAACTCTAGAGTGAATTGTAAAATGTTCGAGTAGATGGTTTGTCAATCAGAGTTACTGTTTTTTTGGGATGACGGAAAACACACTTTTAGTGTCATAATACACCAAAACATGCATTTAACTGTCAATTCAATATCAAATGACCTCAGAATGACTTGAAATCATAGTAAAACCATCTTATTATTATTATTTATGTGTACAAGTAGATGAGATGTCAATTAGATGTGCAGTCTGACCAGAACTATCGAATGTGCAGTTTTTAAAGGTTTGACGCCCTTAAAAAATGTGTGTTCGAGGGTCAAAACCAAACAAACTACCTCTGCATGCGATGAAATTATAAAAAAAACCGTAGAGTGAATTGTTAAATGGTTGAGTAGATAGAAAATCAATCAGAGATTCTGTTTGCCCAAGATGACCAAAAAATCACTTTTAGTGTCATAAAACATCAAAACATGTGTTTAACGGTCAGATATATAGTAAACGACCTCAGAATGACTTGAAATCACAATATAAACATATTATTATTATTATTATTTATGTGTACAAGTATATGAGACGTCAATCAGATTTGCGGTTTGCCTAGAACAAGTAAATATGTGGTTTTTAAAGGTTTGACGCCCTTTAAAAAGGTGCATCTAGGGGTCAAAACCAACCAAACGACCTCTGAATATGGTGAAATTAGACAAAACAACTGTAGAGTGAATTTTAAAATGCTCAAGCATACAAAACATCAATCAGAGATGTCGTTTTCCCAAAATGATCAAAAACACACTTTTAGTGTTACAAAACACCAAAACATGCGTTTAACAGTCAATTTAATATCAAACAACCTCAAAATGACCTGTAATCATAGGAAGACCATATTATTATTAATGTTGTGTATGAGTAGATAGAATATCAATCAGATGTGGGGTCTGCTTGGAATGACCGAATATGTGGTTTTTAAAGGTTGAATGCCCTTTAAAAGTATGTGGGGGGTCAAAACCAGCCGAACGACCACCAAATGAGGTGAAATCAGATGATAACAACTATAGAGTTAATTTTTAAATGGTCGAGTAGATGGTACATTAATCAGAGTTTCCATTTGTCCAGGACGATGGAAAACACACTTTTAGTGTCGTAAAACACAAAAACATGCATTTAACGGTAAATTAAATATCAAACAACCTCATAATGACTTGAAATCACATTACAAACATATTATCATTATTCTAGATGTGTATTATCAGACTATATTTCAATCGAATGTGTCGTCTTCCCGTAACTACTGAATATGCAGTTTTTAAAGGTTTGCCGCCCTTAAAAAAGGTGTGTCTGGGGGGTTAAAACCAACCAAAGACCTTAAAATATGGTGAAATTAGATGAAAAAAACTGTATAGTGAATTGTAAAATGGTCAAGTAGATATAATGTCAATCAGAGATTCTGTTTGCCTGGGATGACTGAAAACTCACTTTTAGTGTCATAAAACGCCAAAACGTGCGTTTAACGGTCAATTCAATATCAAACAACCTTTGAATGAACTGAAATAACAGGAATACCATCTTATTATTATTCATGTTGTGTATAAGTAGTCATAACATCAATCAGATGTACGATCTGACCAGAATGACCGCATATGTGGGTTTTAAAGGCTGAACACCCTTTAAAAGCATGCGGGGGGGGGGGGGGGGGGTCAAAACTAGCCGAAAAACCACTGAATGCGGTGAAATCAAATGAAAAAACTGTATAGTAAATTGTAAAATGGTTGAGTAGATAGTACGTCAATCAGAGTTTCCATTTGTCCAGGATGATGGAAAATGCACTTTTAGTGTCGTAAAACACCAAAACATGCATTTAATGATCAATTCAATATAAAACAACCTCAGAATGACATGAAATCATAGGAAAACCATCTTATTATTATTATTATTATTGATGTGTACAATAAAAAAAATGTCAATAAGACATGTGGTCTGCCTAGAACTACTGAATATGTAGTTTTTAAAGGTTTGACACCCTTAAAAAAGGTGCTTCTGGGGGTCAAAACCAAAAAACTGACCTCCAAATGTGGTGAAATCAGAAAAAAACAACCATAGAGTAAATTTTGAAATTGTAGAGTAGATCAAACATCAATTGGAGATGCTTTTTTCTCAGGATGACTGAAAACACACTTTTAGTGTCATAAAACACCAAAACATGCATTTAACGATTAGATATATAACAAATGACTTAAAAATGTCTTTAAATCATAGGAAAACCATTTTATTATTATTATTATTATTGACGTGTACAAGTATATGAGATGTTAATCGGACGTGCAATCTGTTTAGAACTATCGAATATGCGGTTTTTAAAGGTTTGACGCCCTTTAAAAAGGTGCATCATGGGGTCAAAACTAACCAAATGACCTCCGAAATGCAATGAAATGAGACTACAACAACCATAGAGTGAATTTTTAAATGGTTGAGTAGACATACTGTGAATCAGAGGTTTCGTTTTCCTGGTATAACTGAAAATGTACTTTTAGTGTCATAAAACACAAAAACATATGTTTAACAGTCAATTCAATATAGAATAACCTTAAAAAATAGGAAGACCATATTATTATTATTCATGTTGTGTACGAGTAGATGGAATATCAATCGGACATGCGGTATTCCTAGAATAGATGAATATGTGGTTTTTAAAGGTTAGACGTCCTTTAAAAGCACTCGGGGGGTTAAAACTAGCTGAACGACCACCAAATTCGGTGAGATCATATGGTAACAATCGTAGAGTAAATTGTGACGTGAAAAAGTATACAATATGTAAATCAGAGTTTCTATTTGTTCAAGATGATCAAAAATACACTTTTAGTGTTGTAAAACACCAAAATATGTGTTTAACAGTTAGATATATAGAAAACGACCTCAGAATGAATTTAAATCATAGGAAAACCATATTATTATTATTCTTGATGTGTACAAGTATACGAGACATCAATCGGACGTGCGATCTTCCTAGAACTACCTAATATGTAGTTCTTAATGGTTTGACACCCTTTAGAAAGGTGCATCTAGGGATCAAAACCAACGAAACGATCTCCAAATGCGGTGAAATGATAATACAATAACCCTAGAGTGAATTGTGAAATGGTCGAGCAGACAAAACATCAATCAGAGATGCCATTTTCTTTAATTGAAATATTTTATTACATTTCAATTATTAGTTGAAATTGTTTTCTGTAATATATATTTTATTAAATTTTGTCATGCAGTTTTATTCAATGATGAGTGTGGAGTTTGGAATATAAAGAGGATAAAATATTTATGTGCTCGTGGTTTTAGGTAATTTGGAAATATTTTTTTTATTTTTGAAATATAGTGGTTTTTTAAATATTTTTATGATTTTTAAAAAAAAAATAAAAAACCTATAGCGGCCGCCATATGGAAACTGCTATAAATCTTGCCTGGATGGTCTATAGTGACCACCATATGGCATTCGCTATGGGTAATCTCTGTCTTATCTATAGCGTTTTCCAAATGACAAATTCTATAGACAACAACAATGGGCCTAAAGCGTCCGCTATTTGGTGAACGCTAAGCGGTCACTATAGGCCTTGAGCGACGGCTTTTGGCAGTCACTAAAGGACTTTTTTCTACTAGTGTTTGATATCCTAAATTATTTCATATATGGGTTTAAAAAGATATTCTCAAAGGTTTTATGATGAATAAGTGCAATAATAAAATGTTTTATTCATTATATGGTATATGAGAATTATATATGGGAAATAGGTGAGACTAATACAACTTATATGATCGGTTGATCCCCATTATAGTTCATAAAAAATGAATGATCTCGATATAGATTATACAAAGGTTGAGCCCAATTACAATTCTCCAATGCATTAGGTAATGTCACTCATCATCAAAGGTAAGAAGAAGGGATTTATATGATGTGGTTTCTCTTATGGATTTAACTGGGCTCTATTTATTTCTGACACAAGTTTAAAATGGGTTATGAATATGATGCTTTAAATTTTCTAAAAGGGTTTTATATAATTTATATGGGGTTTAAAGGTTTTATTTGAGAAAAAAGTGTTTGTGTTTTTCATGTCAAAATGATTCATTTCATTCGGTCAAAGAACACTGAGATAAAGGATGAAATTTCAATACTTTCATATTTTTCACCAGAATAATTTATTTCTTCTTTTTATGTCCCTTAATGATATTTTTGTGTTCATCCCACATTTTTAAAATGTTTTTCACAGGGTTTAAGGATGAGTAAGGTAAATGAAGAATCCAAGTTGAAAGTCATTAAGACTTTTCATCAAAATAAAATGTGTTACATTTTAAAAGTTTTGTATTATGGAAAAAATGGATACTAGGTATAAGTGTCAACTTGTAATGTATGAGTTTATTATATATGAGTTATGATCTAATTCTATAAAATTCTAAACTATAAAGATCCTTAGAAATGAAATAAAATGATTTCTTGACTAAAAAAATCAGATTTATGTAATGTTTAAGGTCGAGTCCTTATAGTTGGTATCAATGTAAATGTTTAAATAACTTTAGAGGTAAGGATATTATTTGATCATAAGTCAAAAGTCCTCTATAAACACAAAGGTTACTATGTTAGGGAGAATTATGGTTCTTTTGGATAAATTAGAAGAGTTTAAGATAACATGGTTAAGGATATCTTAGTATTTATCCTCATCATAAGATGGTTTATTATGATTTTATTGATATTATTTTACTAATATTTTTGGTTTTAGTAAATGGATGGATATAGTAGGAACCAAAGTAACAATGGATATGAAGGAAAATGTGGCAGTTTTCTGAATGAGAAACCGAATGGAATGAGAGATGCAGTGAAAAATTTTGTGGTTATTATTAACTATCCATTACAAGTTATGATTACCAACTTGAACCTAGGTGAGTTTCCTAACTCATAAAATAAGAGATAAATGAAGATTCATGTAAGTTTAGGTGATAAAGGTTATAAGGGTAAAAATATTCAATGACCTATGTGTTAAGAATGTGGGAAGAAACACCCATGAAAGTTTATTAAAAGAACAAGAAGAAGTTTTTTATCTGGAAGAGGAGGTCATAAAGAAATAATATTCCAAGGAAAAAAATGAATCATTCAGTTAATTCCATGGAGAGGAATAAAGTTATTAACAAGGCTTCCATTGAATGTTTTAAATGTGGGGAGTATGGGCATTATGAAAATCAATTTACTAGGGGGATAGCTCAAGAATGAGATCAGTAAGACCATATATATGAATGTTAAGCAATGCCTAATTTCATTCTTATTGAAGATTTGGAAACTGAAAATGATATATGAAAGGCATGGATTATATCATTGATTATGTTATGATATTATTGAATCTTAGGACATGATTAATATTTTATTTGTAAGAAGGAATAATTAAGGAATAATATGAAAAAACATGGTTAATTAATAACATTAAATGATTAAGGAATCTACATATATGGATTTAATAGTTATGATGTAATCGTATATTTGGGTTTCCACAAAGGAATCTTCAAAATGTCAAACCCTGGATTACTGAGCAGAAGTTCAAATTACGAGGATGTAATTTATTAATGGGGGTGGGGGTGAGAATTTAATATCTTAAGATTTTATATATAATACTATGTTCGATAGTTTATAAAACATGCAACATCAAGGTCTAACAAATCATGAAATATTATTATTTAAATATGTTTGCTATAAACTAGCTGTTAAATTGGAAAGAATGAATAGGATTAAATAATTTATTAAATAAATATAAAATTCGTAGTCAATATAAATATACTGATTAATGATTATGAAATAAGCATTCAATTTTTATTAAAGACATTTAATTTTTCAAAAATACATTTTCTTCAAAAATGATTTTATTGCTTTTTGTGAGAAAATATTATAATTAATTTTTTGAAATTTTAAAAATTGTATTTGATAAAAAGAACTTTATTTTTGAAATAATAATATCAAAATTATCTTATTCTGAATTTTTTATATTTTTCTGAATTTTTTTATTTTTCAATGAATAGTGAAAAAATATTGATTTTATTGAAAATTATATTTTATTTTAAAGTATTTTTAAACTAAAATTCTATTTTGGGATAGTTTTAAAATGTAATTAGATCCTTTTCATTAAACATAATCCAATTAGAGTATTTTTAATGAATTTTATACTTGAATTTAGTATAAAACAATTTCATACTTAAAAGATATTTTTCTAAAAAACTATTTTTCATCGCATTTTCAGGTTTAATTTTAAATTAAATTCTTCCACTTCAATAATTTGAATATTGAAAAAATAGATTACATATTTAGAATAAGGAGCTCTAAACATAACCCTAACACTTACCTTAATTTTATTTAATGAATATATCTTTTTCATAATCATCCCAAAGTGAAATATATGGTCTTTTGTTTCCATTTGGCCATGATTTAGACATTTATATAATTTTATATAAAGAAAAGTAAAAAAAATCATTCTCTTTGTTTTATTTTCTCTAAATTTTTGACATAGGGATAAAAAAAATGATATGTTCAGTTCTAAATATTAATTTAAAAGATAAATTTTTTTTCTTCATCATGGTAATTTATTTCTAATTTTTATTAATGAAATAACTATCTTAAATGCTTATTCAACACTAGCGTAGTGCTTGTACAAGTAGTGGGAAACTCAATAAAATTATTTTAAAAACTTTAAAAATAATATTATTTGAATGAATTATTATGTTCTATATTTTATGTAAATAAAAACTACATATTAAATAGGTGTGAATGCATTAGATTCAAATTCCATTATTTTCATGTAGTTTTAAAAGTCAAATTAATTGAATAGTGCCAAAATTGACATTACTGTTATTTTATAATAAATAATATTTTATTAAATGATTTAAAACTCAAAGAATCTTATGTTCATAAAATTGATTAGGATATGGTTTAAAATATAGATAATGTTCTATTTATAGTCCAATTGTATTTTTATAGTAACTTTTTTGACACTTGAAGAGTAAAATCTTTAATACCGCGATAATTGTCAAAAATGGTTAAAACGGGTTAAAACAAAAAGATAAGGGTGAAAACATCATATAAACTTGTAAAATTTTTATTTTATGAGATTATTTCAACCCATCATAATACTATATTTTAACTATATCAGTTTGGGTCCATTTGGACCTGAAAATTAATTTATATTAATTTAATATTTTAAGAAATTTCTAGAGTGCCCCTCCCTAGTCTTATAAAAGGGAACCTCCTTTCCTATTTTCTTCACACTTAAAAAGTATTTTTGTTTGGAAAATAACAGACCAAATCCCTTAATTACATTCCTATCCACATCTTAGAGGCCTTGGTTTGATCATAAAACCACCATAGGAGAGATTTTGGTGTAAACCTTGAGAGGTTGTCCAAAGAAGAGGTATCGTTCTTAACTGAGAATTTTTGATTTATTAATTCTCACACCTCCTATAAATCTTTATTAATCATGATTATATAATAAAATAATTACCTACCATATAATTATATGTTATTATTCTAATTACATAACCTATATTCATCTCCAAACACTATCAAATTGGAAAGGAATCCATCATTTGTGTGTACGGCGAACTACCACCTTAGGAATCAATATAATTCATTTTCCATCATCGCCTATCAACAATGGTTATAATGATGGATTTTATGTATATATATGATATTAATTACATATTTATAATTTTTAAATATAATATAACACCTATTTTCTTACCTTTTCATTCATTGAAAAATTATTATGTCATTTGTGCGTACGTGTGGATTATCACCTTCACAAAGCAATATGATTAATTTTCCATCACCACATCACACAGATCATATGTATAAGTATATTTAAAGAAATAATATTTTATTTATGATATATTTTTTATTATTAAAGTATAAAATAATACTTACCTTCTTTCTATAATGATCATTGAAAAAATAGAAATATTACTCATGCGTACGTACGACCTACCATCTCTATGATTATAAAATAGTTCATTTTTCATAACCATATTTTATGGTTCATTTAAAAGTATAATTGATGTATAAAAATGATAATTATTTCATTATTATTATTCTTTAGATAGTGGAATAACAATTTCTTTGACCATAGTCAACCTATCAAAGTCATTTTGGACATATGAGCCAAACATCATCAAAACATCTAACATAAACTTGATTTATCAATTAATTGTATATAACACAATAATAAGTGAAATAAAAGTAAAAATAAACTTGAAAATTCTTTTAAGAAATAAAATAATTAAAATAATCTTATTATTTAGGAATATAAGGAATGCACATGATGAGTGAGGCTTGAGGTAAGGGACTTTCTTGTAAAAATAT
Source organism: Viscum album (assembly GCA_963277665.1). NCBI lineage: Eukaryota > Viridiplantae > Streptophyta > Magnoliopsida > Santalales > Viscaceae > Viscum > Viscum album. Next base: position 862,805,344 of record OY728145.1, read on the forward strand.
TTTTTTAAAGTCTCCCTTACAAATCTTTTTCTTCAATTTCCATATTTTTAAAATATATTATTAATGTATTTATATGGACATAAAATTATTATAAATGAAATTTTATGTCTATTTTGAATTAAAAAAAAATAAAAAGGAATATTTTTATATATTTTATACAAAATGTTTTGAAAAATATATAAAAAGAACGTTCTATATCAATGTATACAACATCAATGAATTTTACCGCCACTACAACAATTACTTGAAGTTTTAATTCCTTTACTATATTTCATGTTTTATTAAAATAAAAATCATATTTTCTTTTTTGGGGAATTTTGGTATTGAAAATAGGTTTTGAAAATAAAAGTGTATTTTGATATTCGACTGAGTAAACATCAAAGATACTATATAAGTCAAAATAAGAAGAAGAGAAAGTTCTCGTTGATAACTACTTTGCATTCTGTAATTAAAAATAAAGAAATAAAGAGAAGAAACAATAAAACTACCTATTGTATATATTGTGTATTGAAGTAATAAATAAGGTGTCCGAATGTTATTCTAATGCACGGAAGAAAAAGAAGAATAAAAAATCCAATTGAACATGCTGTTGATCACATCCAGGACAAAGTATTTGAGAAGGGAAACCTATATCCATTACTTGTTGTACAATTCTATAGAATAAAGATTTTGATCGTGATACTGCTGAAAATATTCAAAGCTGAAGTTCTGAGAGAATGAGCTGGCCTACAACATCCTACTATATAAGTTTGAAGAATTTTGAGGCAACCAATTTAATGCTTTGATCGAGTGAAGAAGATTATTCATACACCCATTAGGGACTCGTCCAACAATGGTGATATTTCTTCAAGGAGTTGAAAGTCAATTCTCTCATAAAAAGGGATAAAAAACTCTCACTTTCTCTATAAATGGTTGATGCCAGGATAATAGGATTAAGTCCATACCATTGTGAGGTGACCCATGCTAAACATGCCTTCATTTTACAACATTTCCATAATTAAAACATTACTTTACATAATAATATCAAAATCACAAGAATAAATAGGTTTAGTTACTTCAGATACTAGCTACATAAGTGACTTATTTTTAATACTTGGGAATATTTCTACATAATTTCATTATACCAGATCTTCTAAAAGATGTCTCACAAGTTAAACTCATCCTCATGACCTAGGAAATGAAAACATAAGAAACAGGTGAGCTAAAATTCTCAGTATTGGAATAATAAACATATCAACATATTACCCAGGGTGAGATCATAAACATATGGAAAAACATAAGCAGGAGAAAAATATCTAATTAAAAGAAAATGGAATCATAAAAACTATTCATAGTTCATAATATGAGAATAAGTAACCCCATATGATTAAATATATAGCATGATGGAAATACAGTGAAAACATGATACATAAATCATGATCCATGGGTATAACATAGTTACAGATCAAATTAGTGTGGAACCAATATAAGAATAAAAACTCAACATTGTGGATTAGGAATCACCATCTGTTTCCCATAGGGGATCAAGCATCACAACCTATTTCCCATAGCAGATCATGAATTATAACCTATTTCTCACAACAGATCTTGTATCACAACCTATTTCTAATTTTGGATCATCCATCAATACTCATTACCTGATTATATCATGAGATTTACAACTTTACCAAATAAATTTAAGGGTTATATAGGGCCCACTAGTCATTAAATATTAACTATACATGTGTGCCATAAGAAAAAATCTAATAATCACATCATTAAAACCCAATAATAAGAACAAGTTTCACATTACATTTTAAAAGGTATCACATAAATAACCACATGCACCAAATCAATCGATACCAAATTCAATCAACTAAAAGAGGAACTTTATAAAATCTTTTAGAGAGTGGTTCATAAAGTATAACTTCATGGAAAATATCTCCCTTGATATAAGGAGGAAAACAAAATCCAAAGTTAAATCAATTTATTTTGAAAGGAAAAACATTTAAAATATTTTGAAATACCTTTGTTTAAAACCCACATTAAAAAAGGATATCATATAACTTATATTTTAAAAGTGGAAAAGGAAATTATGAAGATCACATAAATTGATACATACATGGATTTCAATACATGAAAGAATAAGATTGGAAGTAAGTGAAAACATGGACTTGAAACAAATATCCAATCCAAAGATGGAGGTTTGTTCTTAATAACATTATAATTTTAGGTGAGTGAACAATCAAGTAGGAATATTTGAATCAAAAGAGACATTTTCCATAGAAATATAAAAGATAAAATCATATAAAATGGTAAATCAATTAATAAATAGAATATTGAAGGTCAAAGTTTAAAATAAACCATATAACTCAAAGAAAGAGATTTGAATCGCCAACGTCACTTACAAACAACATATTCCATGAAGTAAGAATATTTTGAAAAGGGGTTTATGTTGTAAAAATTTAAATCTATATAATTCATGAGAAAATATCACATAATACAATTACATGACATAAATTACCCATCGTATATGAAATATGTTCAAGAAAAATAATTACAACTCAATGAATGAGAATTGAGTTAACAAAAACCCTTACAACTTGAGGGGAATTTAAATAAAACCTATTAAAAGATAGAGTTTTTAAATTGAAATTAAATTACAATGAAAAAAGTTATTTCATGTTACAATAAATCAATTATGAAAAATATACACCACATAAAATAAATTAAGAGTATAATAAAAAACATGTCTCAAAGAGAGGAATTTGGGATGAAAATACTTACTCTAGTCCCGATTCATTTTGCACTTGAACTAAACATTCCAAATAACAAAATTAAGTTTATTAATTATATAAACAATAAAATTATTCATAAATATAACAATTTATAATTCTCATTAATAATTATTCTCACTCTCTCTATATATTAGTTAGTTTTTATATATTTTCTCACATCAGATGTTTATAATTTTAATAGTTTATACTAGTTTCATAGGAATGGTGTAAAATTTGTTATTTTTCTAAGTTTTACATTTCCCAAATCATTAATTTTATAGCAAGGGATGATTTTAATGATTTACAAAGTTTAAATTTACTTTCAAGAGTTTTTAATTCTTTATCTTAGAATATGAAATCAACAACAAACATATTTTGGTGATTTTTAACCCACAAAGGGTGATTTCTTAGTTAGTGAATTAAATATTGATATAATCCTTACATAAAAAAATATTTATTTAAATATTTAAATAATATTACATCATTATTTTTTTTATAATCATTTATGATATAATTTCATAGCATCATTCAAGTAGGTGGTCAAACTGACCCAAACATGAACATATCATGATTAATGGATGATTATGAGGTGATTTAGTTGTAATATCATTATACCAGTAGCATAATGGATTTATTCAGTGTGATACATCATAATTAGAAAAAAATACGTCTATAATTAATAGATATGAAACAATTACATAGTATGGATAAATTGTTTTTCCTCTTAGTTTTCTAGTAAAAGATGATTAATTTTATAACGATTATTTATCATTCATAACATTAAGAGGTTATTAAATTTGTATTAAAATACCATATTAATATCATAAAAATAATATTTATCCTTTAAACCCATTCTTAAATACATCCACAAAGTAAATTATTGAAAAACAAACTCATTTATTCAAGGAGGCGGTAGTCTGCACATACGCACGTTTAACATTTTCATTTTTCCTAATAAAAATGGGAAAATGTATTTAATGATTTCACCATAATTATAGTAACATACCAACATAATAAAGATAATAATTTTATCATTTTAATATGGTGTAATTAAATTTTAAAAATAAGGAGTTCACAAAAAGAAATAAAACATGAGAAAGGGAGGTTAGGAACTTATACCCCACTTCTTGGATTATCTCTATTGAGAAGGGGGATAAGACTTTTAGGAATGATATTTTGAGAATACCAAAAACCCTTTAAGGTGGATAGTAATGTTTATGAGAGTTTTGGGAAGAGTTTAGGCTGAAATTAGGGGATTTTTGTGTGTGGGGAAGTGAGGATAGGAGAACCCTTTTTATAAGTGAAAAGGGATGAAATTTTTGTAAATACCCATAACTTTTCATTAACGGGAAGTCAATTTCAAGGAAAGTGGATAGAAAATTTTAGAAATAATGGTGTGGGGAAGCGATGAGTTCAATAAATCCATAATTTTTTTTCACATGTGTTTTAAACAAGTTTCAATCCCATTACCCATTGAATTATTACCTTTACCATTTTAGCTTTTACAATAGTAACTAGTTTTTACATAAGGTAAATAAATATATATGCCTAAAAATAAAGTGGTACTTATTAGATAATTTGGACCTACTAATTATAAATTTGAAATACACCTTTTCTAATTCAATTTCTAAAAGCGTTAAAATTACTTTTAATATAATAAATTTATAATGTATCAATTTTTGAGAAAAATATTACTTTAGTTATAAAATATCAAATATATGTTTATAAACTATAATAAATATTTTAAAATGTATAATTTAAATTATAAAATACATATTTTTTCAGTAAAAAGGTTTCATAATTTTATATTCCATACTTATATATTAATAATGACATAAAATTCACAGTATCAGTAATAATGCTATATTTCACTATTCACCTAAAAATCATTTTTTATGAAAAATATAAAAAATAAATATTAAGATAATATTTCTATGATAAATAAAAAAATGAAGTTAATTTTTTCAAATAAACTTTCTAAAATTTAGAAATTTTATTAAAAATATAAAATATAGTGAAAATTAGTTTTTATTGGAAAGAAAATTTTGGTATATTAACTATTATTTTCCCTATAAATTACTAATTAATCCAATGTTAGTGTAATAATAATACAATCAATATATCTTGTTATTATTAAATCATAATAAAATTAGTTCTTTTAAATAAAAGAAAAAATTATAAAAAATACAATTTTTAAGCATAAAGTGAATTGAGAAAAATGACCTTTCGAAAAGTATAAAAATTCATGATATATTTATACATATAAATATTTTATTAAATTTTTATATAATCCTAATTTATACTTATATAACCCCTTATGATCTCCATGTAATAACTAAGCATCAAGTAAGCTATGGTTCCAGTTTCAAGTGGTGGTTTAGTTAACATGGATCTTGTCACAATCTCCACGATCTTGAACTTCTCCCGTATAAGGTTTTTCTCAAACCGTAATTTATTGATTTCAGATTGGGATTTATCTAGGGAAAAACCTAGAGAATATACCTCACTTCTGATCTCATACAAATAGGATTTATATAGAATATTTCTACTTTTGGATGCGATTTATTCCCACTTTATTGATTTTATAATATGGTTACTTAAATTTATACCATATAATTTAATAGTTATGTTTTATTGATCATATTTAATATTAAAAAATGTATCAATGTTTTTAATTTTAATTTAGTATAGTTTTTGAAACATGTTATTTAATATATCATTTATTTAATAATAATATATAATGAAATCTCAGGTTGTTACACCTTTTTTGGGAATTATTTGATAATAAGAAGGAAGTCTTGTATGTGGGATAATAACCACGTGACACAAGGGAAATAGTAATCCTTAGAGAGGTGAACCTCATTAAAACACTTTGGTGTTCTCTTATGTTGCTTTCCTATTATCATTAGTTCAAAATTTATTCTTTATGGTGTTTTTTCACATCATTTATATAAAACCAACATAAAAAAGTTTTTGAACATCCGTTATTTTATAACCAATTCTGAAAATGAAATAATTTTTATTTTCAAAATAAGTTATAGAATAATATTTGTTGAAAACTCACTTTTAACATTGATTATCAAATAATAGATGTTAAAATAATTTATTTTTTTATTAAAATATTGGGATCCCTAATTTTTGTTTCATTGATTCGCATGTTAGGATTTTTTCCCTCCTAAAGCAACCCGAACCTTCATTCTTCCATCCCACAATTACCATCCAACCTCAGCCACCATCTTCTACTATCATTCATCACCGGTCGCCACTATTAACCCCTGCCTTCCTCCCTCATCCACCATTGACCACAACTTTAGTCTTATCTGGGATTTATTTGTCACTATTTTTTTTTCATCCTCAACCCTAAAAGGTATTTTTATTCATGGAGTAATTATTGGAATCTTTCTAAATGGTCACTAGTGGTACTCTGAGTTATTGAACTATTGTTTAATGTCTTTATTTGTTTTTTTATTTATTAGGGGTTACTTATGAATTACATTGTAATGCATCTAGTGTGACCATAAAACTTTCTCTAATCCAGGGAAGCAAAGAGGTGGAATATGGGTCTAGGAAACTAAGACCCTATGAAAATAACTATCCTTAATAAAATTTATAGTTAACCCTTTTTTATTCTTTGAATAATTGGAGGCATTAATTTTTTGTTGAAAAAATTGTTCAATATAATGATTATATGAGTTTGAACAGAGCTTCAATGAAGTATCATGACCTTAAAACTAGTTTTGGTGATTATGAATAAGAAATGGGTTACAAAATAGGTTTTATGTTGTTTTAATTATAAATAAATAAAAATAATAGATCATTTTTGGTTTCATATATGAATCTTGAATCAATTTTTTATGAGAAATGTTTATTTTATCCAAAATAATTAGATTAAATAGGTATAAGTTTGGTTTTTGAATTAGTTCGTAAGGTATATAAACAAATATTTGATTTCAAAGGGGAAATTTGTTTAAGTTCATATTTATTTAGTTATGTTTGTGAATTTTTTTATTCATGTAGTTGAAAATATAATATAATTATAATTTTTAATAAAATTTTTATGTTTTTCTGGTTGTTCAATGTTTCTAAGTGGTTTTATAAGTTTATGTTTGTGTTTGTCATGGACACACATAAATTATATAATTTTAATGTAGTTTATTTTGATAATATACTATAATTGTAATATCTAATAGATTCTAGTGTCACTACAACAAACTGAGTATTTAGAGAGATTTTAGTAAACCACCTCTAATGTATTTTTTTTAAAAAAATTTGACGGTTTTTTATAAATCGTCGCTAAATAATTACATTTTTTTTAAACAGTCGACACTCTCCCCCTCCCCGGACACCCTTGAACCCCCCACCCCATGACTCCCCGAATCCCTAACCTCCCTCACCTCACCGATCTCCACCGACCATCTCTGTTCCAGCCTCATCGCCGACCATTGCCACCAATCACCACCCCTTGCCTCGCCTCGCTGTTCCCCGCCAACCCTCACCGCCCCTCAGCTCAAGGTTCCTCGCTGTGCCTCGGTCTGCTAGGTATTTAACATGGATATCCAAATCTGGTGTTTTATATTACACATATTTTGATGTGAAAAAGAATAAACACACCCTCTCCCCTATATCCATTTGAGTATAGTATCTTGTGTGAGAATACTTAGGTTTTGTTGGATTAATGTATAGTGTATGGAGTCACATGACCCGCATTTGAAGGTGGTCATGTTTAGGCAATTCCTTGAGGCATAGGAGTGGATGAATGAATATGTTTTTTAGAGGTTAAGTCAGTGGGTTAACTTTGTTAATACAAAATTTTCACATTATTAAGTTTTTGATCATTATATTAAGGGGTTTAGTAGATATTGGAGTGTTTAAAAGTTTTTCCATGACCCAATCACGCGATCAGTTACTCACAGGGTTTTCCATGGATCAGTTATGTGATCAAAAAATGATCGAAGTCACATGATTGGGGTTAAATAAATTGATTCATGTGAAAGGATTTTATGAAATATCTCATATTAAATGGTATATCTAGAGTAGGTATCATGAAGGAGATATATTCCTGGGTTCACATACACATGCTCTTACGGGGAGCGTTATGCGTTATCAGTCACATGAAAAAGTTATATGCTCATGGTTACATTTCACTAGAGTTTTTGAAATTATATTTCTCAAAATATTATTCATATATACTAGTACTCAAATAGGTCATTATTGGTGAGAACATGTAGTATTGAACATATAAATTCATTTATTTTCAAAATCTTTTAGAGTTCTTAGTTATTGTCTAAGATTTATTTTGGTAAAATTTAATTGTTTTAGTTATATACGAAATTAAATTCATGAATTGTAATTTAATTTTTATTTATGTATAGATTTGATTAGTGGCATATCATCTTATCTCTTTTTCATTTTAATTTACAATAAAGAGGTAAATGACTCCCATTTAAGATTATATACCCTCAGTCAATGTTCATATCCAATGTTCATATCCTATGGTCATTATCCCTCTATTAAATGTTGAAAATTCCTTTCAAAGGTGAATAAATACCATCTAATAGATTCATCTATCGGTATAAGGGTGGTGGTATCATACTTTTACATAATTTTTGGGTTTTTATATTAGGTTTTTGGTGTTCCATATTACATACTTTCCCTACATTTATTATAAAATAGATAAACCCCAAAATTAATTGTTGGAATTAAATCCTAGACATAACAGGAGACCTTGATATTCGGTTGGAGGTTGATTAACTCAACCAAACCACCACATGGGTCAGTTTCACTAAATTCATTAATGACTTATATTCCCTTTGTGACCTAAGCACCACTAAGTTATTTTAGGATTAGATTTAGCTAGTGAACTTTGATAAAGTGAGTTAATAAAATGATGTAGTGGAACATATTATACACCATGTCCCCTCATATTATTTTGAAACTATATGGATTAAATGATTAAATTAATTGAATAATGGATTGAGTGTTATTTTTTATCCTTAAATGTATTTTGTAAGGGATGTGATTACATTAATAATAACATATATAATGTACATGAAATTACTTATTTTTATTATTAATTTAAGTACATGACATTTATTAATGTTCACTTGGAATATACAGACATGATGGTCCTTATTTCTAATTATAATCAATGGAAATGATACTTTATATTATTTATTTGGAGTCTCTATACATGAAAATACTCTATGTTATTCATAATTAATGGTCATGATGTCCCATATTGTCAAAAATTAATTAATGGACATGATGTTACACATTTTCCTTTTTCAAATCAACAGGCATGGAATCCTCTTAAAACACAACACTGTCACTATGATATAGAAATACCTAAATTTATATTTCCACTAAATATCAAAGGACTATCATATATAGTTTTAAATCCACTATGAAATGTGGAAAATATGGTTTCAATACATCCCCTTATAGATGGAATTTATTTATATAGTAAAACCTTATTTAATATATTCATATTTTTTTAAACTGTATATATGAATCACTTTTCCTATTCAGTAATAGTTATGTGTTTTAATTTTTTTAATAATATTTAGGTACATTGTGATATATATGGATAAAATATGGATCACATTACTAAGGAACACACCTCAGTATGATAAGGGTTTGGAGGAGTTTTTAGATTTTTTAATTTTCAATTGATCCATTGATGGGAGAATAAGATGTCCATGTCTTAAATGTAAATTTAGAAGATGGTTGGACAAAGATGAAGTTTATAAACACTTGATATTGAATAAATTCCCTACTCAATATTTGTGTTGGATTTGGCATGGAGAATCGAACGTTACAGAAAGGTTGATCACTGATATCAATCCACAGAATGAGCTCCCAACTTTGTCAACAATGGAAAATTAAATGAAAAACCTTATAAATGATGCATTAGTCATTGAAAGACACCAAAATCAACATCAAAACATATCAGAACAACCAGTTAAGGGTGCTGAAAATAGTAACGTGACAAGTTACATTTTTGAGACTATAGTCCAACCAGATCAAGATTGTAACATATCGTTGGATACTCCTATTAATTCTATGGAGACTAATGTAATAGAAAACTTCACTGAGAAAAATGTGTTTCATGGTTTAGTTTATGATGAAAATCAAGATTTGTATAGTGTATGTTTGAAATATTCAAAACTTTCTTTTCTGCTGAAGTTGTACCATATCAAATACCTCTGTGGAATTACAAATAAGGCGATTTCCATGATATTCGAATTGTTGTGTGATTCATTTCTTGAAGAAGACATCCCCGAGTCTTTTTATGATATGAAAAAAGTTGTTAATAGGGTTGGTCTAAATTATACAGAAATACATGTGTGTCCCAATAATTGTATGATTTATTGGTAAGAGGATTCAAGCATACATGATTGAAAAAAATGTTCTTCTTCTAGATGAAAGTCAATGGGTGATGTTGGAAGTCTAAATCAATATACTACCATGAAGAAGAAGAAAAGGAAGACACCTAAAAGGGTTGTAAATTACTTTTCTTTAAAGCCTCTATTGCAAAGATTATTCATGTCATCGAAAACTGCCGAACACATCAAGTGGAATTCTGTAGATAATAAAAATGATGGGTTAATACGACATCCAAGGGACTCAAAATTTTAGAATACATTTGATTCATTACATCCCGATTTATCATCTAATCCTAGGAATGTTTGATTGGGATTGGCTGCTGATGGATTTAACCCATTTGGGACTTTGAGTACCGGTTATAGCATTTGGCCAGTTGTTTTGATCCCTTACAATCTGCCTCTTTGGATGTGTATGCAACAAAATTCATTTTTCATTTTGATGATTATTACTGGAAAAAAAATTCCTGGAAATGATATTGATGTATACTTTCAGCCTTTAATTGAAGAATTACAGGAGTTATGGAGAAATAGTGTTGAGACATATGATGCTTCTTCTAAAACAATGTTTAAAATACAAGCAGATCTAATATGGACCATTATTGACTTCCTTGGACTTGTGAATTTAGCTGGTTGGAACAATTACACGAGTTTGTCTTGTCCTATTTGTAACTTTGATTTTGAGACCAAATGACTACATCATAGTAGAAAATGGTTCTTCTTGTTCTATTGAATATTTCTCGATCCATCTCATAGATTTTGGATGAACAAGTTAAAATTCAATGGTTTCATTGATCGTAGACCACCTTAAAAGTTGTTAATTGGTTCTAAAATGTTGGGAAAACTTGGAAATTTGGAAACAGAATTTGGGAAGGTGCATCATTTGAATGATAGTGGGAAACTAGTTTGAAGTGCATCATTAAGTGAAATCAGAACGCGACTATGGAAGAAAAAAAGCATATTCTTCAAACTTTTGTATTGGGAATTTAATTTGTTGTGGAATAATCTTGATGTGATGCTTGAGAAGAATGTTTAGGAAAATTTGATCTTCACATTGCTCAATGAGTATGGAAAGTAAAAGGATCATCTCAAAACTCAGAAATACTTATAATCAATTAACATAAAGCATGATCTCTGGCCATATGAGAATGAAAAGTATGTTCTGACAATTTTTTCAATAAAAAATAAGGATAAATATACATTCCTTTAAATTTTAAAACATGTGAAGGTATCTGATGGGTATTCAAGTAACATCTCAAGGTGTGTTGACTTAAATCATTAGAGGTTACAAGGATTCAAAATTCACGATTCACATATTTTGTTACAACAGTTACTACCATTGGCATTGCGTACATTATTACCTAAAAATGTTATTGCTATTGTAATCAAATTCTTCACATTTTTTAGACAACTATGTGAGAAATATCTACATGCATTTGATCTTGAAAACCTTCAAGTGAGATTTTTATTGACACTTTGTGCAATATAGATGATATTTCCTCCTTCGTTTTTTACTATCATGATGAGGAAGCTAAATTAGGAGGCCCCGTACATTATTGATGGATGTATCCAATTGAGAGGTACTTTATTTATATGTTTTTTAGTTAAGTAAACAATTCTTGGAACTTAATTAAATTCATAATTATGTTTTTTTATTTTATTTCATAGATATCTTGGGCATTGGAAATCATACGTGAGAAATAAAGATCAACCTTAAGGATCTATTTCTGAAAGTTATTTGGCAGAGGAGTTTCTTAACTTTTATTATAAATACTTGGATGATATTGAGACAAGATTTAATCAAGTTGTACATGTTGATAAAACATTGACTGAATCTTAAATACATAGGAAATAAAATAATATTTCCCACTATTGGCCAATCAGTTGGGAGGACCTAAAATATTACACTGATAGAAATGAAATTATTACAGGCACATAGATATGTGCTGCTGAATAGTCAAATTGAAGATCCATTTATTGAAGAGTTGAGAATACAAACAAAGAGACTAATGAGAGGTTAAATAGGAAACGATAAATATATAGAAAAAGATGTTAATAAAGAGATTGTAGAATGGTTTGCATGACATGTAAGTTTATAAATATTGTAATAAATATAGATATTAGGTTGAAACATATATTTTGTAAATATAATAATGTATATTTATTTTTTTAGATCATGAATACTGATACTCGAGCAGAGTTATTATAAGATTTTAAGTTTCTTGCTCGAGGTCCTCTAAAACAAGCTAGAAATTTCAACGCTTACAATGTGAATGGATTTAGATTTCATACAGTCGATCGAGAAGAGGGTTTGAAAACATATAATAGTGGTATATTTACATTTTCTAAAGTGGGATACTATAGAAAGTTGATTGATATTATCGAATTAAACTACCACATACATTTTTTAGTTATTTTATTCAAATGAAATTGGGTTGATATTATTAGAGGTGTTAAAAGAGATTCCTTACAATTTACTACTATTAAATTCTCTCGCTTGATGGATGTTGGTGACCATGAACTACATGATCCATATATCTTATCATCGCAAGAGAAAATGGAATATTATGTGGAAGATATTGTGGATGAAGGGTGGAGTGTATTTTTTCACGTAAAACAAAGATATTTGTATGATATGGGTGATGAAGTGGAAGATTTGAACTCTAACATTGAATCTCATCAACAACAAGAAGTAGACTTATTTTTCCATAATGATATTGAAAATATTAGTCTTGAAAGGGTGGATGAAGTGGATGAAGAAATGGGGTAGGGAAATGACATGATTGAAGGGGAAAATGATTTTATGTATAGTTATCTATTCATTTATCAATAAATTATATCATTTTTATAGTTATTCATTATCATTGTTATGTATATTTTTTTTGTTAGTACTGTGCATATGTTATCATTTTTAATATTTTTTCCCGCATGTTTTTTTGAAATATATGTTATGAACTTAATTTTATTTGATTAAATGACATGAATTCTAAGGAGGAAGCATCACATTGTTTCATCGACTACACTGACAGATGAAGATATATTTGTCTCCCTCTCTACAACATTTGAGACACCATCTGATTTCCCCCCTGCACCATCTCTCACACCCTTCGTGAGAATCCCTTCAATAGCTCAGACGATGCCTTCCTCTTCAGGAGCCTCAATAGTGAGAGAGTGGGGCTCCACTCCTAGTTCTTCGTGGGGATACTGAAGGGTGATGGTTATAGGTACAAATTTTAATATAAATAAATTTATTGCACTTTTTTATACTAACTGTTTTTTCATAAAATATGGAAACAATGAAAGTACAGAGAAAAATATGAAAATTTCAGATGTATGGAATTTGATTGGAGAGAAGATAGTTGTCTCATTTGATTCATATGGGGTCCCTATAGATGATTCCATAAGAATACTTGGCTAGATTCTGGGCCAATTGGTAGAAGAGTTGGTTTCCCTTCCTATTACATATGATGATTGGAGGCATATTACTTCAACTTGGAAAAATGAAGTTTTTTATTAAAAAATAAATGCAATTTTAATACATTATGGTGTAATTTAATACCATTATGTTATTAAATTATAATATATTCAAAATGAATTTCTTTGTACAGATATTTTTCCACTTTACAGTTGCTGATGTACTAGCACAAAAGTGGACATTGAAAAATTTGGGAAAGAAATGGAAAGAATTTAAATGGAAATTATGAGGCGATGTCCATGATACTTCATTGAGCTCCCCAAAAATGTATGACAAGATACCTAAAGAGAAATGGAAAGTTTTTGTTGACAAACATCGTGATGAGAAGTAGATAGTATTTAAATATATATTATTATATTAATCTCATTTTACATTTATACATGTATATTAAAAGGAGATGAAATTTCATATATTACTTTTAAATTAAATTTTATTTATTTTAGGATATTTCAAGGAAGAATGCACCGATCCGGTCTAAGCAAATCATCCCTCACACTGTGAGGTCAAAGAGTTTTTTATAGAATTCGATCGGCTATGGTAATCTTTTAATTAGTTTAAATATTTATAATAAAATATTATCTATTTAATATATTATAATTATTGATTTATCTTTCTTTAATGCAGTCATAGAGTTTAGGGCACCCATCATCCTGAATAAAACTATGGTTGGATGTTCATAAAAAATCAGATGGAAGTTTTGTTAATGAGTTTTCCAAAGAAGTTGGGGTATGAATTCATTTTTCATTATAATAACTTATTTTTATTTGTCACTATTTTAATATATATTGATTACAATATGACTGATATTTTCTTTATAGGTAAAAATTAAAGAACTATGGGAAGAAAATCCCATGCAGTCCTACTCAGTCTCCCAGACTGACCTAGTTGGTCAAGTGATTGGGAAGGAGCATCCTGGTCAAGTGCGCCAGATGGGTTTGGGACCCATACCATCTGAGGTATTTGGTAGAACATCAGGGATTGATGCTGCATCTACTCCTGGTTGTAGTCACTCTCTATCCCGAGATGCTCAGAGAAATTTTGTTACAATGCAAAACAAAATTGAGGACCAGGGGACTCAAATACCCACTTTATAGAAAGTGTTGATTGATTTATATCAAAAGATGAACAGATTTGTCCATAGTGATATTTCATTAATGATGGGTGGTGGTGAGTAGGTAAATCAAAAAAATTTAAAATCATTTAGTTTGCATACATTTATTAGTTTTGAGTTTAAATATAAATATACAATAGTATTTAATTTTCTATATAATTGTTTTACAGGTGTCGGTAGTAGGAAGTAGAGATGGTGGTGGAGAGAGTTAGGCATTGTATTAATCATCAGGCAATTATTATTGGTTTTGTTGATATGTTGGACAAATTTAGAAATAGTTCGTTTGTTTATGTATCATGTGTGGCACAGAGTAGTCACCAAACATATTTTGTTTATGTATCATGTGTGGAACAAAGTAGTCACCATACATATTTTCATTTTAGTTATGTTAGGATGTGTATATTAGTATTTTATATGGTTGATTACTGAATATTGTTAGAAAGTTTAGATTATTCTATTATATAAACTCTGCACATGGTTTTTTTTCAGGGTACTAGTATTGGGGCTGTAGAACTAACAAAATGTTTTTATTTGTGAATCTACATTTAGCGGCATTTTAAACCACCGCTAAAATGCGGTAGCCTATTATCGGTGGTGGTTAAAACCAATGCTAAATTATACAGTGCATGTATTTTAGCGGCGGTTTTAACCACCACTAAAAATGTTCGATTTTTTCCTTGGAAACTGCCGCAAAAAACACACAAAACCACCGCTAAAAATGTTTCTATGACACTTAATGAAAACCGACACTATATTGAAGAAATCAATGAGTATTGGTTCCTGACACCCAGTTTAGTGATAGTTTTATAAAACTGCCACAGAATCATATGGAGGCAATTTAAATTGACGCTATGCGATTATTTTCTTATAGTGTGTTTATCATTCTTTTAATCATTTATATGTGATTTAATATGTGTGTGTTTATTGTTTTCATGTGAATATATAAATTCTATGTTCTAAATGTGTATTTTATTTATAAAAAACTATTATTATATACTTTATAGGTTATTATATGTTTTAAATTATCACTAATTTGTAATCATTTATTTATTTTATATTGATTTTTTTTTAAATTTGGTTTTTTAATAAAACAAACTAGTTTTAGTAATATTTCATTACACAATGAACAATGATGATAAAAGTAAACAATTTGAATTTTTATTTCTATTGTTATTTATAAAAGTAAATTTGAATTTAAAATTTAAAATATAGAAACTTATATTTAATACTTTAAATTTTTTATAGGTGATAATGGATCTTAATTGGATTACTGTATGTAGAATAAGTGATGAATACGAAGAAGTGGTTGATACTTTTTTAGAAAATTTCAAACGAAATAATCCAAAAAATGACCTCTTTTTTGTCCATGCTTGAAATGTTTAAAAATGAGAAATCTGTATACATGTTCACTCTACATTGCTACAATATTGACTCTGAAAATTATTCATTGTATATTTTTTTTATATTTTCTCTTTATTGTCAATTTTATGTATTGTTAGCATGTTTTTTTTCAATGTCATAGTCTTCAAAAGTTAATTTTTAACTATATAAATAATATCCTATAAATTTTAACTCAATATTTAATTCTAATTTTTTTCTTAATTATTTATAGGTGCTCGATTTTTATGAAAATTAAAATTTCACACAGATGACTTGAATAATACATCTTTTTTAGTAGTAAGACCCATCATGCCTATTTTCTCCACTCTATTTTTATACATCTAAATATTGAATGAAATAATTTTCCATCCACTTTAATGTTATTTAATTTTATTATATTCTTCAGTATATTACCTATTTTTAGAATCCATATTAGTTTTGTATATTACCAATAAGTTCTACATATAATTTTTTATAATATATATTATTTTTTCCTATAAGTTTTGCATATTGTTTTAGAATTAATTTTGGTTCTACATATTACCATACAATATTAGTTTTAGAATCCATATATTTTTTATATGTATATTATAATTTCTAGGGTGTATACATTTCATAAATAGTACATTTAATTTACTTTATTATTTTATTATATATATATATTTTTAAAATCCATATCTTCTCACATTTACTTAATTTTATACAAAAATTACATCTAATTTCACATAATTCATAGATCCAAATATCATAAGAAATATTTTAGAAACTACAAATTGATATTTGAAACATATCAGTTCATGTTAAACCATATATTTTATTAAAATGATTTTTAATAATGTAATTATATAATTTTAGTGAAGTAAATATAACTATTTTGAAGATATAATTAATAAAACTTACACATATCATATAGAATATATGAGTATGCTTTTTTTTAAAATATTTGAGAATGCTTTTCATAATGTATTTTAGCTGGTATATACATCACATCCAGAATATGGGGAATGCGTTTTTAAGTCTTTTCCTACAAAATAAATTGACAATACTATGTGTTTTGTGATTTTTTAACCCAAAATACTTGAAATCTAAGATATTATTAAACATTTTAAAGGAATATGGTCACTAGAACTGCTTTAATATGACTTAATAAATCAAGGATTAAAATGTTGTTGATGAATAATTTGAATATGCACCATTGAAATATATCAATAATTTCTTCAAGGATACTCCAGTTGAGAATGATATTGATTAGATATAGGAACAAATATTTCCTAATGATGATGAGGATGAGGATGAATTAAAACTTAAAAATGCATATGATTTTTTTAATAAATTGCATAACGTACTCTTTGATTTGATTAAGGCTAAATAACATATTATATTTGATACATTTAAAATGATTTGGTTGGCTTGGATGATTTTTTAGAGAGTAGAAATCTTATGATATCTAATATCGAAGATCATTTTTAGAATTATACAAATATTTAATTATGGAATCCCTAATTGAAATTATCTCCCTTGATGATGCCTCAACAATTTTGAAGTAGATTCTGTACATTTTAACTAAACATTTAATGCTAAATTTTTTCTTAATTATTTACAGGTTCTTGGATTTGATGTAAATTCAAAATTCACATAGATGATCTAAAAAGTACATCTTCTGTAGTAGTAATACCAATGGTACATACCTATTTTCTCCACTCTATTTTTATACATTTAAATACCAAGTGAAATATTTTTTCCATCCACTTTCTTGTTATAGAATTTTGTTATATTCTTCTGCATATCACCTATTTTTAGAATCCATATTAGTTTTTATATTACCTATTATTTATACATATATTTTTTCATAATATATATTATTTCAGCTTGTAAGTTGTGTATATTTTTTTAGAATTCATTTTGGTTGTGTATATTACTATACAATATTAGTTTCAGAATCCATATTTTTTTATGAATATTATAATTTCCAGAGTGTTTACAATTCATAAAAAATTTATTCAATTTAATTTATTATTTTATTATATATATTTCTACCAATTTTCCATATATTCTCATATTTACTTAATTTTATACAACTATTAAATATAATTTCACATAATTTCCAATTCCAAATATCATATGAAATATTTCAGAAACTACGAATTGATATTTGAAAAATATTAGTTTATGCTAAATCATATATTTTATCATTATGATTTTTAATAATGTAATTATAGAATTTTAGTGAAGTAAATATTACTATTTTGTAGATATAGTTAATAAAACTGATACATGTCATCTAGAAGATATGATTATGGGGTTTTCCAGAAGATTTGGGAATGATTTTCATAATGTATTTTAGTTAGTATGTACATCTCATATAGGAGATGGGGAATTATTTTTTAAGTCTTTTCCTACAAAATCCATTGATAATATAGCATGTTTTGTGATTTTTTAACTCAAAAGACATGAAATAGAATAAATTATTAAACAGTTTAAATAAACATGGTCACTAGAACTACTTTAATATGTCTTAATAAATCAAGGGTTAAAGATGTTATTGATACATAATTTGAACATGTTCCATTGGAAGAAATTGATAATTTCTTCAAGCATGCTTTAGTTGAGAATGATATTGATTAGATAAAGGAACAAATATTTCCTGATGAGGATGAAGATAAGGATGGGTATGCATTAAAACTCATGAATGCATACAGTATTTTTAATAAATTATATAAATTACTCTTTTATTTTATTGAGGATAAAGATCTTATTGTATTTGATATATATAAAATGGTTTGGTTAGATTATATTATTTTTTAGAGATTATAAATCTTATGATATCTAATATCTAATATGATTTTCAAGATGATCCTAATATTTAATTCTGGAAACCCTAATTGAAACAATCTATCGTGATGATACCTAAACAATTTTGTTCAGTTTTCTTTGTTTTATATTTGGTTTGGTTTGTGATTTATTTTTAATTTAGTCATATTTATGAGTTTTTCAGGACTTAATGTGGGATTTTAAAGGTTTATAGATTAGAATGATTTATTTTTTCAAAATCTTTTAATCTTTCTATGAATGATTTTTTAGTGAAAAACATTTTTTTGTGTATCTAATAGAAATTTCATGTTTATGTGGTATGATTTATTTATTTTATTGACTATTTATTCTAATATTTCTCATTTTATATATTTTTTATATTTTCTGAATTAATTCATTTAATGTTTTCTATATTGTTTTCTATTATATAAAACTATTTGTTATAGATTACTTATGTGTTGTTTTCTACTGAAGTGCTTGATAAAATCAAGGTATGTTACTATTGGGCTTGTATGATAGTTGAGAGTAGGTATATCTTATATGTTTATTTTCTCAGTACATATGAGTATATATAAAAAATGGAAATGTATCTGATTACCAACATTCTAGTTATACGACATTATAAATTTCTTTAAACTGGTATTTCAACCAATTTTTTCCATGACTCCTAATCCCTAAAGGTCTTCGACATTCATATGTAAACTATTTCAATTTAAATTACATCTTGCAGCTACCATTGCAAAATTCACTGATTTTTATATAAATTATCAATTTTATTATTAGTTTATTCCATTAAGTACATCTCATTATTTTCTAAATATAACAATTAAATTTAATATTATTTACTTATTTATTATTTTCTAGAACTTTTTTGATGCAACTGCCACCAAAAATCAACATGAGTTTTAATGGATTTCATAGGAAAATATTTTCCCATTTACAAGTCAAATCACTAATAAAAAAAGATCAAGTGTGGGTTTTTGTATTTATATATTTCAATCTTATGTTAGTTTCAATTGATAATTACTTATAAAATTAGATTATCATTTCCATTAATTAATTATTTCTATTAATAATATTATCATTTTGGTCATTATTTTTTTCTTTTCATTCATATCCTTAGTTTTCTTCGATGACATCTATAGATCATCATCACCCATTGGATCTCATAGACTAACCAAATCTAATTTGATATATCACCTAATAATTAACTTACTATCCTCACCATGTTTTCATTTTAAATATGAACAAAAATTTAGGGTTATATACTTCAAATTTATGTTTCATAGTTATTCTATTATTTGGGCATAATCTCTCAACTACAGGGACATGGAAAATCAATAATGATAATTTACTTAACATAATACTATCATACAATTTTTAATCATGTTTTATATTAATGTTAGAATTCTAAATTTCATCTATGAATTGATTTATGAGACTAAACTTTAATTATTTATAAGGATCACAAGTAATTGGGATGAATATTTACTCATAATTGTTATATACATGGACTTTTTTTGGGACTCATTGTGCATTATTTATTTTTTCTAAATTTGTTTTCCATATTTTTAATACTATTTATTTCTTATAAACATAAATTTCTACCTATCCTTATTTATTACTAGGGTTTGTTGTTGGTTTTATATTACCTCTATATTTCTTTGTGTTTTTAGGCTTATATTTGAGATCCAAGGCCCCCTTCCTGACACTTTGATTGTGATTTTTATTATTATTAGCATTTTCATTTCCCATGCCCAAACTCTCTAGTCATTATCTATAATTTTTTATCATTACTAACACATCTTCTAGATAATGTTTTCTCACTATTATTTCATTTTTCATCTATATAATTTTTTATTTATTATTTTTCATCAATAATTATATATATATATTAGTCATCATCACTATTATTGTTTCTTAATAGTGTTTTCTCAATATTGTTTGTCTTCAGTGTATTATCTAATTTTCTAACTATTATCACATCTTCCAGGAAATTAGTGCTTCATATACTTTACGTTTTGCATATTTGTTTTAAATATTATTTGTTATCACTATTATTATTTATTATCAATGTTTTTTTTACTTTATCAGGGTTTTTTATTGCATTTTAAATTTATTTAAATAAAATTTTATTTTTATTTTCTAAGTTTTTTCAATTTAACAAATTACAAATAACATTATTTTTACTCATGCTATATATATTATTTTATATTATTCCTTAATTGTATATAATTTCTTGCTTTTAGATTAATATTATTTTTTATCTAATATTCTTTGAGGGATTTATATTTTCATTCTCATGTATTATTTCCCATTCCATTTTTATGGTAACACAAACTCTTCTTACTTTTTGAACTTTAAACTTTATCACTCCTTGAATATAGATTATTTTACTATCTTTAAAGTATTTAGTATTCTAAATATTTTATTTTTTTCATTGTATTTGAGTCCATAATCATAGGGAATTTGTTCATGGTTTCTACCCAATTCAATGTTTATGCTTTATTGTTATAATGTTAGTATAAGGAATTTGTCATGTTAGGCTCCGCAGGTATTTATTCATTGTCAAGATACATAGATTAATATTAGATGGTTCAAACTATGGAAGGGATATCTAATTTAGATGAAGATGATTAAGATACAAAATTCTGTAAGAATATATTCAAGGATATGGAGTTCTTCATACGCTGTGAGGTGTCATCAATATGTTGTTCCCCTTAGTACCATAATCTAAATATGTTTTTTTTTTGATGTATATGGAATGTTCTGGAATGTTGGTAGCTTTTAATATTCCATTCAAAAATAATTGGTTTCGAAGTCCAGGGTGGAAATATTATCATTAGAACTAAACAATGGTGATAATAAATGGGGATATTCATATGATGACACAATTGGAATTTAAAATATTTCTCACCATTGATAAAGGATATATGAATTATTATCATTTATTTATTCTTTATATGACACAAATAGTATTTGAATCTAAACACACCTCTACAATATTTTTCAATACTGAGATAATTATACTCTTGTTTTATGTGCTTCCCATACCTATTCCTTTGAACTATTCATTTTCAGTTATGCATTAGAATTTGAATTATCCATTTGAATTGTGTTTTAATTCATATACTTTAAAATAGACATAGTGATTGAATTCTCCATCATGAATGCTTGATATAAATTTTTATTCCTTTAAAATTCTAATACATGTTTCATACTATATTACTATAGTTTTAAAAGAAAAAAACATAATCAATAATTTTAGATTAGAAATTATATACAATTGATATTTTCATTTCAAATAGGATCAGATATTAACATAATTGTAATTTTATATAGTCTTTATATCATTTCATATGTGTATTAAATATATGTGAATTTTCAAATTACAATATGAGAATACATATCATTTGTAATATCTTTATATGTAATAATATATATTTTTTCAAATTACAATATGTGTATCATCAAAATGAAATGTAACAATATGTCTATAATATGAATTCTATGTGAAACAATATGTAACTTGTGTAATTGAAAATCTAAAATCTATAATACCAATGGAAAGGAATGATTTTAATTATAATAAATAATATGAAATTTGAAATATCTGTGTCTTATAATTGATTAGGAATCTTCCAATCAAATTGTTAATATTTAGTGAAACTATGATAATTGATTTCATGAAAGTCCAATTGACTTCAAATGATAGTTTGAATACTTTTTTATTTCAATTCCAAACATGGTGATATGATGTTTTCCACATTTTCTATTTAGTTTTTGATTTTATTATTCATATTTAAAATATTACTTTTTATAAATTATAGATTTTTGATGACCCACATGCTTACAATAATGAAGAGTATAATCATGTTCAAGAAATATGAGGGAAATATTTTACAGGTTTGATTCAATTTTAGTTTTCAATATAGATTTTGAAGTTTAAGTTCAAAGTGTAAACTTGTTGTAATTTTAAGAAATTTTTGAAGTAAATACTTTGTATTAGTCCTACTGTTGTTATTTTGTTGTTGTTTTTTTTGTTTTTTTTCTTCTGATTTTGGTTATGGGTTACTAGTTTCATGTAATATTTTAAAAAAACTTAGTTTCAACATTAGTTATTTTAAATAATTGACATTGAAAATAAATCATCCATTAATAATATTAATGTGTTTTTAACATTGGTTTTTAAAATAAAAAATGTCAAAAACTATATTCAATGTTGGTTAAAAAAATCGACGTCAAAAAAGTATTTACAAAACCGCCTTTTAATATGTCATTTTTTAACTGATGTTAAACTATTAAAAAACCGACATGAAAAAACCCTTTATACACTAATTTCTATATCAGTATACTAACCAAATGAGTCATAAAGAGAGAGATAGATAGAGATATACAATCACTGAATAAGTGAAGTGGTAATTAAGGGATACAAGTAAAATTAGATTAAAAGTCACCCACACCAATTCAATCACCCTTAGTGTGTGAATATACCGAAGTGATCCTAACATGGAAAGGTTCATAATGTATAGATACACACTAGTCTCTACCTAACTAGCCAAACATTTAAAATTATTTAAAGATAAGACACCATAGATGTAAGAAGAGTCTATGTATATGGAAAAGGTTCCTTATAAATCAACAACTTGAAGTTTTATGTATGATATGATTTGTAGTTGGTTATACATTTCTTAAGAAGTGAAAGTAGTTTGTCAATTAATGATTTTTTTTGGGAAAGGAGTACTAGGAAGAGATGAAGTGGATTATTCAATATCTCAATGGTTTGAAAGTACTAACCATATGTTTCATAATGGATGACCCATTACAAGGGTATGTTTATATAGAATTTAGGGGAGACATAAATTCTTAGAGAAGCACCATGGTTTTTGTGTTTACCTATGGAGAAAATTTCATAAGTTGGATGTCAAGACTTCAATAGGAATTTTCACAATCAACCACAAAAACAAAGTAAATTTCCACAGTGAAAGCTGAGAAGGAGATGATATGGTTGGAGGGTTTGTTTGAGGATGTCATAAGGAATTTTTGAGATCAAGATTTGTCTAGAGATGATTGAAGTGGGTATGGTTAATATGTTAGTTTTTTTCAATGCATAAATCATATTCATACTCACATGAAATAGTGGTTCTCATTTAAGTTGAAGTCTTTGTGGATGTTTGAATCAATTTTGAATGGTTTTGGAATAAATTTAGAAGTAGTTTTTGGTTTCATAAAATTTAGAGTTGAGATAAAAACTAGCTAAGTTTTTGGTGTGTATGTGTCATTCCAGAGAATTGTATATGTCTTTGGAGACCTGTGTATGTGTTAATTCAGACTTACATATGTATCAATTTTTATTTTCATATGTGTCAATATGAACTCATATATATATCATCTCCAAGAAGAAATATAGAAATGTTAAAGGAAAAATATGTGTATGATTCATTTGAGCTGTGCATATGTTCCATTTCACACCTACATATGAGTCATTTGTGAATTTGGTGAAAATTTGAAAAAGGACCATCTATGTACAAGTCATTAATCATCCGTGTATGTGTTATCTAGGAGTTGTGTATGTGTAATTATATATATATATATATATATATGTCATGGTAGTCTTAGAAAAATATGAGCTTCAACAGAACAAAAATGAAGTTTCTACATTTTTAAATCTGATGAAGGAAATTGAACCAAGAGATTCTTTGTGAATTGTTATTCTCTGAAATAAACATCACAACAATTGGTTATTATTCAAGCTAGTGTTTGAAGATTCTATACTAAAAAGGGAAGTGTTGAGACATTTTTTTCATACATTCATGAACATGTAGAGATTGTTTTAAATCAATTTAAATTTAGTGGTCTTTGTGGGATGTTTCGGTTGAGTTTTTTGGAAGTTTTATGGAAATTGGGTTATGCATGATAATGGAGGTAATTTCAAAATAAATATTTGAAATTAAAATATCATGAGGAAGATAGAGGAGACTATGGGAGTTATTGACCCAAGTTTTTGAGAAGTCCAATGTTCACTGGATTTCTATAATTAATTTATGGAAATAATATCCATTAATATTTAGTGTATATAGAAGAAAAAAATGAATAGAATGAATGGTGTCGATAATTTGTGAGAGTAACTGATACAATAAAGCATGATACATTTATTGTATCAAAGAGAGAGAGTAAAAATAATAATAATAAGTTGTTCTTGCTTTCTTCTGTGTAAGAGACTGAAGAATAAGTTCAAATGTAATGACCCAAACATTTATAAATAAAGTTCTATTTATGATTAAATTAAATTATTTATTTTGGTTATAGAAAACACATGAACTTATTTGGTTTTATTATATCCTATCAGATTTAAAATACTATTAATAATCATAGTTATTGTTAATATATCCATTGAACATTGATCATATGATTAGTATAAATATAGTGTTTTGATAAATCCAATTGACACAGACAAAGGAATTGATGGTCTCGACCAGTAGAATTGTACCCTATAAAGTCCATTTATCAGAGCTTATGAGGAAGATTTAATCACTAGTATTTTCCCTTGACCAGTCCCAATCCAAGATCCAATAACTAAATCTTGAGTGAAACTCTTTATGGGATAATTTTAATCTCCTCGAGATCACAACCCAAACCATGTATGCCCAACCACCCCATGAAAATCTCACCATCACACACATCACCCTTAGGGAATTTGCTGGTGTAATAAATTTATATGTCTCAAGACCTTAATAATATTAATATTAATATTTTATATTTAAAATAATAATGGTTATATTTACTTTTTATTACTTTTATTTCATAAATTATTTTTATTTTGATATGATAAAACAAAAAATATTTTATTTGGTAATATGTAATTTCAATTAAGACATTACTTTTGATGAATTAATGGATTTTTGAAATAAATTGTATTTTAATAAAATATTATTATTAAATAATTTTTATTAAATAGAAATGATAATATAATTTTTATGAAGTCAAATGTAATTTTTATAAGGGTTTAAAAACTGTTATTGTCAAAAAACCCAATATTTCTCAATAAATGTCGATTATTGTTTTAAGAGTAAAAATTAAAATATTTAGAAAATTATTTTTAAAAAATAATATTATTTTTGGAATTATAATGTTGAAATTATCCAACAGTGAATTTATCATAATTTTCCAAGACAATCGAATTTTTGGGTAAAAATTAAATATATTATAAATATATAATGTGTATTATGACCTAATAATGACCCAAAAATGACGTAATAAATGATATAATTGATATAAATGACCAAATACATGTTTCCAATTTAAAATAACATGTTCTTAAGGTTATTTGATTAATTTTATAAATCCTTTACGAATCCTCCAAAGCCTATATTATATTTTATGATTTTAAAATCAATTTTTTATAAACATGATTCACTTACACATCAAAAAGGGTAATATTTTAATGAGTTAGGACCTTGGACTTATAAAATAAATAAATAAAAACTCATATTTGTTAGAAACCATAGGCAAAAATCATGGTAAGATTTGTTTTTTTGATTGTTTTATTTATAGAGTCCAAAACCTAAGTTTAGGAAATAATAAGAACCCAACTCTCTTTTCCTATATAAACCCACCCAATATCCCTTTACACTTCACTCAAAAACCTTTGATCATTTCTTTAATCTTCTTTCCCCTATCTAGAGTCCTCCTAGGGTGCCCTAATCTCTCAAGAATCTCCTCCAAAGCTTTTGGAATCTCCCTATCAAGGTAAGAGATCTCTCCCTCTTCTTTTTAATTCAAGCACCTTATTAATTTTATGACTTTTATTTACTCTTAATAATGTTGGGATATGTTTTTCCAAATCCCTTATACTGTGATTTTGATTTTAAAAATTATGATATACCCCTTTCTCTCTCATTAAAACATTTTATGAATTTTTAAGTACTGCCATTATACTGCCGAATTTCACTGTGATTTTTCCATGTCAAACCTTTGTTTTGTAAATACCATCACTATTTCCACTCAAGGGTATTCAATTAGACATAAATTTACTTATTTTATTAAGTAATTCCATAAATTTATTCCATAATTCTTTATTGTGGAATCAAATTTTATGAAATATGATCCTATGTTGAATGATCTATGTGGCACACTTATGCATGTACATGATATGAAAGTGCTGGTTGTGCCAAGAATTATATAGTGATTAAATGCATTGGTTAATGTTTTAGTCTGATGAGACATCATGTATAGGATTAGGGAGCGAACCTAATCAATTATGGTACTTTTTACACCATTTTATGATGTCTTGGCGGTTACCCTTGACCTATGTTTATGATTTCATGTTTAAAGTTGTTGCCATTTTCCTATATTGCCTTTATGTTATCATGTTATATCATGCGTCTTTGTTCATGTTTACGATTCTCAACCCTTTTTGTCCCATTTAAATGCCTATTTTATAAAATTTAATACTTTTTTCATGTTATTCCATTTTTATTCCCTTACTTGGATTTATATCTCACCCCTTTCTTATGTATGTCCCAAGGTTATCCCATGCAGTTTTAAGAATAATGGAGTATTATGAGCATGTTAAGGAAGTTTTCAATAATTATGATGTACCACCTGTTTTTAAGTAGTAATTTAATGTACCTAATTACCCAAATATACTAGTCTTATCAATCTTCTTGGTTGTAATATGTGTGTTATTATTTAATAAATCATGAATTAATGTGTAATAAAGACAAGGGTTTTTATATTTAGTATTAGAGTAAAGTTTAGTTATTATTGGGATTGGGATTATTAAACTCTAGAGAAATCCTTAGGGATAAGACTAAAAATAATAAAATATCCCTAAATTTTAGAAACGTATATAGAGTAAGTGGTTTACATGAAAATACATCCCTATCTAGATACTATAAGTGGATGTGGCTCTGGTATAGAGGTATATGTGGGTAATAATCCTAAAAAGGGAACATTGAGCTAGACTCGATCGTCACCTGGTGCATGAAAATGGGCCTTGCTGCACACTAAGTTTTACACTCCTAGGGGATATGCTTTGGTAAATTCACAAGCTTATTATGAACCATTATTAAGGGAATAAAAATGCCCATAAGTTTTTATGTTAGGAAATAGGTCATGGATAATATATATTGAATCCTGTAAATTCATAACCCCAAAGCTTGAAGGTCTTATATTTTTATTAATTTTTGGATAATACCCCTTTTAAGGGTTGAGGGGGGATCCTTAAATGACTCATAGGCCCAAGTCACAAGGCCCATACATGACCTAAAGGCCCAAATTCATAAGGCCTAATACATGACCTTAAAGGCCCAAAACCTGACACACTTGAAATAGACCCTCCCTAACATCTATATCTTGAAGGCGCCTAACTCCCCACCTCTCATGGATATTTGGCTAGCATTTCCCTGTGCAGAGATGCATGGTTCCTGGACTGATGGCAGTTTCCATAACCTCTCATTCTTCTAATCTGGTTAGCTCTGATTTAGTGGATACTACTTTACTCACTACCACAAAACTGGGTAAGGCATGCGCCTGCCTTTATCAGCGCTAACAGTAAAGCGCTGATAAAGGGCCGGGCCTTTATCAGCGCCAAAACAAGCGCTGATAAAGGGATTATTTATCAGCGCTAAAAAAGCGCTGATAAAGGTTTTATTTATCAGCGCTTTTCATTTTAGTGCTGATAAATACACCCTTTATCAGCGCTTTTTACTAGCGCTGATAAAGGCTCACACAGATTTGTTAAAAACCCACGGGTCCTCTTCCTCCTCCCTACACCCGGTCAAGCTCTCGCAGAATCCCTCCTCTGCGCCGCTGCCTCCACCGCCGCCTCCTCCGCCGCCTCCTCCTCCTCCGCGGTCGCCGCCTCCTCCTTCTCCTCCTCCTCCGGCCGCCGCCTCCTCCTCCTCCGGCCACTTCAACCTCCTCCACCGCGGCCTCGTCCTCCTCCTCCTCCACCGGCACTTCCTCCTCCTCCTCCTAGTCCGTGGCCTCATCCTCCTCCTCCTCCACCGATGCCTCCTCCTCCTCTGCCTACTCCGCTGCCTCCTCCTCTGCCTACTCCGCTGTCGACACCTCCTTCTCCTCCGCTACTGGGTCCTCCTCCTTAAGGTGATTCAAATTGAATTTTCATGAATTAATTATGTTTGGAATGGGTAAGTGTTTGACCAACTATTCTTCGTGTTGAATCTTCAGTTTCCATGGGTGGTTTGGGATTGTGGTTATGTTTTCATCCTGACTATGGGTTGTTTTTATGATTTCCCACTACTTCATTAGATTTATTTAGTTATTCTTATGTTTTGGTGTTTTCATTTGGTTTGATCCATGTTGGTACCATTAATGTGGTATGTTAGGAAAGTGCCTTAGAAATGGGTGAATTGATTTGGGTGGTTTGGGGCTTCCCTTGGTAGTAAATGAGTTTAGTTTGATTGATGGTTTCCAGGATGACCCTTTGGAATATATAATTTGTATGGCCATAGAAATTATAAATGGAAGTTTTGAATTGAATTAAATCATAATCATGGCCTTTTAAATCATAAACAAAAATGTAAAATTAATTAAATATAAATCTTAGTTTAATGTTTTAAAATTGTATGTATATGAAATGGATTAAAGTGAGGAATCATGGATTGAGATGTTGATTTTTTTTATATTTTAATTGGAAGTAATGTATTGTTTGGTATTTTTGAAATTTAATGTTATAATTTGAATTCCATGGGAAGTCCCTTTGATTCCATATGAAAAGGATGGGTGTGGAATTCCTTGGAGTAATTATTTGGATTCTTGATGATTTATATTGGTGTGGAATTCAATTCATGAGCCTTGGAATCCATAGGGGTCTCATGTGAATATAGGGAGTGGAAAATTACTTGGATTCGATGAGGTCCAATTTAATGGAATTCATCAAGAAAGATAGTGGATTCTATATATATTCATTATTTTTAATTCTATAGGGAGGATCCCACCGGCATTTGGGTAATGTATTCATTTATCTAATGATATAGATTAATTTCATGGATTATTCAGGGTGTCCCTTATTAAATACTGAAGGATGAGCTCTATAGATTTATATTGATTATTATTGGTATGGAATTACTCGATTGTGAGACAAGTATTTCAATCATTATAGTATACTATTTTTATGGGAGGTCCCCCAAGTTCAAACCAGATGAATGGATTTCCTGAGAATTATTGGGATGGAATTCATGTTGGAGCCATATAGATTCCTCTCAGGCTACTTGATTATGGTTTCCTCGATGAAGTGCCTTAGAACCAAGTTGAGACATGATACTTACACCTTGATCAGAGGTAATGGATATGGAAGAAGTATGTAGTGTCAACCTAGGATGTCCTCTTGAGACCAAAGTTATGATACATTTCTATTATTTTCAAATATTATTATTATTACCACTTCACTTATTTCTTCTACACCTTTATTCTTTATGATCAATGATTGGGTTTTCATTAGACACCATTGATAGTGGATTACTAAGTTGTAATCACACACTTCTCCAGCATCCACGGAACATGGGTACCCGAGTAGATGCTCCTTGGTCATAGGTTCTTGGTTTAGGGCATTTCCTGAGGATGATTTATAATTATTATATGGTTAGGATGGAGTTTGGAGTAGGAATCTAGGCCAAAACATAGAAAATATAGGGGTTGTACTATTTTATGGTATTGTTCCCTTTTCTTACTTTTTAGATAGCTATAATTGTTCTTATTATTATGTACTACCATGTATATTATATATGTAACATCATTATGATATTTCCTGGGAAATGTTTTGGTATTTTATCTCATGATGTTGATATATGTAGTTTGTTATGTTATATGATGTCTCCCTTATTTACTTATGTGTTTCAAACTATTTTAAAGAGGGTATAGTCTCCCCACTATACCATCTATAGACACTCACTACTAGTCAATAGCCTCTAGCATATATGGAGGTACACTTGAGGCTATGTAGCACATCATATCGAGGCTATGTACACTTGAGGCTATGTAGCACATCATATCGACCTATATACACTCAATACTAGTCAATAGCCTCTAGCATATATGGAGGTACACTTGAGGTTGTTTTGGGTGTTTTTAGAGAGCTTTGTATTTATTACAATATTATAAATTCCTCATATTTTGTTTAAGAAGTATTGTTTCATGGTCACATTATTTCCTTGGAAGGAGTTCTAGGTTATCCAGAAAAGGTTCGAGAAGTCATTTCTCCTCTAACACATATACTCATCCTATGGATTTCAAATAGGATGAATATAAATAAAGAATGGATGAATGCCAATCAGTTGACAAAAGAGTATGAAGAAGGCGTGAAATAATTTATCAAGTTTTCAAAAGATCATGCATGTGACTCTTCTCAAATCCTTTGTCCGTGTTTACGCTGTTGTTATTCAAAACAAATTAGTCCAGATGAGTTGGAAGTACACTTGATCTGTCACGGAATAGATCAAAGTTATACATGTTGGAATAAACACGGGGAAACAACGAATGTAAGTAGTGACTAGGGTGACACTGCGTTTTATGGATCATCTGATATGATTACAAACATGAACAATGAAGATGACCGTATAGAGGATGTGATTATAGATGTGAATGATGATGAAGATCGTATTGAGAAAATGACAAGGACCTTCGAAGATGAACTTCATGATTGCCCAAAATTGTTTAAGAAGTTAAAAAGTTGTGCAAAGACGCCATTGTATTCTGGTTGCACTAAATATACAGCATTGTCAGCCGTACTGAAGCTGTATAATTTGAAAGAAGATAATGGGTGGAGTGACGACAGTTTTACGAAACTACTTTCCCTCTTGAATGACATGCTCCCAGAAGACAATGAGTTCCCGAGCCGAACATACGATGCCAAACGAATGCTACGCTCTATGGGTATGATCTCTGAAAGAATACACGCCTGCCCGAATGACTGTATACTGTTTCGCAAGGACCACAAATCACTTAAAGAATGCCAAAGTTTGGTGATTCTCGATACAAGAAAGATGAATCTAGTCCTACTAAAGTTGTATGGTACTTTCCAATCATTACAAGGTTTAGAAGCCTATATAGAAGTGAGGAGACTGCAAAAAAATTAACATGGCATGCAGATACAAGAATTAAAGATGGGATACTACGTCACCCGGCAGACTCTCCTCAGTGGAAGAGAATCGATCATGAGTATCCTGAATTTGGAAACGAGTCGAGAAACCTTCGTCTTGCGTTATCTACAGATAGAGTGAATCCTTTTGGTTTTCAAAGCAACAGTCACAGTACATGGCCGGTTATGTTGATAAATTATAACTTACCACCATGGTTATCCATGAAACAAAAATACATCATGTTATCTATGCTTATATCAGGACTAAAACAACCGGGTAATGATATTGATGTTTATTTAGCTCCATTGATCGAAGATTTTAAATTATTGTGGGATTCAGGTGTTACATTGTATGATGCTTACAGAAAGGAATATTTCACTTTGAGAGTCATGTTGTATGGGATGATAAATGACTTCCCTGCTTATGGAAATTTGTCAGGATATAGCATTAAAGGAACTCAAGGCTGTCCCATTTGCGAAGAAGGTACACAATCAATTAGGTTGAAACATTCATCGAAAACCGTGTTTCTAGGACATCACAGATTTCTACCATGACGACATAAGTACCGTTCTTGGAAGACATCATTCGATGGAAGTTCAGAAGAATGTACAACACCGTCTCCACTAACAGGCGATCAATTTTTTGAGAAAGTTAAAAATGTGGACACTACTTTTGGTAAACCGGCTTCGAAAAACCTTAAAAAAATCGGTTGGAAAAAGAGATCAATTTTTTTTGAATTACAATACTGGAATTGTCTGTATGTAAGACATTTTATTGATGTTATGCATGTAGAAAAAAATGTATTTGACAGTGTTATCGACACGTTGCTAAATACATCTAGCAAAACAAAAGATGGAATTAAGGCTAGGTTGGACATGGTTGAGATGGGAATACGAGAAGAGTTGGCACCAGTGAAGGGTGAAAAATGAAAATTTCTTCCTCCTGCTACTTACACTCTTTCCATGCAGGAGAGATATCAGTTTTGCAACTTCTTGAATGATGTAAAGGTTCCAGAGGGGTATTCGTCAAATATCAGTAACCTTGTGTCAATGAGCGACTTGAAGTTAAAAGGTCTGAAATCACATGACTGTCATGTTTTGATGCAAAATCTCATTCCAATTGATTTACGTTGCATTTTGCCCAAGAATGTCCGCCATACATTAATGAAACTGTGTTTCTTCTTCAAAGATATATGCAGCAAAGTTATAGACCCGGCAAAATTTCCAGCTATGGAAAAAGAAATTTCCGTCATATTATGTGAATTAGAAATGTTCTTCCCGCCTTTATTTTTTGATATGATAGTTCATTTGATGGTCCACTTGGTGAGAGAGATTCAACTATGTGGTCCTGTACATTACAGATGGATGTACCCCATTGAACGGTATATGAAGATTTTGAAAGGGTGTGTCAAAAATCGAAGTCGGCCAGAGGGTTGTATTGCAGAGCGATATATTGTTGAGGAATCCATTGAATTCTGTACCGAATACTTGTCTGGTGTGGAAAGCATTGCCTTACCGAAATATCGTCACACTGGGCGGCTTGAGGGTGAAGGAATTTCTGGAAGAAAGTTTGTCACAATCAATATTACAGATCAGGAGCAGGCCCACCTTTATGTTTTGCATAACAGTTTCGACGTTGACCCATATGTTGAAATCCACAAAGAAATTCTTAGGCACTTGAATCCATCAAGGGCTGAAAAATGGATATCATATACACATAATCGACAGTTTATAGGATGGTTTCGAGATCATATTTTTAAGAAGTCAGATGAAAATCCAAAGTCAATTTTGGAACGACTTTGATGGCTAGCCGGAGGACCAAGTGTGTATGCATTATCTTACAATGCTTATGTAGTTAATGGTTATAAATTTTATACTAATGAACATGATGAAGACAGTACCATGAAGAATAGTGGGGTTACACTTGTGGCTGAAGCGATGCATGTTTCCGGTGCTAAGGAAAAAAAATCCAATTTATGCGAATATGTCATACTTTGGAATCATCAAACAAATATGGGAGTTGGATTATATGGAATTTCAAGTTCCGATATTTCAATGCAAGTGGGTTGATAATAGGAGTGCTGTTAAAATAGATGATTTGGGATTCTTGAAAGTTGATTTTAGTAAGGAAGGGGAGAAAGACGAACCATTTATAATGGCATCACAGGCAGTGAAAGTATTTTATGTTCCAGATCCCGCAAACTGAAACTGGTCAATTGTTCTGTTATCGACCAAAACAGCTGAAGGGTCAGATGAAAATTCAACGGAAGATGACCCTTTACTTGGGACTTAGAAATCATTTCGCAGTGGTCCCAATGTAGACGACGTTTTGTATGTCAGAGGAGACCACAATGAAGGGATATGGATAGTTGATAGAGGGGTCAAATCCCTTCAGCCTTAAAAAAAGGGAGTTCAATAATATGGTTATTGATTTTTATTATAATATAGATTGTGTTACATTATGTTATTATCTATTCGCTGCTGCTTTTATGTGATCTAAATTAAATTTTAAACCAGTTCTGCAGATAATGACTTCTTTACCTACTGATGCACCCAATCCCGAGACACAACACGTCTCTCAACCTGTTGCAGCTGGTCCCACTGCTGAGAGAAAACATGTCTCTCAACCTATTGCAGCTGGTCCCACTACTGAAATACAATAGGTCTCTCAACATGTTGCAACTGGTGTCAGTGCCGATGCTAGCGCTTCGGAGAAACATAATGTTAATGCAGAAACTGAGGAAATGGTAGGTGATGAAACCCCAGCGAAACAGAAAAAATAGGTGCACCGTAGTTTGACAGTTTTAGCAAAAATCCTTAAGGCAAGAGCAAAAGGCATCAAATATGAGGTGGGATGGAATAAGCTAGGCCAGCATGTAGACCCCAACAAAGCCATGTTTAGTAGCTACATTAGAATCGTCACTCGACAACGCGTGCCGATTGACGTAGAGTCATGGCACCATGTTGTCAGCGGGTTGAAAACATTAATGCGGGAAGAGATTACAGTAACATTACGATATCATCTATTTAATTTATTAAAATAAAATAAAATATTTAAATATTGACTAACCCTTCATCATCTCTTGCAGAGTGCATTTATAGTAGATGTTTCGCACAAAGAATATGTTTTCAGACTGGCAGGAAGGATTCATAGAGGCTTTCGCAGCATTTTAACGAAACATCATCTGAAAGATGCCGAAGGGAAAATCAAGCCGCACCCTCCTCCTCTTTATGCACACTTGATATCCCAAGGAACGTGGGATGCGTTTTGCAACCGTCGTGCGGAACATAATTTTCAGGTACATTGTGTTTGGTTACACGTTGTGTAACGTTGCTTGTATTCATCACATTGATTGATAGGTTTTTATTTATGAAACAGCAACTGAGTGCTGAAAATAAAGAACGGGCAGCAAAACCAGCGTACCCCTACCGTAAAGCAAGGTTGGGGTAAGCTTCAATTGAAAAACAATTGGTATGTATTTTAAAAGTACTGTAATAATTTTATGTGACATAAAATAACACTGTAACCATGTTTTTCTGTTTATATGTAGATTGATGAAGAAAAATCTCAAGTCACTTCCATTCCACGCCATGTTCTATGGAAGGAGGCTCGTGTTAATAAAGAGGGGAAACTGATAGATGAAAACACACAAAAAGTGTGGGAAACATGTGTAAGTATGACATAATATAAACTTGTTTTTATTTAAATCACTATTACATAACGATGCTTACTTATTTTTTCATATTTTCTATTTGACATAGTCACATGAATCAACAACACCCGCACGGGATGTAGACATACTTTCAACGGCCTTGAAACAGCCAGAACAGTATGGCCGCGTCAGAGGTGTGGGTTTTGGGGTGTCACCCCAGACATATTTTCAAAAAAAAAACAAGAGGATGAACAAACTAAATAATTTCATGTAATGAGAGATAAATTAGCTACCCTTGAAGAACTAATCCAAACTCAGGGAAAGATGCTAACGAGTTTGATGGAGGAGAGGCGAAGAGAACAAACAACTCAAGAACAACCCCCGCGAGAAGATCCACCCCTCACCAGCTTTGAGGCGAGCCATTCCCCTCAAAGACCTGACTTAACCGAGGTAATAAATTTTATAATATTCGTTTTTGTGAGATGTGAATCACAGACACTGATACCTTTCATGTAATGATATTCTACAGGGTGAAAATGACTGTGATTTATATCTGTCAACTCCCACCCATTGCCTTGTAGCGAGGGTTACGGTGTTCAATATGCAGAATGACACGCTACACTCCAGACCACTTCCAACCGGTCATGTCAAAGTGTCGATTAACGTATCTCATGAGCCGAGCGCCGAGATACTCGTGCCAAATGACGATGAAGATATTCATATGGTGGAAAAAGCTGTTGGAACATTCGTTGCATGGCCGTCGAATCTTGTAAAAAAACATGTCGAGCAGGAGGTATTCATTTCCAGTTCATTTTTCAAGCATAACCTTTAACATTAAATTAGAAAATGGCTGAACTGATGAATGTTATTACAGAAGGATAAAATGGAGAAGCTAAAACAAAAGAGCGGCTCCAACATTGGACCAACCAATTGATCAAAATGATCTACTGAGAGCACGTTCACCCCGCCCGTTCTATATCCACATTTAATATCATTGCAAGCTCATGTGGATACGAAAATGAAAGACGGAAAGAGTCATACAATTGTTTGTGAAAAAGATATGTACGGAGAGGAAACAATAGATTTCGTTAGTGCAGACGTTGTTTCTGAGATCATCACATACAACTGGCTAGGCGCCTCAGTTATAAATGTATACATGAGGTATGTTTTCATGATTTGATTTTACAGAAGCTGATATACTTTGATAATTATGGATAAATACATCTCATATTTTTCACAGGCATATATATAAAAAACAATTGAAGGGATTTGACCATGAATACAAATTTGGACTCGTTAGTCCTCACACCATTTCTACACAACGAACAGAAATAGATTCTAATTTTCAGGCTAAATGGATGTCAAATCTCCTCAGAACGTTTCAAAGAAGAATTATGACTGACAGGCTCTTTTTAATACCAACGATGCAAGGGTAAAACTCTACATTTTAATCATATCAATTATATTTTCATTTCTATCAGTAATTATTTCTTTTTGTGTTTTTAGGGAACATTGGATGCTCATTGCAGTCAATTTGGATACTCCAAAGATTTATTTTCTGGATTCACTGCATGGATATCCAACTAACCGACCAAAGATGATGGTGATTTTCAATTTGTAATACACTAGATCCAACATTTTAGAACTAAATATCTAGTTATATAATTTATATTATCTTTTAATAAGGATTTTGTTATGATAGGGCGGTGTATGAATATCGTCTAAAGGCTGGAATGAATCCAGGGCGTAAGGACAACAATGCCCACAAGGTCTACAAATGGAGAATTATCTGGGTATATATAATTATATTTCACTATCCAAATACATATCAAAACAAATTACTTATTTTTCTCGATGTTTCTGTAGTGTCCAAAACAAACAAATGACAAGGACTATGGTTATTATGTTTGTAAATTTATGAAAGAGATCGTATTTCATGGACAAACTAGCATCCCTGAAGATGTATTTTTGAAAATAATTACTACTTTATTTAAAATAATTATTAATCCTTTGTGTATTTATATTTTTTCAGTACAACTATGACTGTCGCAAAAACTCCTATTCATAAGATGATATAAATGTCTTTAGAAACAAATGGGCATCGTACCTGATGGAAGAATGTAAATAAATAGGACAATGAAGGTGAATTCCTAATACTTATGTTATCCTTATATGGTCATTGATATCTCCCTTTACACTTATTGAGAATATATGATCTCCTTTTCTTATGATTCATATCCTTAGATTAGTGAATTCCTACTACTTAGATTGAAAATGACATAAACATTGGAAAACAACACCAATGACATACGAAAAACCGAGTAAACACGTTCGGATTGTTTTGATACTTTAGGACAATGATCCACGAGTCATTTTTGACGTGTACGAATCGACCGCACCTCAATCCGACGCACGGTGTGACCGGTATGGATAAAAGTGTCTGATATCAGTTTCAAATTGAGATAAACTTTGGAAAACAACACCAATGACATACTCCAAACTGATAAAACGCGTTCAAATTGTTTTGATACTTTAGGACAACGATCCACGAGTAATTTGGGATGTGTAAGAATCGACCGCACCTCAATCCGACACACGGCGTGACCGGTATGGCTAAAAGTGTCTGATATCAGTTTCAAATTGAGATAAACTTTGGAAAACAACACCAATGACATACGCCAAACCGAGAAAACGCGTTCGTATTGTTTTGATACTTTAGGACAACGATCCGTGAGTCATTTGTGACGTGTACGAATCAACCGCACCTCAATCCAATGCACGGCGTGACCGGTATGGCTAAAAGTGTCTGATATCAGTTTCAAATTGAGATAAACTTTGGAAAACAACACCAATGACAAATGCCAAACCGAGCAAACGCGTTCGGATTGTTTTGATACTTTAGGACAACGATCCACGAGTCATTTTGTGACGTGTAATAATCAACCGCACCTCAATCCGATGCACGGTGTGACCGGTATGGCTAAAAGTGTCTGATATCAGTTTCAAATTGAGATAAACTTTGGAAAACAACACCAATGACATACTCCAAACCGAGAAAACGCGTTCGGATTGTTTTGATACTTTAGTAAAATGATCCGCGAGTCATTTGTGACGTGTACGAATCGACCACACCTCAATCCGATGCACGGCATGACCGGTATGGATAAAAGTGTCTGATATCAGTTTCAAATTGAGATAAACTTTGGAAAACAACACCAATGACATATGCCAAACCGAGCAAACGCATTCGGATTGTTTTGATACTTTAGGAAAACGATCCGCGAGTCATTTGTGACGTGTTCGAATCGACCGCACCTCAATCCAACGCACGGCGTGACCGGTATGGCTAAAAGTGTCTGATATCAGTTTCAAATTGAGATAAACTTTGGAAAACAACACCAATGACATACACCAAACCGAGAAAACGCATTTGGATTGTTTTGATACTTTAGGACAATGATCCGCGAGTCATTTGTGATGTGTATGAATCAACCGCACCTCAATCCGCCGCACGGCGTGACCGGTATGGATAAAAGTGTCTAATATCAATTTCAAATTGAGATAGACTTTGGAAAACAACACCAATGACATACGCCAAACTGAGCAAACGCATTCGGATTGTTTTGATACTTTAGGAAAACGATCCACGAGTCATTTGTGACGTGTACGAATCGACCTCACCTCAATCCGACGCACGACGTGACCGGTATGGCTAAAAGTGTCTGATATCAGTTTTAAATTGAGATAAACTTTGGAAAACAACACCAATGACATACGCCAAACCGAGCAAACACATTCGTATTGTTTTGATACTTTAGGACAATGATCCGCGAGTCATTTGTGACGTGTACGAATCAACCGCACCTCAATTCGACGCACAACGTGACCGGTATGGCTAAAAGTGTCTGATATCAGTTTCAAATTGAGATAGACTTTGGAAAACAACACCAATGAAATACTCCAAACCGAGAAAATCCGTTCGTATTGTTTTGATAATTTAGGAAAACGATCCACGAGTCATTTATGACGTGTACGAATCGACCACACCTCAATCCTACACACAGTGCGACTGGTATGGCTAAAAGTGTCTGATATCAGTTTCAAATTGAGATAAACTTTGGAAAACAACACCAATGACAT
Organism: Viscum album; assembly: GCA_963277665.1. Lineage (NCBI taxonomy): Eukaryota > Viridiplantae > Streptophyta > Magnoliopsida > Santalales > Viscaceae > Viscum > Viscum album. Next base: position 862,845,154 of record OY728145.1, read on the forward strand.
ACGCCAAACCGAGAAAACGCGTTCGGATTGTTTTGATACTTTAGGAAAATGATCCGAGTGTCATTTGTGACGTGTACGAATCGACCGCACCTCAATCCAACGCACTGTGTGACCGGTATGGCTAAAAGTGTCTGACATCAGTTTCAAATTGAGATAAACTTTGGAAAACAACACTAATGACATACGCCAAACCGAGAAAACGCGTTCGGATTGTTTTGATACTTTAGGACAACGATCCACGAGTCATTTGTGACGTGTACAAATTGACCGCACCTCAATCCGACGCACGGTGTGACCGGTATGACTAAAAGTGTCTGATATCAGTTTCAAATTGAGATAAACTTTGGAAAACAACACCAATGACATACGCCAAACTGAAAAAACGCGTTTGGATTGTTTTGATACTTTAGGAGAACGATCCGTGAGTCATTTGTGACATGTACGAATCGACCGCACCTCAATCCGACGCACAGAGTGACCAGTATGGCTAAAAGTGTATGATATCAGTTTCAAATTGAGATAAACTTTGGAAAACAACACCAATGACATACGCCAAACCAAGCAAATGTGTTCATATTGTTTTGATACTTTAGGAAAACGATCCGCGAGTCATTTGTGATGTGTACGAATTGACCGTACCTCAATCCGACGCACGGCGTGACCGGTATGGCTAAAAGTGTCTGATATCAGTTTCAAATTGAGATAAACTTTGGAAAACAACACCAATGACATATGCCAAACTGAGGAAACATGTTCGGATTGTTTTGATACTTTAGGACAACTATCCATGAGTCATTTGTGACGTGTATGAATTGACCGCACCTCAATCCGACGCACGGTGTGACCGGTATGGCTAAAAGTGTCTGATATGAGTTTCAAATTGAGATAAACATTGGAAAACAACACCAATGACATACGCCAAACCGAGCAAATCCATTCGGATTGTTTTGATACTTTAGGAAAACAATCCTCAAGTCATTTTTGACGTGTAAGAATCGACCACACTTCAATCCGACGCACGGCGTGACCGGTATGGATAAAAGTGTCTGATATCAGTTTCAAATTGAGATAAACTTTGGAAAACAACACCAATGACATACGCCAAACCGAGAAAACACGTTAGGATTGTTTTGATACTTTAGGAAAACGATTCACGAGTCATTTGTGACGTGTAAGAATCGAACTCACCTCAATCCGACGTACGACGTGACCGGTATGGCTAAAAGTGTCTGATATCAGTTTCAAATTGAGATAAACTTTGGAAAACAACAACAATGACATACGCCAAACCGAGCAAATGCGTTCGGATTGTTTTGATACTTTAGGACAATGATCCGCGAGTCATTTGTGACGTGTACGAATCGACCGCACCTCAATCTGACGCACGACGTGTCCGGTATGGCTAAAAGTGTCTGATATCAGTTTCAAATTGAGATAGACTTTGGAAAAGAACACCAATGACATACTCCAAACCGAGGAAACGCGTTCGGATATTTTTGATACTTTAGGACAACGATCCACGAGTCATTTGTGACGTGTATAAATCGACCGCACCTCAATCCGACACACGGCGTGACTGGTATGGCTAAAAGTGTCTGATATCAGTTTTAAATTGAGATAAACTTTGGAAAACAACACCAATGACATACACCAAACTGAGCAAACACGTTCGGATTGTTTTGATACTTTAGGACAACGATCTGCGAGTCATTTGTGACGTGTACGAATCGACCGCACCTCAATCCGACGCACGGTGTGACCGGTATGGCTAAAAGTGTCTGATATCAGTTTCAAATTGAGATAAAATTTGGAAAACAACACCAATGACATACGCCAAACCGAGAAAACGCGTTCGGGTTGTTTTGATACTTTAGGACAACGATCCACGAGTCATTTGTGACATGTACGAATCGACCGCACCTCAATCCGACGCACGACATGACCGGTATGACTAAAAGTGTATGATATCAATTTCAAATTGAGATAGACTTTGGAAAACAACACCAATGACATACGCCAAACATATTGATTTTACATTATTCCCTTTCATTGTTATGAAAATGAAAACTTTTGAGTTTAAAATTTCATATTTTAGTTTCAAATTTTGATATTAATGTATTCTTTCATATTACTGTTTTAATTTCTTTCATTATTTCATTACTAACATAATATTTGTTTTCTTATATAGGTGAATTTTTTTCCTTGAGTTCAGATGCTTTGTTCGGCAACAAATACCGTCGAGAGTGGATCACAGATATCAAAGGATGAAACATGAATGTTTATAACTGTTTTTGAATAATTGTAAATTTAACCATGTAAAACAATGTTTGAAATGTATATAGCAATGCATTTTTTTTGTATTCATGATGCTAAGTAAATGTATATACCGTTTTCGGTCAAAATATTGGGTGCGGGTGCTATGGTGTGCAGGTGTGCATGTGCTACTTTGTGTAGGTATTTAGGTGTGCAAGTGTGCAGGTACTATTTTTTTGGTGCAGGCGATGGGGCCTTTATCAGCGCTTTTTTAGCACTAATAAAGGACACCTTTAACAACGCTAGAGGAGAGATGATAAAGGAACCCTTTATTAGCGCTCCGTCAAGCGCCGATATAGGATACCTTTATCAGTGCTAAAAGAAGCACTGATAAAGGGGTCCTTTATCAGTGCTCCGAGAAGCACTGATATAGGGGGCCTTTATCAGTGCTAAGGGAAGCACTGATAAAGGGGATCCCCCCTTTATCTACGATGGCATTGACAACACTTTTCTAGTACTGTTAATGCTAGTTTTTAGCACTGATAAAGGCCCAGGTTGTAGTAGTGACTCTGAATCCTCTTCTAGGCCTGCTCCTATGTGGTCTTCCCGGGTTGCTTCTTGGTCTTTGTGGCCTGAAATCCTTGTGGTACGAAGGCCATTGGTGACCTGAAATCACTATGACCCGAAGGCCCTCAGTGTCCTGAAGTCCCAATGGCCCAAAGGCCCAATGGCTTGAAGGCCTATGGTGGCCTGAAGGCCCTAATACCCATAGGCCCAAACCGGTGTCATGGAGGCCCAAATTGGATGAATAGTCCTGACTGCTGAAGTACCGAACAATACTTGATACAATAAATACTATAGTAACCCATAAATTCACCCCAACTCAGATTTGATCCTGGGTATTTTAGATGCCAAGAAGGAGCCTCTACCACTCAAGTATAGGCTTTTCAGCCCTAGAAATTCATAAGTCAAGGAAATACATGTCATTTATAAGATATCCATTTAATGTTATTGGTTTCATGTTTATGTGTTTAATAGTTTGAAAATTATCATCCCTAAGTCTATTTTGGATAAAGTAAATGGTTAGAACCAAAATCAAAAAGTGAAATATAGGGTTATTATCCACAGTTTTATGCATTCCTTCATATCATGAAAATTTAGTAGAACTATTCAAATAGCCCCACAAATAATGGAAGTAGAGAACTCCATGAAAATAGAAAATGGGGAGATTATTTCATCCCAAGTATATAACTCCTACCCAATCAAAATTTGTGGGATGAACTTCCCAATGAACCTTATGATACTACATTTAGTAGAATTTAAAGTAATTCTAGGTATGGATTGGCTTTCCTTTTATAGAGCCAATATAAATTTCTATGAGAAGGAAATAAATCTCCATATCATGAATCATACTTTGATTTTTTACAATTACAAGGAGGAGGAAAAATCTTCTTTAGCACAAACATATCAAGAATGGATATTATTTCCCTATAATTTGACGTATCTAGCTCAAATGGTTGATTCTAAGGAAAAGATTACCCTTGAAGACATGCCCACTGTGAGAGAATATGATAATATGTTTCTTGAAGAATTTCCTGGTCTTCCTCCTAGCCAAGAGGCTGAATTTACAATCAAGCTTATACCCAGGGCTTTGAAAATATCTAAGAACCCATATAGAATGGATATTGTGGAACATGAGGAGTTGAGGAAACAACTATAGGAGAATCTTGATAAAGGGTTCATATGACCAAGTTCTTCACTATGGGGTGCACAAGTCCTCTTCATAAAGAATAAGGATGAGTTAATGCACCTTTGCATTGATTATCATGATCTCAACAAGACCACAATAAAGAACAATTATCCTTTACCAAAAATTGATGACTTGTTTGATCAACTAAGTGAAGCTCAGTACTTCTCTAGGGTGGATCTTCAGTTGGGGTATTATCAAGTAAGGGTGAAAAATGATGATATCCACAAGACTTATTTATATACAAGGTATGAACACTATAAGGTTATAGTAATTCTCTTAGGACTCACTAATGCTCCAATAATATTCAAGGACTTGATGAATATAGTCTTTAGAGATTACCTTAAAAAATATATGGTAGTCTTTATAGATATTATTCTAATATAATCCAAAATCAAGGAGGAACATGAGGAGTATCTGATCACTGTGCTAAATACCTTATAAAAGGAGAAGATTTTTAAAAAGTACAAAAAAATGTGAGTTTTGGTTGAAGGAAGTCTCATTATTATGAAATATTATCACAAGTAATGGTATATCTGTGGACCCTTAAAATACAAAATCAATTGAAGGATAGTCAAGGCCAATATCTATGATGGAAATCAACATTTTCCTTGGGTTAGTGGGTATTATCGTCCATTTGTGAGAAATTTATCATGATTATTAAACCCTCTAACCAAGATAACTTGGAATGGAGTCAAGTTTGTTTGGCATAATTAATATGAAGAGAGATTCAAGGAGTTAAAAAAGAGGCTTATCACAACACTTGTACTTATGCTATCCACAAGTGGAAAAATTTTCTTAGTATATAACATGCTTCGAAGAAGGTCTCGGGCTATGTACTACTACAAAATGAAAAAGTGATAGCCTATGCCTCAAGGCAATTACAAGTTCATGAACAGAACTACCCAATGCACGATCTTTAGTTGGAAAAAGTAATATTATCATTGAAAATATGGAGGAATTATCTCTTTGGGGAGAAGTATGAAATATATATGGATCATAAGAGCCTCAAATATATATTCACACAAAAAGATTTTAATATGAACTGATTAAGATGATTAGAGATGATTAAGGATACAACTTCTCAATACACTACCACCATGGGAAAACAAATTAAGTAGAAGATTCTATAAGTAGAAAGGATCTGATAATTTTATCATTGATGAGAATTGAGAAGGATATGATCTTTCTATACTTGAAAAGAATGGACATGGGAATCAAAAAGGAAGGAATATCATCAATCATTTCAAAAATTATTGCTCAACTGTCCCTTATGGATAAGATAAAGGATGACTAAAGAGATGATGTGGAAATTTAAAAGAAGGTGGAAGCTATAAGAAAAGGTAAATCCTTAGAGTTAAAGATTAATGAATAAGGAGTTGTAAGACTTGGGTCACAAATATGTGTACCATCAAATACCTATTTAAAGAAGGATCTGATGGATGATGAACATAGATCAACTTCTCCATCAATCTAGAGATCATAAAGATTCATCGATATATCTGAGAGCACTAATAGTGGGAAAATATGAAGAAGGATATCAAAGAATATACATGAATCTTTTTTACATGTTATCAAGTGAAGGATGAAAGGAAAAAATACAAGGGAATGATGCAACCATTAACTACACCCATATGGAAATGAAAAAAATATAACCATATACTTTTTCACTAGTCTTTTGAAGAAATCAAGAGGAAATAATGCTATATGGGTTGAGGCAGATTGTCTTTCAAAAAATTCTCACTTCATTGTAATTTGAGAGGAATTTTCACTCAATCAAATTTCAAGGATATAAATTAGAGAAGTGATGAGGATGCATTGAACAATATTATCAATTATATCTGATTGAGACCCAAAATTTACCTCTAGGTTCTAGAAGAGTCTCCAACATTCTCTAAATACTGAATTGAACTTTAGAATGACTTATAACCCTCAAAATAATGTCCAATCTGATTGAACTATCCAAAAAATCAAGGACATTTTGAGAGAATGATCAATGTACTTCAAAGGAGGATGGGATCAATATATTCCTCTGGTTAGAATTCTCATACAATAATAGTTTCCACTCAAGAATCCAAATGGATACCTATGAACCCCTTTATAGGAAGAGATGTATAACAACTACATGCCAGATGAAGTTGGTGAACATAAACTACTAGGTCCTAAAACGGTATAGAAAATGGTGGAAAAGGTCAAGACAATTTAGACACATCAGGTCTACTTAGATTCAAAAGAAGATCTACGCTGAAAATCATCATCGACACTTAGAGTTTTTGGTTAAAGATACTACATTCTTTCACATATATCTATGGAATAAAGTGTAAAGACTTGTAAAATTCAAGGGATTTTTTTTAATTTTCTTTGGGATTTTACAAGAACACAGTTTTAGACGGCACTAGATTCCGAGGCCCGGTGTGCCCGGAATTTCTATCCGAAGTTTAGCTCGGGTACGTTCAGTGAACGAACGGGCGTGAAATTCTAACTTTTGAACCGGTGCTCGGAATCGAATTCCGAGGGAACTGATGGAACTGTAGCACCGGTAATTGCTTAGGAACGCCTTTTCTAGAGTTGCGTTTGCTCGTTATGAATTGTTTAAATTTGTGGTTTAAGTGATAGTGAAATAAAATTTTCGTTAAGAATTTTATTTCCCTTTCCATGAGTTTGAACCTAAGTGTAGGAGTTAGGGTGGGACCCACTGTTTGTTCGTTTTTCTTGAGTGGATTAAAGGTGAGGTGGGGCCCACATGAGCCCCCAACTTTTCAAATCTCTTAACTCCCTAACTCCTCTTAACCCCCCACTTAAGTTGTGTAACTCTTATAACTTTTAAACTTCCCATTAATTGGGTGACTTTACCTCTCCTCTCATTAAGTATGCCAACACCCAATTCAATTATTTAATTTAAGTTTTGAATTTTTGAATTGTGGCTTGAGTAAATAAAATAAGGATGAGCCTTATTTTATTTGGGTTGGTTGTTGTGTGTGGACATTGGAGGAGATAACTCTTGGGTGTTTTCATCTTCTTCACGAAGAACACCAAGACACGACGAAGAACACCAAGACTTCGACGAAGAATGCTGTCACCTTAGAAGAGATTGACGTGCCGTCTCTTCTCCTCTCCGCAGCCGGTGTGTGACCCCTTTTTCCGAGGATCGACGAGGCACCCTCTTTCGATCTTCTTCCCGTGTCAAAGAAAAGGAGATACCACTTCCTCCTCGGACGTTCACCGTCAACATACAGAGATTCACCTCGCGACGTCGTTTTCCGCGGCAAACCCCCGTTCTAGCTACGCTCAAGGTAGGGGTTTATTTAATTATCTTCGTTCGTGAATTATACTTTTTCGTCCTTCGTGAATTTACGACTAGTTGATATCGATTAACAAGAGGGGGCCGGACCGCACAAACACGGACGACCCTCCTCCAATTTGAAAGTTTTTTCTAATATGGTTGGGACGGAATGGTGTGGTGCCGTCGCACCACGCGGGATCGTACGGAAAGTAATGCGCGGTGCCGTCGCGCCGTGCCGAGAAGTTGAACAAGGACGCGATGCCGTCGCTCCACGTAGAAGAAAACCGAAGACGTCGCGGCCAGAGTGGGGCCACGATAGAGGGGCACGGTGTCGTCACACTACTCCGGATGAAGCAGGCCGCGGCCGGTTCCGGGCCGCGGCGGAGCAGGGTGACCGGCGGCCAGGCTGGGCCGCCAGTGTCGGCTAAGAAGGAAGGACCGACCGTCGCCGGTCCTTGTTGGCAGAACCGGCCGGTCGGTGCGGGCCGGTCGGACAAAGGGAAACCGGGGGAATTAATTCCCCCGGCCGGCCAGCACAAAACGACCCCCATTTAATTGGGGGGCAGCGGTTACACCAGGGGGGAAGCCCCCCCCGGTGCCAAATGGCTCGGTCGGTTGGCCGAGCGCCTGGCCAGCGCGCTGGGCGCGCTGTGCCCAAGCGGGCCAGACTCGAACCCGGTTCAGGTCGACCCCAGGGGTATCGGGCTGGGTCGGACCGGGCCCGAACCCCTTAATACCAAACCTTTTTCGATCGGATGCCCATAACTTGTGCTACGAGTCTCCGATCGACGCACCGTCAATTGAGATGCGATCCTTGGATCGAGACGATCGTTTCAGTATATCGCACTCAAGGTTTCGGAATACTTTGTGTTAGGCCAGGTTGGTTCGTACACGAAACCAACCGGGCCCTCGGAGCAGAAACACTCATATCTTGAGCTTCGGACGTCCGATTGACGTGCCGTAGACTTTGTTGAATTCCTCTAAGTGAGACGGATCTTTTGGCTTACTCCACCCAAGGTTTGGACACAGGTGGAGTACGGTCGGGTTGGTTTTACCTTAAAAACCAACTGGGCCCCTAGGACGAAAAAGCCAATAACTCTCAGACCGGGCGTCTGATTGACGCGCCGTCTACGACGTTGAGTTCCTGTTGACGATACAGAACTTTTGGATACATCAACTATAGACTATATGTCAGTTGATGTATCAGCCTCTCGGCTCATGGAGCGGACCCTCCCAAATGAGATTGCTTTGTGCGGGAACCCTAGAGCTAGCTGCGACTGCTACTGTGACGACAAAGACTGTACAGAGATCCTCAATGGATTCGATGACGACGATTATAACACTCAGCGATCCTACGTGGATCAGTGCTACCGATCCTGTGTGGGTCTGATCCTGTGTGGGTCAGCGCTCAGCGGTTCTGTGTGAGCCAGCGCCTACAGATCCTGTGTGGGTCCGATCCTATGTGGGTCATTTCGGGGGTTAGTACCTATTGATCCTTTGTGGGTCTGACGACTTAGATGGATTAGTGATCATCTCTATCGTCTTTCGAAGAAGTATACCTATGTGAGCTGAATCCTGTTTTTCTTTCCTATGTGGATTGTGTTGAGCTATCCTGTGTGGATTTATGTTTTGCTTTCCTATGTGGACTGGGTTGTACTTGGGCTCGAATGTTGGAGCCGAACGAGAATTGATGACTTAGGTATATGTATGGGAATATACCTAAGCCGTGTTATATGTTATTTCATGATTTTATCTTTCCTTTGTGGATTATCCTTTGTGGATTCTGGGAGACCTTCGGGGGTCTCGGGGTCCCTATTGAGTAGCTTATACTCACCCCTGCACGGGCTATGCCCGTACTATGTTGTGTTGGTTGCAGACGACGGACAACGCTGATCGTGGTTGAGGCTTGCGGATCAGGACGGTACCTAGAGGTGGACCACTAGGTGGGACGTACTCGGATCGGTCGGCTGGACTCGAGGAGCAGTGGAGGCTATCTGTACCCACCCTTCAGGTGGGACTTCCAGTGGACGGCTCGACGTTGCGGCTTTACTTTTTAGTTGTTGTTTTCCCTTTCGAGTTGTACTTTACTTTCAGTTTGGGTTTGTATTCTGTCCCGCTTACTTTCCGTACTTACTGTTGTACCCGCTTTTACATAGTTTTTGCTTCTTCTGCTTACTTGCTCTATGGTGTTTGTTTACTTTACAAAGGTAATGCCTTCCCTTTTTATCGGGAATTTACTCCTTGGTGCTAGTCGCCAGCCCCTGGCCTATGGAAGACGATCTTGGGGTAGTCACGGCATGGGCCCCGAGGATGGGTCGTGACAGGTCGTGAAAAATTGGTATCAGAGGAGTTCGGTTCTACCACAGAACTTGGGACTCTGATCTTTTTCTATGTGAAGTAATAGTGTTTAGTGTATTGGGTGTGGTTATCAGTCCAGGGAGTCCAGTGTTGGTGCGGCGGCCGACGTATCCGTACACCAGGACCCTGACTTCTGATTTCCGACTTAATGCACGAAAACATTGATTGCATGTGTGTTTCAAGTTTTCTTTGTGATTACTTTGTATCAATTCACCAGGTATACTGTTCTGACCGTGGTGCACCTGTTCCCTTTTCAGGATGGCCCCACGAGGACAGCTAGCTAGGGTTCCGAGAGTCGAGCGTGACGACAGCCCACCGAGCGACGGGGCCTCGGTGCAGGGCCCTTTGTCAGCAGTGGCACCGGCGGTAGCTCTACCCGCCGAGCCACCGATGCTTCCAGCACCATCCGCTGATGATGCACGTCGCCTCAGTGCACTGCATGAGTTCCAGCGCCAACGACCGCCCAGGTTCCATGGGGAGACGGACCCCCAGGCATCCGAGGACTGGCTGGAGGCAGTGGTGAGAGTTTTCAGGTTAGTGAGGACACCAGCAGACCTCATGGTGATCCTCGCAGCGAGCCTACTACACACAGCAGCAGGCCGATGGTAGAGCTTGATGCTCCAGGTGCATGATGGGGAATCTCTTCTCTGGACGGAATTTGAGAGCCTCTTCCACTCGGAGTTCGTCCCAGCCACCCTCCGTGCGGTGTGCATCCAGGAGCTTCTTCAGCTGCGGCAGGGCATCATGACAGTCGCCCAGTACTCGGCAAGATTTACTGATCTCTCGCGCTACTCGACGGACATGGTATGAGACTCATTCTTCTGGGCCCAGACCTTTGAGCAGGGATTGAGACACGAGATCAGGGCATCACTGATCTCCCTTAGCATTCCGACTCAGACAGGAGTACTGGAGCGAGCCCTTTTGATCGAGAGCTTTCTTGCTGAGTCTACACCAGCGCCAAGACCCACCGCAGGGCGGCACATAGTAGAGTCTTCTGCAGAAGGCAGTCGAAGGATGAATCATGGGTCCAAGCAGACCAGACCCTCAGGCAGACGACCTCAGGACACTGGCACAGCAGTGCAGGGCACACAGCGCGGAGCCAGTCTTTCGAGAGGCAGGCAGTGCTACTCATGCGGCGGGTAGGGCCACATGGCTCATGATTGCCCAACCCGCCATGCCGAGGAGCAGCAGACGGTTGAGGGACCACCGAGGCAAAGGCAGAGGGTCGACCGTGGCAGTCCGCAGGGAGCAGGCGGACGAGGCAGAGGAGCTGGCTGAGCAGTAGGTGGTGGGCGACGCTTTGATACCCTACCACCACCACCACCACCAGGAGGTCCACCCCAACCACAGGGAGCTGGAGGGTAGAGACATGCACAGATCCAGGCAGCAGAGGCCTACGACCACGACGCACCCGAGATGATTCGAGGTACTATCTGTGTCTATTCCACCCTTTCTGCAGTTCTTATAGACACAGGAGTGAGTCATTATTTCATAGCCGCTGCTCTTGTTCGGAGCTTGGAGATTCCGACAGAGCCGTTGGCTCGATCCTTACGGCTAGAGACTCCTACGGGAGCATACTCGACGATTACGCACTGGTGCCGGCAGTGTAGGCTTACTCTAGGAGGTGAGAGCTTCGGCTGGGATCTTCTTGTAGTGGCGTCGAGGCCTTACGGCGTCATCTTGGGCATGGATTGGTTGTCTACGGTCTATTCACAGATTGACTGTATTAGGCGCAAGGTGCGATGTGTACGCACCGATGGGAGCAGGTTCACCTTCACCAGCGATAAGGGAGCCTTCGCAGCACAGGATGGACTTCCGCAGAGGAGAGGATAGCCCATCACTCATCAGTTGGCTAGCCTCATTCTAGGAGTAGTTGACGTGCAGAGTCCTAGTTTTCCTGTAGTGGTGGATCAGTATGCGGACGTCTTTCCCGACGACGTTCCAGGTCTACCTCCTCGCAGAGAGGTAGACTTTTATATTGACCTGTACCCCGGGACAACCCCGATATAGACCCCATCACATCGGATGGCCCCCTCTAAGCTTCGAGAGATGTGGGTACAGTTGGAGGACTTGCAGGGCAAGGGGTTCATCCGACCTAGTGTTTCACCCTGGGCTTCCCCGATTTTGTTCGCCAAGAAGGCGGACGGGAGATTGTGACTTTGTGTCGACTATCGTCACCTAAACCAGGTGACAGTGAGGAACAAGTATCCACTACCGAGTATTTATGACCTCTTCGATCAGCTCAAGGGAGCACAGTGGTTCTCGAAGATAGACCTCAGGTCAGGCTATCATCAGCTCAGATTTCGAGACGAGGACGTGCAGAAGACGACCTTCAGATGTCGGTATGGCCACTATGAGTTCTTGGTTATGCCATTCGGCGTAACCAATGCTCCAGCAGTGTTCATGTCCCTCATGAACAGGATCTTTCAGCCATATCTTGATCGATTTGTCGTGGTCTTCATCGACGACATTTTGATTTACTCGACGACTAAGGAGGAGCATGACTACCACTTACGGGTTGTACTAGACACACTCCGAGAGCACCAGCTTTATGGTAAGCTCTCGAAGTGCCAGTTCTGGATACGTGAGGTCCACTTATTGGGACACATCATCTCTGAGGTGGGAGTTGTGGTGGATCCTGTGAAGATCGAGGCAGTGCTAGCTTGGGAGCCACTTAGGAGCGTGACGGAAGTGCGGAGTTTCTTGGGACTAGCTGGATACTATCGGAGATTTGTGCTAGACTTCTCTAGAGTTGCGGCACCACTCTCAGCTTTGACGAAGAAGGGGAAACCCTTTGTATGGTCAGATAGATGTCAGCAGAGCTTCCAGGAGCTGAGACAGAGATTGAACAGCGCACCTATCCTAAGGTTGCCTGAGGAAGGAGTTGGGTACGTAGTCTACTGCGATGTATCAGGGACCGGAATTGGATGTGTCCTGATGCAAGAGTGGGCCGTGATCGCCTATGGATCACGTCAGTTGAGGACGCATGAGCAGAACTATGCTACCCATGACCTGGAGTTAGCAGTAGTGGTCTTCGCTCTGAAGACATGGTGACACTATCTGATGGGCGAGCACTTTACAGTCTTTTCTGACCATTAGAGTCTCAGGTACATCTTTTCTCATAAGGACCTGAACCTGAGACAGCGGCGATGGATCGAGTTCCTCCAGGACTATGACTTTGAGATAGTCTATACTCTTGGGAAAGGGAACATGGTAGCCGATGATCTCAGCAGGAGGACGAGCATTCAGCTACTTGAGGAGGCGACAGAGCAGCTAGCCTCTTTGCAGATATCCTTTGTGGATAAAGATGGATCAGCCTTCCTTCAGTCTCTCACAGTCACTCCTCCACTACTACAGCGAGTCAGAGAGGCACAGCGTGGGGACACCGACTGTGAGACGCGGCGTGCACAGATATCCTCAGGACAGGCACTAGATGGTTTCTCCTTTAGAGTAGAGCACGACGTCCTTTTCAGAGGACGTACCTTGGTACCAGTTTCTTTACGAGAGGAGGTTCTGAGAGAGTTTCACACTTCCCCTTTGGTGGTACATCCTGGAGTGGCGAAGATGTACCAGGATCTCAGATGAAAACACTGGTGTCCGGGCATGAAGAAGGCTGTGGCAGAGTTCGTTTCTTGATGCCTCACCTGCCAGCAGGTGAAGGCTGAGCATCAGGTACCAGCAGGCTTGGTACAACCCTTGGAGGTCCCGAAGTGGAAGTGGGACGAGATATATATGGACTTCGTGACTGGACTTCCACGCACTTCCAAAGGTCACGACTTCATCTGGGTGATTGTCGACCGACTCACCAAGTCGGCGCACTTTCTACCCATCAGAGAGCAGGGCTCAGTGGAGAGCTTGGGACGTCTCTACGTTCAGGAGATTGTACGGCTACACGGTGTGCCATCATCTATCGTCTCCGATCGAGATGCTCAATTTACTTCCCGGCTTTGGAAGGGGTTGCAGGAGGCGTTCGGGACACAGCTACGTCTGAGCACCGCCTTTCACCCTCAGACGGATGGTCAAACGGAGAGGACTATTCAGACTCTCGAGGACATGCTCCACACATGTGTCATCGACTTTGGTCGTAGCTGGGAGGACCACCTACCCTTGGTGGAGTTTGCGTACAACAACATCTACCACTCCACCATCGGGATGGCACCATACGAGGCGTTGTACGGAAAACCTTGCAGATCTCCTTTGTGCTGGACAGACCCTAGGGAGTCAGCACTTGTGGGACTAGAGATGGTCCGGGCCATGACAGAGAAGGTCCAGGTCATCCAGGAGCGGATAAGGATAGCTTAGAGCCGGCAGAAGTCTTATGCTGACAGGAGGCGGAGGCCACTAGAGTTTGAGGATGGCAACCACGTCTTCTTGCGTGTCTCACCTCGACGTGGATTACAGAGATTTGGCCGAGGCGACAAGTTGTCTCCACGCTTCATCAGACCCTTCCAGGTCCTCATCAGGATTGGCAAGGTGGCTTATCGCCTGGCTCTACCACCTCAGTTGCACCGGGTGCATGACGTCTTCCACGTATCTCAGCTGAGGAGATACGTGCACGACCTGACGCATATCATTGACCATGAGGAGCTTGACGTTGATGATGGGGTGAATTTTGCAGAGGTTCCAGTAGAGATCGAGGATCGACAGGAGCGGGTCCTACGAGGATGGACGATTCCTCTAGTGCGCATCAGATGGCAGCATAGGAACCTCCAGGAGAGCACTTGGGAGCGGGAGGCTCAGATGCGTGCTCAGTACCCACATTTGTTTCCCTAGCTTATGATGTATCTTTATAGGGACATAAAGCCCTGAGGTGGGAGTAATGTAAAGACCCGTAAAATTCAAGGGATTTTTTTTTTAATTTTCTTTGGGATTTTAAAAGAACGCAGTTTCAGACGGCACTTGATTCTGAGGCCTGGTGTGCCCGGAATTTCTATCCGAAGTTTAGCTCGGGTACGTTCAGTGAACAAACGAGTGTGAAATTCTAAATTTTGAACCGGTGCTCAGAATCAAATTCCGAGGGCACTGATGGAACCGTAGTGCCGGTAATTGCTTAGGAACGCCTTTTCTGGAGTTGCGTTTGCTCGTTATGAATTGTTTAAATTTGTGGTTTAAGTGATAGTGAAATAAAATTTTCGTTAAGAATTTTATTTCCATTTCCATGAGTTTGAACCTAAGTGTAGGAGTTAGGGTGGGACCCACTGTTTGTTAGTTTTTCTTGAGTGGATTAAAGGTGAGGTGGGGCCCACACGAGCCCCCACCTTTTCAAATCCCTTAACTCCCTAACTCCTCTTAACCCCCCACTTAAGTTGTGTAACTCTTATAACTTTTAAACTTCCCATTAATTGGGTGAATTTACCTCTCCTCTCATTAAGTATGCCAACACCCAATTCAATTACTTAATTTAAGTTTTGAATTTTTGAATTGTGGCTTGAGTTAATAAAATAAGGATGAGCCTTATTTTATTTGGGTTGGTTGTTGTGTGTGGACATTGGAGGAGAGAACTCTTGGGTGTTTTCATCTTCTTCACGAAGAACACCAAGACACGACGAAGAACACCAAGACTTTGACGAAGAACGCCGTCACCTTAGAAGAGATTGACGTGCTGTCTCTTCTCCTCTCCGCAGCTGGTGTGTGACCCCTTTTTCCGAGGATCGACGACGCACCCTCTTTTGATCTTCTTCCTGTGTCAAAGAAAAGGAGACGCCACTTCCTCCTCGGACGTTCACCGTCAACATACAGAGCTTCACCTCGCGACGTCATTTTCCGCGGCGAACCCCCGTTCTAGCTACGCTCAAGGTAGGGGTTTATTTAATTATATTCGTTCGTGAATTCTACTTTGTCGTCCTTCGTGAATTTATGACCAGTTGCTATCGATTAATGAGAGGGGGCCGGACCGCACAAACACGGCCGACCCTCCTCCAATTTGAAAGTTATTTCTAATATGGTTGGGACGGAATGGTGTGGTGCCGTCGCACCACGCGGGATCGTACGACAAGTAATGCCCGGCGCCGTCACACCGCGCCGATAAGTTGAACAAGGACGCGACGCCGTCGCGCCGCGTCAAAGAAAACCGAAGACGCCGCGGTCGGAGCGGGGCCGCGGCGGAGGGGCGCGATGTCGTCGCACCGCGCCGGATGAACCAGGCCGCGACCGGTTCCGGGCCGCGGCGGAGCAAGGTGACCGGCGGCCAGGCCGGGCCGCTGGTGTCAGCGAAGGAGGAAGGACCGGCCGTCGCTGGTCCTTGTTGGCAGAACCGGCCGACCGGTGCGGGCCGACCGAACAAAGGGAAACCGGGGGAATTAATTCCCTCGGCCGACCAGCACAAAAAGACCCCCATTTAATTGGGGGGCCGCGGTTACACTAGGGCGGCATGCGCCCCCCCCTTGCCAAACGGCTCGGCCGGTTGGCCGAGCGCCTGGCCAGCGCGCCGGGCGCGCTGTGCCCAGGCCGGGCCGCTCCCAAGCGGGCCGGACCCAGACCCGGTTCGGGTCGACCCCGGGGGTATTGGGCCGGGTCGGACCGGGCCCGAACCCCTTAATACCGAAACGTTTTCGGTCGGATGCCCATAACTTTTGCTACGGGTCTCCGATCGATGCACCGTCAATTACGATGCGATCCTTGGATCGAGACAGTCGTTTTGGTATATCGCATTCAAGGTTTCGGAATACTTTGCGTTAGGCTGGGTTGGTTCGTACACAAAACCAACCGGGCCCTCGGAGCAGAAACGCTCATATCTTGAGCTTCGGACGTCCGATTGACGTGCCGTCGACTTTGTTGAATTCCTCTAAGTGAGACGGATCTTTTGGCTTAATCCACCCAAGGTTTGGACCCAGGTGGAGTACGGTCGGGTTGGTTTTTCCTTAAAAACCAACTGGGCCCCTGGGACGAAAAAGCCAATAACTCTCAGACCGGGCGTCCGATTGACGCGCCGTCTGCGACGTTGAGTTCCTGTTGACGATACAGAACTTTTGGATATATCAACTCTGGACTATGTGTCAGTTGATGTATCAGCCTCTCAGCTCGTGGAGCGGACCCTCCCAAACGAGCTTGCTCTGTGCGGGAACCCTAGAGCTGGCTGCGACTGCTACTGTGACGACGAAGACTGTACAAAGATCCTCAGTGGATTCGATGGCGACAATTACAGCACTCAGCGATCCTACGTGGATCAGTGCTACCGATCCTGTGTGGGTCCGATCCTGTGTGGGTCATCGCTCAGTGGTTCTGTGTGAGCCAGCGCCTACAGATCCTGTGTGGGTCCGATCCTGTGTGGGTCATTGCAGGGGTTAGTACCTATCGATCCTTTGTGGGTCCGACGACTTAGATGGATCAGTGATCATCTCTATCGTCTTTCGAAGAAGTATACCTGTGTGAGCTGAATCCTGTTTTGCTTTCCTATGTGGATTGTGTTGAGCTATCCTGTGTGGATTTACGTTTTGCTTTCCTGTGTGGAATGGGTTGTACTTGGGCTCGGATGTTGGAGCCGAACGAGAATTGATGACTTAGGTATATGTATGGGCATATACCTTAGCCGTGTCGGATGTTATTTTGTGATTGTATCTTTCCTTTGTGGATTATCCTTTGTGGATTCTGGGAGACCTTCAGGGGTCTCGGGGTCCCTACTGAGTAGCTTATACTCACCCGTGCATGGGCTATGCCCGCACTATGTTGTGTTGGTTGCAGACGACGGAAAGCGCTGATCGTGGTTGAGGCTTGCGGAGCAGGACAGTACCTGGAGGTGGACCACTAGGTGGGACGTACTCAGAGCGGTCGGTTGGACCCGAGGAGTAGTGGAGGCTATCTGTACCCACCCTTCAGGTGGGACTTCTAGTGGACGGCTCGACATTGCAGCTTTACTTTTCAGTTGCTGTTTCCCCTTTCGAGTTGTACTTTACTTTCAGTTTGGGTTTGTATTCTGGCCCGCTTACTTTCCGCACTTACTGTTGTACCAGCTTTTACATAGTGTTTTCTTCTTCTGCTTACTTACTCTGTGGTGTTTGTTTACTTTACAAAGGCAATGCCTTCCCTTTTTATCGGGAATTTACGCCTTGGTTCTAGTCGTCAGCCCCTGGCCTATGGAAGGCGAGCTTGGGGTAGTCACGGCACGGGCCCCGAGGATGGGTCGTGACGGGTCGTGACATAAATTCATGAGATTTTGGAAGAAGGGAAATCTTATTCCAAGATTCATTTGTCTCTTTGAGATCCTTAATCGCATTAGAGTAGTGGTCTATCAACCAGCACTCCCACATAATCTATCTAAAGTACATGTTGTGTTCCTTGTATCCCTATAATAGAATCCTCACATGTGCTGAATCCATAGGAGACACTGTTGGAGAATAAACTTTCATATGAGGAGAAATTGGTGAAGTTATTATACTGTAGAGACAAATTTATATGAAATAATACAATGCATCTGGTCAAAGTGATATGAATAAACCATAAGTTTGAAGAAGCGATGTGGGAACTGGAGGAGGTGATGAAAAAAATTACCCCCACCTATTTTAGTCTGTGAAATGAAAATTTATATGGTAAACTTTTGAATGGGGTAAGATTGTAATGACCCAAACGTTTATAAATAAAATTCCCTTTGTGATTGAATTAAATACCCTATTATGGTTATAGAAAACCCACAAACTTCTTTAGTTTTATTATATCCTATTATATTTAAAAATACTATTAAGTATAATAACCATTGTTAATATAGATATTGAACAGTGATCATATTATTAGTATAAATATAGGGTTTTGATAAATCCAATTGACACAAACAAAGGAAGTGATGGACTTAACCAGTAGGATCATACCCTATGAAGCCCATTTATCAGATATTCTGAGGGATATACCTTCACTGGGATTTTCCCTTAACCAATCCTAAGTTGAGATCCAATAACTAAATCATGATCTAAACCATTTATGGGATAATTTTAATCTCATTGATATCACGAACCAAACCATGAATGCCGAACCACCCTATGAAAATCTCACCACCGCACACATTACCCTTAGGGAATTTTCTGGTGTAATAAAGGGATATATATCAAGAACCAAATAATATGAATATGTCTATTATATTTTCAAAATAATAATGGTTATATTTAATTCTTATTTTTGTTACTTTATAAATGTTTTTTATTTTGATATGATAAAACACAAATTGCATTTTTGGGTAATATGAAATTTCAATCAAGACATTAATTTTGATGAATTAATAGATTTTTGAAATAAATGAAATTTTAATAAAATTTTATTTTTAAATAAATTTATTAAATATAAATTATAATATAATTTTTATGAAGTTAAATGTAATTTTTATAAGGGTTTGAAAACTATTATTTTCAAAAAACCCAACATTTCTCAATAAAAATTTATTATTTTTTTAAAAGTAAAAATTCACATATTTATAAAATTATTTTTATAAAATAAATATTATTTTTGGAATCATCACATCAAAATTATCCAATATTGATTTTTTCATAATTTTTTGAGATAGTCGAATTTTCAGGTAAAAATTAAATACGGTATAAATATACGATGTGTATTATGAAATCATAATGACTCAAAAGTGATGTAATAAATTATATAAATGGAATCCATGACCAAATATATGTTTCTCGTTTAAAATAATTCATTTTTGAGGTTATTTTATTAATTTTATAGATCCCTTATAAATACTCCAAAACCTATATTATATTTAAGATTTTAAAATCAATTCTTTATAAACATAACTTACTTCCACATCACCAAGGGTAATATTTTAATGATTTTTCACTTTATAAATATAAAATAAATAAAACCACTCCTATTTGATAGAAACCATGGGCCAAACCATGGGAGGGTTTGTGATTGTGATTATTTTATTGTAGAGTCCAAAACCTAAGTTTGGGAAATAATAAAGAACTCCTCTCTCTTTTTATATATAAAACCACCCAATTTACCATTAATCTTCACTAAAAAACCTTATAGAACATACTTATGATACTCTAACCTCTCTACAATTTTCCCAAGGTTCCTCCAATCTCTCAAGAATCTCCTCAAATTTTTTTGGAATCACCCTCTGAAGGTAAGGGACCTCTCTCTCTTCTTTTCATTTCAAACATATTATTCATTTTATGCATTTTATTTATAATTCTTGTTGTTGTGATATGTTTTTACACATCCCTCTTACTATCTATTTTATTTAAAAATGATTATATACCCATTTTTCTCTCATTAAAGCATTTTATTAATTTTTAAGTACCACTGTTATCCTACCGAAATTTCATTGCGATTTTCCTTGCTAAACCTTTGTTTTGTGAATACAATCACTATTTACACTTAAGGGTATTAACCTAGAAATAACTATATTTATTTTATTAGGTGATTCCATGTATTTATTACACACTCCTTGATAATGTAATTAAATTTTATGAAATATGATCTTATGTTGAATGATCCATGTGGAACACTTATGCATGTACATGATATGAAAGCGACTAGTGCACCTGAAATTATATTCCACTCTAACACATTGGGTAATGTTTTAGTATCTTGATACACCATGTATGAGATTAGGTAGTAAACCTAATCCATTATGTTACTTTTTCCACCATGTTATTATGTCTTAGAGTTCAGCCTTTACCTATGTTATTGATGTCATGTTTAATGTTGTTGGCACTTTCCCATGTCACCTTTATGTTATCATGTTATATCATGCCTCTTTGTTCATGTTTATAATTCTCAACCCTTTTATATCCCATTGAAATTCCTATTATCTAATAGGTAATACATTCTTTATTATATTCCATGTTTATTCCATTACTGGGATTTATAGATCACCTATTTCTTATGTATGTCCCGAGGTTATCTCATGCAATTTTAAGAATGATGGAATATTATGAGCATGTTAAGGAAGTTTTCAATAACACCGATGTACCACCTATTTTTAAGTTGTAATGTAATGTGCCTAATTACTCTAAGAAAATAGACTTCTAGATCTTCTAGGTTGTAATATGCATGTTCTTATATAATAAATCATGAATTAATGTGTAATAAATAAAAGGATTTTATATAAAACTTGTGACAATGAAAGTTGAGAAGAAAAAAACAATACAATAAAAACACATATTAAGTATACAAAAGTGAAATACTTTCTTATTGTTGTAAAAATCTCCAAATAATTATAACCATATAGGATGCACACACATAATTATGAGACTATGGTATATTGTAAGTGAATGGTTATCCCATGATTTCTATAATCAACAAGATTATTTCAAGTTGACTATGTGATCTTGGGTGTTTCTATATCATGTTAAGGATTAACTATTTTTATTACGTAGTGAATTTTTTAAATTTTGTCATGCCTTGTCTTTGTGTGCATATGGGTGTGTTTAACAACTAATTAATATTATTTTAATCAGTAAAGAATATTTTTTTAAGAAAAAAGGTAAAAGAACTTTTAATCACTGATTCACCCTCCTCTAGTGTTCTCACTAATCTTGTGGATGGATTTTAAATTGGTATCAAAGCCTGGTTCCCTTTTATTGAATCACTACTATTTAGAGGTTTAATTCAAGGTGTTTCTATCTCGTTTAAGATTTACTCATTGAATTTAATTCCTTGAATTATATACAAGAATAATTTAGTAAATAACAAGGGGATTCCCATGTTTTATGAGAATAATTATCACATTTTGGAAGGAAAAGATACCTTTATATCTCTTATCATTAAGTCTAGATATTTTGTAGGATGTAACATATGGGTAAGCTCAAAATGACATTCTATCATCCTTTTCTGAGAATGAGTTTCTAAAAATAAAAGGGATAAAGGTAGCTAAAATATTGATGGATAAACTTGAAAATCATTATAAAGGAAACACCAAAGTGAAGTAAGAAAATATACAGATTTGGAGATTAATATATGATGATATGGAGATGAATATGATGAAACTATGGATGATTTTTTCATAAGATCTAATGAAATAGTGAGTATTATTAGAAGATTTAGTGAGAAACTAGAATATTTAACCATGGTTGAGAAGATTCTGAATATCTTTTCAGAAATTTTTGATGCTAAAGTATCAACCCTTGAAGATAGAGATAAAACTACGCTTCCTCTTGTTGATATACATAGTATTATTATTGCCTTTGAGATTATAAAGGAAAATTCTACCAAGAATAAAGGAAATACTAAAAAATTAATCTAAAGCCTCAAATATGGAGAAAAGAAAGAAGAAGGATGTAGATGATAATGTTTCCAGTTCTGAATTAGAAGAATAAGTGAATGAAAATTTTGAGGAACTTATGTCTCTTTTCTTTAGAAGGGTAAGAATGGTCATAAGGAAGTACAAGGGGAATATCCCATTAAAATTATTTAGGTTTGGAGTTATTATATTTTTTAGAAAACTATCTATAATTTAAGAAAGAAGAGTATAGTGATAAATAAGACAAAAGATCTAGAAGATCC
Organism: Viscum album; assembly: GCA_963277665.1. Taxonomy (NCBI): domain Eukaryota; kingdom Viridiplantae; phylum Streptophyta; class Magnoliopsida; order Santalales; family Viscaceae; genus Viscum; species Viscum album. The sequence continues at coordinate 862,867,236 of OY728145.1, forward strand.
TTGAATAATAAGGATAACATGACGAAGACTACCTACAAAGGGAATGACAAGAAATTTTCTAAATATTAAAATATAAAATTCTTATCTAAGTATGAAAGAAGTGGTGATAGTGAAAGTGAAGAGTAATTTGAGACTTATAATAATGACAATGAGAATCCATTCATTTCTAAGGAAAATGATGAAAGTTTTACTAGTGATGAAATTAATAATTATGAAAGAGAAGAATAAGAAAATCACATGAAGTTTATATTGAATAGAGAGTTGAAAAAATATCTATTCAAAATTGAAAATCTTGAAAAGGAGAAAAAGAAGTTTAAAATGGATAATCAACTTATTTAAAGTAAGTAATCTGAATATATTGAATAAAAATCTAGGTTATTAAAATAAATTGATGTTATAAAAAAGTTACTTGATGATGAAAAGACTTTGAACATTATGAAGGAATATAAAATAAAAGAGAAAGAGAAGTAGATTGAGATTATTAAATAGAAATTGGTAAGTGATAATAAATAACTTGATAAATTTAGAATGAATTTACATAAATCTACTAAAGAAGTTATAAAAAGTTAAAAGAAATAAATGGCTTAGGTAGACCAACTAAAATATATCTCAAAAGAAAAAAATAACATAAAAATTTTTGGTAAAAAGTTTTAGAAGAAGGTATAAGTTAGTCGGATCAAGTTTGTGTCTAGATTAAGAAAATTATAGAAATTTGAAAATTATGGGAACTTGAAATTAAAATAAAAAACTACTAAAACTGGTGGTATAATATCCCAAGTTTTTGAGAAGGTTGGAATTTCACCAACCTGTTTGAATTCCTGTGTTTGGTGAGCTGACCAACTATTTTATTGTTTATTGGAACTTAATTATGAGAGTTTTATTGACCTAAGGACTTGTATTTAGATGAGGTTTAAGGATTGAAAAGTGACTCAGGTTTTAGAGTGGGTTTAAGGTGTGTCAGATCTAAAAACTCATCTTTTCTAGGTTCTCAGATAGAGGCGCATAGTTTGGACAAACTGTGCAGCCTCCCATGAGAAACTGGACAACCCTCCTTTGGATTTAGACATGTTTTTTCAAACTATGTAGGAGGGGGCACACATCCTTGAAACACCTATAAAATTTTTAGTATAGGGGATTTGTACGGTCTATGCATAGTTCGGAAAACCATGTACATGTCCGCACACTTAGTTCCACTTAGGCAGTAAGTGTACATAGTTGGTGCACAGTTTAGACAAACCATGTGGGCCAACCATGCAAGGTTTGGTTCCTAAGTAGTGGGAGCCGCACAATTGGTTCTTGGTTATCCAAACTGTGTGGGCCATTTAAAGGGGATAAATTATGAAACTACCCATCCTCCCTTTATATTTTATTCCTCCTTTCTTCTCCACCCACACACACAGTAGAGGGGAGCTCCACATTTCTTCCTCCCCTTGGTATTGATCCAACTCCGTTTTCTGAGCTCTGATATTTTATCCATTAGTGTCATTGGAAGCATATCGGTAAGGATTCAAATCCACTTTCTTCCTTTCATCCTTGATCTCTCCATATAGTGCACAAAATCTTTGCAATCCATTTTATCATATTTTTAGGGAATTCATCTAAAATCCTGATTTCTTTCAATTTAGATCAAGTTAGAGGCTGATATTAGATGAGCATATGTCTATGAGTATGAGGTAAGCTGTTCCTAGGTTTCTCCATGTTTTTTTCTATTGTTTCAGGGGTGTTCTCTATATGTGACATGAGAGTAAACCAAGAGAGACCTCAATTAATTAAATGATTGATTATTAAATTTTTCTAGTGATGATACAGATGTCGTTGGTTATGTCCTAGTCCAATGTGCATGGTCAATCTAGGTGAGGGGATTAGACCAGTTTGGGCAGTTTAGGCCGAGTGTATGTTTTAATTAATTTAAATTATTTATATTGAATCGATTAGTTATATGGAAACATGTTAGGCTTAGACTGAGGATTGAGGTTGTACCGACCAAGTAAAATGAGACAATGTGATTTATTAGAAAGGGATTGGATCAGGGTACTTGGGTGATTTTGATCATAGGTTGAGGTGACTTGGTTGTCTAATTGAGACAACTTGGTCATAATATTGAGGGATCAACCCATGTTATATTTGATGGTGTCGACCATTGATATGAGTGACATGTTTCTAGGGGAACAAGGCTCCAAGATGACGTGTCTTAGGAACTTTTTGGGTGTTTTCAACTCATTGTGATTGGAAGATGTGCTGTTGGAGTCGGGTGCACACAGATAGGTCTTATATCAAGGCGTTGTTGACCACTCATGTGGGTGGAGGCCCCCGTAGACCTTACAACTTAGGTTATGGTGTTGAACATCAGATATGTTATGGGGGTTATCACTATATAAAGACATGTTGATGGTGATAGACTATAGATCGATGATGATAAAATAGTCAATTGGGGGGATGAGCCTCACCAAGATTCTTGAGGCTGTTGGGTCAAGTTATTGAGAGGAAAAACATCATTGTGACTTAGAAAATTAGGCTTTGAAATGATGAGAGATTTTGAGCAAGGTTCTAAGGGACTAGGTACTTATTATTTTTCTTTCTGTTTGGATGTTAGGTTACTTGATCGAGGGAACACGGTGTTGGTGGCATGATTAGAGTTGGAACATGAGGGTTCACCTGAAATTCAATTTCATTAGGGGATGCCTTGGGATTTATGATAAGTATCCTTGACACAAAAATTATACATATGAAAACACATGCTGTATTCCTTATGTATAATTGGGGGAACATAGTATACCAATGATGGATGAGGTAGGTAGAGCACTTCCTTATGGATTTTGAGCGCAAGAGAAGAAGATATTTATTTAAATATGAATGTAAAAACCTATTTATTTATATTTTGTAAACACCTACATCATTAGGGATGTAAGTTAGGCACATGTTGTTGCTGGAATACTATAATTAATTATCACACCTTACACAGGTCCTTCAGGATGCATGTAGACTTTATGATTTTATGATTAGGTAGGGGATCGATCTTAGGAGCTAGACCTTAGTGATCAGAGTAGTACCATTTGCATGGGATGTAAAACATTGGGATTAGTGGTTATTGTTTCAGCTGGAGTTTCCTTTATGAGTTTTAGCATAATTATTATATGTATGTACTAATGGTTGGCCATGGGCGACCCTTTCTCCTTATTTTTTTATATGACCTATTTTGATATGCATGATTAGTTACAAATGGTGTTTTATTAAGAAAATGATATGTTTAAGCCTGTTGATTATTGTTTCTACTATCTATTTATGCTTCTGCTATTGTGGGTTACCAGTACTACTATTTTATATTCTTTCTTCCACTATGTTATATACATATAGACCATTACTATATTCACCACCAGAGGATATATTCTCCCCAATATCACCCCTTTACACCCTCACTGATAGTCAGAAGCCTTTGGTGTACGAGGAGACATGCCTAAGGCCTAGTGGTACTCTGGCCTGAAGCATGGATTTTAAGTGAATCCCGAGTCGGGGCTCTACACATGGTATCAAAGAAGTTCATGACTAGGAATTAGTAGCAATGTTTGAATAACTATAAACAATATCATATGTTTCTTTTCTTTTTGGGTCTTACTATTTGGGTTTTGGTAGACCAGAGATTAGGATGTTGTCAGAACTGGGTAAATATCTCGTGTTTGGGTGCCTGAAACCCCATGCACCAGGGACAAACCAAGTTTTTAGGGGTGGAAAATTGATGTTCTGCTATGTTCTTTCTATAGTTTATATGATTCCCACCTCGAGTGCTACATTTGGGTGTGATTATTATATATTATGATATGTGAACCTTGGCTCGATATGGAAAGGGATGATTGTTTATTATTTCTTGATAGGCACATGGGATTATTGATGTATATATATATATATATTCCTATGATAAATTACTTGTGATTGCCATTAGGAACCTGGATTTCACTAAGAGGGGTTGGGATGTTTAAAGTGTCAAAAAAGGAAGCTAAATAGTGTTTTCCTGCTTAGATTCTCTTTGGTGGCATTTTACTCAACCATCCTAGACATGTGGCTCTAATGAGATATGATGTGATGTATGTGATGTGATATACATGTGATATATATATGTACCTATCCTTGATAAGGTTAGGAAAGGACGATGATTGGGGATGATCTATTTAAGGTATCAACAAAGAATCCAAATAATGTTTTCCTATATAGCCTCTTGGTGGGATTCTACTTAGTTACCCCAGATTGATATCTTTGATACATGATACTTGAACTAGTTACGGGAAGTCGAAGGGGTATGAGGATGGACTGTATTTTATGTCTGACTCTAATGTTGGTAGGCAGTGGGCCATGAGACCATGTTACATGTGATACCTAACCCTAATACGGGAAGGTAAGGGGTCTTGAGGGTGGATGTCTTGTGACATGGTGCGATAGGAGAGTGTAGGGGTGGTGATATGCACTACCTATTATAGCTATCCCTATCTATAATATATATATATATGTATATTGTTATGGATGTTTGACCATGGTATTAGTATTCAATGGGATACCACCTAGATGGTCTCTAGTGGAGTGTCAAGAGGGTGGTGATATGGTACCGCATGATCATGCATAGGATGAGTCCCCTGAGGGTTGGGATGAGGCCTCAGAGGGTCGGGCTAATCATGAGCCTCATGCATAGGCACAGGTACATGCTCAGGTATAGGTGGGACAACCATAGGATATGGAATATTTTGGGCCATGGATTGACGAGTAGCTTAAGGTGAACCTAGTATGCATCATACATAACATTGATAGGGGAGATCAGGGAGTTGATCCATCTATGGTGTACCTAACTTGCGAGTTACAGTCATAGCACCCACTACTATTTCAGGGTGAGGGTGGACCATAGGCGATATAGAATTGGATCGAGTTAGTTCAAAACATCTTTCACTAACTTGATACACCCCCAGGTCGGAGGGTGAAGCTAGATACCTAAATGCTCAGAGGACTAGAAAAGAACTAGTGGGACATATAGGTATAGGCGAGCACACATGAGGGGCTGGAATGGAAGGACTTTGAGGCTAGGTTCTTCAAGCACTTATTTCCGGAGATGATGAGGGAAAAACGAGAACTATAGTTCATGAATATATAATAGGGGGATAGTTATATCATGGAATATGAATCTACCTTCATAGATATTCCACGTTTTCACCTGTCATGGTGAGCGACGACATCGCTAGGGTGCATCATTTTAAGGATGGATTACGACACGCTATCAAGGTGTATGTCAACATTTTCATGTTGATGTCCATTTCAAAGGTGGTCAACCAGGATTTGATAGCTAAGGAAAATATAAAAAATCATTATTATTCAATCCAGGTGAATACATCAAGTTATTTTAGGGATGATGTTTTGGGAATCCATAAGCATGGTCATGAGGAATTCCAGCTGGATAGTTTGGCTAGAGATTCAGGCAGACCGCCATGGAGTGGGACTTGGGTGTTGTGATTATAGTATGGGAAACTAGGAAATGTTCATACTCAGTGAATGTGGTATCTAAATAAGTTCTAGGAAATTGGATAGATGGGACATCTTGAGGGGATCTACAAGAATACTTCTTGGACATTTTGGTGCCAAGGATTGGGTTATACTCAAGCGTTTGTGGTAGGATTAGGAGCAGCACCAGGATCTAGTATCCAGGATTCAAATTCATGTAGAATATGTGGTAGAGATAGTGGGACCCATTAGTGGGGTCATTGTCCAGTGTCTAGCATAGTTTCATAGGGATATTAGGCCCCGGGTAGTCAAGCATCAGGCCGGGTACATACAGTTGAGATGCCAGGTGCAGAGAAGGTTGGGGAGCCAATGATGGTTAGAGGTACACCGTGGGAGTGGCCAGGTTACTTTTGTTTTGGGATTCATCCATTTTGATTCATGAGGTACAAGTGTATGGTTTTTGGATTAATCGGGTGATGGTTATTAGGATGGAATCAGTTCAGATGTGTGGCCCTTAGTCACACATTATGTGATATTTAACCCTACACCAAAACCTAGTCATAATCCATGTATGAGACACAATGTGTACTTAATGGTAACATGGTGTGTGATACTTATCTCATCAATGGAAATCCTATCCATAAATAAATCTCAATACATGGCATGTGTTTTGGAGACCACACACTATGTGATCAAGAATTCCAGATTTGGATTTCTTCACTACCTTTTACTTGTGCTACCGCCACCACCGTCTCCACTAATGCCACCACCTGTTGATCTAAAATCCATGACTAGATGCAATAAACTCACCTCCCATGGTCATTAATACCCCTTATCAATGCCTCATCGACCCCTTCATGACACCACATTGATTTGATCCCTATGCTTCCCTTGAAACATTTCCACCTCCTTGATAACCTAATACCACCTCACCTTCATCACCCTTCGAACACACCACTTACCATTTTGAAGACTAAAAGTTTCTCAACTTTATCTAAGACACCATTTGGGGGATTCCACCATTAAACCACAATGGGAATAGAGAAGGAAAGAAAAAAATGGGAAACTATGGTCGGTGTGGATCCCAATCACCTAGACCATCACTTGCAACCGCATTCATCAAAGAACACGAGAAAAAAAATTATTCAAAGGTTAAAAACATTAATCAAGGTTTACCATTCATAGGTATGTGATGTAATAATAAACTTTAAAGATCAAAAATATAATTTCAAATAAAATTATCAATAAATACCAATAATCCATTAGCACCAACAATCAAAAAAATTATCTATAATTGATAGTTTTCAAAATAAATTTCCAATATAAAGAACTATATAAAAAAGATGTTATATTTATGAAAAAAATGAATAACAAGGATATAATTCAATAAAAATTACTGATAAATAAATAAAAACACCCAACCTCATGGTGATTACATCAAAACTTCTAACCCAACCTCAATCTAGGACTCTACTATTGTGTCTTCTGAAGATCATCTCTAATATCCTCCCTCAATCCTCTAGGGTTCATTCTAAAGAATGTAAATATCCCAAAGGAGAGATATAATAATTAATTTATAACCTTCCATTTAGGTTAACCATATTTTTATATTAAAAACCTGAAATGGCCCAGTCCAAGGTTCAAAACCTTATCAAAAAAATTAAACCTCTCCTAGGTAAAACACTATATTCTAGACATAACCACAGAGTCAAAATCCCATATGAATTTCTGTCTAAGATATATCATCACTTCCATGAATGTGATAAATATTTTTTTTAAATAAATATTATATTCCTATTAAAATTGAACTATCCTAGATATTAACCAAAATTTAGCCTGATTGTAAACACCATGACTCAAGAACAAAAAAATAATCAGATTTTTTTTGAATCCATTTACTATGATGAATTTACCATTTTATCATTTTAAAAAGTTTGAGATTTATTAGATCAAGAATGATCTAATACTGACCATGGAAAAACTCGAGTCACTACATGATTCACACCTTTAACTCTTTTTTCCCTAAAAAGAAAAATAAAAAGAGTCATAAAACTAGAAAGCTTTTATAAAAACTCAATGTGGTCAGTCAACCTACCATTTCACACACCTCATCCCCCATAGGAGGTAAAAATTATATGTGAACCTGAAACACAATCCACATTGAGAAAATATCCTTTTATGACCACTTACAACCCAATTTCCTTCTTTATATTTCCATTTCCTCATAGTATTTAGCTCTCTCAAGCCCATTCAGGGAAAATCCCCAACAAAATCTTGAAATCACATTATAAAAATCATTTCAAGGTTCCTTAAACAAATCATTTACACCCATAGGTCACCCATCCTCACAGAACTTGGTGAAACTATGAATCTATAACACTAGTATATAAAAGGTTCATTAATAAATATACCTAGTATGAGTGCACTACACTCCCCACCTTTAAAGATAAACCCATATGACTTTCACATGAAAAACATTTTCCATGCCAAACTTTTATACTGAGTGCAATAAATAAAACTCTACACTAGACTCATAAGAGTCTCAAGGTAACATGTTTTTAAAGGTATAATTCTCATCATTTTAGAAAAAATCACATGTATTGATGTTTCCAACATAAATCAAAAGGAAAACACATAACCTCCAACTTGATCATTTCTGATCATAAAAATATCTTCATGAGATTTACTGACAAGCATATCAAGAAAACAATTCTATCCTTATTTTATTTCCATGCAAGTAGACTTTATATCACCAATTAACCATTTAATCACAATATGAAAAGGATATTACTGACTTGTTTAGATGAATTTTATCTATCAACTAAAATCCCATGATTACACCTATCCAAAATCAAGAAATAAAAAAACACTTATAGAGAATTGGTTTCTACAATGTAGCTAGAGTTTCCACATGATGAATACAACTAAATTCTTTGGTTATTCCTAAAAAAACAAAGACCCATACTCTACTAGGATAATCCTAGTTAAATATATTTATTGTGGTATGAAAAGGGAGCTTAATGAGAATACCACTGTCCAACCTTATAAGAGGATAACACACTTACCACATCTAAAAAAAATTATCAGGTGGATTGCTTAAGAATACCTGTTCATGCATTATCTCAATATTGATATCTCCAAGTTGGACCACTCAGTTGATGAGGAGTGTAGGGGACACCACCATCAATCAATGATAAGTAAAGTCTCCCTCTCTCATCAAATCCAACCATAATGAGTTTATCTTCCTATACACCTCCACTATTAGTGAAGCACAAAATCACCCACTAAGAGTATTAGCTACCATGCTTTCATTGCACCACCTTGATCACATATGCTACCAAAAACTCAAACTCTATGGAGGATAACCACTATTCTACATTTCTAGAAGAATACCATGGTATAATGGATCTATCAAATCTAGAAATCACACTTCAATATTTTACCCTACCATTAGTTTACTCAAATTAATCCAATACCAAACCTCAAACACTCAACATACTCATCCTATGAAATATATTAAATGATATTTTCATCAATAAAGGAAAAAAACTGGTTCATATTTCTCATTATCATTGTAGATATGTTTATCACTCCCAAAGTCACTACTATGAACACACATTTTTCATAGAGATACTTGAATACTATTTTATAAATGTTCTACCAATGGACCCAAAGATGATGATATCTTAACATGAAATCAATTTTTATAAACCACCTTTCTCTTTTTCACTATTTGGGGGGGGGGTTCACTGGTTTGAAAAAACATTTCCTCTAAAAGGACTTCCAACTCCCAATTTATCCCCTTGAGATCAGATGATCCATCTAATAATATGTCAAATATATTAGTGTGGTCTTTGAATGTAAGTCGATGAAAAAAAATCAATCTCAATAAGGGAAACATTGGAACATCATTTGGATAAACATATTTGTATCCTTAAACCAATATAAGAAACCCATCCTCTATATTAAATATAGTGCACAAATCTAACCACTCCAATTAGTGGATAATCAAATACAACTCACCGAGGGTTGGAACTAATCATCTAATATGAGGGTCCTACTTATCATTAGAGATGAATATTGACTCATCTTCTTGACTAAATACCACCTTGTAATGACCATAATCATTCAAAACATAAATTTTACACAACCAATCCATACATAGGATAGTTCCATAGGATCTCATCTCTACCATTATGATATTCCATTTGAGACCTCTCTCCATTGAGGATAATATTTCACTATCCATAGATGCGAGGAAGAGGATGATCTTTACCAGAAAGAGTTCTGATTCGAATATATCAAGCTAGAAACTCTTCAAAAATATTTAAATTTTGACCTAAATACATAATAAGAAAATAATGACTCGTTTTTATATTGATGAGTATGCATGAAAATGTTGGAAGGACACAAATCATACCTCGAACCACATGTGGTACTACCTGTTTAAGGCCCTCCATCACAAAAATTTAACATAGTTGGGATTACTGATAATACATACCAAAACTACTCATTCTAGAGGCCTCAACCAAACTTTCCCAAAAATTATTTATAGGGAGGACCTCATGAGATATTTGATTCCCAAAGTATACTCAAACACGATCATGCTACCTTGTCGAAGGTCTAACATCTACTGAACATGAACCATACTAAAAATTACTAGATAAAATTCCACCCAAATGATACCTCAAACTCTAACCATGGTAAAGTAACACTATCATGATTTTTGAGAAAGAAACACCCACAAAAGGCTCATAATGTCATGGGAAACTCGATGTAAGTGTCACTATTTAGTCGATGGATGTACGATCCAAATGAAAATGTGAGTCACTAACACTAAAAAATACTCTAGTGATAAATTCCTAGTATAAACTCAAAAAATATGAGGTATCTATCACTATAAAACATGTAGTGCATTTATCTCATGAGTATTCTCATTTGACTCAATGTAAACTACTATTTTCTCTATATGAAATCATGGTTTTATTCACAATGAGTGAAGAATTTTCCCTATGATAGTGGGGTAGTGATATCTCTCAATCATGTTCTTACATCAATTAATCATTTCTATAATAATAAACACTGAGAGGATCAATCACTAGCACTATCTCATTTTGAACCTACCTTTACATCTGATCTAATGATCAATATGGCGGCAAACTACATTTAATAGGATGGAACCTTAGTGATTTGAGCATGTATGGGTGAGATGACACTAGAAGTACATTAAAAACATATCTTCCCACAATATGATGCATGAACCAACTTAACTATACCCATAAACCTAGGGCCTCATAGTTTCAAATTGATTAATGTATTATCAGAGTCCTAGTGGATTAATACACTAACTGCCACGCATTTGGTTCCATGATCAAAAAACTAAAATAAATACTCCCTAATATATATATATATATATATATATATTTTAAATTACCTAATAACCATCAAAAGACTAAAAATATCCAAACCTTGTCCCTAGGATTCTAACCGATCTGATACCATTCTGAAATGACTTGACCCACCAGGACCCCTCCTGAGTTGGCGGTAAGATGAGTGTGCCACCCCAAGACTACCTCTAATAGGTCAAGGGCTGGGGACTAACACTAAGAAGGAATAAAATAAATGGGAGGCCTTATCCTATAAAAACCTAAATATAAATGCAACTACACCAAACATAATAACTAATAACCAATTAGGATACATATACATAACTAAACTATATAACAAATGCATGTATAAGAAATAAACTATCTAATAAAATTAAACATAGGAAAATCCTGAAATAAACCATATATAAAATGAAACGTCACCAATAAAAATATAAATAATATAAGGTAAACCCCTCCTCACTATAATAATTACTTGGAAGAGCTCACTAATGACAATCACCACCATCTAGAACGAATGTGTGACACCAAACATCATACCCTCACATGTTGTACCAACTCCTTGTACACTGAGATCATGTCTGAACTGTGTGTCATCTTCATAGACACAAAAAATGTGGAAAAAAATCCCATGCATGGGTGAGTATAAAAATAACCAGTAGGATTCCCTGAAAAAAAGGAAATATGAAAATAATAGGTTATCTCTAAACTCCAAGATAATATGGGAAACAAAAAAGAACCCATATATGCTTTATAAATAGAAAAATTAATGACATAGGGAAGTCCCCATAATCTCAACTCAACTTCATAAAGTATCACATATGGTCTACAAATAAAGATACTCTTAATGTCAAAAGTCCCATAAACACTAAAATCAATAACCCAACTATAAGTTGCATCTCAAAGGAAAATGAGAACTCCAATATGATATAGAATCTAAAACACTTAAATTACTCAACCAACATAACTACCACATTGTCTACTCAATATCATGATAGAGAACTGTATCTCATTGAGTTAATGTATATAAATTGAGGGAACACTAACCCCTATGGAAAACGATGCCCTTGCACATAGGGAAATATTGAATCCATGGATGGAGGACCACACACTGATATAAAGGGGTACATAGAATCTATAAACTTAGATTCCATAATTTTTACATCATCTATATATAACTATTGTAGGGTACTTATGCCTCTTCGAGGGAAATGTGTCAATTGAGTGGGGTACTTGACCACTATGGAGGACCGTGCGTTGACACATGGGGGAGTACCAACTCCATGGAGAATCATTACCTAACACATGGGAGGTAATAACTCCATGAAGGACCATTCCTCGAAACATGGGGGAGTTTAAAGTCCATATATTATATAGAGAAGTGAACCATTTCATGAGTATTTCAATAGGGGAGTGCTAGAACCCCATGTATACTTCAAATACATTTCCTAAACTATGTCGTCATATTTACAGAGATAAGATCCTAAAATTACTCATTACATCTCATAAATGGTCTCCTATGAAAAACAGAATCACACAATCATTCTATATATATAAATTCTTAGAATAAATTATTTATTTTTCTAGTTCTAACACTTGTGTGATAAGTTATAGAAAACACCAAGGAATGCATAATATACTCCATGTAATATACTGGACGAGGTGTGTGAGACTTGAAGAGTAGAAATGTATGTATTTCCATTGTCTTGACATGTGGGGTTAACCTACATGACATACCCTAGTAAGGAACATGACACGTGAGACTCACAAAGAAAATATCCAGGCATGTACTCTAGTACACTTTGGGTCTTTATGCCCACCAAACAAGAAACTTCTATTTTGTGACATAGTTTGTGGGTCTCAAATGCTATCCATGCATGTACCACAGACCACATCATGTCATTTATTCATACATGTCATGTGTTCTCAACCATATTTCATGTACACCAAATGGGGTGGCTAGACATGTACTTCACCACACCTTGGGTCAAGTAGTCTACTAAACACAATGTGTGACTCTTAGTCACACATCATGTGATATTTAACCCTACAAAAAAACTCTATTCATCACCTAAGGAATATATAAAATGTGTTCTTAAGGGTAACATGCTGTGTGATATTTATCTAATCTATGGTATCCCGAGCTGAAAACTAAACCCAACACATGATATGTGTTTTATAGAATACATTTCATGTGATTAAGAATTACATATTCAAATTTCTTTTCTTCCTATTATTTATCTCACCACCATCACCATTTCTTCCATTTATACCTCCAGCTACTCTACTACCCTCACTTGGATGTCACCTCCTCAAATTTGGTGGCTGTTTCCACCCTGTGTCGATGCCTCACCTACCCCATCATGACAAAAACCTAATTTGAGCCCCATGCCTCAATCGAAACACCACTAAACTATTGCAAATTTAATACCACCTCATCTTTTTCACTCTTAGAACTCACCGCTGACCATTTTGAAGGTCGAATGTAATGACCCATGTATTTTAGGTGAAGGATAAGATATTCATATCTTTAGTGGATGAATGAATTTAAATTTTTATAGTGGTAGGGAATCACACTAAAAAAAAGGGTGTTGTGAAGTGAAGGGAGAGGGTTGCACTGTGATAGTGAGGGATCATATCATGATATCCTCATGTAAGATTAATTTTTTAGATCTAGGGGAGGCATCATGATATAGTAAGGGAAGTTACACCACAAACCCTATACATGAGAATAAAATTTAGAGTTTAGGTTAGTTTCATTCCACAACAGGGTGCGTTAAACTATAAATCAATGATCTTAGTGAAATAATTTAATTTTGGATTTTTGGAAGGGATCATGCCATGATGAGGTAGGTCTCACCATGAATCCTTTGATTACACAGTAATGGGTGACTATGGAATTTGGAAGCCACTCTAGAATAGGGAATTACAGTGTAAGGTATTGGTCACACCACAATACATCCCTAGATCTGGGTGCATTACACCATAATTCCATGGGTTATGCCACAATACACCTTTTGTTCTATTTGTAAAAGGGAAAAGGCCATAAATTTATAGTTGAAACCCTCCCTCTTTTACACAAATGAGGCTTGAAAGATGCCATTTTTTTTCTAGTTCCCCCTCTTCTCTCCCCTATTAGTTCCATTTTTTTCTCCCTTAATGGGATAAAAGTTCAGAGTCATTTTCTTAGAGAATCAATGGGAAATGTATACCATTATACCCTTCTTCATTCTTATTCATGTTCTCTGATTTTTGTTGGATGATTTTAGGGATTTGAGTTATGATTCCACTAAAGTATGGTGGAATCATTTAAATAAGTATGGGATTCCATGTGTGGTGAAAAGATAAGGATTAAGAATGAAGGATTATCATTATTGCACATAGTTTTAATTAAGATATGTTTCCTAGTGAATTTATTTAAGTATTTCAATGAATTATCATTAAATTAGTTTTCAATTAAGGTTTTATAATTATGTATTTTTTATGGATTATACTTGGGTGTATGTTGGGATTGGACCGTACCCCGTTTCTCATGGTTTTGACATCATCACGCTACTTGTTGAGTTTGGAAATAGTTATAAAAAATTGGGAATTTTAATTTAAATGACTGATTTATTAATTTTCATTGATTTATGGATGATAAAATTTCCCATGGAACCAATGGTGGATGAAATGATATTGGGGTTGATTATGGATCATTGATTGAGGCAGGTGGAATTTACATTACTGAGTCTATTTCTCATTTGATGATTCCATGTTCTTGTGTGAAACTACCCCAACCCTGGTAACCCAAATCTAGTGGGTTATTTATTACATGGTAATTGGATTATATGAGATTACATATCCAAGATCAAGGTTTAATAGTCCTTAAGAGACTAGATAACTAAATATTACATTACAACATGAAATATTAAATCATTTGAGTACAGATCATTATTCCTTAATGTTATCCATAAAGTTTATCACATATATTATTCCACTTTATTACCCAAGGAAATGATAAACAAAAGTAAAGGGTGATATAATTTTCTTAGAATGGGATTGTTTACAATGTAATCCAACATAACATAATAATGATATGAGAAACATAATGAGAATATATAAACAAATGATTCTATATAAATGAATACATGAGTATAACATAGTCTATGGATGAAAAAATAAATAAATAATTATAGGGATAAAATTAAATGATCTTATAATGATGAAAATGGTGATAATATGTAATTACATACATCATAAACATACCATCAAGGTCTTGTGCCAATAAATTATATATAATGGGTAAGGACACTCCCATCACAATATCTTAGTTGTCTCATGAGTCCTACCAGTGAAATAAGGGGATATATAATTATGGACCCCACAAATCACATCAAAGTAAAATTAATTAAATAATATACTAAAATCAAATAGGAAATACATGAAATAATGTTCAAGAAGGAACATCATAGAAATACTTAGTGTAATTGCTCAATGAAGCTTGTCTTATAAGATTTCCCATATAGAACAAAGGATTACATGGGAATGTCAATAGATTTACCTAGTAAATAAATTAATAAGGATGTCTAGGTGAATTACCTTGAAACTTATTAAGGATAATTATGGATTAATAATGGTCAAATAATCACCTTTTTCAGGTGAAGAATATGGTATAATAATTATCAGGTACTTATAAAGATTAAGATGATCAATGTGATTATCCAATCAAATACATATATTTGAAATGGTAGGATACGAAAACAATTTTGGGTAAATCATATATAAATAAGGAGTATTTAATCACAAATATTATATATATATATTATGGATATAAAATTTACTTGAGGAAAAACTTCAAGGTTAACATGCATTGATGTCAAAGGTGAACATATGCCAAAATCGACTTTAATCCACTTGAGACCTAATAGAGGATCCAGATACATAACCACCACCATTAATTATAAAATATTATATATTGGAAGTTATAAATCCATAATACCACAAATATATGGCATACATAAGGGTTCTTGATCATAAGATGATATAGAGTTTTATGCCTCTTGGGAAAATTTTGGCATTACAACAACTTATAAAAGGATTATAATATGAGTGAAATGGGGTATCACATGTATAGAATATCACAAGGACATAAATTAAATTTTATTTTACAATAATATTTAAAAATAACTTGGAAATTGAAAAATATACAACAATGGAAATGTAAATAGGAATTGAAAAGAGATAAAAAATAACCCTCATATCTCTTGAGCTTCTTAGCCTAGAAATGGAACCTGGAACTGACCAAAATCCTCAATATTAAAGATATAGGTATGGGAGATACTAATTGATAGATATATAAAGCTATAAATTATAATTTGATGTGGGTGAAGTGATAATATGGGGTGTGTATTTATAGGTGTGGTGAGTGAAATTTCATGGAATAAAGTAATGAATATTTTATTTTTTCATTATCTTAAGTGATCCACTACCCCCCATTGTACCCAATTACCCACCTTAGTTCTCAAATATAATTATTAGTTCCAAAATTAGTAAAATAGAACTACCTTGTTTGAGTTGAGTCATTATTACATATATATGATGTCATATTTACTGTATTTCACTATTTTAACGCATTTTGTTATTTTTACCAAAAATCACCTAATATAACCCCTTTTATAATTTGAAAATCCTAATTCTAAATATTAAATTCATTTTATTATATTAATACAATAATAATTTACATTTTAAATTTTAAATAAGGGTTATGTATTTGATAAAAATGTGGTATTAGAGTAAAAACCATTTCATTTCTAAAAGAATATACGCTTTAATACCACTTAACCCCTAAATACATAACCCATTATCTCACCAAAATAGTTGATAGAGATAATATTTCAATCATTTTTAATATATATTCTTATGATTTAATACTCATTTTTTTTTCAAATTTAGCTGAATTATATCATTTTTGGATTTTATGGATGTTTTGATCTTAAACGTCAAAATTGCTTAATTTTAAAATTTTAATTATTTTATATCACTTTAAAATTTTGAGATTAAATTTTTATATATTTATTTAAATTGAGAAATTATTTTTTAGGATTCAATTATTCATGGGATTAAAAATCTTCACTTGGAACAATTTTTAATTCAAACTCCATGGGCCCTAAATTTTTCAATCAACATGGAAAATATTTCTGGATGATAGAATTGACCACTTGTCAATAAATGATGAATATTTATAGATACAGGGAATCAAATTATGTTATTATAGTTGGATATAAAAGATAACTTAGAGTAAAATTTCAAAATTAAATTTTATAGAGACATTTTCTCATTAAGTAATTTAAAGTATGTGTACAATTGAAGGAAGATGAAGAGTCTGTTTGGTCAGGAAAAGAGAGCTCCAGTAATCCAGAAATACCTTTTAGTACACATGTAAAAAATATTTTAAAAATTTAGGTCAGATATCCAAGATAATTTATAAAATGTTTTAAGAAGATATCTTGGTGATATTCAGCTAGCTGGTGGAAAGAAATTGTGAAAAATTTAAACTGATATATTCTAAAGAATAAATTTTATATTATCTATTTTCTATTTTCTTAGTTTTGTAATGCTATCTTCTTCCCCCTTATTCTTGGATACCCTTCACATGGAGGGGTAAAATTTAGAGTTATTGGGGAATGGGAGGTTTTTTTAACTCTTGATTTCTTTCACTTCATGGAATAAAATCCATTTCTTTCCTTTGTTAAGTTGGTTTCAATACTCTAATAATAGTTTTTATTATCAAGTATGATCATATTTGGATTTAGATTTTTTTATTGTTATTTCCTTGGTTTATGATAATTATATACCTCTACTATTTTTTTGTTTATATATGATGAAATATAGTAGTTCTTAATGGTGAAGTAATCAGTGATTATCAGTACGTGTGGGAGGGGTAGTGAGGGGTAGTGTACACTCTTGATTGTTTAGCATAAACAAGATCCGATTGGGTATTGCCTAAATCAATTAAGGATACTCACTATAAATCTCTCAGACATTGGAAGTAGGGTATACTAAGTTGTTATTTTTTCATGGTTTATTCTCACCATCACCATTTGATCAAAGGAGTTATAAGAAGTGATTGTGAAATATCACTTTTATCTTCTTAGAAAAAGAGGATTGGATAACTTGGAACTAAGATAATATTGAATTTGGAAGACCGAACCTAACCTAATCACCCTTCTCATATCACTATTTTTAATCACATAATTCACTTATTACTTTTGTTTTCAAATATTTACAACCAATAACAACCCAGTTTTCATCTAATTTTAAAAAAACTTGACTGTTATACTCCCCTTGAGAGGCAACCTAGGTTAACCACTATACTACATTTTAACTCAGGAACTAATTTTTTCCACACCCCTTGATAGTATCTTGTTAAAACTTAGATCCATTTTTAGGGAGGCTTTTCCAATAATATAACTATCATATTTTGTAAATATTTTTTTTCTTTCATTAAAAAACAAAAAAAAATATATTTATTCATGATGTAATTCAATTAAAATTATTCATCATAGAATAACCAGTCTTAGGTGTAAGAAGAAGAAGTTTAAAATGATCTTAAAGCCTAGTTTTAAAGGATTGGTGACACATTATAAGACTTATAGAGAAAAATGTAATGTCTAGATGAATATGTTCATGCATCCCAGGAGTAGAAACCGAAGAAATAACTAGATCCAGTGGCAGAAGAGAGTTATCCAATTATTTTTCAAGTTAAAGAACCTGGTGAGGCATGTAAGAAATTCAATGAAGACCCATTCATCCTTTATCAACAATTTACAAGGAGTTATTTTATGAAAACATGTCAGCTGATGCAATTTTGGGAGGTAAATACTATTTGGATACATATTGGTTAGATTTTATAACACTTGAAAAGGTAAGTTATTATCCTATCCATGTCATTGAAAAATAAACTCCTCTATACCTTTCTATTTATTTGGAAGAATAAAATACTAAAGTGGTTGGATTTAAAGAAAATATAGAGGATCTATAATTTCTACTTCCATATATAATAACCCAACTCCACAAGACACTTTCCACTGAAGAAGAAATTGAATCCAAACCAAATTAGGGAGATGATATTTTCCTAGACTCATTCTCATATGATTTTATTGAAACCAAATTGAGCATCACCTCTCATTGTTTTAAAGTTTTAGATTCATAAAAATCATGTTTTCTCCCTGGAATAATTTAATAAAAAATGATATGCATTTGATGAGGAACACATAGAGCTCCCAGAACATTTTGAACATTTATTGGAGGGTGTCCATGAGGAGATACATTTGGATTTTCTTTAGGAAATAGAGACACAAGCTTATTACTTTGAAGGAGAAGAATTTTATATTGAATATTCGTGTTTATATTTTGTTCATATAAAATTTCATTCAAAATTTCCCCTTTATTATACCATTGATGAAACATACCTTAAGCAAACACTGGAGAATGAAGAAGATGTTGTGAAAGTGACAACCAAGAAGGAGGAGGACTCATAATTCATCCTACCCTCACCATTCAAGACGTATCTCATTTACATGGGGGTGGATTTGTAATTCTCTATCCATGAATTTATCAACAAAAATGAATAAGTATAGTCCAAAAAGAATAAGTGTTAGTGATTCATCTCAAAGAAAGTCCACCCACTATCAGACTATGGATAATATCTGAACTACCCATCCAGAGATAGTCAAAACCCAAGGCCCACTTTGGGGTTAAACCAAAATATATCCTTATTTTATCTCCCTTTCCCATTATATTTCTATTTTCTTTTCTTTTAATAAATTTATTATAGTTTTTTATTTTAATTGAAGTTTTTCAATGATCATCACTTTTAAGATTAACTCAACACTTAACTTCCAATAAGTAAATTGTACCTCTCCTTAACACTTAATTTATTAATATTATTCAATTAAAAATCTAATTACACATTAAATATATTTTAAATAAATGAGTACAATGCATAATTTAAGTGTGGGGAGGGAACCTTTGTAGTTTATGATTCTAAATTTTTTGTTTTTTCCAAAAATATGTTTCTTTTTGAAATTTTGTGTGTTAAAATTTAAATTTTTATTTTTTTTATAACTTGTGATCTCAAATGATTATATTTTACATTTTTTAAACCCATTTCAATGAGATACCAAATTTATCCCATGAAACTAAACATAAATGAATAATGAAAATGAATTTTTTTATGTTCAAAACTTTGATAATTTCATGAAAATACCTCTAACTATTTAATCCCATGCCACATCTCACTATCATTATCTTTTAAATAACCTTCACATGAGGCTTCTATACCCTTTTTAAACATTCTTTAAATTCATGATATTTCTTGAGAGTACCAATCTATGCTTACTTTTAACCAAAATTTGATTTATTTCTATCAAAACTTTAGGGTTTGAGGTACTAGTGTTTTAAATTATTAAGGTATTTATTTGGTTTTTAAATCCACATTTTCAATAAAATCCATTTTATTCTACCCTAAATATACATTTAATCTCTGTATACCTTAGTATCCATGAACAACCTATTAGGTTATCTAAATTACAAGTAAAATTTCCATATCTAACTTGCTTTGGAAGTGAAGATGTAGGATCTCAATGAACTTAAGTATGGGGGGAATATATCTTGTGTGAGATACACCAATTGGTGCTAATTTGGGTGGAAAATAAAATATGGATGAGATGTGTTTTCTTCTTAAAAAGTTATTCTGATAAAAGTCATTCCTTATTAGAGATTTTCAAGAGTAGAATTACGAGAAAAAATCTATCAGGTTGAAGTTAGTAAAAAAATAAATACCAATTTTGTGAAGATAAAAATATGTATTTTCATTCAACAGAAGGTCTGGAAAGTCCCACCTACTTCTTGAAATTAAAATCACCCTCATCGTCTTCAAATATAAACCTGTGATAAATTAGAAAATATCAATCAAAAATTCAATTCTGTTGAAAATAGTTGAGTGGATATCATATTTTATACTAAAATTATGATTGGTGTGCACTTTACTTAAATTATTAATGATGCTTGGAGCCATTTTTATGATAAGTGGAGTGAGGAGGATACCATACTCGAGTGAAAATTAGAATAATGTAATTCTACTTCAAAAATATCCAAACCCTCTTAATTATATCATATATTTTCTCACATTTAAAACCTTCCAACCACTGAACAAACCTGAAAATTCCTCATGACAAACACATGTCCTTGACTCACATTGGGTGGATATTTAGGAATTTATCAATCCTATGGTGACTCTTGCATGAGTTTAGTAGATAAAATCCTTATTAAAAATCAACATTTGTGTGACGAGGAAAAATTCATTTGAGGTAAGTATTTTATGTACATGGGAGGATAAATGAAGTGGAATTGGATTAAATGAGTTGAATAAAGAATTTTAAATAATGGTTTTGGAGGAGGCATTATATAATTTGTTTCTTGGTGCTAAATTGGTGGATATCATGGGTATATGTTTTAAATTTGCTTTAATTTTATTTTGATGCTTGCTTGTCTCGGATTTAAAGTGATAGGTGTTGGAGAATTGATATAGATAAAATTTCCATTATTTTTTATGTGTATTTTAATAATTTAATCCCCACCAATTTTTAAATCTGAGCTGAATTACATCATTTATGGATTTTAGAGATGTTTTGTGCTTAAAAGTGAAAATTACTTAATTTTTGAATTTTAACTATTTTATATCACTTTGGTATTTCAAGGAAAACTTTTTCTATGTTTATCCAAATTGATAAATTATTTTTTTAAGAATCCATCACTCATGGGATTAAAATTCTTTTACTAGAATAAGTTTTCATTTGAACTTCACAGGGCCTAAACAATTCAATCAATGCCGAAAATATTTTTGACCAATAGAATTAAACACTCATTAATAAATGGTGAATATATTGGGATACATAGATCCAAATGAGGTGATTTTAGTAGGATATAAAAGAATAATCAGTGTTACTTTTTTAAATTAGATTTCATAGATAAAATTCTCATTAAGTCATTTTATCCATGAGTTAAAGTGTATTAAGATGAAGAGTCTGTTTGGCCATAAAAAAGAGAGCTTTAGAAATTTAGGAATAATTTTTTTAAATGTTTCTAAAAGATTTTAAAATTATAGGTTTTATAGAAAATATAATTTAAAACAACTCTTAAGAAGAAATATTTGTGATTTTTATCAAGATAGTAGGCATAAACTATGAAAAATATTTATAGAAAAATTCTATAGATGAAATAAATGTTCTTTATTTCTATTTTATTAGTTTTGTAATGCCTTCTTATCCCCCATTATTCTTGGCTAAAATTAACATGGTGTGGTAAAATTATGAGTGAGTAGAGAGGGGTAGGTTTTCTTTTTTGTAATTCTTTAGTTCTTTCACTTAATGGAATAAGGTCTATTTATTTCTTCTATTAAGTTGATTATAACACTCTAATAATAGTTTTTATTACCATGTATGATTATATTTTCTTTTAGATTTTGTTATTTTTATTTACTTGGTTTATGAGAATTATGTCCCTCTACTATGTTATAGTTTATATATGATGTAACATAACAAGGATTAATAGTTAAGTACTCAATGATTATCATTATATGTGGGAGGGGTAGAGAACACTCTTGATTTTATTGGATAAAGAAGACCTTATCAGATATTTCCTAAGTCAATTGAGGGTATTCACTACAACTCTCTTACATATTGGAAGGAGGGAATACAAGTTGATATTTTTCAAGGTTTATTCTCACCATAACCAATTTACCAAGGGAATGATCAGAAGCAATTATGGAATCTCACTTTTATCGACTTAGCATAAGAGGATTGAAAAAATTGGAACTAAGATAACATTTCATTTGGAAAATTGATGGTCATAATGTCCAGTAGTCATAATTCTCAATGGTTATAATGCCTAATGGTCATAATTATCAATACTCATTTATTTTATATATTTACTTCCTATAAATTCATTCAAACCAATCCCTTAAATAATATTTCTCATTTTTGGTTCTTTTAATATGCAGATTCCATGGATTGTATTATTCTTATTTTGTAATGTTCTTTCTATAAATATGATTTTCATTAGAGAATATGAGATCATAAATATCTACATTGTACTATAATTATTTATTTTCTTCCTATTGTCCATTATTGGTTATAGCAGTCTTAATAAATTTCACCTTTGAATTATAATGCATTACTTTGTAATAAAATATGGTCATTACTTACTATAATTTTCTCAAGTATTAAATTCCACCATCATAATATTTTTTTCATAAAAAATGAAAATATAACCATGAAAAGATGCAGATAAGACTTTATCATTACATCCTTAAGCTCCCATGTTGCATTCACTAGATAGTTATTCCTCTAAAGAACCTTCACTAGTTGAGTTGTACAATTTCATATAAATTTCTTTTTCATATTAAGAATTTGAATAAAATCTTAATTATATGATAATAAAAGCTCCAACTAAACTTGATATACCTTTAGAACATGATAAGGGTTTGGAATATAGTTTCTTAGAAGTGATATATGGAAGAAATCACACACTTGAGATATGTTTGGAAGCATGGATAAATAATATTCCACAACTCCTATCCACTCCATTATTTCAAATAGACCAATATAACTTGGACTTATCTTACATTTCTTTCCAAACCTCACAACACCTTTCCATGGAGGTATCTTTAAGAAGACATGGTACCCTACTTGGAATTCAAGATCTCTCCTTTAGTTTTCAGCACAAATTTTCTTTCTACTTTATGTTTCCTTGATATGATTATGGATGGATCTTAACTTTTATGATTTTTCTTACACAAGTTCTAGACCCAATAAATCCCTTCATCCAACTTCATCCCAACATTATAGAGTTTGAAATCTCTTTTTATACAAGGATTCACATGGAGTATTTTTTATATTGGAGTGGTTATCATTATTGTATGAAAGCTATACTAGAGGTAAATATTGATCCCAACTTCCTTTTAAGTTAATAGATCATGAAATTATCATATCATCAAATGTATGGATAATCCTCTTAGACTATTAATCCATTTGAGAGTGAAAAGTTATACTAATACTAAGATATATATTTAAATCCATCCAGAGACTCCTCTAAAATTTTGATGCAAACCTTAACGTCATTATAAAAAACTATTGATAAAGGTGTTCCATGAAGTTTCACAAATTTAGTTATATAAAATCTATCAAGATGATCCATAGGAAAATCTTCTCAAATTTCTAGAAATTAGATGGCTTTTTAAGATGATATATAATGAAAGATATTGAATTATTCCCCTTAGATTTATTAGGTATCCTAGTAATGAAATCCATTATAATATTATCCCATTTACACTCTAGTATAGGTAAAGGAAACATAACCCCTTTGTGAAGTTTTCATTAACCATTCAATTATTGGTATACTAATCTTGTAGCATAATATAAAATATCCTGATTTATATTTTCCCACTCTAATTTATCTCAGATATCTATATACATCTTGGGGATTCAAAGATGTATAGATAAGTCTGAACTATAATCTTTATTCAGTTGATCTCTATTCACCTATGGTATTTATGAAACATATAATCTCTTACCAAACCTTAAAAATCCATCTTCACTGATGTTAAACTCTAGAAATTTACCATTCCTCATATCTTCCATATTCTTTTGTAAGGCTTTATTATCACATTGTTATTTCTTAATTCTTTATAATAAATATGGTTGAATAATTACATGGAATAAGAATGATGTTTTACCTTCCAATATCATACTTACTAAATCCTTGATAATTAGATCGTTATCCACCCTCAACATAGATAATAAACCATGATATTTTCTACTCAATACATAAACTAACTTATTTTCATTCCGTATATGATAATGTATAACTTAATCATAATACTTGAGTAGTTCCAACCATATACTTGGACTAATATTAAGATATTTACAAGTAAAGTTATGTTTCAAACTCTTATGGTTGGTGAATATATCACATCTCTCTCCATAGAGATAATTTAACCATATCTTTAGTGCAAATATCAGTAATTTCAACTCAAAATCACGAGTTGGATAATTAATCTCATGAGATTTCAATTATTGATATACACAATCCTCCACTATATTATTTTGAATAAGAACACATCCAAGACATTTAATCTATGCATCACTGTAAATAATAAACCCTTATTTTCCATATGAAAGAGTTAATACAAGCGAATTTACCAATATCCACTTAAATTCATCATAGATATCTTAAAATTATTTTTTCTAAGAGAATTTAATCCCCTTACATGTCAACTTAGTTAAAAAATTAGTTAATAAAGTGAAGTTTTCAATAAACCACAAATAATATCCTGTTAAGCTAAGGAAACTATGAATTTTAGTTATATTGGTGGGTCTTGGCCATTTTTTGGTGACATTTATTTTATAAGGGTTTATAGATATACCATATTTGAAAAAATATGACCAAGGAAAGAAACCTATTAAAAATAGAATTCACATATACTAAATTTCCCATAAAAATACTTTTTTCCTCAGAATCTCAAGTATCATTTGAAAATTAGTTTCTTGCTCCTCATAAATTTTAGAGTATAAAATAATATAATTAATAAACACCAACAAAAACTTATCAATATAATAATTGAATATTCTATTCCTTAAATATATAAGCATAATGGATGTAATAGTCATCCAAAAACTCTTTATTGTGAACTCATAATGACCATACCTAGTATGAAAAGATGTATTTGGAATATCCTCATTGACTTTTAACTAATGATAATCGCAATAAAGACCAATCTTTGAAAAGTAATGAACCCCTTGAAGATAATCAAATAGGTCATCAATATAAGTAAATAAATATTTATTCTTTACAGTAATTATATTGATTTACCTATAATTAATGAATAACCTTATTAAAACATTATTCTTATTCAAAAATAAAATATATTATCCCCATGGTGAATCTAGAAACCCATAATTTTCATATATAAATATTACATATTATTAGATGAATATTCAATGAATAACATCATGATCCATGCCATAATTGTATTGGTATAGTGCCTTTGGAAACTTGGATATATAAAAAACCTTTTCATAAGAGATATACAACATTTACCACTTAATTATTCTCAAATTGAACCCTTATTATACAAATAAAACTTAAAAACATCCTTCATATCTTAGGTAAGGGAAACATAATAAAGGGTGAGCTCAAATGCTCAGTAAGGGTAAACAAGGGAGATATCAATGATGATATAAGAATAAAATGCGAATAAGGGTATTAAAACATGATATTAACATTTAAAACCATAACCTACATATCATATATAATAATCTTGAGTCATGGAATAAATTTTGGTAGTTCATAATGTAAAGACCCGACCCCAGTTACCTGGATCCGGTGCCTTATTACATTACACTGGAATGATTACAAGAAATTAATATCCTTAAAGAACGGATAGTATATTAGATTTGGAAATCCAGATACATACATAAGTTCAATATTAAAACTTGAAATAAAAAACAACATAAAAATTCCATTGGTAATACCCACCACTATAATATTATCCCAACAAGTCAATCATAATATACCTCTTTATGTCCTGGAAAAAATGAAACATAAGAAGGGGTGAGCTTATATTCTTAGTAAGGGTAAAACATAAAGTGGAAGATATCATAAATATAAACATTATGCATGGTGAATAATTAAAAACACATGCCTTTAAAAATAATAAACTTGAACACATTATGGAAGGAATATTAGATGAGTAAACATTTCCATAATAAAACATAATCATGGGTATTATACTAGTCAAATAACCACATGAACTATGAATTTCTAGATTCATAATGATGAAAATGCATATTCTGGACATTCTTAAACATACCTTTAAGGCCTCATCTGAGACATCTAAAAATTATTAAGGCCTCGACCAAAACCATATCTAAAAAAATGGGCAAGGCCTCAGCCAAGTGCATATCTATTTGTATCATAAGACCTACTGATGCATATAGGGTCTATATAGGGCCACAAACATCACATAATAATTCCAATTCATTCCTAATATGAACAAGGATAAACATAAACAACATATAAATTCATATTGAAACTAACATATGAAATGTAAATAACTTTCCCCGAACATTAAGCATAAACACTAACCATTTAGAGTAAATTGGTGAATGGTTTTAAGATAGCACATCCACAATTAAACTAATCATAAATCATTACATTAAATATGGTAGATTATATAATAAAATATTAATCTCAATAATACATAATAATCAAAAAGAGTGTTGAAACAGATGAAGATACTCTTATAAAATCATCGAGTAATTCTTGAGATAAATACTCTTTTACTTTGAAAAAAAGAGTTATTTTAGAAAGGTCTTTGTATAAAAACATAAATGAAGTAAGATAGTATTTTTATAATAAAATGATTAATTTTATAATGATAATGGTTGATAAAAAAATTTATATAGTGCATTTAAAAATATTTAAGAATTTTAGAAATTCCCTTAAAATGGGCTTATATTTTAGAAAGAAGTTTGAAAGTTTATTTTAAAAATTGTAACTCCCATAAAATAAATAAGGTTTTTGGTTTGTACACATACATATAACATTAAAAAATAATTTATCAAGAGTAAATAATAATAATTAATAACTTAATTGGGATAAAGAGAGACAAAGAGTAACCCGAAAGAAAATGGAGGTTTGGGTAGGAAACCTTACCTTATGTTTGAAGGTGTTACTCAATTGATCTTAATGACCTGAATAATAAAATTTAAGTTCATAAATTAATTATTAAATATTATAATATACATTTAATTTATTTATTATAACCTTATTAGGTTCATTCATGGAATTTTGATGGGTTAAGAGATTCAATTTCATTGTTTGGGAGCGTTTTCTTCCTTGGTTTCCATGATTAGTTTACTTATATTTATGTATGGATAAACATGTAGAATGATAATGGTTGTCCAAAATTTAAGTTATATGTGATTAGTGAACATAAATAATATTAAATAGTTATAAAATTCATTTGGTTATTTTTAGTGAAGATGAATCATTATATAAAAATTTAATGATAATTTTTTGGGTTATTTGGCGATTTTTTATCACAACAAACTCATTTTGATCTATAAATTAATACCATTCGTAAAAAAAGATTATAGAAACTTAAATAGGATATATTACCTATATAATAATATTTTTCAACCATAAAAATTATTTCATGTCCATAATTGAAGACGTTAATAGAAATTGAAAACCCGACGTCCTTGAATGTTATAAATTAACACATCTCAGATGATGTTTTCATTTCTAGTATAAAAGAAGGGAAAAGAAGAGATGATGAATAATTATTACTTTATTATAAAAAAATTATAGTACATGTAAGTTAATGGAGTCATCATAACATTTGGATGAAAATAGGTGAGGAAATAAAAAGAAAAGAAAGGAACCTAAAATAAAAGAAATGAAAAGAGGAGTTTACCTCTTGAAGCAATCTTCCTTGAGAGCCTCTTTAGGGGAGATGTTTTGGTCTTTTTATGAGAAAAAGGGATGATTGAAGTTGGGGGGGGGATCTTGGTGAGTTATTTTAGTAAAATTTATACATGTAACAAGGCTTGAGAGGAGAGGAGAGAAGAGGGAGTAAGGGGGAGGGGGTTATAGTGGAGGAGAGGGGTGATTTTTGAATATCTTATTCATTATTTTATTATTTACCTAAAGAAAACCAATAGTCTTGATTCATGTGACCCATAATAGTAATAAGTTTATGTGATTTTGAAACAAGTGTTCTTACATCATTCATGATGTTAGGAATAGTGAATTTAACTGATAATGTATATATTCGACAAATTATCATATTTAACTATTCATAAAAATTTTGAGTATTTTAGAAAAATACCAAAAAATTAAACCCAACCATTATCCAAAATGTAAAATTAAAAAATGAAGTCCATTTTTTGAAAATAATTTTCTAAATATTATTCATTTATTTTTTAAATAAAATCATAATTTATTTCAAAAAATAACAATTTTAAAACTATAATTCGTTTTATATCACCTTGAAAAATTAATCAAGATCTCATTATATTATAACCTTAAGAAAATAAAATAATAATAATATTTACTATTCATAAGTGTCATATTACTATTCATAATGGTGTGTTACTATTCACCAAAAAATTAAGTTTGTCTTATTAGACTCTAAATATCACCCTAAAAGCAACCGTGTATGTCAGTTTTTTGAAATTCAAATCATAAAAGTGGAAAAATTATGTTTATTGGATAAGTTAAAATAAGTGATATTTTTTATATACTTAGTGTTTCATTCATTCAATATTAAATTTATTTTCAAATCCTTGGGGTGTTACACATAAGACATGAATCATAAAAGAATCAAGAACATGAGTGATTAGATCATAACATTGGAAAAAGAAATAAGTTTGTGACATCTAAATAAGAAAAAAAATTATTTCATTGGTAGTAAAATTTTATTACCAAGACTATCATAGTGGATTGGGTTTACTCACCAAACTGTCATAGTAGTTAAGATTCACTCCCAATACTATCATAATGGACAAAGTCCCTTACTGAACTAAGTTCACTCCCTATTCCAGTCCTGTTCAAATAATGAAAATCATACATATGTGTACCACAAGATCATTAAAAATTCATCATATCATAACCCCTGAAAAATAAATATGTTTAATAAATATTACATTGTAGAATAACCCATGTAAAATAAATAGGTTTCATTTAATCATATCATAACCTGTAGAAAAGAAAAGGACTTCATAAACATCTTTTTATCATAATAATAAACCATAAAGAGAAAGAATAAGGAATATATAATTGCATAATACCCCCATTAAATATTAGATAACATCAAATAATGACATATTAGATGAAAAATTCCTTTAAAATATCACTTAGAATATTTCCCAAGGAAAATACCCTTTTTTACTTTGAAATAAATTATTTTAAATTTAATTTTTATACAAATATTGGATACAAAATTTTATTTGAAAATAACCTTTAAAAATTATAATATAATCTTAAAATCATTTATTTATAGTGATGGTATAAAATTTTATCCATTCCATATAAGTTAAAAAAAATCCTTTACACTTTTGAAAAAAGTCAAAAAAATTCCTCATTTAGAAAACAACAAGAAGATTAATTTTTAAACCATTTTTTAAAAATTAAATAATGGGTAAAAATTATTTTAAACCATAACATGATAATATTAAAAACATTATTGGAATTTTTTTTATAAAATATTTATATGGAATAACTATAATTTTCAACTGAAGAGAAATAAAATCAGTTTTTCTTAAAAATGTTATTTCGGTCTCTTGTGTACTTAAAGTGAGAAAAATAAAAGGAAATATTTATTCTAAAGAAATATAAAAATTATAAGACAATTAATGAGCTTATTTATAGTTATATCATGTAATTTTATCATTTAAGACTTAATGATAAACAATCTTGATAAACAATGAGATTGTAACATAAAACCCTTACCACTTTGATAAATTTCAAATAAAAATATATTTGAAATAGAGAACCTTATATGGATATGTAAATTCCCATAATTGTCACTATAATAATCATAAAATAAATTCATGGATAGTATATACACCAAATAAAATAAACAAGTGGTTAATATAATGTGTGCCTCATAGAAGTAAAAGTGAGGTGAAAATCCCCTGCCCCGAGTTCCACTTACTTTAAAATCACTCTAATATCATTTATAATAAATTTAAGTTTATTATAATTATATAACATAGTAATTACCATACTTATAATATCTTATATGATATATTTTTAACATTTAAACACCCATTTATTAATTATTTCTTATTAAAATCATCATTTTAGGGTATTAACTATTTTGTTCTTCATGAGAATTTTAGTTTAGAAGTTTTGGTCATTGTACTTTTATCATGGTAACATAATATAATTTTTTTAATTATGATATAAATATAATATATATTCCTTATATAAATATTTATATTCATCTATAAAATTTAGAGTTAGAAAAATGAATTACACCTTTCATGGAGATAGTAGGTCGTATGTACGCATGAACATTATTTTCATTTTTAAATGGATGGAAAGAAATAAAGTTAAATAATAAATAATATTTAAAAAATAATAATTATATAATATATATAATATATATCAATTAAATATATCCTTATCACTATCCATGTAAGGTAGAAATGTAAAACAAATCACATCACCTCATGGAGGTGGTCGTCCACACGTACTCACATGCGAGGTTATCATTTTACAACGTATTGGAAGGTAAGAAGGTAAATATGATATTATAATTAAATTAGCATAATTATGTCCTAAATATCATATATAAACATTAAAACTATCATAATACCCATAAAAAAACATGTTTATGAAAAATCAATTGTATCACTACGTGGTGACGATAAGTCATACGCACACACAATCAATAATTTCACTTCCCATTTGATGGGAAAGAGGGTTTATAATGGTGGTTTAATAATCATAATAACATTTTAGTATATTTAGATAATAAATTTATTATTTCATGATAAATTCCACATTTTTATAGGAGGTAAAATAATAAATAAAAATAATGTGATCGGTTAAGGAGATTACATATTCTTTGAAAGAGCTCCATTGGATCTATTATTAAAAACAATAGGGTGGGTCTTTTTGTGATAACATAACCATTAGAACATGTATATGGAAGTTCAAAATATAATTTACCAAGTTTTTTTTTGATATTTAAGATTCAAAATGGTGTAAATAAGAGAAATTATGGGCGCCTTTTTATAAGTGAGTAGAGGGGAACTCTTGGAATTTCTTAAAAGATTAAAATATAAAAAGTAATTATATATCAAAATGATTACAAATGGCCAGATATTAAAAATTAAGGTAGTATATGGTTCAAATATCCTTAAAAAATAATTTTTTTATAGGTTTAAGTGGTGTTTTAAACTACATCTTTTGGTTTAACTCCTTAGTTATCCTATGTTAACCTTAACCATAGTAACACATTTTTCACACTTAAAGGGTTATAATTTTACTTATAAGATAAAAATTAGCTCTTAAATAGAAAAGGGATGAAATTTAAAACCATATCATATCCACCTTGTCCTCTTTAAATATTTTTATTATTTTTAAATAATTTAATAAGATATAATTTTCATAAAATATCATTAATGTCATTTTTACACTATTTATTTAATGTGATACTAATAAAACCAAGAAAAAGATGGAATTTGAATATAATAATTTAACACAACAATAATATTTTCATCTCTAAATTTTTTTGAACACTATAACTCACTGAAATTATATTACATTTAATATTTTTAAAATCATTTATTTAATTTTTCTATTAATTGAAGAAATATTATGTTAGAATTGCGTAATAATTTAAGGTAATTATATAATTAATAAAATTAAAAATAAATTATCATAATTAAAATAATTTCATCATTCTAAAAATGACAATTATGATTCTGTTTCTAATGGAAACAAGTGTTTTCTTGATGATCGATTGTAGGGGGTTGAGTTTTGTGCAATCATTCACATTAGGTTAACTATTTACAAACAGTTTCCAATGGGTTTATTCATAGAACCAGAAACACCCAATGGTTCTATATCCTTGAGGGATATGATTTCCAAAGGTAGACACTCATTGGGGAGTTTGGGAAATTATGCTTAAGAACTCACATTAGTAGAGCGGATGAGAGGCCAGGCTCATCACACCCTTTTAGGGGAAATTATTTCCTACTTCAGGACACTCTTATATATTTAAGATATATTCATGAATCCTTCATTAAATCCTAAGAATTACGTGGATATCCCATGAATTAACAATCAATTATTAGCATTTGTGGAGTTTATAATCATTTATATGTATCTGAGGTTCTTCATCAATGGATATATCTATATGTATTCAAAGTTCTACATAAATGGTACCCTCTTATGTACTAGTTAGAGATTATTTGGTCATTGTTATGATGATGCTGGTTTTCTAGCCACACAATGGGGCACTCTAGAGTGTGTCATCATCTAGGGAGATGGTATTTGTTTTGATGTTAGGATCATACCCATGAATGAGATTCCTACATATCCATGTTAAAGGAATCAGAACCCACATAGTTTGGTGCTACTTAATGGGGAACACCATACCTTTTAAGGTCATGTGATAAGGACCAAACCATATAATTTAATGTCATGTTCCAAGGATGTATAGGTGAAAGATTCCTAATCAAATTATGGTGTGGGGATTATGCCAAAGCGGCCTGGGGAACCTGGAAGGGATGTGGGTTTCTAGGTGGAATAATACCATATTAGGATGCGGCATAGAGAAAATAAGGTTTATTTGGGGTGTTGGGTTTGGACCTCATTGGGGATTCATATGTATCCCATTTAGATGGGAATCAAATACAATGTAGTTCGGTTGTGAGGACTCATGCCTATGGAGGCCCTCAAGTTTGTCTTGTAGGAAAGTATGAACCTTTGAGAGGATTAAGTTGGGGATAATTCCTGAAATGGATTCTCTGTGAAAGGGGTTATGAGGGATGTCTAAACTCATGGTGATTTGGAGGATTATTTAGGGCTTACACCTAAGGAGGATTCCCATGGATGAGTATGATGATATGGTTGGGGTTTATTCCTGAAGAGGTGGCCCATGGGTTGGATTTTGGGGATTATTCCCAAGGTTGATTCCCTTAGGTGAGATGTGGTTTGGTTGGGGATTACTCTTGAGGAGGATTCCATTGGGTTTGGTTATGATTGGTGCATATACCAAATATGAGGACCTTGACGAGTTGGGACTTATGCTTGGAATGTTTCCTAAATGTTTTGGGATCATGTGGATGTCATGACCACTGTCAACCTCTAAGCCCATGTGAGTCATGCTCGGTGTGAGAAACAAAAGGAAATAGAAGATATGGAAAACCACATGATCTAATTTTCCTTGAGGTTGGATACAAGGTCATGAGGTCTCACACCTATGTAGTCATTCTAAAAGAAGTCAAGAGGAAGATTTTAAAGAATATTCTCTGACAAAACATTCATCTGATTGTGTGGATGTCCTGATCGTGGCTATCCTATAATCCCAAATGGGTCATGATGAGTCATGCTTGAATGTGATAAATAAGAGGAAGCAGAAGATTCGACAAACCACACAATCACCCTTCCATTAGTGGAAGAGGTTGGGGAAATGACACTTCCCTCCTGTCGTTTTACCCTGGACCCAAAGGGATAGAGAAAGGGACCTAAAGTTACCATATTCCCTATTATTTTGGTAACCAATAATGATTTAGGGTGTAATAGAGCATGAGATGTACTGAAAGAAAGGGTAGGGGATTACTCTATAAGGGATGTCCTGAAATTGGTTCCGCAGCAGGGGAGGAGGATCTCACTCCATGTCAAAGGGAAATTCTAGTGTGATCCTTACCCTCCCTTCCTAGAACTAGAGGTCCCTATTCTTAGTGAATAAAAGAGGCGAACATGGTTATATCCCTTGTATCTAATACTGGGAGTTCCCTAGCATCGCCCCAAGGGTCAGGGACCTCATGACCATATGAATGTACACTAAAATGCACATGAGGACCCTTACAGTTTGGTAGAACAAGTGTAGGAAACCTCCAACTATAGGAATGCATACGCAAATGAGAGACATGTTGGTGTGCTTCTTTCCATGGTTTTTCAAGTCTGGAAGTTTCTGTAGAGGTTTCAACCTGGTTTCTTTCAGACAAGGGAGCCAAAGGAAGAGGGGCCCTACCATTGGTGGATTAAAGGAGGGTATGAGAAGTGGCTCATGTAGGGTGGAGGCTTGGGATAATAGTGGGAGGCCCATGCATGTAGGCTTGGTTGAGCCAAGGAAAACTCACGCAAGATGGCCTTCATGAGGCGAAGATTCCTTGGGTGATGGACCACTTGGGTAACAACACTTGGGTGAGTCTTTTCATAAGCCTTTAAGGGTCTCTACAGGTGTTTCCAGAAGTATCTCATATAGGTTTATGATTAGGGAAGGGTACGTTGTGAAAGTATTCATCAACCACGGGGGATGGGGCTCCTCATGTAGGTTTTAAGCGTTTTAAACCCTATGAGGACTTTAGTTCCACTATCCACCCTTAATTCCATTTTCTTCAGTTTTTGTAGGAGTAACTAGAAGGTTTTGGAGGTCTTGGGACAAGGACTAGGGTGATTAGAGAATCAGGAGGTCTTCAAGAAATTTCATCCATGAAAATTAAGAGCCCCATGGTCATATTTATAGGAAAATATGAGACCATGGGTAGCTAGGTTTTCTCACATAGGTCAATTGCACATGATGATACGTAGGCTCATCACGTAGTCTAATGCGCAAGTACTCTATACGACGATGCTGATCAGGGGGTACTTGTGATAAATGCATTTGATGAGGTGTTGGACCTTTGGTGTCCTTTTATTTTATTTTTTTTCTCCTTAAGGTATTTTCACTCAACCCCTTTTCATCCATGTGACAAAATAAAGTGTCAACAAAACCCCCCCTCAGGATTAGATTTGATCAAAAGAATAGGTTCTAATATCGATGTAAAGGAATGAAAGGGGACTTTTAGGTCATAGAGGTCATCCAAACAGGTCTCCTGTATAGGTTTTATGTTTGGGTGGTTTTGTAGGATGGGATGCATGCTGGGCACGTGTAAGGGCACCCACATCTATAAATAGGGATGTAGATTTCAGTGGATGATCCTCAGAATTTTGTACCTTTGATATCACCGTGCTAGCTTTTCACACAGACCTCCCACTTAGGATTATTTTATAAATAATCATTCATGAAGACAATGTGCATACCTGTATATGAAATTCATACACCTGAGTGAGTGACTGACGCATGGAACCTTGGGTGAGGGTTCTGCATGATATCACTTACTTGAGTACCCTGCTTGAGTTCATGCCTTTGCCAAATTTTTCCATTTCTTCATTTTTTTGAAATAAACTTGTCACTAATTAAAATCTTGGTGCTTATTTGTATGTTCAATTGCTTCTTGGAAGACTAGAGTTTCTGATGAACTTTCCAATAATCACATTGAAGAGATAGTGAAAGCCGCAGGGCATGACTACTATGACGCTCATGATACTAATCTACCTGATCTGGCGGGACATCTGAAGAAATATCTTCATGAATTAACTAAGAAAATTATCCACCACTTTACAACCATGGTCATCTAAAGTAGGTCCTCATACCAGCTTTTAAGAATTATACTCTTCTCTCCTAGTTTCAAGACTACATAAACTTCACTACTGCCAACATTTCAAGTATGGGTGCATATATTATTGCTGGCACATCATCCATGGATTACATCATGCATCACAGTCAATGTGCTCTAGATATGAAGCCACACATGCTTGAATTAAAGTTGAACTGTTATATTTCTATCTTTCTTGATTCCCATACAGATCATTCAAAGGGTTGGAAGGCATACTGGGACCTCTGCCCGGGAGGGGGTGTTAAGACCAAGTGGATGTGGGAATATTGGGTGCACCAGACTTGTGAAGAATTCAAAAAGTAGATACAAGACATCCATATCTATGATTCCATCTAGTTTGGGAAAACTTATGTATAAAAGAATGGTGAATTCATCCCTGATTTGTTAACCCGATTGAGTCTACAGATTAATCATTTCCACCCAATGCATGGAGAAGTTGATATCAGCTTGTGGGATGTCTATAAGATCTATAGTCCTCCAATACTTAGATATATGTTTGAATATTTCATCCCTCCAAGGGTGATGTGGGATGCTTCATAAAGGATTCCAACTTTATAACATGAGATATTGAAGATATCTCAAGATATTAAGAATGAAGACCCCCACCTAAGGGGAGATTTACACCTTGAAGCATGGATAAGTACCTTCTTGGATCCAAGGGGAAATGACCTACTTTAAGACGTCCAATGGGGTTCCCCAAGATGGAGAAGAAGAGTGCTCCTGGAACATTTTGGAAAATTTTAGAAAAGGGGGAGTACAACCAATGGGAGAACATGCCCAAATCTAGAGTACCAGTGAATACACATCTCATAGTATTTTTAGCCATGTGAATGAGTGTCTAATTGTTGTCTTTTCATGATTCCAATGGAAACATGAGGATAGGGACATTTTTCATACCTTCTAAGTTGGCGGAGAATAAGCATGTGGGGTTGTCCATCCCCATTCTTGTGAAAATCCATTGGTATATTCTGCATATTCATGTGGGGAAGGCCCCTTTTAGAATTTTAGAATCATTCCAGGTTTTGTGGGGATGGGTCGAAACCCATTTTAGATCCTACATTATGTTAAGCAGGGTTGAGATTCTTGAGATCCAATTTCAACCATTTGTTTAGGCACTTTCTAGTATTCAACACTTATCTGTGAAACCCAACAAGACTCTGATGAGGTTGAGTCTATTCAAGGAGTTCAATTTCTTCCCATATAGGGACCCAACTACTAGGATATTTATAGATTATGGAAAGGCTGGATATTTCCTAGGATTATACATTATTTCTTTTAGGGATGGCATACTGGAGACCTGTATCAATGTTGAAGTTATATGCAAGGCCTATGCTCTATATAGATTTTCACTCCAATTCAAGTGCCTGTAATAGATAACCATGTTTCCTCCCATGCGTGTCTGATAAAAAAATTATCCAATGGTATCCTGAAATTTTTTAATTATTACAGCGATGGAGTTAACTCAAGTGGTAATTAACATGCCTCCAATGGATGTGACAATTGGATTGACCTATTGGCATGTCAAAGCCTAGATTTCATCATATCCCGAGGGAGTGTTAGAAAAATCTATTCCTCAATTTGGGACTGGAATAACTGCCAAGGGTGGAAATGAAGCCAGAAAGGCTCCTACTCTTATAGAATATGTTTCGTCTCCCCCGAATGATGCTTTTTCCCCTTCATAAGGTGTAAATTATAAGGTCTCCAATTCACCCAAATGACCTCATGCAAGGTTCAGTCTACTAACCAGAATCAAAAGGGATAAACCAACTGATGATAAGACCATATGGTCTAGTCATCACCATAATTTAGAGACCCAAGTTATATTTTATTGTCCTTCATCTGAGATAGAGAGGGTTAGGAAGCTAGTGAAATCAAATATTATCAAATCATCTTCATGATAGGTTAGGAAAAACTCTGAATACATGCAACTGAGGCAGTCCAATTTTGGTAGGACATGATTTCTGATGCTGAAGTCATATGGTCTCTTCTTCATGCTGGGATACATATCCTAGAGATATAATATGCTCATTCCCCAACCGATCTTTATTTCGAGGAAAACCCTGATGATGTGGGGATTTATATCTAGGAACTAGAGATGCTTATCTATGAAACTGAAAACCAGATCCCTACCACAATATTGGTGTAGTATATGTTGATACGGGGTATTATTGAAGGGGTTGACCACCCGTCTTCCGAGGAATGGATTGACTATGTCAATCTTAAGGATGTAAGTTCTTCTTTTTTTCTCTCTTATTATGTTCTTCCTTTCCTTAATCTCACAAAAAGTACTATTGCCGTGGGAAAAGTCCATATTTATTTTTAGCGGTTTAGGGTGAAATCAGTGGAGATTTCATCACCAAAATATAGTCCAAATAGTACCCCACTTAGAACTAATGAATCATCTCCTGAACTAGGAGAGATATCTCCAGGTTAGCAAATAATGGAGGTAAATATGGGGGAGGATTTCCACTACCACCTATTATACATGTCTTTGAGGAGAAAAGTGCTATCCATCCACCATCAAGAATTAAAGAACATCATAGAATAAAATATTTGGATAATAACCTCATTAGTGAAGTTCAATTCCCATAGTATCATTAATATCTGCTTTATCTAGGAAATATTTTTATCCATATCCATGGTTATAGAATCTCCTTCTCTCTCCTCTCTCAAGGGGTTTGGAAACGAGCCTCTAATAATTGAGGAGGATGATCCAGATCAAACATGGATTCTCGCTGGTGAATCATCTCCCTTGTTGGAAGAAGTGTCAAGGGTTTCTACTGGATATTCTACTCTCTTGACAAAATAAGTATTGAGGGTTGAAGATACACTGTCTTCTTCTACCGCTATAGAGAGGGGGGAGGATTTTGGTAATATCAAATTTATATCACAAGGAATCATGTGTTGACTGCTGAAACTTAATCCTTATGAAATTTCAAGTTCATATCATGCACTATAGAACCCTATGATGACTGATGTTGACCCTTAGATTGTATCTAGGGATTCTTTTTGGGGCCTCAGGTCATCAGGAAAGGGTTCTGTATCAGGTCCCAAGTCAAATGTGTTGGTCCTCCCCATAGTTGAGACTACCACGTTACTTGGGATGTCAATACATGTCATGAGAAATTGTGGCATGAATTTTGATAAATGATGGAATATATTAACCTTAATACTACTTTAGAATAGTTTGAGGATCTTAATATGGAATTGAATGGACAAAAGTCATTACTTTTGTGCAACCAATTTTTATACCTAATATTTTGATCATGACTAGTTGAATTATGAATCTCTTTCTATAGAAAATGTTGCATCAATGATGCATAGGAAAAGTGTCGAAGTCCATCCCACTCCAATTGTTGATGGGGAATCAGTTCAAGTGGATCTTGAAATGGGGAGTCTTTCTGAGCATTCCTTGGAGAGATATGGGAAAACCCAGAAGAGTGCACCTTCTTAAGAGGTTCCAGTTCAAACTATCGAAGTCAAGGATGCTAGGGATAAATCCACCCAACCTGCTAACCCAATATCAGGTTAGTGTCACCAAATGCTTTAATTCTCCACTATTTATTCTTCCCATTATCCTCTTGAGGCTAATGATGGGTCTTGTCCACTATACAGAGCTATAAACTTATGCAGTTGGGTCTGAGGGTGGAGCCTCCACACCACTATAGACAATATCAGAACATGAATCCATTATTATCCAAAATATAGAAGGTCATGGTGTTTCATTGATTAAACTCTTCCTAGAATGCTTCTCCCCTTCTGATAGTAGATCTGAGTCAAATTTGAGGCACAGGGAACCCTTCGCATTACATATCATGCGACTTGGTGGGACATCTGGAAAATAATATCTGATACACCTTTTGAAAACCTTAATTAAATATTCCATCAACTTACATTCCTAGTTAGTATTATGAGATACAATGGATTTGATTACCGCATCATTCATATAGCTATGAAGGAGATCATTTTCAAATGGGAGAGAGAGCATGAGCTTCAACAGGACCTCATAATGGCGAAGCTATTCTTCAACAATGATGATCTCTAGGAAGTATTATCTCAGGTAGAAGCCTACTATGCCAAGAATTTTGTGGAATTTAAATAAAAAATTAATGATAAAACTGCTCAAATATCACACCTTCAACAGGAATTGGAT
Organism: Viscum album; assembly: GCA_963277665.1. NCBI lineage: Eukaryota > Viridiplantae > Streptophyta > Magnoliopsida > Santalales > Viscaceae > Viscum > Viscum album. The sequence continues at coordinate 862,907,537 of OY728145.1, forward strand.
GCCACCCAGGGGAACTCATAATACTTCACAATTTGTTAGAAGGATCCCAAACCGAAGGGTCAATATCTATTGTATATATAGTATGGGAACTTCACTAGACTGAGGAGACTAAATATATTTGGTTAAATGGGCTTTAATAGGTGTCTAACAAGGCTCAGGAGGCTATTCAACAAATGAAGAGTTATGTTGACGGTCTCTTGTAAATTATGACATAGTGACTCCATCTTGTTGATGCTTAAACAATTTTATTTTGTCTCATAAATGAAAATAATTTTGTTTCTAATCATATATGTCTTCATACCTATTTTCCTCCAATGATCATAACATAATATTGAAACTAATTCACATATAAAAATATATTTGAATCATCTAGTCATTACCACAATTATAGGGATGGCGAGATGCTCTAACTTTTGCCTAATTCATGGGGCCTAGAAAGCATGTTTTGACTATTTCTAGGATCATATATAAAACCCTAAAAACTTTTCATCTCATGTGTAATTAACCTAATTTTTTCCTAAGTAAAATATGAAGAAGACTTAGTGGGTGAGGTACAAATTTTGTTTAGGAAGCCCTTTATGGGTTTTCGACCTAAAAATTTTTGTGCCCTTTATCTTTCCATTTCTCAATTCATTCCCAAACCACAAAGAGCATAGGTATATAGAGATGAGACCTGAATTTTACCTAGAGTTCCCTTTGTGGGTTTTCAACCTAGTAAGTACCGTGTCTCTTTTTTTGGGAAATTTAATGTTAGGCAATCTAGATTAATGAGACTAGTGTTTTAGGTCGAACAACTTTTGACATAAGTTTTGAAATGATGACCCAAACTAGGCTTATTGGATAATAATTTTTTTTAACATTATTTAGATATCCCCAAGGGGAAATTTTTTCCATGATTTTTTAGTTTTCAAATCTAAAACTTGATATTTATGAATAGAGGAGGTCTCTCATGAGTACGAAGTTACCACTAGTTAAAAAACCCATTTTGGGGTTCATTATGCAAATACAACTGGGGAATGTTATATAATATTCATACAAAGGATTTATTAATAATTTTGATATTTTATTGCTGATAGCTGAAGTGAGATTCTAGTGATTCAAATTTCACAAGACCATGATGGGTGGTTTTTCCAAGGGGAAGTGTTTTAGAATGACAAGAGCATCTGTATTGACATTAGTTGTGAATGGGAAACCACTCTTACATGAAATTGGTTTGTGTAAAGGAGGGAAAATCATGTTTGATGAATGATGTTGGGGGAAAGGCCCATTTCTAACAAGGATTAAGGCATCATGCAGTTGAATGTTGTGCGACCGAGATATTGTGATATGAAATTTAAAATCATACTGCAAAAACATTATGCTATGAAATTTAAATCCATATAATAAGGACATCATGATATGCAGTTTAAAGTCATATAGCATGGAAATTATTTTATGTAGTTTAAATTCACATAGCAAGGAAATTATTATACATAGTTTAAAGTTAATGGGAATTTTAGTTGAACTTGAGTCAAGACCTTTAGGTGTCATAATGTATCTTGAAATATCAATAATCAATTCATCCTTAGTTCTTCAATGAAACTTATCTCTATAGATTTTCCTCACGCACATAGGGGAGATATATGGTTTTTCTAGTGTAAGAATGTATGAAACTTGATGTGAATGGGGTCCTAACACCAAGGAAAATTAAAATAATCACATCCTAATACACTACCATAGGAAAACCTGACATGAGTTAGTGCAGGTCTCATTAACCGAGTAGGGTATATCATAGAGATGGAATCTATAGTTGGGCCTAATATAGGAGATCCAAGAATCACTATGTATACCTTGATAATGGTAATCAATCCACATCTAATTTTATTAAAGGGGAAATTTTTTGTCATGGGTTAGGTGAACCATATCATTTAGGTCAAATAGTGTATACATAACCATAAAATCCTCAAGAAAATAAAACTTTTCTATAGATTGAGATATTACATGGGGAATTTATGATTTGAGGTTGTATGAAATAACTTTCTCTAAGAAGATTAAGGTCATATGGTATGTACCACTCTAAATAGTTTAAATTCATGTGGGATAGACCATATGTCATGAATTTTATTTTCATACAATAAGGACGTGGATGTCATTCAGTTTTAATTTTATATGATTAATATTTTTTTCCAATAAGTTTAGAGTCATGTGGAATGGAATTTATACTATACATTTTAAAGTCTTGAAATGAGTAATTTATTCATCTGATGTAGTACGTCAGGTATGATTATTTTTTTAGAGTGAGAATGACTAGTGTGAGTGTTTTATGTGTCTATAGATTCTCTAACTCATCCAAGAAATGTTATATCTTCTTCTAGAGAAAATCCTTAGAAACAAAGAATTATTTAATATTATATCAAAAAAATTGGTGGTATGGGAAATAATTAGGATAATCTCTCATAATTTCCTAATTAAGTCTCTTGATATTTGGAATCTAAAGGATGTCATGCATTAATGAATAGATAAAATATGTAGCTATATTTTCAAGTGTAAAGAAATATTTTTTTATATCATTAAGGGATAGGTGACCCTAATTATTTCATACACTTTATGTGTTCTGCTCAAGGTTTTCACATATTCAAAGCAGATATTTTTGTGTTTTTTACTCTATCATCTAAACATTTATCTAATTCTAAAGACAATCCTTAAAGATGAATCACCTATTGATTATATTACTTAAAAATCAATGGTAGGTTAACTAAATGGGAGTCTCTCAAATATGTCTTCTCAAGTTTCTTTATCCTTGGGTGCTCGATCAACTTTCTCTCTATGTTAGAGAATAAATACTGAAAGAAATTTTTCAATTGGAAGGAATATACCTTACTTTATTTATCACTAAGATACAGACTACAACATTGTTTTTATTATATTACACATATTATTTTATTAGTATAGGAATATGGTTGAATTTGATATGTGGGTGGATGTGCCTTAATGTTGATTTATTTATGGGAAGATATTAAATTTATTGATGGTTGGGACATTGATGGGACCACCCCTGGACTGGAGAACTCCTACTATATTAGGGACTATGTGGTGATTAATGGGGTTGAGTGATGTTTAAAATTCACATGATGAGGGAGTGAATAGTATAAAAATTTCCCCAACCTTATTGGTGGGGTACTTCAATACAAGGGGGACCATTATAGTAGGATGCTATCATTTCACCTAGGTAGAACATCCTCGATGAAACTCTGTAATTATATTCCAGATTTTTCATTTTCTAACTACAACTACATGACCTATTATTTTATGGAGATAGTCCCAATAAATTTAGGTGGTTGATGGATTTAATACATGATAATTCACTTGACTTTCCTAATATAATGATGGGTATTCGATGATGGGATTCTGGGTTTGGATGTCAATGGCTTGATCTTTCTTTAATATTTGGTGCATACCCTATCAACATTGTGTTTTGAGGCTTCAATAGTATTGAAGGCACCCTATTTTATGGTAGGTGGGGTATCAAAAATCTATTATTCATCAATGATAAGATTAGAGGATGGGAAATCCTATTGAGACTAAAATGAGTCAATGAGCACCATCCCACCAAATGAACCAATGCACACCATCCCACCAAACATGATACTCTTATAATGAGGAAAACTAGTCCAACTCAATAAATTTTATTCAAGTTACAAACAAGAATTTTGAGAAAGAAGAGTTTTATGAAATGGGAGCCTATATTTACCTGAACATGTTGTCATCCAAGTCTGAATATTTTTCATCTGGTCTGACTCATTCATAGGGAAAAGGGAGATATATATATATATTTATCATGGTTGGACCCCATATTGAAGATATGAGCATCACTAAGTGTATCATCGAGATTAGAATCAAGCCACATGTAGTTCTGAAATGAAGGTACGGTAAGGGTACTAACACAGACTATTATGATCCATTCAAACATGGATCGAAATGCTACACAGTTTTACATCATGAAACAAGGAGGTGAACCATGAATTTTAACATCTTACAATCAGGAAGTGATTATGTTGAGGATTATAGATATAAAGGGGGACTAAGTGCCACTATGGAATGGAAATGATGCGAGTGGGGCTTATACAAGGGAGCTGCTCGTCCTTTCTCCCTCTTGTCTGGTCAAGAGGGTATCTTTGACCCACTGAGGGGTTAGAGGGATTTTATTAGGACTCACACTTGTGATGGAGACACATATTTGAGGGACCATGAGTAATTTATCTACTCATGGTATTTCAAGGGTTTCTTAGCATCAAATGATAGAGATGATAACCATGCATTTTAACGTCATATGGTGAGGAAAAATGGTGTCTTGCAGTTTCAGGTTATAAGATCAGGACCTCTTGTTATTCAGTTTATCATCATGTGATGAGGAAGATAAGGCCATGGAGTTTAATGTCATAAAACATAGACGTTATGTCATTTATTTCAGGGTCATGTGACAAAAGACCAACTACACAATCTAACATCTTACATATGAGATGACGATGGTGTGGTTAAACTAAATATTTCTTCAGAAATATTTCATTAGTTGGGGTTGTACTGAGTTATCCATCTATTGAGATTAAAGAATAAACTCCATTAGAGTTTACACTATATATGGAGTAAGGTCCCACCCAATTTGGTTCAATCTTTGGAGGCTTGTTTCCTGGTATTATTGGAGTCCTGAGGACCAACACTGATTCTCCATGGAGGAATAAATGGGGGAAAACCTTCTTATTAAAAGAAAATGCTATCTGATTTTGATAGACCTACAAGTGATGCAAGGTGTACAATATTTTCTCATCGATCTAGTCTAATTCATCTAGTTGTTTTTGAGATTAATTCTCTACAGTTAACTAGCCACATATAGAAATACGAAGAGATGTAAATTGAACCTCAATGGGCATGACTGCTTCTATTCCATATACTAGTGAGTATGAGGTTGCTTGTGTGGAAATATGAGTCATAGTTCGGTAAGCCCATAAGGCATGCAATAAATTATTAGGACAATATTTTTTTATCTTTATCTACCATATTCTAGAGTATGTTCGACAGGGTCTTGTTGAAGGACTCTATTTGTACATTATTTACTACATGATAGAGGGACTAATGGTTAGATTTGATATTGTACTCATGATATAGCCTTTCCACATTAGTAGAACAGAAATTGGTTCCATTTTCCATTAGTATTGTATGAGGGACACCAAATATAATAATGATGTTGTCTTTGACGAAGCCAAAAAATGATTCCCCCCCTGACTTTTTTAAGGGATATTGCCTCAGACCATTTGGAAAAGAAGTCAGTAGTAGTTAAAATGTATTTGAACTGCTTGGCCATAGTTGGAGGGTATGGACCCACAACATCCATTCACCATATGGAAAATGCCTCGGAGTATTTGACTGTATGTTTCAACTCTGGGGTCTCATGGAGGATGTTGGCATGCAATTATAAGGAATGACATTTCTTGGTGAATTCAGTGCAATCCTAAGTTATCAAAGGCTATAAGTACTCAATCCTTCAAATTTTGTGGGAAATATTATATCCTGATTGGTGGGCACTACAGGCTCCTGAATATATTATAGGTTATGGGCATAGTGGAAGCATATGATGGGTTGTGACCAACTTTTTTTTTCATGATCGATGATCAATCCGAGATTTACACAACATAAACATCATGATCTATATAATTGGATCAAAGAATAAAGAAAAGGGATAGAATGCCATAACTAGATATAGGATCATCACATATTATTTATAATTAATTTAATTAATTAAATAATTACCTTATTGGAATTATTTCTTCATCGATGGATCTGAAAACAGTTTTGTATTGTACATTTGTTACATTTATAAGAATCAAAGCATATTCCCTCTAGTGGTGATCCACATGTATTCCAAAAATCTCCAAACATTCCCGTAAGAATCTCCATGTGATAGAATGATAGATCATATTGCTTGCATCATCCACCTTTGATCACCTGAGAACCACTTCCAAAGAATTCTCCTTGATCTATCTTTACTTGAGAGTGGGATGTGGAGGAAGACCGATCTCTATTCTTGGGAGTGTTCTTGGATAAGGAATCTCTCTAGGTCTTGAGAGGATTATCCAAATCTATTGTGCACAACCAAAAAAAAAATGAATTGTCTCTATGAGAAAATAATATAATTGAGTTTATATATTGTTAGGGTTAGAAATAAATAATTTCAAAAGTTCCCTTTATTATTTATTTAATCCTTGCAGGACCCCATGTCAAATTATAATAATAATAATATTATTTCTCAATATGCTCTTAACTTGTGAATTAAATTAAATATTATTTAATCAAATAATATTTAATATTTATTATTTCTCACCGAACCATTAAACTTAATCTACCATTCCTCCACAATATTTATCAGGCCTTGAATAATGACTATTTATTTATTAAATAAATATCACTGCATTATTCTCCAATAAATAAATATTATATTCACTAAATAGGAAGTAAATATTTATTAAATATTCTGCTCACATTATATTCTCTCGAATAACTGGTGATAGAATAAATGCAATCAAACAAAAATGAATAATTATTAAAACAAATGTGGGAATAATATTTATTCAACTTATTAAATAATAAATAATAATAATAATATTTAGCTGAAATTCTAAAGACACTTAGTCTGTGACCCTCTAGGACTCTTTCTCAATGGCATTAGGTGAAGCAACCTAAAGTCCAAGGTTAGCATCTAAAAACATGCCAAGGAACCCATAGAAAAAGAAATTAATGCCATAATGCCATAATACCTCATACAAATGCTTACTGTGTAATATAATCCTTTTATCATGATATCTTTGCTCAAGCAGGTTGCATTCTGGTGCCATCAACCTATATGCTCAATGTCTATTTCTTTAACTTCTCAGAAATTGAACTTTCCTATAGAACACCATGGGCATGGATTTATTTAGGCTATATCATTTCCATCAAAGGGCCTGATATATTAACTTCCATTAAATAACAAAAGGTACAAATATTTTCTCATGTTATTCATTAATGCAATATTTCTCATGACACGCCCAACATATCCTACCTCACTGTAAACATATTTCATCATAATTTTCATCAATACATAAAATTAAGTGACTCATAATAATCATTAATAATAATCATAAAGTCTAAGGATCAATACACACATCCTTAGATAGGAACATCCAATGAAACATATAAATGTGGATTTCCTACTAGCGTGTCTCCTTCTCATAATATCATACACCAAATATTACTAAGGGAATACACTATGAGAAGGTGACTCAAAGTCATATAAGTCTCCACCCATGATATCCTATATCATTTGTATCCCTCAAATGATATTATCCAATTATAGAAAATATATTTAAGAATAGTGTCATAGCACTTTCAGGTTCTCATCGTAATGGGGAACTGTTATAACCTTTTAGTGCGACAACTACTCTTAGTATATTATCACATACCATGTTACACATAAGAACAATCATGATGTGATAAGAAGTTTATTAATATTAAAAAATATGAATAAAAGTTATCATAAAGTACATACAAGTTAGTTATATGGAACCAAATACAATATATACTTCTTTCATGATAACAACAATCTCTTCTCTGTCAATACATCTAAGAAGGACTCTCTTAAATCCTCATTTATAAAGGACTTTATAGTGATTTGGTCCATCACAAAGAGTGAAGTTGATTGCTCATCATTATATTTTATTTTTCCTAGATCTATCCTGTGGGAGTACTCCATCCTGAAGGTAGTCCATTATTCGAATCATCCACCCAGTGGTAGGGATATATGGCTCAGGGATGGTACTGACTTCATTAATATTTCTCATTAAGATCTGAATAAAAGGTGATACCATTCAGCAACGAGCAATGTTTATGATCATTTCATCCTAGTTTTGATTTTCCAATGTCATGGTTGAATTTGAAAATGCATATGAATAGGCATTCTATGATTTTGGGACATGATTTAATTTTGGTTATGAGGGAAACTCTGTCATCAAACCTCAAACATAGTCAAGTAGAGGAATTAGCTTTTTCTTTCTTGATAACATAATCCCCATTGATATTTTTGATTTCTAACTTTGAGTCACCTTTTAACACCAAATGGTCCACTGGTATTTGGAGTGCTAGTTCCAGGCCTGCAATGGGGGCCTGATATCCCTCCTCATTATTAGTACATACTTCTGATTACAGGAAGGAGTATGGTAAAACTACATTTTCTAGGGAGATAAGTATAATCCATAACCCAACTTTTTTGAGTTTGGGGTATTCCATTATCCTCCCTATTGGGATCCTAGATATGCCGTCAAAATAAATTTTCCATGCTTGGGTATCATCTTGAATAGCCTCATCTAGAAATTCATTATTTAACAACATTGTTTCTGTAAGGAAATATGCTAAGGCCTAGCCTTTCACTACTTTCTGAGGCACAAATCATATATCAAACTACTGCAGAATAACCTCCCATCGTGCTATATTTCCTATCAACATAGGATAGATGAGGATGTATTTGAGTGGGTTATTGAGAGAGACCAAATGGACTTCATGATGCTACACGTAGTGTCTTATTTTTTGAATCAAAAAGATTAATTCTAGGTAGCTCTTTTTGATATCTGAATAATGAGTATCAACATCAAGCATGGTTTAGCTGAGATAATAAATACTATTTTCATTCCCAACATCGTTATTTTTCATAATAAAGGCTAACAATGATTGGTCCAAGGTCATCACATACAGAATGACTAGCTTTCACTCAATAGGTGGCATTAGTACCAGTGATCTCAATAGGTATTTATTGATGTTGTAAAATGATTTCTGACATTCACTAGTCCATCGATTTGTGACCCCCTTCTTTGTCAAATTGGTGAAGGGAATTCATTTTACTTGAAGGTTGGCTATGAAGAACCATATATAGGAAAATTTTCCTTGGATTCATCTCAAATCTTTAAGTTTTCAAGGATTTGAAATTATAAGGATAATTTTTTTTTCTCAGGGTCAACTTCAATGATATGATGGCATACAAAGAAGCTGAGAAAATTATACAAGGTTACTTTGAAAGATCATTTCAAGGGGTTTATCTTCAATTTATGTTATCATATCTTGTTGAAGATAGTCTCCAGGCCAGTCAGGTAGTCAGAAAATTGTCGGTACTTAACAACTAGATCATAAATGTAACATTCAACAAACTTCTATAAGAAAGGTTTGAATATTTGATGCATTCCACATTGGTATGTGGCGCCGAAATTATTCAAGACAAAGGGAATTTCCTGATAGAAGAATACTAACTGGGGGTCCTTGAAGGTGGTGGATTATTCATCTTGTAGATCCATCCAAATTTGGTTGTACCCTGACTATCTATCCATAAAGAAGAGGGATTGATAACTATCTATTTCATCAATTAGGAGTACTGTGATTGGAACTGGGAAGTCATATTTCAGACAGTGTGGGTTGAGATCTCTGATTTCAATGAATACTCTAATTTTTCTATTCTTATTTTTCACAGGGACAATGTTATATATCCATTTTGGATACTTAACCTCTTATATGAAGTCATACTTGATGATTTTGTCTACCTCAACCTCAATTTTAGAGGCATGAGTTAGGTGTGTCTGTTTGGTTGCCTGTTTTTACCCCCGATGGTCTTCTGGTAAAACCAAGTTATGGGTATCCACATCGGGATCAAGGCCTATCATATCTATGTAATTCCAAGTGAATACATCCTGATAGTGCTTCAAGAAGGAAGTATATTCCTCCTTTTCTTTGGAAGTCATGGCCACGCTGATCAAAGTTGGTTTTGTATCGTCATCCATACCCATATTTATTTCTCTGAGTTTTTCAACAGTGGTGGAGACACCTTCCTCAAATACCGGATGGGTATACCTAAGGTCTTCCTCCTCTTCCTCATTCTTCACCTTTTCCACTTCTTCATGGGAAGTAGGTGATGAAGCAAGTCCCTCATAGAGAGGAGATGAGTCAACATTTGGACATCTGAAAGACGAAGTAATAATTTCTAGATCAATTGGTAGCCTAAGGAATTTTTAGAGCTTCTAAGGGGAGACAAGGGACTAATCATGAGAATATTCATCTTCTCCCATTGATGTGACAACTTATTCTAGCCTATCTGATGTAATAGGAATTTTTTAAATCTTGGTGAATAGAATGAAGACATTTTCATCTTGGATTTCAATGCTTCTTAGAGATTTGATGAATTATTCAGTGTTTCAAAGATTAGTTTTCATGACTGAAATCATGGAAGTTACTAAATGAATGATAAAATTTAGACCCATCTCCTCAATTTGGTTGATAGGAAACATGTAATCTGCCCCGATCTGGTTTAAAGGGTTATCTGGAATCATTTACAGACCATTTGAGGCATTGAATCGAGTGACATCACCATTAATGGATTTTCCCTCCCTTGTGGTAGAATCCTATGTCAATGAATTGAGACTCACAATATTTAAATGATAATTTTTAACTATGAAATGTCCCAATCTATCCATTGATAGTATATTTAAGAAATTGGTGGTATGAAGAGGGAATAATCACATGATGTTGTAGCCAAAGTCTTCTTAGAATAATGTTGAAGACCATATCTTACCCAACAACCATGAATTATGAGTCAAAAATGAGATCCTATAATTGAGTTCAAAGTTTTATTTTGTTGATATGATTTTATCATTTTTTATATCCCTATAACATAATATTTGATGGGGACAAGTGAGTTTCATTGAAACCCAGTTGAAAAAGTGTTTGGATTGGAATGAGGTTGACTCCTGATCTATTGTTGATGAAGGCTCGTCACATATCAATGTCATTTATCCTGATAGATATATACAAAGTATGACATGCCCTTGTATGATGACATCCTCATCCTAGTCTTTGAAAGATATGATTGTGTGGCATTTTTTAGAATCATTCTCTACACAGTACACTTTGATAGTGGAAAATTAGACTTCAAATTCCTATGGGCCTGACAAGTCCTCTTTAAGTGCTTCTCGGAGGTCATTTTATAGACTCAAGGCATATAGGATTTACAACTTAGCTAGAACCAAGGATAGTTGCTTCAAAACATCATATTTTTGTCCAGAGGTCTGTGCTTCCCAGCATGGGGATGTTCTTTTGCAGGTACTTTAGGGACTGAAGTACGTGATGTGGATGGGAAAACCCTAGGAATATGAGTTGAAGGTTCTTCTACTCTTGGTGGATTAGGTCAACTTGGTCTACCTACACTCAGAGGTTGATCAGGTGATGACATATCCTCTAATTGATCTTTTAGGATGACCGTATTAAGTAATACCACATCATGAGTGGGGAAACTTCCTTGATCTTGATGAGATTACTAAAGATCTCTTCCATGAGTTTAGACCATGTAGATGGTTCAACCATGGATGTGGTTAGAGTAATGAATCATGACACGGCCGCATCTTCCCCTATATCATTAACTATGATGGCCTCTTCTCCTAGTTCCCCAATCAATTGTATGGAATTCAGGTTCATAACCATGCTCATCATCTAAGAAGGGATCCATTAAGTGAATAATTTTAATGGAACTGATGATCAAATCCTCGTATGGTGGAGATTCAATATGGCAGGTTGACTCTTATTGTACCATTTAATGAGGTGGTTCCCATGCTTCTGGGACTGTAGGCATGAAGTCTTATAAAATTAAGGACAACTTTATCTTTGGAAAAGACTCATATTCATGTGTTTTATTCTTTCTATTTCGTCCATGTCACTTTTTGGGGGACTAGCCTTTGGAGGATTGTGACATAGAAGAGGCCATCTATGTCATAACAGAAGTGGTCGAGGGTATAATTGGCTGTTTCAACTATGCTCAAAGGATAGCATGAGTTTAGTTGATTATTTTTTTGACAATATAATCACTGAACTTCTGTGTTCTCTTGCTCTTAACTTCTTTTCATTCATTCGCCTCTTCTGGATTAGAGGTATAAACATATGCTACCTGAGAAGGTGAATTTATCATCTTCACTTTCCTAGAGTCCACCATATTTTTCAAGATGTATTTAAAAACAAAACACTCCTATATTATATTCCTCAACACTTGATGAAAGGGGAAATAGTTTTGGAGATCTTTTTCACCATCTTTTTTAGGATTCATAGGCTTTAGAAAATTGAACAAGTTGTTTTCCAATACCGAGATGAAGTAGTTAGAGACTTGGTTATTTCAAAAAGAATAGAACCTATTTTTAATCTCCTTAAACTATTTTCAACTTTTCTCCATTAGATCATCCTGACAAGGTGGGATTTTTTTCTTATGCTAAGGAGGTAGGACTTCACAATACAATGAAAGCTTTTAAGTAGGAGAGGGTACAAGAGCTTGCATAAGTGTGACAATAGAGGCCTCTTCTTTCCTATCTCTATTTCCTTGAGCTGATGAAATTACTTGGGACTTATCTTTGTTCTCTATAATAGAGTCTTCCACTCATTGAGTGATTGCGGAAAGGTCCTAAAACCCTCCTATATATTTCATATGGATAAGTGGCATGATAAACTCATCGCAAAGATTCACTATAAAGATGGGTGATAATAATTCTTGAGGGAGCGATAGGTTTAAGAAGTATGTCAATCCTTTCCACTGAGTAATGAAATATGAGGCCCTCACTTTATCCCTCTTCTTAAAATTTGACATATCAAGGACTATTTTCTTCTATAGTGTTGAGTTAAACTGGAAGATTAACTTTTGATGGAGATATTTCCACCCCATAATTGATCGAGACTATATGCTAGTGTACCATAAAAAGTTGGTCCCTATAGTGATAACATAGACCACCTAAGTTTCAACGCCTCTTATTGTTCAGTGGTCCCCATAATGGGATCACAGTGGGAGATGAAATGCATAAAATGATGCTATGGGTCTCCCAATCCATTAAAAATTGGAAATATAGGGTTCCCAAAGTTCAGCGGGGGAAGATTCAAATCTAACCATTCAGGGTAAGTCTTATTTTTCAGTTGTATTGATGCACACCATTCATCTATGGCTTCCAATCATGCCGTGAGTGACTCAAGAGTATTCACGAGTCCTCAGGGAATTTCCTACTGAGCTGGAGTCAGAACAACTATAGCAGCTGGTAAGGCCGTTTGTAGAGACCTTATTTTTTCCTTGTAAGACTTTGAAACATTTCTAAAAATATTTATAGAGATACATATTGATATAGAGTGATATTTTGAGGCCTGGTGTACCTGAAATTATTTTTATAAAAATATTAAATATATTTTATATTGTGTGCATACAAATTATTAAAGAAAATAGGATAAATCTTAAACGGTTGATCGGATCAGAAATCTGAGACCACAATTGAGTCCGGAACACAATTTTTCCCTAGTCGCAACATAAAATAAGTCATCATGGGACTTTTGGACCCCTTTCTCATTTTTGGTGAATTTAATGAATTAATGAATTAGTGAATTATTGAATTAGTTTATTTTATATTCAACAAATAAGATTATAAGTGTATCACCCTAGAAAATCTTGCTAGGGTTAGCTCATAATTTTTGGAAATCACCAGTGAGAGATCCTTCCTAATTTCTTTGGTGTATCATACTAGACTATGATGAAACTCTGAATCGTATTGGACCAGGGTGCAAAAAACATAGAAACTCCTTCCAGATCATTGAAGAATGCATTATTCATCAATGATCGATCAAAAATTAAGGCAGGACTCATCAATTGTTGTTGTTATTCCATTTTTATTAATTGGTTGAGTAGATCCATATTCTTCCTTGTATCTGAACCAATTGAAGCCTCTATATGTTCCTGCATACAAAATTTACTTTTTTATTCAGTTGTTTTCTAATTTGGAAGCCCCATTATCGATCAATTGGAAAAAATTATTGTAATTTTTCAATTAATGTTCATTCTTGTGTTTTTCTACCTTGATTATTTTATTTCTTCATCGGTTGGATCCCCACTGTCCTGGTTTGAAAATTACCGGGTGGTACCAAGCCCAATCGAACCCCCATATTTTCATAGAATCAACGAAACATGAGTTGAATGATGAATCAAGCATAGATCTAGATCATTATGAGGTGAGGAAGGTTGATTTGATGATCGGTGGATGAATTTTGGTTGAACGGAGGTGTGGAGGTGTGCGTAATGGACAAAAAAACCCTCATCAACTTCTAGTGGCCAATTTTCAGCAAGAAACAACTGAGATCCATGTTTTTTTGTCAAATCCATGATTTTCAGATAGATTCAATGTGAAATCAGTAGTGGATTGAGAGGATTCAAAGAGTGGGATCAGATATGAGATTTCTATAGAAAACACAACTACACGGTGTGTAATAGGAAGAACACATGGCGTGTAGGCCCCCCTGTAGTGATGATTAGGGTTTTAAAGAATTTATAGAAGACACGACATGTAGCCCATCCTACACGCCATGTCCCCCTTCCTGATTGGACAACCCGTGTGATTGGTCACACAGATGGGATCCCATGTAGAGGTACACTGGGTTAGGTACACACCAATGTACTCCGATACATGGACATGGCGAGCAGCACATAGCCCTGGTCCCAGTTAGCCAGGACACACCGTGTAGTCCACCTATACAACATGTACTTCTGCATGGACAAGAACCTGTGTGATACCTAGGGACATGGATAGGTTGTGAAGTGGGGATACATGTCGTTTATGTCCCCTCACACATAGTGTACCCGTAACGACCCACAGTTTTTAAATGGAAATTACCTTCTTATATTTATGTCATAAAATAACATGAAAACACAACATAATGAACTACTAAGTGATAAGTGACCTTTAAACATAAGTTTTTCACTTCTGTGTTTGGAATTTCGAAAATCCGAAATACACGGTTGTGTTCAAGATGATTTTTGGAGTCTAATGAAACAAAAATAATTTTTGGTGAATAGTGGCCTACCCTTATGAATAGTAACATACCCTTATGAATAGTAATATGACCCTTATGAATAGTAAATCATTCAACATAAGAGTAACATTACCTATGAATAATTAAATAAAATTTAGACATCTTAAAAAGTGACAATTTGACCTTAGTAAACGTTTTGGTATTTTGTAAGTCATAAATAAATAATTATAATTAATTAATTAATTTAAAAGAAAATTTATTTCCCTAAAATGTATTCATAAATTATTTAATCAATGTCTTATAGTTTTTAGATAATTTTATAAGACCCTATGTAATTTTTGAAAGCTCTATAAAATCATTTTTAATCTTAAAAACTGTTTTTTAAGTAAATTATGATTTTAATTAAATATTAAATTAATAATATTTAGAGAATTATTTTTGAAAAATGTTCTTCATTTTTGGATTCTAAACGTCTAAAAATGGTTGGGGTAAATTTTTGGGATTTTTCTGAGATACTTGAATTTTTGATGAATAGTAGAATCCGATAATTTACAATAAATGCTAAATAATGGATTAATTGAGTCATCGATGATGCTCTGCTGATGTAATACCACTTGGTTCGGGATCACATGATAAAATTACTATTATTGGTCGTTCAAGAGTCACTATTCCTTGTCTTAGGAGAAGTTAATAAACTAATGAATTTTATATTAAGGAAACCCCTCTCCCCTCCACTATAAAAGCCACCCTTCACACCCTCATTTCCTCACACCTATCAAGCTCTAAGCCTTCTCTAAACTCTGCCCAAACACCTTCCATATCCCCTCCACCATGTCCAAGAGCTTCTGGTCTCATCAAAAGGCCAATCTTAGGCCCTTAAGGTGGTTCTCAAGAGAAGGATTCAAGAGGTAATTTCTCTCCCTCTTCTCCTTTAATTTCCTTTCAAGTTCAAGTTCATTTCTTGATCTCTCCCCAACAATCTTCATCCAAATGGTATTGTAACTCCAGTATTATTCATATATTGTAATTTTATGATTCTAATGGGATATTATATCATCCAACCCCATTTCCCTCTTCCTTTTATTTTATTAAAGAGAACGTTGTTCGTGAGGTGTTAATTTATCACCTTCAAGAACGACATGCTTTATTCTTCCATTTCTACCTTAAGATCTGGTAATTAAACCATTTTTATGGTTTAAAAAGAATATTTTATATGTATTATTTCCTATTTAATTTTATGGAAATAATCTATGGCCATATTACTAAGTGATAAGTTAAAACAAGGTCATTGTGATCGAAAAACCGCCCAAATTGACACAAATAACCATCATTTAATTCTTATCTAATGATTCATCCAAATGGATCTAAGATAATTCATTATAAGATTATTAAAACTCCTGTAATATCATTAGTAAAATGTAATATCAGTTCTTTATGTTTACCCATGTTCTACCCAAACTTCAATGTAAGAATACAAGTGAACCACTCAAGAAAACCATAAAAACAAACATTCCCGAATAATGTTTTTAAACTCTATAACTCATCCAAAGGAACATAAAATCACTTAATGAAACCATAATGAACCATATTAATGTACACAAGGTTCTTGATTTCTAATTAATTAATATAATTTCATTATACAGGACATTAAAGAGAAGGAAGCATTCAGATACAAGGTAAGGGGAAATTCTCGAACCAAACATTCATCCTTAGGGTTCTCCCTCTTTCACTCCATTTTTGATATGTTTACTCATTGAAGATAATTTGTTCATAATTGTATTTAATTTTATGGGATACAAATGTTTTTCACTGGTTTTTATGTCAAGCAAATTGTTTTCCAAAAGAAATATTCTTTTAAGAACACCCCTTTTACTTCTCACTCAAAGTGGATAGTTCTTGTAACATGTATGTTATTCCCTCTTTCTTTTGGGAACCCAAATCTTATGAATGTATTATTATGAGATCAAACCCATTAATTTCCATGGGTTCGTTATGTTCACTTTTTATATGTGTTCTATTTGGAAATCATGATAATGATAATGTTATGATGTGACGGGTGCGCCCGAAATTATATAGCGCAATATGAACATTTGAATGTGACATGTGCGCCCAAAATTATACAGCGCTCCAATGCATTGGGTAAAGTGATGAATCTCATGAGTAAATGTGAAATGATGTGTGAAAAAGATTCTATCTTGGTTCATAAGTATGTGTGGTAGTTAACCACTAAGACATGATGTTTCATTTTTATGCATTGCCACATTTCAAGTCTTTTATTAATGCTCCTCTCATGTTCATGATCTTTTGCCTATGTTATGATTATGCTCACCCCATGCTATATTATTCTTATCTATCCTATTAATGGGCTTCTAGCTCACCCCTTTTTATGTATATCCTTAGGTGACTATATGTACTAAGGAGAGTACAAGTTTCAATAAGAAGCTAGAGAAGAAGAAATTAAATAAATGTTTATGCTTGATGTTATATTTGTTATGTGTAGTCCTAGTTTTCCCAAGACACTAAACCTTTGGATCCTCTATTTGTAATAATATTATGTTTTTTATCTTTGAAATTATGTAATAGTAACGTAAGAAAATTCTGGGTTTCTATTGTACCCCCTTGGTTCCTTTTAGGAAACTTCCAAGATTCGTATATCCTCCATTTGAACTTGGATTTTGGCCCGCGAGTAGCCTATCCTGAGTTTTTTTCTATATGGAACGCGATGGTGACATAGATTGTGGATTTAGAGATACAGTGTGAAATTTTCTGGGAACGACACCTTTTAAGGTTACCTTGATGATGGTAGTGATCAATCATGATCACTAGATTCTTAATCTTGAGTGGAACCCTACATATGGGATGGGCATGGGTCCTTGATGGCTTATAGAGCGGAAACCTCTAGTTGGGATGGGAATGGGCCATCTACAGACTCCCAAGTGGAACCCTCCAGTTAGTATGGACATGGGTCCTCAACGAATATCAAAGTGAAACCCTCTAGCTAGGTTGGACATGGGTCCTTGACATCTCAAGTGGAACTATCTTGCGATATCAGGGAATGGGTACTTAATGACTTTGAGTGGAACCCTCTAGCAGGGCTGGGCATGAGTCCTCGACCATCAAAGTGGAACCCTATTACTAGGAAGGTAATGAGTCCTCCATCAACTATAAGAGTGGAAACCTCCTATTTTACCTGATCATGATTCCTCTACCTAGAGTTTGTGTCCCCTCGACTATGCAAAAAAGTGACAAGATATGGTTTGATGTAGCTTTAGACTCATGAGAAGGAGGAACTCTTTCCTCACCAAGACGCATTTCTATGACACGACCTAAAACCATGAGGGTGAGTCAGTTCCACCTAAAGCGGATAGTACCAAGGTGTGTTGAATGAGTTACCTAGACTTGTGCAGTCAGGGTAGACATGTGGGATGCTGGTCACCATTGTTGGACTTTTTTAACTATTGGTACTCTTCTTCTTGGGCTGATCTGTGAGATGGAGATCCCCTTACTCTCTCATTTGGGCTTCTTAAATTGAGCATATGTATATATCTTTTTTTACCCACTCCTTGGGTTTGGTTACTCTCATTCCAGGAGAGGCGAAGATGTTCTAGGTATGCCACATGCTTTTTGTGTCTAGATTCTCATGGTTAGATGAGTATAATCTCTTTAGATAGCGGTGAAGGCTCGAAGGGTAGTTTATCTACTGACCTTGTTTATCCCCTTGTGTTTGGATGAGATTACTTTTAATTTTTTTTGGGTTAAGATATACTCTTTCACCATACCTTGTGTATATGTTATCTTTCTCTTCTATTGTATCTCTTACTGCTCCCCCTTTATCTTTTGGGTGTCCTATTGGGTATGTTTATACTCACCCCTGCATGGGATTTTCCCCCACGTCTTGTTTATTATACAGAATATGGATAGGTTCATCATTATTACAGAGGAGCTTAGAGAAATTGGGTTCTTGGACTGCGTAAGGTGGTCATATATTGGGATTTAGGAGCAGGGCTCTCTTTCAGCTATTTACTTTTCAAGTTTTGTTAGGTTGGGAAATATTTATTATTGGGAATGTATTTTTTCCCTTTACTTTTCAGTGTAAACTATTGTAATTTTTTACAATCTAGAGGTTCATACATGTTTGGGTTACTTTATATCAGTTTTTATCTTTTATTATTTCCCTATGAACTTATCATTGAGTTGGATTTGTACATGTGTACAATTTCTTAGGCAAAGGCCTCCTTATAACAACCCTGCTCTTTATTACGCACATAAACATGATTTATTACATAAAATTGCACTTAATAAAACTCTGAGGATAGAGAGCTATAGTGTATTATGAAAATTAGGAACATTACATAACAAATTAGAATATAAAACACAACATCTTTATTGAAAACTTCTTTTACATAACCACAACATTCCTTCGTACTTAGCATTGTATGAGATAACCTGAGGACATGCATAAGAAAAGGGTGAGCTATAAAGCCTAGTAAGGGAGTAAAAAAGGCATAACATGAATAATATAGTTTATGTTAGGAAATAGGAATATCAATATAGCATAATAGAAACACGATCATAAAGGAAAGATATAGCATGATTATCATAACATGGAAATGTGGCAACAACATCTAACATGATATTACCATGAGCCAAGGCTCATTGCACATGGATAATGAGTAAAACCTCATTGAACTCGATATATAATGAGTAAATACTCATTTCACTTGAATTATCATGATTAAAACCTCATTTCACTTGATGTATCATGATACTAATATTTAACCAATGCATTGGAGCGCTATCAGGGAACACCCTTTATAAACATTTCATTTCATGTATAAGTGTGCCACATGGATCATATAACATGGAATCATTCAACATAATAATTTATTACACAATAACAGAATGTGGAAAAAATTCATGAAACTTTATAATCAATAAGTATATGTTCATAAAGGTGAATACCCTTGATAGAGAAATAGGTATGGTATTCACTTACATGATGATTTTGGCATGTGACATTTTGGCAGCATAACGGCGTCAAATAGAAATCGTAAAATGGGTTAGTGGGAAATAAATGGGTATATAATAATTTATTAATGAAATGTATAGTAAGGGGGTCATGGAACATAATATCTCAACATATTTAGTGGAATTTATATGTATAATATAAAATAATTGATTGAATGTAAATGCGAAGAGAGAAATTCCTTACGGAATTTCGGCATGGTAACAGGTGTACATGGTAGGAATTAATGAGAGAGAAAGAGGTATATCATCATTAAAACATAAGGAGGGATGTATGGGGGAGGTGATAAATAATACACTAATATTTTTAATTAAAAATAAAAGGGTATAACAACATAAATAAATTTGGACAAAAATGAGAAAGGAAAAAATCCCTTACTTGGAATTGTGATCCCAAAGGCTTGAGAGAGGATTGAGAGAGGATTATTCGGAGATTGGGGAGCCTTGGGAGGATTATAAAGAGAGGAGGGAAGAGTAGAGACTTTATCCAAGGATTTTGAGTGACGATATGTGGTATATTGGGTGGGTTTATATAGGAAAAGAGAGGAAATTCTTTATTATTTAGGTTTTGGACACTACATATTAAACTAATCAAAACCGCAAACCATATCGTGGTTTTTGCCCATGGTTTTTTCCAAATTGGATTGGAAAACATTATATTATAAGTCAAATGTCCAAAATTATTAAAATATTAGGATTGGTTATGTGGAGGTTTGTCACACTCTCATAAAAATCATTTTAAAAAGTTAAAATATTTTATAAGCCTTGGAGGGTCCACTAAGGCATTGTAAAATAAGTAAATAAAATATAAAATTACATTATTCTAAAGTTAAAACATATTTTTGATGAATATACATTTTATAGTATTTTATTACATAACTATTTGATCATTATGATGTCATAAAACATATTATATATTTAAACGATATTTAATTTTACCGAAACATTCGACTATCTCAGAAAATTATGAAAAATTCAGCATTGGATAATTTCAACATCCTAATTCCAATTATTTTTAATTTTATCTAAATAATTTTCTAAATATGTTCATTTTAAATTTTAAAATAAAAATTGACAATTATTTAAAATTCATGGGTTTTGACAAAAACAATTTTCAAACCTTAATAAAAAATACAATTTTATTCATAAAAATTATATGATAATTTATATTTAATAAAAAGTAATTTAGTAATAATAATATTTTATTAAAATATTATTTAATTTAAAAATAAATTAATTCATCAAAATTTATTTCTCAATTGAATTTAAATATTAACTAAAAATACTATTTGTGCTTTAAAAATCACTTACAAAGTAACAATGATAAAATGAATGTATATTCTTTATAAAAAAATAATTAAAATGATCATAGTGTTATGTTCTTGTTACATAAACCCTTATAAATCCTACATAAGACCTAAGGGTAAGATGTGCAATGGTGACAGACTCATGGGGAGGCTTAGATAACATCACTCAGATGATAATCCCTATTAACTTCCACTTCTCCCGTAGGCGATTCCATTCAAGCTTAACATGTTGAAACTCGACTTGGGATTTGTCAAGAGTAAAGACCATTGATGCTACCTACTTTATAGGTTGTGACAAATGAGATTCATATGGAGAAATTCTACTGGATGTGGTCATTGCTTCCTTTGTCTGAGTAATTGGATTTGTTAAAGCCCTATATTTATAATAATCATGTGATGACTGTTCAACGTCTATATTAGCAATGGTAACAATTCTTAATGATATTTTAAAATTACAAAAACACAAAACCAAGGAATTGAATATGTTTTATATATCCATTTTACATAATAAAACTTTTAATTAGGTCAATAGAAATTTTCATTAATAAAATTTTGTGTCGTTACAATCTTCCCCCATTAAGAAATTTCATCCTCGAAATTTCCTTTTCCCACAAAAAAATAGATACGGGTAACTACGCCTCATCACTTCCACTAGTTCCCACATTGCTTCTTCAAACTTTTGGTTTTGTTATAAAACCTTGAAGAGGGGAATTGTCTTATTTAGTATAACTTTTTCCCTATGATCTAAGATCTTCATCGGCTTCTCTTCACATGAGAGGTCATTCTACAATGGTACCACCTTTGGATTGAGTATATGCGATGGTTAAGGTATGTACTTCCTCAAGTGTGATACATGGAATACATCATGTACTTGAGATAGGTTTGGTGGGAGTGATAGTCGATAGGCCACTGCTTCAATGTGATCAAGGATCTCAAAAGGGTCGATGTACCTTGGAATAAGCTTTCCTTTCTTCCCAAATCTCATAAATCTCTTTCACGATGATATGTAAAGGAATACCATGTCTCTAACATCAAACTCTAGATATTTTGACTATTATTAGCATATATCTTTTGTCGACTCTGATAATCTTTAATGTGCCACTGGATGGTCTTAACCTTCTCCACCATTTATTCAAACATTTCTAGAGTTAGGAGTTTTCGATCCCCAACTTCATCCCAGCATGCTAGTTTTCTGCACCTCTTTCCATTAAGGGATTCATAAGGATCCATTTGGTTGCTTGAGTGGAAACTATTATTATAAGAGAACTAAACCAAGGGAAGATGTTGATCCCATCCTCCTTTGAAGTCCATTGAGCATGCTCTCAACCTGTCCTCAACTGTTTGGATAGTTCACTCAGATTTTCCATCAATTTGATGATGATAAGCCATACTGAAGTTCAACTTAGTATTCAGAGAATGTTAGAGACTCTTCTATAACTTAGAGGTGAATCTTGGATCTTGATTAGATACAATCAATAGAGGTACTCCATGCAGCCTCACAACTTCTCTGATGTATATCCACGTAAGTTGGTCCAATTATAAATCCTCTAAAATTGCAATGAAGTGTACGGTCTTTTTAAGACGATCTATAACAACCCAAATAGCATTGTTTCCTTTGGATGTATTCAGAAGTCCAGCGACAAAGTCCATGGTGATATTATCCCAATTCCATATTGGTATGGGTAATGGTTGCATCATCTCATTAGACTTATGCCTCTCAACCTTCACTTGCTTATATACCAGACTCTTTGATGTATACTCAGCGATATCCTTCTTCATTTTATCATACAAATAATGATCTCGGAGATCTTGATACATCTTTGTGTTTTCTGGGTGAATGTAGAAATTCAAACTATGTTTATCATCCCAAAGTTATTTTTTTAACTCTGAACTTGATGGAACACATAGTCTTGACCCAAATCTCACAATTCCTTCTTCATTAAAATTGAAATCCAAGGGTTTTACTTTTATGATAGTTTCCACTTTCTTCTAAATTACCACATCATCCTTTTGAGCATCCTTTAACCTTTCCAAAAGACATGGTTAAGCAATCATTTTTGAAAGAATTGATGATGTTACCTTCTTTATGATTCCCATGTCCATATTCATCAAATCTAAGAATATTGGATCCTTTTCAATTCTCATCAATGATTGAATCATTAGATGCTTTATACTTAGGTCATCTGCTACCTTGTTCACTTTCCCAAGGTGGTAATGTATTGAGAAATCATAGTCTTTGATTAGCTCTAGCCATATTTGTTGGAGAATTGTTAACTCTTTATGCATGAATATATAATTGAGGCCTTTGTGATCCATATATATTTCACACTTCTCCCGAAAGAGGAAATGTCACAAAAATTGTAAAGAGAATATTACTATAGCTAACTCCAGATCATGTATTGGATATTTTTTATCATGAACTTTCAATTTCCTTGAATCACAAGCAATGAATTTTTCATTTTTCATCAACATACAACCCATGAACTTCTTCGAAGCATCACTGAATACCACAAAAATTTCTCCACTTGTGGGTAGTGTGAGCATAGGAATAGTGATAAGACACATTTTAAACTCCTTGAAGCTTTCTTAGAATTCATCACTCCAAGTAACCTTGACTCCCTTCTAAGTTATCTTGGTAAGAGGGTTTGAAAATTGTGAGAAATGTCTCACAAATCGGTGATAATATCCAGCTAACCCCAGGAAGCTATTGATATCCTTCACTGATGTTGGCCTCATCCATCCCTCAATTGCAGCTGTCTTGGAAGGATCCAGAGATACCCATTGATTTTGATGATATGACCCAAGAATGAGACCTCCTTTAAATAGAACTCACACTTTCTATACTTTTCATAGAGCTTCTCCTTTCACAAGGTCTTTTGTACAGTGCTTAGATGCTCCTCATGCTCCTCCTTGGTTTTGGAGTATATTATAATATAATCTATAAATACTACTATAAATTTGTCGAGGTAATCTATAAAGCCTATATTCATCAAGTCCATTAATATTTATAGAGCATTAGTGAGTCCCAAAGGCATTACTATGAATTCATAGTGCCCGTATCTTGTACAAAATACAGTCTTAGGGATATCCTCCGTTTTCACTCTTACTTGGTAATATACAAACTATAGATCCACCTTGGAGAATTATTGTGATCCAAGTAGTTTATCGAACAAGTCATAAATTTTCAACAGGGGATACTTGTTCTTTATCATGATTTTTTGAGCTCATGATAATCAATGCAAAGGCGCATTGACCTATCCTTCTTCTTGATGAAGTGGACTGGTGCACCCCATGGTGAAGCACTTGGGTGTATAAACCCTTTATTTAGATTCTAATGTAGTTGTTTCTTTATCTCCTCAAGCTTCAAAAAATACATTATATACAGAGTCTTGGATATTGGAAATGTCCTAGGTATAAGATCAATCGAGAATTCAACATCTCTTCTAGAAGGAAGATCGGGAAATTACTTAAGAAACACTTCAGTGAATTCCCTCACAATGGGCATGTCTTCAAGGATGGTTGATTCCTTATACTCAATAATCTAAGAAATATATGCATTCTCATAGGGTAGTAATATCCAAACTTGATATTATGGTGCTAAATAAGATTCATCCTCCTCCTTTCACTTATACTGAATCAGGGGTCGATTCTCCATATGGAGATTTATTTTCCTCTCATGACAATTTATGTTGGGTATATATTATGAAAGACAATACATGATAATAATTGCATAAAATTATATCATAGGTAGTATGAAGAGGTTTTTTAGGAAGTTCATACCACAAATTGTGATAGGGGAGGAGCTATATTCATGTAATTCAATGATTGAACAATTTGATGTTCTCACCGACACCTCTAATTCTATGATTTGTGGTGGTGTTGGGATTTTTCTAATTAAATTTCAGGATATAAAAGAATGCATAGAACCAAAATCAAAATTTACATTCTCTATTATCAAATTAATAACTCACATACCTATCAAATTTTTTTTTCGGGTCTCTCTTTGACTGTAGTGAAGGAAAAAGCTTTCCCTTGCTACCTTGGATGTTGTTGGTTTCATCCAAAAACCATTGGCTTAGGGAACTGGTTTTCAAAGTGACCTGGTTCTTTACAGTTGAAGAAATGAACAATTCATTAAGGGTCAAATGGATCATTCCTCTCCTATGTAGCAACAATGGAGTTTTCTTGTCAGAATTTAATGTCTAGGTGCCCTTATCTTCCACACCTAAATCATTTCCTCATCCCATTCAGGAAATTTCTAGGGTGCTTCTTTCTGCACCTTCAGCAAGTGGGGTGCTGGAATTTCTTAACACCATTGGATTTATCCATAAGAATTCCAGAATTAAAGTCCAATATATTAATATTATCCCCATGATACCCCTGAGATTCACTGATCTCCATTTAGACTTTGAGGTCACATCAGACAATTTACTCATAGCTATCGAAGTCATGAATCTCTAAGGCTTTCCGTAGGCTAGGTTTTAGCCCACCAAAGAAGCGGTCAACCTTGAATTTAGGGGTAACAAAAAAGCCGGATGCATATCATGCAAGCCATGTGAAGTTTTCATTGTACACTCCAATTTATTCATAATCTTTTTTCTTGGGGGCAAGGAAGTCCATTTCCATATTAAGTTGGAGGGCGCAAGGAAAATATTTAT
The DNA here is from genome assembly GCA_963277665.1 of Viscum album. Lineage (NCBI taxonomy): Eukaryota > Viridiplantae > Streptophyta > Magnoliopsida > Santalales > Viscaceae > Viscum > Viscum album. Next base: position 862,933,392 of record OY728145.1, read on the forward strand.
CAAAAAACATTTTCCATAAATCCTTCCATTCCAATGCCTCGATCTCTTCCTCAAGATTAATATTTTTGATCAATGTCTACCATTGATCAGATTCACCCTCTGTATGAAATATAGTTAGAATAACCTTCTCTTGTTCGGAACATTGAATAATGAAGAAGATCTTTTCAATGGAGTTGATCCATTTTTCGGTGATTGAGGGATCAGATGATCCATTAAAAGTAGGAGGCCTTTGTCTCATAAAGATCTCGATTGTAGCTTGTTCTATCTGGGGGGAGGGGGGTTTGGATGTTCCTCTTGATCCATGTTTCTACTCAAAACTTTAGTTAACTGAGAGATTATCGTGACAAAGTTTACAATTCCTACTCCCATCGGATTGGGCATCTCATTAGAACATTCATCACATTGATCTTCAAATCGGTTGTTAGCCTGAGTCCTCATACTACTGGACATTTATTAGAATAAAAGGAAAGTTAGGGGTAACACATAAAGGGGAATCCAATGAAAAAAGGTATAACTTATAAATTACATTTATTTCCTTAACTTATGAATTTATAGGCTTCAATCTATGTTATCCATGATCTACTTCCCAACATATATTCTTAGGGGATTTTTTATTCCCTTAAAAATGGTTCATAATAAGATTATGAATTTACCAAAGAATATCCCCCTAGAGTGTTTTAACCAAGAGTGCATCAAGGCTCATTGTCGTGTACCAGTTCCCATTCGAGTCTAGATCAAAGCAGTGTTTTTGGGTTTTACCCCTAGATACATCTATGCTAGAGCCCCCTCTACTTGTTCGTATCTAGACATGGATGTATTTTCTTGATAAACCACTTACTATATAATCAAAAAAAATTAGGGATGTTTTTATTATACTTAGTTTTATCCCTAAGGAATTAACTAGGGTTTTCTAATCCTAATCCCAAAAATAACTAAACCTATCCTCTGATACCAACTATAACAACCCTTCTCTTTATTACACACATAAACATGATTAATTACATAAAATTTCACTTAAGGAAACTCTGAGGATCGAGAGGTATAGTGTCCTATAAAAATTAGGAACATTTCATAACAAATTAGAACATAAAACACAACATCTTTATTAAAAAATTCTTTTACATGACCGCAACATTCCTTCATACTTAGCATTGCATGAGATAACCTAAGGACATGCATAAGAAAAGGGTGAGATATAAATCCAAATAAGGGAGTAAACAAGGCATAACATGAAGAATATAGTACATGTTATGAAATATTCATATCAATGGATCATAAGATAAACATGAACATAAAGGCATGATATAGCATGATTATTATAACATGGAAATGTGGCAACAACATCTAACATGATATTAGCATGATCCAAGGCTCATTGCACATGGAGCATGAGTAAAACTTCATTAAACATGAATTAGAATGAGTAAAACCTCATTTCAATTAATTTATAATGAGTAAACACTCATTTCACTTGACATATCATGACACTAATCTTTACCCAATGCATTGGAGCACTATCAGGGTGCACCTTTTATAAACATTTCATTTCATGCATAAGTGTTCCACATGGTTCATATAACATGGAATCATTAAAATTAATAATTTATTCCATGATCAAGAAATGTGGAATACATACATGAAACTATATAATCAATAAGTATATGTGAATAAAGGTGAATAACCTTGATAGAAAAATGGGCATGGTATTCACTTACACGATGATTTTGGTATGGGAAATTTTGGCAGCATAACAACTTCAAATAGAAATCGTAAAATGGGTTCATGGGAGGGAAAGTGGTATCTAATAATTTATACATGAAATGGAAATTAAGGGGGTCATAGAACAAAATATCCCAACATATGTAATGGAATTTAGATGTATAATATAAAATAATTACTTGAATGTAAACGAGAAGAGAGAAATTCCTTACAAAATTTCAGCATGGTAACAGATGTACATGAGAGGAATTAATGATAGAGAAAGAGGTATATCATAATTAAAAAATAATAATGGAAGTATGTGTGAGGTTAAAAATCATACCCCAACATTTTTAATTGAAAATAAAAGGGTATAACAATATAAATAAATTTGGACAAAAATGAGAAAGGAGGAAATCCCTTACTTGGAAGTGTGATCCCAATGGCTTGAGAGAGGCTTGAGAGAGAATTATTGGGAGATTGGGGCACCTTTGGAGGATTCTAGAGAGATTTGGGCAGAGTAGAGATGTTATCCAAGGGTTTTGAGTGAAGATAAGTGAGATATTGGGTGAGTTTATATAGGAAAAGAGAGCGAATTCTTTATTATTTAGGTTTTGGACACTACTCATTAAACTAATCAAAAACACAAACCATACCATTGTTTTTGCCCTTGGTTTTTTCCAAATTGGATTTTAAAACATTATTTTATAAGTCCAATGGCCGAACTTATTAAAATATTATGCTTGCTTATATGAAGGTGAGTCACTCTCATGGAAATCATTTTGAAAAGTTAAAATATTTTATAAGTTTTGGAGGGTCCACTAAGGAATTTTAAAATAAATAAAACAAATATAAAATAACATTATTTTAAATGTAAAAAATATTTTGGCACAATATACCTTTTATAGTATCTTATTACATCACTATTGGTTCATTATGATGCCATAAAACACATTATATATTTAGACGATATTTAATTTTTACCCAAAAATTCGACTATCTCAAAAAATTATGAAAAATTAACCATTGGATAAATTAAAAGTGTTGATTCCAAAAATAATATTCATTTTATCTAAATAATTTTCTAAATATGTGAATTTTAACTTTTAAAATAAAAATTGACATTTATTGAAAATTAATGGGTTTTGACAAAAACAGTTTTCAAACCTTAATAAAAATTACAATTTTATTCATAAAACTTATACGATCATTTATATTTAATAAAAATTAAATTAATAATAATAATATTTTACTAAAATATCATTTAATTCAAAAATAAATTAATTCATCAAAATATATTTTTCAATTGAATTTGAATATTAACTAAAAATACTATTTGTGCTTTAAAGATCGCTTACAAAGTAACAATGATAAAATGAATGTATATTATTTATACAAAAATAATTCACATGATCATAGTTATAGGGTCTTTTTATATAACACATTATAACACTTTCATAATACCTAAGGGTAAGGTGTGTGATGGTGACAGACTCTTGGGGCGGCTCAGATAACATCACTCGGGTGGTAATCTCTATTAAATTCCACTTCCCCCATAGGAGATTCCATTCGAGCTTAACATGTTGAATCTCAGATTGAGATTGGTCAAGAGTAAAGCCCAGTGATGCTACCTTCTTTCTAAGATCCGACAAATGAGCTTTATATGGAGCAATTCTACTGGATGAGGCCATTACTTCTTTTGTATGAGTAAATTGGATTTGTTAAAGCCCTATATTTATACTATTCATGTGATCACTGTTCAATGGATATATTAGAAATGATAACAATTATTAATGGTATTTTAAAAATCCAAAAACACAAAACCAAGTAAGTTTGTATTTTTTATATATCCATTTTACATAATAAGACATTTAATTTGATCAAGAGGAATTTTCATTAATAAAATTTTGGGTTGTTACACTCCTTGAGTTAGTTGTGCCTTTGGTGCTTATTGCCACCCCTTGGCCTATGGAGGTTGGCTTAGGTTATTTGTGGCTCAAGCCTTTGATTGGGTCAGGTGGTGATAGATTTGTATTAGAGCAATTTCATTCCTTGTTATGTTGTTCAGATGTATCTTCTTAATAAGATTAGCTGGGTTTAAGGAAATAGTGTCAAAGTGTCTAGAGTGTGGCTATGAATATCCTCCCTCAATCCTATAGGGTTAATGCCAAATAATATGACCAAACTTAGATTATTTTATATGAATAAATTTATAAAATTTTATCTAGGTCAACCAAGTGTTTATATTAAAGACTAAAAATGTCTCAATTTGGGGATTGAAACTCACACATAAAAATTAAACATCCCCTAGGAAAACACACTATTTTGTATACAACCATGGAGTTAAAATTCCCATTTGGGGATCTCTACAAGATATATCATCACTCACATATGTAAGATATTTTTTTTATTAAATAAATATTATATATCCCATAAGAACCAAATATCTCATAAATTCATCAATATTCAGCCTAAGGGTAAACACCATGACCTAAGATCAATGAAATAATTAGAATTTTTTTGAGTTCATCTACTATGATGAATTTAAAATTTTAAAATTTTATAGGGTTCAAGACTCATTATATTAATAATGAGCTAAGTAACAACCATGAAAAAATATGGGTCATTACACACCATCCTTCTGGTGGCTTTCCACCAGCCTTCTAATGGGAATATAGAAACACACAAAGTGTGTTTTTCCTCCCAAAAGTATCATTTACCTTAAAATTATCTAATGATGAACTATTTTAAACTTTTTATTTATATATATATCATACTAAAACACTTAAGACAAGAAATAATTAATAAAATGAACCATTTGTGATCATTAAAGAAAAATAGATGGTGTGAGATTCATGTACAATAATCTCTTCCTTTTTTTTATCACAAATTCTTTAAATATTAAAAAAATAGTGAGATTAAAAAAAAAGGTATTATATCATTTAAAATAGAGGCACATGAATCAATCAATAAATAAAACAAACTAATAATGATAAATAATTATCTATTAATTTTAGATATAATTTAAAAGATAAATTAATGATTAAGAATAATATAAACCTATCATATACTCATTTTTGATATAGCTTATGCATAACATAAACTAATTTCAAGATCAATTAAGTAATTATCCTCAATAAACACAAGAGGGATGATTAGGGATATACCACTTTGATAATTTTTATATCACAGTCATTATAAAACTTTTTATCCCCCTATGTGATTATAAAAAATCATAAAACACATGAGAATGGTTAGTTAAAATAAGAAATTTGAATTAAGGAAAATAATTAGAGATAAATCCAATCATTATAAAACATTTAACTGATAAAGTTTAAATTCACCATAAAAGACAAAGATTTTAACAAAGACTGCATAAGAATGAAAGGTGATTCATGAAAGTCAGGAGCTTCCGTGAGATATATCTCATAGAACGAAATGTGTAATTACTTAAGTATCTTCAGCAATAAAATCTATATGATCATTGTTTATCTTATTTTCAAAATCTATGTGAGAAAGGAACTTATCTATATATTTTTTTATATTGAATGAAAATTTGACTCAGGTCAGTGAAGAATTGATTAATATCGTTATAAGTATTTTTAATTTCATTAGTGAATAAGATCATCTGGGTAGGTCATGATGTAGAGAGAGAGGGTACCTTAGATTCTGGTGAGCACTATGATGGATCTCTCTTACACCACCATATAAATTATTTTTCCTATTTTTTGATGGGTAGTGATCTCATCCACTTGTGTTTTTTTGTCTTAGTTTTGGTGTGTCCTCTTTGGTATAGTGAAATAGATTAAATGAAGGTCTTATGCCTATGGTTTCTTATAATGACTTTATTCTAGTGTTTCTCACCTCACCCCTCAAATTGAGGCTTTTTGGTTGCAGAATCGATTCCTTCAGCTTGGTTCTTAATTGTAACTGAGGCTGACTAGAAGTCCAAATTTATGGTTCCACCTCAATGTGGTTAGGAAGATGCATCATTTTTTCAGAGTGGAGCCTAAATGTGACTTGGAAGGTTGGTTATTTCCCGGTATACCAATATTTTCTACCATGTAACTTCATATTAGATAAAGATTTAGATATGGAATGGTTATAGGGGACTAGGGGTATCTGATAGTATTTTTTTCTTACTATGTTCATAGAGGATCTAGGATAGTTATCTATTTGTTAACTATTATATGGGGTTATGGTGAGAAGATTCTGGTGGTTTGGATATGGAGTAGTCATAAACCCCATTTTCATATGAGTATGTTGGATTTCCCCTTACATTGGTCTTCGATTTGGGAGTTCCATATTTTATCATTGAGGATCTTGATGGTTCACATCTCTTGTAAATTTTGGTTTTTCTATGTTTTTTCTTTTTTTTGTGGGTTTTTGTTTGGTATTTGGGTTTTTGTGGTGTTTGGATGTTTTTAGTGGCTCTTTGGTGATTCTCGTTTTCCTTGTTACCCTTTTCAGATGGAGTTATCCTTTTGGAGATGATTGGAGTTATTTTAGGGTCCCTATATTCATTTAACTCATGAAACAAAGGTTAGAGGTGGGTCCCAAGGTTTTAGGAGTAGGTTTTTCTATCAAATATGATGAATGGGGCTATATGTCATTGCGATGCTCAGGTATTGGTGTTGTGTTGCGTTTTTCTTGGTAGATAATTATTCATTGTTAGTCCTTTTATATTGGATAACATTATTGTTCATTAGTGATCCTTCTAAACCTTGATATATATTAGTCAAATCAAAGGTGATTTCTTTAATGTGGGTGGTGAAATGATTAATGGTTGTCAATGTGAGGTGTGACAATAATGGTTTTTTTTCTGGTGATGGGTTGTGATAATATAGGGTCAACATGTCTTGACCAATATGCACTATAGTGGTGGTTCTTGAGGAAGTTCCTAGTCTGAGGCATGACCATATCCCATTGGGACTGAGTTTGATGCAAGTTTTGGGTGTCTCTTTCCTCAGGTGTGCTATTTTTTGTTTAGGATTGGTTGGACTTTAATTGGGTTGGGTATTAAGGCCATGCATTTAAAGTGTACAAGTTGAGTTTTCTATTAGGTTTTGAGTTGTCCTTAGGGAAGGTGGTTTTTTTCATGGTCTTTCCCCTATTCAAATTTTCATGGACTTATAACCTTGAGATATGTCAAATTTTATCATAGTGGATGTGGTGATGTCACCCTTGGTTGTTTAAAAATGATCGGTTGTGAGTAGTTTTGTTGGTTCAATAGGTTTTGTGGTGGTTCTAGAGGCTAGAGATTTTGTTCCCAGAGTCTTTTTATTTTTCATTTGATTTTGTATCTTATTATTTATAGAATAAATAAAATTGTAAATATGTTCAAAAAGTCAATTCTAGTGGTTGTCAATGATGTTTGGGAAGGAATCAAGAGGGTGTATGACTTAGTGAAGATAAGTGTGAGATTCCAAATTAAAAGAGGGATAATGAATTATTAATAAACTATTGGTCTAAGCATCAAACTCTAGTGTGTCTCACTAGAAGTCTGTTGGGAAAGACAATAGGCATCATCTCCTCTATCAGAACTCTCATTAACCTATATCAGAATTTTGGTAGTTTTATGTTATTTTAAGTAAAAAGGAAAAAATACCTTAAAAGGAAATAAAAAATGTGTGATTAACCCTATATTAAAATATCTTAAAGTAATCATAAACCAAGGATAATTAAGTGAAGATATAAATATATATGAAAAATTAAGTATAATTTCAATAACAAGATTTGATCATGAATAAGGCATTAAAACATAATTGAATATATTTAATCAATATATAATTTACTTTAAGAAATCAATATCAATTACTAGATTAACCTTAAGGGATTTTAAAATACAATTATTCTTTGAAAAGATATCAAAATTTTCAAAATACATACATTTTGATATAATATCAAATTTATCTCTTATAAAAATGAGATTCACATTTTATTCATTACTATATCCCCATTAATAAAATCAAAATGTTTTGGAGAAAGGTTTTTTTTGAATATATTATTTATTTGGTGATCGATGCCAACAAAATCAAGCATGATATTACTTTTTGGAAGGTGATATATTAAGAAATTGTTCCTAAGGTTAATGTGCTTTATGAACATGTATTGAATGAGATTACTATAGATAATAATGAAACTATTATTTTCACACTTAATAGGAATATAATCATAAGATAGACCATAGTCTATAAGTGTGTTCTTAATCTAAATTATTTGAGTAGAAAAACTACACACAATTATGTATTTCTCTTCAATAGTATAAAGAAAAACTTAATTTTTATTATTAATATTCCATCAGACTAGGAATTTTCCAAGTAAGTCACATGCCCCACTTATACATTTCCTATGTAGTTGAAATCCACCAAAGTTAATATCTGAATAACTTGTTAGATTAAAAGATGTTTCTTTTGGATAAAAAAGACAAGATTCTTCATTCCTTTTATGGTATTTACGAGATCCTTTTTAAGACAACCTTAAGGTGAGATTATATAAGATTGGTTTGAAAATTAGCACAATGATAAACACTGAACATAAAGTCTGGTTGGATCATATTAAGGTAAATAAGGGTTACAATGATACCTTGATAACTATTATTGTCCATTGTTTTACCAGATTCATCTAATGTTATCTTATATAAAGTACTCATAGGTGTAATTATTTAATTAATGGGATCCATGAAAAAACATTTGAGATGTTCATTTATATATTTTATTTGTATTATAAAAACTCCATCCATATTTTAATTAATTTCAAAACGGAGAAAAAAATTTAACCCATAAAAAAAATTAAATTAACATTTATTTGTTCCTTAAATCAAAAAATTTCAAACAAATAGATTATTTAGTTTATCCAAATATAAAATCATCAATATAAATTTTGAAAAATAACAAATCATTTGAAAAATGTTTTAAAAATAGAGTAAAATCAACTTTTCCTATTTTAAATTCATTATCCAAGATGTATTTAGTTACCCACTCATACCATGCTCGATGAGATTATTTTAACCCATGAAGATCCTTGGTGACCTTAAACATAATATTTGGGAAAATTTTGATCTTAAAAACTAGGAGGTGGTAAAACTATATATTTTTGGAAATAAGATCATTTTAAAAGTCACATTTAAATGCTAATAATTTTATTTGAAAAAACGTAAAATTAAAATAACTTGTGAATGCTAATAAGATTAATTTGGATTCAATTCAAGAAATGAGTGCAAAGGTTTTACTATATTCAATTAATTCTTATTGATTCTATCATTTTTTATAAGACTATATTTATTTATAAGTATGTTTTCTTGATCATCTAACTTATTTATAAAACCCCATTTAGTACTAATAATGAGGAAATAATTGGGAATTTTTTAAAATATTCCAAACATCATTTATAGTGAGTTTTCTTATATAATAAGTACCCGATTTTTATCATTAATGGAATCATAAATATTTTGAGGAAATAGGAGTGAAAAAAATATCTATGATCAATAGTATTTAAGAATGATCTTCTAGTTTGAGTACTGGATTGTAAACCATTGATGTCATTCTCTAATGGATAGTCTCTAGATTTAACCCATGCCTTTGGAAATAGAATTTTGGGGGATTTTTCTTCATTATAAACTTCTTTAAAAATGAAAAAATTATGGATACAAGACTGAAATCATCAAAATATAAGAATGGAAACAAGGTTGATGTGAACACATATAATAAAATAATTGAAAGTTTACTCTATTTTATGAATACTAGACCAGATAATTTATTTAATACTTGTCAAACTACCCATTTTTAGAGTGATCCTAGGGAAATACACATGAAATTTGTGAAAATAATACTTTGATATATCCATAGTATGATATACTATGGGATTTTCTATTACAACAGTTCACAACAAAATTTGTTGGGTTTCACTAATGCAGATTGGGATGTTTTGGTAGATGGATGAAAATCACCTTTAGGTGGTGATTTTTATATTGGGAGTTGATGTATATCATGGAAAACAAAGTATCAGGATTTTGTATCTTTGATCATTGTAGTGTCTATGTATATTACTTCCACTGAATCATGCACCCAACTACTATGGATGAAATAAAAACATGATGATGTGGGTGTTAAAGTGATTTCAACTATTCTAATTATGTGTGAAACTCAAGTTTGATCAATATAATCAAAAATCCTATCCAACATTCATGGACCAAACAAATTGACAAAAAATACCACTCCATAAAGGTTAATTAGGAGAAAAAATTATGGTTTTGGAGTATGTTCCAAATCAAGATAAAGTAGTTTATATCTTGAAAAAGGTACTACCCAAATTTTCATTTGAAAAGAATTAATTTGATCTTGGAGTCCAATCATATTTTTCTACTTAATTGATTTTGGGATGGACCCCCACTCCCCATAGTTTCTTTCATAAGTAAGGTATGTTTTCTCACCTCAATTTTTTTGGGTTTGTCTCTCAAGGGGGAGAAATGTCTAAGTGTGTTTGGAAGTGGGATATGTGTTTGAGAGGGGGAGAGTATTTCAATGAAAAATTATAGGGATAGATGTGGTTATTGAAAGGATTCAATGGTGGTCGTGAAATACTTTACACACAATTCTTGTTTCTCACACTAGGCATGAATCACAGGGGATTAAAATTGATGATTAGTTTATTATTGATTCACATATTGAAAGTGGTGTTTTTTAAAGAAGAATTAAGTATCTCTTAGAGAATTTAGAGTATTTTCAACAAACCTAATGGTGGATATTATTGTCCAAAACCCATTTTGAAGTTTTTATGAGTTTTTTTGTTGACAAGTTGATTTATTGGAAGGTGTTGAAGAATATTTCTTTTTGAATGACAAATCCCAAGATGAAGGTAACACTCAATGCCATAGAATTTGTGGAATTTAAGAACCCTATTCCACAGATCATTGAGAAATGATGTAGAGGTTTTTCCATATCGTAGGTAGGTAAATGATGGAATATGACCCCATGTGTAAGGTTATATCACCCACTATATGAGGGTATACAACTCGATCCCTCTGTGTGTTAAGGTAAACTGGCCCTCACATAAAGGTAATCCACTAATACTCTTCTCACATAAGGGTAAACCTGCGATCACATAAGGTTATTTCAAGGTGTCTATTCCATAAATAGAGGGATATTTTATATTCCCTTTGGAATAGGATGTGTCTACACCATATTTATTCCTTGCATCATGGAAGTTATGAATTTAATAGGAGTAAAAAATTTAGGATTCTCAACCCTACAGGAGCTTACACCATAGTGATGTGCCTATAACATAGTTGATTTTGTTTGAAAAGATGTTAGAGGAGATCATTCCAGAGATAATTAATGGGTTAATGGAGGAGTTACTATTCTTGGATAAGTGTATCTAGAAAAATATGAGACTCTAGGCTACAGTGATTTTGACCACACCACAGGGAGAACAAAGGAATTTGTAGCCACAATGCAGTGAAGGTGGAAATTATTTAGGATTTGAAAAATGGGTAATACTACACCGTAGAATGAATAAACACAATGTAGCCAGGTAGTTTCAATTTTATGGTAGTTTTAGCTATAAAAAAATAAATTGGGTTATTTTTTGAATCTTCCAATGGTCAATTTGAAGTAAATGGTGCATGATGACCACAATAATCACATGGGATAATTGGAACAATCCCATAGATAGGAAAGTTAATCCTGACCATTAGATTGAAATAAAAAGAGGAATATTCCTACTATTTAAAATAGAGAGATATACTAGGAGACATAAGGAGGCTTTCATGATCATAATTTTAGAGGGTTATTTCATATCTCATCTAGAAGGTTGAAGGTTGAAACAGTGTTTTTATAAGTGTAATATTTTCAAAAAAATTCAATATTGTATGTGTTGAAGAGAAAAACCATACCATGTGTATGATCACATCATCTTCATGAGAATAAGAAGTGATTCAAAAAATGGAGTAGTGAGTTCCTTGTTTAAGGATAAAAGTGAGTTCTCTAAATGTTCACAATAGTGAGCTAGGAGGGTTAGTGAGACCACTCCAAACTATACTTGTAAAGTAGTGAGATTTAGTAAATTTAGTACACCGACACATTATTTTTCTTTATACTCGGATATATCCTAGAATGGGAGAAACAAGTAAAATTCCTCATGTTATTTACTACTTTTATTTCTCATTGAGAGAAAATATAGAGATAAATTTAAGTGTTCCACATGGTGAGAGAAAAATAACATCATATGATATTTTTTTAAACCTTCTATACCCTGATTCATACCCCTCAAGGTGCAACATTCTATAAGCGTCTAAAAAAGGTCCTCACACTGGTAAACCACTATACTCATAACCTGAAAAAATATTTCCCACATAATCCTTAATACTTGTAGTTATATTCAAAACATCCTATGGGCAGCCTCAACCCATAGGCCTGGGGGGATTTTTACCCTAATGGTAATCTCTAGTAATATCCATTTAGAAAAACTATACACAGATTATATTTGATAACTGGATGATATATAATATAGATAATCATGTGAATTCCATCATCAAAAAATGCCTGAATCAACCACTCATGACCCCAATTTCCTATGCAACTCAAACTGTAGCACTTTCTACTTCTCCACCTCTTAAAATAGAATATAATAGACATTAGTGAGATAAATAGAAAGTGGGTCCCCAAGAATTATTAAATAAGTAAATACTCATAAATTATTCATGTTCCTAACATTTGGAGAATGGGCACTATAGAACCAAATGGTAATATAGTCACTGTCTCAACAAATGAGTCAATGAGAACCAACCCGCCAAATGAACCAATGCACACTGTCCCACCAAACACAATACTCTTATAATGATGAAACATAGTTCAAATCAATAAATTTTATTCAAGTGAAAAACAATAATGTTGATAAAGAAGAGTTTTATGAAATGGGAGCCTCTACTTACATCAACATGTTGTCGTCGAAGTTTGAATATTTTTCATCTGGTTCCGATGAGTGAGATCTTGATAAAGATGATCTCACACTTTTATAGTCATTTTAGTCTCAATAGGATTTCCCATCCTCTAATATTATCATTGGTGAATAAGAGATTTGTGATACCACACCTACTATAAAATAAGGCACCTTCAACACTATTGAAGCCTCAAAACACAATGTTGATAGGGTATGCACCAAATATTAAAGAAATATCTAGCCATTGGGATCCCAAACTGGAATCCCTCATCGAATACCCATCATTATATTAGGAAAGTCAAGGTAATTATCATGTCTTAAATCCATCAACCTATTAAATTTATTGAGACTATCTCTATAAAATAATAGGTCATGTAGTTTCAGTTAGAAAATGAAAACTCTGGAATATAATTACAAAGTTTCTTCAAGGATGTTATACCTAGGTGAAATGATATAACCCTACTATAATGGTCCTCCTTGTATTGAATTACCCCACCAATAAGGTTGGGGAAATTTTTTATACTATTCAATACCTCATCATGTGAATTTTGAACATCACTCAACCCCATTAATCACCACATAGTCCCTAATATAGTTGGAGTTCTCCAGTCTAGGGTAGCACCATCGATGTCCCAACCATCAATAAATTTAACATCTTCCCCTGAATAAATAAAGATTAAATCACTTCCACCCACATATCAAATTCAAACATGTTCCTATACTAACAAAATAATATGTGTGATATAATAGAAACAATGTTGTAGTCTCTATGTTAGTGATAGATAAAGTAAGGTATATTCCTTCCAATTGAAAAAAGTCTTCGAGTATTTTTTCTCTAACATAGAGAGAAAGTTGATCGAGATCCCAAGGATATATAAACTTGAGGAGACATATTTTAGAGACTCCCATTTAGTTAACCTACCATCTATTTTGAGGGAATATAATCAATAGGTGATTCATCTTTAAGGATTGTCTTTAGAATTAGATAAATTATTGGATGATAGAGTAAAAATCACAAAAATATCTGATTTGAATATGTGAAAACCTTAAGAAGAACACATAAAGTGTATAAAATAATTAGGGTCACATATCCCTCAATGATATAAAAAAATGTTTCTTTAGGCTTGAAAATATAGCTACATATTTTATCTATTCATTAAAGCATGACATTCTTTAGATTCCAAATATCAAGAGACTTAAGTAGGAAATTATGAGAGATTATCCTAATTATTTCCCCTACCACCAATGTTTTGGATATAAGATTAAATAATTATTTGTTTTTAAGGATTGTCTCTAGAAGAAGATATAACATTTCTTGGCTGATTTAGAGAATCTATAGACACATAAAGCACTCACACTAGTCATTCTCACTCCAAAAAAAAATAATCATACCTGACGTACTACATCAGATGAATAAATTCCTCACTTCAAGACTTTAAAATGTATAGTATAAAGTCCATTCCACATGACTCAAAACTTATTGTAAAAAAATATTAATCATATAAAATTAAAACTGAATGACGTCCAAGTACTTATTGTATGAAAATAAAATTCATGACATATGGTCTATCCCACATGAATTTAAACTATTCAGAGTGGTACATACCATATGACCTTAAACTTCTTAGAGAAAATTATTTCATTCAACCTCAAATCATAAATTCCCCATGTAAGATCTCAATCTATAGAAAAGTTTTATTTCCTTGAGGATTTTATGGTTATGTATACACTATTTGATCTAAATGATATGGTTCACAAAACCCATGACATAAAATATCCCCTTTAATAAAATTACATGTGGATTGATTACTATTATCAAGGTATAAGTAGTGATGCTTGGATCTCCTATCTGAGTCCCAACTATAGATTCCATATCCATGAAAAACCCTACTCAGTAAATGAGACCTGCACCAACTCATGTCAGGTTTTCCCATGGTAGTGTATTAGGATGTGATTATTTCAATTTTCCTTGGTGTTGGGACCCCATTAAAATCAAGTTTCCTACTTTATTACACTAGAAAAACCATCTATCTCCCCAACGTGTATGAGGAAAATATATAGAGAGAAGTATCGTAGAAGAACTAAGGATGTATTGATTATTTAAATTTCAAGATCATTGGGACACCTAAAGGTCTTGACTCAAGTACAACTAAAAATACCATTAACTTTAACCCCTTAAAATATTTGGGCCCTATTATTCACATTGAGTTCACCATTCTATTTCTGATGTGCAAAGTGCCTGTGCATGTTTAGAGTCAGTATACACTTTCTTTCCAAAACATATAATGTTATTATATTAATCTTTTTTAAATTTTATTTTGGTCCCACCATATAGGATATAACTTTTATCTAATGGTGGCTGGCCCAATGCTTCAATGAGAGAAGGTACTAAAGATACTCATAGCACTCATCATACCTAATCATAACCAAACTCTTCACCATATATGGCATTTATCATAGCTTCCTATCCCACGATTCCCCTAGAGGTATTAGGGATATTCATAATGCTTATACTATCACCTCAATTTTCATTTGATCTTCCTCCTTATCTATCATTTTCATATTAGATGATAGCTCTCAATCCCCATCCATATTATCATTTTCCATATAATTATTTACCTAAAACTATATTTAATACTTCTACATTATATTCAGACTTTTATATCCATTGTACTTCATCTTCTAATCCAACGCCTTCAATTATCTCGAGCATACATTGAAACCCTTGACACTAAATAGTATACTGATCCTCTATAGCCTAGGTATCCATTAGAGGCCACTGATCATCCTATCTTAGGAATAGACATAAAACCCTAGTAAATTTTTTAACCACAATTTTTTTCATTGTAACATGTATTAATTTGATATTTTTCTTTCATTATCACAGTTGTACCTACCACTATTATAAAGTTTGGGTGGACTAGCATGCACAAAGTTTGGAACCACCAGAGACAAGTGATGTTTGAGTATAATGGAGAAAATCAAATTATTTATAAACTATGAGATGATATAATAGTTTTATGGAAACACATGATAAATATCGTTACATTATTCCCATTAAACAAGTCTCCTCGATTCAAATTTAAAATGAAAAAAGAGTACTGCATGGGCTCAAATATGATTGGGAAAATTTATAAAAATTAAATTTTATATTATTATTGTATTTATATGAATTAATATTTTATTAGTAGCTTTGATATAATTTTCCTGATGGTGAAGCAGTGAGGCTTTCATGAATAATAGAATTAGGTGAGATATGGAGAACATATAATCATGAGCTATATAATTGATTGAAAAAAATTTGGATTTTATTTAGAGTGTATACAAAACCTTGATGAATTCGTAATAACAATGTACTAAGAAATGCATACTTATTGGAAGAGTGTAGAGTTCAATGTATTATTCAAATTTAACATTTTTTGATTGAAACTGGTTATCATTTGTATTAATATTTAGTTTATTATCATTGAATTTGATTTTTCAAGAATTATAAAAAAGAAATAAAAAAACAAGGATAATATAAAGTATTTCAACACTTTGGGACAAACTACTATACCATAGCATGAGAGACATCAAGTAATTTTTATATATAAATTGAGTTAAATTAGGTTCCAATAGAAATGAAAAAGCTAAAACAAAACTACCACACCTAACATGACTCAAAATGAATAAAAAAATTGAACTGAATCAAATTAAACTATAAAGTAACATACCAAAAAATTTGGCATGAATTGGATATATTAAGGAATAACTGAATCATACCAAATCAAACTAATATAACTCATCCCAAATCAAATTAAAATGACATGATGTGATCCAAATATATATAAAACAACCAAAAAATAATTGAAATGAATCAAAAATAAATGAAATGAATCAAAATCAACTAACCTAACCCAACTTGAATCTAATTAAAATGAACTATACCATTCCATACCAAATGGAATGAAATAGAATTGAAGTAAAATAAATTAAATGAATATAAACTAACTTGAACTTACTCAAATTGAACAAAATAAAATAAATTCAAAATAAACCATAATTTATTTAAATTTTATGTGTAAATAATAAAAATATGACAATTTGTAAATTATTTATAGTTTGTAAATAGTTTTTAAATCAGTTTTAAACTGATAAAAAATTTAAATTTTTTATGAAACTTCTTGTAAACAATTTTTATTGATATTGTAAAATTTTTAACCAGAGATACAACACCCAAACTCTGAATTCAATATTACAAAAACAATACATACATACATATATATATGTATATATAAATGATAATTTTTAATCATCAAGACTCAAAATGAATGATATTTTAAATATTTATCATCCAAAACCACAACATCCTTTAGAATTCTAATCAAACTCGACAACCTAAATACCCAAAACCACAAATATAATCTTGATAATATATAATATAATCCCAATTATCTTTTAAAGATAAAATACACATGTTTCAACCCTAAATTACCATATTTAAATCCATATGACTATCAAACTATTCATTAATCAAAGAAGGTACCCCCTTTCCCTTTATACATCAAACATCCATAAAAATTGGATAAAGTCTAAAATAACCACCCAAAGAAAAGAACTCCTACCTAATTACATCCAATGAAACCATATATAATAGTTTCATCCTAAAAAAACCATTCCCAACATGATACCCAAAATCAACACTATTCTTCCACTTAAAATAAAATTCCTAAATTTTAGCTTTAAACCAAACACAACCTAACAAATCAATCATGCATAAAATTTAAAAAACTAAATAAAATCACAACTAATAGAAACATATAAAAAAATAATTTATTTCAAGATATCCCAGTGGAGAACCATAGAAACCATGGTTACAACCACACATACATCATCATATCACATAATTTATATTAATTGAACCAAAAAATAATTTTAAATAATATGAAATAAATTTTAAAATATAAATCCTATAAGAACATTTATTTTAAATTGAAATCATGTTTATTAAGTCACAAAATCAATTAAAATTACAAATTTTAGAAATGAAACCCATTTAAACTGAAAACCAAATATTCAAAATATTAGATATACATTTGATTTATCTCAAAAAAATCCCATAACACTACCCTTATACATATTACTTGAACGAAATCAAATCAAAAACTCATTATGAAACAATTATAACCCATAAATATTCTATTTTCATTACACAATACCCAAAAGATCAACTTTTTATAATAAACTCATAAGTAAATTAAATAATAAATACAAAATTATTGAATAATGTTTTCTTATATTCAATTTCATTTATTATAAGTGATATTGAACATAATAGGGTGTGTTCATTAGGTGAAATTGTTTTGATCAAGTAAAAATAAGAAATATGGGTGTACTATAAATGAACATACATAAGAAAATATTATAAGTTTTATTCTCTTGATTTCAAATTTTAATATATATTTTATAACTAAATATCTCATTTATAATTGTGAACATTGTGATTTAGAGGCCATTGATGATCAAGGGGATAATAAATTCTATCTATAAAATCATTTTTGAATTTTTTTTTGTGATGATAACCATGGGAGAGTCTGCTTTAAACTAGGAAGAGTATCATAACCACTAGTTATTAACCCAATTTAGGCTTCTCTAAAATATCTAGTAGCATTGCGTTGAAAGAGGCCCTTACACAAGAAGTAGAGGTCCCTATAGTGGAAGAAAAGTCAAAAATGTATCCATGTATGAGAAAGAATAATTAAAATGTAAAATAAGAAATTTATAAAAGCTATAGTGTATTTATGTCCATCACTTCCACTAGATACATCTATGGTTTTTGATACATGCATGTTGTTGATACAATCCTTATATAATGCACCTGATGAGGGAGATGCTAATCTTAGTGGTGGGTGAGGCAATGAAATACATAGTGGTGATGGAGATGAAGATATGGGAGGAAATGATACTAGTGAGGATGCTCATGATGATGGTGATGGAAATAATGGCCATGGCGGTACTAATGGTCATGATGAAGATATTGATCCCCTAAAATTTTGACTAGATATTTATTAAACAATTGTGTGGATGGTGTTTGATGGTGAAAAATGACTGTATATTTGTTTTTTAAAATTATGAATTAATTAAATATGAATTATACAATATACTTGTTGAATTAAATGTGTATTCTGACTAGTTGAAAATATAAATTTGTTTTTATTATATGATATATTATTTGAATGTTGCTTAGGGTTTTAGGGGAAAGATGGTTGGGAGTTGGATGTATTGGTAGCCTATACCAATAACTTACAAAATCCATTGGTTAATCCTAAATCCAAACCCCTATATACCAAAATTTTTATAAAAAACATTGGTATAGGGATATCCCCAGAACTAGTATACCAACAGTATTGGGAACTATTGGTATAATCTATACCAATGATTCCTAGGACTATAAAAATGGTTTAGAACCATTCATATAGATTCATTTTTAAGTAGTGTTCTATTGGTAATGAGACAAGAGAATGTATCTTGGTCTTAATCCTAGTAGGAGGCCCATATATAGTGCCAATATTATATCTTTTAATAACTACCAAATGATAGAGGACTATGAAGGTTGGGTCTTACACCTGGTAGGAGGCCCAAGATTTGTATGGTGGTATTGGGATTGAACTTTATAAGGCATCCTATGTATCCTAGTTAACATGAATCAAATCCCACATAGTTTAAGTCACAAAATTTAAAGTTCATATGTCAGGATTGGTCCATGCATTTTAACATCATGTTATAAGGATGTATGTGTCATAAAAGGGATGATAACTAGATACCAAGTTTGGATTAGGAATGGGAATCCCCTATGTGGATTCATCATGTATGTTAGTAATTATACAAGATAAGGTATGAACTCATGGGGGGTAAAGTATAGTGAGGAGGTGTTGGGGATTACACATTGGTAGCCTATAGGTGGATTTATCTTGTTTATTGGTAACTTGACAGGATAATACAAAGACTCATAAAGGATATAATCTAGAGAGGAAGATTTGGGGAATATGGATGGGAATAACATAAGTGGATTCTTCCTATCTATTAGTAACTATATAGGAGAAGTTATAGACTCACAATGGATATGTCTCAATGAGAATAGATGTAAACATCATGTCTATCATATCAGACTCATCCAATCAAGACAAGTTTTATCTTTAAGTATTGGCTATAGAAGCAGATATATGAGGGGATAATTGAGTCAATAACACCCAAATATTCACTAAAACCATGTGAACACCTTGAATAGAACACACAAAGTATGTGAATGAATCATTATTTTCTATCTCTTAGTGATAGTAGAAACAATGTCTATTCATTTAGGCCAGAGCATGTAGCTGTATATTTTATCTATTCATTAAAAATAACCTTATTAAGCTTACAAATATCAAGATACCTAAAGAGGAAGTTATGAGTTATACCTTGATTACTATCCCCAACACCAAAATTTGGGACATTTTATTAAAGAATGATTTGTTTTTAAGGATTGGATCCAAAATAATATAGTCCAAGGATTGAATGAATTAGAGAATCATGAAATGCCTAAAATGTAAACATGAGTCAATATCACCCCAACAGAAAAGAATCATGCCCAATATACCATGTCAGATGAATTAATTCTATATAGAATAAAGTCCACTCTGTATGACTCTAAATCACTTATAAATAGTTCTAGTCGTATGGCCTTAAAACTATATGACATTCAAGTCCTTTTCTCATGATGGTAAACTGCATGAAATACAGTCTACCCCATATGGATTTAAATTTATTATAGTGGTCCATACCATATTACCTTAAAATTCATAGAGGGTTTTATTACATATAACCACAAATCATAAATTCCCCCATGTAATATCTTGATCTACATGAGTGTTTTCTTTCCGTGAGAATTTAATGGTTATAATTTCACCATCCGACCTCAATGTCATGGTTCACTTAAACTATGATAGAAAATTACCCCTTTAATAGAACAACATGTGGCTTGATTTCCATTATCACGGGATATGTAGTGAAACCTGGATCTTCTATCTCAGGACTAGCTACAAATTCCATCTATAGGACAGACCCCACTCAGGTGATGAGACCTGTACTAGATCATGTCTTCTTTTCCCATAGAAGTGTATAATATGGGATTGTTTTAGGTCATCTAGGTATTGGGACCTCATTCACATCGAGTTTCCTCCATTGTCTCATCAAGAAAACCATCCATTTACCATCCATTCATGAGTCAAATATTTATAAATAAGTCTCATTCAAGAACCATGTGTAGATTAATTACTATTATTTCAAGATATATGGTGATGATCGAAGGTCTTGAATCAGGTATAGCCTATGTCCCACCAACTTTAACCCCCATAACAACATTTGGTCCATCTCATAAACATCGTGTTCACCATATATTTTAGATGTGAAATGTGAACAAGATTGTTTTGAGTTAGTGCAGTCATTCTTTCCAAAGGAAGGTAGTTTTTAGGAATTTAATAAAAACTCTTTAGATTGTGCATTGATAAAGAGGATGGGAGGTCAGACTCATCTCACCCCTTTTGGGGGGAATTATTTCCTATTATGAGAATCTATTATATATTTAAGATATTTTTGTGAATCCTTCCTGGTAATGATTCCAATTACCCTTAATAAATTAATTGATAGAAAACATGAATTTAAGAGGATACCCCGCATGGGAATTATATTTTCCCTCATTTTATCCATGTATTTAGTCACTCCATAATTTTAAGCTATATAGGTAGGCACTTTGAAGTTTATTTCCATCTAGAAAGGAATGGGGATCTTATGAAGGGATGTAGGTGGTGTTATGGAATTGGGATCAGGTCCATGGGAGGGGATTCCTATGTATCTCTATGAAGGGAATCAAAACTACCATAATTTAATGCCATTTAATGGGACATGTCATGCCATTTAAGGTTATGTGGTAAGGACCATAGTGGTTACTTTTAAGGTTGTGCATCCATGATTGCATCAAAATAGTTTCAATTCATATAGAGTATTCTAATAGGTGAAAGGGTCCTATAAATGGTTGGTGTAGGACATATGCATGAGTAGCCCTTTGTAGCCCATTCTGTCTATTGGTAATGTGATAGGAGAATGTGGTTGGGGATTTCACCTAGTGGGAGGCCTATATTTAGATAAAAATCTCCTATTTATTGATAACTAGATAAGGAATGAATAATAGAAAGGTTGGGGATGACACCTAGTAGGAGTCTCAATATATATATGAGGGTATTATGATTTAACCTTAGAGAGGCATCCTATATATTGAGGTCAGTAGGAATCAAATCCCACGTAGTTCGAGTTGTATAGTTTAAGGTTAAATGTTAGGACCAATCCATTTTGTTTAACATAGTACGGTAAGGAATTTTGTGTTGTGAAAGAGACAAAATCAAGGGATGGAGTAGGGATTACACATTGGGCTAATTTTTTTGGGTCCATCATGTCTATTGGTGACTAAAAAGGAGAAGTTATGGTTGGTTCATACATCCACTAGTAGTCCCTTATGTGTATGTACACCTCTTGTTGGTAACTAGACTAGGAAGATAGAATGAAATCCTTGGGAATATGGAATGGTGAGAATGCGTGTGGATCTTACACCTAATAGGAGGTCCACATCCTATATGGGAGAAAGCAGTATGCATCTTGTAACACCCCAATATTTCATAGTATGTTATTTCTTCAAAGTAATTCAATAACTTGCGCTACACGCAACACCGAGTTCGAGCGCACCACAACTTACCAAACTAGCCGTTCAAAAAACGGTTATGAATAGTATTAACTGAATTTTGAATCTTATATACTCTATATAATTTTAACACCCATATTATGTATTTCTTAGACATAATATGAGAACAAATTCAAATTTTCAGATAAAGGAAGTATTTTTCAAAAATGCAATTTTACCGCCTTTTAATGACTAACCCTTTTTTTAAATAAAATATTTTAAACTTTTATATATTAAATTTGAAAAAATAAACTTCTTCTTTAGAATTGGGACATAAAAATTTAGTTTCGATAAATTTTGGGTGTTTTTCTGATAACTTTCATATTTGGGTGAATAATGAAAAATTCTAAATTTTAATTGAAAACAACTTTTTTAATCAAAAGAATTTATAGTGTTAAATTATAAATTTTAATGGTTTGGAAGTATAATTAGATTATATTTTTATCATTTAATACAATTTGTGTCATTATAAATAATTTAACATTTAAATGTAACATAAACACATGTCAATCTTTTGATAGTTTTTACTTTTAAAAAAACCCGCTTTTTGGTTTTGACAACGAGAATTAATTTTAAATTAATAAATGAAACTTATATGTTTTTAATTTGGTAAAATAGACTTCATTTTTGAATTTGGAATATCAAAATTATCTTAGGGTGAATTTTTGGTATTTTTCTAAAAAATTTCAATTTTTTGATGAATAGTGAAAAACACTACGTTTTTATTTAAAATCGACTTTTTATTTAAATAATTATTTATTTTATTTAAATTTATTTAAATAAAAAACAGATAAATAATACCTATATTAGTTCAATTTAATTAATTGGATTCATTTTATAATAAAATTTTATGTAAAAAATTTTATTGAATTTTTTAACGTCATTTACCCACCTTCTAGGCATGTTAGAAAATTTGTATAAAACATAATTTTACCGCTTCTATGAGTTTAATTTCAAAAATATGAGAGAAAAAATTGAAATCAGTAAGTAAAATGTGATTCAATTTGATGAAAATAATTTTTGGTGAATAGTAACTTTTGACTTTTATTTACCATAGTTAAAAGTAAATAGGGTAATTAAAGGTAAAAATGATATTATAATTACCCTAACACATATCCTAATTCTATTGGATAAGTTTAATTCGACCAAAAACAACCTTATGAATAAAATATGATCCTTTATGTCCACTTGGATTAGATTAGTACATCTATTATTATTTTATTTAAAGAAGAGTTAAAAATGTAAAATTCAAAGTTTAATAACTAAACCATTTTTAATATAGGATTATACATAACATAAATTAGACTATAAATATTAATTAGAAAGATAAAAATATTTCATACATAATGGTATTTTATTTATAATTTTTAGACACTAAATAATTGAATTTATTTATGAGACAATAATGATGCAGTAATTACCTTATTAATGAAATATTAAAATAACTGATATTATAAATAGCCAAATAAATGTAAATTGAGACTTATGATGAATTAAACTAATTTTATAGGTTAATATGACATGTTAGGGTTTATTAGATAATTTGTTTTTGAAGTGATAAGGTTTTTATGACTTTCACAAAAACAAAACACCAAATAGTGTCAAAATTGATATAAATTAATTTTTAAAACAAATACTATATTATTGGTTGATATAATATTCCTAAAAATTTAAGGTTATTCCAAAGGTCTTAAATAATATTATATATGTCATTAATTAATCATTTGAGGTTCTTTTTTAAGTTTAGAGTAAGTTTATTAACCATATAGTGTAAGAATACAAGAAGACACGATAAATGTCAAACTATTTAACTAAGAGTTAAATCTAAAAGATATGGTTAATATGGTGACCTAAACCTGTATAAAACCTATTGGTTGAGAGTTTTTTGACCCATAACCACATTATCATCGAAATAAATCATTTTGGAGCCATTATAAAACGAAAATGATTTTATTATAAAATAATATTTCAAGCTTTTCCTAAAGTGACCCTCAACCCTCTTATAAAAGGGAACTTCCCCTTTTCTCAAATTCACACCTCCAAATACATTTTTCTCAGCCAAAACCTGCCCAAATATCTTCCAAAATTCCCTAAATTCAACATATAGTCCTTAATTTGATCATAAATTCAACCTAAGTAGCCCTTTTGATGAACTCAAAAGGAAACACCTGAAGAAAAGGTAATAATTTCACCACCCTCTTTCAAGTTATTTTCTTCTTCCACTTTCTCTTTATTTGTTATTTCCATAAAAAAATAATAACTCCATTTTCTTATACATACAGTGATGTTATTATAAATATGGTACAACCATATTCATTATTCTATCCATCCTATGAATGATAATGTCACCATGCGTGCATACGTACATCTTACCGTCTCCATGTCGTGGTGTAATTTGTTATTCAAAACTATGTTATTTGGATGAATATAATGATGAGTAATATGTATATAAATAATTAAAATAACATGATAATTTCTCTGTAAAATTAATATACCATCCAATTCCACACCTTTTAATCATTAAGGAAATGACATCGTCTCTCGTGTGTACGTACGACTTACCATCTCCACGACGCGATGAGATTCATTTCCACATTCACCATTCAATGATGATTATAAAAAAATATATTATTAATAAGTATGTAATATATGACATAATAATTCTAATGAATATATATATATATATATATCTGTATGTACTTACATATATTTTATTCACTTACTTCCATTCAATACGATATGAAAACAGAAACAACGTTTATGTGTACGTACGACCTACCATCTCCATAAATGGTATTTTCCATCTCATATATCTATCTAAAATAAATATTTATATTCTAAATATATATGATATATAAATAATGTGTTATATTTTGGAAGTATGTAGATCATGATCTAAATGATACGATCAAGAATAACAAGTTAAAACACGTATGATAAAGAAAGCGATTATTACCCAAAATGTTAATTTAATATGAAAATATTTATTAAATGGGTAGTATAAAGTCATAAATGAATCATGTATGATATAATAAATATGAATATGGTTATGGTATAATTTAATAACATACTATGGTTGTTTCGCACGGAATCCGGGGATGACCTCCTCGATAGGAGATTCAAACGTTCCGATCGGTTTCTAACGGGTTTGTTCGTAGAACCGGAAACATCCAATGATTCCACATCCGTTTGGACCTACTTTCCAAAGGCAGGAGCTCATTAGCTTGTGGACTAATGAGGCTTAGGAATTTGCATTGGTCGAGAGGATGGGAGGTCGGACTCATCACACCTTTTTGAGGGGAATTATTGTCTACTCCGGGACTCTCTTTATAGATTTAAGTTATATTCGTGAATCCTTATTACATTACCAAGTATAAAATGTGCTTTCCTTTAGTTTTAACAATCAATGATTAAATATGGAAGAAATTTAGAGAATCTTTTATATGTATTCGAGGTTCTTCATCAATAGAGAATCATCTATATCTGTTTAGAGATTCTTGGTCAATGGTATCCTTCAAAACATTTATATAAAAGTCTCTTGGTCATTATGATGACCAGACTGGTTTTAAATCCACTCAGTGGGGAACTTGAAGTTTGTCGTCATTCAGAAGGAGAAAGATTATTTCAAAGTTGGGATCGAACCCATAAATGGGCTACCTACGTATCCTTTGTTTTGGAAAAGGAATCAGAACCCACGTAGTTCGAGTTATGGAGTATGATGTTTATGATTGATGGCTCAAAGATGAATGTCATAATTACTTTTACACTCTAAGCTCACGTGAGTCATGCTCGGTGTGAGAAACAAGAGGTATTGGTAAAAATTTAGACAATTGTGCCATGAAAGATGCAATCATAAGAATTTGTTTGGGGCTTATGTATGGATGACTGCCCAGATAGATGAAGGTTTAGGATTTACTTTTAGGGAGAAAATCCATGAACAGGGTCCATAAAGTTATATGTGCTTCATGGAGATTTGAATACTCTAATCTTGGGGCTTACTCCTAAGGAGGATGCCCAAGTTAGGAGGGGACTTATGATTGGGTTTTACTCCTGAAACGGAAACCCAAATCAAAGGTAAATTATGACTGGTTAAGATAAATTTAAGGGAACTTGGGGCTTATTCCTAAAAAGGAGACCCAAGGTTAAGGGACTTGGGGCTTACTCCTGAAAAGGAAGCCCAAAATTATGACTGAGTCTTATTCCTGAAAAAGGAGACTCAGGTTAGGGATTAAGGTTTGGGGCTTATTCCTGAGGAGGATGCCCAGATTAAAGGTTTTATCACTGGGGATTATTCCTGAAAAGGAGACCCAGGTTAAGATTCTCTCATCTTAAAGGATGAGGTTGAATGAATGAACTCTCCGTATTTTAGTGACATAAGGATATTTAAATCACTAGACTTTGAGAGAGATTCCACAGAATTCCTTTCAGATAAGAAAGTCAAATCAAGAAATCATGCCATAAATGGATTTGAAGAGTGTCTTGAAGACTGAATCTTGAAAAGGAAAGGTGAAATGGCTTAAGAGGGGTAAAAATGGGCAAGATGGGCACCCAAAAAGATAGGGGCGCGCAAGTCTTTCAAGGCGCGCAAGTCTTCCGTGGGCGCGCAAGTATTAGTCGCGCAGGTATACCTGCGTGACACATAGTGTACTTGCGCGATTTTCAACCAGCATTGAAATACTTGACCGACTCTTTTTTAAACCCTTTAGAATTTTCTTGAGTTTCTTCCAAAAAAGCGACGCGCAAGTTATATTGAAGGAAATAAGTCGGCGCGCAAGTGTTTGATAAGTTTCAACACTTAGGCCTTCCTTCTTCTCTTTAGATCTTCCGTTCTAGGTAAGAAATTACCTTAGAAGTGTTCCGGAAGCTTTGAGAAGAGACTTGGGCGTCGGGAGCTTCAATCCGAGTTTCTGGAAAAATATCCTCTCGAATGGGGGGCCCACAGGGTCTATTTATAGGCAAAAGAAGACCCCGGGCGGTTACCGGGCGGTTACCAATTAGGTCGCGCAAGTCACCTGCGCGACCAAGGTGGCCGCACAAGTACACTTGCGCGCCAGTTAGATAACTTGCGCGGTGATGTTGCTGTTGATCCTTTCTTCCTTCCTTTGTTGATTTTTAATTTTTTCTTCAAAGGCTGAATCACTTTGAGCTCAGATATTCCCTTTTCCGATCTTTAGATTCTGTGATGAAAGGAGCGTCAACAAAAGTCCCCCCTCAGAGTTGGATCCGGAGAGAAATGAGGATTTGACTCTGAGGAAATCGAATCCCTTCAAAGGAAAAGGGAGGGCGCGCAAGTCTTTCAGTGCGCAGAGGGCGGCGCGCAAGTCTGCGTCGCGCAGGCCTTAAGCGTTCTGGGTGTGGCGCGCAGGTAGGCTTCCTGGCCTATAAATACACTGCCTCACCTCCATACAAGTATTTGGATTTCCGGATTTCTCGAGCTCTCGCCGCGCAAGTCTTCCTCGCCGCGCAAGTCTCTTGTTTTCACTGTTTCCTCGCTGCCGCGCTACTCTCAAGGTAATAGGGCTTGCGCGGTAATACTTGCGCGACAAAAACTTGCGCGGCACATGTATTACTTGCTCGACATCTCCATAATTGCGCGCCTTAATGCCTTAGCCATTTTTTTTTCAAATTCTTTCACAAATTTTATGAAAAAATAAAACCCATTTAAGAGTTTAATTTATTCAACTCCTGTGCAGATTCAATGGCTCTTAGACCTGGATTAATTGATGAACTGGCTAGCAAGCAGATAGATGATATGATGGATATCATTGGCCCTGATTACTATACTGTCAAAGATAGTACTCTTCCAGATTTGGCTAAGTATCTGAAGAAATATCATCGCAACTTTCCTCACTGCACTTATCTACCTTTGTATGGTCATGGTCATCTGCAAGAAGTCATTATTCCAGAAGTAAAGAATTATCTTCCATTTTCATGGTTTCAGAATTATACCAATTTTGCTTCAGCAAATATCTCAGGTGGAGGAGTATTTCAAACTGCTGGAACAGTGGAGAAGGCTTATGTGATGCATCATAGCCCTTGCACACTAGATCTGAAAAAACATACACCTGAGCTTCAACCACATTGTCATCCTTCAATCTTCCGAAATGCTCAGATGGATCAATCCAAAGGCTGGAAGAAAAGTTGGGATTTCCGTCCTGGGGGAGGTGTGAAGCCAACTTGGATGTGGGCATACTGGGTGCGACAGACTTGCGCAGAGTTTATTGAGGATCTGAAGAGAGCTGCAATATATGAGGCTGTTTGGGTTGGGAAAACATATATTTACAGACATGATAACTTCATGCCAGAGATACTCAGCCACTGGAGCCCAGCGACTAATTCTTTCCATTTGACTCATGGAGAAGTAGGTATCAGTTTGTGGGATGTCCACAAGATTTCAGGAGCTCCAATCTTGGGCTATATGTATGATGAATTCATTCCTCCCAAGGTGACTTGGAATGATCCAGAGAAGACTCCTGCTTTGGCTCGAGAATTATTTAAAATCTTTCACAGGTTCAAGAGTTCAGAGACCTCATTAACTCATTTTAGAAAAGATATCCATCCGGAAGAATGGATGAATGTGTTTCTTACTGAGAAGAAAGGGATGGAGCCAAAAGAAAAAGGATCCAAGAAAAAGAAATCCAAGGATACCCGGCCCAGACATCCTACCACTTGTCCAAAACCTGAGAAGAGAGGAGCTCCTGGCACATTCTGGCCAACTCTAGAAGTAGGAGAGTTTGAAAAATGGGGATATGAAGTGAATCAAAGAATTCCAAAGAAAACTCGTCTGGCGGGTTTCTTGGCAATGTGACTCAGAGTTTATCTCTTGCCGGTCAGGGATTCGAAGGGAGGCGTTAGGCCAGGGACCTTCGTCATTGCGGCCAAGTTGGCTGAGGGAAAAATGGTTGGGTTAGCTACCCCCATTTTAGAAAAGATTCACAGGAGTTTACTTCACGTCTTCCAGGGTAAATCTCCTTTAAGAATAGTGGGACCATTCTAGGTTTTGTGGGGATGGATCGCCACTCATTTCAGGACTTACAATATACAGAATGGATTACAAATCCCTGGAAGCTCTTTCAGACCGTCAGTGCAAGCATTCTCTGGAATTTCTCCATTAGATGTTAATGGTTATGATATGAAAGTAAGACTAAGCATGTATAAGGAATTCAACTTCTTTCCTTATGGAAGTCCGCCATCCGGGAGGTTTGTTGATGATGGGACAGCCCATTTGGATTTGAGGGCATACATGCTAGCTTGCAGGGATGGCGTGTTAGTAGCCAGGATTGATGGAGAAATCATATGTGAGGCCTATGCTCCATATAGATTTGCACGCCAATTCAAATGCTTGCAACAGATTGTTGTATCCCCTCCAGTACATGTCAGGTTAGAGCAACATCCGATGGTTGCTCGACAACTATGGTTGCTGACATCAAGAGAGAAGACTGGGGCAGTATTTGATCTACCAGTTGAAAAAGCGGCACATTATCTGACTACATTTTATGCCGAACACTGGATAGCATCATACCCTAAAGGGATATTGAATCACCCAGTATATCAAGTGGTAAAGAGGAAGAGGACAGTAGAGAAAGAAACCCTTCCTCATGAAGGTGACACTTCTCCACCTGAAATAGGTTCAACAGACTCCTCTTCTAGAACTGATTCATCGGATTATCATGATGGGGATGATGAGGCACAACCGGCAGCAAAGCGGTTTCGTGCCCGATATAATCCTCTGGCCAGAGTTAAAAGACCCTCTCCATCAACTCCTGGTGAGTTATTTCATTGTAGAAATTTCAATCACTGCTACTTTATAAAGTAATAAGTCTTACATTCTTATTCTCTATTTGTAGTTGCAGGAGTTGGGAAGAGATTAAAATCAAAAATTGTAGGACCTTCCTCACAGCCTTTATATCTAAGACCAGAGGCTGTTCAGCTATGGCAGAGCTTATACTGTGATACTGAGACCGCCTGGCTGGATTTGTGTGAGGGCCTACAACTTCCTGGAATAGGAAATCTTGTAGCTTCTAAAGACCTTCAATACGGAGATAACCCCAATGAAGTGCGAGCTTACCTCATAGAGTTGGAAATTCTTATATATGCCACTGATAATTCGGTTCCTATCACCAGGCGGGTGAAGGAAATGATTGATCGTGGCACCACTGAGGGGGCTGGTGGTTCTGGAGATGAGGAATGGCAAGAGTACGTGGCTTCTGAAGATGTAAGTTTTCTTTCCTTATTTTCATTGCAACTTGATTTTAGTTGAAACTTTGTTACTTAAGGAAGTTATTTTCTTCATCTTGCAGCTTGCAAAGAAAGGAACCGGGGTTCCTTCGCCACAATATAGCCCTGGTGGTACTGCTATCGGGGCTGCTGCTGATTCTCCTCGCGAACCAGGCGAGATATCTCCAGGCCAGCAGGCCATGAATGAGGCACTGGACATAGCCTTTCATTCTCCAATCCAAGTGCCAATAAGGGAGACTACTGATACTCCGAAAAAACAAAAGAAGCAAAGGCAACGAAGGAGGAAATCCATAGCTAAACGTTTCATTAGCAGTGGTAAGTCCTTCGAACAATCATGAGTTTATACCCATAATCATATGGTTACTCATATTTCTGAGGATTGCAGGGGCTTCTTCAATTTCCCCCTTGAGGGAAGGGACTGACCCTCCTTCAAAGGTCATGGAAGGTGTTGTAGAACAATCACATACCCAGGCTGACTTGGTTGCTCCTGGAGAAGAGCTACAATCCATTCCCAGTATCCCTCCTACTATTGAAGATGCTGTCCAGGGTCAGGGGTTGCAGGACATAAGTCGGCAAGAAGACGTAGCAAATGCTCCCACTGGTGAGACTAACCAAGATTCTGAAGTATCATTGGATGAAATGATAAATCAAGGAATGACTTTTGAAGAATTTTATGATCATGCTAAGTTGTCATATGATTTAGAAGACCTTGGGCGTGAGTGCTACCCTTCGCCCAAATTTTTTTAAAAAAAAATATACTTCTAACCATGATGGAAAATAATATGCAGTTTCTTCCGTAGAAGCCGTTGAACTGCCAATGCCCGAAGAGGGTGTGGACACTGATGTCAACCTTATCATTGCAGAAACATTAGCTCAAGTAGAGCTAAATCCAATAAACTCTCCTAAGACCCATCTTAAAAATCCTGTTGAAACTGGGAAAGATGGGGAGAAGTCTTCTCAGGTTGCTGAACCACCATTGGGTAAGGGATAACAATATTTGTGATTGTACTTTATTCGCAAGACAATCTATTCTTTTTTTATCCTTTGAAGCTGACTAAACCTTTCAATTAATCATGCAGGACCATCAACTGCAATGACTAGATCCGAAGATGAGGCCTCAACCTCTGCCCCAACGGGAATTGAAAGTGAAGAAGCACAAGTCAGGGGGGAAAGAGCAGGACAAGGCACCTCCCTAAGCGCGCTAATTCCAGATTACATACCCCCTTCTGACGATGATATTGAATCAGATCCAGATATGCTTAAAGCATTCAGCTTTTCACGACGTAAGGCATGGAATAACATATGGAACATCATATCTGGGGTGCCTTTAGAAGAGCTACCATCAAAAATTTCTCGATTGTCATCCCAATTTGTTATACTGGGACTTGGTGGGTTTGGGTATGAAAAGATCCATGCTGCGGTGAAACAGATCATTTTCAGGAGGGAGCAAGTGCAGACAAGTCGCGAAGATTTGACCAGAGTGAAATTGTCAGTCAACATAGGTTAATTTGAGGCTGCGATATCCCAGGCTGAAGCTAATTATGCTGTCAAGATGAAGGATCTGAAGCAAAAAATCAAAGAAAAGGTCGTCCAGCAGGTGCAACTCCAGCAACAGTTAGATGCTGTTACTGGGGAACTTGATCATCTTAATAAATCATTGGATGAAACTCATATGAATGGCATGAAATCCATTGAAGATGCTAAGAAGGAACTTCCTGAAAAGAGTGAAGCTGGTCAAGTGCACGAGCTTCAAGTAACTGCTGATAAGGCTCAGGATGCTATACATCAAATGAAGACTTATGTTGACAATATTCTGTAATTCTTGAAAGAGAGAAGAGACTCCAGTCTGTGGATGTCCTTCTAACTCTTGTGTATCAATGAAAAAACACTTTTGTCTTCAATCATTTGTACCTGCATTCTTCCATTACCTGCTTCAAATTTACTTAATCCAATGGGCTTAGTAATCATAGTTTGATTTTTACTAGGATTATTACAAATAACCCTACAAACTTTGAATCTTTTAACTGCTCAATATTACCTAAATCATACAAAAAATGTATATTTAGTGAGCTGGAACTTGACTTTTATTCAGAGTTCCTTTGTCTTTTGTGTGGGCAGTTTAAAGTCATGCACGCCGGACATAAAGGGGCTAATGTTTAAGGTCGAAATAGCTTTGACCGAAAATGGATTAAAAATGGATTCAATTCCTTGACAATTTATCTGAAAACATATTAACATACTCAAGTATGTGGGAAAAAATGTAAACTATGGCTTAAGAATATTTGAATCTGAGGAATGATATGAAAAAAGAGCTAAAAGGCATTAGAGGAAGTAGTTTCCAAGAATGAAGTTACTATTATTTAACAAAACCCGTTAGGGGGTTGAAATATGCAGGGCCACCTATGGGCATTGGCTGCATGGTCAAATAAATAGAATCTTTTGGCTGACAAGTCTGTTATGTGGACTGTTTATGCAAGGCCACCTATGGGCACGTGCTGCATAGTCAGGCAAAAGAACTCCCAGAAATTTACTTTCCTAGTGCTAAAATCCAGTGAAAGTTTATGGAGATTCAAATTTTCTAAAGCATAGAGTTTGTTGTATGGAAAGAGGTACTTGAATATGGAGAAGATATTTCCGAACAAGAACATCGAAGAACTGGATGAATATCACTCCTACGAAGGTCTGACCCAAACGTAGGGAAGAAGAATAAACCATAGACTTGAATACTTTCAGATCATGAAAAAGGATATGGGACAAATATGTTAAGGATGGCTATTTTTTGCGGATCCCTGCATATTGTCGTTTAAGACAAATAAGGACAAAAGAGGAATTCTTCCCAAGAATGAAGTTACTATTATTTAACAAAACCCTCTAGGGGGTTGAAATATGCAGGGCCACCTATGGGCATTGGTTGCATGGTCAAATGAATAACATCTTTTGGCTGACAAGTCTATTATGTGGACTGTTTATTCAAGGCCACCTATGGGCACGTGCTGCATAGTCAGGCAAAAGAATTCTCAGAAGTTTGACATTTTTGTGACTAGAAGTCATGAAAAGGGTTATGAAGATCTGAAAATATTTAAGGTTAGGATTATAACACATAAATATGGGTATTGTCCAATGTATATAGAGATACATAGGTCAATGAAAACCATAATCATGTTGTGGCTGGGTCCTGAATTGAAACTTGGACTTCACTACGAATCTCATAAGAATGAGAATCAAGCCATACGTAGTTCTTGAAATGCAGTTTAACGTCGTGCAGGACGAAAGTATGAGTGATCTTAGTTTAGGGTCATAGAATTCGGACCATAATAATGAATACACAATGTGTGTTTTCATGAGGACTTTTCAGCCAAGGGACTGAAAGTAAAATTTGGAGTTAGGCCCAAAAGACTTGGGACTGGATTCGGGGGACACTCGAATGTTCCTACGTATCCCATAAGGATGGGAATCAAGTCCACGTAGTTCTAGAACTACCCTTTGTACAAATTTGGTTTGTACATGTGAAGGGTGAAAGGGGACTTTAGTGCAATGATGGTTTAACCTGAGATAAAAAGTTTAGGCATTACCATATATGCACGTAGTCTTTTGAAAATGAAACATGATTTTTAAAAAAATCAATGTCAATAATGGTTCCTTCTCAAATGAGGAAATCAAAGAATATTGTAGTTTATTGTCGTACCGTAAAAAAGTGTTGTATAGTTTAATGTCATATAACAAGGACGAAAGTGAATCAATGTAAAGATATTGATTCCAGGGGGGGGTTTCACAAATCAACATCATATGAGGTTGTGGTGAACCGATGTGAAGAGATTGTTTTTGGGCTTGAACCCTGGGAGGTTGCCTACATACCCAGCCTGGAGGGCGAGGATCAAAGTCCGTGTAGTTCAATTAAAGAATGAATTAATGATCAAGTTGTTCTTGTAGACAATGATCTAATAAAAAAAATTGTTGGGACTTACACATGGTTAGTGGCCCAAAGGGAATGTTATGGTTTATGTTCACTCTAAGCTCATGTGAGTCATACTCGGTGTGAGAAACAAGAGGTAATAACAACCTTAACG
This sequence comes from Viscum album, assembly GCA_963277665.1. NCBI lineage: Eukaryota > Viridiplantae > Streptophyta > Magnoliopsida > Santalales > Viscaceae > Viscum > Viscum album. The sequence goes on from OY728145.1 coordinate 862,968,084, forward strand.
ATGCACAGTTTAATGTCATGTAGGACATAAAAAAGGGACTATGCAGTTTAAAGTCTTGCAGTTAGGACTATTGGTGCTGCACAGTTTAGTGTCATATAGCAGGGACAAAATACAGTTTAATGTCATGTAGGACCTATCAAGGATTTTCTGTACAGTTTAGCGTCATGTAGTTAGGACGATGGGGATAAAATAGTTTAACGTCATATTGGACGAAAGGGGGACTGTGCAGTTTAATGTCATGCCGTAAGGACAAAATAACACACCATTTATGTCATATTGGACGAAAGTGTGAATAGTTTAAGGTCATATGCATGGACCGTGGATGGTGCAGTTTAATGTCATGCTGGACCTTTGATGATTATATAATTTAACGTCTTTTCGGACGTGAGGGACTTTTATACAGTTTAGCGTCATGTAGTTTAGGACGTCACAGTTTAACATCTTGCTGGACATAAGGGATTTGCAAATAGTTTATGGTCATATACATGGACCAGGGATGATGCAGTTTAAGGTTATGCTGGACGGTTTAGGGAACTTTTTCACAATTTAATGTCGTGTGGGACGAAGTTGCAGTTTAAAGTCATACTGGACCATTGCTATATAGTTTAACGTCATATAGCAAGGAAGAACTGGTGCTGTACAGTTTAAAGCCATGTATCTAGGACTAAGGTGAACCAATATGAGGATATCAGTTCTGGGTACTTTTTACAGTTTAACGTCATGATGGATGATGAAAGTGCCACACAGTTTAATGTCATGTTGCTAGGACACAATATAGTTTAATGTCATCTCGGACAAAATATAGGATCTTCTGTACAGTTTAATGTCATGTAGATAGGACATCATAGTTTAACGTCTTGCTGGACATAGTTATAGGATCTAATGTGATTGTTTTGGATCTGGGAACAATATTTTGTGTTTATACAAAATACTTCTTCAGAAATCTGGCATTAGTTGGAGTCGTGATGTGTTATCCATCCATTGAGATCAGAGAATACGCTCCATTGGAGTATACCTTATGTATTGAATAAGGTCCTTCCCATTTTGGTTCATGCTTGGGAGGCTTCTTTCCTGGTATCATTGGTGCTCTGAGAACCAATACCAATTCTCCCTGAATGAATGAACGAAGACGAACTTTTTTGTTAAAAGCTCGTGCTATCCGATTCTGATAGATTTCCAAGTGGTGCAAAGTGCACAATATTTTCTCATCTAACTGTTCCAATTCATTCAACCGCTTTTGGGATTGCTCATCTGTTGATAACTGATCACAAATGGCTATTCTGAGTGAGGGAAATTGAACTTCAATTGGCAAGACTGCTTCTGTTCCATATACCAATGAATATGGAGTAGACCGCGTTGCATTACGAGTGGTAGTCCGATAAGCCCATAAAGAATGAAAGAGTTTATCAGGCCATGACCTCTTATCTTTATCCACCATCTTTTGCAGTATATTTGAAAGAGTCTTGTTGAAGGCCTCTATCTGGCCATTAGCCGCTGCATGATATCGAGATGAATGGTTGGACTTAATGTTGTATTCTTGATACATTTTCTTTACCTCAGAAGAACAGAAATTGGTGCCGTTGTCCGTCAATATGGTATGAGGGACACCAAATCTAGTAATGATGTTAGACTTGATGAAGCTAACAATGCATTTAGAACTGACTTCTTTGAGAGGTACTGCCTCTGCCCATTTGGAAAAGAAATCAGTAGCAGTAAGAATGTACTTAAACTGCTTGGTCGTAGCTGAAGGGTAAGGTCCCACCACATCCATTCCCCATGTGGAAAATGGACATGATTATTTATCTTTATGAAGCAACTCTGGAGGTTGATGAATGAAGTTGGCATATACTTGGCATGAATGACACTTCTTTGTGAAATTAACACAATCTTGTATCATTGAAGGCCAGAAGTATCCAAGCCTTCGAATTTGATCTGACAGTCTATGTCCAGACTGGTGGGCACCACAGACTCCTGCATGCACTTCTTTTATGACAGCCATTGTCTCTTCACCATCAATACATCTGAAGAGAAATCCATCAAAACCACATTTGTAGAGAATTTTCTCGAGGTGGTTTGGACCATCATAAAGAGTAAAATTGACCACACGTCGCCGAATTTGTTCTTTCTCGGCTCTATCAGGTGGAAGTGTTCCATTTTGAAGGTATTCCTTTATAGGTGACATCCATCCTGTAGTATGACCATACGGTTCAGGAATGGGACTAATTTCATTAATTTCCTCTGTTCTTACTTGAACATAAGGTGAAATTGCACGACTGTGGGTAATATAGATGGTTGTCTCATCCCGATTTGGATCTGCTAAAGCTGTGGCTATATTAGCCAGTGCATCAGCTTGAGAATTTTGTGATCTTGGGACATAAGAAAATGTCGGTTCTGAAGGGAATTCCGACATTAACTCTCTGACGTAATCATATAAAGGGATTAATTCTTCTTTTCTGATGGCATAATCCCCATTGACTTGTTTGATTACCAGGTCTGAATCACCTTTCACCTTTAAGTGATTCACTTGTGCTTGAAGCGCTAACTCCAAGCCTGTAATGAGAGCTTGGTATTCAGCTTCATTATTGGTACCACCTTCCCACAACAAAAAGGAATAAGTTAACACTGCCTTATCTGGAGAAATGAGCACAATTCCTAAACCAACTTTGTTGAATTTAGGATTTTCCATTTTCTTCCCTGTTGGACTTCTAGAAGCACCATCAAAATACATTTCCCATGTTTGAGGACTCTCTTGAATAGAGAAAACTTACTCATCAGGGAGTTCGATATCTGAATACGTGTCTTCCACTGAAGGATGTTCATCCAGGAAATCAGCCAGAGCTTGGCCCTTAATTATCTTTTGAGACACATACTGAATGTCGAACTGCTGTAGAATAACCGCCCATCTTGCCAGACGTCCTGTAAGCATTGGACGACTAAGGATGAATTTGAGCGGATTATTACGAGATACCAATTGGACCTCATGATGTTGCAGGTAGTGTCTCAGTTTCTGAACTGCAAAGATTAATGCTAGGAAGCACTTTTCAATACTTGAATACTGGGTTTCTGCTTCAAGCATAGTTCTACTAAGATAGTAGAGACTATTTTCATTCCCAGCATCATTCTTTTGAGCGAGAAAGGCACCCAATGATCGCTCTAAAGCTGTCACGTAGAAGATAAGAGGTCTACCCTCAACAGGTGGCATAAGTACTGGTGGACTCAAGAGGTATTTCTTGAGAACATCAAATGCTTCTTGACATTCTTCAGTCCACTGGTAAGTGACTCCTTTCTTCAATAATTTGGTAAAGGGTAAACTTTTGCCTGCCAAATTGGCGATGAAACGCCGAATATAGGCTAAGTGTCCTTGAAGTCCTCTTAATTCTTTCAAATTCTGAGGAGGTGACATACCAAGGATTGATTTGGTCTTCTCAGGATCGACTTCAATACCACGATGGCGTACAACAAAGCCGAGGAATTTTCCTGAGGTTACCCCAAAAGCACATTTTAAGGGGTTCATCTTCAAATTATGTTGTCGAAGCTTGTGGAATACGACTTCCAAATCAGCCAAGTGATCAAAACGTTGTTTGGATTTAACCACCAAATCATCTACATAGCATTCAACAAACTTCCCTAGAAAAGGTTTGAAGATACGATGCATGGCGCGTTGATATGTTGCACCTGCATTCTTTAAACCAAAGGGCATCACCCGGTAACAAAACACACCTTGAGGAGCTCTGAAGGCTGTATATTCCTCATCTTCTGGGTCCATTTGGATCTGATTATATCCAGAATATCCATCCATGAAAGAAAGTACTTCATAGCCAGCCATCTCATCAATTAAGAGTTCTGTAATCGGAACTGGGAAATCATCTTTAGGACAATACCGATTAAGATCTCTAAAATCGATGCAAACCCTAATTTGTCCGTTCTTCTTCTTTACAGGGACAATATTAGCCAACCACTTGGGATATTGAAATTCTCTGACGAAGTTAGCTTTGATAAGCTTATCCACTTCAGCCTCGATTTTGGAAGCATAGGTTGGGTGTGTTCTTCTCGCGGCTTGCTTGAATCCTCGATGTTCTTTTGGCAAACCCAAATGATGGGTGGCAACATCAGGATCAAGGCCAGGCATCTCTGTATAATTCCAAGCAAAAATATCTTTATTTTGATTTAGAAAAGAAATATACATCTCTTGCTCTTCAAGGGTCATGGCCGCACTAATTAAAGTGGGGCGTGGATCTTTCTCTGTACCCAGATTTACTTTTCTGAGTTCATCCACAGTGGTAGAGATACCCTCTTCAAATGCTGGAGGAGCATCTCTAAGATCTTCCTCTTCCTCTTCATCATGTGTTATTTCTTCCGTTTCTACTTGCAAAGTAGATGAAAAAATGAAATTCTCATGATCATAAGAGATGTCAAAATTTTCACATTTTGAAGAAGAAGCTTCCATTTCCGACCCTATTGATGATAAAGGGTCTTCTTTGGGAAATAAAGAGGAGATGATGGATTGAGAATCGACATCAATATTCACCTCTGGTGTTGCTATAACTTCTTCTGGCCTGATTAGCGAAGTATAGACTTGTTGGATTTCAGCAGATGAAATGAAAACGTCACCACTTATGCTTTCATCACTGCTTGGTAAGTTACCAATTTCTCCCATGTTGTCTGGCTCGATTACCGTAATTGACATTATGGATCTTTCCATAAGATTATTTTGATTTGGGCCTATTTTGTCAATTTGACTGATAGGTAACACATAATCTGTACTCACATGTGAAAATGGATTTATTGGAATTTTTTCCAAACCATATGGAGCATTAACTTTGGTAATTTCCTTCATTGTAGATTTTTCTCTTCCCTTCATGTGATAAAATTCCGCCTCAATGTATTGAGACTCACATGTCTTGAACGGGGCCTTATCACCATACAATGTTCCAACTTGACCATCGAAACAGTATTTGAGACATTGATGGTATGATGACGGAATAACTGCATGCTGATGTAGCCAGGGTCTTCCAAGCAAGATATTGAAAGCTGAGTCTTGATCAACAATCATGAAATCCGAATTGGAAACAAGATCTCCAAACTGAGTTCTGAGCGTAACTTCTCCCAGTGGTTCTTGTTCATTTTTATCATATCCTTGCAACATCATGGTAGAAGGAGATAAATCAGATTCCGTGAGGCCCAATCGACGAAGTGTGCGAATGGGCATGAGGTTGACTCCTGAACCATTGTCAATGAAAGCTCTTCGAACATCTATACCATTGACTTTTCCAGATAAGTACAAAGGTTTTATGTGCCCATGCACAACATCATCTTCATCTTTATCAGTAAAAGATATCACTGCATGGCATTCTGCAGGATTATTCTCTATGTGATAGATTTCAGCTGCAGCAATTTCAGCTTCAAACTCCTGAGGACTTGACAAAGCTTCGATGAGTGCTTCCCGAAGATCTCTTGACAGATTCAAAGCATCCAAAATTGATAACTTGGCTGGTACTTGGGCCAAGTTTTTCAATATATCATACTTTTGATCTAGAGGTCTGCGTTTCCCAATAGGAATATGCGGTTTAGCAGGTACCTTGGAAGCAGATGCTTTGGAAGCTGATGCATCTTGTATTGAAGTTGGCAACATCCTTGGTTTTGGAAAATTAGACTGATTAGATCCATTTACTTGCTGAGATAAAGAAGATGGAACTTTTAATCGGTCTTCCAAAATAACTGTGCCGAAACTGAGTTATCCATTGGCAGAAGAACTTGCTTGTTCTTTTTGAGCTCGCTGAAGGGCTCTACCACGAGTTTCTGCTGCATATACAGTGCTAGCAGGGGTAGAATTAGAGTAGTGGCTTCGGAAAGATCCAAGTATTCCCCTATATCCTGAACCTCTATAACTTCCTCGGGTTCCCTTATTTGATACAGGGAATTTGGGCTCATCAAGACTGGAATATGAATCTGTTAATTGAATCATATTAACAGAACCAAAGATTAACTCTTCGTCTGATAAAGACTCTGCCTGGTTAGCCTGTTTAGGCTGTGCCGTTTGGTGGGACGGTGCCCGTGGCTTTGAAGTAGATGGAATGAAATCTTCCAGAGTCAAAGACAATTTAGGCTTTGATACATACTCATCTTCTCCTGATTCCTCTTTCTTCTTTGAATTGAGCTACCCTTTTGAGGATTTGTCTTTTGATGGAGGCTTTACTGCAGCTTTTGTAGGAGACACAATTGGCTTCTTCAATTTTGTTCTCAAAATGGAATGGGTCCGATTGATTGTCTTTCTAACCATCCAATCATCATATTTTTTCACAGTTTTGCTTTTGACTTCCTGCCACTCGCCTCCTTCCTCTGGATCTATAGCGGTAATACACGCTACATGAGCTGAAGAACCCTTCAATTTGACTTGTCCCAAGTCGACCATCTTTTGCAGGAGGTCTTTAAAGACAAAACACTCCTGGATGGGATGACCCAACATTTGATGAAAGGGACAATAATTGGGACGGTCTTCATCTCCTTCCTTGTTTGGCCTCTTCGGCACTGGTAATTGAACCAAATTATTTTCCAGAGCTGAAATAAAGTAACCAGGAACTTGCTCACTTCAGAAAGAGTATGTTTTACTCTTCATATCCTCAAATTGTTTTCGTCGTTGATCTTTTTGATCATTTGGACGAAACAGCCTTTGTTGTTGGCGTTCAGGAGGTGGATCCCTTCGAGAAGATGAAGGTTTTGAAGTAGAAATAGGTACAGGTGCCTGTTTAAGCATAACTGTAGCAGTTTCTGCTTTACCCATTCTTCTTCCTGGAGCTGATGGAATTACACGAGATTTAACCTTAGCCTGTATAAGGGAATCTTCAATCTGTTGAGCGATTGAAGTAAGGTCTCGAAACCCTCCTGTGTATTTCACAGGGATCAATGGCATGTGTAATTCGTCAGACAAATTTGCCACACAGATTGGCAATAATTCCTCCTGAGGGAGTGCTAAACTCAAGGAATACGTTAATCCATTCCAACGAGCAATGAAATCAGAGACTCTTTCATTTTCCCTTTGCTTGCAGTTTGTAAGATCGAAAACTGTCGTTTTTGGCAAAGTTGAGCTAAACTGAAGAAGGAATTTTTGACGAAGATCCTCCCATACGATGACTGACCGGGATTGCAAGCTTGTATACCAGACAAAAGCTGGTCCTTGCAAGGTTCGCACGAAGCATCTGAGTTTCACTGCTTCTTGCTGCTCTGGAGTTCCCATCATAGGATCACAACAAGACACGTAATGCGTCAAATGTTGTTCAGGGTCACCTGATCCATTGAAATTAGGGAAAATAGGGTTTCCAAAACTAGATGGAGGAGAAATTGAATCTAACCATTCAGGGTAAACTTTCTTTTCAGGTTGAACTTGCGCCCGTTTCCCTTCCATAGTTTCTAACCGAGCTGTTAATGACTCAATAGTAGTTATTAACTTTTGAGAAACGTCAGGTTGAACTTGGTTTTGGGTAGGTTCAATGAATGGAGCTTGGACAGACGTGGTGGTTGGTGCTGCAACTGATGGTAGTGCTGCCAACCGTTGTTGCGTTTGACCCGTAGGATTAGACCTCTGTGGGTGTACTGATAAAGGAGGATATTCTTGATCCATCTCAGTAGTTACAACAAATTTCTTCGGCTGTCGGACTTCAGCATTCTTAAGAAGAAGACTACTCTGAAGTAGTTATGCATTCAACCTTCTTAATTCTTTCATTTCTTCCTCCTGTTGTGCAAACCTTTGCTCTAATGAAAGCGATTGACCTCCTTCAGAGGAAGGGTGAGAAGTAACCTGATTCTTTCCTTTCCCCTTATTGGATCCTTTTCGGAGAGGGGGAAGTGGGTTACTTGAAGGAATACCCAGATTTTGGGTAAGACTTTGATTACGTGTGCGCACACCTTCTTCATTTAGGTCTGTGTGCGCAACTTCTTGAGTAGGAACCTCTTCGTCTGATCCCTCTGATTGAGCCTCATCTGGTGAATCAGCAGCAACGACATTGATGACATTAATGGATGCATATTGCATGGAATCCTTTCTATCAGCATTTCTGTGATATTGTCTCCTTCTATGTCCATGATGATACATGACATTCCGTTGACTTGATCCCTCAGGAATTTCTTGGAGAACCGTCACTTGGAGAGAATCTCCTGACAGCTTGGCTCATCGTTCCTCTTGAGGCTTATTCCCTAATCGAGAGAATACTGACTTTCTCTGAGGGAGGGATTGAGGATTTGAAAAAGTCCCCAGTCCGGTGGACTGGGGATGTTCCTGCTGCTTCCGCTCAACTCCTCGAATCCCATTCGTTGACTCTGAGGGTTGGGTTAGAGAAGTCCCCAGTCTGGCAAGCTGGGGTGTCTCTTGACATGATATGTCTGAGATCTTCTTAAAATCTCTCTTGATCTTGCGAATCTTAGTTCGAAAATTAGCTGGATGCATTAACCTATATCCACTTTTATCACCTGGTTCAACAGACCGTTGGATGATTTCCGAAACTTCTGTCATTTGATGACGTGTTTGCTCCAGACGAGAGGCTTGTGCAATATTCTCGCCTGCTTGATGTAGGAGAAATTCAACAACTTGTTCTCTATATACTTGATTTCGCGAGGAACTAGTTGAAGACTGTTCTTGAGCAAGCTTTTGATTATGAACAAAGCCCATTGACTGTGGCCGACCATGGGCAATAACATTGCATGAGACCATTTTCGGCGGGCTTTGCTGACTGGAAAGCACTGTGAAATGTAGTGCTCCGTGAACACCCCATCCTCTGATATGAACATCAGATGGAGCATTGGAAATTAACTGACGCAATTTTCTTAGTGCGCCAAGGCATGAACGTTGAAGGGTTCTCTGTTGCTTTTCAGCCTTCGGATACCGAGAGACTAATAGAGATGCCAAATCAATCTAGCGTTGTAACCCTTCTATTATCTTAAGATGATTTTCATATTCATCGTAAGATAATACCTTCTTCTTTAATTGACAAAGAGTTTTCCATATGTTGAGACGAATATCATGGATTCCATCATCCGTCAACATCTTTGGAATGTCGTACTGGGAGTCAGCCAAAGGCCAAAACATGACTGGTACTTCACCTTTTTCCAGTTTTTTCCTCATGTTCAGCATTTCCTCTTTATCATTAAATGAAGATTCTTCTACCTGTTTGGACCAGAGTTGGTGTTTCCTTGTTGCTTCATCGGATTCAACAAGATTGGTAGAGAAATCACTATTCATGTTGGAAGATGAATGACCCAGGGATGGTTCGGAGAATAAACTGAACCCCAGGCTATCTTCTGATGGAGAAAGAGTTTCACCTGCCGATAGTAAAGCATCAGACATGACTGGTTTTACGTTTGCAAGTGCCTCGAGATAGGAGGGCTTTCTCGTCACTACATTGCCTTCTGAATTTTTTTTGAGACAACGTGAATCACTACTGCGGAGAGGACTTTCGCAGCGAAGTTCATCACCATGAGGAGGACCGTCATGATGGGTTACAGCAAAAGATGAGATCTATTGCTCCTTGGCCTTCTGACCACACAGAGGGTTCCTGTGGCTCTCATCTGAAGAATAAACTTCAAGATTGACCGAATTTTCATGAAGCAAGTCTTCATGAGGAAGTGTCTGTTGAAGACCTTCATAATTAATGTTCCCGTTATTGGGAACTGAGGGAGTATAATCTTGAATTCCGACAGATAAATGTCTGAGGGCTTCAAGAACTCCCGCATCGAGCAAGGCCTTGTTGCAGATTGGCCTTTGATCTCCTGACTGTGCTGGGTGGATCTTTTTCTTAGATGCCTTCTTACTCGCTTTAGAAACCACTTGATGACGAAAGTGATTGCTCTGAGGAGGTGTATGTGCCTGATCAGGAAAGATGGTCAGGTTAGGCTGACGATCTCCACTCAAATCAGGTGTATGTGCCTGACTTGGTTGTCCGTATGATATGGGGGAGTATGCCCCATAACCCTCTTAGACTGGAACAGATGTGTGTGTCTGTTCTGGAGTGAATCGTTGATGTGTCACTCCATTGCTAGGGATAGATTTATGTTTCTGTCCCTGAGATGATGCTGAAGCTGTTATGATATCCTGGCAAGCATCCAGAATATGAGCAGGAATTTGTTTCTGCTCTTTCACCATTGACAAAATATGTTTGGTGACTTCAGCCGCCGGAATGGGGATATACGTCCATTCCGGGCTTGGAGTAGGTGTATGTGCCTGCTCCTGTCCTCCTTTCCCTGTCAGTGAATCCTGACAGTACTCAAGTGTGGAGGCAGAGAGTTGAGTCTGCCTCTTGTTTGTCGTCGGGACTTTCCGACTGACTTCTCCGAGCGCTACCAAGCGAGACTGTTGGTAGGCCTGATTAGTATTAGCAGGTGTATGTGCCTGCTGATTACACTTCGCCAAACGCGGTTGACGAGATCCATCATATGTAGTCAGATGAGCCTGCTGACTAACTGGTGATGTATAAGCAGGTGTATGTTCCTGCCTATGGTACTCCGCCGGAATTGCCTGGCGGGATAGGCTTGATGCTGTCAGACGAGTCTACTGGACAACGGAATTAAAACGAACAGGTGTGTATGCCTGCTCGTTGTTTTCCACCAAGTTAGGTTGGTGGACTTCTCCGGAGATGGCAGGGATGACAACCCGCCTATTGTTAACCGGATTCCGTCTCTGGTGGTTCATCTTGCCTGCTCGGGTTCGAGGAACCTGAGATGAATGCCTGGAGTCGGTACCCTCATCATGTTGAGGGCGCACTACCGCACGAGTCTGGCGGCGATTGTTGATGGGAGCCCTTGAGAAGGACTCCTGTCTTTTTGAATTAAGGTCCTGCGGGACCTGCTCATTCACTTCCTCAGAGTAAGGGAGTGAATGGAAATTGCGTTCCGGGGATAATGACCCGAAACGGTTGGAGACGGTAGTCAGCACCGCCTGCTTCTTGATTGCTGGCCGCCGTTGTCCGGACGACCAGGTAGAGTTGTTAACTTGGAGGGCTTGACGAGCGGCCTCCAGAGTTGGGATAGTACCGTTGCGACGGTACTCCTTAACCAGTACATTAGAAACCCAGCGTTTAAGACGCTGAGTTGGTGATGTCATCCTCAGGGCGGATGACGTTCCAGCAGGAGTAGCAGCATTGGTTTTCACAGCAGCAGACCTCACAGTAGAGGTGTTCACAGTAGCAGTATTCACAGTGGTGAATTTAAGGAAATCCATTTTGCAGAAGATCTTGAGAAAAGAGTGCCTGTTCCATATAACAGACATAATCAAGATGAATCCGGCCACTGCATCTTTTGGATGAGCACATGTCAATGATGGCTTTGTTGGCCCAATGGGCCTAAAAAATAAGAAGAACATCACTTTAACTTGGTTAAGGATTCACGTCGGGTTCACCATTTTTGTTTCGCACGGAATCCAGGGATGAACTCCTCGATAGGAGATTCAAACGTTCCGATCGGTTTCTAACGGGTTTGTTCATAGAACCAGAAACATCCAATGATTCCACATCCGTTTGGACCTACTTTCCAAAGGCAGGCGCTCATTAGCTTGTGGACTAATGAGGCTTAGGAATTTGCATTGGTCGAGAGGATGGGAGGTCGGACTCATCACACCTTTTTGAGGGGAATTATTGTCTACTCCGGGACTCTCTTTATAGATTTAAGTTATGTTCGTGAATCCTTATTACATTAACAAGTATAAAATGTTCTTTCCTTTAGTTTTAACAATCAATGATTAAATATGAAAGAAATTTAGAGAATCTTTTATATGTATTCGAGGTTCTTCATCAATAGAGAATCATCTATATCTGTTTAGAGATTCTTGGTCAATGGTATCCTTCAAAACATTTATATAAAAGTCTCTTGGTCATTATGATGACCAGACTGGTTTTAAAGCCACTCAGTGGGGCACTTGAAGTTTGTCGTCATTCAGAAGGACAGAGATTATTTCAAAGTTGGGATCGAACCCATAAATGGGCTACCTACGTATCCTTTGTTTTGGAAAAGGAATCAGAACCCACGTAGTTCGAGTTATAGAGTATGATGTTTATGATTGATGGCTCAAAGATGAATTTCATAATTACTTTTACACTCTAAGCTCACGTGAGTCAATGTCGGTGTGAGAAACAAGAGGTATTGGTAAAAATTTAGACAATTGTGCCATGAAAGATGAAATCATAAGAATTTGTTTGGGGCTTATGTATGGATGACTGCCCAGATAGATGAAGGTTTAGGATTTACTTTTAGGGAGAAAATCCATGAACAGGGTCCATAAAGTTATATGTGCTTCATGGAGATTTGAATACTCTAATCTTGGGGCTTACTCCTAAGGAGGATGCCCAAGTTAGGAGGGGACTTATGATTGGGTTTTACTCCTGAAAAGGAAACCCAAATCAAAGGTAAATTATGACTGGTTAAGAGAAATTTAAGGGAACTTGGGGATTATTCCTAAAAAGGAGACCCAAGGTTAAGGGACTTGGGGCTTACTCCTGAAAAGGAAGCCCAAAATTATGACTGAGTCTTATTCCTGAAAAAGGAGACTCAGGTTAGGGATTAAGGTTTGGGGCTTATTCCTGAGGAGGATGCCCAGATTAAAGGTTTTATCACTGGGGATTATTCCTGAAAAGGAGACCTAGGTTAAGATTCTCTCATCTTAAAGGATGAGGTTGAATGAATGAACTCTCCGTATTTTAGTGACATAAGGATATTTAAATCACTAGACTTTGAGAGAGATTCCACAGAATTCCTTTCAGATAAGAAAGTCAAATCAAGAAATCATGCCATAAATGGCTTTGAAGAGTGTCTTGAAGACTGAATCTTGAAAAGGAAAGGTGAAATGGCTTAAGAGGGGTAAAAATTGGCAAGATGGGCACCCAAAAAGATAGGGGCGCGCAAGTCTTTCAAGGCGCACAAGTCTTCCGTGGGCGCGCAAGTATTGGTCGCGCAGGTATACCTGCGCGACACATAGTGTACTTGCGCGATTTTCAACCAGCATTGAAATACTTGAGCGACTCTTTTTTAAACCCTTTAGAATTTTCTTGAGTTTCTTCCAGAAAAGGGACGCGCAAGTTATATTGAAGGAAATAAGTCGGCGCGCAAGTGTTTGATAATTTTCAACACTTAGGCCTTCCTTCTTCTCTTTAGATCTTCCGTTCTAGGTAAGAAATTACCTTATAAGTGTTCCAGAAGCTTTGAGAAGAGACTTGGGCGTCGGGAGCTTCAATCCGAGTTTCTGGAAAAAGATCCTCTCGAATGGGGGGCCCACAGGGTCTATTTATAGGCAAAAGAAGACCCCGGGCGGTTACCGGGCGGTTACCAATTAGGTCACGCAAGTCACCTGCGCGACCAAGGTGGCAGCGCAAGTACACTTGCGCGGCAGTTAGATAACTTGCGCGGTGATGTTGCTGTTGATCCTTTATTCCTTCCTTTGTTGATTTTTGATGTTTTCTTCAAAGGATGAATCACTTTGAGCTCAGATATTCCCTTTTCCGATCTTTAGATTCTGTGACGAAAGGAGTGTCAACAATGGTCATTATTCAAAAGGTTAAACGTACCCTCAACCAAAGGAAAGTTCAAGGTAAGGGTTATTTCCTCAATCTCATTATTATCCGAGATTGTTTATGTGTAAGTATTTACTAGGTCATATTTATCATAGATACTCATATTTCATAAAAATGTTTTCAAAATGAATATTTTAAGGTTTTATGGGAGGGTCTATTTAAATATATCATCATTTTAAATGTTTTAAAGATTTATCTTTCTAAATCATTTTAATTAATGTCCATGTTTTCAAAATGATTTTAAGGATTTATTTATATAGACATGAATGTTTTGAAATGATAGTTCTTTTCAAAAGTTTCAAAGTGTTATGAACACTTTGATTCAAAAGTATCTTTTAAATGACTTCCTTTATAAATTATGTGACTTTTAAATGATTTCATGAAAAAGGGATATTTCTCTCAAAGATTTTTACTGATCATTTTCAAAAATGTCAACATCCTTTATGGGGTATTATTATTGATCGAGGTTGATTTATTATGATAAAAATATTCCATATTTTATTGAAGGTTTTTTGATATGTTTGACTGTGGATGTGTTATTTTTATACCATTCATGGTTTATAGATAAAGTATTGACATTTCGTATGCTAGTTTTAATATAAATGTTTATGGTATGTTTAAACCTTTTCATATGAGTAATGCATTGGACTTAGTAAGTGATGGGTGAAGCCTGCTATAACTCCTCTAAGCATCGGTAGGTCTCATAAGACAAACTAGTGTCTTGGCATAAGGATTTGACAAAATATTATTTGTAGTCTGGGAACAAGGCCTTGAATATGTGGTTACGAAGTCTAGCATTATGCATTCCATCATTATGAAATTGTCTATGCATATTTCATTTGATTATTCGACTAGTAGAATATCCATGTGAATAAGTAAATGGAATTATTTGATTTATATTTTTCATATTATGCGGAATTTTAAGTTTAAAAGGATTTTATTTTAGTTTTATACATTGCCTTAAATGTTTATCCTTATTGGTGAAAGTTTTCTCTATATTGTTATCCCTACTGAGCATTTGAGCTCACCCCTTTCTTATGTTTTATTTTCCCAAGATTCATAGAAGTGTATTATGATTGATAATAAGGTTTAAGCTAGGGGATTAATGGATTTCTCAAAGGGTCATTTATGTTGTGTTTTATTTTATAATGTGTAATGTAACGTTCATGTATGTAATCTATTTTCCAAGACTGCTAAACTGATTGGTCTTTCAGGACTTGATTCCTTGTAATCATTCCAATATATTAAAATAGTGTACCGACTTTGGGCTTCTGGGGTCGGGGTGTTACACATGTTGGGTTTATACATATACTTCCTAGAGGTTCCTAACTTGGTAGGTGATTCAGGTGAAGGCATGTTTGGAGGTTTATACCTACTAGGGAGCCTAAGATATGTATTAGGATATTGGTATTGAACCTTATAGATGAATCATACATATCTTGGTTAAAATGAATCAAATACCATATAGTTATATTCATATAGTTTAAAGGTCATGTTTCTGGACAAGTCTATGCAGTTCCACATCATGCTGTAAGGAAATATATGTTATAAAAGGGGTGACAATAGGAGATTGAGTGGGGCTTATGAATGGGAATCCCATTTTTTGATTCATCTTATATGTTGGTAACTAAATAGGATAAGGTATATAGTCATTAGTGATATGGTCCAGTGAGGAAGAATTGGGAATTATGCATGGGTGGACCATAGGTGTATTCATCTTATCTATTGTTAACTAGAAATAAGAAGATATGGATCACATGGGATATGACCCAATAGGGAAGAGTTTGGTATTAAATATATTCCATTATAAAACTTTAACCAATCTCATAAAACCCAAATATTATGTGAAATTATGGTTTTTGAAAGTATATTTCACCCAATTTCCAATGACCAACTTTAATATAAGATTTTACCAAGGGTGAACCACTCACAAATGATTTTATTTATAGGTTTATAGGCCTTATTATAATTAAAAAAATCTTTTTCATAACCAAATACTTCATAGGAATCTAGAATATTGTAAAACATGCTTCACCATTTTCAAACTTCCACCACCACATATGATTTGGTGCAGGGTGACCTCTTACGTGAAAATTTATTATCTGGGTAGATTATGCATAATCCCTCCATTAATTCCCTGATTTGAGACACTACTCTTTATTTCCTCATATTCCTTGAGTAAAGATACTCCACTTGATTCCTAGATCTACCTTCACTTGATTCATATTCCAGGTGGAACTATATAGGCCTTCTAACAAGTGTAATCCTCAACTCTTACATATTATGAGCCACCCATTCTTAAGTGGCAACTCTTTCTCACCTGATTGTATCCCTTATGTGTCCATACCTTCTCTTATCTATTTACCAAAATATTGGGCAAATACACTTATGGTCCATCCATGTGTAATCCTCAACTATTCCTTACTATATCATATCCTTTTTGATTCTATACCTTCTCCTATCTAGTTTCCAATGTATAAGATGAATCTACATATTGAAATACTATACATAGTACACACTTAGTCTTATATTGTATCCCATATTATGATGCATATATCCTTACCAAATGATATTAAACTACATGGACTGGTCTTGACACATGACCTTTAAACTGCGAGACTCAAAATACATGGGATTTTATTCATGTTAGCTAGAATACATAGGATTCCTCTTTGTGGTTCAATACCAACACCCCAAGACATATCTTGGACCTCCTACTAGGTGTAACCCCCAAAAACTACCTTTACCCAAGTCACTAATCACATTACACACCCATAGGAAATATATACATAATATCTACATATATCCTTCCTACTCATAGGTAGGATATAGAACATTTATTAGGTGTAAGTCCCACACCCATTCTCACTAGGCCATATTCCCCAGGATTCTAGTTATCCTTCCTCACATAGTTTTCAATAGATAGGAATTGAACATCTATATATAGGCCTCCTTCTAGGTGTAAGCCCCAACCATACCTTCTCCAATTTCATTACCAATAGAGGAAAATCAAAAATGGGCAGACCAATGTGTAATCCCCACTATATCCCTTGTTATCACTTATTTCACAAAATAAATGTCCTTATTGAATGACATTAAACTACATATATAGGTCCTAACACATGACCTTAAATTATACAACTCAAACTATATAGACTTTAATTACCATTAATCAGGATACATACAATGACTCTCTAAGTTTTAATCCCAATACCCCCATACTTATCTTGGGCCTCCTATGAGGTGTAATTCCAAACCTTCTCAGTCTTCTTTCCCTATCTAGTTATCCACAAAAAATAGGTTTACATAAATATATGGGACTCCTAATAAGTGTAATCCCAAAAAACCTTATTCTATATTGTTACCAACATATAGGATAAGCTAGGAAGTGTTTCTCATGTGTAAGTCTAAAAAAACCATTGATATCCTTCTTTTACCTAATAGTCTACTCGCTATGAATTTAAACTTCTTGGAAGTGGTCATGGAAACATGAATTTTAAATAAACCATTATGTTCCATAACATATGAAATTAAAAGGCATGAAACATTATATTTAGTGGCACTAAACTACATGGGTTATCATTACCTTCATAGGGATACATATGAAGCTCCTCTCATGGGATAGATCCCAACTCCATAACACATCCTACATCCTTTCACAGAATCCCAATGCTTCCCTAGATGGTGATAAACTCTATATTTTCTACCTATATAGATTTGAATTATAGAGTGACCAAATAATTATATCAAATGAGAGATAAAATAATTCCCATAATTAATTTACTCTTAAATTCATGTTTTCTATCAATCAATTTCTTAAGGTTAACCAATATCATTACTGGAATGGATTAACAAACATATATTTAATCCATAAGAGATTATCCAAGTAGAAAATAATTCCCCCACAAAAAGGGTGATATGAGACCAACCACCAATCCAATTAACCAACATGAAACCAAAAGATTCACTAGTAAATTCATGGAAACCACCTTACATCAGAAATTTGTTCTGCACCAACTAAAAAAAAGGCACACTGTGCATTAGAAATAGAATGATGAACCTGATATGAATGAGAGGGTCCAAATGTTGGGATGAGGGTTAAAGTTGATGGTATTTATGGTCATTTATAATTCAAGGAATTCAGTTATTACTACGTATCCTAAAATAATTGAAATCAAGACACACATAGTATATAGATGATACTTCTCTGCATAGATTTGACTTAGGCACAAAGGGGATCTTCTTTGGAACATGCAATCTAAGGGTGAAATCACATCATTCTAAAGGTGTTTCATTATGAAAGGAATTTAAGAAAATCCTTTAGTACACCATGAATTAAATATGAAGGGAATGATAAGGAACATCATGAAATACCTTTTCAATTACACCCCTCCCACAAAAAAACTTCATGGGGGTATTTCACATAAATCCCATCATGAAGGGCCTCCCGCAAAGCCCCTTTATTAAGGGAAAATCACATAAAGACCTTCATGAAGTGAATCCCATGAATGACCTTTATATATGGATACTCACATAAATTATTTCATGAAGGAACTTCCATTAATATCCCTTCATCAAGGTATTCTCTTGTATCCCCTTTATGAATTAGTAGCCTTAGATCCATGTCTTTAGCAAACTTTACCCAATCTCATAAAACAAAAATATTATTTGAAATTAGGGTTTAATAAAGTAAATTTATCCCTCTTTACAATGGTGAGATTCCACATAATATTTTCCAAGGGTGACTCACTTCATGAATGATTCCATTTATAGGTTTCCATAATTTCTTTTATGGAAAACCGTACTTTAATATGAACCAAATATTTTATAGGACTCTAGAATATTGTAGCACATGTTAATCCCTTTGAAAAAAATACACCACCATGCATGATTGGGGTTAGGGTTACACCTTATATGAAATATATATTATTTTGGTAGCTCATGTGTAATCCCTACATCAATGCCTTGAGTAGAGACACCCCTATTCTTTTCCTAATTTTCCTTGAGTCAAGATACACCTCTTGGTTCCTAAATCTACATGTACCTAAGTCATATTTGAGGTGTAATACCCTAATATTCGATATTATTCCCCACCCATGCATAATACCTAACTCTTCCATGATAGATTGTATCACCTATGAGTCTGTACCTTCTCCCATCTAATTACCAATAGATAGGATAAATCCATCTATGGGTCTCCCATGCGTAATTCCCAACTCTCATCACTGAACCATATCCTTTGTGAGTCCATACATTCTCTTATCTATTTACCAATAGATATGAAAAGTCTATCTATGGTCCAACCACACATAAAACCCACTCATTATCCTATTTTTTCCCATTTTACAACACTGAAGACCTTACCAAACAATGTTAAACTGCATGGACTTGTCTTGACACATGACCTTTAAATTGTACAAGTAAAACTATGTGGTATTTGATTTATATAAACCAAGATACATAGGATTCTTATTTAAGGTTCAATATCAATACTTCAATACATATCTTAGTCCTCCTACTAGGTATACACCCTAAAAGCTACCTTCATATTAATCACTGATTAGGTCATACACCACTAGGAATAAAATCTATAAGCCCCATATATATCCCTCCAACTCCTAGGAAGGATATGGGCCTCCTATTATGTGTAACCCATAAACACAGTCCAACTAATCCATATTCCTTATAATTCCAATATTCCTTCATCATGTAGTTACAAACATATAAGATGTGTACACCTATACATGGCCTCCTACTAGGTGTAAGCCCCAACCATACCTTATCTTGTTTAGTAACCAATAGTTTGGAAGAAATAGAAAATTATATCCCAACTCATAAGACTCACTACATACCTTTTTTTCTCCCATTTAATGACACAAATTTTCTTACCACATGTTGTTAAACTGAATCGACCAGTCCTAACATATGACCATAAATTATTCAACACTAACAACATGGTATTTGATTAATTTTAACTAGAATAAATGAGATACCTCTCTGAGTTTCAATCCTAACACTCCTATACATATCTTAGGACTATTAATAGGTTCATGAGATAACTTTATCATTCCTTCTTCATCAAGTTATCAATAAAAACGAGGTTGAAATTTATGTATGGGACTATTACTATAAATGAGACCCAAACATATTCTCCCATATCATTAGAAATAGATAAGATGAACCAGAAAGGGTTGCTCATGCATAAGTACCACACTAACCATTTATATCCCCCTTTCACCTAATAGTCCACTGTGCATGTCTTTAAACTGATTAGAAGTGGTCATGGATGCACAAAATTAAAAGGAAATCTATGTTCCTTGCCACATGTAATTAAAAAGTATAATGTATTATGTTAAATAGAACAAAACTATGTAGTTTTAGATTCCCTTCATAGGGACACATAATAATACCCTCTAATGGGACCAAACCCAAATCCATAACACTTGCAACATACTTTCACGGGAGCCCAATGATTCCTTGGATAATGATAAAGTCCAGAGTGCCTATCTATGGGGATTCAAACTATAGAGTGACCAAATACTTGGATCAAATGAGATAAAATGTTATTCCCATGTGTAGTTTTGATGTTATTAATATTTTGATAACTTTTTATATACTCCCTTTACTTATTTTATATGAAATGTGCATAATTTGAGTGAAATATTAATGTTTAAATATTAAATATAAAATTTGAGCACTATTTGAATTCATCCAGATTCAAGTTAGTTTACTGTTTTAATAATAACTATCACCCTACTAATCAAAATTGTGTGGTTATTATTTTGTAGGATTACTTAGGAAAATTCCCACATATCATTAGAAGTAATCATTTTACAATTATTACATTTGAAGGGTTATATGGACCACACAAGAAGGCCCATAGAATCTGTGAAGAAATTGGACCAGCCATGAAGATTGAATTATTGGGCTCAATAAGAAAGTCCAAATTCCTTTATTTTCCTCCAAAGTTCGTGGAAACTTTCAAGGAGTCATGGATAAAAATATTAAGTCCCAAATATAAAACCAAGGGTCCAAACTGAGGCATTTAAATCTATCCCACCATTCTGTCCGAGAATTAAAAGTAACACACCAATATTGATAATTATCCTAATAGAGACATCCATTAGAGTTGAGATTTTTCAGTTTGAAAGATAAGATATATCTGGCCATATTTTTAGAAGAAATAATTCTAATTTTAAGTCATATTCATATTCAAAAATACATTCATATTTCAGCCATCAAAAAAGCATGGATAGAAATGGATAGTTTAACATTGTTTATGAAAACTTCCATAACTTTGGCTCCATAAGTCCAAATGCCTCAAAATTTTGATATTATACTGAAAACATTAATATACAAAACTTTTCAGAAGTATATTTCTCCATATTCAGATTTATGAAATATAAAATTGGTGATGAAAGTGGAGGGCTAGTTTTGGAATGAAAACAGTCCACTTCCTTGGGATATAAATACTCCCCCTCCTCTCCTTGCAAAAAGTTGGAATTTCAGAGCTAAGGAGGATAGGTTGGCATGACCATGGATCTTCAAAAGGCTTGAGAGGACATGCCAAACTCAAGTTTTGACTTGATATTCTCTTTTAATAATACAACCTATGTTATTAAATATTAATACTCTTAAAATAGTTTAAATCATGTTGAATCCCATTCCATTCTTTTGTTTTCTCATTCAATCTAAAGTACGTTTTTAATTATCATCACCGATTGTGTGTGTGTGTTCGATGCAAAACTATTTTATTATCCAGTTATTTTCATTCTATTTATAATTGATCATTATAAATATTACAACCATATTATTAACCAAACCAATAGATGATTAAATCTACCATTGGGGTGAGTTATAATTTGGGGATGTTAAGTGAGTGAGAGCTTTTACTCGATGAATATTCTTCAAATTAACATTGTGTATGTTAGACTTAACATGTCATGGATTAATGACATATTTTTTTAATGTATGGATTCCATGGATTATTGGAACCATAAATACACTACCAAAATCAAGTAATGATTGAGATTAGAACCCTAAGTTAAATTAAGGCTTGGATTAAAGCCATAACAGTTGGGAATTTCAATCAACGTCAACTTGTGACATGGGTGTTAATTTAATGCAATATAAAGCAAGGATAAAAGATATCACAATCTTAATTACCTAATGATGAAATCACCCCAATATTTATGAAATTTTTAAATCAATCTTAATCAATCAATCATTTCAATTAAGCTCTGCAAATGAACCCTCCAATAAAAATACAGTCAACTAAAAACAAACGACTATAAAAAGTATCATCACCGAGGATTTGACCCGAGTGTATCTATACACATTAGCAGAGTACCGGAACCTTGAACGGTTGATAGGTGAAAATCATCCGCACTTTCAAATGGAGTCATTGCTAGGGATGGTGAAATTAAGTAGTCTTTAGTTTCTGGTTATTGAATTTTTTTTAAAAAAATTTGAAAAACAACACAAAGAAAATCCCACATTCTCATAAAAATCATAAACAGAAAAAAAAACAAAGAAAAACCCATCTTCATATTTCTTCCAAAATATCTTTGAAATCCCTGTAGCCTCACAAACAATCCCTTGGATTTATTTGACCCTGAAATTGAGAGAACTCTACGCCAACTTAGGATGAACATTAGGGATAATAAAATCATTCAAGAACCAGTCTGTGTCCAACCAATTGAATTAGATATGGAAAATCCTAGGGAACAAACACTTAAAGAACTTATTTCCCCTAATATGAATTACCAAACATTTGGTATTAAATATATAAACATATATGTTGACTTTGAACTCAAATTTGGTTTGATTCATCTTTTACCTCATTTCCACGGGCTAGTTGGTGATGATCCATAGCTCCACCTTAAAGAGTTCCAAGTGGTGTACTCTAACATGAAGCCTCAAGGGGTTTCTGAAGAACAAATAAAACTTCGAGCATTTCCTTTTTCCTTAGCTGTCTCCACTAATTCATGGCTCTACTACCTCCCTCATGGTTCTATAAGCTCATGGATTTACATGAAACAAATTCTCTTAGAGAAATTATTTCCTGCTTCTCGTACTGCTTCCATCCAAAAGGAAATTAGTGGTATCCATCAATTCCCCAATGAATCACTCCATGAGTATTGGGAGAGGTTCAAAAAGCTTGTGGAAACCCGCCCACACCACAAAATCCCTGACTATCTCTTAATCCAATACTTCTATGAGGGGTTATTGTCTATGGAGAGAACTCTCATTGATGTCGTAAGTGGATGTGCTCTTGTTGATAAAACTCCTACAGTTGTAAGAGATCTCATAAGAAACATGGATAAAAATACACAAAAATTCCATACTCAAGCACATGCTCAAGTCAAACAAGCCCAATATAGTCAATCAATAGAGATAAACAAGATAACAGAGTGGATGAGTGAACTTACAGGTCTTGTGTGACAACTAGCTATGGCGTCCAAAGCTCCAACCTTATCTTGTCCACAATATTTATTCCCTGGACCTATCAACAACTATGGAATCTGTATCTCCCCATATCATCTAACTAAAACATGTACAAAAATTCAAGAGGATCCATATGATTCTTCCAGACCAATGAATCTCAATGCAGCATATGCTCAGAGGAACACCAACCCTCAAAACTCAGGCCAGTTCAATAGAAACTTCAAACAACCCCACTCTGAGACCTTCTCTTCTAACTTTAACCAAGGATTGATGTATGGTAATCCAATTTATCATCCCCCTCAATTCCATCTTCAAAGCCCAAACCAATTCCAAAATGGTCAAGGTGTTGGTAACTTCCAACAACCTTACCCTTTTGTTCCTCAACCTTAAAGGATCTATCATCTTCTTTCTCCTCCCGGATTCCACTATCCTAATGAGCCTTCCCAATTCCCAAACCAATAAAATCTATTTCCCAAGAAAAAAAATCAAGGTAATACCAATTTGGGACAAGACTCTTCTTCCAAGAAACCATGGGAAAGTGAAGTGGAATATCTTTCCTCCTTCACCCATTCCAACTTTAAAAACATTGAAACCCAAATTGGTCAACCTGAATCCCACCTAATCCAGAAACAACAATCAAATTCTTCCCAATTTCCAGCTTAACTATTACCCAACCCCAAGGGTAATGTAAGTGAAATTTCACTTAGATCGTGAAAGTAAATTTCTATGCCTTAAGATAAGTCCTCAAACCCACTTTAAATGTTGACCTAGAAAATGAAAAGAAAAAGAAACTTGAAAAGGAATATAAATCCATTCCCTCACCTCCATCCATTGCACTTAGGAACCCAATTCCTTTTCCTCAATCCATTTCTAAGCCAAAGAAGTCCTTTAAACCTGATCCTGAAATACTTGACATGTTTAGACGTGTTGAAGTAAACATTTCCCTATTAGATTCCATAAAACAAATCCAAAATTATGCCAAGTTTATTAAGGAATTTTGAACCCATAAGAGGTAACATAGGACCTTCAAAAATGTTTCCACCCAATAGTCTTTTCCCATAAAGTGAAAAGATCCAGGGAATTTTACGGTTCCATGCCAAATTGGAAATTCCAACATCGATGATTCACTCATAGACCTAGGATACTCAATTAATGTCATGACCAAATCCATATTCTCTAACCTTGGTCTAGGTCCCTTGCATCCAATGAGTGTTTTCATTCAATTGGACAATCGAAGCACTGCTAGTCCTAAGGGTATAATTGAGGATGTCTTTGTTCGTGTGAATGACATTTTCTTCCCTACTGATTTCTATGTACTTAACATGGAAGGTAAGATGAAATCTTCTCGATCTACCCTAATTATAGGAAGACCAATCCTAATGGAAAAGAAAACCAAGATTGATGTCCATTCAGACATCTTATCCACGGAATTTGGTGACCAAATGGTCAAGTTCAACATTTTCCAAGCCATGAAATACCCATCTGAGGATCACTCTGCATTCTCAATCAATGCTTCTGAGGACACTTATGAGAGTCAATTGAACACCAATCTATCATGTTATTTATTTTTTAATGATAAAGGATATTGTGAAATATGAACCATGATTACCAAAGTTGTAAATGGTGAAGTTTATTTGGACCTATCATTCATAGACTCTATCCATCTGGAGGATCTTGAAAACTCTTTTGAATACCACATCAACTACGATCTCTACTGCTCTACCTTGGACAGTATTAAGGAAAAAGAATCTGAAGCAACTGAATTCCCCTCCTCCATTCCTGAGTTGTTTAGACTACAAATAAAATATGAGACTGATCTTAAACATATTCCTAAACACCTAAAATATGCATTCATTTTCCATGATCACTCCTATCCTGTCATTATATCTACTCCACTTACTGAAACTGAGGAGTAATTTTTTTTCAGGTGTTATAGGAAAACAAAAAGGCCTTAGGTTGGACCTTAGATGACATACCGGGAATCAACCCTTCCCTTTGCATGCATCACATCCATCTTGAAGAATCATCAAAACCAATTAGACAACCACAAATAAGACTCAATAAACTCATACTTTAGGTAGTTAGGGAAGAGATCCCCAAGCTTCTTCTAGCTGGTATTATCTACCCAATTTTCGATAGTTAATGGGTTAGTCCAATTCAATTTGTACCTAAGAATGGCGGGATAACTATTATCACAAATAAAAATGGTGAGGTAGTCACAACTCGAGTGAAGAACAAATGGAATGTGTACATTGACTATAGAAAATTGAATGTTGAAACAAGAATAGATCAATACCCTCTTCCATTCATTGATCAGATTCTAGAACAATTATATAGAAAGTCAAATTATTGCTTTCTTGATGGATACACTAGATACTTCCAAATCCCAATCGCACCTCAGGACCAAGAAAATACTACTTTAACATGCCCCTTTGGAACATATGCTTATAGGAGAATTCATTTTGGCCTTTTTAATGCTCCTACAACATTCCAAAGGTGTATTATGAGTATCTTTTCTGAATTCATTGAACACTGCATAGAAGTATTCATGGATGAATTTACCATTTATGGTGAGTCATTTGAATCATGGTTGAATTCTCTCTCTCTAGTCCTTCAAAAGTGTGTCAAGGGTAACCTTGTGTTAAATTTTGAAAAATGTCACTTCATGGTTGCAAATGGGATTGTTCTAGGGAACATAGTTTCAAAATAGGGTATTGATTTTGATCTTTCCAAAATTGAAGTGATCTGATCACTTCCTGAACCCACCTCTATTCGAGACATCTGTTCATTCCTCAGTCATGCTGATTTCTATCGGATATTCATCCATAAATTCAGTAGGATTTCCCTCGCACTCACTATATTTCTCAAAAATGATGTCACTTTACATTTCTATGAGGTTTTCAAGAGATCCTTTATTGAACTCAAAACTGCACTTACATATTCCCTGATAATCCAACCCCCAAATTGGTTATTACCCTTTCAGTTGATGTGTGATGCTTCTGATAGAGCCGTCGGGACTGTTCTTGATCAAATAAGAGAAAATATTTATCATGTCATATAATATGCCTCAAAAACATTGGATGAAACTCAATCTCACTACACTGTCACTGAAAAGGAACTTTTAGCAGTGGTTTTTACCTAAGATAAATTCTGACCTTATCTCTTAGGTTCCAAAATCATCATCTTCACAGACCATTATGCTATAAAGTTCATACTAAAGAAAAGTTATTAAAAACCAAGGATAATAAGATGAATCCAAATGTTCCAAGAGTTTGACCTTGAAATCAAAGATAGGCCTGGAAAAGAAAACCCTATGGTAGATCACCTGAGTAGAATTTCTAATTCTTCTCATTCAAAAATCATTGACCCTGAATTCCCCATTGAGATCCTTTCATCTCTCACTCCAAAAATACCATGGTATGCCCCAATTATAAATTACTTGGTTTCTAGTGTTTTTCCTGAAAAGTTTTCAAAATAACTAAAAATGAAGTTGAAAATTGATTCAAAACACTATTTTTGGGAAGATAATAAACTTTGGAAAATTGGGTCTGACATGGTAATAAGGAGATGTGTTGATGAAGATGAACATACCTCTATCTTAGAATTATGTCACCCACTTCTTGGAGGTGGACAATTTGGACAAAAAAGGACCTCCCAAAAGGACCTAGACTCTGTATTCTTCCAGAATTCACTCTTTAAGGACTCACATGAGTTCTTTCAATCATATCCCACTTTCCAAAAGTTTGGAACGATTTCCAAACGAAATGAAATGACCCAAAAGCCTTTAATATTATGTGAGATATTCAATGTCTGGGGAATCGATTTCATGGGACCATTCCCCCTTCCAATGGATTCTCATACATTCTTCTTGCGATAGATTATGTTTCTAGGTGGGTGGAGGTCAAACCCACTAGAAAGGATGATTCACATACTATTAGTGAGTTCCTAAAAACCCACATCTTCCACAGATTTGGAACTCCCTGTACCTTGATCAGTGACTTTGGAACCCATTTCTGTAATAGAACCATAGAATCTCTTTTAAAAATAATGGGGTTGTACATAAAAATTCAACTGCATATCACCCCAAAACAAATGAAATGGATAAAATTTCTAATTGATAAGTGAAAAGAGTGCTTGAAAGAATTGTTAATCCCACTAGAAAATACTGGCCTGAGAGACTTGGTGAAGCACTTTAAGAATATCAAATAGCCTATAAAACACCCATTAGGATGTCTCCTTTTAGGCCAATTTTGGGTAAAGCATGTCACTTACCATTTGAACTAGAGGAGCTTCGACTTGATTCCTATGAGAATTAAATTCTCTATTAAGAAAAGGACAAGGTATTCCATGAGAAACACATCTTGAGAAAGGTATTTCATGAAGGTGAAAAGATAATGACCTTCAATTCATGATTTTTTCTTCACCTAAGTAAGCCTAATCTTTGTTGGGAAGGTCTTTTTATTATTACTAATGTTTACCCATTTGGTGGAGGGAAAGTCCAAGACCCCTCCTCCAAAAGAACATTCACGGTAAATATACGTCATTTGAAGCATCACCATGAGAGGAAACACATCCCTAGGACCACAATGACTTCTATATAATCCCCATCTCCTGATTTTGACCCACCATCAGATGGAGATGACGACCCAAAAATCTAAACTAGGGGAAACTCTTTCCCTTTAACTCTCTCTCCCTCTTTCTTCTTCTTCCCCTCTCTTTCATTTTTTTACCACTCTCCTCATCACAGTTTTTATTTAC
This sequence comes from Viscum album, assembly GCA_963277665.1. Taxonomy (NCBI): domain Eukaryota; kingdom Viridiplantae; phylum Streptophyta; class Magnoliopsida; order Santalales; family Viscaceae; genus Viscum; species Viscum album. Next base: position 862,995,836 of record OY728145.1, read on the forward strand.
TCTTTCTATTTTTTTGGGTGTGTATTTATAAAAAAAACTAAAAAAACCTAAAAAATTGAAAAACAATAATAAAAATAACTTTAAAAAATATGGAAAATAAAGATTCATAATTACTCACATTCAACTTTTTAAATTTTGTCTAACCATTTTGGGTAGTCAAAATAAATGGTTTCATCTCAAAAATTTTGTCTGTTCATCATATATTTGGATAAATAATATTGTTTCAAAACCAAAAAATTTTGAATGGTCAATTTTTTATTTATAAAATTATTTTCCCCAACTATGAGGAATGACATTAGCTTTCATGCCAAGACCACCTATGGGAATATTTTCAAAATGTGTGTTTTTACCCCCATTTGTGAGTCTTGAGTTTGTGGACCTTCGAGTTGAATTTCCTACTTTAGTGTACATTAATATGATAGTGTCATTTTCTGAACCTCAGGAGCATAAAAATATCCAAATAGCCTCGCTTTAACCTTTAATTAATAATCCTTTTGAAATCTCCTTCAATCCTATGCAAACATTTTCTTTGATAGAAACATTATAAGCCCAATACCTTATCCCACCCAACATCTACATGGATTTACATTGCATTATTTATTGAAATTTTAGTGTGGGGTGAATGGATTTAATTTTTTAGTTCCCTTTTATTGATTTTAAACATGTTGTCATATGCTTGAGGGAAAGAATCCATTTTAGTGTGGGGGAGAGGTTATCATTCAGTGAGTTTTGGGGATTGTATTTTCATTTATGTAATCTTGTAAATGTTATTGAAAAGTGTTCAAAAAAATTGAAAAAAATGGTTTGTGTCTTGGGTGGGTTAAAAAAAACTCTTTCTCAGCCTTTGATCTTGTTATAACTATTACAATTAGTGTTGTGAGGAGATCAAACATAGGTTGAGAGATGAGTTTTAGATTTGTTTCAAGTTTAACTTTCGATCAAAAATCAAAAAAATAAAAAATAAAAATAAAAAATAAAAAAAGAACACTTATGCCATTGAGAGATTTTTTTTTGTTTTGTAAATATGTCAACTTCTCATACCCTTCAATTTTACCTCTCCCTTGTGTCTTTATTCACACAATTTTTCCCTTGTAAATATGTGTTTCTATTTCCTTCCATGTTTCATTTCACAAAAATTTTGCATTGTTTTACCCATACTGATGTTTTACCCCTCTTCTCCTCTCTCTTGGAAATTATATTCCTACCGTCCCATAGCCACAAAAACCCCCTTAAAAAGACCTCTTAATTCTTGTCCAATTTAGGATAGGTAATGTAAGCTAAGATCTCTTTCAAACTCTAAGATTTTCATTTTTGGTTGGTGAAAGAGTGAACCTCCATAAATGAATTTTATCATCTTGAGAGGAGTGAGTTTTGAGTGCCCACATTTTCCATTTTTAAATTTGATAATGAAAAAATAATTACTTTTGAACATTGTTTCTATAACAATTTTAGGTGAAATTCAATATGAATGAGTGAAATAGTCTAAATATTCCCTAATTGGGGAAAACAAATTTTTTATATTTGTTGGTGAGTGAAAATGATTTTGTAATGTTTTTTATATTTTTTGTACATGAGGACATGCACAAGAATAAGTGTGGGGGAGTTGATGTTATTAATATTTTAATAACTTTTTATATACTAACTTCACTGATTTTATACGAAATGTTCATAATTTGTGTGAAATATTAATGTTTAAATATTAAATATAATTTTTGAGCACTATTTGAATTCATCCAGATTCAAGTTAGTTTACTATTTAAATAATAACTATCACCCTAATGATCAAAATTGTGTGGTTATTCTTTTTTAGTATTCCTTATTCAATTTACCACATATCATTATAAGGAATCATTGGATAATTCTTCCATTTGGATGTTCATATGGACCACACAAGAAGGACCACAAAATCTGTGAATAAATTCGACCAGCCATGAAGATTGAATTTTTGGGGTCAACCAGGCAGTCCAAATTCCTTTATTATCCTCCAATGTTAGGGGGAACTTACAAGGAGTCATGGATAAAAATATTAAGGCCCAAATCCAAAACCAAGAGGCCAAAATGATGCATTTAAATCCATCCCACCATTCTGTACGGGAATTAAAATTAGGACACCAATATTGACAAGTCTTCTGATAGAGACATCCATTCGCGATGATATTTTGCAGTGTGAAAGATAAGATATATTCAGCCACCTTTTTTTAAGAAATCATTTGTATTTGAAGGTATCGTACTATTCAAAAATTCATTCCCATTTCGACCATCGAAAAAGCATGGATAGAAATGGATAGTTTAACATTGTTTATGAAAATGACCATAAATCTGGATCCATAAGTCCAAATGCCTCCATATTTTTGAGAGTCAACTGAAAACTTTAATATCTACAACTTTGAAGAATAATATTTCTCCATATTAGGCTTTCTGAAATATCAAATTGGTGATGAAAGTGGAGGGGTAGTTTTTAAATGTAAACCATCCACTTCCTTAGGCTATAAATACTTCCCCCTCACCTCCTTGCTAAAATTTGTCATTTCAGAGAAAATGAGGATAGGTTTTCATGAACAAGGCTCTTACAACGTCTTGGGAGGACATTACAAACTCAAGTTTTCACTTGAGACACCTTTCCCCCTCTCTTTGATTTCATTTACTTTTGTGTTTTTCTTCATTTGTAAACTCGTAAGTGTTTGTTTTTGTAATTATATTTTAATGAAATTTTATTCTTCATATTCTATTTAAATCATCAAACCTCTATTATAAAATATTAATACTCTTAAAATAGTTTAAATCATGTTGAATCCCCTTCCCTTCTTTCTCTTTCTCATTCAATCTAAATTCTGTTTTTAATTCTCATCACTGTTCGTGTGTGTGTGTGTTCAACATACAACTCTTTTCTTATCCCATTATTTTCATTTGATTTATAATTTATCATCTTAAAAATTATAAACATATTGTTAACCAAACCAATTTTTGAGTAAATCTACCATTGGGGTGAGTTATAATTTGGGGATGTTAAGTGACTGTGAGCTTTTTCTCGATGAATATTCTTTAAATTAACATTGTGTATTTTAGACTTAACATGTCATGGATTAATAAAATATTTTGTTTAACATATGGATTACATGGATTATTGAAACTATAAATACACTACCACAATCAAGTATTGATTAAGATTATAACCCTAAGTTAAGTTAAGGATTATATTAAATCCTTAACACTTGGGAAGTTCAATCAACATCAACTTGTGACATGAGTGTTAATTTAATGCAATATAAAGCAAGGCTCAAGGATATCCCAAGCTTAACTACCTAATGTTGAACTCACCCCAATATTTATCAAATTATTAAATCAATATTAATCAATAAATCATTTCAATTAATCTCTATAAACGAACCCCCAATCAAAATACAATCAACTAAAAACAATCTACTATTAAAAAGTATCATCACTGAGGATTCGACCCGAGTGCTGCTATACACATTAGAAGAGCACCGGAACCTTGAACGGTCGATAAGTGATAATCGGATATGCTTTAAAGTGTCTTATTAAATACATATTTTATTTTAATAATTTCTTTAAGATTAATTAGTATAATTACTACTAAGTATCCATGAACACATCTTAAATATATTAGAGAGTCCTACAGTTAGAAATAATTTCCCCAATATGGAGAAATTGTAAAATCCTTACCCGAATGACCACTAAACAGGTAGCCAAACTAGTTGTCTCATGTCCCTAAGCGCACCTCACAATATACCAGAGGCTTCCAACTAGTAGTGATTGTATTATAGAGAAATAATGAGGAGAATATACCCTCATGATTAGAGTATCATAATGGTATAATCAGATATAAATCAATGAAAAATAGTGTAAGCAGTAATAATAGATGAGAATTCATGGAAGATAAATATAATAATTGGAATAAGATGGACAATTCCAATTTATAACTAACCATGAATTCAAGCCCATTTTATACTACCTAATAAAGTAGGAAATATACAATAGGTGATATGATACAATACATGAACAAAAAAAGAATAAAAAGGCCTGAAGGGCGGTCTCCTTGATCATCTTGAGGACTAGATTAGTTATGTGATCCCTAGCTCCCAAGTAAAAGCATGAAAATACAAATAATAAACCAAGGAACAACAAATAAGAAGATATAATTGGGTATGAACACCCTAAAAATAGGGAAAAATAGGTCACACCAAAATAGTGCTAGATGAGGAAAAAAGAAAATAAGAAAGAAAGTAAGAGGAGTTGTTGAATTAATTAGATTCTTCCAATTAACCTGATGATACTCAAATAGAAGGCCATATGAGGGATATCTCCCCATACCCAGAGGAGGAGAAAAAAGACCCAAGGAGTAATATTTTATGCATGGAGGAGGAAGAAAAAAGAAAGGAGGAAAATAAATAAGGTTAAAGGGTAAAAAGGTTAATTTCACCTCCATAATGAGGTGCACGGTTGGCCAAACCATGTGCCAACTATGCACGTGCAGCTGCATAAAGAGGAGGGTTCACATGGTTTATCCAGACGGTTTGGCCAAACCATGCACCAATCATGAAGCAAAAAATTTACACATACTACCTAAATGGAACTAAGCATGCAAGATAGGTTCATGGTTTGGAAAAACATGTGAATCCCATGAAGATCACTTATTCTCACATGCAAAAATAACATGGTTTTTACAGGCGGGCTGTACAGTTTCAGAAAAACTGTGTGCCCTTACCAGTCCACCAAAACTTGAATTTTTGGGGCCCGACACTCTCAAAACTCGATGAACCACTTGAGTCACTACTCGAGCTTCAAACCAAACCTAAAATCCACACATTAAAGTGTTATAACACTTGTAATTAAATTTCAAATATCATTTTACAAAATTGACCTCCCACGAAATGAAAAAATTCAAACTCCCTTAGAATTCCCTCTGGTCCAAAAACACATGTCGCTATAATCATTCCACCTTAAAACTTTTTTTCCCAAAGAATACTTTGGGAAATGAATAGAACATAACTAAAACTACTTAAGTTATGAATTCTCATTCAAAAGGGCAAGTTTCATTTCTAAATGCCCATCACACCTGCGAGGGTCACCTTAACACACAGTGCATAAGCTATAGAAACTCAAGCGTATTCTTGTTTTTCCTGAATGGAACTCTGTGAGAGAACCTATATAAGCCCATCTTACCTAATTCAGGAATCAAATCGTTACTTTAGGGTCCTAAAAACTTTTTAAAGGGAAGTAAATAATCTTAAAAGAACTTTTTAGAGGGAATAAAGTATTCCTATAAGTCCAACAAGGTAAATGGATGTAAGTTGGATCACAAATTTGAGAAGAAACTTGAAGAAATAAAATTTTGAAAAGGGTTTTAGTGTACCACATACCATCACTAGGAAAGGTTCATGGGGAACATAAACCACGAACCATCGATATGTGGAAGGAACTGTGAGGCGCTGGCCCACAAGGCAATGGTAAAAAAACCCAGGATACCACAAACCGTGTCATTGGTGAAATTGAATGCAGAAATTTCATCCGAATATCTTCCCATGAACTAAGAAGATTCGTGGACTGAGTAATATGTAAGGGTTCCATGAACCGCGTATCGCAAACCATATCCTCCGCAAACCCTTATTGACCGAGTCTTCATTGGGTTGAGATATATCTTCATGGGATTCCACAAATGGTGTTGCATGCCCACAGATATGATTTCCCCAATGTTCTATAAAAGGAGAACAAGAGGAATTGAAAAAATGTGGAAGTAGAGATGGGTGGAAGATACTATGAAGGAGACCCTAGATTTTAGAAGAGAGAGTTCAGATATAGAGAAGATTTCGACTTCAGTTTTGAATCATCGATGAAGTGCGAACCGCGTACCACTTTTTCGTAGGTATAACTAGCCATGAATCACAAAAATAAATAACTTAATAATAATCAATGAATCAAAAACCTAATTGGTTAAATATTGAACTATAATTCCCTTGCAGATGAATTTCCCATGAACCACAGGTTCCAGGACCCTTCTTCAATTCAACGCTTCTCCTAGCGCATCGTTATGTAGATCGAACCTTGCGCTGCATATTACATCAGTATGTGGATGGAAACCAGAGCGGATGGGATAACCAAATCTAGGACCATGTACCAATTTGGTACGTGGTGGTCCATACATACATTCTCGTACCGCTTTGGTATGTGGATGACCCCTCTACCCACATAGCATTATGCTACGCATGGCTGCCCCACCCCGCATGAGAAAACAGTACACATAATGGGGGTGTCTTTCCCTTTGGATCCAATCATGACCCTCCATTATCATCCAATTCTTAATATCTCCTCCATGAACCAGTCCACCGACATCAAGCCAAAGCCTCCTCCAAAGCCACAAGAACCATATGATCAGATCATCAAGCGCACCAACACGCCTTTCTAAATCTACATACCTATGGTAAGTGGAGTCACGAAGGCTGCCCCCAAAATGGTTTGGAATCCTGAAATGTCTCTAAGTATACATTCCCAAGGTAATGTGAGGATCGAATTTGGGATTCCAATATGAACCACCCCATTTGCAGTTTTAGGGGTAAACACTGGCCTTTCCCTCTAATAAGTTCCAATGAGAAGAAAAAAGGTCACTCTTTCCTTCCCTTTTAACCATGGATGATGCTCCTCCCACTTCCTAGAATCCATAAAATGGAACTCCTCCCGAGGTAAGTCCCTAGCCTTCTGCGAGAGGTATAAATCTTCACCCTCTCACCTCAACTCAAGACATGTTTAGATAAATCACTAGACGTGACTACCCTGGATATCAATATGGGTGAGGGTTTCATTCCTAAAGCCCCCATTTACCTATCCCATTGGGCGCGTGGCCACAACCTCTTCCACCACTATCATCATCCTTTTCCATCAACATAGAGGAGAATATGCACCCTTGTTGAATCTTTCACATCCTCTTGTTTCTCACATCGAGTATGAATCACGTGGGCTTAGAGGTCTATGATGATACGACATTGGAAAAAACCAAAAACCAACTACGAGAACTATGATTCCTATTCCAATTAGGATATGTAGTATGCATTCTTGAAGGACCGAGCTTAAATGGGTACCCTTCCCAATGGTTAACGCAATTATACCCCCAACAAATGGGCCTCCTACCAGGTGTAATCCCCAATCATGATTAACTATGATAACTCTGATTCCTATTCCAACAAGGATACATAGGATGCCTATTGGAAGGCCCTAGCTCAAAGAGGTACCCTTTTTCAAAAGGTTCATCCTGATAATGTCACCAAAAAAGAGGCATCCTCTTTGGGAGTAAGTCCTGATTCGATCATCTCAAATGGGAAACTCCCTTGTATAAGCCCCAATCAAATCACAACCCATAAATGAACTATGAGAACTCTGATTCCCACCATAATTGGGATATATTGGATTCATTTTCAAGGCCTAAGCTCAATGTATGTTCTCCTCAAAAGTCTATCCTGATAAAATGTTCCCCCAAATTCAAAAGGGCTCCCTCCTAGGTGTAAGTCCCAATAACCGAACTACGTGAGCCTTGATTCCTCTCTTGAGGATATATAGGAAGCCCATCTTATGGGTCCGACCCCAACATCAAACCATATTCCATCCCTCCTAGATGATGATACACTCTAGAGAACCTCACTGCATGGCCTAATTCAGCATTGTCTTTATAGCATCAAATCCATGTATATCCATGATGATCCTATAACCCAAGGGTGACCCATGGATATACTCTTCGGGAATTAACAGAGTATTCACGAACATATGAACATGGATTAAATCTATAATAGAGTCCCGGAGTAGGAAATAATTCCCCCCAAAAGGGTGTGATGATCCCAACTTCCCATCCTCTTGACCAATGAAGTCCTTAAGTGGTGTTGGCCAAATCATCATCCAACGAGCACATATATTTGGAATGAAGGTCCATGAATCATGGATACTAGGGCCATTGGGTGTTTCTGGGTCTACAATTAAACATGTTGGAGACCATCCAAGAAAATCATATCCTAGGAGGAAAGACTACACAAATAATTGACCCCTACAATTGCCAGCTGGGACCATTCGACTGTGGCACCTCCTTTATACTGAAAAGGGGATAAACAACCCAGTCCTCATGGGGAAACTCCAATTCCCCCTTAAGAATAATGATGCATATCCAGTCGAAATAAAAATGGTGATTTCAAAGTCTCTATAATAATAGAAAAATGCTTGTCACCCATTAGACTATTTTCTATTTCCCCAAATGCATCACCTTGGGTCGAAACAAAAATGGAAAACCTAATGTGAATCCTCAACTAAGATATAGGTTTCAACCCACTCAATCCCATTCACCTCATAAAAAGGACAGGGGTTGAGCTAAATCATAGATTATGCATATGATCAAGAGATGCTACTTTTATGAGGGTTTTTTGTCTATATATGTCATATATATATATATATATTACAGGTTTTCTGAGAAACCTTCAATACAAATGGAACATCGACAACCATCTTCGACATAAAACTAAGCAATCCCACAGGCAGTCAGGGCCCCGATAAAGAGAAGGACCCCCTCGCCTACCCAACGTCTTCAAAACTGGGTATCCAACACACTGATTAGATAGGACCAAAAAAGTTTACTCTCCCCACAATGAAGGATGAAAGAAAAGACTCCTAATCTGCAAAAGCTCTCTAGCAACCACCTCATATGCAACTGGAAACCCAGAACAAGGTGGCCCTGAAGGTCATCTCGAACCGTTTCAGGAGCTTATCCCCAGAACATGACAACAAGTACCTCCATTATCTCAGGGAGGTAGATGAAGTCGATGATAATGACTTCATCCCAGCTATACATGGGTCTTACTCATGGGCCCCTACTAGAGAGTATCACCACCAAAAACCGGGTGAACAAGTATCGTCACTCTGAAGAGAATCTTATGCTGAGGGAACCTACTGAAGTCCAAAGGATACATACCTCTTGGGATGCCTGTTGAGGGAAAAAACATACAATCAGGAAAATTCCATCACACTGATTCCTGAGGAGGAACTCCACCGTAAAAATGTAGAGGAATTCAACGAGAAGACATTCAACTCTTCCCCCTATACTCAAGACCACAACAGAAATAGGGTGGCACAATATGAGTGTGTGTACATTCCTGCCAATACTCTCCGGTCCCACCATGTATATAGACTACAAAATTATAGGCGGATGCAAATATCTACCGATGCGCAAGAATCCCATCATCCAAATAGGACATAAACTAGCTATAGGCAGGCACAAACACCTACTGATTCGTACCAATCCTTCCATCCAAATTAGGAGGAAAAATAATATGAGAAGAGTCAAATTCCTTCGTATGCATACAAACCCTGTGAGAAAAATACAATGGAAAGCAGGTAGATGAAAATTACTTCTCGTAAATATAAATTGCACTAGTCAAATATGGTGGAAACTAGAGAAGAAAACTAGCGGCATACTCATTTCTCTATCCCAGTACAGAAGAACTACCAGTATCCACTGGAAACCTATGGAGGAATGGAGAAGGCACAAACTCATGATCTGAAATCATAATGGGCCTTCATACTTGTTCCATCCAAATATGTATCTCAAAATATCCTAGAAATGATATAAGAATAGATGTTGAATCTAGATCATATCCTCTATACATGTCAAGACATCATTGCATTGGTGGTAAATGAGAGGAACCAGGCCCATGACCCGGTTTCCTTGAACGAAATGACTTACCCACAAAATGGGTTGGTCACTCCAAATTAGTTATGCATCCTTACTCCTGTCCAAGAGGTTCTATGACAAAATCATGTGATACATGAAAAAACAGATCGAGAACAAATACCTGTTCCAACCGGGGGACGTCGGTCTAACATGGTGGCCACCCCAGGTCATGCATATATCTCTAAAAAAAGTCAAGATGTATTTCGACATATCCCAACAGTATCACAAGAACCCAAAAAATAGGGACCCATATATGAAGTTCGTTACCAACAGCAGACGACCTCAGTTACCCTCAAGAGAGATCCCAAAAATGAAATATGCCAAAGACAACTAAAAAATGAAGAGCATATACATGATTCTACTCTGCCAGAAACTGAAGTTCATGATGACCTTGATCATATATCAATAGAGGCCTAAGATCCTATCAGTCCATTACCAAATTATGGAAGTGGCAGTAGCAGTTTTGAAGGCCCTCCCTACAATGTTGCTACCATCAGTTCAAAAGGTCCTCCCCAGAGCTCCCATGAGGGATTACTCCATGGGCCATGAATGATCGATCATGAGAGCCTATCTCCTAATGCATGTTAGGGTAGACCTCCCCTTGACCAGAAGATCAGACAATAAGAAGGACCTCCCCTTAATGTCTTCTTCCCTAACGGTCCTCCCTAGGGTATACACTATAAATATGATTCTCATTGCAGTTGGACTTTAAGTGATGATGGTAGTCCCCGCCTTGATGATATCCATTGTAAAGGCTCTAACCACAATGGAAGTTGCTGTGAAAGCCCTCCCCTTAGAAACATCAAGCAATGAGAAGGTCCTCCCCTCATTGTAGTGCATCCTAAAGTCCCTCCCTAGAATGTTCACTGTATAAATTCTCCCTACAGCAAGATATCAAGCTATGATAGTGGTCCTCTCCATCACATCAGTCATCAAGGAGGTCCTACCCTTAGTGACATCAAGCCGAAAAAAGATCCTCCACTTACTACAGCCCGACCTGAAGGTCCTCCCTAGGGAATAATCCATAGGGACATTCCCCATGGCTGAGAATTAAGTTTAAATGGTATTCCTCTCCACTATAGAACTGATTATCAAGGTCCTCCCTACAGTCAAAATTCACACTAGAAAGAGGGTCCTCCACTTTCTAGGGAAAATGTGAGAAAGCCCTCCTATGCTGAGGTGCTCGGAAAGATGGAGTCAAACATGTTAGAAACTCTATCTATGATGAGTGATATTCATTCTCAACCCAAAGATAGTCCAGGTCCACGCTCATCTTTCAAGCCACCCCCCGCGCCACTCACATATCAATGAGGCTTATACCAGCTCTGCTACTTAGAATGAAATCATTAAGAAGCAGTCAAGATGGAAATATCAAGTAGAGGAGTCCCCAGAATAACAACAACATGATATGTTGCTCATGAGAAGGAAACTATCTAGGGATGATATACCAGTGATGTATTGTCCCATGACCACATCTCACTTCAACATACCAAGGGAGTTGTATGATGAATGTATGCATAACATTTGCCTCAATATCTGGAAAACTCTTTTCCAGATAAAAGAAAAGTTTTTTCCCTATAAAGGGTATGAAGACCATGTAAACATATTAGGAGAGATTCACTGTCTAATTAACCAAGAAGCCCTCCTGTCTGCATGATGACTAGAATCAGAAAGGCAAAATAAAGACCTTGAACTGGCCTGCCTCCACGCACTGCAAAAGTTGCATTGCCTCATCAGCTAAACCCCGTCTGGAGTTCATATCCAGGGATGGGGAGAATATGGAGCTCTACACTTCACCCCACATCCCGTCCAATAGACATCATCAGAAATGAAATCTTTCAATTTCATTACCCAAATGCATAAATCAAATGAAATACCTGCTCAGGAAAGGTGGAATTCTTAATAAGAACCATCCTTGAGTAAGTCTCAAAAGTGTCAAGCCCGAAAAGATCAATCCATTGAGATGCTTCTAAGATAGTAAACCAAGAACATACAACAAGATTCCCACATAATGGAATCCAACCAAAAATAAATTCCCATATCCTCATAAGAAAATAAATACCATGAAAACCCAGTTCCATACCAGGCTCACACCCTCACGGGAGTGCATGAAATCAAGAAGGTGGAAATAGTGGCAGCTACCGCTACAATATAGGAACAACCCCAGACTATAGGGCTAGGGGAATTTATAACTCAAAATTCCCTCATAAGTCCAACAAATCTAGGCCATAGCACATCAATGGAAGAACGGGAGAAACCCCATCCCGCAGGGTTGGGGGAATTTTTAACATCAAATTCCCGCACAATAGATGTCTATCTTCTCCCATATGGGAAGAGCGATGAGCAGAGAGGTAACCTGTTCAGTCCTGTTTTGTGGTTCATACCCCCACAATGAAGGTATATTTCAAGGTTAGATCAGGGCTCCCTTTGGGTCTCTCTTCACCAATAAATCCAAATAATACCACATAATGGAAGGAGAAAGTCCAAAAAGGACACAAAAAGCTCTCCTACCATTTGGCATCAGGAACATCGCCCCCAATGTGGTATGTATCAGTGAAATTGGTGGAAGTCAGTCCAAAAAACCTCACAAGAAATTATACAAATGAATATGATACAAGATAATATGGTTCCTTCCTAGAGGTAGTCCACACCGAGCCTGAGAGTGTGCATACCCAGAACCAAAAAGGTGCCATAAATTTGGGTGTACCCTCAAAAAACCCATTACTACCTCCCTCATGAATCCACAACAAGGAGAAGAATAAATCTCAGGTCTTCCATAACCCACCTCCTCAACCTCCTGAGAATGTGTCCCTCACGCTCAAGGAAAGATTCACCAAGGAGGAGGAAGAAATGAAAAAGATCAGGATAATAAATGTCTAGATTCATCGAGGAAGCTATCTTGCTGGGTGTGTTCTTCAATAGGAATGTCCATATGTGTTTCCAGAAGAGGTGCCTCTTCCACAGGAACTCATCTCGGAAAATGAAACTAAGCTTGGATGCCCATCCAATCTAGTACCAGGACCATCAGTCTACTTCAATCCAACCCTGGAAGGATATCAAGAGTTCCCTCCAATAGGAAAGAAGCCAGAATACATTTAGGAAAACTCACAAAGGATACACCTAGCTGGGTATCCGACCCAAATTCTAGCAGTGCCAACACATCCACTTTTCCCCCCTACTACACCATACCAAGCTCATGTTTGATAGGATATGCATCAAGGGATCTTGAATACCATTGGAAAATTGATATCTCAACTAGAATCCATGGAAGGGAAGTGTGCTTCGATACAACCAGAATACAAACCTTACCCTAATTGGGTGATTAATGTTCCACCACCACCAAACTTTGAGAACCATATATTCCCGATGTTCAATGGTTCAGGAGACCCAGAAAAACATCTAATTCAATATGCATATTACAGTGACACCATGATGGGAAACCCATAACAACAAGAAGTAGTGAATCTCAGGTGATTCGTGCAAAATATGTAGAGTTCAGCCTTTGTGTGGTATACTAGTTTTTGGGATAACTTAATCAAAGGATGGGAGGACCTACTGTGAAATTTTCTCTTCCAGTTCAGTTCGGCATTTCCTAATAAAATAGTCAGTGGTATCATGAACTGTAAGTATCGAGACAATAAAAGAGTTTCGGACTTCATCTCCTGATAAAAAGGCCCGAGTTACTCCCTAAACTGGCCACTCCCCCAAGATGAAACACTCGCTATGTGTATCGATAATCTCCATGATGAATTGAGGATGCCACTCATCTCAGTGAAGTAAAGAAGTGGGTTATGATATTTCTCCTCCATTTCCTAAAGGATAGAATACACCCTATAGTGGACCAATCTAAAGTACCGAGTGGCCATAGAAAAAGAATAGGAAAATCTGAAGTGACTTCTATCACACTTAATCCACCCCCTGACACCAACTCCAACTGCGAGGCCTCCACCAAAATATACAGGACCCCTTGGATGCCAAAAACCACCCCACCTCAGAAATATGATTTAAGGGGTGCCAAAAGAAATCAGTTCGAGGAAAGAAGAAATAAATTCTACATGTTCCAAGATGACCAAGTCAATGGATAATTTTTAGCTGCCATGAATTGCAGCTTACTCTGGATACTAGATCCAAAGTGAGCCAATGAAGTGGGTCTCAATGACCATCCAAATTATTGTCCCTACCACTGGATACTAGGACACACCATCCAAGAGTGCTTCATCTTCAAGGATCTTCTCCAAAAGATCATGGATTTCAGAAAAGTCAAGTTAGGTCCGCCACCAGCACAAGTAGTGTATGTATCCACCTTATACCCAAGAGAGGAAGAGGAGTGGCAAACTGTCACTAAAAAAAGGAGAAAAAATTTGATAGTTGGATGACTCAGAAGACAGACAACCAAGCTCAAAGAATCATCTATAAATAGTTGAAGCAACCAACCATGCCCCCAATAGCTCCTGATGAAACACAACTAGCATATTTAGTCCCACAATCCTCTGATGGCTGAAAAGGCAGAAAGCGGGAGCAAGAAGATGAGCCTGCACCAAAGCAGAAACTGGTCTTGACACTTTCAGACTTCATTCTAGAAGATTTGAAATCACAGACACCACCCCACTAAATGGGACAATGGGAACCACTCTGCCAAATAGTAAAATGGGCACCGCCCCTCCAAATAGCACCATCAGAAGAAGACAGTCAAATAGAATCATTATCAGATCAAGAACTGATCTTCGACTCCATTAATGTCATTCAATTAATAGACCCCTTATATGATGGAGACTATGGACAAGAACCTGAATTCCTTGTGTCCAATCGGAGAGACAAAGGAAGAGGTTGTAGAGGCCAAGGGTTTCCAGGAAGGCGTGATCATGGAAGGAGTAAAATTCTTATAAACACATTAACTCAAACTGTTAATTTTGTGGAAACTCACAGAAGGACCCTCTAGTAGACACAACTAGAACCGAAGTGTTTCTCTTCCCCTGCCAGAAGAAATCCAAGCCCAATCATGTTGGAGTATCCATTAGAGGAAGAGAAGATGTCTAATATCCCAATGCATGCAGGAAGACCAGTTCATCCAAACTCAGAGAGCACAACAACACCATTAGAACCTTTCATAGAGGCAAGACCATCTACGTCTAAAGCTCAAGCCCCTAAAGCACCCATAAAAGAACATCCCCAAACTGGGAAGCATCAGCCTTTAGAGATGAAATATGATATTCGGAAGCATATAGCCCTAGTACTGTAAAAGGTATTGATCTAGGATGGATTTAATCTATCAACTGACTTTAGGGAGGCGCTCATAAAAGCTTTAATAAGTCCAAAAGAATTCAAGGCTAAAGTAGTAGCTGATGAATTCTATCGAATGGAGACCAATCCTAAATAATTCCATGCTATCACCTCCTTCATAGATCAGGATACAGACACCATCATGCAGGGACACATCAAACCCATATATGTGTTTGAAAAAATAAATGGCATTGATGTCTAGAAAATTTTCATTGATAATGGATATGGAGTTAACCTCCTCCCACTGAGAACACTTCATTAGTTGGGTTACAATGAGGATGATCTGACACCCTACACCACAACTCTGCTGGGATATGAAAAAAGTGAGTAGAATATGTTGGGTCGAAAAAATATTGAAACATATATTGGTGACCTCATGTCTAATTCTGAGTTTCTAGTAGTGTGGTAAAGTATGAACCTCAAAATCCTATTAAGAAGGCTTTGGCTGCATCAGCACACCACGATCCCCTCATCATACCATCAGTGCATCAAATATTGCACAATGGAAAAAATAGGACATTTCATACTGATAAACCCCCATTCAAATCCTGTGAGTCGCATTAAATTGATTCATGGTTATATGAACCAAAAGAGAAGCAGTATTTGGCCAAAAACATTGGTTCGATCACCCCCAAATGGATTGGAAATGGATCCCACTAATCCCCTAAAATATCTTGGGAAAGAGTATGTATTACCCATTAATTTGGTTGAGTGAATAAGTTCAATATCAGAAGAAGACTCAGCCATCTTCATGATTTCTGTTATGTCTGCCAAGTCCAAGGATGATGAAAAGCATGATAACCCCCATGATAACGGTGAGGGATCAAACAAAAATTATCCCAACCCATCCTCATGGCCACAGACAGTTCCTACCTTACCAACTAAGGTAGAAGACAATGTACTACCACTAAAATAATGTGAGGAAACTCCTCCACCCCCATTCCACCCTCCTCAAAAAATTCACCGTAACCAACCAGGGAAAAAGGAGTTGTTTTAGTTTCCAAAAATCAGAGTTGTGATTCCTCTCCCAAAACTAGAGAGTTCATCTCGAGAATAGTATCTCCATCAGAAGAGGAATAAGATGATGAAGAGGATGAATAATAATAATAATAAGAAGATCTCAAAGATTCCCCTTCCATATTTGAAGAAGTCATCTCCACCACAATCGATGAACTTAGGGAGATAAACTTGGGCACTAAAGATGACCCATGACCCACTCTGATTAGTGTGACTATTCTTTTTGAGGAGTAGGAGGCATATAACTCCTTTTTAAAGAATAATTGAGATGTTTTTTCCTGTAACTACATAGAAATACTAGGACTTGATCCGGAGGTTTCCACTCATCACCCATGTCTTCTAGAAGACCATTGTGGTTACAAGAAGGATTCCAAAAGGACTCACCTGACACATGATACCAAAATAGTGGTTGAAGTTGATAGGCTAATCAAAGATAACTTCATTTGGAAATCCAATATCTAATCTGGATGAAAAAAAGTCCCTATAAAAAAGTAGAATGTATAGATTAGAGTCTTCATTGAATTTAGGATCTCAATCGGCACTGCCTAAAAGATGATTTCCCAGTCCCGATCACAGAATTTATGATCGAAGCGACAACTAGATATGAGGCTATCTCTTTCATGGATGGATACTCTGGATACAAACATATCCAAATGTCCCAATAAGATGAAGAATACACTAATTTTAGGTCTCCTAAGGAGTATTATTCTATAAGGTGATGCCCTTTGGTCTGAAAAATTATGGCGCCATGTATCAGCATGCCATGCATCGCATTTTCAATACCTTCCTAAGAAAATTTGTCGAGTTCTACGTCGATGACCTGGTGGTTAAATCCTGATAGTGCTCAAACCACCTGACATATCTTGATACTATCTTCAATAAACTATGACAACACAGTCTAAATATGAATCCCCTAAAGTGTTCTTTTAGCATTACCTCTAGGAAGTTCCTCAGCTTCATCGTATGCCATCACAACATAGAATTGGACCCTGAGAAAACAAAATCCATCCTTGGCATGTCACCACCTCACCACCTCATTGAGTTGAGGGGTCTCTAGGAGAACCTGGACTACATTCGTCACTTCATATCCAACCATGCAAGTAAGTGTTATCCTTTCACCAGGTTAATGAAGAAAGGGGTCACATACCACTGGGAAAATGATTTTAAATAATAATTTGAAAATCTTAAAAGGTATCTCCTAATCCCACCAGTGAGGATACTTCTAGTTAAGGGAAGACCACACATTTTCTACGTAACCACCTTGGAACGGTCTCTAGGCACTTTCCTTGCACAGAAGAATGATACTAGTAGTGAGAATAGTCTCTATTACCTCAGCCAAAAAATTATTGATGATGAGACTCGATATTTAAGAATTGAAAAAAACTTCCTAGCCCTAATCATTATAGTTCAGAAAATCAGGCATTACCTACAGCACCATGAGATCCATCTAGTCTCCTAAGTAAATCCAATCAAGTATATAGTCAATAATCCTATGTTCAACGAATGACTATCATGGTGGTTAATCACCCTACAGTAGTTTGACATATCGTATGTGCCGTAGAAATCCGTCAAAGGCCAAACTTTAGGATATTTCCTGGTAGAGCACCCCTTGGAAGAAATGACCCCATTAGATACTAAACTTCCTAATGAAGAAGTTTTCTCTATCCAAGAAGTCCCCAAGGCATGAGAAATGTACTTTGATAGTTCCTCCAGAAGCCCGATAAGGAAAAGGATAGAGGAGCCCATGCTCAATAAAGTGGGGTGGGGAGTTATACTCATATCTCCAGAAAAGGATGTCTTTCCTTAGTCCTTACTTCTTTTAGAGGGGTGCACAAATAATGAAAAAGAATATCATGAACTCATTGTAGGAATGGATATGGAACTTCATGCACAATCCAAGCACCTAAAGATAAAAGGTGATTTAGAGATGGTCATCAAGAAGGTCAATTTTGATTTTGAAATCAAGAAATAGGTATTGGTTCCTTTAATGAACCATGTCCAAGAAATGATGGCAGAATTCCCATAAAAAACAATACTGACTTATCTCCCTCGGTCACAAAATGATTAAGCCAATGCATTGGAAAATTCAACCAAAATCCTGGCTGATTTGGATTGGGATGAAATAGTCATCAGCATTTCCCACCGTTAGATGGTATTTCCATTCATTCAAAACAACACAAAATAAATCAACGAGATTAGCCCCATTCCTAAGCTCTACAGTCACACCATTGGCTAGATGACTTCCATTGGAAATTACCTCTAGAGGGGGGGGAACGCCCACCAGATAGGTCTGGAAGAGAACAGATCTAGAGGTAGGCAGTCAATTTTTTTTGTACGATGTCACAAACCAAGAAAATGTTCTCTACAAATAAGTCCTTGATAGAGTCCTTCTTAGGTGCATCGATGGAGAAGAGACTACTTCTGTCATTAAATAGGTGCATTCTAGAACTTGTGGAGCACACCAATCAGCAACCAAGCTCTCCCATAAAATTCCAAGGCTTGGATACTATTGGCCCACTTTGATACAGGATTGGGTCACATTCACTAAGAAGTTACATCCCTTTCAATTTCATGCTAATTTCATTCACCAACCCCTGGAAGTACTTCACATAACTAATTACTCCTGGCCATTTTCCATATAGGGGATGGATGTCATTGGATCACATCCTTTGGCCACAACTATAAAATTTAAGTTCATTATCACAACAATTGAATTCTTCTCCAAATGGGTTGAATCCATACCCCTTAAATAGGTTGGGGTAAGAAGTATTGTTAGCTTTTTGAAAGCCAAAATCATTACCAGATTTGGTGTCCCTCATAAAATATAGATGAACAATGGCATCAACTTCTTCTCTGCTAAGTTGGACAAGTTATACCAAGAATATGAAATCAAAGACAACTATTCACCCCACTAATATGAAGCATTTAATGAGATGATAGAGGAATTCAAGAAGAATCTATCCAACATACTATAGAACATGGTAGGAAAGGAAAAGAAATCATGGTCAAACAATCTCCCCATGCTTTATGGGCTTTCTAGACCATGACCCGCACTACCACCCAGGTAACCCCATACTCATTGGTATACGAGACAAAGGCATTTTTTCCCATTGAAGTTCAAGTTTCATCGCTCCACATTTCTATTTGCGATTAATTTTCTATAGATGAGGAATATTAGAAATGGTTTGATGATTTGGAGTGACTAGATGAGAAAAGGCTTCACACTTTGCACCATTTGAAAATATACCAAATTCAGATCACATGAATCTTCAACAAAAATGATCGCCTTCAATATTTACTCAAAAAAGAGACGATGTTAGTCCTCAGAACCCTGATGATACTTGAGAAGAAACCCCCAAAGCTTGAGCCAAAGTGGGAGGGGAAATATATCATACATAAGGTCTACTTTAATAGAGCATATTTATTGATATCAATGGATGGAAAACTCATCACAGTTCCCACAAATTAAAGGTTTATAAAGAAATACTTCACATAATAGCAATACATATGTCTTAGCAGCAAGACATTAAACTACATAGCAACATAAATCATCCGAATAACATGATGATAAACTTCATGATGGATTTGTCCTAAGCGCATGACATTAAACTGTATAAGTTCTTTCTAACCACATGAAATTAAACTGTATGGATTCCATCCTTATCGCAAGATGGTAAACGTTATGGTTTCCTAAGAACTATGTATGTCTTGATTCTCATTCATTAGTGGGATACGTAGCAACGCCTCGACCATCAATCTTGGCCCAACCATCACATGAAACATAATGCCCATGTTATATCCTCTATCACCTCATACTACAAGGGAAATCATTGTTACTCCTTGTTTCTCACATCAAGTATAACTAACGTGAGCTTCGGATCAGTGGTAAGGGTTTACTTTAAAAAAAACCATATAAGAATATGATATACCTAACACCCATAGAGGATGAAACCGAAATTACCCTACTCTTATGCTAGAGTCATATCGGTACATGGAGCATATTGTTTATAGAACTACGTATGGCTTGATTATAGCCCTTGTAGGATACATAGTGATGCCCAGATTTAACATCATGTCCCAACCACCAATCAAAGAAAAATTCCCTATCGTTTCCCTACATATAAACTAGACCTCTGTAGGGAACTTCCAAAACTATGTATGTATTGATTCCTTCCCTTGAAGAATACATAGTGATACTGGGATCATCTATCACGACCCATCCATTAGCACCAGATAAAAATTCCCCTCCCTGTGTATGGACTAGACCTATACATGGAAGGTATTTGTAAAACTACGTATGGCTTGATCCCTATCTCAGTGGGATACGTAGTGATGACAGAATCCTAGGTTTCGGGCCTAACCATAATGTGGTTATAATTCATGATGGTTTAGCTTTGTCCTTACCATATTACATTAAACTGCATGGAATTTTCTAGAACTACATATGGCTTTATTCCTATCTCAGTGGGATATATAGTGATGCTATAATCTCATATCCCAGTTCATCCATCATTCAAAATGCCTCTACCCTCCATGTGCATAGACCAGATCTTTATAGGGAGGATATTTATAGAACTATGTGTGGCTTCATTCTTTCCCTTATAGGATATATAGTGAAACCTTGACCCCCAAATATTGGTCTATCCACCAGGAAAAAAATTCCCCCATTCCCTATGTATGGGCCAAACCCATGTAGAAAATTATTTTCCAGAACTACATGTGGCTTGATTTCTGCCCTTGAAGGATACGTAGTGATGCCCTAATCCTCCATCCTGGCCCATTCTCCATTTAAAACAAACAAAAATACCCCTTCCTCTGTGTATAGGTCAGACTTTTATAGGGGAATCCATGAAAGGTCCTAACTGAATGACATTAAACTACAAGGATCCTCAAGAATCATGTGCGGCCCGATTCTTGGTGTTATGAGATCCCAAAAATTCCCCTAATTCCCTACAAAAATAAAAAAATAAAAAGAGATGATGGAAATTCCACGTCTGAATTCCGAAACCCAGAAGGAGTAAAAAGATCATGCTTCCCCTACATATAAGTCAGATCTATGTAGAAGATTCTATAGTTCATGGCTAATCACATTCTGGATATTTCTTACATTCCCAGACACATATTTTCTATTTATCAAACTCCATACTCCAAGAAATCTTGGGTCCCCATAAACATTAACGATAATTGGAGATGGAAGGGCAATGTCCTATAGAAACCTTTGTTTGACAATGCTCATCATGTTCCGGTGGCTCTGAAAATGTTTCCTACAGAACAAATGTCAATCAAAGGAAAATTTGTCCTTAGGAGAGGCTTTTCATATTTTTGTATGCTCAATGGATTCCAAACCCCATGTCATTCCTCTTAATCCAAGGGCTCCTGGGATTATGATTTTTTCCTTTTATTGTTTCTCATGTCTAAGGAATACTAGAATATCCTGACCACGATTAACTCAAATATATTTATGGTCTTAATAAGTAACCTGGATGCATGACATTAAACTTTACCGCACAATGAAAATTATTATATTCTTATCTTGGCTTGACCTTCTCAAAAAATACCTTTCCTTCCTTTGTATGGGATTAACCTCCATAAGGAATGTTCATTCGAAATCCTGTGTGACTTGGTTTCCCCCTGATAAATGTGTGGTAGACTCAAATCCTACGATCCTGACTCATCCACATAAAGTATTGAAATATACCCTTATCTATGCATGAATTTAATTAAAGAAGAGAATCCCTAGAAAATTCCTATTTATAGGATTTCTCAAGGGTAATTATATTTCCATTTTTTCATGCTGGGATTACCCTACGGCCACCCCACATGATGATAATTGTGTGGAAATTGTCCTTGCTGCACAATGTTAAACTGCACAATGTTAATCTAAGTAGAAAAGACTCCCTACCATTGATTATTCCATTCTTATTTGGGGACCTGAAGTCCTTGTCATCCCTTGTTTCTCACACCGAGCATAGCTCATGTGAGCTTAGGGACCTCAATAGGAGATCCACCATGGAATCATGGAAAATTAGTCCAGGATTTTGGTCTTAGAATCATGAACCTAAAAGGAAGGTTATGGTTACCTTCCCCATAAAGAACCTCTGGTCTTGACTGTATAATGTTAAACTGTAGGGTACTCCAAAGATGGAATAAATGCCTCACCCTACGTATGAAACAGATCTATGTAGGGGATTACTGAACCCCATGAGTGAAGAACAACCCAGAAATTTCTAATATATTCAGATACATTCCTTCCACACATCAAACTCCGTGATTTGAGTAATCTTGGATCCCCATAATCCTCCATGGACATCATAGATGGAAGGCCAATGTCCTGTGGAAACCTTTATTTGACTATGCACATCATGACCCAATGGATTTGCATATGTTGCCTACAAAATGACCATCAATCAAAGTAAAAATCTTCTCCAGGAGATTCCTCTCCTACATCAGTATTCCTAACGACCCCTAGCCCCGTGACATCCCTCATGATTCAAGAACCCTCAAATTCATAGTTTACATTATCTTTTATATCCATATACTGGATATATCAGAACATCCTGTCTCAATTTACCTCTAGTATCTCAAGGATTCTACCAAATAAAGATGCCCCATTCATATGTGTGAAGTTTATCTACATACGAAAAACAAAATACCCCCACTTATTTTCAGTTTTACAGTAATGTTCAGCTAGAGCAATGTCCCATTTCATGTTTAGGAACACCCCCTTTAATAATCCATACACAATGTCCAGAAAGGTACCAATCCCTATAATCTTTCATGGACATCAGAGATAGAAGTCTAGTGTCTCACATACACCTTTTTTTGACTATGCACATCATTCACAGTGTCTCTGCACATGTTTCCTACAAAATTTCCATCAACCAAAGGAAAATTCATCCCAATGAGAGTCCTTTACTGTTTTCGTACGCCCAAATGACATTTATGTCTCATATCACTCCCTAGATTTGGAAACCCCATGGATTAAGGTTTACATAATTTTAACCTATTAAATGCCCAAAGATGACAATAATTTCTAGTTGAACTGATGAATCATTTACTTTCTCTTGGTTAGAGAAAAAAGATCTCCCATAATAAGTTTTGAGTTTCCTAGTTGTATGACAATAAACTATAACATTCGCTGACCCTCCATTACAAAAGAAAAATTCAGGTGGGAGAATTTTCCCACTAAAAGATGATACAAATGTCCCTAATAATTTCAGACATCATCCCCCAAATAGTCCATACACTGTGGTCTTCAAACCCAAAAACAAATCCAAAATTTCAATAAATATCACAGGCCATTGAAAATGGAAGGCCAGTGTCCCACGGACACCTTTGTTTGACTATGCACATCATGCCCCAGTGGATTTTCATATGTTTCCTACAAAATTGAAATCAACCAAAGGAAAATTCATTCTCAGGAGATTCCTTTACTACCTCTGTACACCTAAAATGGATCCCAAGCCCCATATACCTCCAAAACTCACAAAGTCAGGGTTAAGAAAAATCCCTCATTCATGTATGAGAGTTATTAGGACATTCCCGACTGATGAATCCCAAATTGGGGATTTTCCCCATCAATTTTGTTAAAAAATGTTTGACCTAAAACACCAGTAATAAGTCTTATCGGAAAAACTATAAAGTACAAACCAAAAATATGCAATACTCACCAGAGTGAAAACCCACAAAGGGAACCCCTAGATAAAAGTCATGTACTAGCTCATTAAAACTATACTGTGTATGGTTTAGGAAAAAATTTCAAGCAATCAAATATTAAAAAGAGACATAAATCTTGTTGGGTTGAAAACCCACAAAGGGAAGACTAATAAAAAGTGAAGTTATAACTGCTAAGCTCGTATGAAACAGGCTTAGGAAAAAATTAGGGAAATAAAGAAAAATTCAAAAAGTTTGTGAGGTTATCAATGTGACCCCGACAATAGTCGAACTAAATTTACTAGGTCCCATGGCTCAAGAAAAAATTATAGAATGCTTGGATTACTTCAATTTACCAGTTTCGAATCATAGTTTAAATTAATACCTGATCAAAATGTTGTTCACATGGTCAATTGTGATGGATTGACATTATAGGAAAAAGAGGAATGAGAAGCATCAGGAAGAAAAAATAGTTCCATTATATTCTATTGAGATATAGAGGGAATGCACAACCTAGAGCCTCTACTTGAAAGTGGGAAATGATCATTACAAGAGACATTTGGTGGACTTGAAAAGTTGAATCAATAATTGATTCGACTCCTCAATGGCCTGATAAAGTTTTAACAAGTTTTCAGTCTCAGTCTTTGC
This sequence comes from Viscum album, assembly GCA_963277665.1. Taxonomy (NCBI): domain Eukaryota; kingdom Viridiplantae; phylum Streptophyta; class Magnoliopsida; order Santalales; family Viscaceae; genus Viscum; species Viscum album. The sequence continues at coordinate 863,020,155 of OY728145.1, forward strand.
ACCTTCCTGCAGTGCCTCTGGGTCACTCATAGCTTCGAGGCTATTTCTTTCTCCTTCTTCCATCTACCATCGCCCCTCCTCAATGGAAACCACAACATGAGCCTGCTCCAGCTTAAGTCACTCCATCTTCTGGATCTATAGCTCCACTTCCTGGTCAAGTTGTTTTATTAATGACTCTTGATTTGTGATATCATTTTTCAAACTTAGAACCACTCTATATTTATTTACAGCTTCATCATTGAGGATTTTCCTCATAGTAGTAATATGATAAGTCAACTCTGTAGAAGAAAGTTGAGATTCAAGTGTTCTAGTAACTTCTCTAGTAGAAAACACTCATCTAACTATATCATAGATGACATGATAGTCAAATACACTAAATCCTAGGACCAAAAACTAGTGGTGTAATTTCAGAAAATTCACAGGTATCTCAGCTAATGGATTCTGGGAGACTAATCTCCAAACATTACTCCATGCCTTTTGGATGATGAGGTGAATCTCGAATCAGTCTCGGAGTCACTACCTGATGAAAAAATATAGTCAGGGATAAATTTCACGAGAGAGGGAATCGATTCAGTGGTTGAAACACGACTCAACCCCTCAGTAGCCTCACCTCTTAATATTTAAATATAGGGAAGAGTGGGAGCATCTTCCACAATTGATAATGCTTATGGTTGAAATTATGAACGTAGAGGAAAGACAGGTAAATATCCTTGAATCTTGAAACAAAAAAAAGTATGATCGAAATACTGGAGAACTAACCTCCATCTACCAAAGCTTCAATACCTTCCACCTCCCCGACAACATTTCTGCTTGATAAAGGTGGCACTACGTCTTCAATCAGCAGTCGCGCCCCACAGTCGCTCAAGGGAATCAATGGCCCAGGACCGTGCCCGGCCAGAAAAACAAGCTCTATAACATCCCCCAAAAGGTCGCTCACAAATATCAGGCATGAAGGGATGATCAGTTTGGAAAAGGGTACTAGTCTTGAGATTCTAGAGGCTGAGACCACAACTTCTCTCAAAACTAGAGAAAAAGTCACAATAGTCCGCTCTATGTTTTTAAGAGTTGGGAAAATAGACTCCCCTATGGTTTTCACTTATATAGAGGTAGAATATACATGTGTAAGCAGAGCATCAATCTCCAAATGGACTCCCTATACATGGGTAAAGTTAATTTGACCAGGAATGATTGGTTCCTCAAGACTTAAATTCCCTCCAACATCCTGCGAGGGTTGGGGTTCTTCACTAGATTTAGCCCCTGCCATAAAATGGTGTCCAATATCTCTCCATGGGAATAGGATCAATGTGTTCAATCGAGCCCTCAAATTTTGGATGTTATTATATCATTGAGTCAGAGTTTGTTTGAGCAAGAGAAGGCATTCCTAAAGGGTCAAAAATACCCCCAGTCTCCTCAGTTAGTCCGGTTCCTCTTCTTTATTCGATCATAATTGCTGGTGGATCTTCCTCTTTCATAAAGTAAACAGGAGCAAAAAATTATTGAGCAACTTCCACCTAGTTACTGATGGGATATGCCTCAAAATAAACACATAATAGAGATTCAACAAGATAAGAGCACTCAGTGTGACCACTAAGTGAACAAACAATTACTTATGACCCCCTCCAAATGCGTCTTGATACTTGGGATACTTGTTTGTGTTTCTTGGTTTTCCATGGAGATGATTTATGAATAAGAGAACCCAAGGGGGAATAGGAGGAAATGTCCTGGAAGGGTCTATGATGACTGATTCCATATGCTCTCAAACTCCAAAAGATCCTTCTACAACACCCCCATAATCGGAGGGTACACTCCCTAGCTAGAATTCCTCCAGAATAATAAACTAGGGAAAGAACTATTTTCCAAGACCCTATAGGCTCGTGAAACGTAAGGGGGGGGGGCTTAAGATCTCCAAAATTAAGGAAATTAAAGTTGAGGTTCATGGATAGAATGACCTATCCTTCGATGGTCATTGACCACAGGAGTACTGCCATCAATGCTACTCAGTCGGACTAGTAATGCTTGTATTTGGAGGTGTGAAGGCACTTGTCCATTTAGTTAAAATAATTATCCACCTCATCCATATCTTCTTTAGAATAAATACATGTGGGGGAAATGGATCCTCTAAAACCTAGAAGGACAAAACATCATACTTGAAGTAGTCTCCAAATATCATCGTCAGAAGCGTTTGCCCTTAGTTTGTCCCAGGCCCTCCAAGAATCTAGAAATGAAGTTGTAACTGTGATGGATAGTGATGGAGAATTGGAACGGGGGAGCGAAGAAGGTCTCATTAGCTGTAAATGATTCTTGGGTGCTTCTTTAGTCCTGGGACCCCCAGGAGTCGAACTCTTACGGGACTTTGGGAGCATGTAAGAAGCTTTTCCTACTGTAACCACAATAGACGAGATAACAACATCATCATCCTCGTCATCAATTTCTGGTTACAACATGTCAAGTACCCTATGTGAGTATTTGCATTGAATGCTTCGTGAATGAATTAGGGTATCAATGTCCTCAAGGTAATGACCTACCTTCTTAGGATCCTCATTGAATGAGATTTCAATAGGTGTAGGAACATAACCAATTATGGTAAGGGAAACTTCTCCAGTCTGGAGGAACTTCCATAAGGCATGATGGGATTAGTTGAGAGTGGATTTAAGACCACTCAAAATGTCCCATTGAATCCAATCCACTGGAAAATCAGCCTCATGTGGGATGGATGGTTAACTCCCAGCAGTATCTTTGGAAGCTCATTCGACCATCTGTGAAGTAACAACCCCATCTTTCACAACCTTACTTGGGGGGAGAGTCAAGGGGATTTCAAATGAATTTTCCTAGACAAGAGTTCCTAAAAAATTCCTTTGTATTATCCTTACCCTTAGCCTCAAATGCCTTGGACGTTGTTACAATAATAACCAGATCAGCCAATTGGCCATCTGGATATGATTTAACCCAGGCCTCAACATAGCTTCTGGTGAGGAAGGGTACAGAATCCCTGAAATCCAGAAGTCTGACCTAGAAATGGGTGTCCTCCTGGGTTAACATCATCCATAGTTTACCTGCTATCATAAGATGTTTCTCTTGACATGCACTATTGAGAGTGGTAGGACACAACTTCTGAACACAATTAAATTGATGACTGAATCTGCAAGGTGCATATCTCTTGCAGATATGATCCCATTTGATGCAGGAAATAAATACACATTCTCTCAAAGAAAAAAAGTATCATCGGTTGAAAAAGTCTTCAGATCCATTATTCACAATAGTACCAGTAGGGGAATCATAAGGATGATAAGAAAAATGTTCATGGACATTGTAATGAGCCATTAAGTCTTGCTCATTTGTTTCAATCTGCTCCTCTTGCTTATCCTATGAGGCCCAAGGCATCAACACAACCCCACTGGTGCTATGAAGGTATGGTCGGAGGATGGAATGTGGAATCTTCAAGGAATTGATAAGGGAATAACCTCCTATATGAGCTCCTATCCAGCCCCAAAGGATTTAGAGGGGACCAATCATCTGGTAAGGTGGCCTCCCTTTGCTGATCTATCCCAACAAGTGATAAATATTTTCCATCACTGGAATAGACAGATTAATGTATCTACCAGTGGCCATATGATTGGACATGATGAAAGTTGAGACTCTCACACCACTAGAGTACCATAATGGTAAGATCCATCCACTCAAAAACATGGCCAAGAAGGCCTCCAGTTGAAATAATTGGTCAACATCAGGGATGATCTCCCATCCCCAATCATGAAATTTCACCTTTTCCAAGGTGGGCCAATAGGCACCCACTTGTCTGTAGGTTTCTTTGGTAAGGAAGGCCTTGGGTATGCATGGGTGGGGATCTAGACCATTTTTCCTAACAAAGACACCAAACCAGTCAATGAAAGGAATGCCCTACTTTGAATAGGGATTGACTTCCTTAAAAAGTGTATTCACCTGAATAATGAGTTTATTGGCCAAAGGAGGAGTCCTCTCCTCATTGTCCTAAGCATAGGATGGAGGTAGGAATTCATCATACATTTCCTCGACAATAGGGACTTATGAAATTAGCTGTATGTACCAAAGGATAATGCCAACTTCCCCATGGGTTAAATGAAATGTATTGGTGTCTAGGCTCCACCTACTCAAGAGATGTGAAATAAGGGCGTTGGGTCGATGAGCATATGTATGAGATACCCAGGTAGCCTCATATAGTCCCACAACCTGTAGATGGGTCTGAAATTATTTTTAGCTCTATTGAACCCAAAAATGACACCCCTAGTCTAAGCTAAATGAGCTTCTAGAGCAAAGGTCCCTCTTGGATGACCAACTGTGTTTTTCTCTCATTGTGGCCTTCTACATAATGCTTTGATAAGAGTGGGCCACCTTTTCTGTCTTACATTGCACATACTCTAATGTTTGAGGTGTGTATCTCATTAGGGATCTAGAAAAAATATCTCTATAAAGGTATCTCCCTCTTGAAGAGATCAGGTCCTTCGGGATGGAGGTGTTAGTTATCCAGGCAGCAGGCTGATCAACCTAATTTGGTGCTAGAATCGACGTGTCATAAAGTAGACCAAACCCATAAATTGGAAACATATTTGAAGTTGTATACTCCCTTTGACCCATAGTCTTCATATTTTCCAAAGATTTATGTAATGGAGAAACTAGAATTTTTTCATCAACTGAGTCCACTAGGTTCTTCAATCTTTCGTCAGCAGCAGAATGAGGGGCAGTAGCGGCAGCCTCAGTAGAAACAACTACATTGGCAGAGGCCTATGGAAGAGCCATTTCAGTCTACATAAAAAGATCCAAAAGGCCACAAAAAATTAATTCCAATGAGAATTGTTTTGGAAAAAGGCTGCAAAAATGGCCAAAGGACTTAAAAAAAGAAGGTTTGCATGGGGATTTGCATATTGCTCCCAGAAACGGTATACATAATCCATTTCCCATGTACTATATCAATATGTGTAAGCTATTTCCTACGTACGACCATGGTATGTGGAAGGATTGTGAGGCGTTGGACTATGGAGCATTGGACAACAAACTAAGTGGTCCATGGAATAAATAAACCACAAACCAGGGCCTCTCTATGCACATGTTCAATGCTTTTCGATTGAAATTTTATGTTTGGTTTAACAAAGTTTAAAGTTTAGTTCACCTGTTTAAAGTTCGGTGTGCAGAACATTTAAATAGCATAGTGTTCTATTACACAGAGGTCTAAACTTAAGTTATAAATTCCATGGTGTAGTTTGTAGACTCAAGATTTAGTTCATGGGAAAATGAAATTTTGAAGAGTTCGGTTCGTAGAACCTATGGAGTAGTTTGTGAATATGTATTTCACAAAGGAGTCAGTACGCGGACACAAAGGAAGGTGAGGAGAGGTTGAGATCGCTTTTCCCCACAAGAAACGGTAAAAGAAAAATGAAATGGGCCCCTATAAATAGAAATGGCCCCCCCTACCAGACCTACCTATTCTACTACAAACTAATTCAGTTCAGGATCACTTCTACATCAGAATAGCCTCCTCTTCATTCCGATCGGACCCCAATCTGATGGGGGGAATTTTTAGGGTCCTAAAAACTTAAAAAGGGAAGTAAGTACTCCCACAAGCACTTTGTAGAGGGAATAAAGTATTCCTACAAGTCCAATAAGGAAAATGGATGCAAATTGGGTAAAAAATTTGATAACAAACTTGAAGAAATCAAATTTCCAAAGGGTTTTAATGTACCATATACTACCACTAGGAAAGGTTCACAGGGAACATGAACTGCGAACCATTGGAATGTGGAAGGACCTGTGAGGCGCTAGCCCGCGGGGCGATGGCCAGCAAACCCAGGACGCCACAAACCATGTTTTTGGTGAAATTGAACGCAGAAATTCCATCCGCATACCATCCCACAAACTAAGTAGATTCACAGAGGAAGTAATCTGGTAGGGTTCCGCAAAACACATCTCATGAATAACAAAATCCTCAAAACCCAGTTGACTAAGTCTTCCATGGGTTGAGATATATCTTCATGGGCTTCCAAAAATGGCACTGCATGTCCACAAATATGATTTCCCTAGTGCTATATAAAAGGAGCACAAGAGGAATTGAAAAAAGAGGAAGAAAAGATTGGTGGAAGAGAGAACAGAGGAGACCCTAGAGGTTGGAAGAGATAGTTCAGATATAGAGAAAATTTCGACTTCATTTTTAAATAATCAACGAAGTGCAAACCAAGAACCACTTTTCCACAGGTGTAAATAGACGTGGACCAAAAAAAAGGAAATTAATAATAATTGGTGAACCGAGAACCTAATTGGCGTAATCGTGAACCATAAATCCCTCAACGATGAATTCCCTATAAACCACATGCTCTAAGACCCTTTTTCAATTCGGCACTCTGTATAATGCATCACAATGTAGATCGAACCCTGTGCCATATACTGCATCAGTACACAGATGGAACCTAAAGCAGCGTGGTGAACAACTTCCAGGAGGTACGCGGACGACCCCTTTACCCGAATAGCATTATGCTATGTGGGGATGCCCCCATCCCGCATGAGAAAATAGTATGCAAAATGGGGTGTCCTTCCCTCCAACTCCAATCACGCCCCTTCATTACTATCAAGTTCTCCATAGCTGCTCTGCGAACCAATCTACTAACATCATGACAAAGCCTCCTCCAAAGCCACTGGACCCATATGATCAGATCATTAGGCGCACCAACATGCCTTTTTGAATCTATATACTAAGGTAAGCAGAGTCATGAAGACTATCACCACAATAGTTTGTAACCCCATAATGTCTCTAATTCTACATTCCCAATGTGCCATGAGGACTGAATTTGGGAATCCAACGTGAACCTCCCCATTCTTGGGTTTAGTGGTAACTATCGGCCTTTCCCTCCAATAAGTTCCAATGAAAAGAAAAAAGGTCACTCTTTTCTACCCCTTTGACCAGGGATAATTCTCGCCCCCTTTCCAAAAACCCATAAAGGGCACTCCTCTTGAGGTAAGTCCTTAGCCTTCTACAAGAGGTGTCACTCTTCACCCTCTTAACCTCATCTTAGGACATGTCCGGATAAATCACTAGATGAGACTACCCTTGATATCAACACAGGTGAGGGTTTCATGATTAAAGCTCCCCTTTCCCTCTCTCATTGGGCTTGTGGCCACAAATTCTTCCTCTGTCGTCATCATCCTTTTCCATCAGTGGAGAGGAGAATATATTCCCTTGTTTAATATTTTACATCCTCTTGTTTCTCACATCGAGCATGAATCACGTGGGCTTAGAGGTCTGTGATGATACAACATTAGAAAAACTTAGAAAACAACTATGAGAAGTCTAATTCCTATTCCAACCAGGAAATGTAGGACACCTGCTTGAAGGAACGAGCTCAAAGGGTTTCCTTTCACAAAGGTTAACCCAATTATGCCCCCAAAAAAATGGGCCTCCTCAAAGGTGTAAGCCCCAAGAAAGATGAACTATGAGAACTCTGATTCCTATTCCAACCAGTATATGTAAGAAACCTGCTTGAAGGTCTGATCTCAAAGAGGTACCCTTTTTCAAAAGGTTCATCCCAACAATGTCCCCAACAAAGAGCCATCCTATTTAGGAGTAAGTCTCGATTCGATCCTCTCAGACGGGAAGCTCCCATGCATTTTCCCTAATCAAGTCACAACCCATAAATGAACTATGAGAACTCTGATTTCCACCATAATTGGGATACATAGGATGCCTGTCCAAGGCCCGAGATCAAGGGACGTTCTCCTCAGAATTCAGTCTCGATAAAATGTTCCCCCAAATTCAAAAGGGATCCCTCCTAGGTGTAAGTCTTAATAACCGAACTACGTGGGCTCTAATTACTCTCCCAAGGATACACAGAAAGCAAATATTATGGGTCCAATCCCAAAATCAAACCATATTTTGTCCCTCCTAGATGACGATAAATTCCAAAGCACCTCATTGCATGTCCTAAGTTAGCATTGTCTCCATAACATCAAATCCATGTATATCCATGATGATTTTGAAACCTAGGGGTAACCTATGGATACAATATTCAGGAATGAACAGAGGATTCATGAACATATGATGATGGATTAAATCTATAATATATTCCTAGAGTAGGAAACAATTCTATCCAAAAGGTTGTGATGAGCCCGACCTCCCATCCTCTCGACCAATGGAGTCCTTAAGTGTTGTTGTCCAAATCGTTATCCAATGAGTGCCTTACTTTGGAAAGAACATCCATGAATCATGGATACCAGGGCCCTTTTGTTTTTCTGGATCCATGAATAAACCCGTTGGAGACCATCCAAGGAAATCATATCCTAAGAGGACTGATTTCAAAAATAATAACCCCTTGCAATCGCTCGTTGGGACCATTTGACTGTGCCACCTCCTATATAATGTAGAAGGGGATAAACTTCCCAGTCCCCACAGGGACACTCTAATTCCCCCTAAAGGATAATGACGTGGATCATTATGAAGTGAAAATGGAGACGTAAAATTCTTTATAATAATAGATAGATGCTTTCCACATATCAGACCATTTTTTATTTCCCCAAATGTGTCACCTCGGGTCGAAACAGTCACCCAATTTTGCATATAGGTTCTAGCATTAAGAAGAACAAACTGAGTCACACTAATACATAGACTTAATCATTCCATTAACACTCTAACTACTCTCTTGGATTGGTTCACTTCTTAAATGATCGGTCAACACCCAATCAACCTTCGAGGCCAGGTAGAACTGATTTTTTTCATGAAAAGTCATGGCCAAAACTCACCACACTTTCCATAATATAAAATTTTCCATTAAGTAGTTCCCCACTAAATTCATATAATAAGAGAGAGAGGGATAACCAGTCAAACCATCTTTGGTTGACTGCACTTGAAGCACTTGGATTAGACAATAGGTTCATTCCCAAAGATAGACCTGATATTTTCTCAAAGCATGCTCAACTAAGCCCATAACTAGCTTCTGATAACATATCTAGACAAAACATCCATTTAATCTGTTGTTCTTCATCACTAACATAGGAATATTTCTCAATCTGAAAGACTTGGATCATCACGACCAAAAAAACCCTTTCTGAGTCCAACTAAAGTCTAGAGTGACCTCAGAGTCAAAAATTGGAGTTCAAGGATCTCATCCAATGGAACCCACATTCGATTATTAAAAGATAGACATCGATACAAGATAAAAATACACATAACAAGAACACTGAATTTCCCCAAAGCAGTATCCTCCTGGTGATCAAGTCAAGGGGAATAGCTGGTGTCCATGAGTCTGACCAAGGCATTCCTACTTGGGAAATCTAGGTATCTATTAGGTTCAACTAGACCTCTAAAATAACCAAGCTTATAGAGCACACTATGATAGAGACCAATCAACAAGACCAATGAATTTTAATGTTAGTGCAGAGTATAACCAACATTCTCTCAGTGTACCTAGATGATTTCATGATAGGCTACATAATCGTCATTAAGACAAGGTACACTAAGAGGATAAGGAGGCTTACCTAATATGCTAGAGACAATCCCACCATAACCAAGACCAATATATTAGTATGGTTTCAACCTAACCATACCAAACTTTACATAAAAATGGAAGAACAGTTGAACAACTTATGCTTGAATTATTCTGGAAAATCTCAGCTACACCTTCCAACACATCCAAACTACCTGACCACAATTCCTTCACCACCTGAGTAATCTCATAACCACTCAAGAACAACCACTGAAGTTAAACCCTAAATAAAGGTGTTTTAAATGGTTTAATACACAACTAACCCTTTCATTGTCGTGCTTCCTTGCAATCATCAACTCAAAATGATAGATTTCCAATAATAGGGGAATTGAAAACAAGGATAACCATTTCAAAATGGTCTTTCCATGGTGGAACTCCCTCTACATAGAGGATACACCATGACACTTCCGACATGACTCTCCCCACCTTAGGAGTGTCCTGGTCATTGGTCACTAAAAAAGGGAACTCAAAACATGCTTTAGAAATCATTAAACCAAATAGGGAGATATACTAGCCACTTAAAAGCACAAAAGGCTATATTTACTTTGGGAATACATGTGGAACTACTCTAGAGTTATGCCCACATGCATGAGGAAATGAGACATTTGACATAAAATCATAACCAAAACAATCAGTGTGTCAATACCCAATCCTCCATAGAATGTCATCCCAAACACTGAGAGAAATCAACATTTCAGAGACAGGTCACTCTACCATAGAGATGACCTAGGAACATAGAAACACAACTCAAGGCTGAAATAGTTACTACAAAACTCTTACAACTCATACTATTCTAGCACTCGATGAGTGTCGAGTGTATTAACGTATACTACTTGAGGGTTCACTAGTAAAATGACATATCAATGACACTACTCATAGGCATAACATCCATATGCATTCGCATATATGATGTCCTGCAAAAGATTTAACCCAAATCCAAATTACCCCATATGAATGTTAACCTGACTAACGATGTACCAAATCATCCATCACTGGTGAAGAGAAAGAAGGTTCACACAACCTATTAAGTGGACGACCATGCCTTAGGCATGCCTAGACTATTGAAAATTAGAATTACGTGATTCTTATACCCATAGAAAGTGTCAAAACACACACAACCACCCATCAAGACAAGGTTGTTGTTTTGGAAACTAAAAGTCCAACATGAGACTATGGAACCTGAACAATACCACGCACTAGAAAACTCATCAGAGTAGTTATCAAGGTTCTTAACTCCTTAGGTTTCCACCTATAATTGAATATCCCCTTACCAAAGAAAAGAAGGTCGACCCCATAACTAGGCCACATTGAACAAGGTGTCACTAGGCTTAAGGTATTATCACATAAGTTTACACTTTAGAAAAATAAGGGGCCTATGATAAATGATCACGCTTCATTCAAAGGAAGGCTCAAGAAACAGAAAACTACCCTTATATGATGGTTAAAACTAAGGAAACATATTAAGGTTCCATTTTAAAGAATTAAACCAAAATCATTTAATTATTTAAACATTTCAATGCTTAAATTTAAATAAAAAATAATACCATTCATAAGAAAAATAATTTGGTTAAGAGCGCAAGGCAAAAACAAAAAGTTATATTAACTACCTTTTAAATATTATAATTTATTTATATGATTTCATAATTGTCTTAGTTAAGGAAAATGTCAATTGAAATATATAGAGGAAAACACCCTTTAGGTTGTAATTGGAATTTTAATTAACCAGGGCCTCATATAATTACAACTCAAGAATATTAAAAGTTGTTCTATCGATTAAAGAGGTACTAGTAAAAAGCATTTAATCTCAAGTTTACATGTAGATCCATATAAGTAGCTATGACCACTTTAAAAGTCCCTAAACACAAATAATAAAAACACCCAATGGTCTTAATAATTAAGGCATACGAAAAACAAAAGGCAACCTATGAGGGTCCCATTAATCCATTTTAGGTTTCACTAAAAGAAACCCAAACAATTTAAGCATTTAGATTTCAAAAACACCCTTAGTTGGTTTATTTCATAAGTAACATGCCTCAACTAACCTACTTGGGTATATTTGTGTATTTAGAAATTTAGTCAAAAGAGTCATTAAGCCCAATAAAAAGTGGTACACACCCTAAATAAGAAACCAATTCATTTAAAGAGAAAAAGACTTTAGATTATTCAACAGTATCTTAGTACATAAGGCTTATAGAGGATGGTCTAGTTATATGGGTCACTGTTCTCAATTTATAAAGTGCCTATACACTTTACAACATGCAAGCAGTATCCCATTTAACTACACCTAATTTATTTAGGATAAACTAATTTTTTTAACTATTTTATCATTTTTACAATAGTCCTTAGGTGTATAAGTTGTATCTATAATGGTTCAATTATATGGGGTACCCTTTTCCAATCTATAAAGCTCCTAAACGCTCTAAAAATTAGAAATTAGGTCATATTTAACCGAAACTAGAGATGTTTTATCCCACACTAAATAGAAATAGAAGCCTAGAAATTGGAAACAAAGACCATTAATTTATCACCTAACATGGTAATCAATTTGGAATTCTAAATAAATCACTATGCATAACGAATAAGCATGACTAGATACAATATAAGAAGAAAGCACTCAACCGTGGAATATAAGAAAATCATGATAATTAAATCACAAAATTATGTTGTATCGGAAAACATTCTAAATTAAAAACAAATCATTTTATATAAAAAAGTTGGAAAATAAATACCTAGGCATGCATAAATATAAACATTTTATTAAAAGTAACTAACATGATATATAACAGGAAGATAGGTAACACCCAAGGCACATCAAAAATTTCAAATAGTCAAACAATGAAACCAACATGGAATGAAATATGCATGAAATGTGAATTCCTATGTGCTTATCATGATGCATGTAATGTTGCTTACTTTCCATACTGGTCAAGGGAAAATGATTATAAATCCCAAAAATCAGTAAGAATCGAAAAGTACTATGATCACTCAAGGTGAAATCAAAATTAAATATAACAGTGAATAGCATGAACACAAATCCCATCCCTAGACACTTGGAATTTTCCCCGTATGTGGGTTGATCAATCCCAAATATAACTATTTACCAAGCAATGACATAATCCTAATATCTTGTCTACCAGTCCAAAAATAGTACGAAAAAGGAAAATATCACTGATACCACTTTGTAACATCTCAACCCGATTGACCACTAAGTAGGTAGCCGAACTGGTTGCCACATGGCCTCAAGCATGCCTCCCCATACGCTATAGGCTACTGAATAGAAAAGAGGGTCTGATGGAGGAATAGTGGGGAGACTATACCCTCATGATCAGAGTAGAACAATGGTATAATAAAATATAAATTAATGAACAATAGTGGAAGCTGTAATAATAGATGATAAGTATCGGAAGATAAATATAATAACTAGAATAATATTTCCAATGCCAATATACAACTAACCATTCATGCATGTCCATGTTATGATACCTAATAAATTAGAAAACATGTTATATGTGATTTGATACAATACATGAACAATAAAATAAAAAAGGACCTGAGGGTGTATAATGACCAATCACTTTCATACATTACTATTACATCATTTTAAAGATAAAAATAATAATAATATTACACATAGAGGATCCAAAGGTTTATTGTCTTGGAAAAACTAGGAGCATACATAACAATTACAACATCAAGCATAAACATTTATTTAATTCCTTCTTCTCTAGCTTCTTATTGGAACTTGATCTCTCCTTAGTAAATGAAGTCACCTGAGGATATAAATAAAAAGGGGTGAGATGAAATCCCAATACGAGGATATATAAGAACAATATAACAATGGGTGAGCATAAACATAACATAGGAAAATGATCATGAACACCAGAGGAAGCATTAATAAGAGACTTGAAATGTGGTAATGCATAAAAATGAAACAACACACCTTAGTGGTTAACTGACACACATACTTGTGAAAAATACTAGCATAATGTACACACATCATTTCAATTTTACTCATGAGATTTATCACTTTACCCAATGCATTGAAGCACTATATAATTCCAGGGGAACCCATCACATTCAAACATTCATATTTCACATTATAATTCCGAGCGCACCCGTCACACCATAACATTGTCATTATCATGCATTCCACATAGAACATATATAAAAAAATGAACATAAATGACCCATGAAAAGGAATGGGTTTCATCTCATAATAACACAATCATGAACTTTGGGTTACCAAAATAAAGAAGGAATAACATACTTGATATAATAACCATCAACCTTTAGTGAGAAGTAAAAGGTGTGTTTTTTGAAAGAAGAGTTCTTTTGGAAAACATTTTATTTGACATAAAATTAAGTGGAGAATATTAATATACAAGAATAGTTAAGATAATGATGAAAAAATTATTTTTAAGGAGTAATCATACCAAAAATAGAGTGAAATAGGGAGAACCCGAAGGAAGAAGGTTGGGTTCGAGGATTTCCCCTTACCTTGTATCCAAACACTTTATTTGATTTAATGTCCTGTATAACAACATTAGATTCATTAATTGAAAATACTAAAACCTTTTATACATGAATATTGTTTATTATGTTTTCATTAAGGTATTTTATGGTCCATTGTATGATTTATATAGTTTAACAAACATTGTTTGGGAATGTTTGTTTTTATGGTTTTTCTTGACTGGTTCACTTGTATTCATAAATTGAAGTTCGGGTAGAACGTGGATAACAATAAAGAACTGATATATCATGTTATTAATGATATTACAGAAGTTTAAATGATATTATAATTAATTATATTATATACCATGTGGATGAATCATTAGATAAGAATTAAATGATGATTTTTTGAGTTAATTTGGGTGGTTTTTCGACAACAACGAACTTGTTTTGTTTAATCATTTAGTAATATGTACATAAGTTAGTTCCAGAACATTAAATAGGACATAAAACATATAAATTATTATGGTTCAACCATAAAAATGGTTTTATGACCAGATATGAAGGTAGAAATGGAAAAATAAAACATGTCATTCTTGAAGGTGATAGATTAACACCTCACGAACAACGTTTTCTTTTATAAAATAAAAAGAAAAGAATAAGGGGGTTTGATGGTATAATATCCCATTAGTATCATAAAATTACAATATATGTATGATAATGGATTTACCATACCATGTGAATGAAGATAAGTGGAGAGAGAATAAGAAACATACTTGAAATTGAATGGAAATTAAAGGAAAGAGGAAGGGAAATTACCTCTTGAATCCTCCTCTTGATATCCTCCTTAGGGGATCTAGGCTTGGTATTTTGATGAGAACATAAGCTCTTGGACGTGAGGAAGGGTCTAGGGAATATTTTTGGGCAGATTTTAGACAAGGCTTGAAGCTTTATATGTGTGAGAAAATGAGGGTGTGAAGGGTGGTTTTTATAGTGGAGGAGAGAGGGGTTTTCTCAATATAAAATTCATTAGTTTATTATTTCCCTACAAGACAAGGAATAGTGAGTATTCCATGACCAGGAATAGTAATTTTATCATGTGTTCCCAAACCAATTGTGATTACATCATCAAAATATCATCAATTACTCTGTAATTATCTTATTTATCTTATTTTGTAAATTATGGTATTTCACTATTCATAAAAATTCAAGTATTTCAGAAAAATCCCAAAAATTCACCCCAACCATTTTTTGACATGTATAATCCAAAAATGAAGTCCATTTTTCAAAAATAATTTTCAAAAAATTATTATTTTAATATTTAATTAAAACCATAATTTATTATCAAAAACTAGTTTTAAAACATTCATTACTTATTCTAAAATATAGGTAGATAATACTTTCAACTTGAATATTATTTATATATTATCATAGGTAAGGTTAATATTCATTAGGGTATATCACTATTCATAAGGGTATGTTACTATTCATAAGGGTAGGTTACTATTCACCAAAAATTAAGCTTCTCTTATTGGACTCCAAATAACTTACTAATCACAACAATGTATGTCATATTTTTGAAATTCTAAACATAGAAGTGGAAAAAATATGTTTAAAGGTCACTTAGAACTTAGTAGTTCATTATGTTGTGTTTTCATGTGATTTTTTGACATATTTATAAGAAGGGAATTTCCATTGAAAAACATTGGGTCATTACATTCTTCCCCCCTTAAGAAATTTCACCCTCGAAATGTCACTTTACACAAACTGGTGAGGGTACTTCTCTCTCATCGCCTCTTCTGGTTCCCAAGTATCTTCATCAAACTTATATTTCATCCATAAAACTTTTACAAGGTGGGTTTTCTTGTTGCGCAGAAGCTCATCTCTCTGGTCCAAAATCTCTGGTGGCTGCTCCTCATAAGAGAGATCATATTCCAGCTGTACCACCTCTGAGTTCAGTACATGTGAGAGATTAGGTTTGTACTTCCTCAGGAGTGATATGTGAAACACATCATAAACTTGATCCATATTTAGTGGAAGTGCAAGCCAATAGGCCATGACTTCTATGCAGTCAAGGATCTCAAAGGGGCTAATGTACCTTGGGATTAACTTCCCTTTCTTTCCAAACCGCATGACTCTATTCCATGGTGATATTCAAAGGAAGACTTTATATCCAATGTTGAACTCAAAGTCCCTTCGATGGTTTCCAGTGTATATCTTTTTCTGACTTTGAGAAGCTTTGATGCGTTTCTAGAGGACTTGAACCTTCTCTATCATCTCTTGCTTTCCATACAGAGCTTTATATGGAGCCATCTGAATACTCGAGTGGAAGCAATTGTGGTATGAGAACTCAACCAATGAGAGATGCTGATCCCATCCACATTTGAATTATAGAGAGTAGGATCTTATCATATCTTCAAGAATATGAATAGTCCTTTCAGATTGGCCATCAGTTTGGGGGTGATAAGCCATGCTGAAATTTAATTCAGTACTCAAATCATGTTGAAGAATCCTCCAGAATTTAGATGTGAACCTTGGATCATGATCAGAGACAATTGAGAGTGGAACGCCATTCAGTCTCACCACTTCCTTCACATATATCTTTTCAAGTTGTTCAAGTGAGAGGTCTCCCCAAATAACAATAAAATGGGAAGTCTTGGTGAGTCAGTCAATCACAACCCATATCGCATTATTTCCCTTCGATGTCTTTGGGAGACCCATGAAAAAGTCCATAGTAACATTCTCCCATTTCCACATGGGTATAAGAAATGGTTTAATCATCCCTTTGGACTTTTGTTTCTCTTCTTTAACCTGTTGACATACAAAGAACCTTGATATATATTTCATGATCTCCTTTTTCATGTTATCCCACCAGAAGTGTTCTCGGAGATCACGATACATCTTGGTACTCCCAGTATGAATAGAGAATGTTGAGATATGTGAATTATCCAATAGATACTTATTTATCTCGGGTGATGAAGGTACACAAATCTGTGTTCCAAACCGAATCACACCATCACCGTTGATATGGAACTCTTGTAGATTCCCTTTACTACATTCACCCTCTTTTGTATCTCCACATCATCCCTTTGTGCTTCCTTAATATTATCTTGGATGGATGGTTGCACAATAATTTGGGAAAAGTAGGATATATCCCCTGCCCTTATGATTTCTAAATCCATCCTTTTTATATACAATAAGATATGATCTTTCTCAATTCATAACAAGGATAGAGTAGCAAGTTCTTTTCTTCTAAGAGCATCAGCTACCTTGTTCACCTTTCCAGGATGGTAGTGAATAGAGCAATCGTAATCCTTGATTATCTCTAACCATATC
This sequence comes from Viscum album, assembly GCA_963277665.1. Lineage (NCBI taxonomy): Eukaryota > Viridiplantae > Streptophyta > Magnoliopsida > Santalales > Viscaceae > Viscum > Viscum album. The sequence goes on from OY728145.1 coordinate 863,037,440, forward strand.
CTTTGAAGCATGTTGATATCCTTTTGTGTGAATATATACTTTAGGATCTTTTTGTCGGTGTATATGTCACACTTCTCACCATAAAGGTAGTGCCTCTAGATTTTCAAGGCAAAAATCACAGCTTCCAGCTTTAGATCATGCGTCAGGTAGTTCTGCTTCTGGATCTTCAACTTCCGTGAGGTGTAGGATATCACATTATCATTTTGCATGAGTACACAACCCAAAACTTTATTTGAAGCATCACTTTATATCAAAAAACTTTCTCCACTTTTTGGTAGTGTGAGTACAAGTGCAGTGATCAACCTTCTCTTTATCTACTTGAAGCTTCCCTCACATTCTTCCATCCAGACATACTTTACTCATTTTCTTGTTAACTTGGTTAGCGGTCTTGAAAATATTGAGAAATTTCTCACAAAACATCGTTAGTACCCAACTAATATAAGAAAACTATGTATTTCTGTGACACTAGAGGGCCTGGGCCATTCCTCAATCGTCGTTGTTTTGGAAGGGTCCACAGAAATTTCCTCACTTGTGATCACATGTCCCAAGAACGTGACTTGCTTCATCCAAAAGCCACACTTGCTGAACTTGGTGTACAACTTCTCCTTTCTCAATGTTGCCAACACAAGTCTTATATGTTCTTCATGTTCCTCCTTTATCTTATATTAGATGAGAATATCATCAATAAAAACTACCAAAATTTTTTCGAGGTAATGTCTAAAGAATCAATTCATCAAATCTATGAAGTTTTCAAGGGAATTATTAAGTATGAAGGGCATCACCAGAAACTCATAGTGCCCATACATTGTATGGAAGGAAGTCTTCTGAATATATTCCTTCTTCACCTTTAGGTGATGATATCCAGAATAAAGATCCACCTTTGAGAAGTATTTATCTCCTCTTAACTTATTGAACAAGTCAACTATCCTTGGAATAGGATACTTGTTCTTTATAGTGATCTTGTTAAGTTCTCGATAGTTGATACACAACCACATTGTTCCATCTTTATTCTTCACAAAGAACACTGGCGCACCCCAAGGTGATGCACTAGGGAATATGGATCCTTTGTCCAAATTCCCTTGCAACTGCTTCTTTAACTCTTCCAGTTTGATTGGAGCCATTGTATAGAGAAATTTTGAGATAGGAGTAGCTCCGGGTATGAGTTCTATTGATAACTATACCTCACGATCTGGGGGAAGTCTAGGCAACTCTTTAGTAAATACATCATCGTATTCCATCATGATGGGAATTTCCGCATGGTTGAAACTTTTCTTTGACCCATCCATTTGGGAGAGGTATGCTTCTTCATAGGGAATCAACACTCACACAGATGAAGTATTTTTCAAAGGAGATTCATGATCTTCCTTGAATTTTTAGAGGATCATGGAATGGTTTGGAATATGAAAATATATTTCCTTTTACCTACAGTTGATATGTGCTCTATATAATGAGAGCCAATCCAATGCCATTATAGCGTTGAATTCCACCAAGGGAAGTATTAAAAGATTCACTATAAGAATCTTCACACATACGCCAATAGAAGAAGAGTCAAAAACTTTTGTTGAAATTATTTCACCACTTAGTGTTTTTATAGATATCTCTACTTCAAGGTTTCAGGGATTTGATTCTATAGTTCTAGAAAACTTGCAAGATATAAAGGAATGCATAAAACCATAATCAAATATGAATTTTTCCATTCTTGAGTGAATAGGAAGTGTACCTTGTATGACTTCATTATCTTGCTCCAATTCTACAGTAATGATGGAATAAGACTTCCCTTATTCATTTGGATTTGGTGGCTGCTGATGCTGATTACCCTCGAGAACTCGAGGTTTAGTGCACTAGATTGTATAGTGCCCTAGGTCCCTACAGTTGTAACATTGAACCATGGGTGGTTTTATCCTTTCTTCAGATACATTCTCCTTTATTTTCATGTATTATCGACACTCTTGAGCATGGTGTCATTCTTTCCCACACTTGAAGAACTCCCTTGTCCCTTTGAGGCATTTTCCAAGGTTAAACTTCCCACATTTTGGCTTGTGGGTTGCTGAGTTTTCTTCCAACCTTTTCCATTAGATCCTCCAGCTTGAAACTCCATCTTTCGTTTCTTATCACCATAGCCATGGGACCATTCTCCAAACTGCATATCCACTTTGAGGGCACACAGAACAACCTCTTCATAACTCCCAAAGTCTATAATTTAAAGATACTTTCGAAGTTTTGGTTTTAATCTACTAAATAATCTATCAATTTTTCTATCATTGTTGGTAAAAAAACCGAAGCGAACCTTACAATCCTTGTGAAATTCACTTCACAGGTTGTGACATATTCTCCTTCTTTTTACTTGAGATCTACAAATTCTATCCCCATCTTTGTGAAAAGAGTTCTTGGGAAATACTTGTTAAGAAACATTATCTTAAAGTCTTCCCATTATATCTCTTCAATTTCCTCCCTTGTCTTAGTGTTCTTAATCAAAGCCCACCATTGATCGGCCTCTCCGTCTAGATGATAAATGGATAGAGTCACCTTCTCTATCTCAAAATAGTGGAGAACAGAAAAGATCTTCCCCATAGATTTGACCCATTATTCCACAACTAGTGGATCAAAAGATCCACTAAACGTCGGACGTCTTTACCTCATAAAACATTTGATATCCAGTTGCTCCCTCTTTATTGAAGGAGGACGTTCTCCATTATAATGGTTATTATTCATAACCTGAGATAGTTGGGTAAGCATCGACATGAAGTTTTTAACTCCACCCCCAAATCATTGAGGATGTTGTTTGGGAAATCGTTGCATTGGCCCTTGGACGAGTTGTTGACCATGTTTCTCCTAGTTCCCACCATTTTCTAAAATAGAAAAGGTTAGAAAAAAACATAAGTAAAAAACCCATTAATAAATAACATATTCATTTGCACAATTTATAGTAAAATAATAACATATAGGATCCCTATGTAAAGCTTCTTGTATGCATATTTTTACTTATTCTCATACTAGAGGTTTTGTCTAGGGTTCACTAATCATAATTCCCAAATTAACTAAACCATGCCCCTGATACCAACTATAGCATCCTAGATTTTTATTACATTTCTATTACATCATTTTAAAGATAAAAAAATAATAGTATTACACATATAGGATCCAAAGGTTTAGTGTCTTGAAAAAACTAGGACCATACATAACAATTACAACATCAAGAATAAACATTTATTTAATTCCGTCTTATCTAGCTTCTTATTAGCACTTGACCTCTCCTTAGTACACGTAGTCACTTGAGGATATACATAAAAAGAGGTGAGCTAAAATCCCAGTAAGAGGATATATAAGAACAATGTAAAAATGGGTGATCATAACCATAACATAGGCAAAGGATCATGAACATGAGAGGAATCATTAATAAGAGACTTAAAATGTGGAAATGCATAAAAATGAAACATCACGCCTTAGTGGTTAACTACCACACATACTTGTGAACAATACTAGAATCATGCACACACATTATTTCACTTTTACTCATAAGAGTCATTACTTTACCAAATGCATTGGAGCGCTGTATAATTCCAGGCGCACCTGTCACATTCAAACATTCATATTGTGATATATAATTCTGAGCACACCCGTCACACCATAACATTGTCATTATCATGCATTCCACAAAGAAAATATATAAAAAATGAAAATAAATGACCCATGTAAAGGAATGGGCTTAATCTCATAATAACACGTTCATGAACTTTGGGTTCCCAAAAGAAAGAGGGAATAACATACTTGATACAAGAACCATCCACCTTTAGTGAGAAGTAAAAGGTGTGTTTTTGAAAGAAGAGTTATTTTTGAGAACATTGTATTTGACATAAAATCCAGTGTAGAACATGTATATCCCATAATAGGAAAGATAACGATGAAAAAATGATTTTAAGGATTAATAATTCCAAAAAAATGGAGTGAAAGAGGGAGAACCCTATAATGTCCCGAATCCGGAAGCCACTCAACGGGTGCCCCGAACCTCGTTGGTCACATGACCTAAAGAAAATTTCCACAAATGCCAGAGGCTGCCGAATAGTAGCGAGGGCCCATGTCTGATAGTGGGGAAACTATGGCCTCATTTGTCAAAGTGTAGTGTAGTGGAAAAGATAAATAACATACAACAGCAGAAGTAGTAAACAATATGAACTAGAAATGAACAACTACAGTAAAAGAGAACCAGCAGTCATATATATAAAGATACATCATGTCACTATTTCTATGAAAGCATCCAAAATAGGATACACTGAAATACAATACAATACAACTCAGAGTACATGGTACAACAAAACAGAACAAAACAGAGTGAATAGAACATAACAGCATCACAAGCCTAAGCTTGGTCCCATGCTCTCCTACTCCTCTGCTAAAATCATGTACCTATATAGGGACCATTTCCTCTATCGACACCTGTAGTAATATAGTTTGTTTGGGCTGAAGACATGACCCAAATAGGGTGTGAAAAATAAATCTCAGTAGACACCCACCAAAGGCCCGTGCCCAACTGTCTGTGAAGAATTGCAACAGCAGTGTTCAAAAGTAAATGCAGTAAAATAGTAAGTACTCAAAAGTAACTATCACTACTAGTTTCACTTCCATTTTAATTATTAATTATCACCTCCAATCTTGTGCTTTAGATTGGCAGGTATAACATAGAAAATCGCCCCAGTGAATATTCTAAATAGCCGTGTCCTCAGACATACTATCCTTACCCTCAGGTAACAGAATCAAATACCCGCAGGTGATTTACCTCAGGAATAACGATCATTGACCTCAAGCATATGAGATATGGCCCTCTATCACATAAACTACTTCCCACAGGAATAAACAAAGGTTACCCTCAGGCTAACCAAACACCTCCCACAGACTAAGAAAACACTGCCCTCAGGATAAATAGAACACTACCCTCAGGCGCAAGGAACCGAGCCGAGCCCAAAGCATAACCAAGAAATTTATATAAATTTTCTCTCTAGAAAAATCAATACACAATATAATCATGGAATACCATCGGGTATCCTGGCCAAATGGGTAAACGGAGGAATGCAACCCCGGGGTGGTCTTGGATCCAAGCAGTGATCCCAAACAGTAGTTTAAATTTATCATTATATTATCTATACAATTCTAGATATGTTATCAGCAAAGGACTCAGCCATACGACAACCCAACCATGGGCGCGTAGCACAACTATACACAATTTCAACACAATTATTGAAAGAAACATCAGACCACCTACCTCGATCGCCCCTGATCGATATACGTAAACGACGCCTCCCGAAACGCCCGTGAACGACGTAGATCTGGGATAAACGTTCAAACATTAAACCTCAAATAACTTCCCCTTGGGAAATATTTGGCAAGAAATACTCAAGAAAAAGGAATAAATTACCAGCGCGGTTCAAAAGAGATCGGTGGCGTAGAAATCGGGTTCCCGGTGTGCGGTCGAGAGCTCTTCCAAGATCCGACCGTCTCTCCTGTGCTCCAAACGAACCCACTGCCTCCTCTACCAAATGAGGAGACTACTGCCCATTTTAAGCGAAAAAAAACAAACTACATGGCATGTAATATCAAGTACATGATGTGTACTTTCCATCATTTAACTGTTCCTCTGGCGGGTACTTTCCACCGCAGCACTGTTCATCTGTCGACATCAGTACACGACGTGTATTCCTGAATACATGGCTTGTACTTTCAGTCAGCTGGCAGCTACCTACACCACCTTACTGTTCACCTATCGACTAATTACACGATGTGTAAATACCTAGTACATGGTGTGTAGTCAGTTTTTACACCCTTCATCACTGATAGGCCTACACACCCTGTGTACTCATCCCACACAACCAAAGTACATGGCATGTGGAAAAGTACACGGCATGTACCCACAAAATTTGGAATTTCCCCCCATTTTCCTTATTTTGTCAAAAACACTTAAGGAAAAAGGAAAAGAAGAAACCCATAGCTAAAGAATAAGAACCGGGTTCTTACAAACTTCCCCCCTTAAATAAATTCATCCTTGAATTTCCCTTCCAAGGATGGAGAAGATAAAGCTGTGAAAAACTCTGACCACTGAGCACGTACGTCGGTCTCCCGCTCCCAGGTTTCATCCTTCACTCAGCCATGCTGCCATAGCACCTAAACGAGAGGAACTGACAAGCCTCGGAGAACCTTCGTGCTCCTATCAACAATACAAATCAGATTCTCCTCAAAGGATGCATCGACCTGAAGCTCAACCTCCTCAGGCTGAAAAATGTGAGATGAGCCTAAATGATAGCGGCGCAACTGAGATACATGGAAGACGTCGTGTATGGCCCGATACCTCTATGGTAACTGAAACTGATAGGCAACCGACCCGACTCTCTCCATAACCTCAAACGACCCCACATACCTCGGCAAAAGTTTACCCTATCTCTTGATCCTCCTGTGTCCCAACCTCGGTGAAACACGCAAGAAAACCTGATCCCCGACCATGAACTCTAAGGGTCATCTGCGGTGATCAGCATAAGATTTCTGACGAGACTGCACAGTATCCATCTACTTCTGTATCAACTGGACCTGCTCTGAAGTCTCCGACACAAGACGTGGTCCCAGTAAAGCTGCCTCACCTGCCTCCATCCAGCACAAGGGTGATCGGCACAACCTACCATATAAAGCCTCGTAGGGTTCCATCTCAATAGTTTCCTAAAAAATATTATTATAGGAAAACTTGACTAGGGGTATATGCTTCTCCCAAGAGCCCCCAAAGTCTAGGACGCATGCACGCATCATGTCCTCTAGCACCTGTATCATTTGATCTGACTGGCCATCAGCCTGAGGGTGGTAAGTTGTGCATAGAATCACCTGTGTACCCAGTGCCCTCTGAAAACTATGCCAGAAATGAGATGTAAAGTGGGCATACCTATCTGAAATGATAGAATGAGGAACCCCATGAAGATGTACTACCTCACAGATATACAATTTCCTGAGATCATCAACACCTTAGGTCTCCTTGATCGGCAAAAAATGAGCCACCTTCATGAGTCTGTGCACAACAACCCACACAACATCATTGCCTCGAGGTGACCTCATAAACTCAGTCACAAAGTCTATCACAACATCATCCCATTTCCACTCTGGAATGGGCAACTGGTGTAACAGTCCAGGTTGCCTCCGATGCTCCGCCTTCACTTGCTGAAATGTGGAACATCTCGTAACAAAACCAACGATCACTATTTTTATACCTGGCCACCAATACTGACGTCTCAAGTCACGGTACATTTTGGTAACCCTGGGATGCACTACCCAAGATGAAGCATGAAACTCCCACATTAACTCCTTGAGTATATCCCCTAGAACCTACACTCGTACATGGATACGCAGTACCTCATCATCGCCTATCATCCAATCGAGAGGAGGGTCCCCACTTTCCACTAACTCCCATAGAACTAGGCCTTTTGAATCTGATAGCAGTATCATCCTCACTCTATCCATGAGGGTAGAAGTCACAACTAATGATGAAAGATAGGTTTTCCCCTGACTATGGTGCACCTCCAAATGCATCTCAGAGAACAAATCCATAAGCTTCCACTCACCAATGGCCTCATGAACTGCCTGTATTTGATTTTTCCTGCTCAGTGCATCAGTAAATGCGTTACCCTTACCCGGTGTATAAGAAAGCTCAAAGTCAAAGGAATGAAGGTATTTGACCCACCTTCGCTGTCTTAGGTTCTAGTCACGCTATGTGAAGATGTACTTGAGACTTTTGTGGTCCGTAAACACCACAAAATGTTCTCCCAAGAGATAATGTCTCCAACAGCGTAACGCATGAACAAATGCAGCCAACTCGAGGTCATGCGTTGGGTAATTCCTCTCATGTGGCCTCAACTGCCGAGGCCCGTACACAACTACTCGATCGCCCTGCATCAACACTACTCCCAACCCAATACTAGATGCATCACAGTAAACTATATAGCTCTTCCCTTGCTCTGGATGTATCAGGATTGGTGCTGATGTCAACCTTCCCTTCAGCTCCTGAAAGGCTATCTCACAAGCTTTTGACCAAACGAACTTCGCACCCTTCTTAGTCAAACCCATCAATGGTGCTGCTAAGCGGGAGAAGTCCTGGGTAAAACGCCTGTAGTAACCATCTATCCCCAAGAAACTCCGTATCTCAAACACGTTCTTAGGCTGTTCCTAGAAAACTACTACTCTCACCTTCTCTGGGTCTACCGCAACTCCTGCCTCTAAGATAATATGACCCAGGAAGTGAATCTGGTCCATCCAAAATTGGCACTTTGAGAGAATATCATATAGATGATGCTCTCTCAGTGTACTCAGTATGATCTCAATATGGGTGGCATGGTTGTGTCGAGTGTGAGAGTACACCAAGATATTGTCCACGAAGACTACCAAAAAAGAATCCAGATAGGGGTGGAACACAGAATTCATCAGATCCATGAAAACTGCTAGTGCATTCATGAGTCCAAACGGCACAACCAAGTACTCATAGAGACCATATCTGCTCCAAAAGGCTGTAAGCGGTATGTCCGATGGTATCATGTGCAACTAATGATATCCTGATCTCAAGTCAATCTTCGAGAACACTCGTGCACCTCTAAGTTGATCAAAAAGATCATCAATCCTCGGTAAGGGATATCGGTTCTTGACCGTCAATTGGTCCAGCTTCTGATAATCCACATAGAGTCTGAGGGTACCATCTGCCTTCTTCACAAAACGGACCAGCGAACCCCATGGAGAAGTACTGGGTCGGATGAAACCCTTTTCCTATAACTCCTATAACTACCTCTTAAGCTCCTATAACTCACGTGTAGACATCCTATAAGGAGGAATGGACACTGGTGCCCCTCCTGGAATAATTTAAATAGATAAATACTTCTTCTGCTACGGAGGTAGACCTGAAAAGTCGTCCGGAAAGACATACCTGAAACGATCAACCACTAGAGGGAAATCCTTCTGACAAGTCCCCTGATCATCCAGATATAAATTCGCAATATAGGCTGTGAATCCACCTCGCCCACGATGCTCTGGTCTAGCTCGGATCGCCTGGACATCCCACTCTCCCTTGTATAGAAACTCTCCGCCCTCTGGTGATGTAAAACTCACCCTACAACGATAGCAGTCCACAAAGTCTCAGAAGATTACCAAAAAGTCCATCCCGAGAATGACATCATAGCTCTTCATCTCCAAGACATAGAGTTCCCATAGAAAGTGAAACCCACCAACCTCTAGGGGGTACTCCTTGCACTGACGCACACCTGTCTTCCTTACTCCCAATAGAGTGTCTAGTGTCATGATATCAGAAGAAGAAGAAACATAGAGCCCAAGGCTTTCAACAACGACCATAGATATAAAGCTATGAGTAGCACCGTTATTGAAAAGTGCCGAAGATAAGATAGAAGAAACTAGAATAGTACCTATGACAGTGGAAGGTCTGGGATCCTGCTCATGTTGGGTTTGTTGCACTACATATGCCTGCCCAGTGTCATGGCCCTATGACACAACATGGATACCCCGAGCTGACCCGCCCTGCTGCCTCTGATACCACTTTGTAACATCCCGGATATGGAAGCCACTCAATGGGTTCCCCGAACCCAGTTGGTCACAAGAACTCAAGCGCATTTCCCCAAATGCCAGAGGCTACTGACTAGCAGTGAGGGCCTAGGTCTGATAGTGGGGAAACTATGCCCTCATTTGTCAAAGTTTAGCACAACAGAAAAGATAAATAACATACAACAACGGAAGAAGTAAACAATATGAACTAGAAATGAACAACTGCAGTAAAAGAGAACTAGATATCATATTTATAAAGATGCAGCATGTCACTATTTCTATGAAAGAATCCAAAGAAGGATACACTACAATACAATACAATACAACTCAAAGTACAAGGTACACCAAAACAGAACAAAACAGAGTGAATAGAATGCAGTAGCATCTCAAGCCTAAGCTCAGTCCCATGCTATCATACTCCTCTGCTACAATCATGTAACCTGTATAGGGACCCTTTCCCCTATAGACACCTACAACAATATAGTCTGTTTGCCCCGAAGACATGACCCAAATAGGGTGTGGGAAATAAATCCCAATAGGCACCCACCAAGGTCTTGTGCCCAACTGTCTGTGAAAAAATGAAACAACAATGTGCAAAAGTAAATGAAGTAAACTAGTAAGTACTCAAAAGTAACTATCACTACCAGTTTCATTGCCATTTTAATTATTACTTATCACCTCCAAGATTTTTCTTTATTATGGCAGGTACAACATAGAAAATCACCCCAGTGAATATTCTAAATAGTCGTGTCCTCAGACATACTATCCTTACCCTCAGGTAATAGAATCAAATACCCGCAGGTGATTTCCCTTAGGCATAACGATCATTTCCCTCAGGCATATGAGATATGGCCCTCAGGCACAAAAACTACTTCCCATAGGTAAAAGCATCGGTTACCCTCAGGCTAACAAAACACCACCCATAGGCTAAGAAAACATTTCCCTCAGGCTAAATAGAACACTACCCTCAGGCGTAAGGAACCGGGCCGATCCCAAAGAATAACCAAGAAATGTATATAAATTTTCTCTCGAGGAAAAGAAATACAAAATATAATCATGTCATACGCTTGGGTATCCTAGCCAAAGGGCTAAACAGAGGAACTCACCCCTGGGGTGGTCCTGGATCCGAGCAGTGATCCCAAACAACAGTTTAAACTTATCATTATATTATCAATACAATTATAGATATCTTATCAGTAAAGGCCTCAGCTATAAAACACCCCAACCATGGGCACATAGCACAATGATACATAATTTTAATACAATAGTTGAAAGAATCATCAGACCATCTACCTCGATAGCCCCTGATCGATATACGTGAACGACACCTCCCGAAACGCTCGTGAACGACGTAGATCTGGGATAAACGTTCAGACATTCAACCTCAAATAACTTCCCCTCAGGAAATAATTGGCAGTAACTACTCAAGAAGAAGGAAGAACATACCTACGCGGTTCAAAGGAGATCGACGATGTAGGAATCAGGTTCCTGGTGTGCGGTCGGGAGCTCTTCCAAAATCCGGCCGTCTTTCCCGCGCTCCAAACGAACCCACTGCCTCCTCTGCCAAATGAGGAGGCTACTGCCCATTTTAAGAGAGAAAAACTAAATGGAATTTACTATCAAGTACATGGCATGTACTTTCCATCATTTAACTATTCCTCTAGCGGTTACTTTCCACCGCGACACTGTTCATCTGTCGACATGAGTACACAACGTGTATTCCTGAATACACGGCGTGTACTTTCGCTCAGCTGGGAGCTGTCTCCGACGCCTTACTGTTCACCTGTAGACTGATTACATAGCGTGTAAATACCCAGTACATGGTGTGTAGTCAGTTTTTACACCCTTCATCACCGATAGACCTACACGCCCTGTGTACTCATCCCACACAGACAAAGTACACGACATGTGGAAAAGTACACGGCGTGTACCCACAAAATCTGGGATTTTTCCCAATTTTCCTTATTTTATCAAAAACAATTAAGGAATAAGGAAATAAAGAAACGAGTACCTCAAGAATAAGAACCGATTTCTTACAAACCTGAAGGAAGAAGGTTGGGTTTGAGGATTTCCCCTTACCTTGTATCCAAACGATTTATTTGCTTGAATGTCCTGTATAACCACATTATATTAATTAATTGACAATTCCAGAACCTTACATACATGAATATGGTTCATTATGGTTTCATTAAGTTATTTTATGGGACTTTGGATGAGTTATATAGTTAAAAGAACATTGTTCGGGAATGTTTGTTTTTATGGTTTTTCTTGAGCTGTTCACTTGTATTCATAAATTAAAGTTTATTTAGAACATGGATAAACATCTAGAACTGATATCTCATGTTATTAATGAAATTACATAATTTTAAATGATATTATAATGAATTATATTATACACCATGTAGATGAATCATTAGATAATAATTAAATGATGATTGTTTGAGTTAATTTGGGCGGTTTTTCGACCACAACGAACTTGTTTTGTTTAATCATTTAGTAATATGTACATAAGTTAGATACATAACATTAAATAGGAAATAATAAATATAAAATATTCTGTTTCAACCATAAAAATGGTTTCATGACCATATCTGAAGGTAGAACTGGAAAAAGAAAACATGTTGTTCTTGAAGGTGATAGATTAACACCTCACAAACAACGTTTTCTTTTATAAAATAAAAGGAAGAGGAGAAGGGGGTTGGATGGTATAATATCCCATTAGTATCATAAAATTCTAATATATTTATGATAATAGAGTTACCATACCATGTGGATGAATATAGGTGGGTAGAGAATAAGAAAAAAACTTAAAATTGAAAGGAAATTAAAGGAAAGAGGAAGGGAAATTACCTCTTGAATCCTCCTCTTGAGATCCTCTTTAGAGGACTTAGGCCTAGTATTTTGATGAGACCAGAAGATCTTGGACATGAAGAAGAGGCTAGGGAAGATGTTTGGGCAGAGTTTAGACATGGTGTGAAGCTTGAGAGGTGTGAGGAAATGAGGGTGTGAAGGGTGGTTTTTATAGTGGAGGGGAGATAGGTTTTCTCAATATAAAATTCATTTGTTTATTTTTTACCTACAAGATAAGGAATAGTGAGTCTTCTATGACCAAGAATAATAATTTTACCATGTGATCCCGAACCAATTGGGATTACATCAGCAGAACATCATTAATGACTCTATAATTATCTTATTTATCTTATTTTGTAAATTATGGTATTTCACTATTTATAAAAAATTCAAGTATTTCAGAAAAATCCCAAAAATTCACCCCAACCATTTTTCAGAATGTAGAATCCAAAAATGAAGTCCATTTTTCAAAAATAATTTTCTAAAAATTATTATTTTAATATTTAATTAAAATCCTAATTTATTATCAAAGACTAGTTTTAAAACACCCATTTACTTATTCTAAAATATAGGTATATCATACTTTCAACTTGAATATTATTTATATATTATCATAGGTGAGGTTAATATTCACTAGGGGATATCACTATTCATAAGGGTATGCTACTATTCATAAGGGTCTATTACTATTCACCAAAAATTATGTTCTTCTTATTGGACTCTAAACAACTTACTGATCACAACTGTGTATGTCAGATTTTTGAAATTCCAAACACAGAAGTGGAAAACATATGTTGAAATGTCACTTATCCCTTATTTGTTGATTATGATGTGTTTTCATGTGATTTTATGACATATTTATAAGAATGAAATTTCCATTTAAAAACATTGGGTCATTACAGGGGGCCTCCTCGAGCATTCTAAGCACTACCTCAATCATATTCTCCCTAGATCCCAAGTACAAGCATGAAAACAAAAGCAATAAACCAAGGTACTAAAAACAAGAAGATATAATTGGGTACCCTATTTTAATGGTTGAATGAGAAGGGTGTGAAATATACTCAATAGGCCACCACCAATGGCTTCTAAAGAATAATCATGTTCATGCATATAAAATGAGAAGTGTTCATGTATAAGAAAAGTATACCAGCAATGTGAAATAAATAAATAACCAATTTGGGCTCAGGTCCCTCCAGGACACCTGAGATGACCATACCTACTTTTTCCAAAGGTGTAATATCTAAACCAAAGGTATCCTATGAAAAATGAATACAAAGTAATAACTAGTCATCATAATTTAAGAAGTTATAAAGGATCGAACCCCAGTATACGATTTGGCCCGAAGGACATGCGTGTGTATTTAATTATTTAACATCTTGAATTTAATTACAAGAGGCATCTATAGTATTAATTTATATGGAATCCTGTTCCTGTCCAAGGTGAACCTTATAAAGGAACCTGAGTATCACATGAGGATCATAAAAATATCCAAAACTGAAGGAGTCCATCTTTGGTGATCCATAAATGGAATCCCAAGTATCACTCTCGATGTAAATAAAACAATTCCCCTATGATTCTATACTTGGTATCTGACAAAGGGGTAAGAGTATCACTTGTGGAATGGTGTAACCATATTCCCACTGATCCTATTCATGGTTTCTCCCCTTGGATCCAAAATCACTCATATAGAGGTAAGAAACACGCACAGTGAGCCCATCCAAGATATAACAGGTATCACCCCCAGTGTATGTAGCTGCATTAACTCATGATACCATCCTTTAAATTACATAAAAAATAATCCAATTAATTCTTTAGGTGTAAACAAAACATTTTTCATTTTTAATTTAAATCACTAAAGAGTCCAAGTATATAACCTTGAATAATCATAAACAAGGTGAAAAGTAGTAGGTTATGTATATAATGAAGCCACACCAAAATTCAGGCATACTAATGGATTGGGTCAAGCCCATTTATCATTTCAATTAAAAAACAATAATTCCAATGCACTAAGAATGTCACTAGTCTAAACAATAAACCAATAAGAATAACATTTTTGGCTTAGATGACAACACACCTCAACAATAAGGTTTTATTATAAAACATGAAATTATTATAAAAAAAATCATTCCATTTAGTTTTAAAAAATCAATTTCATCACAAGGAATAAGGAATCCCACTATAATAGAGTTTTTTAACAAATGATCATAAAAATTTAACATTTAAATAAAAAGAACACCCATGAGGGTGGATCTAACAATGACAGAGGAATTTAAAATAGGAAGACTAGATGAACCCATCCAATGAGGTGGTTTTAGTTGAGTTCATACCCTCCAACCACACCGAGACAGGTCTAAACACATCACATAGAAAGATAAAAAATTTAATTCAAGGAAAAATATTTACTTTGATGAGGAACTCGGTAAGCCCAGTGTACGACACAATGAAAATATTTTATAAGGTGGTGAAACTTGAGGGAAAATCTATATACTAACTACGTCTTGATTAGGTCAATCTAAACATCCAATATTGAGGCTTGATTTAGTCCAGTTAAAGAGAAATAAAAGAAAAAGATACACACCATGAAAATAGGGTGAATTAGGTCTCACAAAAATAGCACAAGAGGTGGAAAAAGAAACGAATAAAGGATTTAATAGGAATCATAGACTTACCAAGATTCTTCCAATTAACCTAAAGACGATTGAATTAGAGTGAACATGAGGTAGATCTCCCCATACCTAGAGGAGGAGAAAAAAACCCAAGGGGGAAGATTCTGTGCGCATGGGAGGAAGAAGAAAGATAGAAATAAATAAAATAAATAAGGTGATAATGGAAAAGGGTAATTTCACCCCTTTAATGAGTCACATGGTTTGGTTGAATGATTGGCCAAACCGTGTTCCAACCATGCTCATGATGTTGCCTAAGAAAGAGGGGTAACACAGTTTAGTGAACATCATGGCCAAACCCTGTGCCAACTGTATGACAAATAATGCACAGATACTAACTAAATGGAAATAAATGTGTGGGATAGGAGCATAGTTTGGAAAACCATGAAAAACCTAGGTGAATTGATTCTTCTCACCTACAGAAGTCGCATGATTTTCACTGGTGGGATAAATGGTTTCAAACAAACTATGCACCCTTACTAGTCCACCCAAAATTGAGTTTTCTGGACCTGATGCTCTCAAAACTTGACAAACCACTAGAGGAAATGCCTCGACTTCCAACCACACCTAAACACGATGCATTAAAGTGTTCTAACAATCATAATTCCATTTAAAATCCTGATTTACAAAACAAACCACCCACTATATGAAAAAAAATTCAAACTCCCTTGGAATTCCATCCAGTTCAAAAACACAGGATACTAAAGAGTTGATCTTGACCTCCTATCCTACTTACCAATGTGCAACCCAAAGATTCATTGGTAAGTTACAAGAACCAAATAACTTTGGAAATGAGGTTGACATTAACTCATGGAAAACACCCAAATTTCACATCAAAAAGAACTCAAACCCATTCCTTATTTACGTTATGACACAACCTTTAAGACTATATTGTGAGATATCTATATAAAATTAACTTCTTTACCCCCAAAATACCCATCATGATATAATATCACCCTTCACGTTGTAATGTTCTCCAACTCAGTAGAACTTCATTTCTTTACATCTCCACACAAATTCAATTATCCCCCAACTTATACCTAATCATTTTTTAATAAATAAAACATGAAAACACTTCCATAACCCATGAATGAATTTCTTTAAAAAACTAGTAATTATATGACACTAATGTGATGTTTATATAAACACCTAACCATATGATATAATATTACTTCTAAGATCACTTCAAATCTCATTATAAGAACAATTTTATATTGACCGCATCTCAATTAAGATTAGCACAATGCACCCCCTTTTTCAATTAACTTCCCGAGGTCCTAAACCAATCTAATCAAATACCCCAATTATCAAGGAATTTTCAATATCCCTATAAACTACAAGGTCACTTCACCAATGAATTCGGTTTTTGGGTCAATACAACTTGATTTAGTGGCCCAAGATTTTAGGTTAACCCAATAAAATTAAATATATTAGGTTTCTAAGACAATTTAGATCAATTATTTTGTTTATATTTTCATATGAGAAACCCTTTTTCAATGGATCAAGTTTTCAAGTCAAGCCAAATCAATTAAGAAATATGATTTTTTTTGGGTTGGAATTATTATTATATGTCTATTAAAGTTGGTCATGTGATTTTGGGATAGAAAAAATCTTGTATAATGTGTTAATTATGAATATTATATTTATTATTAATTTATTATTGTTAGATTATTTAAAGATATATTAACTAAAGAAGCCATATTGTAGAAAAAATACATTACAGACCCCTATCTAGTATATGTATAGTGCTTGATATTTAATATCAAACTTATAATTTTTTATGTGTGTCACACATTTCCCATAAATACCATCTCTATTATGAAATTTCATGTCATATGATGATTTGTAAGAAAAGATAAAATTTATTATATGGTTATTAAATTTTTTAAATGATCTAGTAATGGTATAGAAAAATAAGAGACATGCTACAAAATAGTTATAATGTGACTGATGTTAAGCCATAAATTAGAAGAAATGTTTAGGATCCTTCATCCTTGTCCCTTCAATAGGGTATGGATATATATATGGAAGCTTATTCCTCATTTTAGGATACATGTTAATAATTATTTACACTCAGATCTCTTTATTTCATTTACTTAATTCCTTTACTGTAGGGGTGATAATATACCTTAGTTGAGGATAGAAATTATACAAAAAAATATTTATGATTACATTTATGGTTGATCAATATATAATGACAAAATTATTGGTTGTTTCTTAATTGTTTCCATCAAAATCACCATTTTTTGAATATTAAAGCATGATAAGGTGTCATTTTATTCATTTATTATAAACTGTAATATTATATTTAATGCTATTCTAGGTGATATTGATGTTTAGGTTTTATTTATGCAATATATTTGACATGTTTGATATCTAAGAAATCCATTAGTGGTATTAGATCCAATTTTAAAAAATATTTGAATAATTTATATTTTTGAAAAACATTTATGCCTCTAAAAATAACATGATACCACAAGAAGTGATATACATGATATAATTATTTGTAATATGATTTTGGTGGAATATAAATATTTCATCCATTAAATTGTATATCAATGATAATAATATAGGATATCATTATCTATGATAAGTTTGGTTGTGGGTTTTGAAAATTGAGTGTTGTAACTTGTTTGGAGTTATAATGATATCGATAGATGCATTGTTGTTAAATACCATTGTTTTACAGTATCATTGGGCACATATATATAAATATCATTACCTATGGTATTAAATGTGACCCATCTTATAAAATCAAATGATGTGATAACATTAATATTTTATATCACATTAAAAAAAATTTAATATTATTGCTTATGATATTAGTGGAAATGTCATGGGATATTGTAATGCCCTGAAGAAGATTTAAGTTATGAATTATATTATATTTAATGATATGTGATATTTTTTTTCAATATAGTGTGATTTTTTTAAAAAAATTAAAAATTTGTTGGTGTGGCCCTAAATAACTCTTACCGAATTTGTGTCACTTTAGATAGTACAAAAAATTATTTTAGAAAATGGGATTTTTTATAAAGTTACCACTTATCATGTTAATTATATGATTTATTTATTTATTTATTTCCTTGTTATATATATTCATAAATATGATATGTTTATATTATGAATATTATTATTTATTAATTTAAATTATTTAAATTCTTTCCTACAAATTACATGTCATTCATTTATGAATTTTCATGTTAGGTATTTCATAAAATTTAATTTAGTTCAACCAAAATTGATATTTTGTTTTATTTTAATTATAAAGTGAAAGTTTATTATAATTATTCATGCATATTTGGATTTAAAATCATTATTATAATTTAATATCACTCTTGAGTAATGATTTTTGTTTAGTAGGACTTTGGGTATGAATTCCAATTTTCTTCAAGACTTGACTATATTCTAGAAAAGTTTGTGTTGAATACATATCACACAAAAAATTATATTGAGTAATATTTTGGTTATATGTGATTTTAATCCATTATATGAAAGAAGTTTCATGTTCTGTTTTCATGCAATTCACGTGGATATGTTTTGAATATTATAATTAAACTTTTACTATAGATACACTAAAAAAATCATTAGTTGTATAAGAGTTACTCATTTACATGAATGAAACATGTTAATTTGGCTGAAGACATGATATACATTAGTTAAATAGTTAAAATCATCCATACATATAGGGATGCATGAGATGAAAATAAAAAATTGTGATATTTAAATCCCCTTAAAAATACCAAAGTGATATATTTATTCCAAATTAAATAATTTTTTTTAGAAGACCCTATAATTTATATGCACATAAATGACCTCATATAAGACAAGATGAAAATTACTGACTGTAAGGTAGTTATTTCTAATTTTGAACTTTGGGTTATTAATTAGTCGGATAACATTAAAGGTTAAGTAATTAGAATAATTTAGTTTGGATAATTAATTTGATTAAATGAGGTAATATTTTTTCCATTCAACTATGCAAGAGTTATATATGATATAATTGACATAATTTCCCACCTAAATAACCATGAAATGAGAGAATCACTAAAACTAAATCAAAACACAGTGGAATATGGATATTTTCTCAATAATAGATATTATGTAAGGGGTCATCAATTTAGTGGTATTATATTCTAAAACCAATCACCTTAAATAATATCTCCTTGGTCATATAAATGATAATCACATTAAATGACTCCATAAAATGGAATATTGGTATAATTTAATATAAAGACCATGGACCTAGTATCCTATTGTCATTAGTTACTTTATTACATTATAACTAGAAATAATAAATCACATCCTAAAGGAAAAAATAGTTTAGAAGTCATGTAAAACTAGATACATAATTGAATCTCATATTACAATTGAAAACCTAAAATAAAAAATAATATTTTCTTTGATTACACCATTATTCTATTTAGTATATCCCTATATATCAATCATAATAAACCTACTAGAGTCTTGGGAAAATGAAACATAAGAAAGTGGATATATCAGATGATCATTAATGGTATTCATACAATAGAATATTCTTTGAATTTATAAGTCATAATCAATATGGAAAGGTAAAAAACTAAAGACACATTCCATTTGATCAATAACTTGAGCACAACTAATAATATTGAAGGAATAAATGATGATCAAATAATAAAATATAAATAATCACATAAGAATGAAACTTATAACTGGATATAATAACTAATCAAATAATCTCATGGAAATAAATAACTGCTTTCATAATAAGGGAATTCATAATGATGAACATCATAACCAGACCATCAAGTCTATATTCCAAGATATCTTATATAAATGGGTAAAGCCTCAGCCAAATACCCAAGTTAGTTTGTCTCATGAGACCTAACAATGCATTAAGGGGCTATAACAGGACTCGACCATCACTTAATAAGTTCAATTCATTACTTATATGAAATGGTAGAAACATAATCAACATAAATATTCATATTAAAAAACTAGAAAATGGAATGTTAATAATTTCTGAAATAAATAAACATAATCATAAACTATACATAGTAATATGGTGAATGATATTAAAATAGTTCATAATATTCAAATTGATCATATACCACATATATAAATAATAAAGATAGTATCATTATTCCATATACCTAGTGGATTATATGTAAGATAAGGGTTGTTGTCATTGATGAATAAAAATAACATAAAAATTTCATTGAAAACATTCTCAAGGAAAATACCCCTTTAAATTTGAAAATCACTTCTAAAAATTAATAATTTATATAATATTAGGGGAAAAATTTTCTTTGAAAATAATAATGGTAACTTGTAAAGGAATATTCAAAGAAATGAGTGGTTATGAAAGCAGTAAATTTCATTCATGTCGAGTACGTTAATTTTTTTCCTTTCTCATTTTCTGTAAAAAGTTGAAAGTACTTTATTTGGAAAAATTTAGAAATATTACTTTTAATTTTTTTAGAAAAATAAAATCATGGGTAAAAATAATTATATTATAATATGAAAAAAAATTGAACACATTTTTATAATACATGGACATGGAAGAAAAAGGATGTTCTATCAAAGAGAGAAATATAGTAATCTTTTTCTTAAAAATATTTTATCAATCATTTGAAGCAACAAAGAAAGAAAAATGGTAATATTACTTAAAAATTTCATTAATAACCATATTATAAGAAAATATAATGGTTTTAATGTAGAAATATCAAAAAATTCCCCCAAGGTATACTTAAATATAAAAAATCCCGAATAATGATGAGATTGTAAAACAAACCCTTCACGATTTGGTAACTTTTGAATCATAACACCTATGAAAGAAATAACTTAAAATGAAACATTAAATAACATAAATAAAAATATATTCATGATATAAAATATAAAAGGGTTATTATATACACCACAAAAAATAAATAAGCAGTGAATATATAATATGTCTCACATAAGTAAAAGTGAGATAAGAAACCATTACTACATATCCAATTTCCATCTTATGTGTTAGAACCTCATATATAATAAATATATATTTATTATAAATATATCAAATACATATAATAATATATATTATACCATATCTAATTTTCTTATAACTTTTTATCACCTGTTTATTAACAATTATTTATTAAAAACACTATTTTGGGTGATAATTACCTTGTCCTTCATGTATGTTTCTCTTTGGTAGTTTCATTACTTTTACTTTAATCATGGTTAAATACTATAAATAATGTAAAAAATGATATAAAAATAATGTAAATTCATTATATAATTATTTCTAATAATCCATAAAATTTAGAAAAATGAATTACACTGTTCTTGGAGACGGTAGGTTGTACGTACGCATGAACGTTATTTTCATTTTTTAACGGATGGAATGAAAGAAATCTAAATAAAAATTAACCTTTAAAAAATAATTATTATATAGTTTACATAAAATATTTTAATCGAATACATCCTTATTACCATCAATTTTAAAATAAAATGATAAATGAATCACATCACTTCATGGAGGTGGTAGTCCATATGTAAGCATTAACAACTTTATCATTTTTCAATAGATTGGAAGGTAATAAGGTAGATTTTCTATTATAATTAATGAAGAATAATTATTCCATAAACATCATATAAATATATCAAATCCATCATTATATATATCAGTGAGAGGTGATGAAGGAAAATAAATTACATATGTTCATGAGGCGGTAGTCCGCCGTACACACGGTCAATAGTTTCTTTTCCCATTTGATGGAAGAGGAGATAAATATAGGTTATTACATTAAAATAATAAAATATTATTATATTAAATATACTGGGGTTATTATTTAATCAAATTTAGATAATATTTTAAGGATTTTTGGGAATAAATAAGATGGAGATGCATGGTTAATAACTATACCTCTTCTTCAGAGAACCTCTTTAGGTTTATATCTAATACCTTCCTAAAAAAGTTTCATGATGAAAGATGGGAATATAATTTCTGGGTAGGTATGTTAGGAAGTGATTTTGGTGGGTATTTTCTAAACCAAATGGCTTTGTAAGTGTGAATAGGAGACTAAAGGGGGGTTTCTTTTATAAGTGGGGGGGGACACACTTGAAATTTTTGAGAAGAATAAATTATAACCATTGTTTTCACATAAAAAACGGTTTAAAATAAACCATTCATGACCATAATAGGATTTAAGGTCTAAATATGGATATCAAATATAAATTATACATGTTTATAACTCATTTTAGCCTTTATCCTTTTTATATTAACCCCTAGTAAACCCATTTTAACCTTAATCGAGATAACAAATATATATTTTTACTATTCATTATGAAAAAATTAAGTTCACCATATTACCTATTATTCATTATTATGATCCCAAATATTGATTCTGTTTTATCAAATTCAAACCACATAAGTGGCAGAATTTAATTTCAAATTGAATCCACTGACACGACAAAAAATCAGGTTTCCAAAGAAAAGTTTTCATAAGTATAAATGTTTTTTATAAGAAAATTTAACATATAAATGATTGAAATTAAGTAAATTGGATTAATTAAAATATAAATAAGATAATTTAAATAATTTTTTTAAAAAATGGTTCTTTGTAAATTCTTTAAAAGAAAAGGATGTTTTTAATAAAAATCAGTATTTTTCATTATTCATCAAAAAAATCTTTAATGAAAATTATAAAAAATTTACTCTAAGATAATTTTGACATTATGATTTTAAAACTGAAATTATTTTTTTAAAATAAAGTTTCTAAAATTTTCAAAATATAATTTTAAAATAAACCTTGAAAACATGATAAAACTACTTTTTAGAAAATATAGTTTTTAATTTATAAAATTGTATTTATTCTTATCTCATACCCAGAAAAAATATTAGATGAATGATAAATTTTTTATTGATTATAAAATATATAAATTTTATTAAAACTATTCCCCAATACTTATTAATTTAATTTGTTAAGATAAAAACAAATTTCATGCATAAAAATAATTTTTTTAGAAAGAAATTTCTTTTACTTTCAAATGATTTATATATTTATTCCAATTAATTGATAACTAATGAATTTTGTTATACATATGTAAACCATATAATGTTATTAATTTAGCTAATCCTATTTATAACCATCAATTTCATAGTTAGGTTATAATGATAATATTTAAATAATATATTTCATGGGTTATTTAAGCTCGGTGTTGAGTGTCATATACGCTATTGAACTTAATATTATTCTATTAAAATATAGGGGTGTTAAATTCTCCTCATCTTTAATAAATTTCATCCTTAAAATTTTAACTTTCACTTGAAAAGAAATGTGTTTCTATCTATAAATACCATTTTTGATATCCCACATTATAAAAAGGGTTAATAAAACTTCCTCTTGATAAGAGAGAAAGATAAGTATGAAGTTCTTATTGAATAATACATAACTAGGTTTCCTAGTTGAAAAAAATTAGTGGGAAGTGAAAATATAGACATGGAATAAAAGAATAAATAATCAAGAAGAGTGATTGTGATCATTAATAAAATTAAATTGAATGATTAAGAGAAAGTTAACCACCACAAAACCAAAAAACTTTGATGGGTGAAAAGACCATTTGTTCATAAGAAATAAAGGTAAATGTATAGCATTTTTATTTCAAGATAATTTTCCAAAAGTTGAGGGATTATTTTACAATCTAGATAAAGAATACTAGAAAATATACTTATCTGATATTTTTTTTATTTTATAAGTATGATTTCATCCTTTAATTTCACTTAGATCAATTCACAATTCATTTATTACTCCAAGAAATAAAAATCCAAGATGATTTTTTAGGCCTGAAGTAATAAAATTAACTTTTAACAGATCATATAATCCATAAAATGATAAAAATCTATTCTTTATATCTTTAATAAAACCAAAATGGTTTTCACAATTTAATATAATACCCAAAATTTATTAACCTTCATATAAATAAATAATACATTAATCTTCAAAATTAAATAATAAAACCAAAGTGTTAACATAGATAATTATTTAAATAAATAAAAATATATCCCAAATAAACTCAATAACCTAAAAATTTAAAATGTTTTAACCTAAAAGGTTATCTCATACCCTTCATATTACACCTCCAAATTCATAATTAAAATTATTTATGAATATCCCTTTCTGTTAAACATAATTGCTATAAATACATCAACCTAATAAAAATGCACCAAAATATAATTAATCACTTAAAAATAAAAAATATTTGATCCCATAATATGTTTCCAAAAATCAACATAATATTTATCTATCAAAAGTTTTGAGTAAAAACAATGTCATATTAAATAGTAAATCATGTAGACTAGTGGTAGGGGTTTCACCATTGTTGCCCATTGGTTGTGGGTTCAAGCCCCACATTCTTTCCATATGTGACGAGTTGTTTCCATACATATGCATAGAGACCCAAACATCTCCTATATTGATATTACATCTTTTTAGATGAATATTAATTACATTACATAAACACACGGTTGTGGACTATAATAGTTTAGTGACTTTGGAAACATGGAACATAATATTATTAATCAATGAAATATCTTCAATGTCTCCCATAAAAAAACTCCCCTTTAGTACTCCTACTTAAAAACATTCTTTGTAACTTTTGTAAAGGAAACATAAGAAAGGGTGAGATTCGATTCCCAATAAGGGTAAAAAAGAAAGATACATAAGCATAAACTGATCATAAAGGTATGAGAATAGGAGAATAAAATTTTAAAACCATACCCTACAAATCAAATATTATAATATTGAGTCATTAAATAAAGATTAGTAGTTCATAAGACATGAATCATAAGAAAATAAAAGAACATGACCCATGAGATAATAACATTGTTATATGACATGGAATTGTATCATAAAAAGAATCATAGAAAATATTATGTTAAGGATATATAAAAATTAATTCATAACATATTAGGCTTGGGAAAATCACCCATGCACCTACACAGGTCTTGGGATAACATCCTATGTACCCACTTGTTTCAGGATTGGGATAACCTCCCATGTACCCTCTTGTTTTTATACTAGGAAGACCTCCCACGTACCCACTTTTTCAGGCAAGGATAACCTCCTGTTTAACCTCTTGTTTTGGGATTGGAATATCCTTTTATATACCCTCTTGTTTAGGCCTTGGGATAACCTCCTATGTACCTAATTTTGTTTAGTCTTAGGACAACTTCTCATATACCCTTTTAGATCATACAACATTAATAATTTCCCAATTCATTATAGGTAGATATAATTCCCACCCATCACATAATGAAAACCGCACTTATGTGTGCAATAAGATAATAAAAAATTCATCATATCATAAACCATTAAATGAAATGAGTTTCATAAACATTTCATCATATCATAACATATGGAAAAGTGATAGGTTTCATAATAAAATTATCATTTCATCATATCATAAACCATGAAAAAAGAAGTAGGTTTCATAATAATTTTATCATGGTACAACCATTGGAATATAAGATGGTTTTATAAACATATTATCATAATAAACCATTAAAACAAAGAATATGAATGATATAATTTGTTCATATCCCCAACAGAGCATAAATTACATCAAGGGATATCATCTTAGATAGAGAATTATTTTGAAAGATAAATCACTTGAAAAATTTATTGAGGAAAACAAATTTTCTTTCAAAACCTCCTTTTAAAAACAAAAAATCATAATATATTCTATAAATCCATTTATTTGATAATAACTTTGAAAACTTATACAGGAAGATTTTAAAAATCATTAAAAAAAATTCTTGAGGAAAATATCCTTTCTTAATTGAAAAAGTCTTTTTAAAATATAAAACATTTTAAAAATACTTTCATTTGAAATATTTTTTAAAAATTATAAATAAATATTCAAAGAAAATAATGTTCATTATGGTGGGAAATTCTGTTTTTGTACAAGATAAAACAAATATTCCTTTTACATTTTTGGAAAAAGCCAAATGGGAATTGTTTGGAAAACGACATGAAGATTCCTTTGAAATATTATTCTAAAAAGTAAAACATGGGTAAAAATTTCTTTAATAAATAATTTTAATAATATTAAAAAAATTTTGAATCTTTTTTAGAAAATATGTTTTTGGAAGAAAACGGGTTTTCAATCGAAAAGAGAAATAATGACGATTTTCCTTGAAACATTCTTTTGAAAAATTTAGTACATAAAGAGCGTAAAGTGAAGATATCAGTTTATTCTCATGTAATAACCATATGAGAATAAAAAACATGAGTTAATTCATATATATATTATAATATTTCATCATTGGAATCATAATAATAAACAATCCCAATAAACAATGAGATTGTAACATCAAACCCTTGCCACTTTAGTAACTTTTAAATCATAATCACCATAAGAGAATAAAATAATATAAAGATTTTAAATATAAATAATAGAATTAAATTAATTATATAAAATTTGAAATTTTTATAATATACACCTTATAAAACAAAGCTGGTGCATAACATAACTTATGTCCCAAAGAAGGAAAATTGTGACAAAATATCTTACTGTTTGAGTAACTTTTTAATCATAATCCCTATGAAATAATAACATCAATAAAAATTTTAATTGTAATTAAATGAGGTATATTAATTATATATATTGTTACAGGGTAAGTTTATATGCTATAAAAAATAAACGAGTGGTGAATATTTCATAAGTCTCTCAGAAATAAAAGTGAGACTAAAAATCCCCTTACCTTAAGTCTCGAATTCCTTCATACTCATTCAAACTTCATATATAATAAATTTAAGTTTATTATAAATATATTATAGTACAAAATTACATATATCATACCATATATGATTTCCTTATTTCCTTTTATTACATGTTTATTAACAATTTGATGTTAAGGTCATGTTTCGAGTAATAACTGGTTTATTTTTTGTATATGTTTTGATTTAATATTTTTGTCCTATTAATTTTATCATGGTTCCACAATATAAATAACAATAATCATGAAATAATTATCATATTTATTCATCAATTATTCTTTTAATTCCAATCAGGTAA
The DNA here is from genome assembly GCA_963277665.1 of Viscum album. Taxonomy (NCBI): domain Eukaryota; kingdom Viridiplantae; phylum Streptophyta; class Magnoliopsida; order Santalales; family Viscaceae; genus Viscum; species Viscum album. The sequence continues at coordinate 863,064,562 of OY728145.1, forward strand.
TATGGTTTTGAGAAATGAAGCATGTTATGATCATAGAGATGGTAGGCCGTACACACGCATGAGTAACATTTTCATTTTTCAATGATCATTATAGAAAGGAAGAAAGTAATAAATTATCTTTAAATAATGATCATAATATGATACATATGGTATTATTTATTTAAATATTCTTATATATATCATCCATGTGATGTGGTGATGAAAATAGAGTCACATCTCTTCGTGAAGGTGGTAGTCCACACGTATATGAACGATGTTATCATCTTTCAATGAGAGAAAAGGTAAGAAAATAAATTATATATTATCATTTAATAATGATGAATATTTAATTAATATAATAATTATTTCATTTATATCACCAATATTCATTAAATTTATCCTTATTATCTTCCATTTAAAGCGTTAGTGAAAACAAATCACATCGCTTCGCGAGGCGGTAGTCCACCATACACATGAACAACATTATCATGTCCCACACATAATAGAAATTAAAAAGTTATATATTATATAAATATTAAAGAGGTATAATTATGTTATAAATATCATATATATACTTTATATCCATCATAATACCCAATCATTATAGGTGGTAATGGAAAAACAAATGACATCTGTTCGGGAGGCGGTGGTCCGCCATACACATGAATGATGATTTCATAACCCATTTGATGGAAGTAGAGAAGGTTTTAGGTCATAAAATTAACATGAAAATATTAATATATGAAATATAATTATGTTATTACATAATAATGGTCTAATAGGATTTGAAGGAGGTTGAGGAATAAATAAAATAAAAATGCTTGTTGAAGAACATTACCTCTTCTTTGGGTAACCTCCTTAGGTTTGCACCAAAAGCTTTCCCAGGATGGATATACGCAAAAAATATGGGTTATAAAATGAGATAAGGGAATTTGGGATTTATTTTTTGAGTTATTTTTTGAACCAAATGGGTTTTAATGTGTGAATAGGAGAGAAGAGGGGACATCCTTTTATAAGTAAGGTGAGTGGCACACTTGTAATTTTTTTGAAAAGAAAAAGGCATACCCATAATTTTCTCACACCAAAAGGATCCAAACTTGTTTGTTATATATATTTATACATTATATAATCTATATAGTTCCATAAAATATATTTTATTCAAGTTTTTAGGTCATTTTTACCCTTATCTTTTTAGTTTAACCCCCAGTAAACCCATTATTACTTTTACTGCGATAAATAATTTTTAGTATTTTCACTATTCATTTTTGGTAAAAGATTAAGTTGAAATTATTAGATTATATAAATAATTATTATTATAAATATGGGACCCATGTTTCTAAATTCAATTCCTAAAATTGAAAAAAATTGATTTAAAATTAATCTTGTAGGTGCGATGACAAAGTGGGTATTCAAAGAGAAAATGTTTAAAAGTTTACAAAGTTTTTATATCCAATTTATATATGAAATTTATTATAATAACCTAAATTATATTAATATATATATATAATTTAACTGATTTTAATTTAAAACTAATTTAAACTATAATTTAATTTTATAAATAATTTAAACAAAAATAAAAATTTCAATTAAAATTTTGTATTTTTCACTGTTTATAAAAAGTAAACTTTTTAGAGAACTCAAAAAAAGATACCCTAAGATAATTTTGATATGATGATTTGAAAAATGAATTTTAATTTTTCAAATATTTATTCTAAAAGTCTCAAAAATTATTTTTAAATTAAGTGTGTAAAAATGGGACAAAACCGATTTTTAGAAAAATATAGTTTTAAGTGTAAAATTAGACTTATTATTATATATTTCCCAGAAAAGAAAAAATATAAATATTAAATAGTTATTTATTATATATTATATAAATTTCATTAAAATAATTTAGTAAAAGTGGTTTTTTAATTTATTGAGGTAAAACCTTTTTGTTTTTATAAAAATAATTTTTAAAAAAATATTTCCTTTATTTTTAAATAGTTTTTATTTTAATTTATAATTAATTTTTTAGAAAATAATTCATTTTATATTCATTTATTCATACCCTAAATTCCAATGGCTATATTATAAATATCATATTAAATAATAATTTATTAATAGTAAGTCACATATAGTTTAAACTCGGTGTTGTGTGTAACACAAACTACCCATAGTGTTGCATGTAACACAAGCTAAAATCAGTTTTTCTTATAATGAAAGATAAACTTAGTATTTAGTGTAATGAAAAATATCAAAAATATAAAATTTATTTGAAAATAATATTTTATAAAATCTTCAGGTGTTACAATATGGGTTGTCCTTTTTCGAAAACTATGATAATATAATTCCAATAAATTTCCCAAAAACATGATGAACATCCTCAAAAATGACTTTAATAATAAAATATCTTTTAAATACCATGGTTATCTATATGATAAAACATATGTTCCTATATTTTAATAACCCAAAATTACCTTATCATCAAAAATCATATAAAACTTAAAGTTTATCAATTCCTTTAAAAATATGTCCACAAAAATTAAAGGTATTTTCATTAAATAAAATTTTCACTAAAAAACATACTAATACCAAGGGTTATATGACCAAATATATCTCCTAAAATTTCATAAAAATACCATCATTTAAAACGACAAAATCTTTGTACAATACATTGAACTTATGATTAAACTTAAACTCATAAAACCATGATAGTATCAATAAATCTTAAGTAAATATAAGATGAAGAAATATATGATTACAAAAATTAATAGAATCCTTAGATGTTTCATGATTATTATAACTAAAATAAAATTGATAAAAATACTTATACAACATAATTCTTAAATCCCAATACATAAATTATTCAATACTTTCACTTAAATTAATGGTACAACATAAGTCCTTCCTTGGGATTAGAGTTAACCTTTAATTATTGAAGTTAACCTTTAAAAGAGGGAATTGAATTGGATAATTCCTAGGTTACCACATTTAAGAAAAATAAATATAAATAGATCTCTAGGGTGATATTTATTTCTCTATATTTTACTCCATACTTTTCCTCAAAAATTCATTACTATATTCCTATATTTTCCACACATAAAACATTATCCAGTGTCTTTGAGACATTTCACTTGGTGTCTATTTCCATATTTCTAATATGAAGGAAATTTATCCTTCTTTCCTCCATGGTATCTACCACCCAATATCTCAGTAAACTCTATAATTTTCTTCTTTAGTGAGTTTGAGAGTTGGTTAAGGTATAAGTTTTTGATTATATATGGTGATAAATGATTATGAATAATAAATATTTCTTTTAGTTCATCTATAATCCAATTTGTTTTCTCATAATTGAAACATTTTCCATAATGTTGAATATTAACAATATTCCTTCAGGTTCTATAAATTCAATAAAAACAAAAAGTATATTATGAGAAATGATGATCATAGTGGAAAACCATATAATAATTTATAGGATGTCTAAATCACGACACATTATTTTCAATCTAAGAAACCTTATGTTTAACATTGGTAATTAATTGTCACTATCTATTCAAATCCTTCCAGATGGTTCATAAAGAAAATGTGAATTACCCCAAAAATATCCAACATGAGTGTAAAAACAGGTGTAAATAAAGTCTCGTTGTCATGAAATAGGTGATGATCGAGTCAAATCCCAATGATCCATTTTAAAAGTTATTACCCCAAGTACAATTGTACTAGATTCAAATCCACTTGTAATATACATACATGGATGTATTATTAGGAAAACCACATAATCCCTTCCTTAAAAATATTTAGGATGTTATCCAATACTTATAATAATCCTCAAAGCCAGTTGTAAGGCTATATACCATAATCATTGAATTCCTAACTCTATCTATCAAGGTTTCTACTAAACTTCCTCTGATATGATCTGTAAATAACCCAACCCTAGAATCCTAGAGGCGATGATTACTTTATTACATTGGAAATAGATACATGAAATCACATCTCAAAGGACCTAATAGTTTGGTAGTCTTGAAAAACTAGATAAATAATTGAATCTAATATTAAAATTGAAATGGTAGAATAAAATGTAGTATTTTATTTAAGTAAACCATTATTCTCTTTAGCATATCACTGCATATCAATCATAATACGCGTTGTAACATCCTGGGGAAAGGAAACATAAGAAAGGGGAGAGATTATATATTTAGTAAGGGTATCCATATAGTGAAAGCTATCCTGAATACATAAGTCATAATCAATATTTAAACGTAAAAAAATAAAAACACATTCCATTTAATCAATAACTTGAGTATTAATAATAATATTGAAGGAATAAATAATGATTAAATAATTATATATAAATACTCACATGATCTTGAAACTTATGCATGTATATCATAACTAATAAAATAATCAAATTGACATAAATAACTAATATCATAACGGGGGAATTAATAATTATGAACATCAAAACCATACTTTCAAGGACTTTTACTAAGACATATTATATAAATGGGTAAATCCTTAACCAAATACTCAATATCATTTGTCTCATGAAACCTTCTGATGCATTGAGGAGTTATATGAGGCCCTAACCATCACTTAATAATTCCAATTCATTACTCATAAAATAGGTAAGAAACATAATAAATATAAACATTCATATTGAAAAACTAGCATATGAAATTTTAATAATTTACCCACTCAATAAAGATAACCATAAACCATCTAAAGTAATATGGTGAATGGTATCAAAATAGCCCACCCCTAGTAAAACTGGTCATAAAAAATCCAAATAAATAATAAGTACGGAATAATTATGTCATATACCTAGTGTATTATAAGTATTATAAGGGTTGTTATCACTTATGAATAAAAATACCATAAAAATTTCATTAAAATATTCTTGAGTAAAATAACCTTTTAAATTTGAAAATAACTTGTAAAAACTAAAAATTTACAAAAGATTATGAAAAAAAATTATTTTAAAATAATCATGGAAAATTTTAAAGGAATATTCAAATAAATGAGTAGTCAGGGTGGCAGGAAACTCTCTTCATATCGAGTATGTTAAAACAAAAAATCTTTCATCATTTTAGTAAAATTTAAAAAATTAACTCGTTTGGAAAATAATTGGAATATTATTTTTAAATATTTTTCTAAAATAAAATAATGGGTAAATTTGAAATTGATTAATCATATGATAATATTAAATACTTTTTTTAAAACATTTTTAGAAAACATGGATGCGGAAGAAAAAATATTTCCAACCGAAGAGAGAAATAAAGTTATCTTTTCATAAAAATAGTTTCTCAATCATTTAAAGTACTAAAGAGATGAAAATGGAACTATTAATTTATAAATTAATGAATAACTATAGGAGAATAAAATAGAGTAGGTTTATTATATAAATATTAAACAATTTCCCCTAAGGGATACTTAAACATAAAAAATCATGAATAATAATGAGATTGTGAAATAAACCCTTACCGCTTTGGTAAATTTTTAAATATACCCCCCTTGAAAGAAATAACTTCAAATGAAACATTAGATACCATTAATATAAAAATATTCATGATATAACATATCAAATGGGAAGTATATACACCACACAAAATAAATTAGTGGAGAATATGACATATGTATCACGAAAGTAAAAGCCTCATGTTCGATTACCTTACCATGTGTTCTAAGATCCTATATAATAAATATATATTTATTATATATAAATTAAAGAACCATAATAATATATATTATAGAATACATTACTTTCTTATAACTTTTTATCACTCTTTTATTAATTATTCTTTGTTAAAAACAATATTCTAGGTGATGGCTACTTTGTTTTTCATGTATGTTTTTGGTAGTTTTGATCCTTGTACACTGAACATGGTTCCATAATCTCAATAATTTTAAATTTTATATAAATATCATATATATATATATATATTATATAAGTATTTAGAGTAATCTATAAAATTTAGAAATAAAAATGAATTACACTGTTCATAGAGACGGTATGACATATGTACGCATGAATGTTGTTTTCATTTTTTTGACAGATGGGGTGAAAGAAAGGTAAGTATTAATTAAAATTTATATAATATTTATTATATCATGTACATAATATTTGTTCATAAAACCATCCTTGTTACAATCTATTTCAAAATAAAATGATAAACGAATCACATCGCTTCGTGGAGGTGGTAGTCTACATGTATACATGATAAATATTATAATTTTCCAATATATTGGAAGGTAATAAGGTAGATGTGATATTATAATTCCCTAAATATAAATACTTCTTAAATATCATATAAATAAATTAAATCAATCATTATATCCTTCTATAAGTGGCGGTGATGGAAAATTAATTACATCAGTTTGCGAGGCGGTAGTTCGCTATACACACGATCAATAGTTTCACTGTACACATGATCATTAGTTTGTTGGGAAAAAATACCTCAAGGTATCATTGAATCATTTTTGAGGTGATTGTGTTTGTTGACAAAGTGGGCCTCTGTGTTGTGTTTATTGAAAAAGCAGACCACAATGTTCAAATTTTTTGTCGAATGAGGTTTACATGGTGAATTTTTGAGTTAAAGAGATGTTGTTGAGAATACTTTATTAGAAGAAGAACCTAGACAAGGGAATGAACAATCTGGAGTAATACAAAAATAGCAGATATAAGGTGGCACCGTTTTCCAGTGTTTACCAAATTTTTGGGCCTCAGAAATCGACAAATGGAGAAAAGTGTTTTTGGTAAAGGGACTTGTGCGCCGGTGTATTAGAGGCTTGGAAAGTTGAAATAGATATTTTTTTAAAGATCATAACATCAAAATATAGAAAAGTAATGAGGGGTTCCCAAGTTTTGGTTTGGGCGTGCAAGGAGACTTGGGTGACAAAGGCTAAGGTGGTTGGACTTGCGTGCCGGGAGGAGATTTTCCGCCGGCGTTCAGGGTTCCCAAAATGCCTATAAATAAAGGGATACCCCTCCTAATTTTTAGATAAGATAATCACTTATATAAAATTCAATCTCTAGTCATGAAGGTGGTTTGGGCACACAAGTGGTGGTTTGGTCACACAAGTATAGAGATATTCAGAAGAAGCACACCAATTAATAATTGCACGCCAATATTGGTTTGGGAGAAAAAGGGTATGGATCTCCCAAGTTCAGAGTTGGAAAAGAGTGTCACGCAAGTGGTTAGGTGACAATTGCATGACAAGTTTGGAGAAGTGTGCCTGTTGATATTTGCGTACCAATATTGGTTTGGGCGTAAAAGGGTGTGAGTCACCCAAGTTTTGTGTTGAAGAAGGGATTGTCGTGCAAGTGGTTTGGTGACACATGCACACCAGGATTAGAGAATCACGCTAGGCTTGGAAAAGTACACCAGTCATTATAGGGTCGTGCGAATGTTGGAGGATTTCCCAGTACACCCGGTGCAAAGTAATATTCGTCTGTGGGTGAAAGTTGGATGTCAAAAAAGAATATATCAACAATTAAAGATGAACATTTCATTATAGATAATAAAGGGACCGACAAGTCCATAAACTGTGAGTGGATCCTTTCTAGAGTAGTGAACAAAGGAATAAGGAGAAGGTGTTCCTATCCACTGACAGTGATCCAGAGAGAGAGAGAAATAGGGAGTGACTCTTGGGGAAGTAGTGAGATAACCCTAAACATTGTAAAAGTAGTGATCTTGGGCAGAGATATGATGTAGCCTGAACCTTGTAAAGGTAGTGATCCTGGGAATAAGAGATCTGGCCATAAAATTTTATTTATTATTGGAACAAGCCTTAATGAAATTGGTACAACAACATATCGTCGTTTTATGCTCCTTAGACATAGCCTAGTGAGGGTGAACCAAGTAATAATCTATGTGTCTTCCTGCTTGCTTCCCTGTATTTCATAGAATGCATCATTATCAGATAAATAGGGAAAGAACAAGATAAATATTAAAAATATAAGTGAAAAAAGTGACCCTTATAATATTTATGTCAAGATCCAGTGGGTTAGGATGGATTTTGAAATAGAATAGCCATACCCCAATTCACCCCCTCTCAGGGTATCTAGGCCCCTTTTGGTCCTGACATGTATGCATGAGTAGCATTATTGTTTTCTAATAGAATGGAAGGTAATATGGTAGATGTGATTTTATAATTACATATGTATAAATACTTCTTAAATATCTTATAAATAAATTAAATCAATCATTTTATACTTCTATGAGTGGCGGTGAATGAGAACAAATTACTTTAGTTTGCGTGGCGGTAGTCTGTTGTACACACGATCAACAATTTTGTTTCCAATTTGATGGAAGAGGAAAATAATATAGGTTATGAAATTAACATAATAATATCTAACTATATATAATATAATGGTTTTTATTTTATTTTTTTAAAATATTTTAATGAGTTATAGGAATAAATAAGATGAATATTCATGGTTAATAACTATACCTATTTTTTTTGGAGAACCTCTTTAGGTTTATACCTAAAAACTTACAAGAAAAGTTTTATGAAAAAAAATAGAGACTATAGGTAATTAGTAGGTATTTAAGGAAGAGATTTTTGGTAGGTATTTAAAGAACCAATGTTATTTGAAAGTGAAAATAGAATATGAGAGAGGGTGTCCTTTGAAAAGTTGGGGGAATAACACACTTATAGTTTTTAAAAGGAATAAATTATACCCTTTTTTTACACAATAAATAGATAAAAAATGGGACATTAACAAAACTTAGAGGATATAAGGTATAAATATTAACATATAATAGGAGATATACAAGTTTCTAGGTTATATTAACCCTTATCTTTTTATTTAACCCCTAGTAAACACGTTTTAACCTTAATCGTGGAAATTAATTTTTAATATTCTTATTATTCATTATAAAAAAAATTAAGTATAAATTAATAATTAATTTTAATTATAATTATTTCAAATATGGAATCCATTTTTCCAAATTCAAACCATAGAATTGGCATAATTTAATTTAAAATTATACCCAAAGACGCGATGAAAATTTGATTTTTCCAAGAAAAGTTTTTATAAGTATAAAAAGTTTTCCCATAAAAGTAGAGAATAAAATTGATTAAAATGAACTAAATTTGATTAATTATAATATAATTTTACTAATTTTAATTTTAAAATAATTTTAAAACAAAATGGGAATTTTTAGATGCTTTAAAAAAATAGTGTTTTCAATAAAAATCTATATTTTTCAGTATTCATAAAAAAGAAGTAATCTTATAAGAAAATTATCAAAAATTCATTCTATGAAATTTTTTAAATAAAAATTTAAAAAATAAATTATATTTTTTAAAATAAATTTTAAAATAGTGTCAAAAAATAATTTAAAAATAACAGTAGAAAACATGATGAAACTTCTTTTTAGAAAAATACAATTTTATGCATAAAATTATATTTATTATTATCTCATGCCTAGAAAAAATAATTGATGAATAATTAAACATTAATTGAATATATAATATATAAATTTCATCAAAATAATTCACCAATAGTTATTAATTTAATTTACTAAGATAAAAATACATTCGGGGCATAAAAACTATTTTTTCAGAACATATTTATTTTACATTGAAATGTTTTTTATTTTTATTCCAGTCTATTAATAACTAATGAATTTATTTCTACATGTGAAAAAAATATTGTCTTTAAAATTTAGTCCTATTCATACCCATAAAATTAATATCTTGGTGATAATAGTCATTTTTAAATAACATATTTTGTGGGCCATTTAAACTCGGTGTTGTGTGTCGTATACTCTGTCAAACCTAATGTTCTTCTTTTAAAATATTGGGGTGTTAGATAAAATATATTTTTTATTTTTTATTTGAAAATATAACAACATATTTTTTTAGTATATCAAGATAAATAACTAATGAGTTTCTAAAATTTATGCATACTAATTCATGTTCACTAGGTGATGGTGGTTATAGACATTTCATAACATTTACTAATAATTCCAGTTGATATGGTTATGCGTTTTTTTATAAAACACATGTTTTAAACCTTTAAAATGTTTAGGATATTCAAAATAAAAGTACATAATTAATTTTATAAGATTCTGAAAATGGTTCAATCATATGTTGGTGGAGAATATTTAAGCCAAGAGTTTATTGATTATTTGAGAGGCTGTAAACACTATAAGAAAAAGGGGATATTACAACAAACCTATAGTTACGATCTACTTGGATTATATATATAATTAATATATATCTATTATCCACTATAGATAGTGTCGATATGTGATCTATAGTTATGATATACTGTAGATAATGTCTATAGTATTTTGTGAGACCAAATTATTGGAGTGGATCATTTTCACCTTACCTTTTTATTTTAATAATTATAAAATTCTCTCTTTTGTGTTTCTAATTTTTTGATTTTTTTAGAATGGAGAATACTTTTATGTAATTTAAATTCATAGTATATAATTTTTTATAATTTGTTTATATTTTTTTGTTTCTTACATTTTTATGATGAATAATTTATCTACTTTTAGGATATTATATATCATTATTGAATACTGATCATTTTATGTATGAAGATAAAAAATTATGATAAGTTTAAATTATTACATATATAGAGATAAGTGTTTTTAACTTATTACATACTGATTTAAATTTCTTATATATTTTGTGTTTCAATAATTTTTCTAATTTAAAAATATTGCATATGAATTTCTTTCTTACATATCAATTTTAATTCTCTTAAATATTGAAAATTAAAAAAGTATAAATTATTATGTATTTTTTATAGGTTTTATATATCACCTATAGTGTTTCTTTTTTTAAATATATTACATATCATTATTTTTTATAAAGAAAATTTTGTTATGTATTTTAAAGAATGTTTAAATATATTACGTATGGATTAAAAATTATATATATATATATATATATTCAAGTTATTTTATGAATATTTTTTATTAATTTAAGTGATATTTATTTATTTAATTAATATAATTATGGTTATCTTCATATGGCATGGTTTTAAATATTATTTTATATTTTTATAGTGATATAGAAACAATATTTAAGGAGATTAATTTTAAATTGCATGTGTATTGAATATGGATTTTAATTCATGGACTACTTTATGGAAAATCAATAGTCAAACATTTGAATATTTAAACAAAAATATTTTTCAACATTGAAGTAGTTTTTTATCATTACATGGAGAATATTAAAAATGTTATTTTTGGAATGATGGATGCAACAACTATGAATAATTTAATAGTGATGAAGAAGTATAAATCTAAATAAATAGATATTTGATAGAACTAATGCTATATAATATGGAATGAAAAGGTTACATATACACTTGAACATATAATTTTATCACATCATTATGAATTCTTGATTATACTTCACCATGAATAAATTTAATGCCTATGTGATTGAAAGGTATTATGATGTTATGAACTTTAATGATTTAATTTTTTTTGCATTGCTATAATTTATTTTTCATTTTAAGTGTTCCCTAGATCTAGTTTATGAATTCTCATTTAAAATAAGGAGCTTTTGGTTATAACTCCACTAAAAGGTATGGGTGTTCTGGTTATACCTCCACTTGAAAAGTTATATGTTGTATTAGATTGTGACTCCTAATTAAAAGACATGCGTGTTGTGTGGATGTGATTCCACTAGAAATAGATGGTCATAAATTGAGTTGAGACTCTCTATTTAAAACCCAAAGGGGATGAAATTATTCATTTATGGGAAATTAATCACACTCTTTGGATAGTTTCTATCAGGGTTTATTAATGGAACCAAAAACGCCCAACGATTCCGAAACACTCCATGTTTTTAGGATTTTTTTGAATAAATTTAATTTATTTTATGGATTTAATTTCAAGCTAAAACAATTTGTGATATTTATTATATGAAACACTAATTTAATCTTGTGCTACAGGGAACACCGGTTTATCTTGCATTACATGGAACAATGGATTTTTACAAAACAACGATATATCATTAATATAGTTATTTACATGAGACCATTATAACATGACCATTAAACATAGTGATATTAATAGTAATAAAAAAATTTCAAATAATATTTATAATGGTTTTATATAATGAAATATATTGACAATAGAATACATAATTTTTGGTAAATTCTTTATATGTTTTAAAAATAACATTTTCTCAAAAAAAGTTTTTTATGACTCTTGGTGAAAATAAATAAAATTAATTTTTAAAAATTTAATAAAATTAATTTTATAAAATAAAATTAATTTTTGAAATCATAATTTTTTTGGGATTTTTTTGAAAAGTTTCCTTTTTTGATGAATAGTGAAAAATAATGTTTTTTAATTGAAAACTTCCATTTCATTTAATTTATTTATAAAGTTAAACGATATTTTAAATTGGAATTAAAGTAAAATTAGTTGAATTAAAAATCTATTAATCCATTTTATGTCATTTGAATCAATTTCATATTTAAATTGGATAACTTTTTGATCATTTTTAATTTAAAAACATACTTTCTCATCACATCTACAAGATTAATATTAAAATAACTTCGGAAAATTATGTGAATGGAATTTTGAAAAATGGATTCATTATTTTTAATCATAATAATTTATATTTTATACTAATTTCAACTTAAATTTTCACCAAAATGAATAGTGAATTCAGTAAAAATTAATTCATGCAGTTCAGGTAAAATTGGGTTTACCAGGGATTAAACTAGAAAGACAAGGATTAAAATAACCTATAAAATTATATAAAAACGATTTTATGTAAATATTTATAAAATTTAATCTATAAATTTTTATAATGGTTTATTTTTTACCCTTATAATGTATGAAAAACATGGGAGCACTCAATTCTTTTCAAAAATACAAAGTGTCTCCTCTCCCCCACTTATAAAAGAACACCCAATCTCCTCCCTTATTCACACCTTAAAACATATTTGGTTTGGAAATAACCTAACCAAATCACTTAAAACCATACATCCCCTAATCATAAAATTATTAGGGTGGATATAAATCCAACCTCGGAAGACTTTTTGGTCAAAACTCTCAAAGAGGAGGTAACGTTCATCAACAAGCATCTTTGTTTTATTTCTTCCTACACCCCTTAAATTATTTTTATACCATGATTATACAATAACATCATTATCTTACATATAATTATATTTTTTTATTTTAAGGTCATGACCTACAAACATATACACTTCTATCAAATGAGTTACGAAATTGTTGTTCGTGTGTACGGTGGATTACCACCTTGCAAACAAATATCATCCATTTTTTATTACCCCCTATAAAGGCTAGTCATAATGATATATTTATTATTTATATATGATATTTATTATTTTATTATGATTCTCTAATTGTTATATCACACATACCTTCATATTTTCCATTTTGTGGGAATATGATAATGTTGTTCGTGTGTACAACGGACTACTGCCTCCTAAAGCGATGTGATTCATTCACGCTTTACATGGACTGTATTAAGGATGAGTTTAATAATTTTTTTGATATATATTAAAAAAACACATATTCTATAATGATAAATTTATCATTTATTTTTCTTTCTTTCAACCTAACAAGAAAATGAAAAACAACATTCATGAGTACATATGACCTACGATATCCATGAACATTGTATTTCATTTCCCATCACTAAATTTTAAGGATGACTATAAATACATATATAATGAATATATTTTATATTTATATCATGGATATAATTATATATATTATTTAAGAATGATAAAAATAATAGGACCAAAAATATAACAAATCAAATATATATGAAAAACAAAGTGGTTATTACCCAAAAAAAACATTAACATGGAATTGTTAAAAAGAGGGAAATAACCGGTCATAAGAAAATAATATATGGTATGATATATATGAATATATTTCCTTAATATATTTATAATAATTTTTTATTTATTATACAGTAGGTTTGTTTGTGTGCGATGGAATTCAAGACTTAAGGTAAGATATTTTTGTCTCAATTTTTCTTTTTTGAGACATACATTATGTTATGCACCTATATTATTTCACATGGTGTATATAAAACCCCTTTAACAAGTAATATCATGAATTTATTCATCCTCGTTATATTTAAAGTTTCATTTTATGTTATTCCTTCATGGGGCTTATGAATCAATATTACTAAAGTGGTAAATATTTGATGTTACAATCTCAACATTTACTAGGATTGTTCAAGATTATGTTTCTGATGATAAAATATTATGATCTATCTATCAAGAAACTAATGATTTTTATTATCCTATATTTATTTAATGATAATACATATTTTACCTTCATTTTTATCTCTTTATATACTCAATATTTCAAAAATAATATTTTTAATAAAAATATGGTTTTCGGTCTAAAACCCTTTTTCTTCTAAAACCATGTTTTCTAAAAAAATTTTCAAAAATGTTTTAGTACTCTCTTATGATTAAAAAAAAACATTTTTACCCATGTTGGAAATTTTAAAAAATGTTTTAAAAGGAATATTCATTTCATTTTAAAAAATAATGACCATTTTTATTTTACCGAAAATGTGAAAAGAATCAACATTTTTAACATGCGTGACATGAACATAGTTTCCCATTGTCATGAACACTTAATGATTTCAATCCTCCCTAAACAGTTTTCAAATTTATTTGCAAATAAATAATTTTCCTTAATATTTGGGAAATTTTTTATATTTTAAATTAATTATTTCAAAAGGAAATTATTTTGAAAATGTTTTATGATTAAAAAAATCATTTCAATGTGGAAAATATATTTTCCTCAAGAAATTTTTTAAATGATCTTTTAAAATTATTTAAATCTAATATGACATATATTGGCATTAAATATTCCTTACTTGGGATATGATCCAAGTATACCATTTATATTCATTCTATTAATTGTTTACATTTTGATGGAATTATTTTTATGAAACCCGTTTCTCTTCCATGGGTTACACCATGAAGAAATTCTTATTAAGATTAATTTTTTTCATAAGATACTCTATGATGAAATTATTATTAAACCTTTATCTTTTCCATAGGTTATGATATGCTTATATTTTTATGATACCCTTTTCATTTCATGGGTTATGATATGATGAATTTTTATGATCTTGTGGAACACGTAAATATGGTTTTCATTATGTGATGGGTTGGAACTATATCTCCATATAATGAATTAGGTAAATATTTATATATCATGAGATATACAGGAATAGAATTAGGACTAAACTTGATTCATTAATACAGGACTAGAATGTGGAGTGAAATCAGTTTAATAAGATAGGGATGGAATGTGGAGTACACCCATTTTAGTAAGGCATGGTTAAAACGGGGAGTGAAACTAGTTTAGTAAAGGAAATTTTCAACTATGATGGTCTTGGTAGTAAGAGTTGACTAATATGGAAATGATTTTATATGATTATGTGTATTCTACAAATTACATATCTTATTCCAATGTTATGTTCTCATGGATAATGTTCTTTGATTACCTTATGATTCATGTCTTATAAACTTCCAATATTTATGCCATGACTCAGGATTATGATCTTTGATATGTAGTGTATGGTTTTTAAATGTTATAATCATTTTCCCATACCCTTATGTTCATGTTTTTCTTACCCACCTCCCTTGATTAATGTTATTAAGCATCTGAGCTCACCTTTTCACATGTTTCCTTTACCCAGGTTATGAAGAAATGTATTATGTATGATATATATAAGAAGGGTTCTAGTTTTTAATAACATAGTGGGGGATGATGTAGCTCACTTATGGACTAATTTTTATTTTTCAAAGTTTCTAAAGGCACTAAAATGTTACAATCCTATGGCATGTGTCTATTTTATGACATGAATATTAATAAAAAATGACGTAATATCAATGTATGTCAAACTTGGGTCACTCTAGTTGGTATTAGTGGATAGGTTTATTTAACCTTTGGAAACTATGATGATAAAAACTTAGTCAGATCCCTAAGGAAATGTCTAAGTATAATTCTAAAGATGTTTCAAAGTACAGAAAAATGTATTATAATTTTGGTAAAGGATTGGGTGAGTTTGTTTCCTAGAAATAAATCCCTATATAGATACAATAAGTGGATGTGGATCTGTCATAAATGTACATTGGGGTAACAACTCCCAAAAACTGTATTAAGCTAGATTCTATCAGGAAATAGTGCACACCAATGTGCTTTTGAACCATCATGAATAATTTAAATATAATATGACTATGAATGACCTAGGATAAACCTTATGTGTGATAGAATATAAATAAGGTGTCATAATTTAGACACCATATAATTGGTTTTCATGATTATGTGGTTCCCCACTATGATTATTATTTCTTACTCTATGTTATTGGTTTTATTCAATGGCTATACCCTAATTGAATTTCATTAATGTTGAGTGAGATAGAAAATTAAATGATTGTACTCTTGAGAATCCAAATGCTATGGGATTTAGAATGAAAAATCTCATTTCTATACTCACACAACTTTACCATGATATGAATTATACTGAACTTTCAAATGAACAATTAAGGAACCACGATTATGTTGAGTACTTCATATGAAAATGTCAAACTTCCTTCATTGGGTATTCTGATCCACTAGTTTCTAAACAAAGGATCAATACCATTGAAAATATATTTTCTATTCTCTGTTTGTTAGAACATAAAAAATTCATTTGGGTTGTTTACCATTTGTAAGGTGAAGCAGATTAATGGTGGTCTCTTTTCAAAAATTCAAGGCAACATGATGAAATTGACTCCATGGATTGGGACGAGTTCAAGAACTTAATTTTCAATAAGTACTTTCCTCATATTCTTCATATGAATATGGATAAAGAGTTAATTGAGATAAAGAAAAATTATGATGAATTTATTGGTAACCTATGATAAAAATTTTCTAAGACTTGAGAGGTATGATTACAACCATATCAACCAACCTAAAATTAAGGTTAATTGATTCTTTAGTGGATTAAAACCAAGTCCCCGAAGGGATTTATCTGTAAGAAACTTCAATATCTATGAAGAGATTGTTATATGTGGTATCAAAGTGTAAATGAAGGATATAGTTATGTATCAATATCATTGTTTTGATAAGAAATGGAAGATGGAATTCAAAGGAAAATCTAGATACCATGGAGAGAATAAGATGATATTTACTTTATGTTCAAAGTGTGGGAAGAAGCATAGAGGAAATTGTCTTAATGGGACTAGTAAAAGTTTTAAATGTATAAGTGAATTTAATTAGGAAATTTATTGTCAAATTGATGGGAATAAGTTAGATAATGATGCAAATATAGAGAAAGATGCACATAATTCACCTCCCACACTTCAGTGTTTCATGTGTAATGAGAATGGGCATTATTCCAACCAGTGCCCAAACCTGAGGGTTAATGATGATGATTGATGTTAGTAACCTATTAATCTGAGGCACACATGTAAATATCATGTGATCATTATTTTTTATGAGGGGTGCGATAATAATGTGGAGAAAGGTACCCTTACCATATACTCTAGAACTTCCAATGTATTATATGAATCTAGATCTACTCATTATTTCATATCTAAATTTTTTTCTAAGGTTATCAATATTCTACCCAAATGATGAGATATGGAATTAAAAGTAAAAAACCCTAATGGTAAGATGATGAAATCTCATGTTTATGATTCCTCTTTGGTTTACATTGGTGGGAATTTGTTTCCTACAAATCTTTTTGTTATTCCTCTAGTTTAATTTGATGTCATCTTCATAATGGATTGGATTTCTATGTATAAACACCCTATCAATTTTTGAGGAAGGGAAGTAACGTTTGATATTTCAGAACAACCTATGATCGTCTATTAATGTATTGATAAGTATGAACTTCTAATAGACATTACATTCATTGTATGGGTCTTAATTCACATTCAAAAGGGGTGTTTAACTCAAATGGTTGGGTAGAAAATTGACATCGATGATATTCCTATTTTTCAAGAATTTGTTCACTTATTTCTAGAGGATTTTACTAGTATTACACTGAAACATGAATTTTATTTCTTAGAAGAACTCATATTTGGATCCACACAAATTTCAAATAATCCCTATTGAATAGACCAATTGAGTTATAGGAATTAAATAAGCAACTACAGGAAAACCATAGTAAGAGATTTATCCAGAAAATTATGTCACCTTGGGGTACAAATATTCTTTTTTTAAATGAAATATGGATAAATAAAACTCTGAATTTATTATTAATATATAAACAAGATCATAGTTAAGAAGAAGTATCCTCCTCCTAGTATTGATGACCCGTTTGATCAACTACGTAGAGATCAATACTTTTAAAAGATTGAACTTCATTCTAAATATCATTAATTGAGGTTCAAGGAGGATATAACTAAGACAAAATTATGTACAAGGTATGAAAACTATAAATATATAGTGATTTCATTTCGGCTTAATAATTCCCCTACTATCTTTATGGATTTAATGAATAGAGTCTTTAGGGATTACCCCAATCAGTTTGTGGTAGTCTTTATAGATGATATTATTATCTACTCAAAGTGACAGGAAGAGCATGAAGACTACTTGAGAATTGTAATAAATACCCTAAGGAATGAGAAACAATATGAAAAATTTACAATGCGTGAATTTTGGCTGAAAAGGGTTTCATTTTTGGGTTATATAATCTCAAGAGAGGGTATATCAATAGATCCATCAAAGACAAAGGTTTTTGAATGTTGTACTAAATCAATCATAGTGACTGAGATCCATTATTTTCTGGGTTTATATGGATATTATCAACAATTTTTAGAGAATTTATCATGACTATATAATCCTCTAACCAAGTTAACTTGGAAGAGAGACAAGTTCCTCTGGGTAGATGAATGTGAGGAAATTTTAAAGGAACTAAAGAAAATATTTTTCAGTTCACTTATAATTACCTTACCCTATTGCGAAGAAGGGTTTGAAATCTATAGTGATGCATCCAAGAAGGGATTTTTATGTGTTCTTATACATAATGATATGGTTATAACTTATGCCTCATGAAAAATGAAAATTCATGAGAAAAATTACCCAACTCATGATTTGGAGTTATCCATGGTAAATGTTTCACTAAATATAAAGAGGTATTACCTTTTTAAAGAAAAGTGTGATATATATACCAATCAAAAAATTCTGAAGTATATATTCATATAGAAGGAGTTGAATATGCACCAAAGAAGATGATTAGATATAATTAAATATTATGATTGTTCAATACATGACCACATTGGGAAAGTGAACAAGGTGACTAATGATTTGAGTTAATAGGATCATGGTTTCTTATCTATAATGAGGATCACAAAAGATCCAATATTTATGGATTTTCATATGATAGATATGTAATTCGTGGAGGAAATTAGAAAAATATTATATTTCTCAATTGAAAATTCAACCATCTATCCAAGTAAAGATTAAAGTGGAATAGAAAGAATATTTAGAGATTTAAAATAAGGTTATAAATTTTCCTAAGTTTAACCTTTATCATGATGGAGTGATAAGGTTTAGAAACCATGTATGTGTTTCTTCCATACCATACTTGAGGAAGTAGTGACATGTTCTTGTCATGGGGTGTGAAAAAAAACAAATATTTTCTAAGTTAAAATTCATTATAGTGGTCGACCTAGGTTTACTCTATAGGGGATCACTCAAAAATTATGCATGTCACTTGAAATTAGAGAAATAAGTGAGATTGTTTTTCAAATTGTTTGTTTTTAAAAATAAATAATGCAATTAAAATAAATTTTGAACAAAAATAAATGAAGAGTTATATGGGGTTATGGTGGGATCACCATTTTTAATGTCCTCATAGTCATAAAAATCATTCGACATCTCTTCTTATTGAATGATAAATGAAATAATTCTCAGTCGTGTTATCCATCACTGTTGGTTAAAAGAAGCAACATAAACCAATCCTTTGTGAATGAAAACTCATAAACCATTCCCAAATAACTAAGGCAAGTAATGATCAAGAATTATTTATACTTAGAATTATAGAAACAATTCACTTATTCCACACACATTCCATTTATCTATAGACACTCACCACCTAACATAATATGCTCGATAGTGACAAATTTCATGAGGGAGAGGGAGTTTAATGATCTTACACCAAAGATATAAAAAATGAATGAAAAAAACAAAAATATGATAAAATTAATATAATTGGTTTCCATTGAAAATATAAATCATTTAATTGAAAAATAAAGTTTCAAATTAATGTTCACGACTCAGACATTACAAAAGGAACCCCCCCTTCTCTAATCACTAAAAAGATTTACCCCTCCATGTGAAGGGTAATAGAGTTGAATGGGGAAGAAGATAGCATTATGAAAATAATTAAATAAAAATATAAAACAAATATAACTTTAATGTTCTAATGATATAGGAAAACCTCTCTTTGTTCTTCGTCAACATATTTTAATGAAAGTGAAAACTCATATTTATAGGGTTGAGGGGTGGAAAATTTTCCCTACAGATTGATTTCTCCAAAATATTGAGTTTATTTAAAATATTAATGGATGAATATAGGGAATTTATATTCATAAAAGTTGTTACTATCTCTATTTTTCATGAATCCACAAAAGACCAGCTTATTTGGACAAGTTTAAAAAATGTTATGCTCGAATTACTAAAGAATCCTTTTTTTACAGAAGGAGACTCCTTAAATCCCTCCACTTTGGAGTATTTAATGGATTAATTAATGACCAAAATTATCTATGAAATATAGTTTAAACTTGGGTATTAGAGTTATATTTCTTCTCCAATTGAAATCACTACATTTTTATTTCTATAGATTGAGATATTCCCCTATTACTGAGAAGGGGTCCATTCTATTTACGAGAAAAAGTTCACTTTATTGATTTTTTAGGCCAGTGTATTTTGAATTTGGCCAAGTTACAGAAGACAAAGATTAATCCTAAAAAAAAAAAAATTAAATCAGATCAAAATTATAAAATTTATACTCAAAATATAGAAGCTATAGAAAACTGTTAAATTTCTAGAATTAAGAAATTTTCACAATTAATCCCAAAATCCACCAGCTATACTCAAATGGTGAAAATCAGAAAAATTTATTAATTGGAAGGGATTAAATCATTTTAAAACATATGAATAATTAGGAAAATATTATCTCTTTTAATTCCCCAACACATATCACTTGGACTCCTGGACAAGTCAACATCAAAACCAAAGAAAATTTAAAACACATGCTCATGTGATCCACTAATTTTACAACAAGAAACAAAAGATATAATGACCACTAAAATATCATTAAATAAAGTTATCCATTCATATAAATCAATATATTTATTCTTCATTTTTCCTCCCATGCACACAAAACATCTACCTCACATGAATTTTCTCTTATCTCCCAAATGTCAATTTTCAACAAGGATTTTCTCATCCATACCTAATAAAGAGTCACCATAGGATTAATAAATTTTTACATATTCACCTAATGTGAGTCAAGGACATGTGTTTATCATGAAGACTTTGTAGGGTTGTTATGTGGCTTCTGGTCGGTAGGATTTAGATGTTAATTTTTTTTTGAGGTCAAATGAGGAGGGTTTGGTTCTTTTTGAAGAAAAATTGAAAGATTATAATTTTCACTCAAGTATGGTCTCATACTCACTCCACTTATTATAAAAAATCTCTATAATTATGAAAACTCAGGGAATGTGTAAACCATTAAACATTTTAGCAGTAAAAATTTAAGTTATTTGAAACATAATATTTCTTGAAAGCTCTATAAAGGCACAAATTCTCTTATCATGAAAGATCTAGAAAGGCACAACTCTCAATAGAATGGTTTTTTATATGTAAAAACATCTATTCATAATTTTATTTTCCACCAAAAGTATCACCAAATGAGGTATCCTAATACAAGATAGGTTCCCCCATACTTAATTTCAACTCGATCATGAAATTTCACTTCAAGAACATGTTTGATAAGGAAAATTGGCATGTAATGTGGCTAACCTAACATGAAGTTAATGAATTATAAGGGATACAAGGATTAAATATACAATTAATACTAGAATAAAAATTATTCTCTTCAAAATGGGATTATAAAACCAAATAAATGCCTCAATAATTTAAAATACAAGTACCTCAAACCCTCAAGTTTTGAAAGAAATAAATAAAATTATGGTTAAATAAAGCATGGTATAGTTCTATTAAGAATTGTGGTGAATAAAAATAATATGAATAAAGGGTTTAGAATCCTGATGGAAAAGTAATTTAAAAGATCAATATAGTTAAATGTGGCATGGTATTAAAAAATCAGAGTACTTTTCATGAAATTACTAAATATTTGAACATGAAATAAAGTCATTTTCTGCATTCATTTAAGCTCATTTTCATGGGATAAATTGGTTCAATCATTGAAATTAGTTTTAAAAAATGGAAAATATAATCATTTGATCTCACAAGTTCCAAAAAAACAAAAAAATTAAAAAAGAAACACACAATAATTTGAAAAACACACAATGTTTTTTTTTGAAAAGTAGAAAAATAAAAAATAAAAAATCCTAAAATAAAAAGGTTAAATCCCACAAAATTAAATGAAGAAGTGTCCTAAATAATTTAAAATGTATTTAAAATGATAGAATATTTTAAAAATAATCACAAAAAGTAAGAAAGTATAAAGGTGAGGTATGTCGGGATAGATTTTATTGATAAATAGGTTAGAGGAGTGAGATATCCTCCACTAGATCTGATGGAATAGTCACATGGAATTTCTTCAGCTTGTGTCTATTAATAGTGAATATTTGGATCTTCATTATTTACAATCTACCTAACATTGAATAGATATACATGAGAAACTATAAATAGACCTTCCCATCTGGAATGAAGTTTATCTGGAATAAGCATGAGTCTTGAGTTTAATAAAAACAATTTTTCTCTAGGATGGAAGTCCTTTGGTTAGATCATATTGGTATGATCCACTCATGTTCTCTCTTTTTAAATCCTATAATTTTCAAAATCTTCCCTTCTAATCTCCCCCATCTCCTAAAACTACAATCTTCTCTCTTTCTCAGCGCTTTTAAGATCTAAATTCATCTTCCTCACATCCCAATATGCCTTATGTTCTAATTACATTGAAGGATGACAAATTTTCCCATAAATAAACCTATATGGAATCATTATAATAGGGGTTTTATGCTATCCTATAATCCCATAACGTGTCTTCTAACCTTTGGAACAAATCCGTTATGTTTGGTTTAATAGTCTTCTCCAAAATTCCTTTGATTTTCCTATTGGACACTTCATCTTGACCATTAGTCTGTGGATGATAGGGAGTTTATGTTTTATGATTCACCCCAAAAATATTCAAAAAATTATCCATTATACTATTGAAAAAGTTACTCCCTTGATCACTGATGATGACCTTAGGAACTCCAAACCTACAAAATATGTTAGCCCTGACAAAATCATAAACAAAATTAGCATCATCATTCCTAGTAGATGTTTCTTCAACCCATATGGAAACATAATAAAATTTAAGAAAGATATAATAATTTTCAAATGAAATTAGGAAAGTTCCCATAAATTCAATTCCATAAGATTAAAAAATCTCACAAAAAATTAAGTGGGTTTTGGGTAATTTCTTATCTCTTAGAAATATTTCTATAAAACTAAAAATTTTAACACCTTTTGAAAAATTCATGAGTATATTTAAAAAGGTTGGGACAATAAATTCCTAATTCTAAAACCATACTTGATGTATTTTGAGGTCCATAGTGGACTCCACAAGATAAAGCATGACAAAACTCAAATATAAAACGAACTTCAATCTCAAGAAAAAATATTCTTATCACTTGGTCACTGAAAATATTCCAAATAAATTTATCACCCCAAATGAAATATCTAGATTCAAATTTATGTTTTTTAATTTAGTGGTAATTGAAATGATATGGGACCTAATATATTACCAAATAATTTACCATGTCAGTATACCAAGGAATTTCTCCTTCAATCAACTACAACTGATCTCCTGGAAGGTGATCATTCAGTGTTTCTATGTCTGGAATTTCAGCTTCAGTAGTGTCTAGAAGTAAACTTAAGTGATCAACCAATTCTTTATAAGCTCCCTTATTTTCCTTGATTTATATGTTGAACTCATGTACTAGTAATATCCATCTCACTAGCATCGGTTTAGCTTTATCCTTCTTCATCAAGCACCTAAGAGATTCACGATTAGAAAACACAATGACCTTAGTTCCAATAAGATATGATCTAAATATTTCTATATAAAATAAAACTAATAAAAAATATTTTTATGTGGTCTTGTAATTGAATTAAGGCACATATAAGGTTCTCAAGGCATAGGAAATGAATTTTTACTTGACCTCAATTCGCTGAGAAAGGACTGATCCATCTTCTTGGTTGGAAGCATCATAAATTAGTTTGAATTATTCTTCCCAATTTTTCGGTTTTATCACCAGTGGTGTAATCAATATTATCTTGAAATAATTAAAAGATTCACTACACAAACCATTTAAATCTAAATCGACATATTTCAAAATAAATCTACAGAGAGGTAGATAAATCTTACTAAAATCTTTGATAAACCTCCCATAAAAATCTATACGTCCTAAAAACGATCTAACATCTTTCACACAAGCTGGGTAAGAAAATAAATTGATCACTTAAATTTTTGATTTATCTACTTCAATATGTTTTTAAATGAAATGACCAAGGAAAATCCCTCTCTAAACCTTGAAATGAAGCTTTTAAAAATTTAAAATAAGATTCTATTCAATATAGTTTTTCAAAAAAATTTCTAGATATTTCAAACAATGGTCAAAAGAATTTCAAAAATCTATAAAATCATCCATGAAAACCTCGAAGAAATATTCAATGTGACCAGAAATAATAATTATCTTACACCTATGAAATGTAACTAGATCATTACATAATCTAAGTGGAATTATTTTATATGGAAAAGTATCGAAGGTAAAAGTAATAATTGTCTTATCTTGATCATCAGGAGAAATAGGTACCTGGAAATAACTTGAAAATCCATCGAAAAAGAAATAATGAGTTATCCCTAATAATCTATCTAACATTTGGTCAATGAAGGGTATGGGTAAATGATATTTCAAAGTGACATGAGTCAACTTCAAAAAATCAATGAACACCCTCCAGCTATTCTGATTTCTCATAGGGATTAATTCATTATTTTCATTCCTCATAGTGGTTAGGCTAGTTTTTTTGGAACTACATGAATGGGGATAACCCATTGTGAATCTAAAATGGGAAAGATTATCCTAGATTCTAAGATCCTATCACTCTACTTCTTCAAAACATTCTTCAAGGTGGGATTCAACCTCCTTTTGGGCTGTCTAACAGGTTTGGAATATCCATAAAGAAGAATTCTATATAAGTATATTTTTGGTTTTGTTACTGGGATATCAACCAAGGCCCACCATATTTCTTGGGAATTATCTCTCAAAAGCTCAATAAAATATTTTTCTTGGGTTTTATAGAGATTATTAGTAATTGTCACTCTTAATTTATCTCCTTCCCTAAGGTACTCATATTTAAAATCAACAGGGAGTGGTTTTAATTCCAAATTAGTGGGCTTATCAATGGATAAAATTAAACTGAAATTCCACAATTCCATAGTTTTGACCTCCTACAACAAGAAACCATATCATCTACCTCATCATTTAATAAATCATTGAAGAAATCATATTTTACCTCTTCTTCCCACATGAAATCAGAATCTCCAGTGTTTTGGACATCCACATGTTTAGTGATATTTTCAAAGGAAGTATTCTATCATAAGAATAAGAATTAATGGATCATACCTTATTATTCAATTGTATTAGTAACAACTTCATTATAGAGTGAAAATAGTGAATGATCATTTAATGGGTGCCTCAGGGATTCAAAAATAATAAAATGGACAATGTTATCTCCAAACCCCATGGTGAGTGTCCCTTCATGGACATTAATGATGGGTTTTTCCACATTTAAGAATGAAATCCCCAAAATTAAGGGTGAGTGTGACATTTTCCTATCTTTTTCCATATTCAACACATATAAGTCAGTTGTAAATAAGAGATATTTGGCTTTCATAAGGAATTTCTCCAGAACTACTGCTAGGAATACTGTAGATCTATTTGAAAGTTGGACCACCACTATTATTGGATTCAATTATCCCATATACAAATAAGTGTATACTAAGTGAGTGAATAAATTAATTAAAGCACCTAAATCACATAATGCATTAGATAAATTTGAGGATCCAATGGTGCATGAAATGGAAAACATCTATGGATCTTGTCATTTGGTTAGAAATTGTGGTTTAATAAGGGTTGAAAAACTTCTTCCCAAGTTTATCCTTTAATTACCTTTAAGTATCATCTTATTTGTAAAAATATACTTAAAAAACTATCAGAATTATGAGTTTTTTAGTGCTTCAAGTAGGGGGATATTAATTTCCACGTTCTGGAAGTTATCCAAAATCTATTTTTGAAGTGATTCTTCCTGAAATCTCTTTAAATCAATCATACTTGATAGAAATAGTGGGGTTAAGACTTTATTATACCTTATTTTAAATTTCAATGGTGTATTTTTGTGTTTTCCTCCTCGGACTATCTATCCTCTCCTCCTCTTTCCTTTCTTTTTCTTGGTGCATTTTCACATAATTTTGAAAAATTGTAACTTTATTCTCCATTAACTCAGGTGGTATTATTTCAGATTCATGGGCTATTGGTGGTGAGAGTTCTTTTCTACTTATATTTGTTATTATGATGACATTATATTTTGGTTTTGGGATTCTTTGGGAAGATATTTTCTCTATTTTTTTTCTTAGAAAGTCTATAATACTTTCGAACTTGTTGGAAAAATATTTTATGATGTCTTTCAGCCCCTAAATCTCAGATATTTGGTATTGGTTTTGAATTGGAGGTTATGGACTGGTGGATAGATACTCACAGGGTCATTGTAAATTGGTTGGTTGGTGGTAAGAAGGTTATTTATAAGATTGATTTTGTTGAAATAGTGGTGGGTTATGGAATTGTTGCTGGAATGAGGGTTGGTTTTGGAACTAGTTTTGATACGGGGGTCTAGTTTGATTCTGCTGATTTTCAAATCCATGTTGAACTTTGTTAGGATCTCTCCATTCTTGATTTTGTTGGAACTACCTTGGATGAAAGGATTCCACACATGTTTCCATTCCCTGTATTTGAACATATTGGTGAGTGAAATGATTAGGTGATGAACATAAACTACATACCTTAGTCAGTTCTTGTTGGTAACCCACTTGTTGCAGGGCCATCATATCACTATACTGATAAACTCATAAATCTTAGTTTACCATACCTCATGAATTACTCTTGTGACAGTACTTCTTGTACCAAACTATTGCGAGTTCTAGTAAATCTTCTCATTCAGGCCCTTGGATTATTCTAGTGACTTTTCAATCAATGCGCCTCCAGATGATGCATCCAGAAGGTTTCTATCATTTTATAGTAAGCTTTGGTAAATGAATCCAAGAAAGTGACACTCTTCAATTTCTTGATGTAGGTATCTAGAACATATCTTTTTAAACCCTTCCCAGTACTTATAAAACTTTTCTCTAGATTACTGTCTAATGGCATAGATTTCCTTCCTGATGTACGTGCTTCTAGAGGTGAAGAAGAATCTTCGCATGAAGTATCTCACTAAGTCATTCCAATCATTCACATCTCTAGTTTTATTCCACAAAACTATTCTTTGTAAGATCTTTATAATTAAAATTATAATTCCTTCCAATTTACCTACTCCTCAACTACTCCTTTGGGTTTGAAAGTAGAGAAGACATGTGTGAACTCTTTAATATGTTTGTTTGGGTCTTCTACTATAAAGCCATGCAAATCTGGGAGTAATGGAATCATGTTAGGTTTCATCTCAAAAATATTTTGAAACACATTCATGTAATGTTGATTATTTTGATTATGGAATTATGGTGTATAAAGGTCTTTAAGGGTTAGGTTCTAATTTCCATCCATGAGGAAATGATCAGAGTGAAAACTTAAAGTTTCACTCAATTATACAAGAGAAATTTCCTCAAATTAAGATTTTAAATTATGGTTTCCAATACTATTCACAGGCATCTTTAAATTTCAGTATATATGTGGAAAGGTTCATTTTTTTGGTTATAGTCAGTCAATTTTAAATAGAAAATAAGAAAAGAAAAAAAATTTGTTGACACCAACTCCCTAGAAACGGTGCCATGTTTTTACCTATGCCTATTGTGGGGTGTAAAAAAAATATTTCCTAAGATGAAATGCAGTATAGTGGTCAACCTAGGTTTTCTTCATAGAGGAGAACTCAAAAATCATGTTTTTCACTTTAAATTATAGAAATAAATGAGATTTTTTTTCAAATTGTTTAATTTCGAAAAGATATAAGGAAAATAAAATAAAGGTTAAAAACAAATGGATGAAGAGAGTGATGATTTTATGGTAGGACCACCTTTTTCAATGTCATCATGGTCATAAAAACCATTCCCCATCTCTTCCTATTGAATGATAAATGAAATAATTGTCGATCCAGTTGTCAATCACCCTTGGTTGAAGGAAGCAATGGAAACCAATCATGTGCACATAAAAATTCATAAGACTTTCCCAAATAAATAAGTCATGTCCCAATCGAGAATTTTTTCTACTTATAAATATAGAAACAATTCAATTATTCTACAGACGTTCCAAAAATCATTAGACACTAACCACATAACACAATCTACTCGATCGAGACAAACTGCATGAGGTAGAGGGAGTTTAAAGATCTTCAACCAAATCTATAAAAAATGAATGAGAAAAAAGCCCAAAATAAGATCACATTAATATAATTTTTAACCACTAAAAATAGAAACAATTCAATATAAAAATAGTTTTTCAAATTAAATTTCAAGACTCAGACATTACAAAAGGAAAACCTACCTTCCCTAATAACTCAAAAGATTTACCCCTCCATGTGAAGTGTAATAGAGTTGAATAGGGAAGAAGAAAGAATTATAAAACTACTAATAGAAAAATAGAAAATCAATAGCACTTCATGGTTACAATATTCCCCCAAATACCCTACTTATCCTTCTTCAACACCTTTTAATGAAAGTGAATACTCATATTTATAGGGTTTAGGAGTTGAAAATTTTCCGTCCAGATTTATTTCTCATAAATTTTGAGTTTATTTTTCATAATAAATGGTCGAATATTGAGAATATATCTTAATAAATTTTTTTATTCTCTCTCTTTTTCATGTTCCCAAAAAATATCATATTTTTTGGAAAAGTGTCAAAAAAGTTATGCCTGAACTAATGAAGAAGACTTTTTTATGCCTGATGAGACTCCTCAAGTCACTCCACTTTGTCACATTTAATTAATGCATTAACGAATGAAATTATCCATGAAATTTAATTTTCACATGGTAATTAGAGTTATATTTCTCCACTAGCTTGAATCACTACATTTAGATTTTTCATATGCCTCCATTACCGAGGTGTGGTCTATTCTATCGGTTAGAAGAAACTTATTCACTTGATTGATTTTTATGGAAAAGTGTATTTTGAATTGGGTCTAGGTATAAAAGAAAAGTTTGAATCCCACAAAATAAGAAATCATAAAAAAATCCATAAATTTGATCAAAATTATAAAAGTTGTGCTTGAAATACAGATGATCCAGAAAACTATTAAATTTCCAGAATTAAGAAATCCTCACAATTAAGCCCAAAATTCACCAAAAATACCAAAATTATGAAATTAAACTAAAATTTATAAATTTTGAGGTATTAAATCATTGAAACACATATGAATAATTATGGAAATATTATCTCTATCATAGAGTAAGATGTTCTTAATTATCTATTCATCTTGGAGGTACAAATATGTATAGATATTTTAGATAATAATTTTGTTGGGATGACATGATAGATATCAAAAAAATTATCTCATGGCTGGGCATGTTAGTAAGTTAAGTCTAAAAGACAAAAGTATAAGGGGATATTGCATCAATTATCCATACTATAATTGAAATGAGATAACATCACCATGGATTTTTTCATTAGACTCCGCAAAATGTTTAAAGGGAATAATTATATATGGATAGTAGGATATCAACTTACTAAGTGAACACACTTCATCGATATTAGAGAGGAATTCTCTCTAGATCAGTATATCAGTATATACATTAAGGAAGTGGTAAGGTTGCATGGAGTACCACATTCCATTATATATAATCAAGATCTAAGGTTTACCTCAAAATTCTGGTGAATTATTTAGCAATATCTTGATATAAAGTTGAGTTTCAACACTACGTATCATCTTCAGATAGATGGTGTTAGGTCCACTAGGTCGAATAACCTAAGAGGAGGGGGGGGGGGTGAATTAGGGAATGGTAGATTAAAACTTTCTCCCTTTTGGATCTTGTTTCATTATTAGACAAAAATCAATTCTGTCTTCCTCTCATGGAAATATACAGACTGATATGAAATCATGCACATGACACAACAATTTTTACTTGGTTCACCCTCACTAGGATACGTCCAAAGATCATATAAGGAAAATATGCCGATGTACCAAATTCATTAAGGCTCACGGCCAATAACAAGTACAATGTTCAGGCTAGATCTTCTATTCCCAAGATAACTGCCTTTACAAGGTTTAGGGTCTTCTCACTTCATTTCCAAAGGTCACTCCCTATGCCTCTTTCTCGGGATCAATGCCAGTGGAAAGGGTCATAGTTCCTCTTCCTTTTATCACTGCTCTTGAAAATGAATCCACTCACAGTTTATCAACTTGTAGGTCAAACACAGTTTATGGACATGTAGGTCCCTTCATTTGCATGAATTCCTGCATCCTCAACTATAGATAGATTCTTTTTTGAAGTCCCTTTTTTGCCCATAGATGAAGTCCACCTTCCCAAATGCTGTTAGGCACTGGAAAATACTTTCGTAAACTAAATTGAATCTTTCACAAGCTTACTTGTGCAAATCATGAACCACATGTTCCTCCCGCGTAGTGTGTACTGGGTTTGGTACATGAACTTCTTGCTCCACGTACTACTACCTCTCTGAGAACCACCTCTGTTCATGGACCACCTCCTCCTTCACTATCACGTCCTGCTACCGTGTACCGATTCCACGAACCTCCGCTAAAAACCACTCCCTGTCTGAAAACTGTTTGTTGTTCGTGGACTGCCTTCATTTCCACCTCTGCGAACCAGCCTATGTCTGTGAACTGTTCTCTATTCATGGACTTTCTTTACTTCCGCGTACTATTTGCAGAAATCTCCCTCTTGTATTCCAGATATTCCTCCTCCGCGAACCGATCCAACTACTTCCATGTACCTTATATCCTACTCCATATACCGGACTTCCTTTGCGGTTTAAGAATCCCTGTAAACACCTTCGGAAGAATTACTCCTACATGAACCACCTTAGCCTTTGTGAACCACCCTTTGTGAACTTCCTTCAGACTTCGCAGAATTCCCAGATCAAAAGATGTTATCTACTGATAAATGATCTCAATAGTAATCTATGGGATAAGTGTTTCATATATAGGAAAAGATACCCGCTTAATCCGCTTAATCGAGATTTACCAAATCTTTAATCCAGCCTCCACCGCTTACCGATTCTTCAGCCATCGCGAACCGCAAGCCATCCACGAACCATTTTCCTACGCTCTACACATACTGTCTTTGCTCCTACGCAGTCAATTTCCTCAGCTGACTTCATACCATTTGTGTACCACACCGCCGCTCAATCGCAAACTGTTTTTGGTTCTGTGAACCGCTTTGGCATACCGTTTCCGCTTCTCCGCATACCGTTCTTGGAACATGATATGCGGTCCATGAATTATGGTACACAGTTCTCATCCTTTGCCACATTTCTTCAAAGTTCTCTATTCCACTCCCTCCTATGAATAAATCCTTCCTTTTTCAACATTAAACTCTCGATTTTGAGACCCTAAAATTTGTAAAACACTAGGAAACTGTTCCACCTTAAAAACCTCGCTTTGGAAAACACCAACCATACTAATTTGAGGTCATCGGTCTTTTTCAACAAGAAAAATCACGCTCAAAACATCTTGAGGGAACACATTGAGGGATTTTTTCCCAATAATCTCCCCCTTTGGGTTTTTTAAAAACTCTTCTCAAAACAATTATTTGCATTTTGATATCTTGTTAAAGATCCTTCCATATTCAACCATCATTCGCTTCATGCGATTAAAATAGTGATCAAGGATTTACTCAACACATACTCTAAGCCCACATGAGCCATGCTCGGTTTGAGAAACAAGAGTAAATGAAAAGTTCATCAAGGAATCACTTAATTTCTGAAACCAATTGTTGATACAAAAATGATACCAATTTCTGAGTGCTGAAAGCCTTTTGACATCATTCCAACACCACTCTTCTGCTTTTATCACGATCCTCAGCTATCGTGATATCTATTCTTTGATCGATCACTTATAGAATCGTTAGATTTAATTATCCCTATATCTCGCTGCTCCACTTAATAACTTCTCCCCATGTATTTTCTTCCCTAAAAGTCACACTTTATCCCCCTTTGTCAACAAACCCGAAGGGCACTTCAAGGTTGTCTACAACAGGGTAAAGAAAACATATCAGCACATTAGGGAAAGACACACCATACCTCAAGGAGAGGGGGACCCAAATCCACACTTTCTCAAGTGTAGGAAGTTGACTGGACTCTGAAATCCAGTTGATGCCTTTCAAATGCTTCTTTGGGTAAGGCCTTTGATAGAATGTCTATAACCTATTGTTCTGTAGGAACATACTCCAACTTCAGAAGCCCTTGCTCTACATTCTCCTTGATAAAATTATATTTTATTTCAATGTGTTTTTTCCTTGAGTGATAGAGTGTATTTTTTTCTTAGATTTATAGTACTTGAATTATCACAATAAATTCTGATTGGTGATTTCACTTCAATTCCCATATCATCAAGTTATTGCTTCATCCACAATAGTTTTGTGAAATCTTGAGTATCTGCGATGTATTCATCTTATGTGGTACTTAATGAAATGTAGTATTATTTCTTTATTAACCAATAAATACACAACATTCCAATATAAAAGGCACCTCCTAACATTGATTTCCTATCATTTGCTGAACCAGCCCAATCCACATATATATATCCCAATAACTCAGGCTGATATTTTTCAGTATACAATAGGCCAAAATCCACTGTTCCCTTGATATATCAAATAATTACTGCAATCATGTGGATCTATTTGGGACTTATTTGATACATCTCTTCTTGGCATGTGGAAAATACAATATCAGGGCTTGTCACTATTAGGTACAACAGACTTCCAAGGATTTGCCTGTATTCTGTGATATTAACTAGCTTTCCATCATCATCTCATGACAATTTCAACCAAGTATCAACCAGAGTATTCATCTCTTTGGAATTATCCATTACAAACTTTCTCAAAACCTCCTTTGTATATTTAGATTGAGAAATAAAAGTTCCATTACTTCCTTGCATCACCTATATTCCAAGGAAAAATGGAAGCTCTCCAATCATCGACATTTTGAACTCACTTTTCATGAATTAATAAAATTGTCTTCATTGTGATTCATATAATCCACCAAAGATTATGTCATCGACATAAACTAGCATCATCATCCTTTGATTGTTTCCATTATTATAATACAATTTGTAATCAACTCCACCACATTGAAAACCGAGCTTCTTTAGAAACTGATAAAGCCTTGAATGCCTTGCTCTTTGGGCTTGCTTCAAACCATATAAAGCCTCTTCCAGTCAACAAACTTTGTTCTTATGTTCACGAATGAGAAAATGATCTGGTTTCTCAATGTAGACTTATTTTTCTAGAACTCTATTTAGAAAAGATGACATGACATCCATCTAGAAAACTTTTAAATTTTATTGTACAACTATGGCCAAGAATAATCTAATTGACTCCAGCCTCACAACAGGTGTGAATGTTTCATTGAAATCTATACCCTCTATCTAGGAGTACCCTTTGAACACAAGTCATGATTTGTTTCCAATCACAACACCGTCATCATTCATTTTGTTGCGAAAGACCCATTTTTTCCCTATGAAATTCTTGTCTTCTGGTCTCAAAACAACTTCCCACGTTTGATTTTTCTCAAGTTGATCAAGCTCTTCATTCATTGCATGAACCCAATTCTCCTCTCCAGCAGATTCATCAAAACATTTAGGCTCCACTTGTGATAAGTATGATTCTTGATTTAGAGAATTCATCCTTCTTTTCTACACTGGTGCTGTCTGATCACCAATTAAGTTCTGCCTATCAATTTCATCTATTCTTTCTAGTCTCTAGGAAGATACTGATTTATTCTCATCATCTCTATCTTCTTCTAAATCAATATCTGGAGAAAGAACATCTTCTGATCTGCTTATCTCTTCATCGCTATCCTCTAAATTTTGATCATGTATTTGATGAATATTTCGTTCATTTTATACAAGTAACACCATGACTTTAAACTCTCTTTTCCAATTGCTTATTAAAGCATTTATATGCTTTTCTTTTCTTTGAGTAGCCAAGAAATATCCATTCGTCCCCATGTGATTCAAATTTCCGACATTTCACTTTATTGAGAATAAAACATTTACCTCTAAATATTCGAATGTACTTTAATGATAGCTTCTTTCCATACCATAACTCATATGTAGTATTATCCTTTTTTGGACAATGTAAATCTCTATTTGAAGTGTATACTACTATCATCATTGCTTCTTTCCAAAATTTCTCCAGAAGGTCTTTCTCAACGAGCATTGTTCTGGCCATGTTGTTGAAAATATGATTTCGTCTCTTAACTACTCCATTATACTGTGGAGTTCTTACTATTGAAACTTGATGCTTATCCCATGTTTTTCGAGATAATCCTCCACTTGGATGTTTGTGAACTCTGTTCCATTATCTGTTTTAATCGTTCAAGTTTTTCTGACTAATCTTGTTTTCACATTCCCGTCGATATCTTATAATGAAACTGAACACTTTAGATTTGTAGGTGATTATCGAAACCCATGCCATTATTCTATAGTCATCAATGAATAGAACATAATATCTCATCCCATAAATATCCCTTGGTGAAATTGGACCACACACATCAATATGCACCAAATCAAGTAGTCTCGTTGACTTTTTCTACTTCTTATATGTCTTTAAAATGATCTTCCCCTTTTTGTATGCACTGTACGTATGATTACGACCACATGATGATCTAGGGAGATTTTAAGCTACATCATATATTACTAGATCTTCAAAGTAAACTTGTCTTATATTCCCAAGATGCTTATTCCATAACTTATTTTCTTCATCCTTAGACAAAAAGTACATATCTTCTTCTCCACTCACGAGATAGAGATTCCTTTTCGTACACTTTCCTTGAAACATAATAACACCATCCTTTTCCTTGATGATACATAATTTCTTGAAAAAACTTATGGCATGTCATGAGTCACACAATTTACTAACACTAATAAAGTTGTAACTATGCCCCTCAATAACCAAGACATCTTCTCATCTCATGTATTTTCCTCCAAAATTGGATTTTCCTGAACTAATACTTTTCAAGACCTTATCATTACCGAATATTACAATACCTTCTTTATCATACCTAATTACAGTTACTAGATTCTTATTTCCCATCATATTGGAAGTGAATCCACTATCAATTATCCATATCCTTGTGTGATCAGATTCCTTGAATACAATTTTTGCAACCACAACCTGCTCGACCCTTTTCTTTTTGATCTAAGCCTTTGAATTCATAACCAACATGGAATGATAATCTTGATATTCCTCAGTATATGATGGGTCATCTTCAACCTATATAGCTGAA
Organism: Viscum album; assembly: GCA_963277665.1. Lineage (NCBI taxonomy): Eukaryota > Viridiplantae > Streptophyta > Magnoliopsida > Santalales > Viscaceae > Viscum > Viscum album. Next base: position 863,100,403 of record OY728145.1, read on the forward strand.
AATTGATTTTGAATTTTCATCTCACTTGAAGAGACTTTTGGCTTCTTCTTAGGAACAAATTGAGTTTGCCTCAACACATTCCTATGCATTGTTGATGTTCAATATATTTCCATATGTTTGAGAACTTTACACCTAAAAAAATGACCATAAAATGATGAAATGTAATTTTTAACTCTGTATGACCATATATGTTAGGTTTGTTCCCTTTGGTACCACTTTTCTATGGAACCTAGATTTTTAGAGTGTCCCATTTTACCACAACAATGGCATCTTATATGAGGTACATTCTTGTGTGGTAATGATGCACCATTAGTTATGCCTTGGGTTCTTTGAAACATATGACTATTATTCATACCCAAATTACTCTTAAGTCTTGGAGTGGGTTCATGTGGTCTGACTTGAACCATAACAGCTTTCAGTTTTAGATCAAGCCTCATACTAGCCTTATTATTCAGAGTGGATTTGTTCTTCTATTCAGATGGACCACTCTGTTCAAATATCATCTTCTCGGTTTCCTATTTGATATTCTCTCCTAATATTTTCTCTTTATCTTCACTTGTTTATCATAGATTGACAACTTCTTATTCTAGTTTCTCAATACATTTTATTTTATCTTTTCCAGATTTAGTCAAAATATCAATTTCAATTTTCTATTCTTCAATTTTGAGTTTGTACTATACCACATTTTTTGAGCTTTCTTTCATTAAATACCTCATATTTTCAATTTCTTCATTAAGCTCAGAATTATCTTCTTCTTTCTACTGCACAAAGAGTTTGTATTCACAAAAAACATTGTTATATTTCTTTGTCTTGGCTCTCAAAATATCTATCTCTTCAAGGGAAGCTTCTAATTCAGCCTAAAGATCAACTCTTCCTTCAATTTCTCCTTCTTCAATGTCACTTTATTCTCTAGTTAAAGAATTTTCAGCAACTTCCACCAAAGCATCTACTTTATGATCCATGAAATCCTCCAAATCTTCTACATCAAATTATTCTTAACTTGAATCTTCTCTTAAAATAATATTCTTATTTTTAAAGAACATTCTCCTAGTACTTCTCTCTTTCTCATTTGATGAATACTTCTTTTGTGTAATTTCATCATTTTCTTCATTTTCATCACCAAATTTCTTAGGAAATTTTGATGAAAAATGCCCAATCTTTCTGCATCGAAAGCATTAAAATGGATGTTTAACTTTAAATTTTCATTTTTCTATTTGTAGATTAGAGGATAGAAATGACATGATATCATCCATATTGTCTTCCTTCGGACTATCTTCAATGGATAGATTCTTCACAGCCCTGAATGCCACTTCCTTTGACTTACCCTTTTCCACTACATCATTATCATCGTTTCTCATTTCATATGTTACAAGGATACTGTGCATGTTCTCTAGTGTCAGTTCATTTGTGTCTTTGTCATCCAAAACTGAAACTTTTTGATTGAACCGCGGTGAAAGTTTCCTCAAGATTCGTTTCACAATATTTATATCATCAATGACTTCTCCAAGAACCCGCATATCTTCAATGATAATATTTATCTTATCGAAGAATGCATCAACAGTCTCATTGGTATTCATTATGAGATCCTCATACTTGTTCCATATAACCTGCAACTTTGCTTCTCAGACTTTTGTGTTTCCCTCATAAATGTTAACATTTTTTCCCACATTTCATGGAATGTTTTATAAGAAATCACCTTCGTGTAAATTTCATTTGATAAGGCCCCCTAAAACATTGATCCATTTAGCATCAACATCCAATTACCTTATTTCATCTTATGATAAATCACCACTATTAATGTCAGCTGATATTCCAGGCATAGCTGCTTTGAAGACATCCATCCCAACTGATCAGAAGTAGTGTTGCATTCAATTATTCCATAGTTGAAAATTATTTCCATCAAATATCGGAATTCCTTTATGAGTGACCACCTCCATTTCTTCTTCTGAGAGAGAATCACTTACTTTAAACTTTTCCCTATGACACCAATTATTAGGTCCACTAGGTTGAATACCCATGAGGGGGGGGGGGTGAATTAGCTCCCTTTTGGATCTTGTTTCATTGTTAGACAAAACTCAATTTTCTCTTCCTATCGTGGCAATATACATACTGATATGAAATAATGCACATGAAACAACGATTTTTACTTGGTTCACCCTCACTAGACTACGTCCAAGGAGCATACAATGACAATGTGTTGATGTACTAAATTCACTAAGGCTCACGACCAATAATGAGTACAATGTTCAGGATAGATCTTTTATGCCCAGGATCACTGCCTTTACAAGGTTTAGGGTCTGATCAATGAATTCACAAGGGTCACTCCCTATGCCTCTTTCTCTGGATCACTGCTGGTGGAAAGGGTCACCGTCTTCCTCTTCATTCGTTCACTACTCTTGAAAAGGAATCCACTCACAGTTTATTGACTTGTAAGTCAAACACAATTTATGGGCATGTAGGTCCCTTAATTTTCATGAATTCCTGCATCCCCAACTATAGATAGATGCTATTTTGAAGTCCATTTTTCACCTAGAGATGAAGAACAGCTTCCCGAGTACTATTAGGTACCGAAAATTACTTTTTCAAACTAAATTGAAGCTTTCACAAGCTTCCTTGTGCAAATTGCGAACCACCTGTTCCTCCCACGTACTATGTACCAGGATTGGTATGCGAACCACCTACTCCACATACTATTGCATCTCCATGAACCACCTCTGTTCACAGACTTCCTCGACCATCGCCATCATGTACCACTATCGCATACTGATTCCACGAACCTCCACTACGAACCACCCTCCGTCTGTGAACTGTTCATTATTCACGGACTTCCTTCACTTTCACCTCTATGAACCAGCCTATGTCCGCGAACTGTTCTTTGTTTGCGGACTATCTTAACCTATGCGTACTACTTTAGTAAATCTCCCTCTTGTATACCGGAGATTCCTCCACCGTGTACCGAGTCAACTAAATTCACATACCATACTTCCTCCTCCACGTACGATACTCCCTTTGTAGTTTAAGAATCCCCACAAACACCTTCAGTAGAATTACTCCTGCACGAACCACCTTAGCCTTCGTGAACCACACTTTGCAAATTCCTTTGGACTTTTCGAAATTACCAGATCAAAAGATGTTCTCTAATGATAAATCGTCTCAATATTAATGAGTGGGATACGCGTTTCTTATATAGTCGAAGATACCCGCTTAATCCACTAAATTGAGATTTACCAAATCTTTAGTCCAACCTCCAATGCTTACTGATTTTAAGCCCTTGAAAACTGAAAACCATCCGTGAACCATTTTCTTACACACTCTGCGTAACGTCTTTTCTCCTAGGCAGTCAATTTACTCCGCTGACTTCAGCCCATCCATGTACCGCACCACTGCTCAGCCGTGAACCATTTTTTGTTTTGCGAACCACTTCAGAGTACCGTTTCCGCTGCTCCGCATACCATTCCCGGAACACGATACACGATCCATGAATTATGGTACATAGTCCTCATCCTTTTTACCTTTATTTAGAGTTATTTATGAAACTCACTCCTATGAATAAATCCTTCCTTTGACTACATTAAACTCCCAATTTGGAGGCCCTGAAATTTGGAAAACATTTGGAAACTACACCACCTTAAAATATATATTTAGAAAACACCAACCATACTAAATTGTGGTCACCTGGATTTTTCAACAAACATTTTCACACTCAAAACATCCTGAGGGAACACCTTGAGGGATTTTTTCCCAAAATATGGTTAGTATGAAAGAATAATTTAAACCCTAGATGATATGTTTATATATTTTACTTTAGATTTCAAAGGTTCTTGGGATGAACACCTTCCTCTTGTTGAGTTTTCTTACAACAATAACTTTCAATAAATCATATATATGGATCCTATGAATCCTTATATGGAAAGAAATGTAGAGCTTCAATGTGCGGGAATTAATTTTGAGAAAGAAAGCTATTGGACCTGAGATAACTGAAGAAATTTATGAGAATGTTAAATCCATTAAGAAACACATCTAGGTAACTCAGAGTTGGTAGAAAAGTTGTGATGAAAATCATCAGTGTGGTCTAAAAGTTTAAGTTTGTTATAAGGTGTTTCTAATAATTTCTCCACAAAAGAAGGTTATGAGATTCAAGAAGAAAGGAAAACTAATCCCTAGGTATATTGGTGCCTATGAAATTTTTGATCATATCGGGATGGTATTATATTATTTGGAACTTATACTGAACCTATATCAAGTCCATGATGTGCTACATGTATCCCTATTGAACAATTACAAACTTTAAACTTCACATGTACTGAAGTGAGAGGTTATACCACTGAAGAAAGATATTTCTTATGAAGAACAACCGATTGAGATTCTAGATCATACAAAGAAAGTTCTATGAAACAAGTGCACTCACCTGGTCAAAGGTTTTTGGTGAAGCCAAAAGTTTTAGGAAGATACATGGTAACTTTAGGACATGGTGAGGTATAAGTATCCTCAATTTTTTGTATAAGAGTGATGAATTTCAAGGGTGAAATTCATTTTAATGGGGGTAGAATGAAACACCCTATGTTTTTATGATTTTTATGAATAAATTATATTTCTTTGATGGATTTATTTTCAGGATACACTAAGTTAATATTGTGTTATACACAACACCAAGTTAAGATTGTGCTACATGCAAGACTGACTTTTCTTGTGTTACATGCAACACATACTTTTAACAAAACCATGATATATTATTAATATAGTTATTTAAATGAAAACGTTATAACATAGATGTTATACTTAGTGATATGAATAATAATACATAAATTTTAAATAAAAATTATAATTTTTTTATATAGTGAACACATATTGATAAAAAATACAAAATTTTTATAGTCTTTATATGTTTCAAAAATACCATTATCATAAAAAATGTGTTTATATATTTTTTTGAACAACAATAAAATTAATTTTTGAAAATTTCAGAAAATAAATTTTATTAAATAACATTTATTTTTAAATTAATAATTTTAAAATTATATTAGGGTGAATTTTTTGGATTTTTATGAAAAGTTTCATTTTTTGATGAATAGTGAAATGTACTAAATTTTAATTGAAAACTATATTTTTGTTTAATTTATTTATAAAGTTAAATTATATTTTAAATTAGTTATATAATATAAATAGTTAAATTATACATATATTAATCCAATTTATGTCATTGGAATGAATTTAATATTGAAATTGGATATAAAAACATTATAAACTTTTGATCATTTTCAATTTAAAAACCCGCTTTCTCAACACGTCTATAACATTAATATTAAATTATTTTTTTCCACATATATGCATGGAATTTGTAAAAATGGATTCCATATTTTGAATCATAATAATTTATAATTTATAATATGGTCAAATTAATTTTTGACCAGAATGAATAGTGAATGCAGTAAAAATTAATTGTCACTGTTAAGGTAAAAATTGGTTTATCAGAGGTTAAACTAAAATGATAAGGACAAAAATAACCTATAGACTTGTATAAAAAATATTTTATGTATTTATTTAGACCATTAAACCTCTAGTTTTAAGAAGTTTCTATTTTAGACCCTTGTAACATATGAAAAATGTGGTAGCACTCAATTCTTTTCAAAAGTACGAAGTGTGTCCTCTCCACCACTTATAAATGTCCACCACAGATCCTCCATTATTCATATGATCCAACCTATTTGGTTTAGAAAATATCTACACAAATCAATTCCAAACTTCCCTCCCCTCATCCTAGAAGCCTTAGTTTTTATAGAAAGACAACCTAGGAAGGGTTTTATTGCAAACATAAGGAGGATACCCGAAAAATAGGTAACATACATCAATGAGAATCTTTTTATTATTTCACTGCCCACCCCATTTATTTATATTTATATAATAATTATATAATAACTTTAGTATATTACATATACTTATATTTTTTTATTTTATGTTCATGACCTACATCCACCTCCACTTCCATTAAACGGATTACAAAATCATTGTTTGTGTGTACGGCAGACTACTGCCTCGCGAACCGATATCATTCATTTTCCATTACCACCTCTCAAGTATGATAATAATGATTTATTTATTTTTTATATATTATATATATTATATATATTATGTTATTATTATTCTATAATTGTTATATCACACATACCATCAAATTTTCTATTTTTTGGGAATATGATAACGTCGTTCATGTGTACGGAGGACTACCGCCTCGCAAAGTGATTTGTTTCATTCACTCTTTACATGGAATGTATTAAGGATGAGTTTAATAATATCTTGATATATATGAATTAAAAATGATTCTATAATGATAATATATATCATTTTCTTTTCTTTCTTTCAACCCAACAAGAAAATGAAAAATAATATTCATGTGTATGTACGACCTACCGTCTATATGAATAGTGTATTTCATTTCCAATCACTAAATTTTATGGATTACTATAAATACATATATAATGAATATATATGATATTAATTTCATGTTTTTCATTCTAGATATTATGGAACCATGATCAAATTAATAGGAAAAGAATATAACAAATCAAAACATATATGAAAAACAAAGTAGGTATTACCCGAAACATAACTTTAACATGGAATTATTAATAAATAGGTAATAAAATGTCATAAGAAAGTAATATATGGTAATATATATATTAATATGGGTTTTAATAGATTTATAATAAAAGTTTATTTATTATATAGGAGGTTTTACCATGGATGAAGGAAATCAAGACTAATGGTAAGGGATTTTTTCTCAATTTTTTTATTTGAGACATACATTCGATTAGGCACCTATATTATTTTAAGATGTGTATATAAAACCAATTTTACATGTAATTTCATGAATTTATTTATCCTTATGATATTTTAAGTTTTATTGTATGTTATTTCTTTATGAGGCTTATGAATCAATGTTACCAAAGTGGTAAAAATTTCATGTTACAATATCATCATTTATCAGGATTCTTTACGATTATGTTTCTAATGATAAAATATTATACCATTTCTCTCAAGAAACTCTGGAATTTTAATCTCCTATGGTTATGTCATGGGAATACATTTTTCCCTTCATTTTCCTCTCTTTATATACACAAGAGTTCAAAAATAATTTTTTTAATAAAAATCATATTTTCTGTTGAAAATCATTTTTCTTCAAAAACTATGTTTTCTAAAAATATTTTCAAAAATGTTTTATTACTTTATTATGTTTTTTAAAAAATGAATTTTTACCCATTTTGATTTTTTTTCAAATTTTTTTAAAAGTGATCTTGATTTCATTTTAAAAAATAATTCCCATTTAGCTTTTACCGAAAATGTGAAAATAGAATTTTTTTAACATGAATGACATGAACATTATTTCCCACTTCCATGACCACTCAATGACTTAATTCCCCCCTCACAAGCTTTCATTTTTTTCAAATTAATTTTTTTCTTCAGTAGTTATGATTTTTTTATATTTTAAATAAATGATTTAAAAAGTAAATTATTTTTAAAATACTTTATATATTTTTTAAAAATTATTTTCAAATTAGAAAGGTTAATTTACTTAATAAATGTTTTAAATGATATTTGAAAATTATTTTCCATATAATATGACATCTATTAGTGTTAAATATTCCTTATGGGGGATATGATCTAAGGATACCATTCATATTCGTTCTTTGAATGGTTTATGTTTTGGTGACCTGATTTTGAGGAAACCTATTTCTCTTACATGGGTTATACTATTGGGAAATTCTTATCATCATCATCATCATGTAAATTTTTATTCAAGGAAAATATTAACAATAAGAAAGGACATGCCCAAATCGCCTAGTACGAGAGGCCTAAGGTGGCCGAAAGTAGTGGAGGCCAAGGGTATACCGTCTAACTAGGTTTAATCTCTCTGGATTTATGGTGCTAACAGTATGAAAACAAATGGGATCTAGACTGAGGACATCAAGTGAGGAGAGATAGTATGCAACTTTGTTCCCCTCATTCCAAGTATGGACCATGATAATGTTGTTGTTGATCATGACCCTACACTTCTTGATGATACAACGAATATACCATGGAATAGAGCTAGTTCTTTGCATGGCATTGTGGAGGATTTGGGAACCAGTTTCAACTACTGATAAGATGATCCCCTTTTGATGACATAAGAGGAGGCCATGATGCATCACCCTGGCCTCCGCCTGGAGGGAAGATCCATGACCCATGTGAGGAGAGAATGTCATGATGACTGACCCTAAAGGGTTGCACACCACCCCTCCTCCACGAATAAGCCCCATGTTGCATGACCCGTTGGTATTGAGTTTGATCCCTATACTAGGTGGTGACCAACATACCCAGTTACCTATAATATTACAGCTGCCTGGAGAATTGATATTATTACAAGAATAATGCTTTTTAAGGGTGGGTGCCTTCTTCTAGTTTCCAAAGGATCTGACCATACCAAGAAGTAGGAACTTAGATCGATGGATGATTCCATGGATGGATGCAATAGTCCGTTCATGTCTAGACTTATTCGTCACCTTCCAGATTGACCAACAACTAGTGTGAAGGACCATGGTGCATGCCATATTCTTCAGACCCTCTCCCCCACTCCATGAAACCATTGATCAAGAAAAGGCATACCATCCATGAGGTTATCATGAATTCATATAAACTCACCAAAATACTACAACATCACTCTTTCCCAGTCTCCTTCCAAGAAGAAATTCCCCTCACTCTCCTCCCAGTGGTCCAAGTAGTAATGGCACCATGAAGACAACAAGATTCCACAATGGTTGATGTTCTCATCAGTGGAAATAACATTGTGACACAACCTCCAGGTAAGAAAGTTGAGATTAAGGGGGGTACATTTGGACTAGAAGATATCATTCCATGGATTTCTATGTTCATGGGTGGACAGAGTGTGTTGGAAGTCTCTTGATGAGAAGAACCCCAAGGAAGAAAGAGAGAAGGCGTATCTTTTTGGTTTGGTGTTAAACTCGATGAGGTCAAAGATGTATTGATAGTCCCTTTCAATGACCGCATCGATAAAAGTTGGATGGGAACCGGCCTCCTTAAATGTGATCAAAGTGGTCAGGCACCCAGGGAATCCAAGGACATTCCCGACCCAATTTTGATACCAGAATGATATGTTCCCCCTCCCTAATATCCATAAGAAGTGGGGTTTTAGGTAAGTAATAAAAGGAGAGATAACAGACCAGAATGGAGAAACTTGGATGGCGGTCAGAGGATCAGACCTAGAATGTGAGTTGAGCATGGTGATCTCCCATATCGTATGTTGTTCCAAAACTTCCAAGATAATATTTTCATGAATGCAAAGAATAGTGTATTTGAGCCAGAGTACATTGATTCCTCCCTCCTTAGCTGGTCTTAACACCCTATTCTAGGAAGCCCAACAACCCCTTCCTGCAGAATATGGGTCCCAAATAAATCCTGCTAGGATCTTATCGATATTTCTAATGATACTCATAGGAACTTTAATAGAAGATAGTGAATGGATGGGGGTGGCAAGGAGCACACTATTAACCATCATTATCCAACCCCCAAACGAGAGTTAGATGTTCTTACAGTTGATAATCCGGTCCGTAACCTAGTTGATAAATGCGTCAAAGTCACATACATGGAGACTCTATGGGGAGATGGGGGAACCCATGTAATATATAGGGAAAGTACCCCTATGCATGTCCATGCTAAGATGAATAGTAGGGATCCAAGTGGCAGTGCATCTATTGGAGATATATAAATTTCTTTTTTCCTTATTGATAACCTAACCACTCAAGTGGCAGTACTCCTACAACACCATTTTGAGTCCTTTAATAGAACACATGTTAGATTTTTTGAATATGAAAGTGTTATATGTGAATATCATGTGAGAAACATAGGGGGATCTCATTCTTCTATGATAATCCATTACCTCACCACTGGTGATACCATTGTGTAGAAGTCGACTGAGGATGTCCTGCGAGAGAATGATGATACTCAGGGATAAAAGGTCACTCTACCTCAGTCTGCGAATGGACTTGAAAAACCCATAAGATTTCCCCATAAAAGTTATTTCCAACTAGGAAGAGATGAAGCACCTAAATATGATGTCAATATTCAATGAGGAGAACCCCATAATTTCCATCACCTTGTTGATTAAACCCCACTCCACCCAATCATATGATTTATTCATATCAAGCTTGATGGCCAAATTGGAGCCGCGAGACTTGAAGTTTATATCTCTAATCATCTCTTGGGCCAGGTAAATGGCTCCCTAGATCAAATTTCCCTTCATAAACTCATGATGTTCCAAGGAAACCCACTAGGGGATGTGGGGAGATAGCCTCACATTGATAATCCTATCCAAAATCTTGTACGAAAAGTCACAAAAACTTACTACCCTGTAATGATTTATGGAGGAAGGATTATTTATATTGTAGAGAAAGATGATGGTCATGAAATAAGAAACCCTGGGGAGATTCCCCCTGAATAATTCTCAAACAAAATAATTGACATCCATTTTCTTGACGTCCCAGGAGGATCTATAAAACAATCCTGAGAATCCATCGGGGCCAGGGGCACTTTCGGGCTCAAGGCTCAACATTGCCTCCTGTATTTCCTTATCGTCAGGGATGGAACTCAACTCTAAATTTTCCAAGATCTAAATCTAGTTGGGAATCAAATCAAATAATTCCCCATAATGCCCTGGGTATCCATTGGTTAGAAGAGGATTTGGATCGATGAGGAGGTCTTGCAAGGAGGATAGGTCCATAGCCCCCATAATATCTCTATTATCACTATACATACCTTTATCCATAAAAATGTTCGGATTCACCATATTTTTACTTTACATGATATAAGCATGGAATAATTTAGTGTTCCTATCTCCCTCTCTGATCCACTTTATCCTTGAATTTTCCCTCGCCAATCATTCTTGGCTGAGGAGCATGTCCGCTAAGACACTCTTCTTGTTGGAGAGATCTTCAAACATCATATCATCCCAGACATCTTCCAAGATATTCTCTAGGCAATCCACATCGTGCATGGTGGAAAAAATATCACTTTAAATGGGATAAGTATCTTCCTCCCATGCTTGGAGCCTTTCCTTGAGCCTTCGAAGCATGTTGTGGACAACCATTCATGAATGTCCCTAGGTGGACTTGACCTAGGGGTTAGAAACCAAGTCATGGAATCCCAGAAGACTATCCTAGTGATGATGATAGAGAAATATTGCAGACTTATTCTACCCCGAGGACAGGGAAACATGGATAGGGGAGTGATCAAATAAACCTCAGACATGGTGACTTACCTTACTATCGGAGAACATGGAGATGGCTTGCATGTTGGTTATGCTGTGATCCAAAAGAATCAATGAGCAATTCCTCCCTCTCTGGTTATTGCACCAACTGAACCGGTCTCCCGAGAATCCGAGATCATAGATCCCTTTCCAAACCATAAAGTTAATGAAGTATATGCTCGAATTTTTTTGAAAAGGGCCTCATACTTTCATCTCCTCTGGTATAGTGACCAAGTTGACGTCCCCCCAAAAAATCCAAGGATGGTTTCCCAGATCAAAAGAGTCCAGGTCACTCCATATGTATTTCCTATTTTGAGTATTGCATCTTCCATAGACGAATGATATGAAGAGATTCATATCTCCATACCCCATCCTCGTGGTGATGAACTGGTTATTTCCCTGAACTAGGTCCATAGATAGGTTCCTGTGCTAAAAAATCTAAATATGTCTATTAGTGGGATCATCATGCATGTACCCATGTAGGTTGATCTTTCTTGATATGTCATGGGTTATGATAAGATGAATGTTTATGATATTATGGGAGACATAACTATGGTTTTCATTATGTGACAGGTGAAGCCTATATCTACCCCCAATGCATTAGGTAAGGATTTATATCTCCTGTGACAGATAGGACTGAAATGGGGAGTAAACTCAGTTCAGTATGACAAAACTAGAATGAGGAGTGAAATTGGTTGAGTAAGATAGGGAAGGAACGGGGATTGAACCTGATTCAATAAGACATGGATAGAATGGGGAGTGAACCCGGTTTATTAAATGAATTTTTCACTATGATGGTCTTAGTAGTGAGTGTTAACTAATATGGAAATAATTTTCTATGCTTATATTTATGCCACAAATTCCATGTCTTATGCCAAAGTTATGCTCTCATGGATCATGTTCTTTGATTACCTTATGATTCATTCTTTATAAACTACCAATATTTATACCATGAATCAAGATTATGATCTTTTATATAAATATTATGGTTTTCAAATGTTATCCTCTAGTTCTCACACCCTTATGTTCATGTTATACGTATGTATATCCCTTATTTACCCTTATTGAGTATATAAAATCACACTTCTTATGTTTTATTTCCCTAGGTTATGAAGAAATGTATTATGTATGATATGTTTAAGAAGGGTGATAGTTGTGAATAATGTAGTGGAAGATGATGTAGCTCACTTATTGACTAATGTTTATGTTTCCAAGTTTCCAAAGGCACTAAACTATTATGGTTATCAATCATGAGTTTGTGTAATGCAATGAATATTCATAAAAATGATATAATATCTATGTATGTTAATATTTTATAGCTATATATTCCGAAATCCATGATAGGATAAGGACCTAGTTTCTAATGGAAGGAAGTCACTGGGGAATTCTACCAATGATTCCTAGAAAATCACATTGGTCAAGAGGATAGGAGGTTAGTCTTATCCCACCATGTTGGAGGAAATTATTTCCTAATCAGGGACTCACTTATATATTTAAGACATTTTCAGGAATACTTTCCTAATCCATGTATGGTATTGATCATCCAATGATAGCAATTAGTTATCAACATGTATAGATTTGATCATCTGTATGTATTAGAAGTTATCCATAAATGATAACATTTGTATGAATCAGTGGTTCTATATATATTTTTATTTTATGAAGACTTTTTAGAGACATGTAGATAGGAGATCCAGAATTTATTTTCATCCAAGGAGATTATTATTATTTTGATATTGGGATTAGGCCTGAGATTGGTATTCCTACATACACTCATGAAAGTAATTAGAAACCACATAGTTGGATACCACTTAATGGTATAAATCACAAATTTTATGGTCAAGAGATAAGTACTGGTCAAGGAAGTTTAAAATCATGCGATAAGGATGTATTAGGAGAAGGAAACCTAATAATGGTTTGTGTGAGATTTACAAATGGAAATCCCTTTTTTGGGTGATATCATAGCGAACATGGCATAAATATATTAAGTTGGAATCAAAAACAGAACAAATCTATGAAGATGGATCCCTATTAAGGGTATGGATTGATGAGGGTGTGATGAAAAAATCTTTAAGGAATGTAGTCCTCTGGATAGAGGCATGATCTTATCAATAATATGTCCTAATAAATATGATATTATGTTCAGGTCTGGCACATAAGAAGGAGGCCCAAGGATGGTTTTTCGATTATTCTAGTGACATGATTGATTCAATTGATTAAGACCATGTAAGTCCTTCATAGTGTGAGAAACAAGGCACACTATGAGATTAGTCACATTACATAATTGGTTTCAAATGGGTCTTACAATTGATATGGAGACCCAATTGGACGAATTTCTTTTATTATCCATTGATAGATAAGGGAGGGGATATAAAAGGAAGGAATGATATGTAATCCTATAATAAATGATCATGGTGTACTTCATGAAGGATCCCCTTAAGAGTCTTCTCTATGCATACAGATATACAAGTGAGGTGATATGATGGGTTTTCTATAAATAAATAATAGTGGATTACTCTATGAGGATTTGGTGGCCATAAGGGAGGCCTTAATCTGATCTTCCATGTATTTTGGAATTGATTTGAGAGAACCATTTAAATACTTCATGGATAGGGTATGATGAAGCCAAATTCTATGTAGAAAGAGAGTATTGAGAGGGGAGAGGTAAATACCCTAAGGAAACCCCATTTCATATAGTGGCCTCACTATTTGAGATGGGGGATATCTAAAAGGGAATCCTCCAATGATAATTTTTCTTCATGAAGGGATTAATTTTTGAAGGAGATAATCTTCTTTATGGATGACATGACAACTATACCATTTTACGAAGGATTAACTTTTTGGTTAAGTCATTTTTTATGAAGTAATCCTTTTCAAGGAGTTTTCTCTTACTTTTTGGTGAGTGGATTACCTATTGAATATGGTGAGATCAAAACCTTAGGCTTCCTAAAATATAAATTTCTTATTTTTTATATCAGTGTTTTTCATTTGTCTCTCTCTCTCTCTATTTTCTCCCCGTGTCTATCTTTATTTGGGTGGAAATTATGTTTTTATAGGTGGTGTAATAATTTTTTTTCCAAAATGTTTGACCACATAGAATATTAGAAACTATATAGCGGGAAATAAATAAATTCCTTGGATGGAAAATGAATTTCATTTGAAGGGGTGCAGATCCATCACCTCACTCTGTAAATGAGTTTTGTTTGTGTGGGGCATAGGGAAAATACCTCACTTTGAAAACTAATTTCATTTATGGGGGGGGGGGTGTAATGCCACTTCCATTCTCCACAAATGAATTTCATTTTCAGGGGTTATAACGTCATCGCCTCACTTGACAAATGAATTTTATTTGAGGGGAAGGTTCTATGAGAATGTGAAGGTTCAACATAGCATCTTGATATGATATGTGGGACACAAAAATCACTATATGATTTCATGTACTTTTTAAAATCTATGTTTATTTTCATTTCACTGATATCATTGTTGAATCCTGATATTTTTTCAATACCTTTATTGGGTTCTTTTAAAAAAATTTGTCCCCAACAAATCCCCCATCAGAATGCGATTCAATCGGTATGAAAAGGAATCATTTATAAGGAGTAAACTTGGACTTCATATATGATATTCCTAGTTCACTAATGTACTGGGAGGAGGGACCACCCCAATATATATTCATTTGGAGAATTCATTTTCACATAGAAAGAACATGTATTTTGTGATTGGATGTTATCTCACGGTCCACAGATGGGTATAAGTATAATTTTCCATAAATGTAACACTATAGATAGTACCTTTCGATGAATAATAATGTATCATGATTTTTCAACATTTTATAGAAATATATAAACTGAAATTTTAGGAATAGAAGGGTGATATAACTTTTCCTAGGCCAAAGGACCTAGCGAGCATAGCTTGACTATTCCTAGGGTTGTATAGTGTTCCCTCAATATTTATGTATTTTCTATAATTTCCCAAAATAATAAAAAATCCTAATGTAGATAATACTTAAAAGGAAAGTATTTTATTTTTCTTATTCCTACCTCTGTGGGGTTTTTACCTAATAAGTTTTGTTCCTTTTTAATTTTGAGTGATCAATTTTTCCTAGACCACGTGAAGTGTGTGTCTAGAGAGCAGAGAGTAAATTTTTTTTTATAGAAATACCATTTAAAGTTTTCATTCTAGTGAGTTATATTTATCTTTCCATATGAAGCTTAAATTTATCAAGGTTAGACCAAAATTGGCTAGAGTTTATGTTTATATAGTTTTGACCAAGGGTTTCTACAGTTTAAGGTCATATATCATTGACCAAAAGTTAAATGTGACTCATTCAATGAAAATAGTGGGATATACCCGATGTGAATTAGTTAATATCAATGTTAAAATAATTATAAACCTCATGAAAATCGACATATAGTTTATGACCACACTCATAAAATTTAAGTGACCATTATTATCATTGAAGATGAACTTGCATTAAATGAGAGTGTTCTTAAACTGTATGGTGTGATCTTAGGCGACAAACATGATATGGTGATATAAAAATAATTAGAAAGGGTAATTCATCTTATGTTCATAAATCTTAGTCCATTGTTCTATATTGTATAAGGAAACTTGATAAGGACCATCCATATTGAACATCAGATCTATATCTTAGAAATGGGTATGATAGGCAAGTTTGTAACATTCATGGTGCTGAATATAAACCAATAGTTATGTAAATAGAAACTAAAGAAGATTAAATCGAGATTTATAGGATGTGACATGTATTTTAGGGTTGACCATAGACCATATATGAAATATGGATTCCATAGCAATGGTGACAAGGTGTACATAGATGAGAGGAATTACTATTTAGGATGAAAATACCTCTGGTCGATAAGCCATGTTAGGGGAACATATGTAGATCCAAGTGAGAGGAGGTTTGTGGATATTAAATAATATATGTTCATTGCAATTATATTTTTTATTACCAATATTCATGAAAGGTTTGTGACAGGATTTAAAAACATGTTTCATGAAGAAGGTTTGTAGAGAAAGGATTATTTAGAAAGAATTCAGATGCCCTGGAAATTATATCACTATGTATGGAACACATATCCAAGGTGGGTAAATGTTTATTGAGACTAATTTCATGAAGGAATTATTATAGTTTAAGGCCATGGGGAATACACCACTAAGGTGGGGATGATGACCCAAATAGGACTTATAGGATAAGAATTCTCTAAAACCCTTTGAACGGAGAGAGAATCATTTTAAGTTGAAAATAGAGGCTCTCATATATGAAGTGATAGCATAGAACACGTATACAAGGAATGAACATAGAATATATTTGAAAAGAGGGTTTCACTAAAATGCTACCAGAACATATGGTAATTAGAGGATCTTCTCTTCATGATGTAGATGCCTCTCGTAAATGGGGGTATGTCGAGGGAATAGTATGCATAGTAAAAAAATAGGTGTCCCTTGGAGTTGTATGATATTGTTAGTTATATCCATGTAATGTTTGTACCCATACAAGTTTATCAAGACACAAAATGTGGTATAAGAAAATAAAATATTTAGAAATCATGATAGAATCATTTAGACTTGAGCTTTCCATAACCGGGTAATTGTGATCTTATCGAGAGGTAGGGATTAAACTCCATGAATCTCTCATAAGGATTTCATTGTATAAATATGGATCATATACAAGGAAAAAGTAATTTTTTTTGTTTGTGGATATGACTAGTATAAGTGATCTAGGTGTCACTACATATCTCATTGAAATGTGAATAAATACACACATAGTTCATGGACAGAATTCTCCAATATAGAGATGATTTATATGCATGGGAGATCATTTTATAGACTTTTTGACTCATAATAAGATGAAAGATATAGGAATCACTATACATCTATTTATAATGATAATCAAGACACACATAGTTCTAAGAATTTTTTTTTTCCAAAATCTGAATCCTATGCAAGGAATGATTAATTTTATTTTGAGCACAGATCTATAAATGATAGATCCTATGTTGGAATCTCCTCTGTAGATCCTATTTGTACATAAGAGAGGGAAATGTTTTTTATTTAGTGGATATTCCTAGAATAAGGATCCATGATTCACTACATATCTTTTTGGAATAAATATTAATCTGCACGTGGTTCTTGGAAGGAAAAGGTCATCTATACAGATCAAATTCATATGTAGAGGAACAAACACTTTATTACATTCATGAGTTTATAAATGAAATAATCTATGTTGAAATCACTTGTGTGAATTTATATCATACACCAGAGGAGGATATTTGTGAAATAAGATATAAATGTTTTAAATATTAAAGAACTTTAAATTCATATAACTCTCATATAGTGTAGAGATATTCCATAGAGAATGAGATACCCTAATCAATTTGGAGTCATTCTAAATGGTCTTCCCCACACAGTTTAATGTCATGCATCAAGGAATGTAACCATGAAATTTAATTCCATATAGTAAGGATGTTGTTGTACATATTTACACAATGATACTAAGATGAGTTATAGGTATTTTAAAGGCATTCAAATTGGATTGTGATGTTGTAAAGTTGAATGTCATGTGACCGGGATTTTGTCCCAGCAGTTTAATGCCATACTACATGGATGAAGAGTTTCTATACAGTTTAAAGTATTGAAGCTAGGACTTGTATGTTTGGTTTCACATGGGTCTGATCAACATGTGAAATTAAATAAGCTTTTATTTTCTATAGGTAATGGAAATACCCAATATAAATGAATAAATGGTCATGTATCAATACACGGTGAGGGTATTTCAAATTTTGGTGTGAAAATAAGGAAAATTATTATATATTCTTTTCAAAAAATTTGGTCGTGTCTAGAATTGAAGATATATACTTCATTACATATCCTAAAGGAATGGGAATCAAGACATACATATTTCAAAGGAAGTACCTTACATAGATCTATATTATATGCAATGAAAGAGAAAGCTATACAAGGGAGCCATTCTAAGTAGTTTAAGGTCATGTATGATGGAAAAAATGTTCCCCGACATTGGCCATGGTGAAAAATAATCAAAAAAATTGAAATAGTAATATCAAACCTCTAGGTTCAAATGAGTTATTTTTAGTTTGAGAAAAAATAGGTAATTATAATATTACTCAAATTATATTAAGATGACATCCAAGGATTGTTTCCGATGCACACCACATGATTTTTTATCTTGTGGTGGATATATTGTCCTGTAATTTAATTTCATGAAAATAGGATATTGGTGAAATTTAGTTTAATTTACTACCTCCAGGTATTTTGATAGTCAGTTTAAAGTAACGAAACCTAAACAATGAGGTCATACATTTTAACATCACATGACCAGGTCATTGGCCAAACACTTTAACATCATGCTGTAGGGATGAACAGTTTCTATGAAATTTAAAATATTTTCGCCAGGACTTGGATGTTTTGTTTCACATGGATTTGATCCAAATTCAAAATAAAATAACCTTATCTCTATATCAGTTAAAGTAAATGCCCAAAATAATTGAGTGAAGGGTCAATCACTGAAAAAAGTAAAGGGTATTTTAAATTTTGGTGTAAAAATGAGGAAGCTTATCACATATTCTTTTCATAATTTATAGATAGGTCTATAGAATAATATATATATATATTTCTATTTATCCCAAAGTAATATGAATCAATACACACATAGTTGTAAGGAAGTTCCTTACATTGATCTAGTTCATATACAAGGAAATGGTAAGCCATACAAGAGATACCATTCTAAATTGTTTAAGGTCATGCAAGATAGACGAAATACTCCTTTGAATTTGGTCATAGCAAAAATTAATCATGAAAATTGGAATAATGGTATCAAACCTATAATATCACATGTTTCATGATCTATATGAGAAAAAAGTGATAATTATAATATTACCTAGATTGTATTTGGAATCTATCCATGGATTGTTTCTGATGCACACCACATGACTTTTTATCTTGTGGTGGATACATTTTCCAAAGGTTTTATGTTGTGAGACTAGAAAATTGGTTCTATATAGTTTAAACTCTTACCGATAGGACTTGTGCTAGGTAGTTTAAAGTTTTTGTATCCAATACTATGATGTTATGCAGTTTAACGTCATGTGACTAAGATGTTGGACACATAATTTAAGGTCATGCTGTGGGGATAAATGGGCTGTCATGTATATCACACAAATTATTTATTGGGAAAATTTAATTAGTAATGGCTGTGATGCACTCTCCATCCATTATAATCAATGAATAAGTTCTATTGGATTATAAATTGTGTATTATATAAGGATCGTACTATTTTGGTTTCAGTTTTGGAAGTTTATTCCTAGGTATCATTGGGTTTCTATGATCCAATACTAGTTCTCGTTAAAGTAATGAATAGAGGTGACCTTTATTTTTGAAGGATTGTGATAATTAGTTTTGGTGAATATTCATATAGTGTAAGGTACACAACCTTATTTCATCAATCCATTATAACTTCTCCAATCATTTTTTAGATTTCTTATCCATGTATTTTTAATCATAAATGGCAATGAAAAGGGAAGGTAATTGAACATAAATTTTCAGAACTAATTCTACCCCATGTATGAGTGAATATGGGTATTCTTGCATAGTCATGCATATTTTGGTATGGTAAGACCACAAATCCTGAAGAAGTTTGTCTGGATTGGATTTCATGTCTTTATCCACCATCATTTAGAGTATGTTGGATAGGGTTTTGTTAACATCCTTTATATTTCCATTTACCACTGTATAGTAGAAAGATGAGTGGTTAGACTAAATTCCATATTACTGATACCTAGTTTTTCGTGTGTAAGAGAAATATTAGGTTCCATTATCCATAAATATTCTATGAGGGACACAAAATCTAGTAATAATGTTTTCCTTAAAAAAATAATGATTTCTTTTGTCCCAACTTCCTTGAGGGATATAGCCTCATCCCACTTAGAAAAGAAGCCAGTTGTAGTAAGGATGTACTTGAACTACCTAAATTTTTTTTGGGGGTCATGTCCTTAAGACATCTATTACCTAAATATAAAATAGCCATACATATTTCACAATATGAAAAAATTATGGGGGATTATGAATGAAGTTATCATGTAACAAGAATGACCTTTTTTGGCGAACTCTATACAATTCCATGTCATTGAAGGATAGAAATACTCAATAATCTTTATTAGATGTGAAATATTTATCCCTAATTGATGATAACCACATGCACATCCCTGGACATCCTACATGATAGGGAGAGTTTTCCCTATTCAATGCATCTAAGGAGGTCTTTATTAAAGCCTCATTTGTAAAGGAATTTTTGAGAGTTTGGACCATCTTAAAGGGTAAATTTGACTCCCCACTATGGAATTTGCTATTTTCTTCCTCTTTCCGATGGAAGAATACTACTTTTTAGGTAGTACAATATAAAAGATATCCATCCATTCACAAAATCATCTTGTTCCAGGATGTAATTGTCCTATTTGATCTCTTTTATTCTATTACCAATGAACAATGATACCATTTTGTGATGTGAAATGATGATGACTATTTAATCCCAGTTTAAATCCTACAAGGATATAGCCACATTATATAAAAAATCTATATGGGAATTATACAAACACAATAAGTGAGTCAGTGTTGGATCTGAGGGGGATTTCACCATCAACCCCCATACAGAATCAAGAAGGGGAATCAAATATTCCTTTTAGATGACATAGCCACAATTGATTATATTGATTTATAAGTATGAATTTAATTTTAATTTCATGTGGGATACTGGTATTTGTTTTTCTAGTTTCAAACCTACAATGATGGGTTTGTATTCTATCTCATTGTCAGTGCATCCATTTAAAAATAAGAAGGAATAAGGTAGAACTTATTTGGTTATAGATATAAGGATGACTCTCAAACTGAATTTGTTGAGTTTGTATTTTTTTCATTCTCTTCCCTTTCATTCTTCTAGAATAACGATTAAAATACATATCCTATTTCTGGGTGAATTACTAAAAAAATTGACTTATTTGATGGATAATTTAATGTTCAGTGGTGTATTTTCTATAGAAGCATGTTTTTTGAGAAAATTTGCTAATGTGTTTCCATTTATCATCTTTTATGGTGTGAAATATATGTCAAACTATTGGAAAATGACCACTCGCCATACCAAACATTCAATTAACATGGGATGATTAAGGATTTACTTGAGTGGGTCATTGTGAGAGACCAAGTGGATCTTGTGGTTCTATAGGTAGTGTCGTAGTTTCTGAACAAGAAATATTAACGCAAAGAAAATTTTATCGACTTGTAAATATAAATTATTAGTAATATACATAGTTCTACTAAGATAATTGAGACTATTATAATTCCATGTTTCATTATTCTATGTAAGAAAAGAAATTAGTGACCTATATTGTGCTATCACATAAAAAAATAGTGGATTTATTTTAATGGGGAGAATTATCACTAGTGGAATGAAATGGTATTTCATGAAACTGTCAAAAGCTTCCAAATAATCATCAGTACACTAATAGGTAACTCCCTTCTTTATTAGTATAGTGAATGGTAAAAATTTTCCTAAAAGTTTCTCTATGAAGAATCAGATGTAGATGAGACTTCCCTAAATCCCTCTCCACTCTTTGAGGTTTTTCCCCAAAGTACATTTTAAATGGTATATATTCAATATCTTCTATTATAGATTTTTGAAAATGATCATAAGTTTTGTAAGATGATCAGAACACTGCTCATATTTGACCACTAGATCATCAATGTAACAATAAATGGTCCTCCCTGAGAAGGGTTTGAAAATATGGTTCATGGCACATTGATAATTTGAGTCAGTGTTTTTCAAGACAATATGAATCACTTGATAGCAATATATTCCTCGTGGTTCCCTAAAATAAGTGTATTCTTCATCTTTATGGGATATTTGAATTTGGTTGTATCTTGAATAGCCATCCATGAATGGAAGGGATTGATAGATGGTAGTCTCATCAATCATAAGTTCTATAATTGGGATTGGGAAATCATCTTTTGGAAAATATCGGTTGAAATCCCTAAAGTCGATAAAAACCTTAGTTTTACCATTCTTTTTTTGATCGATACATTATTGGAAAGATATTTTAGGTATTGGCCTTCGAAATTGAATTTATCTTTGATAATATTATCAACCTTGTCTTAAACCTTAGTAGCATGAGTTAGATTATTTCTTATGGATGCCTACTTGTAACCATGATGTTCCTCTATTAAACCCATGTGGTGGATGGATACATCGGGATCAAGGAATGAAATTTCTATTAAATTCCAAGTGAAAAATTATCAGTTCTACTTTAGATAATATGTACACACCTCTTATTCTTTATAAGACATGGATGAACTGACCAATGAGGGCCAATTAATATTTTCCTATAACTATTTTGTAGAGCCCAAAAATATTAGTGGAGACACCCTTCTTAAGTTCTAGAGGGGTGACTCTAAGATCCTCTTATCATTCTCTCTCTACACCAATCTCATGAGGAATGATTGAAAAAGGGGAATATTCATAGCCAGAAGCATCGATATCCAAACATTCGAAAGATTAAGTAGGTAAATATTTACTATTTATAAGTGATATGAGAGTCTCTTCTAATTTAGCCAATGTCATTGGGGTTTTCTGAGTCTCTAGGGATAATGTGAGGGAATTTTTACCTCAGGTGCTACCAATATTGTGGAGATCAAAAATTTCTTCCACATTATTAGTTTCAGATGAATTGATTTTTATCATGGGATATAATGAATACAATCCCAAATACAAACTCATGTTTTTGATTTGATTGATGGTAAATACATATTCACTATAATGTTCTTTAAATGAATTATCTAGGGTTATTTTCAATATGTTTGGAGTAGTAACCCAAGTGATATCATCAATCATGTGCTATTTTAGTTCTATTTAGAAGAACCCTACATCAATGTATTGAGACTTATATTATATAAATTGATACCTATCACCATGAAACACCCTAATTTTTCCATTAAAACACTATTTGAGACATTGATGGTATGATGATGGAACTTATGTGTGTTGATATAACTAAGTTCTACCAAATTGTGTATTGAATGTTGTATCCTATTGGATGAGTAAGAATTCAGAGTTGGAGATGAGGTCTCCAAATTGGGATCTGATCTTTATTCATCTAAGAGGTTTCTGATGACTCTTCTCATAACCCTAAAGTGTTAAAGTATAAGAAGACAAAATGAATTCACTATTACCCAATCGATAGAGCATCCAGACTGGAATGAGGTTAATTCTTGATCCATTTTCAATGAAATATCTATGAATATAAATGTCATACATCTTTCCAGATACATATAATTGGCTGATGTTCCCTTATGTGATATTTTCCCTATATTTATCTATAAAGGAGATAACTGCATGAGATTCCATGGAATCAATCTCTTCATGATACACTTTGGTGATGGTAACATCAACTTCAAAATCTCAAGGTCTCAATAAGGCCTCCACAAGCACTTCTTGGAGCACTTTTGATAAATTTCGAGTGTCTAGGATTGAAATATTGGATAGAAATATAGTCTATTATTACAAGATGTCATACTTTTAATCTAGTTATTTTCACTTCCCATCATGGGGTTAGGGATGTTACTTTGTAGGTATCTTAGTGGATGAAGTGTTTGAGGTATATGGGTTTGTATCTTGACCATAATTCAAAGGAAATCCTATTACTGGAGAATTTATTCAACTTGTTATAGCCACTCATTTGGGCCAATTAGATGGTTTTAGAATCATTAGTCAGTCTTATAGAATAATTGGATTTGGATGACTCTTGAAAGTTTATAATGTTCCACCATATTCCTACTGGTATCAATATAGTACTTTCTAATGGGTCTTAGATGTATATATAGTTCTTTTTGGAATATATCCAAAATATTAGGCCTGGCCATGATAGTGTCTTCCCTTGTTGACTTGACTTCTATGAATTCTACCTTCATATCCATGTTTAAGTATAAGGATCATGGGTTTATATATATAATAATAATTAGATAAGGGGTCAAATAAATGAATAATATTAACAAATATGAAAACTAACTCTTCATATGATGAGGGATCTATTTGTTGGGATAATACCCATGGTTTTATTTGGTGTGATAGTGCTCATGGTACTATTTAGTGGGAATGTTCCCATCCCTTAATTGTTGAAGACATGAAATTTGAGAGGATATAGACCATTTTGGAAATCAATATTGGTTTATAGTCCTATATTTTACCCTTTTTATGTTAGTTATGCCTACTTTTATAATATTTTATCTTAGAAGATTATGATGTTGATGAATCTCTTCCCACAATAGAAGGAGAAACTAGGGGAACAAATGGTTGGTTTAGTTGTGACCTAAGGATAATATGAGTTTGATTTATTTTCTTTATGATCATAAAATTATCAAACTTCTATAAATATTTACTCATAACTTATTACCATCCTATTTCTTCCTTTAGAGTAGTGGAAACATATGCCACTTGTACTGGCGACTTTCCCAATTTTACCCCTCCAAAATAAACCATCTTATGTAAGATGTACATAAAAATAAACAAATCCTAGATGGTGTGGTGAAATGTTCATTGAAAGGGTAAATAATTTATGAAATCATTAAGAACAACCCGATTAAGCCTTCTAGGCTTAGAAAACATCAACAAATTATTTATCCATAGCTGCTATGAAGTATATAGGAACTTATTCATCTGGGAAATAATAAACTCTATCCTTTCAATCCTCATACAGTAGACACATGCAATATTTCCTTCCATCTTTATGGGGATATTGCAGTTTCAATTTCTATTCAGGATGAGCACATTATTGTGAGGTTTTAAGAGCTATAGTTAGTATAGGAGATTTCTAAAAGTGTGACAGTTATGGTTTCCACTTTACCTATTCTCTTCCATTGAGCTCCAGTGTTAGTTGAAACTTGAATTTGGTTATCCAAATAGGATATTTCAATATTTTAACAACTATTGAAAGTCTAAAAAACTTACATTTATATTTCACTTGAATGAGTGGGGTTTATATCTCATCATGTATATTCTCTATACTACATTAAAATTATTATTTGGAAAGATAATTGTTAGAGAGTAGGTCAAATCCTTAAAACTAAAAAGAAATACAAGTCTCTCTCATTTTCATGTTATTTTTTAATTTGTGAGGTTAAATATTGTCTTACTTTATAACATATAGCTAAATTGAAAAATAAATTATCAGTGAATGTCTTCCCATTTTATGATTGACCCGACTAGTAAGCTAGTATACCAAACAAAATATGGCCCCTAAAAATATTGTATAAAGCATTAGAGTTCCATTGTTTTTCTCCTCAAGGGTTCCCATCATGGGACCTCACCGAGACATGAAATGAATCATGTGATTTTTGGATACCCTATTCCTTTGAAAGTTAGGAATATAGGATTCCCAAAATTGGATGGGGAAGAGTTTTATCTACCCATTCAAGGTAAGGATTTCTCTCCAACTGTACAAGTGCATGTTTTCCTTTTATAGCTTTTTGTCAGTTTGTTAATGAATCAATTACGTTGATGATATCTAATGGAAAAATTTGTTGGGAAACACTAGAATAGGGGATGTTATGGGAAGATCCTGACCTGAGAATCTCTATATTTTTGGACGACAACCTATTTGGTGTAGCCTAGGGTAGTTTAAATGGGACGGTCTTAGATGTTTTCCTAATGGAGTAAAATCCCACCATCCTTCCCTTTCTTAGATCTAAGTAAATTGGATTCTTGAAACCTATATTTAATGGATTACACGGCTCTACCTTTTTTGGTATGACATGATATTCTTATTGAGGGGGATCTCTTGATAGAGAAAGGTGAGGTTCTACCAAAAGAAGATACCCAAAAACGATATTTCCTCTATGTAATTAAATATTTATTCTCTTCATTTCTTTCTTTTCTACTTCATATTGAGAAAATATTTCCTCAATTATAAAATGTTTAATTTCTTCAGGTAATGGGTGGGATATAGCCACACTATTAACCTTTTCTTTATTTGAAGACTGTTAAGGAGGTGGTAGCTGAACGTTTGAGGGGGTTTCTAAATTTATAGATAACCTTTGATTTCTAGTATGCATACCTTCTTCAATAATTTTAGTGTGGACCTTATTTTGAACAAAAACATCATACTTTTGTTCTCATACATTGGAATCATGTTCTATATCATCTATAAGGATAGTGAAAATGAAATTTAATAATGTATAGTTTATTTCAAGAATCACATATCCATTGGAATGATAATGGGATTGTACACCCTTGGGGAATATTTTTATTGAAAAGTCATGATCCTCATGATTGGTTTCCCTCTTGGTAGGTATCTATGGATTTCAATCTCTATGGGACCTCATATATCCTTTAAAGGATTCTCCCAAGGATGTTTTTTGGAGGGTAATATGTAGATAGTGTATAGAAAACCTTGTTGTACACATTCCCTAGGAGAAATATGGGTCATAAGATGAGATAAATTATAGAGATTAATTTTTCTATGCACCTTATAAACATGAAAATATCGATCACCACAGGGGTGGAGGTTGAGGTAAAAATAACCCTTGAATTATGGGATGAGGTTTCTTCTACTCCATTTCTGAAATATTTCAAACCAGATTTGATAACCTTGAAGAAAGTGGATATGGTAAAAATCCCCCCATCCCTACAGACTGGGGCTGTTTCTATATTTCTTTTATTGCATCTATCACTATTTTCCTCTTGATATTGTAGTTATTTGTCTGATCATGTGTTGGGTAAAATTCTTGTTATAAACAAGATATGATTCCTATTGAAGGCAATATTATCACTTGAGGTTTGATTTTTCTCAAATGAGAATCTTGATCAATCATTTCAGATTCATGATGTAAGATACTTTTTATGTCTTACAATTATTATATTGTACATTTATAGGGTTCGATCATGGGAAATATCCACTGATTATACCATATATGATGTAAAAAACTCAATTCCAAGAGTCATCCAGAAGCAATGACATTACATGATTTCACTTTTGTTGTCATTTACTGATTATGGATCTAAGTGAAATACAAGGATCTATATTCAACCCATACTCTAATATAGACACCATATGGGGTGTCAATAATCAAATAAAATATATTAATCAAATAAATAATACATTAAAATTGATGTTTTTTCATGTATACTTTTCAATTTTGGGTACCATACAGTTATAAGGGTAGATAAGTAAATCTGATGGAGAAATTATTCTATTTATTTAACATGATTTTTCACAACTGTTTTAAGGTATAAATTTCACTTTTAAGTGGTGAATAGTCATTGTTAAATTTAGATGAATATGATATATAAATTCCTCTTACAAGGCCTTCATAATGTTATTTTTAGGGGTCTCCAGGGGCTAGAACATGACTGATATGTTGTATCCATCAAATTTATTCCTTATAGTTAATGTATTTTCTTCATCTTATTTGAGATATTTCTTTACTTTATCTTACCAAAGTGGATATTTACCATCCTCCTCATTGTATAAAGAAAGGTTTATAAGAATATTATCGGTTTTATGGGATGTTAAGTCCTCCAAGGGTGGTTTATAGGATGACCATTATCTTGGGTTGTCTTCCATCTGAGAATGAATGTCTACTTTTTAAAGACAAGGCATAAATTGTGGTTGGAATCATATTCTTAAGTATATCATTATATGAGATATTTCTCATAGTTGTTTTAAAAATGGGATTACCTTATTATCAAAATGAAATAACACTATAGGGAGGGATATTATAGTGAACACTATTATGTGGAGGACTACCATCATGGATCAAAAAATAACAATTGGGGGGAGTCTTGAAAAATTTGAACTATGGAGGACCTTCAGGGTGGACAATGGATAGGGTTGGACCTTCTTTCCATTTGATCTCCTAACTATGAGGAGGACTTCCATAGCACTCATCATGAGAAACATTCCTATGATCAATCTTAGTATAACCATTAAAGACACCTTCATTGTAAATGATTAGGGTAAGACCTCCAAAGTTGATGATCGAAAATTTATGGGGAAGACCTTCACAACTATAAATGCTTCCCCTTGATCTATTAAATAGTCAAAAAGATCTTATACAACCATTGATAAATGTTTTAGGGCCTTAATAACACTAGAATTAATAACAGAACAGAGATGGGTCTACTTTTGGATTTCGGATCACCCTTAGTGAGAATTATTCTTAGATGTTATCCATCAAGTAGTTTTATCCACACATTGAGAACAACAAATTTCATATATGGGATCCAACTTAGGATAATACTATTCCATTTTTGGGATATTACAATGATTTACCATGGTTTCGGTAGGGATGTGTGTCTTACTTGAAGTATACATTGAAATGGGATGATATTATCATATTGGAATGGGAATGTGTGCCTAATCCTATTGTCCATTTATCATAAGAGTGTGCTAAAAAACCTATTAAATGGGAGAAAAAGTTGTTTTTTCTAAGTAGGATTTTTAGTATACTTATTAGCTACTCTAGTATTGGGGATAAGAATATGTGCCTACCCTTTGACTACTTCCAATACAAAGATATATTAAAAGATTTTTAGAATGTGGTTAGGGATGTATGTATTCCCCTATATTACTGACCAGATATTCTGATGAGCATGAAAAAATAGAATAGTAATGTGTGACCATTATTTACTTATAGTAGGGATGTGTGCCTACTCTTATTCTCCAGTTCCCATCAGAGTATATCAATGGGCTTCATCTGTGGGGGAGATGATGTGTGCCTTCCTCTGTTCATTATCAAGATACGTAGAAAAGCATCATAAGGTTCTACCAGTGTGTTGTTAGGATTTCTAAGTATGGAAAAGAATGTATGATTGTGGGTTTCCTCCATAGTATATTGGAATGATTCTCTAGTGGAAGTGATGATGCAGATCCTATCCTAATTATTGATGGTTTTCCACCCTTGATGGGCTATTCGGGGCACTCAGGCTTGGGTGACCTATGTTGACACCCATATGGTGGAACCCTTAGTGGGATGAGGTCTTAGTGCCACAAGACATTTTCAGTGGAAATTTATGGTAGGATTTATTCTGGGTGACTCCCATGTTATGGTGAGTTTTATATCAACCTCCTGGACCACCTCCTTGAGATAAGGGAGATACTTGCTACTATGTTCTAGGGAGAGGCTCCTAAAATGGTTTAAAATGGAAACATGTGTCATTTTCTTCTTCACCATTACTCATAATTGAGAATATAGTTAACATGACTTTATATCCTAGAGGGATTCATGAGTGACCTCTAATTTTATGATCCTACCATTCATATTTTACTACTAAATTATTACATTTTCTACCTGGTGTTGAAGGATATATTTGGGATTCAATGTACTATGGTTTGATGTGGACCCAACACAAAAACTATCAATGCATAATTATATCATTATTAATAATATTACATTTTTATTGAAGGGAGTTCTGTTGGATATTCTATTGAGAAACAAAAAACATGGGAACCCATCAAAGTAGCATCACATGTAAACAATGCATATATGATTGATTGATTTAATGGATCCACATTGGGTCCATTTTTGTTTTGTAAAAATATTCACTAAAAAATGGCAATATGTTTGAATTTGAAAGATTTATAAAGTTTGAAGTATTCATGTCGGGTTCACCATTTCTTTTGAACTTGAAGGGGATGTGGCTATTCATATATAGAGATTTACTTTCACTTTTTTGATGGTTTCCAATGGGATTTATTTGTGGAACTAAAAAACACCCAATGGTTCCCATATAAATGAAAAGATACATACATTCTTTCCAAAGGTAGGTATTCACTGAGGAATTCTGTAAATGATGCTTAGGAATTCACATTAGTCAAGAGGATGGGAGATTGGATTCATATCACCCTATTGGGAGGAATATTTTCCTACTACATGACCCTCTTATAGATTCAATACATGTTTTTTAATCCTTCAAAAATCCCAATATGGGACTGGCCTCCCCCCATATTAGCAATTAGTTATTAACATGTGCAGATGTGAACATATATGTGTATTAGAGTTTATCCATCAATGGTACCATATGTATGTATCACAAGTTCTCCATTTTGTTTTGTTATTATTTTCTGATGATAGTTTGAAGTCACATAGCTGGGGGATCTCGAATTTATCATCATCTTGGGAGATGATTGTTGTTTCAATGTTGGTATTAGGCCCATGATGATGCTTTCTATGTATTCTCATGAAAGGAATTAGAACCCATATTGTTCGGTTCCACTTAAAGAAACACATTATACATTTTTTGGTCATTTGAAAAGCACTTGACCATACATTTTAACATCATGAAGCAAGAAATGTGTGATAGTTATGCAAGAGTGGCCCTTTTTGGTTTATCTCATAGGGTACATGGCATGGAGATATTGGATTGGAATCACAAAGAGTATAACTCTGTGAAGATGGATTCCCATATATGGTATGGCTCGATGAGGGTGTGGTGAAATAATTCAAAAGTAATGTAGTACTATGGATGGGGGAATGATCTTATCGAGAATATGGCCTAATTAAGATGATATTATGGTCAGTAATTACACCTATGAATGAGGCCCTTGGATGATGATTTGATTATACAAGTGACATAATCAACTCAAGCCCCTAATCCCCCATAAGTCACGGTCATTGTAAAAAAAGAGAACACTAGAAAACTGGTCACATTGCACAATTGGTTTCAAATAGGTATTACACAGAACTAGAGGCCCACTTGGGTGAATTTACTTCCTTATCTGCTGATGGATGAGGGAGGGCCTATAGAAGTAATTAGTGATATGACATATTTTAAGCAAGTATATGGGATTACTCCAGGTGGTATCACCTTAAGAGTTTGTATGAGATGAATTTTTTCAATTTTCTATCTATTTATAAACACTAATTTTGGGATTATGCATCCTCTTATTGGAAAATATATGGTTCAAATGTTTATATATTTTCATTACATTTGAAAAATCATGTGGGAGGTAAGTACCACTTCCTGGAACAATAAGGCTTTCATCACTACCTCAGGGACTAGATTACTTATTACTAAGGGAATTCAGGATTTTAAAAATATTGATGATCCCATCTATTAGGGAGGTTAATAGGGGATATCATTTACCAAGGGAATGGATTATTTAATGTGGGGAATGATGGTGTGCATGAAACTTTGATCATGAAGATCTGGTGGCCATGGGGATGGCCTTAATATGATCTTCCTTGGATTTTGGAATTGATGTGAGAGAACAATTTGGATACTTTATGGAGGGGCTATGATGAATCCAAAATTATATGCATAAGGAGAGTTCTGAGAGGGTAGAAGTAAACATTAGTAAAAAAATGGACTTTAACATCATCATTTTAATGTTGGTTCTTCAAGACCGATGTTAAAAGTTACCATATATGACTTTTAAAATTAGTTCATTAGTAACCATTGTTAAAAACCCTATTTTAACATTAGTTCCTAAAAAACCAACATTAAAAGTACTCATAGAATACTTTTAAAGTCGTTTTTTCAAGAAACAAGAATAAAATTCTACTTTTAAGACCATTTTTTCAAAAAAAAAATATTAAAAATATTTATGAGGTTATAGTTCATTCCCGAGGCTTCGATTTTACTATCCATAAAGTAAATACGGACTTATGGATCAAAAGTTACAGTCCTAGGAAGTTATAATTATAACAACCCAATCTTTTATTAATGATCATTCCTCTTGATCTATTTAAATGTATTATTATGTAAAATGTTTGTATAAAATATATGAAATCCCTTGGTTTTATGTTTTTGGATTTTAAAATACCATTAATAATTGTAACCATTGCTAATATAGTCATTGAACAATGATCACATGATTAGTATAAATATAGGGATTTAACAAATCCAATTTACTTAGACAAGGGAAGCAATGACCTCATCCAGTATAATTGCTCCATAAAAAGACCATTTGTTAGAGATAGTAAAGGAGGTAGAGTCACTGGGCTTCACTCTTGACAAATCCCATGCTGAGATTCAACACATTAAGCATGAATAGAATTGCCTATGGGAGAAGTGTAAGTTAATATAGATTATCACTCGAGCGATGTTATCTAATCCACCCAAAGTGTCTGTCACAATCACACACCTTACTCTTAGGTCTTATGCGGGTGTTATAAGGGGTTGTGTAACAATACCCTAGAACTATGATTTTTTTAATTATTTTTTTATAGAATAAGGAATATACAATGATTTCATTATTGTTACTTTGTAAATAGTTTTTAAAGCATAAATAGTATTTTTTTTGTTAATATTCAATTAAGAAATCAATTTTTATGAATTAATGATTTTTTTGGAATTAAATAATATTTCAATAAAATATTATTATCACTAAATTAATTTTTATTAAATATAAATGATCACATAATTTTTATGAATACAATTTTAATTTTTATTAATGTTTGAAAGCTGTTTCTGTCAAAACCCAGGAATTTTCGATAAATGTAGGTTTTTATTTTAAAAGTAGAAATTAAAATATTTAGAAAATTATTTAGATAAAATTATTATTATTTTTTTAATTAGGATGTCGAAATTATCCAACAGTGAATTTTTCATAATTTTCTAAGACAGTCGATTGTTTGGGTAAAAATTAAATACCGTTTAAATATATAATGTAATTTATGACATCATAATGACCCAATAGTGATATAATAAAATATTAAAAAGGTTTTTTCAGACAACATATGTTTTAACCTTAAAATAATGTGATTTTAGGTTTTTTTTGATATACTTTACAAAGCTTTAGTGGACCCTCCAAGACTTATAAAACATTATGACATTTTAGAATGGTTTCCTTTAGAGTGTGACTCACCTCCACATAATCAAGCATAATATTTGAAGAAGTTAGACCATTCTCCTTATAAAATAATTTTTTTCACCCCCCTTTGGAAAAAACCATGGGAAAAAACCATGGGTTGGTTAGTGGTTTTTATTAGTTTAATGTGTGGTGTCCAAAACCTAAATAATAAAGAATTATCTCTCTTTTCCTATATAAACCCACCCAATCTCCCACTTATATTCACTCAAAACACTTGAATAACGTACCTACTCTTCCATACTCTATCTCTTACCCTCCCATGTCACCCCAAGCTCCCAATAATCCTCTCTCAAGCCTCTCCCAAGCCTTTGGGATCACACATCCAAGTAAGGGATTTCTTCCTTTCTCATTTTTTTCTAAATTTCATTATATTTTTATACCATTTTGTTTTCAATTAGAAATGTTAGGGTATTTGTTTTCCCCTCCCTCATACCTACCTACTTATGTTTGAATGATGACATACCTCTTTCTCTCTCATTAATGCCTCCCATGTACACCCGTTATTATACCGAAATTCTGTAAGGAATTTATCTTTTCTCATTTACATTCAAGAAATTATTTTGTATTATGAATCAAAATTCATTACATATGTTGGGACATATATCTATATGACCCCATTAATTTCATGTTCATGTACATATTATGATACACCCCTTTCTCTCTCATCAACCACCTTTATGAATTCTTATGTCACGTCATTATGTAGCCAAAATTGCACCACGATTTTCCAATCCAAAGTCATTGTGTAGTGAATACCATGCCTGTTTCTCTATCAAAGGTATTCAACTTTATTCACATTTACTTATTGATTATAGAGTTTCATGTATTAATTTCATATCCCTTTATTTTGGAATAAATAACTATTCTTAATTAATCTATGTTCTATGATCCATGTGGCACACTTATGCATGAAATGAAATGATTACGAAGGGTGCACCCTAATAGATCTCTAATGCATTGGGTAAAGATTAGTATCATGATAAATTAAGTTAAATGAGGGTTTAATCATGAAAATTCTAGTGAAATTAGGGTTTACTCATGCTCCACGTGTAATGAGACTTGGCTCATGCTAATATCATGTTAAATGTTGATGCCCCATTTCCATGTTATGATAATAATGCTATATCATGTCTTTATGTTCATGTTTATCTTATTATCCATTGATATTCCTATTTCCTAACATGTAATTTATTATTTATGTCATGTATTGTTTACTCCCTTACTGGGATTTATAGCTCACCCTTTTCTTATAAATTTCCCCAGGTTATCCTATGCAATGCTAAGTACGAAGGAATGTGTGTGGTCATGTAAAATAAGTTTTCAATAAAGATG
This sequence comes from Viscum album, assembly GCA_963277665.1. Taxonomy (NCBI): domain Eukaryota; kingdom Viridiplantae; phylum Streptophyta; class Magnoliopsida; order Santalales; family Viscaceae; genus Viscum; species Viscum album. The sequence goes on from OY728145.1 coordinate 863,134,921, forward strand.
TGTATTTAATGTTTTAAGTTGTTATGAAATGTTCCTAATCCCCAAATACAATATAACACTCAATATTCTATGTTATAACTAGTTAATATTTTATGTAAGAAGTTATTTTTAAGTGTGAAATAAAGAGCAGGGTTGTTATAGTTGGTATCAGAGGATATGTTTAATTATTTTTGGGATTAGGATTAGAAAACCCTAGTGAAAGCCTTTAGGACAAGATTATGTATAATAAAAACATCCCTAAATTTTGGTGATTATTGAGTAAGTGGGTTATCATGAAAATACATCCCTTTCTAGATACGAGAAGGTAGATGCAGCTCTGGTACAAATGTATTTTGGGATAAAACCTGAAAATACCGCTTTGAGCTAGACTCGAATAGGAACTGGTGCACAACAACGGGCCTTACTAAAATCTTGGTTACGACACTCCTGGGTGATATGATTTGGTAAATTTATAATCTTATTATGAACCATTATTAATGAAATAAAAAAAAATTCCCCTAATAATATATGTTGGGAAGTAAATCATGGATAAAATATATTAAAGCCTATAAATTCATAAGTTAAGGAAATAAAAGTAATTTACAAGTCATCAGTTTTTATATTTGGTTGATCCTTTATGTGTTACCCCTAACATTCCTTTTATTCCAGCCAATGGCCAGTAATATTAGGTCTCAGGCTAACAACTGATGCGAAGATCAATGTGATGACTATTCAAATGATATACCCAATATGATGGGAGTGGGAATCACAAACTTTTACATGATACTCTCTTAGTTAACTCATGTTTTTAATAGAAACATGGGTCAAAAGGAATGTTCAAACCCCCCTAAAAAATAATAAGTTGTAATCTTGATATTCACGAGATAAAGGCCTCCTAATTTTAATGGATCATCCGATCCCTCAATTTCCAAACAATGGATCAACTCCATTGAAAAGATATTCTCCATCCTTAACTGTTCCAAACAAGAGAAGGTTCTTCTTGTTTCTTATCGCATGGAGGGTGAAGCTAATCAATGGTATACATTGATAAAAAATACCAAGCCAGAGGAGGAGATCTAGGCGTTGGAATGGAAGGTTTTCCGGAAATTATTTTTCGATAAATATTTTCCTCGCACCCTTCGACTGAAGATGGAAAAGGAATTCCTTGAAATCAAGAAAAAAGATGACAAATCTATCAGAACGTATGAGGAAAAATTCAAGAGTTTTTCATGATATGCCTCTGACTTTGTCGTTACCGCTGAATGCAAGGTTGACCACTTCTTTGGTGTGTTAAAACCTATCCTATGTAAATCCCTAAAGATCCTTGACTTCAGGATCTATGAAGAAATTTTCCGAGGTGCCCTCAAAGTTGAAACATAGATCATAGAATCTCAGGGGTATCGTAGGGATAAGAAGCATAAGGTGGAATTTAATTCTGGGGGTCCGATGGATAAATCCAATCGTGATCATAAAATCTAGCACCCCACAATGAAAAAGTGTGGAAAGAATCACCTCAAAAATTTCTTGTAGGGGATGAGGAAATGCTTTAGGTGTGGAAGATAAGGGAACCTATCCATTAAATTTTGACAAGAAAAACTTGTGGCTACAATAGAGGAGAGGAACACTCTATTTGACCCTCAATGCATTGTTTATTTCTTCAACTACAAAGAACCATGGCACTTTGAGAACTAGTTCACTAAGATAATGGTTTTTGGAGGCAGCCAAAAACCTCAAAAGCAGCAAGGGAGAGATTTTTCCATCACTAACACTGAAGTGAACCTCAAAAATGTAGTGGTGAAAGGTATTCATGTTATTAATTCAATAATAGTGAACATACTTTTTTATTCTAGTTCTAAGCATTATTTTATATCCCAAAATTTTAGTAGAAAAATCCTAACACCACCAAAAATCATGGAAGTAAAGATGTCGGTGTGAACCGAAAATGGGGAAATCATTTCCACCCATGAATAAAACTCCTCCCCTATCATAATTTGTGGTTTTAACTTCCCAGAAAACCTTGCCATAGTCACTTTGGTGGAATTTGATCCATTCTTGTCATGGATTGGATTTCCTTATATATAGCCAAAATAAATTATCATGAGAGGGAAATCACTCTCCATATAGAGAATCAACCACCCATTCTATACAAGTGCAAGGAGGAGGATGCATATTCTTTAGCACCACCATCTCAAGCAAGGATATTATTTCCATATAATCATGCGTACTTTGTTCAGAGAATTGAGTCTAACAATGTTACCATCCTTGAAGACATGCCTATTATGGGGGAATTCGCTGAAGTGTTTCCCAAGGAATTTCTTGGTCTTCCTCCTAGAAGAGATATTGAATTCTCTATTGATCTTATACCTATGGAGTTTCCAATATCCAAGACTCCATATAGAATGGATGTTGTAGAGATTAATGAGTTAAAGAAACAAATACAGGAGAATTTGGATAAAGGGTTCATATGCCCAAGTGCTTCACTATGGGGTGAACTAGTCATCTTCGTCAAGAAGAAGGATGGGTCAATGCACCTTTGCATTGATTACCATGAGCTCAAAAAAAATCATGATAAATAACAAGTATCATCTACCCTGAATTGATGACTTTTTCTATCAACTACGTGGAGCACAATACTTCTCCATGTTGAATTTACAGCCGGGATATTACCAAGTAAGGGTGAAGGAGTATATCCCCAAGACTACTTTTCGTACTAGGTACGTGCACTATGAATTCATATTAATGACTTTCAGACTCACTAATGCTCTAGAAATATTCATGGAATTGATGAATATAGTCTTTAGATATTAACTTGACAAATATTTGGTAGTCTTTATAGACCATATTCTAATATAGTCCAAAACCAAGGAGGTGCATGAGGTGAATCTAAGCACTGTACTAGAGACCTTGCAAAAGGATAATCTCTATGAAAAGTACATCATGTGTGAGTTATGGTTGAAGGAATTCTCATTCTTGGGTCATATCATCAAAAATAATGGGATATATGTGGATAACTCCAAGATAACTGCAATTTAGGGATGGTTGAAGATAACATCAGTAATGGATATCCATAGCTTCCTGTAGTTAACTAGATATTATCACTGATTTGAGAGAAATTTATCACAATTGTCAAACCCTCTTACCAAGATAACTTAGAAGGGAGTCAAATTTTCTTGGAGTGATGAATATAAATATAGATTCAAGGATTTGAAAAGGAGGTTTATCACTGCTCCCGTTCTCACACTACCCACAAGTGGAGAACTTTTTGTGGTATTCAGTGATGCTTCGAAGAAGGTCCAAGGATGTGTGTTGATGAAAAATGAAAAATTAATTGCCTATAATTAAAGGAAATTGAATGTTCATAAGAAAAACTATCCAACACATGATATAGAGCTGGTTATATTAATATTGTATTTAAAAATTCGGTGACATTACCTCTTTGGGGAGAAGTGCGAAATATACCCGGATCACAAAAGCCTCAATTATATATTCACTTAGAAAGAGTTGAATATGCGTCACCGAATATGGCTAGAGATGATCAATGACTATGACCTCTCAATCCATTACCACCCTAGGAAAGAAAACTAGGTTGAAGATGCTCTAAGTAGAAAGGAACCAGCTATCCTATAATTGATGAGCATTGAAAGGGATCCAATATTCTTAAATGTGATGAAGATGGAAATGAGAATCCTAATGAAGAGAAAATAATAAATACTTTCACAAATTATTGCTCAACCATCTATTTTGGAAAGGTCAAAGGATGATCAAAAGGATGATGTGGGAATTCAGAAGAAAGTGGAAACTATTAGAAAAGGGAAATCCTCAGAGTTCAATGTTAATGAAGAAGGAATTCTGAGATTTGAGTCAAGACTATGTGTTCCATAAAATCCAGAGTTAAATAATGAACTTTTGGATGACACACATAGTTAGAATTTATCCATTCACCCAGGAAACACAAAGATGTATCGAGATATCGGAGAGAATTATTAGTGGGATAACATAAAGAAGGTTACCACTAAGTATACATCAAAGTGCCTGGTATGTTAGCAAGTGAAGGCGGAGTGGAAGGAGTCTAAGGGGATAATGAAACCATTACCTATACCAACATGGAAATGGGAGAACATCACCATGGACATTGTCACCATACTTCTAAAGACATCCAAAGGAAATAATGCTAAATGGGTTGTTATGGATCATCTTACAAATACTGCACACTTCATTGAAATTCAAGATAATTTCTCATTGGATGAACTGGAATGGACATATATAAGATAAGTGGAAAGGTTTCATGGATTAACACTATCTATTGTATCCGATCGAGATCCAAGATTCACCTCTAAGGTTTGGAAGAGTGTTAAACATGCTCTTAATACTGAGCTAAAATTAAGTATGACTTATCATCCTCAAGCTAATGGACAATCTGAGCGGACTATCCAAACAATTAAGAACATGTTGTGAGCATGCTCAATGGACTTAAAAAGAGTATGGGATCAACATCTTACTTTGGTTGAGTTCCATTACAATAACATTTTTCACTCAAGCATCCAAAAATTTCTTTATAAAGCCCTTTATGGGAAGAGGTGTAGAACACCAGCATGTTGGGATGAAGTTGGGGAGTGAAAACTCTAAGGTCTATAAATGGTCGATGAAATGGTGGAGAAATTTAAGACTATCCAACAACACATTAAAGCTGCTCAGAGTCGACAAAAGAGATATGATGATAATCATCGACGAGCCATAGATTTTGATATCGGAGACATGGTATTCCTCCACATATCACCATGTGAGAGAGTTATGAGATTTGTAAAGAAGGGAAAGCTTAGTCCAAGGTACATCGGCACTTTTAAGATCCTTTATCGCATTGGATCAGTGGCCTATCGACTAGAACTCCCACCGAACCTATATGAGGTACATGATGTATTTCATGTATCACTCTTGAGGAAGTACATATTTGACCGATTGCATGTACTCAATGAAAAGGTGGTACCATTTGATAATGACCTCTCATATGAAGAGAATCTAGTGAAGATCTTAAATCTTAGGAAAAAACTTCTACAAAATAAGACAATTCCACTCGTCAAGGTGTTTTGGCGAAACCACATGTATGAAGAGGCAACATGGTAATTGAAGAAAGTGACGAAGTAGAGTTACCCTCATTTGTTTTAGTGTTGGAAAAGGAAATTTCAAGGGAGAAATTTCACAATGGACGAATATTATAATGACATAAAATTTTGTTAATGAAAATTCCTCTTGATCTATTTTAATGTCTTATTATGTAAAATGGTTATATAAAACATAAGAACTTCCTTGGTTTTATGTTTTTTGGATTTTGAAATATTGTTAATAATTTTTACCATTGCTAATATATCCGTTGAACATTGATCACATGATTAGTATAAATACATGGCTTTAAAAAATAAAATTTACTCAGAAAAAGGAAATGGTGACCTCATCCAGTAGAATATCTCCATAAGAATCTCATTTGTAGGAGCTCAGAAAGGAGGTAGTTTCATGGGGATTTGTTCTTGAACAAGCCCAAGCCGAGATTTAACACGTTAATAATCAATGGAATTTCTTCTGGGAGAAGTGGAAGTTAATAGAGATTACCACTCGAGCGACGTTATCTAAGCCTCCCTAAGAGTCTGTCACCATCACACACCTTAACCTTAGGTCTTATGCAGGTGTTATAAGAGGTTATGTAACCAGAACCTTGCACTATGATTATGTGCATTATTTCTGTATTGATTAAAGAATATACATTCATTTTATTTTTTTTACTTTGTAAATAGTTGTAGGGTCCTGAAAAATCCGCAAAGGAGAATGAGAATCCCCCTTAATTTGAGAAAGGATTCTACCCAATTTTATACAAAAATGTGGAGAACAATCAAGATTGGAAAAGGACTGACCAGTCCGCGTACCGGTCCAACATTGATGGTACGCGACCGGTTCAGCAAGCCACCCCCTCTGCGGGACAACATCATTCGCGAAACGGAGGTGGGAGCCCCTCCGCGGGTGCGAAGCAGGATGGGCGCCAGGCCAGTCCACCATCAAAAACCGCCCCGCCATGAACCGTGCCAACTGACCCAGACCGCACACACTATAATTCACGGAACAGATACGGAGCCCTGTGTGGCCGCAAAGCACCCCCCCGAACCGGTTTGGTTCGTGGGTGAGGTGCATTCAATGCCCCCCGTGAGTTACGGAATGACCAAGTCATCCATAAACTGGGTTTTCGGTCATGGGTCTCTGCAAAAGGTTCCACATGACCACAAATACATCTCTTCCCCCCCTTTATAAAAGAACATCGAGGGGGAGAAGAAAGGGATCGATCGGATTCGGGTGGAAGGATTCCGGAGGAAGGAGAATAGGATTTCGTGAACTGCGAAGTTCCAATTTGTGAAATAGAACAGGTATGAAACTGGAAACAAATTAATAAGGAACTGAAAAATGCATATCAAATTGGTGAACCATGAACTTAAAATAAAAACCGCAAGCCATGACCCCTCTGTGGATGTACTCCTCGCATACCAGGGAGTTTATGCCCCTTTTTAGATCTGACGCACCGCGTAGAACCCTCCTGCGTGGGAAAAGCCCTGACCGGTGAACCATCGACCGATGTCGCCCCTGGTCGCCGCTGCTCGTGCAGACTCCACCGCGTACCAACCTGGTACGTGGGCCGAACCCGAAGTCACATACCACTCTAGTACGCGGGATGCCTATCAGTCCGCATACCACCCTGGTACATGGATGGCCTCTCCAGCCGCGCAACACCCCCCTACGTGAAGGGCGCCACTTCTCATGCACCCATGTGGCCCACCAACTCCTTCGGTGTTCCCATTCCTTGAGCCAGATAAAACCCTTCCAACCTGGCCCGATCCTTCATAATCCCTTCATTGGCCTATTCATCTTCCCTGAGCCAAGGTCTCTGCTGAAGCCACCAGACCCGTATGATGAAACCTTCAGGCGCATCAACGCCCCACTTTGAGTTCACATACCCACAGTAGGTGAGGATAAAGGGGTTTCCACAGCCCTTGAGAAGATTCCCGAGGCATTCTTGGGTTCACATTCCCATGGTAGTGCAGGGTGCAAGCCCGAGAGTTCCCTTTCTGCCTCTCTACTTTCCAGGATTGAGGTAACCCACTCGCATTTCCTTTTGATGAGCGCCAGCGGTGATCACTTCTCCCCTCTCCTGGGAGTGGTTGGGAATCCCTCCTGGAGTAAGCCCCACACCATCCTCTCCGGAAGCCAATGGCCCTTCACCTCTCATCGTGGAAGGTTCATTGCTCTACTGCATGACTCTTACCTTCCTCCAACATCAGGGAGAAGTAGAGTCCAGTGGTCCCAGACATCTCCTCCGCTCATCGCCTTCCTCCCCTTCCTTCGGTAAGAAGAATGTGCAAGGCTTTCCAAGTCTGTTGCATTATTTTGTTTCTCACATCGAGCATGACTCATGTGGGCTTAAAGATTTGTGATGGTCACGACGTCCTGACAACGAAGGCCCTCAAAACGAACTACATGGGTTTTGATCCCTATTTTCCAAATAGGGTATGTAGGACGCCTCCATGAGGTTCAATCCCAATTCTGGCCCGTAACCATGTGTAAGTCCCAATCATGGCCCTCAAAACAAACTACGTGGGTTTTGATCCCTATTTCCGAAACAGGGTACGTAGAATGCCTCCCCAAGGTTCAATCACAATTCGGGCCACTAACCATGTGTAAGTCCCAATCATGCCCCTCAAAACGAACTACGTGGGTTTTGATCCATGGTTCCTAAACATGTTACGTAGGATGCCTCCCCGATGTTAAATCCCAACAACAGGCAACTATCACGTTTAAGACCTATTCTCCCTGAACTATGTGAATTCTATTTCATCTCATGAGGATATATAGGAAGCCCATATCACAGGTTCGATCCAAATGCTCAAGTCATTATCTGTCCCCCTAGATGACAATAAACTCCAGAGTGCCCAGTTATGAGGCTTTAAACCAGTTTCGTCTCAATGAGTCCAAACTACTCGGAGTCATTAATTCAATGAGGGATGGTAAACCTCAGGCCTAAATGATTCTGAATCCCTACATTCAGCTGACCATTTCCAACCAGGAGTAATCCGCAGATAATATGCTTCGGTATAAACCAAAGATTTTAGAACATATGAATACTTCTCAAATCTATAAGAGAGTCCCAGAATAGGAAATAATTCCCCCTAAAAGGGTGTGATGAGCCCGACTTCCCATCCTCTCGACCAATGTGAGTTCTTAAGAATTACTGGCCGAATCGCCCAGTGAACGCCTGCCTTTGGAAAGTAGGTCCACAGATCGTTGCATACGGAACCATTGGACATTTCAAAAAAAAAAACGGTGCACCTGATATGAGTGATTAAGCATAACCCTAACTTCTCTAATCAACCGTTGGAAAGCGCATGTTTTTCCCCTGGCTGAAACAAAAATGGTGAACCTAACGTGAATCTTTAACCAAGCATGACGGATTTAACCTAATCCCACTATGTTCCCCCTTTATACTCACAAGGAGGGCCAAGCATGGTCCTTAATTACACATGGGATCATGAGATGCTGCTTTGACGGGTTTTTTTTGTATTTGTGAAAATATTTTACATGTACCAATCAGAACCCCCTTGGATCCAATGGCATCAAGGAGAGACTCACAGACGCATACTTCAAGCAACACAATGACCGAAAATCCTCACCAATGAAGGACCCCGTCACCTACTCAACGTCTTCAACACTGGGTCTTGGATGCGTTGATCCGAGAGTAACACTTTAACAGTACTCTCCCAATGGTGGAGGAAACCATGCACGCCCTCCAACCCACCAAGTCCCGTCGGTCGCCTGCCCAGCAGCGGCCGCGAAAGTAGATCCATACGGTTCCTTTTTCTATCTCAAACCATTTCAAGAGTCTATCCCTGGAAAGAGACAATGCGTACCTCCCTTATCTTAGTGAGACAGATGAGGTTGACACTGAGGACTTCATCCCTGCTGAATGGGGGTTCCGCTCTAAGGCACCCACTAGAAGACGTCGTCATGGTTATGCCACGAATCAATATCCTCACGCTAAGGAGGATGTTTCCCCGAGGATCCCGGCCCAGGCTCCCCAAGCTCTGGCCCCTCGGACTGCCCGACAAGGGCAGAAAACGTACGACCAGGGACCGCTCATCACCCTTGTCCCTAAGGATCGACGCTACTGCCCAGTCACAGAGACATATTGTGAGCAAGCACATACACCTGTCTGCTTCTCCAAAGCCCGCCATCCAGACATGGCGGCATCATACGAGCAGCCGCACATCCCCACCGAGCTCCATCAAGCCTGTCACTCACACAGGAGAACACCTACCCGGCAGGAACCTCTCCTAGTCCGGGGTCATGAAGCCCACCAACCAGACGTGGTGGCAACCCAGCGCCTACAGGACCAGCTCCTAGCAGATACTCCTGATCCATACCATCCCAATGTGGTGGAAATCAACAAATCCCGCCATCTAGATGTGGCAGAAATTAATAGGCGGGTACGTCTCCCTGCTAACAAAGGCCACCGACTCGATACGGTGGGGAACCAACATATGCAGGGCCAGCTCCCTATGGATGAAATTAAAGTCCGCCATCCCAATGTGTCAGCAAACGGAGAGATAAACCAACATATCCCAACACAGGGGTAGACTTGTTCACCTGCCCCGGCACAGGAGAATTGTCAGTACCCACTGACCACCAGAGGACCGGAGCAGGATATTCCTACTCTGATACCGGAATGGGCCTTCATACCCATTCCAGCCAAATTTGTCTCTCTGCATATCCTGGAAATGATGGAGGAGCAGGTATCGATCCCAGATCTTATCTTGCAGACTTTCCAGAATGTAATTACATCTGTGGAAACAACAAGGAATCAGGCCCATGAGTCCATCTCCCCAATTGAGGTGACACATCTAAGAGACAAGATAGCCTCCTCAAAGTTGATCTACATCCCTTCTTCAGCCCGGGAGGGTCATCGGCCATATTCTGCGACACAAGGGAAACCAGATCGAGCAGTTTCACTCGTTCCAACTGGGGGAAACCCATCCATCACTGTGGATTTTCTAGAGCAGGCATATATCCCTGCTAAATGTCAATATTTTCATCGGGATATCCCGGAAGCATCACGGGACCCAATTAGAAAGGGAACCAATGGTGAAGGCCATTATCAACAGTAGACAGTCCCTGCTGCCCACAAGAAAGAGCCCCGAAAGCGCAGAAGGCAGCCGAAAAATAAAGAGTGGGTTCATGACTCCGCTTTACTGGTAGCTGGGGTTCCCAATGTCACTAAGCACATATCAAATATTTAAAACCCTGCCCACACATTACCATATTATAGGAGTGGCAGTATCAGTTGAGAAGATCCTCCCCGCAATGCCGCTACCATTAGCTCTGAAGGTCCTCCCTAGAGCACCCGAGGGGGATTACCCCACCAACATTTAATGAATGATCACAACATCTTCTCTTTTGATGCGAGTCACAGAAGCCCTCTGCGTGACTAGAAGATCAAGTAGCAAGAAGGTCGTCCACTTGCTGCGGTCCACCCTAAAGGTCCTCCCTGGGGTATACACTGCAAACACTCTCCGTGTAGTGGGACCACATATTATGATAGTAGTCCTCTCTATCGTAGCCGCAACTACGGAGGCCCTCCCCGTAGTGACATCTCATCATGACAAGAAGGCCCTCCCCTTGTTGTGGCCTTCCCTGTAGGTCCTCCACAGGGGTTATGCTGCAACAAAACTCCGCGCATCCTGACATCAGATCACGATGGTAGTCCTCACCACTCTGATAAAGGAGGTCCTCCCCATAGAGACGTTCAGAAACAAGAAGGCCCTCCCCTCATTGCGGTACATTCTAAAGGCCCTCCCTCGGGTGTACCCCACATACATTCTCCCTGTGGTAGATGTGATGGTAGTCCTCGCCATTGCAGAAGTTGTGATGGTAGTCCTCGCCACCACGACTGCCATTGCGAAGGTCTTCCCCACAATGGACCCAAGCAACAAGAAGGTCCCCCCCTTTTGCAGTGTGTCTTGAAGTTCTTTCCCAGGATACACATAGAACGTGAACCCATGATGGTCATCCTCACCATGATGGATGTTATTACGAAGGTCCTCCCCACAGTAACATATCATATAAATAGGAAGGTCCTAAACCTTCCGAATCAAGCACATAAAAGCCCTCATATGCTGAGGCACTCAGAAGGACGAGATCTAGCATGTCAGATTACCAGCTCGTCTCCAACGACACCCTTCTTCAATCAGGAGATGGTCTGAGGCCACGTTCATCTTCTGAACCACCTCGGAATCACCCACATGATAATTCAATACCTACCGGCCCCAATGCCTCCGACCACACTATCGGTGAGCATCTTAGTTGGGCCGACCAGGTAGATGAATCACCAGCGGAGAAGTATGCCGACATGTTGCACCTGAGGAAAAGACTGGCCAGAGATGATGTACCAGTTATGTTTTAGCCCACAACCACCTCTCAATTCGACATACCCAGAATGTTTTCAGAAGGATGTGGGAACGACATCTGCTCCGATATATGGAAAACCCTCCGCCGGATGAAATCAATCTTCCTGCCCTACGATGGGTATATAGACCATGTCAAGAAAACAGGATACCTCCTGCGTCACATTGACCTGGAATCTCTTCCTTCGGCGCGACAACCGTGACCTGAGAGGTGTAAAGGAAGCAGTGAGTTAGCCTACATCTGTGCACTACACCAGTTGCGCCACCTTGTTGGGGATGCTTCGACGGGAGTCCATATCAGAGGATGGGGAGAACACGGAGCTCTGAATTTCACTCCTCTCCCCACCCAGAAGAACCCATTCGACATAATGTCGTGCAACATAATCACGTCAAGACAACAATCGAGTGGCGTCCCTATTCAGGAAAGGCAACACACCCAACAAAGATAGGCCTTGAGTAAGTCCCAGAAGCATCATGACCGAAGGGAATAAGCCATTCACGAACTCCTGAATCAGGCCACCGATAGAATACAACATGCCTCTCACCTAAGAGAGGCCAATCAGCAGTCATTGCTTGCCTCCCCAGAGAGGATTGATTCATAGGTGAACTCAACATCAGATCCAGTTCACCCACGAATGGGGGAACGCAAGATCAGGCAGGTAGAAATAGCATCAGCCACTATGGAAATCCAGGGTCAACCCCATCCTGCAGGTCTATGGGTATTTTTAACAACAAATGACCTCATAAGACCAATAAATACGGAAAGAGACTAAATGTTCAAGGAATAGAGCCAACCCCATCCCTCAGTGCTGGGGGAATTTTTACCACCTGAACAAAAACCTCCCCCATGAGAATCATTATTCTATCGTCTAGGGAGGGCAGTCAGAATAGGAGGTTCCCGCCCTATCACATCCTTCTAATCATCATCCCCATTAAGAGGTAGGTGTACCGTAAGGTCGCATTAAAGAACTCTACGCGTCACCCGTCATAAAGGAGCCCGAAAACAATCCTGAGACAGGAAGGGGAAGAACAGTAAAAGGCGCGTGAGATCCTATTCCTATTAGGAAGATGACATATCCTCAACCCCGCGATATGCATCCATAAATGCTATAGAGTTTAACCCCACGGGTGACACCAAAGATGATGCAAATCCAAATATATCAGGAGACGACAGTTCCGTTTAGTCTGTGATTCACAACTAACCATCATGTGTGCACACCCGGAACCAGAGGGCCGCCCTAAATATGGTGGCCCCTCTAACTAACCCTCCCCCACTTACCCCGTGAGCTTCCAACAAGGATAAGAACAAAGGACCGGTTACCCTTAACCAGCCTCCTTCTCTCAATAAAAACGCGCCACCTACACTCGAAGAGAGATTCACTCGACAGGAAGAGGAAATGAAATAATTGAGGCGGATTAACACCGATCTACTCCAGAGGAACTGTCTTATTGAAAGCGATTCCCAAGAAGATCCACACCTTGTACTCCCAGCAAGTGCACCTCAAAGACCAAGGTTTTCCTCGGCAAACGAAACGCGGTCAGGGCCCCCGCCCAATGCGGCGCCCGTCCCATCCAACTACCCGAACATGGATTCGAATGAATACCAAGACTTACCTCCACTCATGAAGCAACCAGAGTGAGTACGTCTGAACCATTCGAAGGCATCACAAATGGCATATGCACCCTTGGTGCTAGCCGAGCCGGATCCTCAAGCAACGCCTCGGGCTACAACTGCCTAATACCAGGCCCAACAGGATGTAAACCAAGGTCGTTCCAATACCATTTAGGTAATGAAATCCCAATTGGAAGAAATAGAAGGTCGACACACTCTTATACAGCCAGATAGAAATACCTACCCAGATTGGGTGAGAAACACGCCTCCTCCACCCAATTTTGGGAGCCCTGTATTCCCTATTTTCAATGGATCAGGCGATCCAGAACAACATTTGATGCACTACGTGTCTTATTGTGACCATATGATAGGAACTACCGAACAACAAGAAGTAGTGAAACTCAGATGATTTGTGCAGTCCTTGCAAGGATATGCCTTCGTCTGGTACACGAGTCTTCCATCTCAGTCAATAAAAAGTTGGGAAGACCTTCGGAGTAGTTCCTGTTCCACTTCATCTCAATACTGCCTAAAACAACGATCAGAGACCTTATGAATTGCAAATAGAGGGATAATGAGAGGGTCTCAGATTTCATCACCAGATGGAAGGTTCTGACCTATTCTCTGAATAGGCCAATTCACCAATATGAGATGCTTTCCATATGCATCGATAACCTTCGAGATGAGCTATGAACACCGCTCATAACAGTTGAGTGAACCACTGGATTATGCAATCTCTCTGCCATTGCCCAGAGAATTAAAGACTCCATGCAGCAGACTAATCTGAAGTCCCAAATAGCCTCACAGGCTCCTGTAAAGAGAGCGGTTAGAGATGAAGCATCCTCTGTCATGCTCAAGCTAGCCTCTGCGCCTGCTCCAATGCCTAGGACTCCAGTAAATCGTCATGGTCTTCCAGTATATCAGCGACCGCCTCCTCCCAAGTGGTACTATCAGAGAGGATCAAAGAGGAACCAGTTAGAAGAACGAAGACACAAATTATAATCTTTCTTAGAGGACCAAGTCTGTGGCTACTTCATCGCCGCCATGAATTGCAATTTCCTCCACCTCTCGGAGCCAAGGAAGCTCAATGAAATCGGCCGCGATGACAGGCCAGATTACTTTCCCTACCATCAAATGTTGGGGCATAATATCCAGGAATGCTTTGTCTTCAAAGACCTCCTGCAAAAGATGGTAGACTCTAGGAAGGTCGAGCTGGGACCACCCCCAGCACATGTGACATATATTTCTACCACCGACTCTGAAAAAAGGGAGGAGTGGCAGGAAGTCACCAGTAAGAAGGGATAGAAATTTGATGCCTGAATGACTCAGAAGACTGTCAATCAATCTTAGGGCATACTCCGAACTCAACTACAGCAACTGGTGTTGCCACAAACATCCCCTAATACAGCAAAACTAACAATATTGGCGCTAAAACCCTCCACGAGACGGTCATCCAAGCGTAATCAAAAAGGGAGGAGACAAGCGCAAGAAGAGCAGTCCACAATGAGGCCGAAGTTGGACCCAACACTGTTGGATTTTATGCCCTCATACTTGGCACCATGAGCACTGACCCACCAAATGGCACCATCAGGGACAACCGACTAGGTTGGCCTCTCACAGGATGATGAGCTAATATTTGGTTCCGTCAACGTCATCTATCTAATGGAATTGCTCCCTGATGAAGGGTATGGTTATGAACCCGAGTTCCCAACACAAGGGGCCGGGAGGAGGAATCGCAGAAGTAGGGGATACCGGGGGAGGCGCAGTCACGGCCGAAACCAACTCTATTGTTTTACCCCAGCCCAAACCATTAATATCGTAGAAACCCATGGGAGATCCCTTCAACGGACTCAGTAGGAGAAATAATATCCATACACCTCCAAAAGAAGCCACTCAGGCCCATGATTTTGCGGTACCCATCAGATGAGGAACAAGATTCTAGCCGCGTAGTGCACACAAAATGACCGGCCGGGATGAGTCCCCAGAATGTGGGAACCCCGTCGACATTTGACCCTACAACCGGTCCCTCCTCGTAACATACTCCAACTCCCAAAGTGCCAACTAAAACTCTCCTGCCAATGGAGAATCATCGGCCGCTGGAGAAAAAATACGATATCCTTAAGCAGCTGGCATCAGTACCAGCCAAAACGTCAATCCTGGATGCCCTGAGTTTGTTAGAAGATATCAAGGAGGTGCTTGTAGAAGCCTTGCTCAGCCCCCAAGAGTTTCAAGAAGAGGTACCCGCCGCTGAGATTTACCAGACGAAGACAGGCCTAGCTGAATGCAATGCGGTGATTTCTTTCACCTATCAGGATGAAGATTCTATCATTCAAGGACACATCAAACCACTATATGTGTCAGGTACACTAAATGATGTTGAGACCCCATAAAGTCTTTATTGACAACAGCTCTAGAGTTAACCTCCTTCCCCTACGGACACTTCGTAAGTTGGGCTACCGTGAGGATGATCAAATACCCTCAGCCACAACTCTGTTGGGTTACGATATGAGTGAACAGAATCCAATGGTACAAATCAAGATAAAAACCCATTTTGGTGACCTTGTGGCCTACTCAGAATTCCTGGTGGTCCGAAAAAACGCAGCATTAAATGCCCTCCTGGGAAGGCCATGGCTCCATAAGCACATGGTCGTTCCTTCATCCTACCACTAGTGTATTAATTATTACTTCAATGGAAAAGGTGGAACATTTCACGCTTACAAGGCCCCTTTTGAGCTCTCCGAGTCACACTACATTGACACCGGGTTTTATGAGAAAAAAAAAGAATCCTTCGATCGATGGTATCGACTGGGTTCCCGCTCCAAATGGTCTGGAAATTGTTCCTGATGACCTCCTCAAATAGCTTGGCAGAGACTACGTACTACCCATTAACCATGTTGAGAGTAGGGGTTCAATTCCGGACACACACTCAGTTTTCCTCATGACTTCAACCATAACGGCTGGGCATGACAATGAAGAAACGACCGCTAACCCTCAATTTGGTACTTGAGCGAGGACGCCCAGAATGCCTCGCCTCTGGACTCCCAAGATCCTGTGCCAAG
The DNA here is from genome assembly GCA_963277665.1 of Viscum album. NCBI lineage: Eukaryota > Viridiplantae > Streptophyta > Magnoliopsida > Santalales > Viscaceae > Viscum > Viscum album. Next base: position 863,151,057 of record OY728145.1, read on the forward strand.
AACTCTCCCCTCGAAGGATCAAGAAGATGAAAATGTGTGGGAAGAAGAGGAGGAAGATCTTAGGGATGCACCTCCTGCATTTGAGGAAGGTATCTCCACCACTATGGATGAGCTCAGGGAAATAAACCTGGGTACCAAGGAAGAACCGAGGCACACTCTCATTAGTACAACCATGTATCCCAAGGATAACAGGGTATATACCTCTTTCCTAAGGCAACATCGAGATGTTTTTTCCTGGAATTACACAGAAATTCCAGGAATCGATCCCGAAGTGGCGACGCACCACTTAGGTCTTCCATAAGACCACTTGGGCTATAAACAAGCCGCCATAAGGACGCACCCCACACATGCTGCAAAAATAGAGGTGGAAGTTGATAAGATTATTAAAGAATGCTTCATTCAGGAGGTCCAATACCCCATCTGGCTAGCCAACATTGTCCCCGTCAAGAAAAATAATGGACAAATCTGCATCTGCATCGATTTCAAAGATCTCAATCGGCATTTCCCAAAAGATGATTTCCCGGTCCCGATCACCGAGTTATTAATCGACGTAACGGCCGGGTATGAGGCTCTCTCGTTCATGGACGGTTTTAGGGTATAATCAAATCAGGAAGGCTCGAGAAGATGAAGAATCCACTACCTTCCAGGCCCCACATGGATTATTCTGTTATAGGGTCATGCCCTTTGGTCTCAAGAACGCTAGCGCCACATATCAACGCACCATGCATCATATCTTTAAACCGTTCCTGGGGAGATTCATCGAATGATACATGGATGACTTGGTGGTCAAATCAAGACAGCGCTCAGATCACTTGTCAGACCTTGAAACCATCTTCAACAAACTTCGACAACATAGCCTGAAGATGAACCCCTTGAAATGCGCCTTCGAGGTTACCTCAGAGAAATTCCTTGGCTTCATTGTACGCCATCGTGTCATAGAAGTCGACCCTGAAAAGACAAAGGTTATCCTTGGTTTACCATATCCCCGCAATCTCACTGATTTGAGAGGATTCCAGGGACACCTGGCCTGCATTAGGTGGTTCATAGCCAACCTGGTGGGTAAATGTTTTCCCTTCACCAGGTTAATGAAAAATGGGGTTACGTACCAATGGACATATGACTGCCAAGATGCATTCGATAGCCTAAAGAAGTAACTCTTAAGCCCACCAGTGCTCATGACCCCGGTTGAAGGAAGACCTCTTATCTTAAACATGATGGCCCTAGAGCGGTCACTGGGAGCCTTCCTCGCACAGAAAAATGATGCTGGCAGTGAAAACAATCTCTATTACCTCAGCCGAACCATGATCGACGCTGAAACTCGGTACTCAAACATCGAGAAGAGTTGTTTGTCCTTGGTCTTTGCAATTAAAAAATTGCAACATTATCTGCAGCATCATGAAGTCTATTTGGTCTTGCGTAGTAACCCGCTCAAGTACATACTCAGCTGCCCGATGCTGACCGGGCGCCTATCCCGATGGGCAGTCATCCTGCAACAGTTTAACATCCAGTTTGTGCCTCAGAAAGCCATCAAAGGCTAGAAATTAGTAGATTTTCTTGGCAGAGCACCCCTTGATAGGGACCACCACACCAGATGTCGATCTACCAGATGAAGACATATTCTCGGCTCAAGAGGAGTTCCCAACATGGGAAATGTACTTCGACAGTGCATCCCGAAGCCCGACAGGGAAGAGGATGGAGGATCCCAAATCTAACGAGGTGGGTTTGGGGATCATACTCATGTCCCCAGAAAATGCATTCTTTCCATATTCCTTCCTCCTATCAGAAGGATGTATGAACAATGAAGCGGAGTATCAAGCCCTCATTGCAGGTCTGGAGCTCGCACTCCAAGCACAAGTACAACACCTTAAGGTAAAAGGTGATTCAGAACTGGTCGTCAAGCAAGTCAATGGTGACTATGCTTTTAAAAAGGAGAAGTTGATTCCCCTGTTTGACCATGTCCGAGGGTTAATGGTGGAATTATACACGGAACTAACATTGACCTGTATTCCCCAGTCTTAGAATTCCCAGGCTGATGCATTAGCTAATGCGGCTACATCCCTAGCTGACCCAGACCGAGATGAGACAATTATCAGTATTTCCCACCGCCGAATGGTCTTGCTGTCTGTTTAGACTAAGACAAAAGAAATCAACAAAGTCAGTCCTGTCCCTGACCCATATGCTTCTGCAACCAACTGGATGACCCCCATTGCAAACTACCTTCAAAGGGGGGGGGGGGGGAACTTCCATCAGACAGGGCTGAACGAGAGCAAATATAGAGAAGGGAAATCAACTTTGTCTTATATGGCGGCATGGGTCAGCAAGAGGTCCTCTATAAATGAGGCCTCGACGGAGTCCTCCTCATATGCATTGATGGAGAAGAAACCTCTACAGTCATAAATGAAGTACATGCCAGAGTATGTGGAGCACATCAGTCAGGGTCTAAGATTTCCCACTAGGTTCGAAGGCTTGGGTACTACTGGCCCATAGTGGCATGAGATTACTAGCACTTTACCGTAAAATTAAACTCCTTCTAAATTCATGCCAACTTCATTCACCAAAACCCGGAGTTACTTGATCAGGCCAAGTACTCCTAGACATTTTCCATCTGGGGAATGGAAGTCGTGAGACCATATCTACCCGCCACAGCTAAACAACTTAAGTATATCCTCACAGCAACAGAATTATTTTTCAAATGGGAAGAAGCTTTACCACTCAAGGAAGTCAGGGCAAGAAACATTGTCAGCATTGTGAATGCCAATATCATCACCAGATTTGGCATCCCTCATACCATACTAATGGATAATGGCACCAACTTCTGCTCTGCTGAATTGGAGAAACTGTACCAAGAATATGGTATCAAGGCTAACCACTCATCCTGCTACCATGCAGCGGCCAACAGACAGATTGAGGCTTTCAACAAGACCCTTTCCAAAATTCTCCCTAAAATGGTGAAAAAAGACAAGAAATAATGTCCGGATAAACTCCTTCATGCATTGTGGGCTTATCGAACCATAATCTGCACCGCTACTCAGGCTACTCCGTACTCATTAGTATACAGAACAAAAGCGGTCCTGCCCATTGAGCTCCAATTTCCCTCGCCCTGTGTTGCCATTTGTGATCTGTTATCCAACGATGAGCAATTAGAAAAATTGCTAGGTGAATTGGAACAACTATATGTGAAGCGATTTCACACTTTGCACCATCTAGAAGTATATAATAACCGGATCGCATGAGCCTTCAATAAAAAGGTTCGTCTTCGGTCTTTCTTGGAAGGAGAATTGGTGTTGGTCCTCCGAACACCAATGATACCCAGAAACAAATTTCCAAAGCTTGAGACCAAGTGGGAGGGACCATATGTTATACACAAGGTCTAGTCCAACGGAGAATATGCCCTGATCTCCATGGACGAACTGTTAACTACCACTCCTACGAATGCGAGATTTCTGAAGAAGTATTTCGCACAACCAAAAGCAGTTACCGTCTGAGCTGCAGAACATTAAACTGCCAAGCCCCAGTGGTCCAAACTATATAACCCTAAACTAAGAGTATTTCATCCTCACCGCACGATGTTAAACTGCACAGATTTCAGAGAACTACATATGGCTTGATTCCTACCTTTGCAGGATATGTAGCGACGCTAGGGTCCCCCATCCTGGCCCTGCCACCCTGAATGAAGATTAAAAATTCCCTTTCCCCTATGTACGAACCAACCCTGCATAGGGTGTATCCCTTTAAAAGAACTATGTACGGCTTGATTCCTACCCTTGCAGGATATATAGCGATGCCAGGATTCTATATCATGGCCCAGCCATCCCCAAATAAACATAAAAGTGCCCCTTTTCCCTAGTGTACAGACCAACTCTGCACGGGGTGTATCCCTTTCAGAGAACTATGTACGGCTTGATTCCCATATTTCTAGGATACATAGAGACTCCAAGATCCCACATCCTGGACCAACCACCCCTAAATGAAATCATAAAATATATGCCCTCTTTCCCCTTGGTACGGACCAACCATGCACGGGATGTACCTCTTTTAGAGAACTACGTATGGCTTGATTCCTAACTTTCCAGGATACATAAAAATTCCAGGGTCCCCCATCCTGGCCCAACCACCCCCGAATGAAGATTAAAAATGCATTTTTCCCTCATGTATTGACCAGACCTGCACGGAGTGTATTATCTTCTAAAGAACTACGTACGGCTTGATTCCTGCCCTCGTAGGAAACAGAGTGATGCCAGAACTCCACACCCTGGCCCAGACATCCCCAAATGAAGCTAGAAATACCCCCTCTCCCCCACCTAAGGACCAGAACTGCGCGAGGTGTATTACTCGTCCTTAACGTATGACATTAAACTGCACAGATTTAAAAAAAATTCCCTTTCCCCCGTGTACGGACCAGACCTGCACGGGGTGTATTCCTGAAAGAACTACGTGTGGCTTGATTCCTGCCCTCGCATGATACGTAGCGACGCTTGGATTCTGTATCCTAGCCCAGCTACCCTAAAAAAAATTCCCTTCATCCTTACAATATAATGTTAAACTACACGGACCCAAAAAAAATAAATATGCCCCCTTCCGCTCGTGTAAGGACCAGACTTGAACAGGGTGTTCCCCAAAAGAACTATGTGTGTCTTGATTCCTGCCCTCACAGGATACGTAGCAACGTCGGGATCTTATATTCTAGCCCAGACACTAATAAAAGAAAAACAGGTATATATAACCCTCATACTTACTGCATAACGTTAAACTACACAGCCCAGTGTCCTTACCGCATGACGTTAAACTGCACGAAATCCGCTTTTCACGTCGATTCATCTTCATCCTCACCGCATGCCGTTAAAACTGCATGGAATTCATCCTCACTGCATGACATTAAACTGCAAGGAATTCTTCGCTACCCACCCAAGATATACAGCAAAATGAGATGGGAATACTCCTTTCACATTTGGATGCATCCTCTCTATACATCAGACTCCGCGACCCGAATAATTGCGGATCTTCATAACCACCCATGGTCATCAAAAGTGGAAAGTTATCAACCCATGGACACCTTTGTATGACTATGCATACCATGCCCTCAGCGGCTTTTCATATTGATAGCCCCTGGACCGTCTACCAAAGGCAAGATATACTCAAGTGATACTCTTCTTATCTCTATACGCTTATCGCCCTCAGAGCCCCCATATCATATCTCCCGATCCAAAAATTTATGGAGCAGTGGTTTACAAGTTCGTTTCCCTCTCACATCCAAACGTTTCCAAGGTATCCCTACCTAGTTAGCCTATGTATCTGCCCATGGTTCACATGTCGATATACATCTAAAAACATCAAGCTAGGGCTAGGCTACTTTGACTAAACGGGAAATTGCGGTGAAGATGTTTCTTGTATGCTTGGACACCATTATCCCCACATGCTGAGCTCTGTTCTAGGAACAATCCCGGATTTTCATAATCATCCATGGCCATCAAAAGTGGAAAGACATTGAACCATGTATACCTTTATATTACTATGCATACTATGCCCTTAGTGGCTCTTCATATTGATCGCCCCTGGCCCGTCTACCAAAGACAATATTTCCTCAGGTGATACCCTTCCCACCTCCATATCCTTACCAGCCTTAGAGCCCCCATACCATATCTTATGATCCAAGAAACCCCAGAGTTACAGTTGACACCCTCATCCCCTCACACTTGTTCAAAGTATACTAGAGCATCCTAACTCAATTTCCCTCAGGGTGATTGTAACAATAGACACCCAATGGTCTGAACTCTATGACTGTTAATCTAAGAGTACTTCGTCCTTACCACATGATGTTAAACTGCATGGAGTAAAGGTACACCCCATGCACAAGATAAATAAGTGCAGTGAACTCTTCGAGCTCTAACAGCAACCAGGGATGAACATCCCCGACATGTCCAGATATTTCCTTACCAAATGACAGACTTCATGGCCCAGAAAATCGTGGATCTTCATAATCATTCATGGCCATCATAAGTGGAAATTCATCAACCCGTGGACACCTTTACACGACTATGCATACCATGCCCTCAGTGGATCTACATATTAATAACCCCTGTCCTGTCTACCAAAGTCAAGATTTCCTCAGGCGATACTCTTCCTAGCTTCGTATGCTTATAGGCCTGAGAGCCCCCATATCATCTCTCCTGATCCAAGAAGCCCCGGAACCATGGTTTACACCATCAACCCCTTTCCACATCTTGGAAATTCCAAGATATTCAAGCCCAGTTACATTGTAATCAAGAATGGACTTTGTAACTACGTCCTTACCACATGATGATTAAAACTAAACAGAACATGTATTTGCTCCTTGGCATGAAGCTGCAAAGACCAAGCATTAAGCATCTAGGGAAATGCCTCCAACTACAAGCATTTTGACAGATTTAAAATGCCCCCGTCTTCGCTGCACGATGTTAAACTGCACAGTATCATTAATAATACTCTCTGTCTTTACCACATGACGTTAAACTAAACAGGATCCGTCCTTACTGCATGACATTAAGCCACACAGAATTTAAAATTCCCTCCATCCTCGCCGCATGACGTTAAAATGCATGTATTTAGTAATAATAATAATGACCTTCGTCCTTTCCGCATGACGTTAAACTGCATGGTCAAACCTGTCATGGTTTCAGTTAGGAATGGAGGTTTTCCCTCCATCCCTCAGTGCATGGGATAAACCTGAACAAACCACCATCTCACACCAGCGTGAGAAGGGATGAATTCACCTATTCCTGGGAAGTTTACACTAGATGTTTCTCCCACATTCAGGCACCCTCTTTTCATAAATCACACTCTGTACTCAGAAAGAGCCGAACCCTTGTAAGCCACCCCCAATGGTCCCAAATCTCAACTTCCCTAAATTTTCTCGGCTATCAGGAAAATACAATCATTGACCTAAGGACACCATTGCATGACTATGCATACCATGCCCTTAGCAACTCTACATATTGATCGCCCCTGGCCCGTGTACCAAAGGAATGATTTCCTTAGGCAATGCATCTAGAGACCCATAGATTGTCGTACATGGACATTACATTACTTTTGTGGAATACTTAATACATAACAAACACAGACACACAAGGACCGTAATAGTTTAGTGTCTTTGGAAAATCGGAATTTAATCTTCTAATCGTGGTGAAAGATCTTCAACATCTCCCATAAATATCTTCCCCTTTTGGTTTTCTGACCTAAAACCTTTCTTTAAATCCTGGGGAAAGGAAAACATAAAAATGGGTGAGCTCAAATTCCCAGTAATTATAAACATAGAGAACATAAAACAATCCATACACATTTGAATGAAAAAACTTGAAAATAAATTCTAAAAATCAAAATCTTGAGTAAAGACATGAATCTTGGAAGTACGTAAGGCATATATCATAAGGGAAAATAAATCATGATAAAATAGCATGGGAATAAAACATGCGATTGTGGAAACCATTAAGCACATGATATGATTTCCATAGTAGCCAAGGTATTGCATCCAAGACCATCTTAGTGGACAAAGTCCCTTTCTGAATCGAGTTCACTCCTCGTTCCACTCCTGTAACACTGAACCAGATTAACTTACCATTCCATCCATGTCTATATCATGAGATATAAATCTTTACCCAATCCATTGGAGGGAGATATAGGTCCCACCCATCTCATAATGAAATCATTCTTACTTGTGCCACAAAATAAACTTAAAACATTCATCATAACCCAAAGAATAAAATGGGTTTCATAAACATAATACCATCATCACATAATTCATATAGAACAAATGGATATCATTTCATAATAAGAAAATTGAAACCATGAAAATCATAGAGACATTATACTTGAAACATGAAATAATGTCATCTTAGATGCAAAATGGGTTTGATAAAACACTTGAAATGAATTCTTGAGGAAAATATCATTTCTTCTTCAAAATCATTTTCTTTTCACAAAATGCCATGAAATTTTAAAAGAAAAGAATTTTGTTGAAAATAGTCATGAAATATTGTAGAGTAATATTCATGAAAATAAGGCGCTATAAAATCCAAAAAATCTGTTCATGCCGTATAATTTAAAAATAACATTCTTCTCGTACTTTTGTCGGAAAAGTCAAAAAGTTCCTAGTATGGTAATCAAAAGAAATATTCCTTCCATAACATAAAGTAAAAGTCAAAGAGGGGTAAACATGATATTAAAAATACATGTAATAATATTAAACACTTTATGAAAAACATTTTATGGGCATGAATGGAAAATACAACCCCAGTAAATACTTACAAGTAAACAATCTCAGATAAGAATGAGATTGGAATAATTATCCCTTACCTTAGGTCTGATATGCTTCGTACGTATCCGAAACTCCTGTATAATGATTTAAATAATGTCATTGACTTATTACATAATAATATTCACTGTTATGATGTCATAAAGGGTTCACTTATGACTTTATATTACCCGTTCTTTTGTAAATTCTATGTTAAATCAGCGTTTTGGGTAAAATTGTTTTATTTATCATACGTGTTCGGACTTGTTGTTCTTGATAACATTAATTATATCCTGATTTACTTAATTTCATAATGTAAAACACAATTTATATATAATATATATACATATATATATGATAGATCGATAAATGTAATGAAATACACCGTTCGTGGAGATTGTAGGTCGTACGTACGCATGAACGCTGTTTTCGTTTCCTTATTGAATTGAATGGAATTAAGTAGATGAAATACATATATATATACATAAATAAAGTATTATTATGTCATATATTTCATGATTACTTATTATATATACTTTATAATCATTCATGAATGGTTAACATGGAGAATGAATCTCATCGCGTCGTGGAGACGGTAGTCCGTACATACGCACGAGCGATGATACCATTCCCATGATCGTGGAGTTGTATTGAAGTGTATGTATAATATTTCAGAATCAATATCACATTAAAATAATCATATATATTTATCTATTTACACCATTATACCCATCAATGTAAGGTAGTGGTCAAAAATAGATTACACCACGACATGGAGACGGTATTCCGTACGTACGCATGCACGATGATTTCATTTTCCGTAGGATGGATAGAAGGTGAAATAGGGTTGTTTCATATTTATTATAACATATTAGTATATAAATAATACTGATGAAATTTCTTTATAATGAGACAACTAAAGAATAAGAAGTTGAAGGAGAAAGAAACTCGAGAGAATTGGAAGAAGACATTACCTCTTCTTCGACGCACCTCCTTTAAGCCTTCTCTTAAGGAAGTAGAGTTGGAATTTTGAGAAGACCAGAACCTCCAGAATGTTTCTAGGGAATTGGAGAAGAGAAATGGTAAGGGGTTGGCCGAGAATCAAGGCTCAAAAGGGTGTGAAGAGAAGAGGGAAGGGGTGCCCTTTATATAAGGGAGGAGAGGGTCACCTTTGAGAAAACATAAACTATTATTTTATAATAAAGTCATATTCGGTTTTTAATAGCTCCAAATTGATTTATTTTGAATCTAAGGTGGGGATGGGCAGAAATCCTCTCAACCAATATATTTTAGACAGGTTTGGGTCATTATATTAACTTTATCTTTTAGTTTTAACTCTTAGTTAATTAGATTGACATTTACCATGTCACTTTGTATTTTTATATTATACATTTAATAAACATACCATATACATCCAAGAGACCCCCCAAGTGGTCCATTAATGATAAAAATATCATGATATAAGTATCTTGGCTGAACCTTAGATTTTTAGGAATATAATAACAATTAATAATATAATATTTGTTTTCAAAACTATTTTATGTCAATTTAGACACTATTTGGTAATTGATTTTTGTGAAAATCATAACAGCATGATTAGTTCGAAAAAAGTTTATTAAATCAATAATAACATGTCATATTAACCAAGAAAAGTAGTGGAATTCATAAAAAGTCTAAAATTGCATTTATTTTGGTATTTATAACATCAATTATGTTAATATTTCTTTAATACGGTAATTACTGCATCACCATTGTGTCATAAATAAATTAAATTATTTAAAGTCTAAAAATTATAAATAAAATACCATTATGTATAAAATCTTTTTATATTTCTAATGAATATTTATAGTTGAATTTATCTTATGTATAACCCTATATTAAAAATGATTTAGTTATTAAACTTTGATTTTAACTATCTTAACCCTTCTTCAAATAGATTAATAATAAATGTCCTAATCTAATCCAAGTGGACCTAAATGGTCATTTTGTATTCCTAAGGTTGTTTTTGGTCGAATTACACTTATCCAATAGAATTATGACATGTGTTAGGGTAATAATAATATCATTTTTACCCTTAATTACCCTATTTACTTTTAACTGTGGTAAATAAAAGTAAAAAGTTACTATTCACCAAAAATTATTTTCATCTCATTGAACCACATTTTAGTCCTTGATATTAACCGTGTCTCTCGGAGTTTCTAAATTCCACTCACAGAAGCGGTAAAATTAAGTTTTATGTAAGTTTGCAAAAAGCTCCTATGAGGTATATAAAAGACGGTGAACAATTTTTATATATAGAAAATTATTATTAAATGAATCCAATGAATTACATTGAACTTATATAGGTATTATGTATCAATTTTGACCTAAAATAAATTTAAATAAAATAAAAATTCGGTTTTTAAATAGTAACCCAGTGTTTTCACTATTCATCAAAAATTGAAAGTTTTCAGAAAAATACCAAAATTTCACCCTAGGCTAATTTCGATATTCTGAATCCTAAAATGAAGTCCATTTTGAAAGATAAAATTTATAAAATTTCAAAAAGTGGGTATTTCTATTCATAAAGGCTAGTTTTAATAATATTTTAATAGCACATCGTTGTTTAGTGAAACTCGGTATTGCGTACGACGCAAGCTATTGAGGAAGGTCACGATTGCGTGTAAAGCAAGACAAGTCAGAGATGCATGTAGTGCAAACTCCTTTTGGTGTAGCGTAAAACACAAGAAATAAATGAAATTAAAAATAATATTTTTCATAAAATCTCAAGGTGTTTCATTCTACCCCCCTAAAAATGAATTTTTCCCTCGAAATTCGTCGGGGTTATAAATGGTTTACTATTTGAAAGTTTCATTAATAGAAAACCACATCGTAAAAAGGAATACCAAAACTTATCTTTAAAAACTAAAGTATGAAACGTAACGGTTACCCAAATTAAGTAATCACTGGGTTTCCACGTAGGAGAACATAGGTGAAAATACAGATATGGAAGAGAAATCTAACCATCATGTTCTGATGGAGAGTGGTAGAGAACATGGATATGAAAAATCCAACAATCACAAAGCCATAAATTTTTGATGATCCAGGGTACCATCTGATTCATCAGATATAAGGGAACTAGGACAACATTTTTTGGTTTTCAAGATCTTTTCCCTAAAGTTGAAGAATTTGAATTAGAAGAAATACTTACTTTATTTTGGTAAAATCTCACCGTTGTTCGTGCCTTGAACAATTTCCACTTCATCTCTTTAAGAAATGAAGTGGAATTTGTCTTTCGTGAAGTTTTAGCAGATTATGCGATAGAATGATAGGTCATTCCATCTGTCTCAAACATAAGTTAGAAAAAGTTATATACATAAGTCCATCTATGGTGAGATTAATCAGATATGGTTCCATAATGGACTTATACTTCATCTATCATCCTGCATAATAAAATAAAACTATTTTCTACTAACCAGGGACTTCTTGTAGGCCAGTGGTAGGAAATAAAGGCTTGTCGCACTTCATTTTTGGGTTTGATTCCCACAGCCTTGTCCAACGTGACGGGTTGTTGCCCATCCTACAGGTTGTCCTTTTTTCAAAAAATACGTTATTATAACTTTCCATCAATAATATCGAAAAATTTTTAGCCTTAAACAATACTAACTTATGTCCAACATAATCCATTCCAATCTTTAGGCTTATCCAAAATACTGCTATCCAATCTCACATTATAGTGAAAACGATTACCATAGAGTTCATATAACAAGCATGTTAATACCATCGTTGATCCCCATATATCATAAGATATGTCTTATTGGTCACATTCCAAACATTTGAAGGCCTTAATCATGTATTCTCTTAAAAAATGAATACCCATTGAACCTTAGTGAAAACATGAGTGCTGTCAAAAGTTAACTCTTTCCACATACCAAAATCCCAAAATTATGTATACTCAAACCATGATATCACTTAGTCCTTATAACAATCATGATCTCATGAATACTATCAAACATATAATTTCCTCCTTATCCATTCATTATGTGCATATCATCTTCTTTCCAAAAATATCTAATAACCTTTCATGGTTACCAGTACCATTCAACATAAAATTTCAAATACTTTAAGAAAAACAATAGTGTAAAAATCATTAGATGTTTCTTTATTCCATAGTACCATTAAATTACTTATACAACCTAACTCTTGATAAACATACAATCATTCCACTACCTTCTTAAACCATTGACCAAGCTTCAATACTTATTTCATCACATATATCATTTGTAGTCTCCTCATCATCATCCCCATAAATACTACCCATATGACCATGCTAATTCTCTTCATGAGATTTTCCCTTAGGGCATTGGTTTGCATAATTCCCATACATTCCACATTTAAAACATATAATCATTGTTGATGTCGTAGCAATACCATTATCCTTATCCATGGTGTTAACTGAAACTTTTCTTTTGCACTTACTGGATTTGTGTCCTTCTTTTCCACACCCAAAGCATCTTCCAGTTCCTTTGAAACATTCTCCTTGATGCCTCTTCCCACATGGTTTACATGATAGAAATTGAACTTTCCTTCCTCTATGATCATCATGAAACCCCATCTTTCTCTTATTAGCTGAGTCAGGAAACTTACCAAAGTTGAGATTATTGATCATGTTATGAGATTGCTGATTAGGCATAATAACGATATATGGACCTCCAGATCCAATTTCATTCGGTTTCTCATGAATAATATCATTCCATTATCAATCATATCCTCCATTATCATGAATCTTCCCGTTCCCATCCATTTTCTAAAACCGAAAAAGAATATTGTGAGAGGCCAAAATCATAATAAAGGGGGATTAACTTCAATATCTAACATCTTAGGATAAATTCTAAGATCTTTAACATAATTATAGGACTATAACATATACTTATACTTAACCTTAGTGACATCCCATGACACACCTTAGAAATATCTCTAGGGATCTCACTAAAGTTCTCACATCCTAGTTTCCAAAGGTTGACTAAACCATTCCTATGATACCAACTGTAAAGACCCAGAGCTTGACGTACGTGAACATTACATTAATTTTGCAGAATACTTAATACATAACAAACACAGACACACAAGGACCGTAATAGTTTAGTGTCTTTGGAAACTCGGAATTTAATCTTCTAATCGTGGTGAAAGATCTTCAACATCTCCCATAAAGATCTTCCCCTTTTGGTTTTCTGACCTAAAACCTTTCTTTAAATCATGGGGAAAGGAAAAAATAAAAATGGGTGAGCTCAAATGCCCAGTAATTATAAACATAGAGAACATAAAACAATCCATATACATTTGAATGCAAGAACTTGAACATAAATTCTAAACATCAAAATCTTGAGTAAAGACATGAATCTTGGAAGTACGTAAGGCATATATCATAAGGGAAAATAAATCATGATAAAATAGAATGGGAATAAAACATGCGATTGTGGCAACCATTAAGCACATGATATGATTTCCATAGTAGCCAAGGCATTGCATCCAAGACCATCTTAGTGGACAAAGTCCCTTTCTGAATCGAGTTCACTCCTCGTTCCAGTCCTGTAACACTGAACCAGATTAACTTACCATTCCATCCATGTCTATCTCATGAGATATAAATCTTTACCCAATCCATTGGAGGGAGATATAGGTCCCACCCATCTCATAATGAAATCATTATTACTTGTGCCACAAAATAAACTTAAAACATTCATCATAACCCAAAGAATAAAATGGGTTTCATAAACATCATCCCATCATCACATAATTCATATAGAACAAATGGATATCATTTCATAATAAGAAAATTGAAACCATTCAAATCATAGAGACATTATACTTGGAACATGAAATAATGTCATCTTAGATGGAAAATGGTTTTGATAAAACACTTGATATGAATTCTTGAGGAAAATATCCATCTTCAAAATCATTTTATTTTCACAAAATGCCATGAAATTTTAAAAGAAACGGATTTTTTTGAAAATAGTCATGAAATATTTTAGTGTAATATTAATGAAAATAAGGCGTTATAAAACCGTAAAAATCTGTTCATGCCGTATAAGTTAAAAATAACATTCTTCTCGTACTTTTGTCGGAAAAGTCAAAAAGTTCCTAGTATGGAAAACAAAAGAAAGATTCCTTCCATAAAATAAAGTAAAATTCAAAGAGTGGTAAAAATGACATTAAACATACATGTAAGAATATTAAACACTTTATGAAAAACATTTTACAGGCATGGATGAAAAATATAACCCCAGTAAATACTTACGAATAAACAATCTCGGATAAGAATGAGATTGGAATAATTATCCCTTACCTTAGGTCTGATATGCTTCGTACGTATCCGAACCTCTTGTATAATTATTTAAATAATGTCATTGACTTTTTACAGAATCATATTCATTGTTATGATGTCATAAATGGTTCACTTATGACTTTATATTACCCGTTCTTTTGTAAATTTCATGTTAAAGCAGTGTTTTGGGTAAAATCGTTTTATTTATCGTACGTGTTTGGAATTTTTATTCTTGATATCATTACTTATATCCTGATTTAATTAATTTCAGAATGTAAAACATGATTTATATATAATATATATACATATATATATTATATATCGATAAATGGAATGAAATACACCATTTATGGAGACGGTAGGCCGTACGTACGCATGAACGCTATTTACGTTTCCTTATTGAATTGAATGGAATTAAGTAGATGACATACATACATACATATATATATATATAAATCAAGTATTATTATGTAATATATTTCATGATTACTTATTATATATACTTTATAATCATTCATGAATGGTTAACATGGAGAATGAATCTCATCGCGTCGTAGAGACGGTAGTCTGTACGTACGCATGAGCGATGATACCATTCCCATGATCGTGGAGTTGTATTGAAGTGTATGTATAATATTTAAGAATCAATATAACATTACAATAATCATATATAGTTATCTATTTACACAATTATACCCATCCAAGTAAGGTGGTTGTCGAAAACAGATTACACCACGACGTGGAGACGGTATTCCGTACGTATGTACACACAATGATTTTGTTTTCTGTAGGATAGATAGAAGGTGAAATAGGGTTGTTTCATATTTATAATAACATATCAGTATATAAATAATACTTATGTTATTAATTTATAATGATACAACTAAAGAAGAATAAGTTGAAGAAGAAAGAAACTTGAGAGAATCAGAAGAAGAGATTACCTCTTCTTCGACGCACCTCCCTTAAGCCTTCTCTTAAGAAAGTAGAGTTGGTATTTTGAGAAGAACAGAACCTCAAGAATGTTTCTAGGGAAGTTGAGAAGAGAAATGGGTAGGGGTTGGCTGATATTCAAGGCTAAAAAGGGTGTGAATAGAAGAGGGAAGGGGTGCCCTTTTTATAAGGGAGGAGAGGGGCACCTTTGGAAAAACTTAAAATATTATTTTATAATAAAGTCATATTCAGTTTTTAATAGCTCCAAATTGATTTATTTAGAAGATATGGTGGGGATGTGTCGAAATAATATCAACCAATAGATTTTATATAGGTTTGCATCATTATATTCACCTTATCTTTTAGTTTTAACTCTTAGTTAATTAGATTGACATTTACCATGTCACTTTTTATTTTTATATTATATAGTTAATAAACATACCATATACATCCAAGAGACCCCAAAGTGGTACATTAATGATAAAACTATAATTATATAAGTATATTGGCAGAACCTTAGATTTTTAGGAATATAATAAAAATTAATAATACATAATTTGTTTTAAAAACTATTTTATGTCAATTTAGACACTATTTGGTAATTGATTTTTATGAAAATTATAACAGCATGATTAGTACGAAAAAGGTTAATTAAATCAATACTAACATGTCATATTAACCTATAAAATTAGTGTAATTCATAAAAAGTCTAAAATTACATTTACTTTGGTATTTATAACATCAATTATGTTTATATTTCTTTAATAAGGTAATTAATGTATCATCATTGTGTCATAAATAAATTAAATTATTTAAAGTCTAAAAATTATAAATAAAATACCATTATGTAGGAAATATTTTTATATTTTTACTGAATATTTATAGTTGAATTTATCTTATGTATAACCTTATATTAAGAATGATTTAGTTATTAAACTTTGATTTTAACTATTTTAACCATTCTTTAAATAAATTAATAATAAATGTCCTAATCTAATCCAAGTGGACCTAAATGGTCATATTTTATTCCTAAGATTGTTTTGGGTCGAATTAAACTTATACAATAGAATTAGGACATGTGTTCGGGTAATAATAATATCATTTTTACCCTTAATTACCCTATTTACTTTTAACCGTGGTAAATAAAAGTAAAAAGTTACTATTCACCAAAAATTATTTTCATCACATTGAACCACATTTTAGTCCTTGATATTAACCATGTCTCTCGGATTTTCGAAATTCCACTCACAGAAGCGGTAAAATTAAGTTTTATGTAAGTTTGCAAAAAGCTCCTAGGAGGCAGGTAAAAGACGGTGGAAATTTTTTACAAATAGAAAATTATTATAAAATGACTCCAATGAATTAAATTGAACTTATATAGGTATTATGTATCAATTTTGACCTAAAATAAATTTAAATAAAATAAATAATTATTTAAATAAAAATTCGGTTTTTAAATAGTAACCCAGTGTTTTCACTATTCATCAAAAATTGAAAGTTTTCAGAAAAATACCAAAATTTCACCCTAGGCTAATTTCAATATTCCAAATCCAAAAATGAAGTCCATTTTGAAAGATAAAATTTATAAAATTTCAAAAAGTGGGTATTAGTATTCATAACGGCTAGTTTTAATAATATTTTAATAGCATATCGTTGTTTAGTGAAACTCGGTATTGCGTAGGACGCAAGCTATCGAGGAAGGTCGCGATTGTGTGTGAAGAAAGCCAAGTTAGGGATGCGTGTAGTGAAAGCTCTTTTTGGTGTAGTGTACAACACAGTACATCAATAAAATTAAAAAGAATATTTTTCATAAAATTTCAGGGTGTTACAATACATCTCTCCGTACGCCTCTTGGACTCTGAGCCCCCATATCCATCCCAGGATTCAGAAACCCTCTGAGCTGCAGTTTACCAACCCATTTAAAAACCCTGCCTAAATATAGTGGAATGTCTCTGACAAGATTACCGAGAATTAGGAGAAGCTGTTCCATTTTGAGGAATGTCCAAGTTGCATGACTATAAATTGTGCCAAGCTCCAACCATCCTTCACGCTAGCTAAATGCGTATGACAAGGACCCTTCTTCCACACTCAACAGACGTTACCAAGTCCTTTTAGACGTCACATACCATTTACAAGCCACCCTTGGTGGTTTTCATAACTCTCCAAGCCACCCATATTGGTTTCCATAATCCGGACTTCCATGAAGTCCTCGGGCCATCAGAAATGGACAGTCATTGACTTAAGGACACCTTTTCATGACTATGCATACCATTCCCTTAGCATCTCTGCATATAGATCTCCCCTGGCCCATCTAAAAAAGGCAAGTCTTCCGATGCTTTTCCTACCTCTGCACGCTGATAGGGCTCTCATGCCTTGTGACATGCCCTGCATGTTGTTGAAATATAAACATGTTCCCCCCACGTGTGTCTGAAAGGTATTGAGACATCTTTTAATCAACCAAACCTTGTCGGGGCCCTCACCCCACCATATCTGGTCAAAGATGTTCGACCTAAAACATCAGTAATGATAGTCTTGTCGGTGGGACTTTAAACCACTCACAAAAAGAGGCGCAAAGCCCGTTAGGCTGAAAACCCGAAAAGGGATACCTAAGAAAAATCCAAGCCATAACTGCTAGGTCCACACGAAATAGGCCCAGGAAAAATTAGGGTATTGAAAGAAAAGACAAAAAGTTTGTGGGAGTTTTTATATAAAACCCTACCAATAGTCCAACTATGCTCGTTAGATCCCATGGTCCAGGAAAAAATTAGAGCTCGTTTCTATTTTATCAATTTTCCTGAACTCTGATTATTCTAAGTTTGGTGATTTATCATATACAGCAATCATGTCAAATA
The DNA here is from genome assembly GCA_963277665.1 of Viscum album. Classification (NCBI taxonomy): domain Eukaryota; kingdom Viridiplantae; phylum Streptophyta; class Magnoliopsida; order Santalales; family Viscaceae; genus Viscum; species Viscum album. The sequence goes on from OY728145.1 coordinate 863,169,412, forward strand.
ATTTCTATCATAGGTGAAGGAAGAAAAGAGTGCTAAGGAGAAACATTTTTTTGTTCCATAATAGAGTTAATGAGAAGGAATTCCACAATTTGGAGCCTCCTCTGATAGTGAAAAGTTATTACAGGATACTTTCAGTGGATTCACAAAGTTGTATCAGGCGCTGATGAGAATACTCGATCACTTGACGGATATTCTACAGCAAAGCCGTCTCAGCTTCCGCATCAGCCCGCAATGCTTCCGCCTCCTATGCCGCCTTTAAGCTCTCCCTCATCTCCTCCTCCATCTGCCGCTCCCCTTCTTCATTTATGGCCGTGAAATTAGCCTCCTCCTACTGTATCCAATGTATTTCACTCCTCAGCACCTACAGTCGAGAATGCATCTCAAGTACTTCTCCTTGAAGTCTCGTGACTACCCCGACATGATCATGAGCTTCAGTTAGGAAAAGTTGTCGGGTCATGGAAAGGTAGGCTTCAGAATGAGAAGCAGAAAGGTGAGATTCAAAACCACCAAGCCTCTCATGGTCAGTGACCACCTGATTGACTATATCATAAATTCCATGGTAGTAAAATCCGTCAAATCCCAGTAGCATAAACAAATCGCACAGCTTTGGCAATTTAGTCAGCATCTCAGCCAAGGGCGTCTGAGAAATTAGCCTCCAGATTTTCTCCCATTCCCATTGGCGAGCAGGTAGAAGACTGAAAGGACCCATTGATGAGGCTCAGAGTCACTCTTGGATGAAGATATATACTCTGGGATGAACATCACCAAGGAGGGTCCCGATACGACTTCAACCACAAGCTCCAATGCTGTGGAAACTTCACCCCCGGAAGTTGTGATCACGAGCATGATTGGATCCAATGGAACAATCGCTAATGCCGAAGGTTGTGGTCCTAAAGCCCGAGAGTCGATAAGACATATAAGTATCCCTAATCAGAAAAGGGAAGAGAAGGGATTTAGTGGAAATAGATTGATAAGATTACCCCTGATCATCAAGGTGTTAGTGCCCTAAAGCTCTACACTGTCACTGCCACTTGAGGAAGAAACTACATCTTCAATGGGAAATGGAGTCCTGGAAACACCCAAAGGTGACCAGGACCTAAGGCCATTCCCAAGGCCAGAAACTGCCAAAGCTATCTCCAAGCAGTCATCTATGGAGATCAGGATCGGGGAAATTACTCCCCTGGTAAACAGAATAATGGCACTTTGGTTTCTCAACAACTGGCCTGATAACAGACTCTTCCTCCATCACCATGGGATCCATCATGTATGAGGCAGCTGACCCCATCAGATCTGGGGCTTCCTCGGTAATCATGGGGGCTCCATCCTCCCCCACAGCTATAGAGGCTGTGTGATCAATTGGAGTCTCGTCTTCTAGCTTATCCTCCTATGAAATATCCCCGGTCGTTGAAGACAGATGGAAAGCGTCCGTAGCACTAGCCCCTTCGGTAGGGCCCGCCATCTCATCACACTCAGGTATGGCTGTAGGTGGTCTCTCAGATAATAAAGGGGCGGAAGATACAACCAGTTGGGAAACCACGACCAGGTCACCGATTGGCCCTACACCATAACACCAAAAAAGTTAATAACTGACCGAGCCAGAACATATGAGTTAGTAATCGAGGAAATAGGAATCATGGTTACCCGTCGTTCCCTGTCTGAGCCGTTCCGATAATCGAGATGCCTGCTGACGTCTCTGGATCTTCCCAAGGGACAATTCCCTACTTGGAACGCTGGGAGGAGCTGGAGGAGGAAAGACCGTAGTTGGATCCGTGATGGTCGCTTCCATGTGCTCAACTGCACCAGGAAACCCCTCCTTGATGAACCCCGTAGTTGAAGGTGCATGTTCGCCTGCTGTGGTACCCCGAGGTGTATACTCCGGGGAAGGAATTGAGCCTTGGGACTCCTCGGCACCCTATATGAAGGGAAGAAACTTTAGAACCTTCATGGTAAATAAGTAATAAGGCTAGGATGGATGAGCAGGGAAACCTCTTCATCGGGATCTGATGAATCGGGATGCTTTATCATCATGGACACCCGATTAGACCCGTAAAGCCGGTTTCAGAGTGAATGCACATATGCATCCATTTCCTTCAAAGAGGTGACTATTTCGTCCAGATCCTCTTCTAACAGCAAGTGAGGCATAGTAAAGATGGTTCCAATACCCGGAAGCTCGAGAGAGCTCGTTTGGAGTAATTCCCAAACCTCTTCATATGAGCCACTGACCCTTAGGTCATCCTAAATCCTCCACGTGTCTGAAAATGCAGCCGTAACAGGAAGAACTAGCCGGGGGGGATCGACCAAAGAGGGTCGGGCAGCAATAGGGGCTGGTGGAGGCACCAATATCCGCGGTTGTTTTCTAGGTCTTTCCGCCGCCCTAGAACTCTCGGAAGGTACCTATGGGCGGGACCTTACGGGTAGGGGGGGGGGGGGGAAATTCCCTTGCCTCAGCCACAGCAGGGGAACCAGCAAAATCATCACCCCCTAAAGTGTGATCGCTCTCTTTCTCTTCCTTGTCAGTCACCAATCGTAGAACGGCTTAGACTCGGTGAGTTAACACTGCATAACCTTGGCGTGCATGAACACTGACCTCGAGGTTTCAGAGATACCGATTGACCCTCTCTGGGTCCACATCGTAAAGGATTTATACAGGAGTATATATGTAGCCCAGCCCATAGAACGCCATTTCTGATTACTGGAGATGCTACCACAAAGAACGGGGGTGCTGGCTACGAAAGTATAACTGGACTTTGAATTCATCCCATTGGCCCCAGGCCGTTGGGAAGGGAGCATCCGCAGGAATGGCCAACTCTCTCCGGGAAGCTTTGAGGGCATATGAGGAGACACCTCTGTCTATTAAAACCTTCCCTGGAAGCATGGGACCCATATGGTTATGGAGAACCTTTCCCAGCCTGGTTGGAGAACTATTCCCCATCCACTTCCTCTTGCTCGTCGATGCCTTAGGACTCGAGATAGTTGGAACCCATAGCCCTAACTGACCATTCGGGTACGATTGCACCTAGGAGTCGGCATATATTTTGGATTTTAAAGGCATGGAGTCTACAAGCACGAGGATCATAGCCTCGTAGTCAGTGTCCTCCTGGGTGAAAATTAGCCACAATTGTCTGGCCACCATCAGATGGTGGTTCTCGTAGGCGCCATTGAGAGTAGGAGGATACAACGGCTGGACGCAGCCAAATTGACGTCCGAATCGGCAAGGCGCATACCCCTCACAGATCAGTTCCCTGCCGATACGAGACACTAGAATACCCTCTTGGAGGGAAAAGAGGTAGCCCTGCTTGCTAAATTTCTATGATGTGGCATTCTTGATTGCACCGGTCAGGGAGGGATATGGTCGGAAATTGAAAATATTGTAGCTCAAGATCCGGCTCAACAGCAGACGCATAGTCTGATCCGTCCGTTTTCCGTCCTTCTCTTGGACAACCCACTCCTCGGGCATAACCCCACTGGTCAATTGTAAATACAGCTGGAATACGGTACCTAGAAGTGAAAAGGATTGATGAAAGTATAGCAATTCTGAATATGCGCTCCAAACCATCCCCAGAGGATTTGAAAAGTGCTGGCTACCCGGTTTGGCCGACTCCCATCAGTAATATTTCCAAGCAACAAATAAATCCTAGCCAGTACAGGGATGACCAAGTTGACAACATTTCTATTGTCCAGCTGTGTTTCTATAACAAAAGTAGAGACCCGCACACCGCCAGTCTCACGTACGGGCAATATCCATCCACTCAAGAACATGGCCAGAAATTCCTCCAGACGGAGCAGTTGATCAATGCCCGGTACAAGTTCCCAGCCCCAGCTGTTGAACTGGCCTTCCTCCAGGATCAGTCACTAGCTGCCCCTCTGCCTTCGGGACTCTATTGAAGGGAAGGTCGTGGGCCTGTGTGGAAGAGCCATAGACTTGCTCTCTTTGGAAAAAGCTTTGATCCATTCATGATATGGGACAAGCTATTTCAGAGATATATCCTTCGAATACTCTTGGGTATGATCAATGAGCTACTTCACCAAGAGAGGGGTCCTCTCTTTGTTATCCTACACAAAAGGGGGAGGCAAGAAGTCATCATACATGGCTCCAACAATTGGGACCCCTGAAATCTAGAAGATATCCCATAGACTAATACCCACCTCCCCATGGACCAGATGGAATGTGTTGGTATCTGGACTCCAATGGCTCATAAGCTGCTTGGCAAGGGCGTGGGGCCGATGGGTATAGGTTTGGGACACCCAGGAAGCTTCAAATAGACCCATGACTCGCAATTCTGCTTCAAACTCCGCTCATATCTGGCAAACTTTGAAGGGACACCCCTAATCCAACAACTTAAATGCCCCTCCGAGCCAGAGGTCCCGGTCCGATAACCATCCACATTGGTTGTTTACCATAGAATTATGGGAAATGATTCATTAACAGTTAATTTCCCCATCCTGCTAACATTTTTCTCATGTCAAGGACACAAGAAGGTGTTTCACCACAAACCCGACAGCTGTATCCCTTGGGGTAGGCCACCCTCTCGCGGTTATCATAACTCGAGGGTTAATACTGGTAAATATCCATGCTGTGGGATTGTTGTCACGAGATGGCATTGGAATCGGTGTATCAGACAATAAACCGAACCTGTGGGCAGGAAGGCTATTGGAAAAGGGGTACTCCCTCTGTGAATTAGAGAGAAAGTTTGCAAGAAGAGGGTACAGTGGAGTGTGGCAGACTCTATCCTGAATAGAGATGGCCACATCCTTTAAGCGTTGATCACCAATTGGAAGAAGCCCGACATCAAGACTAACCAAAGGTCGAGGAGGAACCATATTTTCTCCCTACATTATAAAAACCAGGAAAATGGTTAGTTCAGAATAATAAGATCTGGACAAAAACACCAAGTATTTGGAAAAAGGACTCTCTTAGGGAGCCTTCATGACAAAATTCACAGGATGGCCTCAGGAGGTGGTTTGCAACAGCTGCATCCCGCAAACCAGACCTACGTGGAAGAAGTCCGTGATACTCTGGCCCATGGAGCATCGGCCAGAAAGCTGTGAACTAGGCTGCCCCGCGGAATCTCAATTCTGAATTTAAATGTTTAAGTTCGGAAAACATAAAGTAATTTAAATGTCTGGAAGATTTCCGTTCCGCGGACCATCCAAAACCGTGTATAAATTTTCTACATGTCCCATCATGAATTACATTTTAATTTATTAAAAGTGTTAGTTCACAATTGGGAGATTGGTCCGCAGGTGAAGGCAAGCGCGAACAAGAGGCAGTTCGCGGAAACAGAAGCTAGTTCGCGGACAAGGAGTTTCACGAAGGAGGAAGGCATGCAAAGACAAAAAGAGAGATCTATTTTCGCGAGGAATCCGGTAAAAGACAAGGGTAGGGGCCCCTTTATTTATAAGAGTGGTCCCCTACTGGGTCCACTACTCTACCGCAAACTATCCATATTTCAGGACCACTCTACATCGGAATAGGCTCCTCTTCATTTCAATCGGAACCCATTCTAATGGGGGGAATTTGTAGGGTCCTGAAAAATCCGCAAAGTAGAATGAGAATCCCCCTTAATTTGAGAAAGGATTCTACCCAATTTTCCAAAAAAATGTGAAGAAAACTCAAGATTGGAAAAGGACTGATCAGTCTGCGTACCGGTCCAACATTGATGGTACGCGGCTAGTTCAGCGAGCTGCCCCCTCCGTGGACCAGCATCGTTCGCAAAACGGAGGCAGAAGCCCCTCCGCGGGCGCGAAGCCAGACGATCGCTAGGCCGGTCCACCATCACGAACCACCCTGCCATGAACTGCGCCAACCATCCTAGACCGCACGTGCTGTCATTCGGCGAATAGAGATGGATCCCTGTGCGGCTGCAAATCACCCCCCGAACCGATTTGGTTCACGGGTGAGGTGCATTCAATGCCCCCGTGAGTTGCAGATTGACCAAGTCATACGTAAACTAGGTTTTCGGTCATGGGCCTCCGAAAAAGGTGCTTCATGACCATAGATACATGTCTTTCCTCCCTCTATAAAAGGACATTGAGGGGGAGAAGAAATGGATCGATCAGATTCGGGTGGAAGGATTCCGAAGGAAGGAGCATAGGATTTCGCAAACTGCGAAGTTCCAATTCCCGAACCAGAACATGTATGAAACAAGAAACAAATTAATAAGGAACCAAAAAATCCATAACAAATTTCTGAACTGTGAACTTAAAATAAAAACCGCGAGCCATGGCCCCTCCTCGGATGTACTCCACACGGATGAGAGAGTTTATGCCCCTTTTTCAATCTAATGCACCGCGTAGCACCCTCCTGCGCGGGCGAAGCCCTGACTGGGGAACCACCGACTGGTGTCGTCCCTGGACACCTTTGCTCGTGTGGACTCTACCGTGTACCAACATGGTACGCAAGACGAACCCGACGCCGCGTAGCACTCTGGTACGCATGATGCCTATCAGCCCGCGTACCACCCTGGTACGCGGAAGGCCTCTCCAGTCGCCCAACACCCCCTACGCGAAGGGCGCCACTCCTCATGAACCCACACGAACCACCAACTCCTTCGGTGTTCCCATTCTCCAAGCCAGATAGAACCCTTCCAACCTAGCCCGATCCTTCATAATTCGTTCATTGGACAATTCATCGGCCCCGAGCCAAGGCCTCTACCGAAGCCACCTGACCCGTATGATGAAACCTTCAGGCGCATCAACACGCCACTTTAAGTTCACATACCCACAGTAGGAGAGGATAAAGGGGTTTCTCCGGCCCTTGAGAGGATTCTCGAGGCATTCTTGGGTTCACATTCCCACGGTAGTGCAGGGTACGAGCCCGGGAGTCCCCTTTCTTCCTCTCCACTTAACTGGATTAAGGGACCCCACTCGCATTTCCTTTTGATGAGCGCCGGTGGTGAGAACTTATCCCCTATCCTTGGAGTGGCTGGGAGTCCCTCCTGGAGTAATCCCCACACCAACCTTTCCAGAAGCCAACAACCCTTCCCCTCTCATCACGAAAGGTTCATTACTCCACTTCGTGACTCCTACCTTCCTCCAACATCAGGGAGAAGGAGAGTCCGATGGTCCCGGCCTTCTCCTCCGCTCATCGTCTTCCTCCCATTCCCTCAGTAGGAAGAATGTGAAAGGATTTCCAAGTCCGTTTCATTCTCTTGTTTCTCACTCCGAGCATGACTCACGTGGGATTAGAGATTTGTGATGGTCATGACGTCCGCACAACGACAACCCTCAAAACGAACTACGTGGATTTCAATCCCTGTTTCCTAAATAGGGTATGTAGGACGCCACCCCGAGTTTCAATACCAATTCGGGCCACTAACCATATGTAAGTCCCAATCATGGCCCTCAAAATGAACTATGTGGGTTTTGATCCCTATTTCCTAAACATGGTACATAGGACGCCTCCCCAAGGTTCAATCCCAATTCGGACCACTAACCATGTATAAGTACCAATCACTCCCCTAAAAATCAACTACGTGGGTTTTGATCCCTTTTTCCTAAATAGGGTACATAGGACACCTCCCCGAGGTTCAATCCCAACAATAGGAAACTCTCACGTGTAAGCCCTAATCTCTCCAAACTACGTGGATTCTGATTCCACTCACGAGGATACATAGGAGTCCCATATCACGGGTTCGATCCAAACGCTCAAGTCGTTATCTGTCCCCCCTAGATGACAATAAACTCCAGAGTGCCTAGTTATGAGGCTTTAAACTAGTGTCGTCTCATTGAGTCCAAACTCCTTAGAGTCATTAATCAAATGACGGATGGTAAACCTCAGGCCTAAATGATTCTAAATCCTTGCGTTCAGCGGACTATTTCCAACTAGGATTAATCTATAGATACTATGTTTGGGTATAAAACAAAGATTCACGAACATATGAATACATCTTAAATCTATAAGAGAGTCCCGAAATAGGAAATAATTCCCCCCAAAAGGGTGTGATGAGCCCAACTTCCCATCCTCTCAACCAATGTGAGTTCTTAAGCATCGCTGGCCGAATCGCCCAGCGAACGCCTGACTTTGGAAAGCAGGTCCATAGATCATTGGATACGAAACCATTTGGAATTTAGAAATGAAAATTATTCACCTAATATGAGTGATTAATCAGAACCCAACCTTCTCTAATCAACCGTCGGGCAGCGCACGTTTCTCCCCCCGGTCGGAACAATTTTCTTTAAAGAAAAAATAGTATTTTTTTAGTTAAAATTCAATTAAGAAATCTATTTTGACGAATTAATGGATTTTAGAATTAAATAATATTTTAATAAAATATTATTATTAGTAAATTATTTTTTATTAAATATAAATGATCGTATAATTTTTATAAAGAAAACTGTTATTTTTATTAAGTTTTGAAAGCAGTTTTTGTCAAAACCTATGAATTTTCGATAAATGTCGGTTTTTATTTTAAAAGTAAAAATTAAAGATTTTAGAAAATTATTTAGATATATTATTTTTGGAATTAGGATGTCGAGATTATCCAATGGTGAATTTTTCATAATTTTCTGAGATAGTCGAATTTTTGGGTAAAAATTAAATATCGTTTACATATATAATGTGTTTTATGACACCATAATGAACCAATAGTGATATAATAAAATATTATAAAAGTTTTTTTGGCCAATATATGTTTTAAAATTAAAATAATGTGATTTTAGGTCTGTTTGATTTATTTTAAAATGCTTTAGTGGACCCTCCAAGACTAATAAAACATTTTAACATTTTAGAATGGTTTCCTTGAGAGTGTGACTCACCTCCACATAATAAAGCCTAATATTTTTAGAAGTTAGTCCATTTGAATTATATAATAATGTTTTCCACTCCCCTTTGGAGAAAACCATGGGAAAAAACCATGGTTTGGTTTGTGGTTTTGATTAGTTTAATGTTTGGTGTCCAAAACCTAAATAATAAAGGATTCCCTCTCTTTTCCTATATAAAGCCACCCAAGCTCCCACTTATCCTCACTCAAAACCCTTGGATCATGTCTATAATCTGCCCTCCTTTATCTAGTATCCTCCCAAGGTGCTCAAAGCTCCAAATAATCCTCTCTCAAGCGTCTCCCAAGCCTTTGGGATCACACTTCCAAGTGAGGGATTTTTCCTTTCTCATTTTTGTCCAAATTTCATTATGTTGTTATACCATTTTTTTGTTAAAAATGTTTGGGAATGTTTTCTAACCTACCCCATAATTCCCTAGTTATGTTTAAATTATGAGTGACCTCTTTATCTCTCATTAATTCCTCTCACGTACATCTGTTACCATGCTGAAATTATGTAAGAATTTTCTCTCTTCTCATTTACATTCAAGAAATTCTTATGTATTATGAATCCAAATTCCATTACATATGTTGGGAAGTGTATAAATATAACCCACATACTATCCATTTTATGTAAATAGGATGAGACAACCCTTTATATGTCATGAACTATTTTTATGAATTCTTATGTCATGCAGTTATGCTGCTGAAATTGAACCATGATTTTCCAAGCCAAATTCATTGTGTAGTGAATACCAAGCCCATTTATCTATCAAGGGTATTCAACTTTATGAACACTTACATATTTATTATATAGTTTTATGTATGAATTCCACATTCCTTTATTGTGGAATAAATTATGTTGTTTAATGAATCCATGTTTTATGATCCATGTGGCACACTTATGCATGAAATGTAATGATTAAGATGGGTGCGCCCTGATAGCACTCCAATGCATTGGGTAAAGATTAGTATCATGATATGTGAAGTTAAATGAGGGTTTAATAAATATAATTCAAGTTCAATGAGGTTTTACTCATGCTCCATGTGCAATTATCCTTGGATCATGCTCAAATCTCATTAAATGTTGATGCCCCATTTCTATGTTATGATAATCATGCTATATCATTCCTTTATGTTCATGTTTCTCTTTCATTCCATTGATATTTATATCACCTAACATGCACTGTATTATTCATTTTATGACTTGTTTACTCCCTTACTGTTCTTTATAGCTCACCCTTTTCTTATTAATTTCCTAAGGTTATCCCATGAAATGCTAAGTACGAAGGAATGCATGTGGTCATGTAAAACATTTTTTCAATAAAGATTTATATTTCATGTTTTAAGTTGTTATGTAATGTTTATAATCCCCAAAGACACTATACCTATCTATATTATATGGTTTAACAAGTGAAGATTTCATGTAATAAGTTATTTTTAAGTGTGAAAGAAAGAGCAGGGTTGTTATAGTACTACCCTAAGAGAAGTCTTAGAGAAGTCCAAATTTTGAAGACCATAACTTTTGATCCGTAAGACCGTATGAGCTCCACGACTAGTCAAATCAAATCCTAAGAAACAAAAACTTCTCCAGTATTCGTTTTTCCATGTTTAACACTGTTTTTACTAAAGAATGATTTTAGAATTATTATTTTTCTTTTTACATTAGTTATTAGTAAACATTGACATCAAAAGTATTTTTTTTACATTTGATGTCAGTTTTTTGTAAAATCAATGTGAAAAGTGATGATAATTTAATGCCAGTTTTATAAATAACTGAAGTTAAAATCCTGATTCAAGAAGAATATTATACTTTTTTTGGTATATTTAACTTATGTTAAAAGTAAAATTTTCAACATGCGGGTTTAGTATTTCAATTTTTTCACAATATGAATTTTAAATTTTAAAATCCTACCTAAATTTTAATACATCACTACCAAAAATATTTTTTTTCAGTATATAAATCCTTATTCTATTTATTTAAAAATTTCATAAGTATTTTATATAATTAAATTTTCAATGATCCTTCAATCGTTATTTTCAACAGGGTATTTATTATCATCATTTAATTTCTTTATTATTTTTTTCCTTAACCACTAAACTTCTGGGAAAATTTTCTTATGATGATGAAACATTATTCCGATTGATTTATGAAAGATAAAAATTCAATTTTTGATTCTCCAACTGAAGTTTATAATCCCTTATATATCACCATTTTATTTTTATCGTGAGTTATGGCCTAAAAAGAAGAAAAATAAGTACGAAAAACATAACAATTTGAAGGAAACTGCCAAAACCATTGGAATTAGGTTGAATCTTTACATTTTTTTTGTTTTTTCATATGGAATCTATTGTTTTTAGTTTATGTTTCTTATTTTTTATTTTAAGTGAGTAGTATTAATTAAAACCTAGATAAGTACAACTTAAGATGAACATAACTTTTGATTCATAAGTCTGTTTTAGCTCCACAACCAGTACAATTAAAACATAAGAAACTAACTATGCTGAAATATTTAGAGTTTCCATGTTTTAAGAATAGTTTTTAATAAATACTTAAATTAAAAGTATATTTTGACTTTTGAAATTTTTTATTAGTAAAATCCAATGAAAAAGTATTTTTTACATTTTATGTTGGTTTTTTTGTAAATCCGACATGAAAAAATACTTTTGACGTCAATATTTACCAAAAACAGACATCAAAACCCCTATAGAATAAGAATTTGAAGATATGTTTTCCAAAAAAACAATGTCAAAAGTTAAATATTTTACTTTTTGATGTCGGTTTATAAAAAATGATTTTGAAATCCCCGCTTTTAACATTAGAGATAAAAACATTGGTTAAAAACCAACATTTAAAAAAAATAATGTGAAAACACATTTTTATACTAGTAAAATAACATAAAGATACCCATTTTTGTATAGTGGTATCACTATGTGATATATAGGTTATCAAAAAGGGGTTCCTCCAAAAAAGATGTTCCTTTAAGAAGGGATTACTTTATAAAGGATAGAATCTCCTTTTTGTATGACCAAGATAACCTCCCCATTAATAAAGGTTATCCTTTGCAGTCAAGGGCTTTTTATGAAGGAATCATTTATAGTGAGTCTTCTCATCCTCTGTATTGAGAAGATTATATATGGTGTGGGGTGAGATAAAAGCCTCGAGCTTCAAGGGATAATCAGATATTTATAGGAATCATACGAAAAATCACTTTCCCAAAATTGTTATCCATATTGAATATCAGACTCTATGTGGTTAGTGAGAAATAAATTCCTGAGCCTATAAAAAAAATTTATTTATAGGGGTTTATATGTACCACGTCACTATATATATGAGTTTCATTTTTTGTGGGTATATGGATGTCACCACACATCACAAATAACTTTCGTTTGTGGGGGGAATATGTCCACCACCCTACTCCACAAATGAATTTCATTTGATGATGGAGGGGGGAGGGCACCACCACACTATGTAATCTAATTTCATTTTTGATGGGTGTAGGGTCACCATATCACTCCACAAATGAAATTATTTTTTGGGTTGGGTTCTATAATAACGTGTGGGTTCCACACAACATCTTGATATGTTATGAGGAATACACCAATCACTATGCAGTTTAATGTCCTTTGCAAAATCTACTTTAATTTCTATTTAGTTGATGTCATTAATGGATCCCAATATTTTTTAAATATATTTCCTGGGATTTAGGAAAAATTTTGGACTGAAAAATCTCACGAAAAATCTAGGTTCTATTTAATACCATCTCTCATGAAGTAGACATAGGTGATGAGTAGACATAGGATACTTTTTATCTGAACTACTCTAAAAATTACTTGTGTTATTTATTTATTTTTTCTTCTATACTCAGATTTTCATTTTAGTTTAACTCTAATTTAAATTCTATTTAAATATTAAATTGGTCAATTCACCTCTTGTTTTGACCTTATCTCAACATAGGAAAATAAAAATATTTCTATAGTCCTAAGTAACCATTACAATAGGTTACCTATTAGACATGATCAATGTAAACCATGGATATTAGATAACCTATTTCCCAAATTTTAATTTCTCATTGACATATTTTTCTCCATATAGTAGAGTTAACTACCCTTCCCCCCTTAACCATAATTGGTAATAGTAACTCCCTTAGTTATTATCCTCAATTTCAGATGGTCTCCATTATTCCCTAATTATATATGCCTAATCCTATTCTTCCCCAAATCTATCCCTAAAAACTAAAGGTATTACCCCCAAAATATATCTTGATGGAAAAAAATCACTCCATGATTCATTATAACATATTAACTAAGTTAACCACCCATCGAACTGAGTTGGAGAACCATGTGACTTTACACATCACTCCTCATATTCCAGAGGATTTTGAATTGCGATGAGGATTTAATTATAGCTCACAGTGATACAATACCATCAAATCGTGGCATACAATAAAATATAAATAATATAAACATCCATAAATAGTATAAAACCAAAGTAAATATTATATAATTAAAAAAATATGTATACAATAATTAAAATCATAGATCATAAAACCTCCATTTCATAGCATACAACCATTCATCCCTAAATAGATTGTTCAATGGGATGATTATATATAATGGAGGATCAAATAAGAAAAAACAAGGAGATCCAACTACCAATCCTCTAAATCACCAGCAACTTGTCTTTACATCCCTATCAATCTTTACAAACTCATTAAAATATCACTATGTTCTTTTCTTAGACCTACATGCTAAGAATAAGGTCTGTACTTCCTATAAGGTGCATTTGCATAGTGTATGAATTATACTCAGTAGGCTACCACTAATGGTTCCCCTAATAAGAAACATTATATATGTTTGTATATATACTAAATTAAATAAAAATTATAAAATAAATCATGAAAACACCAATCATACCATCATGTTATTGATAAGACAAGATAATTTTAAACTCATACCTACTACAAATAATTTTAAAAATGGGATAGAGATTCCCATGGTTCAATCATGTTAGTATAAGTGGGACTGCTACACATTATCTGGATACTAATGAAATAATGTTTCCCATATCTCATGACAGGATAGGACTAGGTATATCCTCAGTTAACATATCATACATGGATATATTTTATAAAGATAAGATCATGTATAGCCTCAGGATACTAGGGGACATAATGTCCTCTCATCAAAACTATAATATTCTTAGGAATAAACTCAAGACACTAGATGAAATTGAGCATTACCATTAAAAATGTAATAGGTTCAGGGATATCTTGGGGATACTAGCTGATTTAATGTCTACTCATCGAAACTATAATAGGATTGAGAATAACATTGGGATACTAGGTTTGTCTCGCACTCAACTAGCCAGATCAGTAATAGGCTCAATCTACCTTCGAATAATGAAAGAATGTTCTAACGATCATAGGATAATAATTATCCCTGATTTACCAATGATTAATTCATGGATATTTTATCAACACCATTTGGTAGGTAGAATCCTCAAAATAAAAGTCTAGTATCTTTGCCTCCTTCTCCTAGGTAATGGATATATTATCAAATCATTATTATAAAATCCATGATAAATCATCAAAATCAAGGGAACACATTTCCTAAATCGTATCCATTGTATATAATCCATCACACCCATTTTAAAATGTACCATAGCATAGCCCATTCTTAGTCCTTGATTATTATCACTGATCGTATCAAACGTGTTAATAAAACAATACAATCAACAAGGGTTGACAATCCCAAGATAATACTATCTCTCTTGGATATCACCTCTATAGTGATACATGAATCTAGGATATAAAATATATTTACCACATGTATAATGACAAAAAATAAACCTATCATTTATTCCTCATATAATAATCTACCCTCGGTAGGCCATCAATCATAATCTTACTAGACCATTATCGATCTACGCTATAAGCCCATTTCCATCACATAGGACATCCATCATTTAGTATTTGATTCTATATTAATCTATATAATAATTGAAATGAAATTGAAGGACCATCATACAAAACTGTGGGGGGGGGGGGTGAATCTGGTATTTCCAATTTTTTACCAAATTACAATTAAACTTATAATTATTAACCCACTTTGGTATTTTAACCCATATTTCTAGTTAAGACACTGGTGGATTTGATTTTTAGTTTACTAATAACATAAAACACATGCAATATAGGAAAATAGTAAGGTGTGAACCATGTATTTTTATAAGGCTTATACTCGATGTGGAACACCCATTCCTTATTTTAATCAATTATTCACCCAAATCATAGATTCTCTAATAATAATATTATCATAAATTACAAGTAGTGAGGACAATTATTATCCTAATCCATGATGAATCACAAACCAACAAATAATCCCCCCATGTTAACAACTACTAGAATCTGACTGGACTTCACCACTTCTATTTATAGCTTAAAATATCAACCTATAACCATTTTAATGTATATCCCACCAAGCATTGGATGTCTCTACATCAACTAATTTTATCTTCTTACTCACTCATAGTCTTTGAATGTATAAAGGTATTCATGAATAACTACTTATAAATCAATATCCATTTCATTCAAAATCCGAGATCATATTCAAAATCTATTTATAGGACTCAATCACATAGGTATATCAGTATCAAATAGATATTCAATAGGACTACATGTAGGTCAGCCTTACTCAAATTCTTCTTCTTCAAACTCAATTTTCTACAATAGTAGGTGTCATATCATTTTATTATCTTTATGATTCAACTAACTTAGTCTAATCATAGATTGATTGTTAGATTCCCCCATCCTCTTTTTCTTCAATACTAATAGGATATTATTATTTTTCAATATATCTAGCTACTTATTATTCTTATTTAAAAACTCTACAGGTTATCTTCACTTCACATTCAAAAACACTCACTTATTCTCTTTATTCTTAAATTTCATATATAGGTCACTAGAATATATTTTCTATATATTTAATATTTAAAGTATTTTTTAAATTTGTTTAATGATTATACCATTTCTCAACATCCTTTTGTATGTGAATTTCTCCCATAATTACAGTTATTATTTTTACCTTAAATGGTTTCCCTAGTAAAATATCATGAATATTAAACTATATGTTCCTCTCATTTTATTTCTCAATGAAATTATATCTTCCATATATTTCAATAAGAGGCTTGATATTCATCCTTTTTCTTCTCATAATAAATAATCCGTAAAAAATATATATTTAACCCATTCAACATGGATATATAAAAATACAACAACAGTTTGCTTCTTAAGAGATTCCCAGAAACTAGTATAGATTCTAGCTAGGATATATACATAATTGGTAATAAATCATCCCACTTCTATTTAATATATTTAATCATAAAAATAATTTCTCACTTTTAATTCCTTGAAGCATAACACTTGAATCAACACATTTAAATATTCATTTTAATCACACATAATGAGTTTCAAATATTCTCATTTAAAGATCAGTACTTTATGGAAACATTTATCTTGGTCACTTTAAATATTAGGCTTGAATCAGGGCTAATAATAGAATCATAATTTTTAGGACATGAAAAAACAAATTTGGATTCATCCAAAATTATTTCCTCTTAATAATATAAATTTTAGAAATATCTGTTTTCATTCTATAGAATTCTGAAATTTTTATTAAGGAATGATTCATAAAAAGTCTGTAGATATCATATACACATATCAATCACATGTATCTTATCTTATTATACTAGATTATATTATAAACACTACCTGTATCTTAATAAAATAACACATCTTATGAAAGATAGACTATCTTACACATTTCATCTTTCATACATGCTGTTTGAGTATCATACACATTTCCTTTCATACATGTTGGTTGTATCTTACATGATTTCTTCCATATGTGTTGTCCATGTATCATATTAATTTTAGATTCTTATACATGAGATTTTCTTAAAAAATGGCCTATTTTATGAAGACATGATTTCTTACACAATCCTTCTTTCTTACACATCAACTTCTTATGAAATATATGTTATGCACTATTCAGATCTGTCACATATAATGTATCTTAAAAAATCCACATATATTATGAAATCCTTATATCATATGAAATGGAACCATATTATATAGATATTTATTTATATGAGACCAGACTATCTTATAAATTTTCTTTCTTACTAAAGTGGAGCCTATTATATGAACTAGATCCTATCTTAAGAAAATTATATATCATAGGAAATTTCAATAAGATATTTCAAATTTTCCAATTTCTATCTACAAATAAAAAAAATATTTATTTAAATTAATTAATATGTTATTCAAATAAAATAAATTCCATATCAATATTTTTAAATCACCTCAGAGGAGTTATAATCATTTTGGGAATTATTATAATAATTCTAAACTCCATCAGCTTAATTTTTAAGGTTCTTTTGCATCATGTAAATACTAAATAAGAGTATTTCAATAAGATCCTATTACTCTATAATTTCATCCTTCACTTTATCCATATCAAACATTCATCCAATATATATTTACCAATGGATTCAGTATCCTTCATGTTAAATACTCCATGGATGGTTTCTCTATAACTACGACAAGCTTCTTCCAACCCTTGTACCTATTTAAACCTTTTCAAATAAAACTTATATAAGATATCAAATATTCAAATAGGTAAACTACACTCTTATCAATTCTCAACACTTCTATTTAAAATATTTTATAAAATACTTCTCACACTTAAACACTTATCTTTGACTTAATTACCAACTCTACAATCAACAGATTTAAGGATTGATCACTAAGAATCTTTTCCTTTTCCTTTTCCTTTACATCATATGAATCTTACTTTATATATACAATGGTATCCAAATACATTATTCTTTATCCTTATTATTGGGTACTTTATCTTATGTTCCATTCCTAATCAACATATTAGAATTTCCATTATGTTTAATGGGTGTATTCTCACTCTATCACCCATAATCTCCAAGACATATATTGACATGCTCATAGAGAAAAAATAAAATCACAATCTAATGGTAACTTCAATTCCTCCTTTGGATTTATTATTAATAGCATAAAATTCTAAATACAATAATTCATTTTAATAACTCTTTGGACATTCAATTTTTGTATCCCCCATAATGAAAAATAATAAAAGTAGTAACTATTTCTCTCTACCCCTTATTCATACCATAAATTAATGGGAAGGTCTTATAAGGTAAAATTATCCTCCCTTACTATTATAAATATAAGAGTCATCTTATCCCATTTTATTCTTCCAATTCCATTGTGATCAAGTAATTCCATGAGAGAAGGGTGGAACCACAATTTCTTTTATAAATTTACCATTAACAAATATTATCTAAGTCTATTTGGGAATACCTAGTGTAGAAAAAATGAGTAAAACACATAGACAACAAATTTGTTTATAAAATACTCACAATATGATAAAAATAAACCTTTCAATTCTTAGGGGTTATAAAACTGGATTTTTAATAATGTTCATAAACCCGCACTCATCCTAAAAAAGCACATTAAAATATTCCAAGTGAAAGTATATTTTCACCATTTTTTAGATAGTAACATCCACTTGACAAACATATTCAATATTAACCAAAACGGAATTGGAGGAATGAAAATAATACCCCAAATTTAGATTTTTTGGGGTTGTACATATTTCTAGATTTATACAATATTATAAATCTCTAGTAGCTTCACATTATTTGATAACTACCACTTCTACTCATACTTCACCATTGTTTATTTTATCTTTAGATATGGTCTCTTAGAATTTATGATACAAATCTAGATTCTGATACTAATTAAATAATTAATATTAATTTATATATTCCGTAATAGATAATCCTTAAAGATATCTAGAAATTATATCTTTGAGGTATTTCTAATCCTTTGATATGTCAACACTAATTCCCAACCTTTGAGTACAATAAAACTAATATGATAATCAGGTGAACTTCCATAATCTTCTCAATTCTAGCATCAAGGATGGGAATTTCGTTTAAACCGAAGAAAATGATTCTTTGTATCTTAACTTTAGAGAAATATTCATTCTTGGTCCACACGTGATTTTCCAAATTTATTTATTCCCTCTATTTTCCTAGCCATTTTCAACCAATCTAACCATATGATTAACAAATATTTAGTCTTAAACAAATTATTCCTTTTATATATAGAATCTATCTTCCTAGAAAATTTATTAGTATAAGGAGTCATTATTTCTTTACCTTTAGATTTCATTTATCAAAAACAAAGAACCATACATTTGACAGCCTTATATCATTCCAAGTTTCACATTTCTCATAGATATTCAACAAATTTTGAGTTATCAGTCTTGTTCAACATTTCCACCTCTTCACCAGGAGTGTCAACAACCAAACCAATATTGTCATATCTTTCTTGGATTTATTACTTACTTTTAGATTCTATATTTCTCACTTATTTATTTATTTTCAATGAAAAATTTCATTGAAAATATTCAATGATCCATGATGTGGAATCTTTTACTACATTATAATTATATTTTAATTATGGTTTTGAGATGTAATTTACTATTCGTCTCTAACTTCTTGGTAACACTTGGTCAAACTATCTTCGTTTGTTCAATACTAAAGGAATACTTGTCATTTTTCTTCACCTGAATTCTTTTAAACTTTGGAATTATCTTCATATAAACTTAATGGTAGTGATTAGTTAGTATATACCATTAATCATTATAGAGATGAGCACATTTTTTTTATTATTAATAGAAAGTCTCTAAAAAATAGAATCTTTTCTTAGTATAGAATTATTTAATTTTCTATGAAGTCTTTTTTTCCCAATTAGTATATTATTTAATTCATATTTTCTACCTATAACTTCAGGGATTCTATAACTTTTACTTACTATCATACTATTCTAGTTGTTTTATTTATTGGATGGATCATGAATGGATACTGAGGGTGGGGGATCAGTGTACCCAACTTTTACCAAATTTTACCTTCTTTTAAATTGTTCCCTCTTACTCTAGAACCTCTACTCTAGTTAGGAGGAATTATTGTGATATGATTTCTCAAAAATAACATACACATGCAATGAATATTCTAAATGATAGAGTGTCACACAAAAATTTTACAAGGTCTGACCTCAATGATAAATCATACTCCTTGTCGTGATCAACATGTGGTTGTTTCAAAGATTCTATTATAAATTTTTTTAGTGATTTCATGTGCTATTAAATCCACAAATAAGTTTAGGTAAAACCCAATTTCTATATAGTATTAAAAGATTTATTTATACTAGAATCACCTATTATTTAATGTTGTTGTTTATAATTTCACCACTAGTTCCTCAAAGATTCCTTCCTATTTTTTTTGAGAATGATAACACAGCCATCTCAAGGATTTCACCACATAAAATTGAATATGATATTCTTCCTCAATTAATAGATCTTTGGAAACCAATGTAATATCAAAGGTATTTCATTCTTATCGGGCCTACTATATCATCTCACTATTAGAATGATCAAAATTTTTTGAATGGAAAATAATCCACACAACCTTCTTCCTCGATTTTCAAATGCTTGGGCATATACTCTTTATATTAATGAAGTTACTAGCCTAAATATATGTGTGAAAGTGGTGCCACAATATCTTAAAGATTATGTTATTCATAATTAAACTTTCATAAATCAATTAAAATATCTTAAGTACACTTCTTACATTGATAGAAAATTGTATGAGTCTTCTCAAAGTTATAAACAATAACACATATTTTATTATGGTCTATTATTTATGCTCTATTATTATCCGTGCATTATTTAATATTTCACTTTCTTCTCAAACATAGGTATGTAATTCAATACATGAGTTCTTCTAAATTCTTCAAAGTGTTTCACATATATTCATGTTTATGAGATTATGCATTTATTCCTATTTATGTTTATGAAATCATTAACCATTATCACTATGCATAAGGTTCTCTTCATGCATGATCTAGTGAGACTCAAGCTTCACACAAGTATCTGTAATCACAAGATCCCAAGAACTTTGTGCAAAACAGGAAGGTTTTTCCAAACTCTTAAGGTCATTAATATAACATATTGTGTATGAGAGATTTTTTACTTTTCATAAATGGAAACGTGGGATCTCCTATCCTTCAAAAATATAAATTTGGATCATTGGAGGTTATCTTAGTGAAATTGTGACATTTATTGGACCATTATTTGTGAGGCCCTTTGAGTGTGTTAAAAAACATCCAAAGGCCTGAAATATCTCCAGTCTTTGCATAAGAAGAGTGCTTTGTGGGTTATAATCTTTGAGAAATACTAGTTTCATGTGCTATATTATTATTTAAAAAAATGAATACCTATATTCAATCAGAATAAAAAACTATAAATTTATCCAACCATTAGTATTTATAGGTGAGATTCACCACCTCTCCTTCAACCATTCATAGACTCAGAAGCTATAAAAATATTTCATGTCAAGGTTAATATTAATATTATGATATTTTCAGTAATCAAAATATTTTAGACTCCCATGACATCAAAAATCATTTCTTCCTCATGAAGAGATGATCACATTCATATGATGCACAACACATTCATCTCATACTACCATATTTTCCTCACATGATCTTCATGCCGATATCTTTCTTCGGTAGTGGAACATGATTCAACAAAATTATCTTCCTCAAAAAATATCATATGCATAAAATATGAATATTTCATGAATTATATAACATCTTCTTCATCATTATATGTCTTTCATGATGTATTTCGATGACCAAGAAAATAGATCAGTTTTTCATAACTTGAGATAGATAAAATCATAAACGCCGAGCACTGGTTTAAACAGTGAAACAAATGCCTAGTGAGAGGTAGGAGATGATGCACTTGGAAGATCCAATGACCATGATCAATTTTATTAGGTGATTGAAATCATAAAATACATTTTTAATTCATAAATAGTATCTCGAGCTGGAACAAGGATTTGAACATAGACACAGATTCACACACCAAATAGGGTGGGCCGTACCCGCTTTTCCCCTTTCATTCAATCATGTGCACCTTGTGGGTGCTATGGGACTACTATTCTTTCAACAATTCACCCATGCACTCCTTATAGGCTCTATGCATCCTCTTTTCGCTATACAAGCTTAGTGGGATAGCTCATCTGGGTGGTTTTGGTATCCTCCCACAATGAGTTCATTGGATTTGGCCCAAATATCTTATGTGGTTGGCCATATTTTTTACTTACAACTTTATAAAAGAGAACATAAATATTCAACAAGTAATTCTATGCCTTCTCAAATCAAATTCCAATACACAACTTTTAAATTATCCATTAAATATTCTTCATGAAAAATAATATTTTTCCTGGACTTTTTTAATTCTCTTAATACAAATAACTATATTAAAAGTGTTCATAATTCTTCACTTCATTAAATTTCTCAAAATATTTCACTCTCCCCTTTTTCAATTGGAACATATAATTGTGCTTTAAGACCTGTTAAAAATCATCACAATGAAAAGGATAATTTCTCAAGTGTGATATCTAATTCAATTAAATGAATCCATAAAAAATATCCAAGCATCACTACTAGATATTTACTAAAAAATTGACTCATTAAAAATAAATAAAACACTTTGGAAAAAAATCTCCCCCTTTGAAAATTGTTCTCAATATCTCTTTGGAATTTTAAAGTCAATATGTTTTAAAGCAAGAATGCATACTAAAAATATTTCACTCTTATTAATAATAAAATGAAAAGGATAAGTGGAAGGATAATCATCACATTTTTCTTATAAAAACATATTATCCTCCATTATATGAATTATTATTTAACACTTACGAGAGTGGGATGATATCACACAATTTTCATAGTAAATAACCTTTTGATAATCAACTCTATGTATAATTTTGCTAACTTGGTGTAGAAAAAAGTGATATATAAAAAATTTGTTCTAATACATCCTTAAAAAATTTCACATGGTATACCATGAATATAAATTCTAAATTCTCATTTGAGGGTCTTTTAAGAAAATAAATACGTGATCCTATACAAAATTTTAAAAAAATTAGAACGTTTATGTTCAAAAGAATTAATACCCCTTTGTCTCATATTTTCATTAGCCAAGTACTCACCCTGAATGAATATGATGAATATAATTAATAATTAGGGATGAGAGTGTGATTGGAATACCTAAAACTACATTATAACCTGGATATCTAGAAAATTCTAGATTTATATGAAAAATATTTTGGAATCCTAATTTCTCAATTTTTCTATGCCTCAAGGGACACACTTTTCTTTACTAATTCTATGGTACTTAGAAGACTCTATGAAATATAATATCTTCATGTTTTCCATAAGTTACATCGTAAAACTTATCCTTCAATTCCCTAGATGTTAGATCAAAACACATAAAATAATAGGGAATAAAAAGGAAAAATTATGATCTTATTACTAAGAGAAATAATGTCGAGTATCATTCTCAACCTGGGGTCTATTTTAATTGCAGATCTAAAGTATCTGGAATGCTGCATAATTTTTTCTACTTTTTATTTAATATTATGAGACTTATTTGATATTATGGATTCTTTACTTTCATTTATATTCATATTTTGTGGACTATTTATCCTCATATCTCACAGAAGTGTAGTATATTCCCAAATTCCTTGTTTTTCTATATTTTTAATCCCTTCTTAAGAATATAGAGGAGTCATGAAATTTATTTCATTATGTATAATCTTATTTCACTTTACACACATTTTTTGTAACACTTTATTTTTCATTTATTGAAAACCTCTCATAAAATCTGAGTTCTTCTTCATGCGGAATAACCTTTTTTCCTTTTTCCTTAGATTTAATTAGTGCTTCATCTACAATTTTTTTCATTTATATAGCATATTACACTTTATTAGGAAAACTAATTAGGCATTAATTATTAACATATTCTAATTTGGAGATTCCACATGGGATCTTTAATGTTTTTGAGTTACCCTTCCTAAGTAACTTATCAAAATATTCTTCAGGAATGTCTTCAATCAATCTTATATTCATGGTTCTCTCTTGGATTGTTTCTATTTGGGATTTCAGATTACTTCAATTAGTTTTAATTTTCATGGACTATTTATAGTGATTAGGCTATGGTCTCTATTTCCATAGTAGATTCATTTTTTCTTGTTTGACATGAAATTATTGGAATCCATCTTCTCAAACTTATTAGTATTGGTTTGTTTAGTTATTTTCAACCCTTGAACACCTTCCTTCACATATTAATCTCCACAGGAAACTAGTTGTCATTTTTTTCAGACCCTATTCTATATGGGATGTGGTATTATATTCACATTAGCATAGGATTTGTACCTAACTAATTCATACCACTATTGTTCTTTTATATGACCAAATATGTTGTAGTACTCACAGAAGTATTCATGACATTTGAATCTATCTGTAGTGTAAAACTTCAATCTCTTATACGAGATCTGATTATATTTAGTATGTTTCTCTTTATTTCTTCACTTTTAATCCCACTAAATGTTGGAATTTTTTAGTATTCATACATTTTCATATTGTGAAAACACATAGTATCCTGATGTCCAAATTTCCAAAAAAACTAATAGTATCCAACAAATATCCATATTTATATTATTATTTTAATAATATTAGATTTAATGCTTTGATGTTTCCAGATTTTTCTTTTATTATTTGGAGAATCATTTTGGGATTTATTTTTCTTGATCTTAACAGTATCCACCTTTTTTTGTTTTAGTGGATTTACCAGAATATTTATCTACCCATATCTTTACATTCTTTGGCTTTGAACCTGTATTATAAGATAAGGCTACATTTATAGAAACAAAATTAACTAGGTTTTGAATTACCTTATTCCAAGAGCTTGTATCAGGTTGATCAAAATATGATCCTAAGAAATTATTTCCACCAATATTATTATCTTTAGAGACATCAATATTATCAAAAATTTGTATATAAACATCCATTTTTGGTCTTGAGTATATTTATATGTTTGGGTGGTATAGTTATTCTTATCAGAAAATCAGAATGTTACAATATATGTCTACTTAAAATTTCTCAATTTATCCTCTTGTTCAAGAAATTTCATGATGAGGGAAAACTTCTCATTTTCAACTGATGTTATTCCTCCTTCACATTTACTTTTTATTTTATTAGTTTGGTCAAAAAGTTGTATACTATCTTCATTCAAAGAGTTGTAAAGGAATTGGAATATTCTGGATTTACCTACCAATTATTTTTCCTTGACACTGATAATATATTTATGTGATTATTCTAGAGAATGGACTTCTGAATATAGGCATCATGAAACTTTTTATTTTCTTCCCCAAAAAAGTAAATCACTTTTACCTTATATATATTTTATTTATATTGAACATATCTGATATTCTGGAATCATTGAACAATGTTTCAAGTTCGTGGATTACTTCACCCAAAACGTGATTATGTTTGATTCCCCTGTAAACATTCCTTTTCATTCCTGCTTCAATTAATGAAAATTTTTTAGTTCAAAGAGTTATATATTCTTCCTTTGATTCAATGAGGTTTTTGAGATCATTTTACCATTTGAATTCCTTATCTAGTGCATCCCCAATCTTATTAATTTCTTATTCAATATTTTCTTTTTCATTAATAAGATTTAAAAAAACAAAGTATACATGAAACCACTTTATTAATAAAACTCTTTATGTATCTTTCATGTTGATATTAGAAATTTTAAAAATGATTGATAGAATCATCTTCCTCACACTCTATATAGCTCAAGCTAGCCTCTTCAAAAAGATAATTTATAATATATATGATATAAATTAATTTATCACCTTCATTTTAATTAAATTATGTTTGATCCTTCTATTTTTTTCTTTTAGATTTTATAAAATCTATTTTATCCCCTATCCTTCCTATTTTTTAGAGTCTTATTAGAGACCTTAAGGTTTTCTTCCACAAGAGTGGAGACTAATTATTACACCGAAGGTATTTCAAAATCCACATCAAATCTAGAATTCATATAAATATTATAAAAAAACTAAGGATATTTTTTTAATCTAATCATAGGAATTACTACACTCTAATACCGTATTTAGAGCCTAGATAGATTGTAAAAGGACATTGAGAAGGGGGGTGAATCAATATGAACAAATTTTACTAAGTTTTACTTTTTTTGTAAATTATCCCATCTTACTCTCAAACCCATACCCCTATTAAGAGGAATAAATCTGATATATTATATCAATAATAACATACCCATGTAATGAAGATACTAAAATAAAGTGTACCGCATATAGATTTTACCAGGTTCACCCTCAATTAGAAAACCCACTCCTTACCATGAATAACCTATGGTTGTTTTAAAGATTGTCTTATCACAACAATTTCTAGTTATTACAAGTGCCGTTCAATTAGCATAGAAGTTTATATAGTAAAAATATAATCAACATAAATGATTAATAGTGTTATTTATACTATGAACACCAATTATTTCATAGAGGTATTTATACTGGAACCACCGGTTCCTCAAAGATTCCTTCTTACAAATTTCTGAACAAGATCACAAAGTCAACTCAAGGCTGTGACCACATGAAATTGAATAAGATATTCTTCATCAATAAATAGATATTCAAAAAAAAATGTAATATCAATGTTATTGAATGCCTTTTAGTCTTTATATATTAGATCAATTTCATAATGATTAGTGATTATTGAATGTATAATAAACCACAATGCCTTCTTCCTCAATTACCAAATGCTCGGGTAGATACTCCTTCAATTAATGAAGTCCCTGGCCTTAATTTATGTGTGAATGTTGTGAAAATAATATCTTCAAGATAATTTTATGAAGAATTAAAATTTCATAACTCAATTAAAATCACTCAAGTACACTACATTCATTTACAAAAAACTGCATGAATCATCTCAAAGTTATAAACCCTAGCATATAATATTCCTTGATCAATTATTTTATGTGATATTATTATCAGTACTAAATTTAATATTTTAATATCTTATTAAACTATTTTATATAAGTGAATAAAATTGATCTTATGTATTATTATATGTGTTTCACACATATTCATGTGCATGATATTATGCATGTATTCCCCTTCACATTGGCAAGATCATGTAAAATGAGTAACATGCATCTGGTTCACTTCGCGTATTATCTAGTGGGAATCAAGATTCAAACAACTATATGAAATCACATGATCTCAATAAATTTGTGAAAACAAAGAAGGATTCTTATAACTCTTAATTTCCTTTATTATTACAGATTGTGTACGTGAGACTTTGTTCTTCATGAAAATAGAAGTGTGGGATCTACACTTCTTTTTAAATCAAAGTTAAGCTTATGTGAGGCTCTCTAAATGAAATTTTTTAATTCACAGATTCATTATTCAAGTAGAAATTCAAGTATTTTAAACAAAATTCAAAGGCATGTGGTATCTCAGTATTATTATTTTTATGATGATATTGATTCGTAGGATATCCTTTTCATGAAATAGTAGTTTCATGGTGCTATGTTTTTCTTTATAAAAACAAACACCTATCCTAATTAAAAAAAATATTGGCTCATACAACCCTTTATATTTATAGGTTAGGATCACCACCTATCCTTCTGTAATTAACTAAATTAAAATCTCAAAAGATATTCAATTCCAATGATGATACTAATATTATCGATGGTTTCAAAAATCCAAAATCTTTTTGATTCCCATGATGCTGAAAATCATGGGGGCCTCATGAAGAGATGATCATGTGTATGTGATGAATGTAATATGTATCTCATAATCCCATACTTTCCTCAAATGATCTTCATTTCAATATCTTCATTCAGTAATGGATGATTCTTTGAAAAAATTAGCCTTTTAATAAAATATCATATACATGTGAGATGAATATTACATGAAATAAATCCAATATTCTTCATCTAGAGAATTAATTCAAGATTTCTCGGGATGATAATAAAAGAAGCTCATAATTTCATCACTGGAGACAACCAAAACCATGAATGTTGATCGATAGTATGAATAGTTTAGTAAATCCCCAATGTGAGGTAGGAGAAGATGCACTCAAAATATCTAATGGAAATGATTGATTTGATTGGGAAACCAAAGTTATATATAATCCTTTTTAACACATTAATAATACAACATGTTTCCCATCTAACATCGAACTCCAGTGTGTTTGATCACTACTTAATAAGTGTCTCTATTCCTTTTTCCTCTCGAGCCGACCCCAAGGTCAACACCCAGACCCACATTCACACACTATATAGGGTGGATCACACTCGCTTTCCCCTTTCATTCCATAAGCACACCCTATGATCACTATTCAAACAATATGTTTGAAACTCTTCACCCATGAACACCCTGCGGGTTCAATGTATCCTCCTTCCACCATGTAGAATCAGTGGGATGGATATACTATGTGGTTAATGGATCATCCCATAATGTAGTTGATTAAGATATCCCACAAAGCTTGTGTGGTTGGCCATATTTATCTATTTAACTCTATAAAAGAGTAAGAAAATATTAAAAAAGTAATTTTATTCATTTTAAACTCAAATGAAAACCCAAAAATTTCAAGTTTTACCCTAAATATTATTCATAGAAAATAATATTTTTCATGGATCTCTTCAATTATCTTCAAGAAAATAAATAGTTTCATTATGTTCATAATTATTAACATCATTATATTTTTTAGACAATTCACACTCTCTCCTAGTGTAATTAGAACACATCATTAGGCTTTAATAATAGTTCAAAGATCATCACAATTACAAGGATAATTTCTCAAGCATGACATTCAATGTCATGAAATGAATCCATAACAATTTTACCAGAATCAACACTTAATATTCACACACATATTGAATCATTGATTACAAATAAAAAACTTTGAAAAAAATATCAATGGAATTGTTCTAAAACTTCCAAAAACACAAGAATCTACCAACCAATATTCTTCTTTTATCTTTATTAGTGGTCTTCCTAGATTTTCCCACTTGCAAACATTGATATTTTTTGGCCTAAATCACCCTTATTTTTCTCTTTATTTGGGGTGATAATATTCTATGATATACTTACATCAACCCTTGATACATTGGTGGGGTTTTAAAATTTTTAACCTTCCGTATTTTTTAGATTTTGAAGTTAAATATTTATATATAGTTGAAATATATTTAGTAAAAATTGAATAATGAGGTAAATGAGATACATTTTTCCATGATATTGAGGTGGATGATTATTCTTATGATCTCAAGAACATTTTTCCACGAATTTGATCCTTCTTAGAAGAATGACTCGTTTCATGAACACTGTTGGTAATACACTTCTTCTCGATAGGTTGGTATGTTCATGCTTGTGTTGATTCTAGGTTTTTTTAATTTTACATAAAGTTCATGACACTTTATATTGATTGTGTTATTTTAAAATTTCATTTATCTTAACCACTATGACCTATATTTTTTCATCTTTTGAATCTAATATTCATGAAACTTGATACTTTTATTTAATGATATATTTTTTTAGTTATTTTATTTTCTTTAGTATATAGATATGAATCCTTGAAACTCAAAGAAAATTTATGTATCTTTTTTGATGTAAAAATAACTTATACAAACAACCTTATCACAAGCATTTTTTATAATTATTTATAAGTCAATGATATTCTTTCATTAAAAGGTGATGCATATTCTTATTTATCTTTCACAATCTTTTTAAAGGTGTCATAACTAATTACCTTTTTGAATAATCAATATTCTATATAATATGTTTCCTTTTATATCTATGATTTGTAATAATGTAGTCCCTTAATGTAAGAAAATTTATATGTGACAAATTCAAGAGGGTTTTTACTTATATAATCATTGATTTCAAAATATAAATCAAAGATTAGATCATCAAAAACATCTTCTTCATAGATTTCAATTTCTTTATCAATAGAATAATAATCAATAGATCTATAAATACTATTATCATTTTGAATACCTTTAACTATTGGTGATTCCTCCTAGGGATTTGAATATTTTATCAACTTTTCATCCTCCCTCCTTTTTATGTTTCACAAAGTATTGGTAGAGACTTTAATATTTTTTCTAACAGGAATATACGAACTTTTTCCATTGAAGTTTGTTTAGAATTTTCTTCTAAACCTAATTTAAATATCCAATTAATGTGATCAATTAAAAACCCCAGGGAATGAAATTTTTTAGATCCAATTACATGAAATAATTACACTCATACCAATTAAAATTCCCAATAAGGACTAGTAAAGAAACATAAGAGGTGTAGTTGGGGTTTGTCTTAGTTCTAAGCATCCCGTAATACTACAAGAAAAATGGGGGTTCAAAACCCATTGGGCGTAGGTTTCTATAGCAGTACTGTAGCGGTACTGCAGCAGCAGTGGTACTGTTGATCGGTGGGTACTGTAGTGGCGGCGGTACTGTGCAGGTACTGTAGCAGCTGGGTTACTATTCACAGAATGGGATTTGGGAAAAAAATTTGGGCCAACAGGCTATGTAATGGGCTACAAGCTCACTGGTCCTTCAGGATATGTAATGTGTCTCCATCTACCCAGTTAAAAGAGGTCTTTGCTTTGCTTTCTTAATAAAAATGAGGCTTCAGCCCCAACCTTAAAAAAAAGACACATAAGAGGGTGGTTGAATCAAGTGATTCTTAATTTTTACAAAATTATAGTTTAATATATAATATTTTACCCCATTTACTACTTGAACCTCTATTTTTAGTTAAGTCACTAGTGGATCTGTTTTTAGTTTACCAATCATATACAACACATGAAATATAGGAAATGATTAATGTACAGAACAAGTATTTTTACAAGGTTTATCCCTGATGTGGGAAACCGAATCCTTATTTTGATCAGTAGTTTTCCGTAATAATATATTCTCAAATAAAAATTTTACCATAAATTATAAGTGGTGTGGGTAGTTATCATCCTAACCCATGGTGTATTACTTTCCAATATAGCATCCCATCATTTTTTGAACTACCAACATCTCAATGGAGTTCACAGTTTCTCGCTATAGGTTTCAAGCTCAACCTACGACCTTTTGGAAGGAGATCCCACTAAGAAAAAGATTTCATTGTATCAACTGATTTTATATGCTTCATAACACATCAAGGAAATACATGATGTTTTTCCTTAGTTAGCTTCTTTTTATTCAAACTTAACTTTTTATAAATACTAAGCACCACAAAATCTTCTTCTCTTTTATATTCATATCAGTTGGTCTGATCTCATATTAATGGATGGTTTTCTTATTCAGCCCCTCCTATTTTTTGATACTAAGAGGTTATTCTTTAGCACTGTATCAAGTTTCTTATTCTTATTCTTCATCGACAACACTTCTTGATCTCTTGGACCCACATTTAAAAATACTCACTTATTCTATTTATTATTATCTTATATATATATGACTCAAGAATATATTTTCTATATATTTAATATATAAAATATCTTTCAAATAATTATGTTGATTCTGTCATTTCATAGAATCCTTTTATACAAGATTTTCTCCCATGATCCGGGTTATTCATATTGCCTCAAAACGGTTGTCCCTAATAAAATACCAGGAATTCCTTAATATATTTTCCTCTCATTTTATTTCTTGAACAAAATATATCTTCCATATTTTTAAATATGAGGCTAAAGAGTATTAAATTATCTACTTTAAAAAAATATTCCTCTAAAAATAAACATTTAAACAATTCATCATGGATGTATAAAAATATAGAAACAACTTATAGCAGGGAACTCAACTTTCATATTAAGAGATTCCCAAAAAAAAAATATAGATTCTATATTAGATCTGTACATAATAAATAGTAGCTCAAATCACTTCCTTTTCATAGATTGAATCAAAAATTTATTTTCAATGTTTAATCCCTTTAAGAACATAACTTGAATAAACACATTTAAATATCCATTTTAATCGCATGTAATGAGTTTCAAATATTCTCATAAAGAAAATCACAACTTTATGGAAATAATGATCTACACTATATTCTATATCAAGATTGAATCATGGATAATCATAACATCCTGATTTTTAAAACATTAATGAGTAACTTTAGAATTATCCCAAATTATTTTCTCTTTAGAATATAAATCTATAGATCTTTGTTTTCATTATATAGAATTATAATTTTTTTCTGAGGAATTGTTCATATGGAGTATGTGGATGTCTTGCACATAGACCACTCACACAAATATTCCTTGAAAAGACTATCTTATATCATACATGATTATTATATATCATAAAACCACACATATTACATTAGATATGCTATCTTATGCATTTTATCTTTCATACACACTAGCTGAGTATCTTTTGTGTTTCCTTTCATATGCATTAGCTGTAACTTAAATGATTTATTTCATGTGTGATATCTAGGTATTATATGTATATTAACTTCTTACACACATACCTTTCTTATGAAATGATCTATCATATAATGATATGATTTCTAACACATGCCTTATTTCTTATGTGGCATATACTTATGAAATTTATTTTTCATGCTTACCATATCTCTCACATGGAATGTATCTTATGAAATCCATGTATCTTGTAAACTCCACATATCATATGATATAGAACTATATTACACATATTTTGTATAATATGATATTAGTCTATCTTATAAAGTCACATATTTTACATAATCATAGACTATCATATAAATTGGACCCTCTATTATGAAAACCTCATATATTACAATTTTTTTATAAGATATGACTCATTTCCCAATTTCTATATTAAAATTCAAAATCCATATTTCTTAAAATTAATTTGGGAATTCTTCAAAGAAACTCCATGCCTTCTAAATCACCTTAAAACACCTCAAATGAGCTCCAATCATTTGTGGTAATTATTAGAATAATTCATAACTCCTTTAACTTTCTTACATGGTTATTTTGTATCACATAAATAACCAAGTAAAGTACTTGAATAAGCTCCACTTACTCTATAATTACATATTTCACTTCATCAATCTAAAAACATAATCAATGATATATTAACATCAACCATCATTATAAATACTACACAGATGGTTTCTACATAACTTATGATAGCTTTATACAACCATTAAAAATATTTAAACTATTTTCTAATACACCTTATACAAGATGTCTAGAATACACATAGGTTGGTAGCCATATTCTCTACTCTCAGGACTTCTATTAAAACTATATTATATAAGATTTTTCATACTTAAACACTTTTATTTAAATTGATGACTAAATCAATAATGATATTATTAAAATGATGATCACCAAGAATCTTTTAATTTTTTATTTTCCTTACCACCACGTAGATTTTCCATTTCATATCTAATGGAATCCACCTACATTCTCCTTTACCCATATACATGTGAAGATTCTCATGTTCCTTTCCTAATCAATGTAGGAGAATCTATTTCATGTTTCGTGGGTGGATTACCACTTTATCACAAATGATATGCAAGATATATATTGACAAGATCATTGAAACAAATAAAATCTAAATATAATGGGAAATTTAATACACTCTAATGAAAAACAATAATGGGTATTTATCTCACTAGTATATCCTTGGAAGTGATTCTTTTTAACATATCTATGTTTCAAAAGGACGTTATTGATAATCCTAATTTAAAACTATAGGTCACCATTTTTAGATAACCTATATGCTATAAGGTTTCTCCAACAACCAATCATCTTAATCAACCTTTTCACATTAAATTGGGAAAATGAAACCCACATATATATATAATACCTCCTTAGGAAATTAAAGGTATAACTCTTGGTTAGAAACCCTTCTTATATTCCATATATATTCATCCTGAGTTCACTACATAAATCAAGCTACTACGAGACTCAATATTAATAGAATGTGTGTAGAGTCACTAATACAACCCTATTCAGTCATACCTAAATATTTATTACCATTCAATACCATCAACACTTACCTGGGTCAAGAATCCCTACCTGTATATCATACAATATATTCCATTATATATAAGTATTAAAATTACTGACTACCTAACCCTACATGGAATTAAACCCTTTTATGATACATATACATCGAACCTCAATCACCCGGAGTGTTATCATTATCTCAGATAATCAAAATAATATTTAAATTAATTATAACCAATTCATAATTGATTGTTATAATTAATATATAATTAATTAAACTAGGTACAATATGGGTATACCTCACTAATAAATGTATCCTCACCATCATCTCATGTATACATAGAAAAATGACTTGTAGATGACCCCTGGTCCCTTTATGACCAAAATACCATAAAACACAACTTAATTTTTTAACCAAATTTACCCAATATTTATTAAATAAAAAGAATAATAAAGGATGTGATTTACCTCTAAAAAATGAAATCTAATGACTTAGGTTAATATATCATTGACACCATTTAGCCTCCCCACACAAAAGACCCATCATTACAACATGATTCCATGATAATCTAATGGAATCAACCTGGAATCTCTAAATGTGACCTCCCAAAATGAGAGAAGAGGACGGTAGAAAGAAAGAAAGAGAAATGATAGGAAGAAACATACTTATATAATGAATAACCCACTCTAATAACCATGGATAAATGGGGATAAAAGGGGACTATAAATAGGAAGATGAGGAGTTTTCTCCTAGTCAACCTACTAATGAAAGATAGACCCAAGGGGCTTATAAAACTAAAACCCCCTAAATATTCATAAATTAACCCACTTAAGTGGGGTTCGGGAAGGAGCACTGAATATATGGTATCCCCCACCAGAGTTTTGATGGTACAAAGGGTTATATTATACTCTCTAAAAAACACCCATTGAAATGGTATGTATCCACTATCTAGCCACTAGATGTTTGGAGACCTCTCACCAACCGTTATGAAAATGTATTGTTAAAACCACTCAAGCCACTATGTTTACCTGATGCCTAAAATTTCATTTTGGGCCTTCCATTCACAAACAATATCATGAGGATATTCCTTCTAATCATTTCAAACATGTATATAAGTTCAATTTAAAAATTTTAATTCAAAAGTTTAATTTCTACTTGACACTAGTTCCACTAGATTTCGACTATTACTCATGCTCCACCAACTCCTGATGGCATGAGTCATCACATGCATGATGAAAAATGGTTA
Source organism: Viscum album (assembly GCA_963277665.1). Lineage (NCBI taxonomy): Eukaryota > Viridiplantae > Streptophyta > Magnoliopsida > Santalales > Viscaceae > Viscum > Viscum album. The sequence continues at coordinate 863,204,386 of OY728145.1, forward strand.
TGAAAAGTTATTTCTTATCTCAAAATGTATTTATAATGTTCATATTATTCAAAATTAATATTTAAATAGTTGTTATTTTATTTTAAAAATTATAAAAATGATATTCATTTGATTTTAGTAATTGGTGGAATTAGTTTTTACCAGAAAAGTTTCTTTTATATTTGATTAACATCCAAAAAAGTGATTGAACTATTAAGAAATAATTTTGTTCATTCAAATTGTTATGAATCAAGTAAAATATTGGATTTTTTAGCTTTTTGATACTCATAATATGTTTTTTTATTTTTGACTTTATATATATTTTATATATATGAAACTTTTATGTGTAAAATAGTTAATTTTTTATAGTTATTATTAGTTATTGGTGTTAGAATATACGAGAGTTTATGTGTGTTTTTAATATTAATAAATAATGAAAGAATTAAAAAATTATTATTTTTATTTTTTACCTGTATGGAATTATTCTAAATATGATATAATTTTCATTTGTGTCACATAAGAATTATTTTTTGCATATAGTGGACTTTATAGGTGAAGAACATATTTTTCATGCATGAATAACTATTAATTTAATATATAAATTAATTATTATCTATTTTTTTAATTCTAAGATCATATTATTTTTTCAATATTTGAAAAACTAATTGAATAATTTTAATTTTTTTATATTTTAAAATTGAATTAAATATAGTTTTAAGGGACTTGACATCGTTTTGAAAATACTAATGAATTTATTTTTGTAAAAAATTATTGTATACTATTTTTAGTAGAAAATATATGTTTTGTCAAATTTTAATTAATTTTATGTTAAATAAAAATTCCTTATGAAAAAAGTAATTTTTTACCACAGTAAATTTTTATAAAAATAATAATAATAACTTAAAAAAATCTTATTTTAATATCATTAAAAAAACAAAAACAAAGTATAACACATGTAAGTTAAGTAAATTTCAAAATATTTCCAAGATATTAATGTTAAATAAATATATTATTTTACCTATATAAAATAATTTTCAAAGAGAATTTTAAATAATTACCATTGTATTGAAAAAATATAGTTATTTCGATATATACAACCAAATGAATTGAAATAATTCCCTCTATAAAGAGATTTCAAACTAAACAATGAATAAATACACACAATCTTTCAGATGATTTTGCACTGATGTGGGTGACTATTTTTTTGGAATGTATGAATTTTTCTAAGACATATTTTATCACTATTATGAGCATGTGAATACAAGAAAAGAATTGATTATCTCCATAAATAATAGTGTTCATAATTCATAATTGTATTTATATTTTATAATTTTATAAATTTTTTCTTATTTAAATATTTAAAAGGCTAGTTTAAATATATTATTTTTTTAATTTAAAAATATTTATTATTTTTAATGAAATTTTATTTTTTTAAATTAGAATAGATATAAGGTGGGTGAAAAATTTTGATCTAGTTTCAAATGACTTTCAAAATTATCAATATTTATTTTTGGATTTTTCTTTCAATAATTATTCAATTAGAGTATTAAATAGATTCCCATGTTATGAATATGTTGAAAGAATATATTTAACTCATAAATTAGTTATTGATCTTATAAAAAAGGTTTTAAACTAATTATATTTTTTGGTATCATAATAGTGAAGAATTTTAATTAATGAATGATAATGAATTAAATAAAAGTATTAGAATAATGAATTTTATACCTGATTGGTTTCCATTTATATCTTAAAAAATCATTACATGTAGACTAGTAAAAGATTATATAAATATGAGTAAAAAAATTAAATTTATTGATCAGATTGATCAGATTGAGTGATTCAGAAATTGATGGAAGATGCATGAACCCCAATTTATAAGTTAGGTGGTAAAATGAAAAAAAATTATTTTTTAATGTAATTATAGGATAGGAAAATTATGAATGTGTTTACTAATACTAGGATTGATTATATATCTATATTTCAAGTAATTACTACCTAATAATATAAGTATTATAGAAAATGATTACATGGTGTCAAATTTAATTCATAAATGTGTATTTCCATCCCCAAAGATCCTTGTATAACCCAAAGATCTAATTTTTTTAGAATTAAAATACATATTTTAATGAGAGAAATCAATATTATATATCAATATTAAAGGATAATAAAGATAAAATCCAATCCTGTATACCAAAAAATGTAATTTTATGCTTTCCTTTTATTTTTAGAGTTCTAAATTTTTGTATGTCTAAAAAAATGGAAGTACATATGTGATTAATTGATGATTAAAATAATAAAAATAATAATGAATTATTGTATCTTGTTGATGGATTAGTGTGGTATTATTTTAATAAGAAACATCATATTTTTATAGTTGAATAATGTGATGTTGTATTGAGATTATCATGTGATGGAATTAAACTATTTTAATAGATACATACTTCATATAGTATACAACCCTTTTTCATTAAAATTTATAACATCCTCACTATGGATGTGCATGATAAATCCATTTACTATCATGAATATAATGATATACGTAACTATTTATCTTTAAGATGACATTGAAAAATATATGAAACCATTAATAAATGAGTTGAAGGAGTTTAAAAATATGGGTGTGAAATATTATGATGTATCCTTAAAGGATTATTTTATAATGTGTATGAAACTATTACAGATTATAAATTATTTCTCTTATTATTTAATGATATTTTATTGGATTAAAAATAAGAAATTATATTGTCTTATCTATATGAAAAATACACATTCCAAAAAGTTTAAATTTTTGTTATCTTTCACCTTTATATGTCATTAATTATTTCTTATGATGAATTATATTTACATAAAAAATCATAAACAATTTTATAATCTTATAGATAACTAAAAATAACTACAATTGAAACTCCCAGTGGACCATTATTAAAAAATTTTAGGGTGAATCAGGTGTGATCTAATTTTTCCATGTTATAAATATTACTTATAACTTTAACACCATTTGGTTTTGAACCTATGATTCCGGTTAATAAAGTTGGATAATTTCATTGTTTAACCTGTAATAAACCTATAGGAAATGTAGATAATTTAGTAAAGAAGAGTTAAGTGTTTTAAAAAGGATCAGTCTCAATGTTAGACTACTCCATTCTATAGTTAGTTATTTTCTTGGTCCACAGATTCTACACTAGGAATATTATTATTAATACAAGTGGAAGTGGGGTATTTTTATCTTGACCCACTCTCCCACTATATTACACCGATGAGGATGTTTAAAATATTACACATGTGAACAATGAAGTATCCCACTATATCCCTTTAAAATGGAATCAAAATAGTTGGTATTTCATTCCTTATTGTCTAAAATAAGATAAAAATACCGCACATGGATGAAACTGAACAAAAAAATGATCTCCTTCCTCAAACACAAATTGAATTTGAGATCCTTAGATTCTTAAAACACTGTTCATGCAACCCGGTCTCTTTTTCCCTATATAAATTCCAATTCTTTCATATAATATATTTAATGAACAATTTTAAATAAATTCTATAAGGAACTCAATATTTATAAGATATCTAAAATAAACTCAACTTATCAATCATACTCAACTCTTTATTATAAATACTAAAAACTCAAGCACACAATATTTTCAGTTCTCAAGAAGTGATTTGATTCAGATTCATCTTATTCTATTATTTTTTTGGGTGAATATATTCACCACTTTTAGTTCAACATATTCTTATTCTTATTTTATTCTTATTTGACACCTATATATCCTTCCAAGTTAGTGTAGAATAAAATTATCCTCTTGGGAAAGAGAGATATTTTTATACCTCGGTTCACATTATTCCATCATAGAAACCTCTTTTTTATTTTTATTTTTTTTCGATCAATATTTAAATTTAAAAATGAATTCATTAAATTATGAGTCTCTTTAATATTTCCCAAAATGAAAAATTTAAACTAATATGATATAAACCAATTTCTATTTTCTAATGATTTATTTTCCTCATGATATGCTATATATATATATTTTTCTAGTTAGTTTTTTCATCCACTATCACTAATAGTTTTCTTGAAATAAAATTCATTCATTTTTTATTTTTCCAAAACACTTTTGTCTTGGCCAAAAAAAACTTACATTATAGCTAAAATAATCTCAATATATTATTCTTCTCAAAATAATCAGACAACAACCACATAATAATATTTCTTCACATTTATATAAAACATTCAATAACACAATGTGGGTTGGATCAATTGATTCTCAACATTAGTCATTTATAGAACCTATATAGATTCATTTTGAATCTGTACACAATGAATAAAAACCTTAACACCTTCTTTTTCAACTCACTTAATAAGAATCTCAAGGTCTCTTGTGATATTTAATTCATTAAATATCATTACAAGCATCAATATAATTATTTTTTCGTAACTAGATTTAATGAAATTTGGATGTCCTCTTATTTTAGGCTTAGTTTATTTCTTTAAAATGTATCCTTCTTTAATATTAATCAAAATAACCTTGAATATATTCTTATCACTCAAAAAACTCAGATTATAATGATTTAATATTTTATTAAACAACTTGAATAATGAATTCACTTTATCTTCGTTATTCTTTAAAAATCATGAATTTCCATTTCTTTATGAAGAAACGCATCCTCTTGATCTTATTTATAATCTAAATTATGAAAATTGATATTTAAAAAACATATTTCTCTTATTTTTCTATGATTTTATGTCCTAATATTCCTTATATGTTATAAATGGAAACATAAAAGTCATACATAGAATATCGAAGTCATACATAGAAGATAATTCATACTCAAGCTTCCACAAATTCATACAGTCGCAAGATAGAATTCATATTTTAGGGAATATGTAGTCTTATGTGCTCAAGGGTGACTTCTATACTTTTTGAAATTTCCAAAAATCCAATGTTATATACTCATCATTAAGTATAACACACATCACTAAAATCCGTACAATAGACTAGGAATTCATATTCGATTGCTTAAAAGGCATACAAATAGCATATGGAGTTTTATATTAGGACTTATAAAGTCTTATACCCATTCTTTGAACCATACACCCTACCCTAAAGTATGATTCTTTACTCAAAAACTCATACATATTCCTTGTGAAGTCATATAAAATGGATAAAAGTTATATGCATTACCTCAAAAGTTATACAAGATGGATAAATGTCATATGTGATATAATTTACCATTTTTTTAGTTTTCCTCTCAAAATTACAGGCTTTATACAATAGATTCATTGATTCATCAATAAATATTTGTATTTCAATGTAGCTTCTAAAACCTTTATACAAGTGTAGTTCATTTACTAATTTAGAAACCATAATGCTTAGTAATACATGGATGGATTCTCATATTTTAATCAAAGATCCTCAAACACTGTGAAACTATATTAATAATTAATATACATTTATATTATATTTCCAATAATAGATTCAGAATCCATATTTGTTTATTTATTTTTCCAACTTCTCCATATCTTGTAACATGTTGTAGATAGTGTTTCTATAACTTTAAAACTTATCCTTATACTTTAGTACTTTCTTAACAATATCCATATGAAATGGGATGTACATATGGTATCTAACTCTTTCAAGATCATTACACATAATGCATGGATATCTATTCCAACATAATTCACTTTCACTTTTTCATGTTCAATTGAAGTTTCCAATATAAATTGAATGTCACTAATTAGAAACAAATATAATTTTGACTTCACAAATCCAAGGGGATATCAATCCCCCCATTGGATTATTTTTATAAATTACAAATTTTATCATGATTTAATTAATTTATTCACATACTATTTTAAAATAAATGAAAAGTAGGGAAACAAATTCCCACCCTTATTGATATCATAAATTCCTACAGAAGGTCCTATCATATAATACACTTCTAATTTTTGGAAAATACAGTTCTCTTTTTTTTTATCCACTTCATAAGTTCACCATTAATTTTGTGAGAGAAGGGTATCATCACACATTCTTTTATAAAAGTTAGATCAACTAACCATCTCTAAGTCTACTTGGGAAAACCTGGTATAGAAAAAAATAGAGGTCAATTTAGACAATAATATTTTACATATAATAATAAACATGTAATACGATTTCTAAAATTATTTATCTAGGGAATAATCAAACAATTTTTCAAGATGTTTAAATAACCTATAATTACTTGAATAAAAACATAAAAAACATTAAAGTGTAAGGTATTTTCCCCATTTTGTTAGATAATCACTCCCTATTAAGGATAATATTCCACATAAACCAAGACATAACTAAGAGAGTAAAAACCATGCCTTAAACTTCATTTTTAAAGGGGTTATAAAAAATTATAAATTCAGAAATAATTAATAAATCTTTGATAGATTAACCTCTTTTGAAATATCCCCCTTAAGGTACCATCTTCAAATATAATCACCTTCAAATACCATATTTAGAATAAAAAATAGTAGTATCGGGAATAAGTTGGATCATCTATTATCTCCTCAATGTGAGCCATATGAATGAGAAAACTTACTCAACCTAGATAATCCTTTCCTTAAGTGTATATATTTTCTAGAAATATTTATTGTTTCTTCCCTTTTTTATTTACCAAATCTATTAACCTTTTATTAGTATGATTTTCTTTATATTTTCCAATTTATTTTAGATGTATTGGCTCTATTCACCTTAGTAATTATTGGAACCATGACCATTCTATATAGGAAATTGTGTATGGATTTCTTTTGATTTCAATCCTCAATGGAAGTTCAATAATGTTTTCCAGGAAAGGAATCATACAGTTCATATGGACAACAATATTAAAGGTGGTGTCATTTCCTAGTGTTTGCCGAAATTTTGGGCCTATAAATTGGAAAATAGAGAAATGTGTTTTTGGAAAAGGAAGTTGCGTGCAAGATTTTACAGACAACAGTTTTTTCATGAAAAACATTGCACACAGAATGAATGGTTTTTTCTAACATGATGAATTTTGCACATGGGGTCAGTGATGCCTATAAATAAGAGGTGACCTAACTTATTCGACACAGATGAAGATTTAGAGAAGATCCGAGTTATGATGCATTTAAAATTTGGGCAAAAGGGAGTTGCACAGAAAATTTAAAGTTTCATAGAAAGGATAAAGTTGTGCAGAAAAGTAGAAGTTGTGCGTAAAAGTTGAAGATGCGCGTAAAAGTTAAAAGTTGCGCATAAAGGGTGTAGTTGAAAAAAATATTTTCAACGCGAAAATCAAATCTTGAATGCAAGATTAAGATCTTGTGTGCATAGGGTAGGTGTTGTGCGCAATTGTTAGTATAGATTGATTACATGTTCAGAATATCTGGTTCAGTGGTTCAGTGATATCAAGTGCATCAATTCAGGACTTTGATGCAAGAAGTGTGTCATGTTGAACAGATAAAAAAACTTAAATGAAAATATATTGAAGAAACCTTCAAGTCGATAAACTGAGTTTGACTTCTCTCAAGGCAGTGAGCTATGGGGAGTCGAGGGTAGTGATCCAAGGGATGCAATGAGTTATCCCAAAACCTTTGTAAAAGAAGTGTGCTTGGGAAAAAGTGAATGTAACCTAACCTTGTAATCCATAGATAGTAAAGTTTAGTGGAATTAAGTATGACTAGAAACCTATCGGTGTATGCTCCTTGTACGTAGCCCTTAGTGGTTAACCAAGTAAAAGTGTTATGTGGTCTCTTTTCTTGTGGTTTTTCGCTTTCTAATTCCTTTAGTATTACTAGTATAACAAGTTCCTACCATCATGGGAACACGATCCTTATTTTAAAAGAAAATTTTGACACACTGATTTACCCCTCCCCTCTTAGGGTGTCCTAGGGTCTTACAACAATTTGATGAATTCTATTTTTTTATCTTAATCCAAATCCTTTTACTTTTATAACTATATTGGTTATTTTATTAGGCACACTTTCTTTACATTCTCAAAATACTTTTGGTGTATCGATTACTCATTCATAGTTTTCTTTTTAATAGTAAGAGTCATTGGTGTTTTGAATTTGTTTTCCAACATCTCTTATTATTGTGGAATTCATGTCATAAATTTGTTAGGAATGTGTCCTACCATCTGACACATTCCACACTCACCTTTATTATATTTTGAGTTTCCCCTTTTTAGAAACCTTTAAAACTATTCACTAAGAGTGTCAACCACTAACCTAATCCATCTATGTATTTTAGGGATATATTATTTATTAGATTATTGATTTCTCCCTTTCAACTTGATGTTTATTGTAATTTTGAAGTGGTATATAATGTGGACTCTCGTGACATAGTAGAAAAATATTCTCCCTCTAGGTTTGAAATATTTTTTAGGTTCCTTCACCGACGTCTTGGTATTCCAACACACTTTTTATTTGGTTTTATCATTAAATAAAAATTTCTCCTTTTATTTTGATTCTTTTCTAGTTGTTGGGATATTTTATTTTCATAATTTTAAGAGTTATATTGTGATGGTACATACCATCACTTATCATTGTAGTGGACAACTTTTTTGTATTACTCACATATGTTCTCTAATAAATTAAATTTGTTTCTTGTGGAAAATTATTCTATATGGCGATCTCTTCTTTTATGAAACAGGTTATTATTTTAATTTAGATTTTATATTCTATATTCAGGGCTTATTGAAAATGAGGATACTAAAATATTATTCCATAAATCAATTTCCCTTTTCCCAAAGTTACAACAACACCAAAATATCATATTTAATCAAATTTCTTCTCTTTAGGTGCAATATGTCTAGATTGAAACCCTTGTTGTATTTGGGATGAAACCACAAATTTTTGGATCCATTTAGAGGGGGAAATTGTTTTGGTATGAGTACAAAAACCATTGATGATGTGTTTTTTTCATTTTTATCCTTCCTCATTTGTATATATTTTATATTTTTCCAACAATTATAAAAAAAGGGATCTAATACTAACTGATTTAACTAAATAATGGGTTACCTATTTGTATGAGTTGGTTGTGTGATGTGATTAAGATGATTTGAATACTTTATTACCACTATTTAGAGTCTTATTTAATGAAAATTATATTATCTACATATATTTTAGTGGCATAATTTTTTCATCCAATAGAATGTGAAGATTTTGTATGGGTACTTTAAAAAAATTTCAGTTTCACATTCAAGTCAAGACATTTCTTATTGAGCATGTATTTATAGTCTTCATGTGATTTCAACCAATCTTTAAAATACAGTTAAAATTATTAAACTACTACTCATTCTTTTGTATTGTATGTAATAAAAAATTATCCATCCCTCTTAATTTATTGTCTTTTACCTCTATTTTTGCATCTTTTAAATTCATAGAGACTTGATGAAGTTTCTCCAATGCATGGAACACCAACTTTAAAAAATTATTAATATTTATTTCTCACATTCATAAATTTTAAGTTTTTCATCAATTAAAAAATTCATTCACTGCCAAGTAGGATAGATTATTCCTTTAATTTCACTATCTTTGTGAGAGTGTTGTAGAAAATCATCTTCTTTGCTAATACCTATTCCTCTCCATCAATCTATTACTATATCTATGAATTATCATCATGAAATACAATAATTAATTTGAATATATAGGCCACAAAATCTATATATAAATAATTTAAAAAATAATTAACCTTAAATAAAAGTAATTTAGAAGATTCAATGAAACCATTCTCACAGTTTTAACTTGAATCACTAAAGTAATCCCAATCAAAATATTTATCAATACTCTTACCACTATGACTACCTCCATCCAATGATTATTACTCTATATTATTTGAGAATTTTCTTTGTATTTTTCTTCATTTTTCTTTTATTTTTGAATAGTCTTAGATACACCTTATAAATTATCACTTACATGGATGGAAATATAGTCTTTTATATGAGGAAATTACATTCTGAATATGCACTTCAAATGTTCAAGTAAAAACAAGTGGTAAATAAAAAAAGTATAAATCCCATTAGAGGAAATACTCATCCTGATATCAATTATAATATAAATGTATCAAATTATATGGAACCTATTCTTTGATAACAACTTTAAGTTCCAGTGGATTAGTACTGACACACCTGGGGGTGCATCAGGGGTGATGTAATTTTACAAAATTCCAAATATTTCTTCTAACATTAACCCCCGTTATTTTTGAACCTTGATTCTGGTTAATAAAGATGGATCCTTTTTAACATATTATACCCATATATTAAATATAGATCAATTATTAAAGAATGCAAAATTGTTTTTTACAAGGCTTAGTCTCAATGTGTATAGAGACCCACACTTTTAATGCATAAATATTTCATTATTTTAGATAAATATTTAATTCATTTCATAATAAGAAAATCCCAAGGACCATATAGTTTTAGTGTATTTAGAAACTTTTATACATAAAAAAATAGTTTATAAATGATCTACATAATTTTTTATTAAGTTATTCAGAACTAACACCCTTCTTAGACATATCATACTTAAAACCATTCTTCATAACATGGGGATGAGAAACATAATAAAAGATGACATAATATACTCATTAAGGGTAAGCATAAGAGATATCAATCAATGATCATAAGTTAGGATAATATAAGAATAAGGGTAGAATAATATGATCAAGACTTACAATAATCACACCAAATTAGTCAAAGATCATTAATCATGAATCATGCTGTAATATTTTTTTACAAAAAAATGACATAAGACATAAGACATAAGACTTAAGATATAAGGAATAAGAGTGTAGAATGATAAACAACCATTCATGATCCACGAAAATGTATAATAAAAATAATCCATAAGTTTTTGTATTGAATATAATAATAGAAAATAACTTCCTTAGTCAAGGATCACTACTGAGACTATCATAATGGAATGGGTTCACTCCCCATTCGATTATTTCCTTAGTCAAAGTTCGCTAGGAAGACTATCTTATTGAAAAAAGTCCCTTACTAAACCTGGCTCACTCCCAATTCATATCCTTATTATCTCATGAGATATCCTTATTTAGTCAATGTATTAGGGGGCTATATAATTCTGATCTCACCCATCACATAATGAAAACCGTAAATATGTGATCTATAAAATTATAAGAAAATTAATCATAGTATCAAATCATAACCCATAGAAAGGATAAAGATATAATAATCATAATAATAAACCACCCAAAGGAATAATAAATATGGTAACATTGAATTATATCCCAAGTAAATCATTAGAAACATAAAATGATTTTTTATATATAAAAATACCTTTAAAGGAACACTAAAATATTTCTTTAGTAAAATACCATTTTTATTTAAAAAAATTATTTAGAATATAATTTTTTAAAAAATATTAAGGAAAAATTTTATTTGAAAATAACCAAGGAAATTATAAAGGGAGATTCAAAAAATTCATTCATGCGATGTATGTTAAAATAAAAAATCATTTCATATTGTGAGTAAAAATTCAGAATCACCTTACTCAGAAAAAAACAAGAATATACCATTAATTTTTTTATTGAAAGTAAAATATGGGTAAAAATGACTTTAATAAATATCTATAGAATGGTAAAATCATTTTTTAATTTTTTTAATGAAAATGTGAACATAGAATAAAAGATTCCTCACCGAATTGAAAAATGCGGTCAGTTTTCTTTAAAAAATTTTTCCGTCTCTTGAGTACTTAATGAGAGGAAAATGAAAGTAAAATATAAAATATAAAGAAATAAACAAAGTATAAGAAAATAAATAATTCCCAAGAGAGAAATATCATTTAATTTATTAATAAGAAAACATAATCATAAATAATCTCTATAAAAATGAGATTGTAACATAAAACCATTAACGCTATGGTAACTTTTGAATCATAATACCCATCAAAGAAATAATTTCAAATGAAAAATTAAATAACATGATAATAAGGATATTAATGATAGAACATATCAATTGGGTATTATGTACACCTCATAAAAGAATATATACATATAAAATCAAATATTTCTCAATGAAACAAAATTTAGACGAAGAACCCCCTACATCTTTAGTAAAAGTTTAATAAAAAATAATTGGAAACATGAAAATCATATGGTTTTGAAAATAAATTGAATTAAATAATTTATTAGGAAAACATTAATTCTTGGGTAGTATATACACTATAGAAATAATAATTTGGTTCATAAAATTAAAACATGTATCAATGAAGAGTAATTGAGACGAAACCGCTAACTCAAGTATGTATTTCTTTATAAGTGAACTAACCTCCAATATAATAAATTAAAATTTATTATAGTTATATAAAAGAACCATATTTATATATATAATTTCATATATTATCCACTTATATCATTTTAGAACCTATTTATTAAAAATTCTCTATTAATGCCGTCATTTCAGGTGTTATCAACTTCATTTTTCATGTATGTTTTAGTTCGACAGTTGTGATGCTTGCACATTGATCATGGTTCCAAAATGTCCAGAATTTTTATAATTATATAAATATCATATATGTTAATTATATTCATAATTATAACCATTCATATAAAGTTTTGATGAAAAATGATTTACATCACTACGTGGGGATGATAGTCCATTCAAACACACGAGTGATGTTTCCATTTTCTTGATGGATGAAATAAAAGAAAGCTAAATGATAACTAAACATTCTTAAATAATTATTATAACATAAATAATATATATTTACAACCAATATATCTTTTTTCTTTCCAATTAAATCATAAATTATAATCAAATCGCATCTCTTTGTGGAGGTGGTAGTCCACACGCACGCATAACTAACATTAACATTTATAAATGGATAAGAATGTAATAAGGTAGATAAGAAATTATATTTAAAAAGTAATAATTATTTTATAAATTCTATTTATAAAAATTTAATCCATCATTATTACCTCTCATGAAACATGGTTATGGAAAATGAATCATATTATGACGTGGAGGCGGTAATCCACACATACTTGTGAGTGGTACTTTCGTATCCCATTTAATATAGAAGGGGTGGAAAATAGTTGTTACATCATAATAATAATATCTAATTATATTTATGATATTAGATTAATCATGTTTTTAAGTATACAACATTTTTAGACAAGGTATAAGAAGAAATAAAATTGAAAGATCTTGGTTAAGATTTATACCACTTCTTTGAGAGACAAACTTTGAATTACTCCTTAAGCCTTGAAGGATTGGGCTAAAAAGAATAAAATAAGATCTAGGAAAAAGGTATGGATTATATAATTTTTTTAAATCAGGTATTTTTTGATCTATAATGCTAAAATGGTGTGAATAAGGAATGAGAAGAAGTTCCATTTTATAAGTGAGTGGAGGGATGCATATGTAATTTCTTAAAAGATTTCAATTATATAAGTTCACATTCACAGGAAAGTGGATAAAAAAAGCCAAGTATTAGAATTTAGGATAATATAATGGTAAAATATATTCAACCAATAACATTTTTATAGTTGTGGGTGTAATTCCTACACTTATCTCTTGGTTTAACACCTATTAAAACCATTTTAAACTTAATCATAGTTATAGAATTTTACTATTTTTACTATTCAATATAAAAAATATTAATTAGAAAAAATTACATTATTTTAGTTATTATGATTAAAAATATGAAATCCAATTTACCATTTTTATTTTTTAAAAGTGGCGTAATTCAATTTTAAATAAGTGCGAAAACCGTAATGAAAACCCGTTTTTGAAAAATGAATTTTTAAGCATAAAACTTAATTTACTTACTTCTTTAGCTTGTAAAAATCATAAAATGAATGTAAAAATACTTTATTGGATATATTATCTATAAATTTATTTAAAAATATAAAAAAATATAGATTAAATTAATTTATCTAGATAAAAAATATTGCGTGCCTAAAAAATATTTTTTTTAGAAAAATTTGTTTTTAAAGAAAAAAATTTACTTATAAAAAAGGTATAATGATGATTTATATGTAATTAATTAAACTATTTATAATTATAATAGTATTAGGTAAATTTAAGTTAAAATTAAAAAAATAATTAGATATCTACTTGAAAAGAAATGAATTTTTTACAAAAATCGGTATTTTTCATTATTCACTAAAAAATAAATCTTTTTAGAAAAATCCTAAAAATTCACACTGAGTTAATATTGAAATTATGATTTTGAAATTTTATTAATTAATAAAATGAAATTTATAAAACTTTTACAAATTAATTAGAAATTTTACTTGAAAAAAGTGATAAAAACAATTTTTGAATAAAACATATTATTGAAGAATAAAATGACTTTACTAAAAATTGAGTATTTATTTATTATGAATTAATAAATAAATATAAATTAATAAAAAACATCATACATATTTTTTCTAATGATGTTATTACTATTCATACCAACTAATTTAGTGTCTAGGTTATAATATTTTACTATATCACGATTCATATAGACTAAAGGCTGTGTGTAAGGAAAGCTATCAAATACTTTAAGTTTTATTTTAAAGAAAACACATATAAAATCTTGGGTTATTTTATTATAACCCCATTATAAATGAATTTCACCCTTAAAATTACATCAATCTAGAAAAAACCAATGAGGATGTATCTATTAAATCAAATCCTAATGTTCCCATGTACCTTCCTCAAATTTATGATTCCTCCAATAAATTTTAACCAAGTGAGTGGTCTTGTTCAATATATCTTTATCTCTATGATCCAAGATTTATACAACTTATTCTTAATAGTGGAGATAAATCTCTAGTGGTATAACATATAATTTTCTTACATGCGAATAATTAGGTATATAATTTCTCAAGAGAGATACATTTAACACATTGAGAACTTGCGAGAGGATTTGTGGGAGTGAAATGAGATATGCTACAGTCCTGACTCAATCAAGAATCATGAAAGGACAAATATACCTAGGTCTTAACTTTCCATTACTATTTAATCTTAAAACCATATTCTATAAAAAAATCCACTAGAAAATTTATCAAAAACATCAAATTCTAGACCCATCTGATAATTTTTAGCATAACTCTTCAATTTATTCTGAGCTGCCTTGATGTGATTTTGAATGGATATAACCGCAACACCCTGAGTTTTACGGATTATTATTTTTTCAAATAAATTAAAATTATTTTATGGCTTGAATTGTATCCTACACCAAGTTAATATTTCTTTATACACAAAACTAAGTTAATCTTGTGCTACACACAAGACTGAATTTAGATATTGGTACACACAACACTAATTTTGCATTGTGTTACACACAATACTGAGTTTCTTTGATATATTGCATTACATGCAAGACTTAGTTTTATCGAACTACAATGTACTATTAATTATATCATATAATATGATAGCTATCGCCTATATATTGGAATGTTGAGAATTAATAAGAATAAATAAATTATAATAATATATATTTTTCACATTTTTATTAGTGATCTATTGATTATAAATAAAATTAGAATCATTTAAAAGAAAAAGAATTATTTTCTGAAAAATATTATCTTTTCTAAAAGAAAGTTTAATCATATTTGACGTACATAATTTAAAATTAAATTAGACCAATTTTAGAAAATTTATTTGAAGATCTAAACTTCATTTTTGAAAGAGGAATATTAAAATTTTCTTATGGTGATTTTTTTGGTATTTTTTGAGAAAATTAATTTTTCTATGAATAGTGAAAATACTAAATTTTAATTGAATTGTAAATTTCTATTTAAATAATTTATATTTTGAAATTATATTTTGAACTGGTTTTAAGGTCAAAATATTTCAATTATAAATATATTAATACAATTTAGTTAATTTTACTCATTGACATGTTTAATTTTGATATAAAAACATTTTAAACTTCTGAATATTTTCACTTTAAGAACCCAATTTCTCATCACATCTGTGGGATTGATTTTAAATTTAATTATACCACTTATGTGAATTGAATTTGAAAAAATGGATTTTATATTTGAAAAAGGAATAATTTATAATATATAATAAGGCCAAATTAATTTTTGACTGAATTTATTAGTGAACATAATTAAAATTAATTACAATGATTAAGGTAAAAATGAGTTTATGTTATAGTTAAATATAGAATATAATGTTTACAATGACTTACCAACTTGTCAAACACCCATTGTATGGATATATTTCAACTCGTAACTCCTTATTCTAGATTTTTATGAGTTATTGGGATATTATTCCATGAAAGTGACCTTTATAATAAGGTATGTAATGAAAAAGAAAAAAAGAGACATCCTTTAATATTTATAAAGCTTTGGTATAGGGACAAAAAATCATATGTTCAGTTATAAATATTATTTTAAAATGAAAATGAGTTATTTTATCATGATAAATTATTCTAAATTATGAGATGTTAAATAATTACTTTAAATGCTTAAGAAATGCCAATGCACGAATTATTTAGTAAATAATAAAATTAAATCAATGAAAGTAAAAAATTTAAAAGCGAAGTAAATTGATTGAATTATTTTATTACATTAATTTTATAGATGAATATATATTTTTTTTAAAAATGTGAGAACTTAATTGATTAAAATTCCATTATTTTATTTATATTTTAAATTCAAATATAATAAATAATTCGAAAATAGACATTAATGTTATTTTATACTAAATTATATTTTATTAAATGATTTACATTTATTAGAAATCCTATATTTTGCAAAGTGAATTATAAATGTTAATAAATATAATATATGCTCCATTAATTTACCAATTTATCTTGTATAATTTACATATTGACCCATAAATAGTAAAACTTTGTTAGCATAGTTAGGGTTAAAGTAGTTTTTTTTGCGCATTACATGCGTTGTTGTTAAACTTAATTTACAACACACATGTGATAGTTATTTTAAAAATTAGATATAATATTTATAATTAGTGGGTATTAATTTTCTAATAATTATCACTTTAATTTAGTATTAATGGATAAATTGACTTGGTTAGAAAATAAATTACAGTAGTGAAAACCCAAAATGGTAAAAATATAGAAACATAAAAGTTAAGGAAAACATCACTTTTTTTGGTGGATGTGTCTCTTAATCACATAAACATTAAAATCAATTATTATTCAAATGTTTAATCACACGAGGTAATAGAGACCACCCAATAGTGAATATTTTTTAGTATTTAAAAGAATTCCACTCCTCCTCAACTATAAAAGTGCACTCACTCTCCCTCATTGTTCACACCTACCAAACCATTTGGATTGACCATGATATTCCCAAATCACTTCCCAAATTCTATTCCCTCATTCTGTAAGACTTATTTTTGGAATAAATCCATCCTATTAAGGCCTTTATTGCAAACTTAAGGATACTTGAAGAAGATATAATGTTCATTAATGATCATTTTTTTATATCTTCCTCCACCCCTTTAAATTTTTTTTTATATTTTTCTTATATAATAACATCAGTATCATATATCTACTGAGATGTTGTTATGATAAGGGTAAAACCAACAACCACACCCACTCCCAACAAATGGGTTACGAAATCATCATTTTTGTGTATGGAGGACCACTGCCTCATGAACCGATGTTGTTCATTTTTCCATTACCAACTCTCGAGGTTGGGAATAATGATGGAATTAATATTGATATATTATTATTATTATATTTATGATATTATTATGCATTTATAATATTTATATCACACATAACATTGTGCTTTCCATTTTTTTGCGAATACGATAACATCGTTCGTGTGTATAGCGGACTATTGCCTCACAAAGTAATGCAACTCATTCATGGTTTACATGGAATGTATTAAGAATGGGTTTAATAAATATATTTTTTATATGTGAAAAAAATCCTACTAGAATGATAATATATATATATATCATTCATCTTTCTTTCTTTCAATATGACAATAAAATGGGAATGATGTTCATGCATACGTACGATTTACCGTCTCCCTGAACGATGTACTTCATTTTATATCACAAAATTTTATAGATTACTCTAAATAAATATATAATGGATATATATGATAGTTATATCATGGTTTAAATTCTTTAAATTATGAAATCATTATTTAAGTAATATGACCAAAAAACAACAAGTTAAAACATTTACAAAACACACCCCGAAACATGACTTTAACATGAAATTATTAATTAAAAGGTAACCAAAGGTAATAAGAAAATAATATATGGTATGATATATTTGAATATAGTTATATAATAAATTTATAATAAACTTATGTTTTTTATAAATTTGGTTGAACATGTACGATGAAAATCAAGACTTAAGGTAAGGGACTATCGTCTCACCTTTATTTGTTTGTGAGACACAAGCCATGTTTACCAAAATATTTCTTTTACGTGGTGTATATACTACCAATTAATTTATTTTATGATTATTATAATTTAAATTATTGGTATTTTTATATCAATTTTAGGATCTCTATTTTATGGTGTTTATAGTTCAAAAGTTACCAAATCGGTAAGGGATTTTTGTCTCAATTTTCTTTCTTTGAGGCATATGTTTTGTAATACACCAATATTATTTTATAAGGTGTAAATACAACTCATTTGACATGTAATGTCATGGATTTTAATATTTTCATGATATTATAAGTTTCATTTAATCTTATTATTTAATGGTGATTATGATTCAAAGTTACCCAAGTGGTAAGAGTCTTATGTTATAATCTCATAGTTTATTGAGATTGTTTAAGATTATTCTTCCAATGATGAGATATTATGATTTATATCTCAAGAAACTAATGAATATTATTTTCCTATGTTTATGTCATAAGAATACATTTTTTCATTTCATTTTCCTCTCATTCTGTACTAAAGGGGTCAGAATAATTTCTTTAAGAAAAAAACATATTTTTAGTCAAAAACCATTTTTCTACTAATACCATGTTTTCCAAAATAATCACAAATTTTTTTAAAAGAATTTTTTAAAGATGAGAGTATATTTTCCTCAATAAATTCTTTAAATTATTTTAAAACATCCTTTATATGTTTCCAAGGTTATTTTCAAAGGAAATTATTTTCAAAATGCTTTATGTTTCAACAAGTGATTTTCAAAATGGAAATAATATTTTCATTGAGAAGATTTTAATTAGATTTTAATGGTATTTATATTCATCCAAATAAATAACCGTCATTGTTACTAATTATTTAATGGGGATATTTTTTAATGACTGAACCTCATTATTTCACTATATTGATTAAGACTCTTATAAACCGATTGTTATGAAACCCGTTTCTTATAAATGGGTTAATCATGTTTCAAAGATATTGACATAAAACCCCTTTATTTTCCATGGGTTAATAAGGTTATGAAGGAATAATTATTTTTTATAATTTTTTATGATGATATGATTTATCGTTGTAATTTATTATTATTGTGTTTCTTGGACATTAATTATATGATGGGGCAGCCCAGATAGTGCTGGGTAATCCCATTACAATTTATACATTGGGTCGACCAAGATAGAGCAGGGTAAGACCATTGAAGTTTATATGATGGGATGGCCTATATAGGACTGAGATATCTCATCATATATTACATGATGGGTGCACCTAGATATCACTCCAATTTATTGGGTAACGATTTATATATCATGATATAAATATAGCTAAAATAAGAAGTGAACCCAGTATAATAAAGGAATTTGACCATTGTGATGGTTTGGGGAGTGAACCTACTCCACTATAAGGAAAGAGATTCCATTGGGTATGGTGTTGTGTCCCACCCAATAAGTGTATCCCCCATGAACTACTTTGAGATGTCTTGGAAATGAGTCTTGACTTATTAGGAATGACTTTATATGCTTATGTGTCTTCCAAATTTCCACATCATATTCCTATGTTATTAACTCATTTTTATGATCTTGATTCTATTATGATTCATGTCTTATGATCTTCTAATATTTATTCCATAAATCAAGATAATGATTCTTGATATGTAGTGTATGATCTTAAAATGTTATTCTCACGTTCTCATACCCTTATTTTCATGTTATATGTACATATATCCTTTATTTACCCTTACTAAGCATATGATCTCACCCTTTAATATATTTATGTTCCCCATGTTATAAAGAAAGTTTTTAATTAGGAGAACTAAATGGGAATATATTTATGGTAAACATTAAAGATCATTCACCATATTAGAATATTGTGATCCAAGATTCAAAAGTCACTAAACTATTATGGTCTTCAAGCGTGTGTTTATATAATGTAATGAATATTCATAAAAAATGATGTATTATCCATGCATTCTAATCTAGGTATCTATAGTTAGTATCAAAGGAAAAGTTTAATCAACCTTTGGAAACTAGGATGTGAAAAATTTAGTGAGATCCCTAGGGATATTTTTAAGGGCATGTCTAGGGATGTCTCCTGGGATAATTTTACGGCTGTGTTAATGTATTATAAAATTATCTAGAGTTTTTTTAAAGGATAGTGTGATTGGTTTACAAGAAATTATACCCTTATCTAGATACCAAATGTGGACGTTTCTTTGGAACAAATGTACCTAGGGGTAACAACCCTAAAAACACCACATTGAGCTAGAATTGATCAGGAACTGGTCCCTAACAATGGGCCTTACTACACACCTCGTTTGACTCTCCTAGGGGATATGTTTTAGAAACTCCCAAACTATTTATGAACTATCATGAATGATATAAAGATATTATTCCTATGAATGACTTAGAATAAAACTAAGGTGTAATGGATTAAAGAATAAGGTTTAATGATTTAGATATCAAATAAGTTATTTTCAGGATTATTTGGCTTCCCATTATTATTAGCATTGATCACACTATTCTTTATAGTTTTAGTAAATGGATGGAACCAAAAGGAATCATGGTAACATTGAATCTTATGGACAATTTAGTGAATATGATAAACCAAATTGGATGATGACTGGATTAAAGGATATTGTGATTATTCCTAATCAGTTTTCACAGAAAATTATTAACAATATGCACCTTAACCAACTCTCAAACTCATAAAATAAGAGAAGGAAAGCGTTTATTGAGATATCAAGTGATGGTAACTATGGAGTAAAGAAGATTGATTTTCTTATATTTTGATAATGTGGAAAGAATAACCAAAGTGAACGTATCAGATGAATGGGAAGATACTTTGAATATGGAAAATAAGGACACAAAGCAAGTAAATTAAAATGAAAAATAATGTGTTTGGATAAAAAATTCTTGGAAATATTAGTATATTTAAGATATTATCAATTTGTGAATGTTTTAAATGTGTAATGTATGGGAATTATGAAAATTGATGTCCTGTGAAGAAATATAGTGAAAAAATTAGCAAGGTTTTACGAGTAATGGTTACATTGCTGATGCAAAAGAGACTACATATAACATGTGAAAGGAAATAAGTACTAAGGAATATATATATGATGCCTAGATAATGATTTGATAAAGAAGTGTAACGAATAAAGAATTTATGAATTGGTATTAAAATATTTTGTCATCTAAATTATGAAAAATATAAGGACTGTTTAGTATAATTTATTCATTAAAGATTTGAAAGAAAATGTTGAATGGTGCTGATGACCTAGAAAAGTGATTTATTTGGGGGGTTATATTTTATTATTACGGTAAGATAATCATTAAAATGTTCCTAAGGATGAGAAATTTATGTTTATTATGGATAAAGAGATTATTGTTATGAATAAATTAATTTGGATAATATTGATGACCTCAGAACTGATAAATGATTTGTTAAAAAAGTGGTCTATAAAATCATTGATAAAGTTTAAATCATTTTTGGATTTAATTAATATTTCCAATAATCTATTATCTATTTATGTAATGAATAATTTTATATGTTTTCAATATGGTTTTATAGTAATTTGGGTTATAACCATGTATCAGAAGAATACATGATGAAGGTATTCACATATTTGGTATGTGACAATCAAAAACAACTTTATAATATATGGGGGATCAATGTTAAATTGTTTTTGATAAATTTAGTGACCTTCTTTATAATATTTTGGATTTTCATCTTTCATAAGGTTCAAAAGGCTAACAACTTATGAAAAGTTTTATGATGAACTTTGAATGAGGTTTTAGATATTAATATTTCAGAACATAAAGATTTATTCATATTAGATAAACTATGTTAACTATTTTTCTATGATGAAAAATAAATATTTAAGGAACTAATTATCTTTCTATTTATGGATTTTATGACACATTAGTGATTTAGAGATAGAAAAATCGTATTTATTTCCAAGGGGAAGAGATGAAATGAAAATTTATCAAGGAATAACTGATGGATGATATTTTTCTTATAAAATTAAATTGAATCAAGTAAGTATATCTTTTTATGAGAATTATTCAACTTTAAGAAAAGGATATTGAATAAAATGTTATCCTAGTACATTCATTTCCGATTAATTAAATAGTCCCTTAAATCATCATTGATTTATGATTTTGTTTTTATTAACTTTCTCTAGATAAACCAATTTCTTGTGATCAATGATCTCTATCACTCTCTATAATTATTTATGATTTTATTCCATGTCCAAATCTTTACTTCCAATAAATTTTTTTATATGTAAATCTAGTTATGAGTTACTTTGGGTAATCGTTATGTTTTGAAATTTCCATTTTAAAAGGAAGATTTATTTTTCATTTTTAGAATGTGGGTTTCTATGAGTGTAAATTTAAAGTATTAAACCTTTGATGACCTAGAATAATTTTGAGGGAGAAATTACTTTTATGGGCGTAGAATGTAAGACCTCGAGTTTTATGAATTTTTTTTGAATAAATTAAAATTCTTTGATAGATTGTGTTGCATGAAACCACAAGTAAAGATTGAATTATAAGTAATACCAAGTTAATCTTTAATTACATGAGACAATAAGTTTAGATTATAGTACCCAAAATACTATGTTTTTCTTGTGTTACAAAAAATACCAAGTTCCTTCGATTGCTTTCTAACACACAAGACTGAGTTTTACCGAACTGCAATATACTATTAATATTATTATTTAATATGATGGTTATGGCTTAGCCGTTAGAATAGAGAGAATGGATAGGATTAAATAAATTATGAAATTATATAGTTTTAGAAAGTTTATTAGTTATCTATTAATTATAAATTAAATAATAATCACATAATAGAAGAAAATGTTTTAAAAAAAATGGAATCTTTCCTAAAAGATGGTTTAATCATTCTTGGAACACATAATCTAATATTAAATTTTACCCCTTATAGAAAATTTATTTGAAAAAATAAACTTAATTTTTTAATTTTTAATATCAAAATTTTATTAGGGTTAATTTTTGGTATTTTTATGAGAAGTTACATTTTCTTATGAATAGTGAAAAATTCTGAATTTTAATTGAAAAATCCCTTTTTGATTAAATAATTTATATTGATAAATTATATTTTAAATTGGTTTTAAAGTCAAATAGTTAAATTATAAATATATTAATCCAATATAGTTCATTATAATCATCTTTATATTGAAATTTTATATAAAAACACTTTAAACTTTTGACCATTTTCACTTAAAAAACCCACTTTCTCATCACGTTCACATGATTAATTTTAAATTAAATTCATTCACTTATTTGAATTGAATTTGGAAAATGGATTATATATTTGGAATCCTAATAATTTATAATTTATAATGATTCCGACTTAATATTTGGCCAAAGTGATACGTGAAAATATTTAAAATTAATTATAGTGATTACGGAAAAAAAGAGTTTACTCAGTGGTTGAACTTAGAATATAATGTTTAAAATGACCTAAACACCTATAAAACACCAATTTTATTAAAATATTTCGACCATTAAAACCTTATTTTATATTTTTATGTGTTATGATGATACTATTCTATATATGTGACATATATAATAAGTTATGTAAAGAAAAATATAGTAAAAGAACCTTCATTGCTTTAATATTTATAAAGTTTTGGGATAGGGAAAACCTCATATGATCAATTATAAATATTATTTTGAAATTTAAATGATTTTATTTTATGACTATAATTTATTTTAAAATTTTATAGATTAAATAATTAATTTAAATTCTTAATAAACACTAACGTAAGACTTATTCAGTTAATAATTAACTAAAATAAATGATACTAAAAATATTTAAAGTGAAGTAAACTGAATGAATTGTTTTCTTACCCCATTTTTATGAATATATGATGTTAAAATAGTGTGAAATTAATACATTTAAATTACATTATTTTCTTGAAATTTTTAAATTTGAATTAATTTAATAATGTCAAAATTGACATTAATGTTATTTTATAATAAATGACATTTTATTAAATGATTTAAAATTAATTAAAATCTTATCTTCTTACAGGTGATTTTTAAATGTTAATAAATAAAATATATAGTCCATTTATGGATCAATTTATTATTTATGACAAACATATTTACCCTTAAATAGTAAAAACATTATTAACACTATTAGGTTTAAAGTAGTGTTTTTACGTATTACATGCGGGTCTGTTAAAATTAATTTCCAAAAAAGATGAGAATTTTATTTTATAGATAAGATATGATATTTATAATTAGTGTTTCTAAATTTTTTTATAATTATATTTTTAATTTAGTCTTAATGGATTAATAACCTAGGTTATAAAATTAATTATGGTACTGAAAACCCAAAATAATATAATTAGGAAAACATTAAAGTTAATGAAGAACATTATAAAAATGCATTTTGTGTGTGTCTTGGAGGTGTTTCTAAACCCAATAAACACTACCCTCCATTATTATTCATCTGTAGAGACACATGATATAATGACTTAGTTTTTTCCTTGTAATACAAGGAAATATTTATATATATATTTTTAGATTTGGGTGATGAGACGACATGCAATTCCGAGACTCGGTGTGCCCAGAATTAATTTTATAAAAATATTAAATATATTTTAAATCACACGCACATATATTCATAAATAAAATAGGATAATCTTAAATGTAAGCTCAGATAAAAAATCAGATACCACTGTTGAGTTTGTAACATGGTGTTTACCTTAGACATGACATAAAACTGGTCGGCACGGGGCGTTCAGACTCCTCGTTCATTAGCGATACGTTCAGTGAAATAATTAAATAATTAAATAAATAATCATTTAAATTTTACATATAGAAATGATCTATAAGATTAAAACCTAGGATAATTCTTCATGGTTTACCAAATAGAACCTGGGAGAATTCCAGAGCTGTCCTTTCCTTCTTCATTAGAAAATCTCATCAGACGACGATGAAATGTCGGATCAGATTAGACCAGAAAATAGTGAATGTAAAGAATTCTATAGATCATTGGGAAGAACATTATTCATCAAATAATGATCCATAATCAAGATGGGACTCTTAAATTGGTGATTTATGCCCTTTGATTAAATTTATTGAGCAGATCCATCATTATTCTTAGATATGCACCAATCATGGACAATTATATGTGCCTGGGTACAAAAACATAATTTTATTCAATTGTTTTCTAACCCTGGATGCTAGTTCTTTATTTGGTTTCCAAGATATATTTCATAGAAATTTTTAAACCTTTTTTGTGCTTTTATCCCTCTTTACTTTGTGTTCTTCAACGGTTGGACCCCGCGGTCCAGGTTCGACTTTGCTAGGTGGTATCGAGGTGATAAATATTTACCATAGTTACTATTCATTATGAAAAAAATTATGTCAAACTAATTAAATATTATTAAATATTATTATTTTAAATATTAAATCCATTTTAAAATATTCAACTCCTATGATTGGAAGAAATTACTTCAAATATAAGTTCACAAAACACAATGAAAATCCATTTTTAAAAAATTTCCCTCTAAAGAATAAAAATGATTTTATACCAAAATAATGAAAAATATGATTATCATGGAATTAATATGATTACTTAAGAAAAGATAAATTTTTATTTAACCAAACTAAAACTAAATATTACCTTAAAATTAATTAAATAAAAGAAAAGAAACAAAAATAATTTTAATTTGAATACAATTTTCAAAATTTCAAGATTTATACATTGAAATTAAAATTTTATATAAATTAAATTACTTATTAAATATATATTTTATTTATAAAAAGTTTTCCTAAATTTTTTACTTATTATTATATAATGATAATGTCATAAAAGTGATGATATTTGTAAAATCAATATTTTTCATTATTCACATAAAAATTGACCTTTTTATAAAAATAAAAAAATAACTAAAATATAATTTTAACATGATAAATTAAAAAATTAGGTTAATTTGAAAAAATTAAAATTCTAAAATTTATATTTTTGTTTTTTAATGAAAATACATCATATAAATAAAACCAACTTTTATAGAAAAATGAACTTCTAGAACTTTAAGTGTTATTAATATTATTTTATATCTATTTCTAATTAATTGAGTGATAATATATTAGTTGAAACTTTTTAGTATGAAATTTTATCATTATCAACATTTAAATGTGATTAATTTAATTTTTTAAGAGAAAATACACAATACTTTAAAAAATATCTTTGAAAAATATACCATTTAACATTAAATAATTTTAATCATATCAAATTAATTAATTAATTTCTAATCATTAAATTTGATTAACAAATAAAATACAATATAATTGTCATAATCGATTACCAAGTTTTGATTTTACAAAGGTTTATTGTATAAGTTGAGATTTTTTAATTTGTCATTGGGTGTAACATAAGCTATCTATCATAATATTATTTAGAAGAGAATTATATGTTGAAATATCGGGGTGTTGTATTATTCCCCATTAAATAAATTGAATACTCATAATTTTAATTTATTCTTACCAAAATAAGTTTATAATGATAATCAATTTCTAATTCAGTATTAGGAAACCATGAATTTCCTTATTATATAATTACAAAACCATGTTTTTAAAATTATAAAACCTATACTTATAAATGAGTTTACAAAGGAAGACCTTGAATGTTGATAGATATTTAACCACATAAGACTTGATAAGTAAATATTATTCTAATTGAAGTTTAAGGAATTATTTTATCGTTAGGATAAAGAATAGGAAAAAATATACTTACTTGATGTAATTTCATACTTTGATTGTATTTTGATCACTTTTCCTTATTTTCATCATATTTTATTTTTATTGGTGAATAACCATGATGAATTTTCATTCCGGAACCATGAAAATAAAATTTTAATGGATCATAAGATCGATAAAATAATTATAAGTTATTATTCCCATCCTTAGATCTGTACTTAAATAAAATAAAAAGTTAGTGTGAGTAAAAAAACATCCAAAGACATGATAACCTTCAAATAAATTATTATAAAAAATACCACTAATTCAATATAAATTATTTTATAAGTTATCTTGTAATCCCTTACTCCTAAAAACTAATTAGACTCCAACAATCAATATTATATCAAATTAAATCATAGTTATACCAATCATATTTGAAACAAGGAAAAAAATTGTTCATATTAATAGAGACAACCCAACACATTCACATTATAACTATATTTTCATTAGGCATCTTACATGAATACTCATTCCTTAGAGTATTAAGGGATGATTCAACATCTATGAAAAACTAAAAAATAGTTTGTACATATAGAATCAAATTAAGTATGAGTCTATAATAAAGTACCTTCTATCAAAACTTAATAGACTTCAACTTCAGCTATAATAATTGTATAATCCTAGACTTTATATTTTGAACAATTTTGACATAAATTCCCTTGATGATTGAGGCATTGGTTTGAATAGTTCCCCATATCCAAACAATCAAAACACTGGATATCAGTGATTTATTTCTTTTAATTACATTCATATTCTAGATGTCCCATATATATAAAATTCTAACAAACTACCATTCCCTTAAAGCATTTACGAGGATGATTCTTTCCATAATTGTAAAAAAATTTAAGTTCCATCCTTCCCTTTTTATCATTTTCCTTATTTTTTTCCCCTTAATGATCATTAATTATTTTTTTTCTCTTGGTTTTATTTGAAAATATATGACTTAGAGAATTCCTTCTACACTAGGATGACACATAGTACCATATCATCATATGGTAAAAAGGTTTTAGAGACAATCTCCATTTGGAGTCTTGACTTAAGTCCATAAAAGAAACTATCATTCATAATTTTTTGATTATGTACATCTTCTATAGAATGCCTTTCCAATATCATAAGTTTTTCCTCAAACTCAAAAAAAATTTCATCTTTCATATATCTTAAATTAAGGAGTTTTTTTCCATATCATATTGTTTATCTTGAGGAAAATATTTCTCAAACAAAATCACCTTAATGGATTTCCATTCCATTCCTTCTATCTCTTCTCCATGTTAGTATTTTGAATCAATAACCACCATTTATTCCAATCTTATTTAAAAAAAATATTGATTGAATAAACTTTTTCTTTTTGTTTCTTCCCAAATTCATAAATATCATTTCAATGGACTTGATTCTTTTCTCAGTGATGCATAACTATCATGGGGTGTGGTAAAATATAAATTATTTCCCTAAGATATGTAGTATTACTAGTAACCTAAGTCATATCCAAAGAGTAGTTTTCTAATCTAGTTGACATGGATGTAAAAAATAAGTATATTTTTATTTATAAGACTATCTAACAATAAAAAAACATAAAAATCCAAATGGGAGAAAAGTGACTAGGTTAGGTATGGGTTCCCAATTATGATCTAATCTAGTATTAAAACCTAAATCCCTTGTCTATGTTTAATTGATAAATTAAAGGTTCCACAATCACTTCTCTTATTCAGAATTGATTAATTAATTATAGTGTGACTAGCCTAATTTTTTTTGTTTTGTTCTAACATCCTTAAAATGTGTGAAATATATAGTGAATCACCCTCAAAACCCTTTGGAAATACCTAATTTGGTATTGTGATTCCCAAGTAAACAAATAAAAACCTCTTTAACTACCTATTATGTTATCAACCACTAAAAACTGTACTACTTAGCCTCATATCATTCAATAGAGATGATCTAAGAAAAAATATATGGATATAATGGATCCTTGAACAATAAAACACATAATATGAAAAAATTAAATTAAGTAAAATCAAATTTAAGATTAAATCTACAATAAAATATTGAAACCATTTAATAGTGAAAAATAAACAATGATTTAATTGAAAGATTAGTGAGTCAAGAATCACAAGGGGTTTGAAATAACTTTCCCAATCACCCCAAAGTTACACCCCTCCATTTTAGATTATAAATATAAGAATAGTGGAGTTTATAGAATATCAAAATAAAATAGAACAAAAAGATAGAAGCAGTCTAGAGAAACAACCATCCTAGTGTTACATGATTCTATGGGAGTTGTTTATTTATCATACCCATGAAAAAAATCTAAAACTATTATTTAAAGGAAATATAAGTCACAAATTCGTATCTCTTATGTCATAAATCCCCCCCATAAATCCATGAATCTTTCTATCTTTGAAGTCGGTAAAAGTTTCTTTATTCTCATTTTGAAGCCTTCAAGAGATCCACAAATCATCATGATTCACAAAAAAAATCTTCATCTATCATGGAATAATGTGTTATCTTGTCTTAGAATTTAAATTTTCATGTGTATTCAGTTCACATGTCTTCTCTATGTGTATATTAACCATATTCAGGGAACTTACTCCTCATCTGAATGGACACAAATATCAAAATTTCAACATGTATAATTTGGGATTGTCTTGCATGAATTTCTTAATTAAAATTATTCATGTGATATGGAACTTCTTTCATGGACCTTATGAAAATTTAGCATTACCTTTGGTGATGTACTTTTCTTAATTTAGTTATGGTAATTACAATGCATATTATGCTCTATACTACAGGTGTAAAAATAATGAGTATATTTGATCTCTAACATGAAAATATTCTCATGGCTCCCTATAACTCTACTAGACTTAATCAAAATTCCCTAAGTTTCCCTCCTTTAAGTGTATGTATGTGATTAGCCTCATTCGATTCTCAAGTTTAACTAATTTAGAAATTGTGGGGATTATCAGTCATAGTTATTTTAGTGAGGCATTTCAATAATGGTAGTCAATGGTTGGATTGACGATGGTGACATGAGAAAATGGAATGTAATTGTACCTTGTAACTGAAAGAGGTTAAAAAGGTGGTAGAACATGAATCTATATAAAGGGTATATGATGGTTTAAAATTGAGTGCTAATAGGGTAATATGATGGTAACATGTCATGGTGGAATGTAAATAGAAATGCATGATGGAGGAATCACTTAAAACATGTAATCAAGATGGTGGTGGTAAAAGAAGATAGACATAAGTTCCGGAGATAATAAGGCATTTGTAGTAGGTAGCAACAATAGGCAGTGGATGAGGGAAATAATAAAAATAGTGGTAAGTAACAAACTTTGTGGTTGCAGGAGACAAAAGAGGATGGAAGTGGAAGGCATGGATAGAGGTAGCGCATGCCGACAATGGTATAGTGATAGCGGTAGACTGCAATAATAATATAATACCTCTGGTGGAAGGAGGAAATGGTCACAATTGGTGGTAGGAGGTAATGGTCAAACCATTTGGTAACATTACTAGTAGTAGAAGCATGCGATGGTGGAATATTGAATGTTCATCATTTTTCATTTAGGGGGTTTCCTTCTTTAAACTAATTTTTATGGTGATCATTTAAGATCCCAAGGTCACCCATGGTGGTTCAAGGTTTCATTAAAGGTTGACTATGAAAAAGGTTAATTTTTTACCTAAAATAAAAACTTTTAAAGAATATTACAATTAAAAATTCATTAAAGGTTGACTATAAAAAAGGTTAAATTTTTACCTAAAATAAAAACTTGTAAAGATTATTACAATTAAAAATTATTTTATTTATTTTTAAAAATTAATATTCAAAATAAAAAATCCTTATAAAATGATAAACCAATTATTACATGGGCATAAAACAATTTATAAAAATTATTTTTTAAAAAAACCTTATGTAATAAATTTGAGTATAAAATATCCCCACACTAGGAACTATGCTTGTATTAAAGCATTGAATGTCAATAATAAAGTGAAATGGTCACCGATTCTACCAATATTAAAATTTCAAATAAATAAAATCAAATGATTATTAGTAGGGAAATTTAAAATTCAAGAATCACCTAAACTTTTAGTCAAAATTAAAACTTTAAGAATTAATAAATAAAAACATGTATTTCAATATTTACCTTTGGAATTTTATATTTATTATCCTTATTTCTATTCAAGCATATTAATTTATTATTATTAAGCATACCATGCTGTTATTTACCTCAAAATGAATTATTTTATTCTCTCGTCACTCGTGGTAAAATTGAAGTAGATTCATGCTCATACAATGAGTTCATGTATCTTTTCTATAGTCTTATAATGGAAATTCCTTCCATACTTTATAAGGAAAAAAATCATATGAAATCATTAGGACTTTTTAATTAAGGATATTATGAATTTGAAGCTTTTGGGTTTGTTGGTAATGATATTTTAAAACATTAATTATTAGATAGGAGGTTTACTATAAAGTATAATTCATGATATTTGAAGGAAAATCTTAACGGAAATCTCCCATTCAGAAAGAAAACTCTCTCTTCCCAAGCTCAAAGTAAGGTTATGGAAGAATGAAAGCTCAAAAAATGATGGACCACCTCTTGAATTTTATTCTATTTTTTCCTTTTCAATCCTATTTTCCATATTTTTTTGAAATTTACAAATTTTATATTTGGAACATATATAAAATCCACCATAAAACCCCATATAATAAAAATCACAAGTCTAATAATTGTGTTTTTAGATTTTCCCAACTTAATAACTATTTCTCTCTCTCTCTCACACACACAATTTTTTGATTTTTTTCCCAAGAGGGGTAAAAAATGTAATACAATTAATGAATAGAATAAACCTTTCCCAATATCCATAATTGAACCCCCATAATTATTCCCTTAAATGTGATGCATGCCTTCGACTATTACATCCCATACCCTCACACTTCAACTAAATAATACCATGAAAATTCTTAGTGTGGTAGGAATAAGAAATATTGGATTGTAATGTGTATAATTCTTAATATGTTAATTTATGGATTCTATATTCTAAAAAATGATTAATAGAAATAGTGGTCTCACGGATAAGGTATAAATAAAAAATGAATCAATCATATTACCTGTGACACTGTTCAATCATAACTTTGAAAAGTTCCAATGAATGTTTTAGAAAGTGGCATGCCCCAATATCTCTTAATAAATATTCTTAAGATATAAATGAAAATTATTAGGTCTATATTTCCTCTTGATAACGAAATATACAATTTTGGGAGAATTACTCTTGAAATTTATAATGAAAACCAAATAAAAACTAATCTATTTTTATGAATTTTAGAAATTCAATGTATGAAAAATGGTAAGGAAATTTCATTTACAAGATTCAAAAAATTCCTTCAAATCATGATTTATCAAATTACATACTATTTCAATATTTAATCATTCAATCCCCCACCATACTCAATCAAATTAATTTCCTTAGAAATATAATATATGGCATCATATTATCCTTAAGAAACTCATGTCACCTAAATAAGTTAAGTAAAGCTGTAAGCCTAAGCATGGGCATGGAAAATCCTATTCATCATAATTTTTTTTGCAAAACAAATCTAGGTAAGAATATAAGATAATGAATTTGAAATTGAACTCCCCTTTCCACATGAATATTTTTCTCTCTTTTCCTCCTCTCCTTCAGGCTCCTAGACTTCCCTATGCCTTTCTTTCATGATGATTCTATAAAAGAAAATAGGTCATGCAAGTGTAAGGATTATTCCATTGATGTCCAAAGGGGAAAAGAAAAGATGAGTACATATTAAAATACTAAATCCCAATAAAGTATTAAATCATGGGTTACATCAGGGAAGGTATTTTTTTAAACATAATCAGATCAACCTAACCTCATGAAAAATGATAAAAATATAGTTTGGAGAAGTGTGAGCTCCTCTACTAGTTCTTTTGGTAGAATTTCATGGATATTTTTAATCTAAGACCACTAATGTTAAATGAGTGAAATTCACCTTCTTTATTAATATTTGTATCACCAAAACTATATACATGATTTTCTATAAATAGACCTCCCCCCCGGAATGATGTTTACCTAGAATTATCTTCAGTATAGAATTGTAAAGAAGCACCTGGTCTCCAGGTTAGAATATTTTAGGTTATATGATATTGTAATAATCTAATTGATTCAACTATATTTAACTATAATTTTCATAGAATTATATTATGATTTTTTATCTCTTGTGACTAATTTTACTTTATTTTCCAACACTATCCAATTCCAGATTCGTCTTCTTTATAGTAGAATATTCTTAGTGTTCCAACCTCACTGGTTGGAGATTTTTTTTTCATAAATCAACTGATAGAGGATCATAAATATGGGTGTATTGTAGGATATATTGTATACCCATAATGCGTCTTAAATAATTTTTCTTCAATATTTTTGGTTGGATGTAACCATTTTCTCTAAAATACATTTAATATATCAGTTTGACAAATCAAAATGTCTATTTTTTAAGGATAATAGGGTGTAAATTTATTTTACGACACCCCATAATTTTTTTTGAATAGTCTCCATTATTTTGTTTAAAACGTGGATCACTTGGTCACTAATTATAGATCTTAGTACTATGAACCTATAAAAGATTTTGGACCTAGAAAAATCACACACAACTTTTTAATCATAAGTTTTTATGGACTTAGACTCTACACATTTTGAGGCACAATAAAAAATAAGAATAATGTTGGAATTTATATATGACATGGGAAAGGTCCCCATAAATTTAATAACTACAAAATAAAAAAATTCATAGAATAAAATGGGTTTTGAGGCATTTATTGCCTTTTTTAAATGTTTGTAGTGAATTGACAGTTTTCATAGTTCATCCAAAATTCATGATCATCATTAAGAAAAGTAGGACAATAAATATCAGAATACATGAGTTTTCTTATAGTTATTTGAGTTAAAAAGTGTCCTACATAGGATAATGTGTGATATAATTAAAAAATATTCTATTTGACATTTGGGAAACAATATTCATATTACTTGATAATTGCATGTTTTACAAAGGAATGGATCATACCAAGTAAAAAAAATATGGATTCATATTTTAGTTTTTGTTTTTTATGGGAGTTAGGATGATTTGGTACCTAAGAAATTTTCAAATAATTCACTATTTTTTTCATACCATGATACTTCAACTTCTATAATTTAAATTTTTTTCTCATAGTTTAGGATCTTTTAGTGGTTATTTTTCTTTAATTTCTACTTCAGTAGAGCTAGGAAGTCTGCTAAGGTGATCTGGCAGATGATACTCAACTCCATTCTTGTCTTTGACCTCTAAGTAGAACTATTAAAAAATCAAAATCCATTAAACCAACATTGGATTAACATCATATTTCTTCATCATGTACATAAGGGCTATATGATCTAAAATGAAATATAATTTAGTGCGAATAATATAAGATATAAATTTATCTAATGAAAAAATAATGATAATATACTCATTTTTAGTGGTTATGTATTTAATTTGAGTTGCATATAATTTGCTTAAGATATAAGCTATCACTTTTCGTCTTCCTTAAATTCTATGAGATAGGTATTCTCCCATAACTAGGTTCAATGCATCAAAAAGTAGGGCAAATGGGTATCCCCAATCGGGTTGTTTCATTATTGGTGGGGTAATTAACCTTTTATTCATCTCATCAAATGGTTTCCTGTAGTCATCATTAAAATTAAAATAGTTTCTTTTAAATGTAATATAGAAAAAGGAATAAAAATCTTACTAATATTTTTGATAAATCAATTGTATAATATGGAATGGCCCAAAAAATATCTATTATTATTTACACAAGTTGGATAGGGAAAATAATATATCACTTCAACTTTGGATTTATCTACCTCAATTCTTTTTTTTAAATGATGTGTCATAATACTATCCCTTTATCAACTATGAAGTTGAAATTTTCAAAATTCAAAACTAGATTATTTTTAGTGAAAGTGTTCAAGGTTTTTTAGAGATTTCCTATGAAATGATCAATGTAATTATAAAAAATAGTATAGTCTCCGAGAAATACCTCCATGAAATCCTCAAAATGATCTAAAAATATATGCACCATGAACATTTATAATGCACCTGGGGCATTGAAAAAACGAAAAGTAATCCTTTTATAGGAAAAGTCACCATAAGAACATGTGAATTTTAATTTATCTTAGTATTATAGAGTAATGGGTATCTAAAAATATCCTAAAAGTCCATCCAAGAAACAATAATGTGATCTTAATACTAACCTCTCTAGTATTTGGTAAATGAGTGGAATGGGAAAGTGGTATTTTATAGTGAATTGATTCAGATTCCTATAATCAATTCACACTCTCTAACTGTCCTAAACTCTCATTTGATTCAATTCACTATTCTCATTTTTGATAATGGTCAAACTTGTTTTCTTGGGAACTAAATTGATGAGGCTGACCCATTGTGAATCAGAAAATGGATATATGATATCAAATGATAAAAAATTATTTATCTACTTATTTAATACATCTATGATAGTGGGTCTTAAAATCCTTTAGGGATATTTAATAGGTCTTGAATTCCATCTATCAAGATGTTGTGTAAGCATATTTTGGGTTTAATTCTAGTGATGGATCCTAATATCCACCATATAACTCAAATTTTTATTTTCAAAAGGTAAATAAATGTTTTTAGGGGTTTCATAGGTTATTATAAATTATTACATGATTTTTTCTCCTTTAATAAAGTATAAATATTTCAAATCACATGTGAGATGTTTAAATTCTATATTCAAGGGTTGTTCAAGTGATTATTTTGAATTTATGTTCTCTACTACCAATGATTGAATATTATATATATAAAGAGTCATATTAGGTTCTTAATCAACTAATAATTTATTAAAAAAAATCATATTATATCTCTTCTTAAAACTAGATATTATAATTTCTATGTTTTTGTGCACTCACATGTTTCTTGGAATTTTAAATGGAAAATTAATCTTTAATGGTGAAGAATTTATGGAGCCTACCTAAATCATTAACAGGTCTAGTACCTCCTTTATGAGAAAGTGAAAAATGGAATTATTTCTTGAAGGGTGGTTCATGGTGTTAAGAATTTTGAAGTGAATTGTGATTTCTCAAATCTCCATAGAAAAGGTTCCTTCATGTACATTGATTAATGTCTACGAATTATTTAGGAATAGTCTTCCAAAAAATGATTGGTGAATCAATCAATTCTTTGTCTTCCTATATGGTGAGCACAGAAAAGCCTACTAGAAATATCAATATTTTAACTCCTACTAGAACATCTACTAAAACATTATCTATAAAAATAGTGAATCTATTTTACAATTGGACCACCACTATTGTGGGATTAAATTATCCTATTTTTGAAGTTGAAAACATAGAGTGAGGTATGAAATTTATCAGTGGAAGCACCAATATCACTTAAATCATTAAAAAAATTTAACAAAACAATAGTTAAAGGAATATAATAAGTCTCTACACCTAATGTTTTTTTTTTGAAATTATGGTTTGATAAATACTGAGACACTCCCCTAAAGGATGATCTTATCATTACCATCAGGTCACTTCATTTTGTTACAAATGTACTTGAGATATTTGGAATACATGGGAATTTTTTAGATGGATTTCAGAAGAGGGATGATGATTTTAACTTTTTAAAGGTTTCTTGATTATCTCATTGAAGTTTATATTTTCCCATATTATTTGACTAAGTAAATCTTGATGGGAATGGTGGAGGAACGACCTTACCTTCCCATTCGTTCATTTTCAAGGGTGATTTAGGTGTTTCCTTCATAAATGTTTCCTCACTTCAACTTTCTTATTGTATTCATATCTTGGTTGTCAGGGGTGATCTTCAAGAATATGTTTTGTATTCCCACCTTGATTTCTTTAGGTTTATATTGAACTTACATTGGTTCAGGTGTTTGAATGTCCTTGCCAATCCTTTTTTGTAATCATTCTTACATAATTATTTTAGATTTGGGACTATTTGAGATTGTTTTTTTCTTAGGTTTATGGATATCATGTCTATGAGACTATCAAAATTACTTGAAAATTGTTTCACTAAGTTTTTCTGTTCTTCAGTATCTACTCTTTTTTAGTGTTGGTCATGAAGTTAGATTTTATTATGGATATACATAAGACTTATTTTAGAATGTGGTTTGGTATTAAGTTTTATACTGTTATGAATACATTTATGATTGATGGAAAGGGAGAGGGTTCTATAATTTCTATTCTTATAGTGGTTGATATGGATATTGAGTTAGATAAAATGACCTAGTTTCATTTTTAGGCTCAAAATTATGTCGGTGCTTATGGATTATCCTTTCATGGCTGAATTTGTGGATCTTTAATTGGTTATAACAATTCCTCACAAATCTTAATCCCTTATACTCCATCACATTTATTAGTAAAGTGGCCGGTTGATGAACAAAGTCTATATACTTGAGGTGTTAATTTTTTATCACTTACTTTATTCACAACCATTTGTATCACTAAATTGTTTTTTCATAAAGTTTGGTTTAAAGTAATGATGATGAATTAAAATATTTTTCCTTTTGAAAACCTCTTGTTCTAGATTGAGGAGAATTTCTGTACTATCTTCTTGATCAGGATCCTAGCTTCTATTGGAAACTTTTCCATCTAAGATCTTCTAGAGGATGCATCTAAGAGGTTCATATCTTTGTCTATATTTCCTTAGTATAAGAATATTAAAAAGTGATTTTCTTATAAAACATAATGAGGGTATCCTTCATAAAGATTATTAAATCTTTCCCAATACTAATAAAGAGTTTCTCAAGATGATTTTCAGATGGATTAGTTATCATTCCTTATCACTGTTCTCCAGGAGGCTAGGAAGAATCCTTTCATGAAAATATCTGGGCACATTCCCAATCATGGATCTCTTCAAGTTGTAGGAAATAAAAAAACTCCATGGTAGCTCCTTCAACAGAAAAAGAGAATTCCCTCTACTTGACTTGATATTCATCTACTCCTTTTGGATTAAAACTTGAATAAACTAAGATGAATTATTGAATATAATGGGTTGTATCTTCACATAAAAGACAATGGAATTTAGGTAGCAATGGAATCCTGATAACACATGACTCAAATTTATTTTTAAATAATATATAGCTAATTGATTTTATTGATTGAAAAATTGGGGGGGGGAATGTTAAAAAGGTTTCTTAATGTACAGTTTTGGTTTATTTATATATCAATGGACTTAGAGTGAATACTAGAAGTATCAATCAAGTCCTCAATATTAATTTCTCCAAAATGGTTCTCAAAATTAAGATTCCTATGTCCAGTTAGAAAAGTTATATATATTTTAAATCAAAACTGAATAATTCTTGATTTTATGCCCAAGTCATGAAAATATTAAGTTGGATTGGAACTCAATCTCCATTAATGGTTCCATGTTTTGATGTGAATCTATAATAAGGTGTGGTAAAGGATAAATTATTTCCCTATGGGATGTTGTAGTATTAACCAAAGTCATATCTAAGGAGTAGTTTCATAATCTAGTTATCATGGGTGTAAAAGAAAATATGTATATTTTGATTTCTAAAACTACCTAAAAATGAAAAAAAAACACAACAATGCAAAAAGAGAGAAGTTATCAGGTTAGAACTAGATTCCAAAGTATGATTCTATCATAGTATTCAAAAATAAATACCTTTTAATTTTTTAATTGATAAATTTAAATGTCCGAAAATCACTTATCATATTCACCCTTGATTGATTGATTATAGTGAGACTAGTGCAAAAAAATAATTACTTCATTCTGACCTTATTACAATGTGTGAAGAATATAGTTAATCACCCATAATTTCCATAGGAAATACCCAATCAGGTATTGTGCTTCCCATGTAAACTAAGAATAACCACTATAACTTACTCATGTGTCAGAAATCATTAAAAACATCACTACTTAGTCTAAAATAATTCAACTAATGTGATCCAAGATCTAATAGAGTAATATTATAGATGATACAAGCATTTCATACATGATTATTGATATATAAATGCATCACTATTGATATATAAATGATTAATTATTTCCCATTTATTTAATGGAATTCTTCATATTTGGAATGACATTGAAATTTATGAGAAATGAGAAAAATGTGTACAAATTAATGTTATTTCTACATAAATATACATTTACATGATAAAGGATGTTGATGGAATACTTTTAGCGGTCGAAAAGGTTGATCCATGGTGAAACGGAGCTCCAAGATCCAAAAACTAGAAATTCAAGGCCTGTAACCATTACAATGCATGAATCTAATTCAGGATATAAAAACATTATGGGTCTTGCATCTAGTTATTTTCATGAAAAAAATTAAAGGTAATGAATCTATTTCATGATGTGAAAATATTATAATGTGTGAAAAAATTATAGGGAATGAAAGTTATGGGATTTTCATAGTAAATACATATTTTTATGGGAGTTTGGATGAAATAATGACCCAAAACACCACTCAACACCCAATATTGATATAGGAATCATAATGGGACACATTTATGATGAATTAAATCCAAAATAACCCCCATGAATGTCTAAAAATTGAGAGATGAGATTCTTCTACCAGGGAGATAAATTCCAGAGACCAAATTTGTACTACTGTAGTGTCCTCTTGATTTTTCTTTTCTAATTTTTCATTCCTGTTTTATTTTATTTATTTACTTCTATATTAATCTTACATCTATTGGATGAGAGGGTAGAAGCTACCCTCTTATA
The DNA here is from genome assembly GCA_963277665.1 of Viscum album. Lineage (NCBI taxonomy): Eukaryota > Viridiplantae > Streptophyta > Magnoliopsida > Santalales > Viscaceae > Viscum > Viscum album. Next base: position 863,244,214 of record OY728145.1, read on the forward strand.
GGTTTATGTATCTGAAGGGGGAAGGTTATGTTGGCTCTATTTCTTATCCTTATTCATGTATTTAGATTGTTGTAGTCTTATTATCAACTTCAAATCCATGTATTTTATTTTCATCGTGACCATTGATAAATTATTTTGAAATAAAATTTAAAATTGAAAAACCAGTTACCCCAAATAGAGACATGACCATTATCATATTAAAGGAAACTAGTTTTAAATATGGTATTAAGAAAAACTTAATTCAGTAATTCCCTAATTAACTGACCATGGGAAAAGGGAAATAACTATATTGAGGAGGGGATACCATGAAAATTTGATCCACCTCATCATGAATCTAATTACAAACATGTATTACTACCTTTTATTGATAAAATAAAATTTTTCCTAAATGATAAAACTAAAAAACCATGTCTCTCCCAAAAATTTGATTTCTAGACAACTGATCTATTATGCTTTTCTTCTTTCTTTAAAATTACTAAAATTGTTACCAAAAATATATTTTTCTTCATCTTTATTCAATTTAAATAAATAAATTATATTGAAATCCTAAATTATATAATTTCACTATCTTAAGAGGTTTGACCTTGAATTTTCTAAGTACTATATTTTAATTAATTAGAGACCATAATATGATTTTTTTATAAATTTTTTATTTTTATCATACCTCTATAGAAATAAATAATCCATTAGGGTCTTTCAAAACTCGTACTATTTCTAGGGAAAAATTATAATTAGTTTTTAGGATAAATTTATTTTTAATTTTACTATATTTAGTCTTCCCTCTTTATTCGAGTATATTTTTTTATATATTTTTTAGATTAAAAAAATTAATGAACAATTAAAACACTTGAGAAAAATGAAAAGATATCGTTGAGTTCAATCCTGACACCGAACACACCCCGGAAAGCAATTTAGTTGTGACCATGGAGGGTGTAGTTCAATATCTAGCTATATGTGGAGTTATTAAAAGATATCCATGGCTATATATGCTTACTAATTATGGGAAACCATCAAATAAATGATTAAATCTAGGAATCTTGGCCTCCATCATCACTAAAAATAATTTCATGATCAAATATTTCATCATCTAAAAGATCTCAAATATCATGTAATTCACTGAACAATCGTACGAAGATATGAATTCACATCTAAGAAGCTTCCTTAAGCTCTGTGACACATTTCAGTTATATAATTTTTCAAGTGATGTGGTAAGGATTCATTTATTTCTATTTTCATTATGAGAGAGATTTTATAATTAGATCCATATCTTGACTACACATTTGATCACTACATGAGATGAGATGAAAATGATCTTTCTCCCCTGATTCTTATAACCATCAAAATCAATTGACATATAGGTAAACATTTTAAAATTTAGTCAATTTGAAGATAAATATCTCTATTATTCTTAATAATGATATAAATATATGACTTAAAAATACCATCTTCATGGTATATAGATTTTTCTATTGATCAAAAAATTATACAATGGGTTTTCATAGGGTAATAAGTAAATTTTTGATTTTTTATCTAGAGGATTACTTGTGAAGAAATCACCCAATGAGGGATACAAAATACTAAACAAAATGGTGAGAAATAACTTCCAATGTCATGGTGAAGGGATGAAATATAGAGGTGTCTATACGATTAATAACAATAATGACTGGATACTGAATAAATAAAACCACTAAGTATAAATATGGATGCAATGATGAGATAACAACAACAACCACTAGGTATGTATATAAAAGAGACAAATTATATTGATTATAATCATGGTAATCAATTTTAGGGTTAGAGGCCCAAAAAAAACCAAGGACAATGATATAAATAAAGAGAATTTAGATTCCAAGTAAACCAAGGAACCTAACAGACAAGCTAGGTACACACAATATAGGAGATACTGATTACTTTAATTACCTTCATCAGAGTTTTCATCAAATAATTGTCAGCCTACTTAAAATATTAAAGTGGATCAATAATGGAGTAGAAGAATGAATTAAGATATCATATATCCATATTATAGAACCTGAAATTCCAAGTTTTAAAAAAAATTGAGTAATTTAGGGATATACTAATAGGAGTACTACCTCGATGGCATAAAGTGTACCCACATGAAGATTTGAAAGTTGTAGATTTTTGGAGTGGGAAATTCATGTAGGATCATCCAAAACCAAGAAAAAAACAAGAATAAAATCAACTAGAGTTGAAAAAAAGTGAGTAATAAGAACTCAAAGAAGTTGAAAAAGAAGAACCACAAAAATTTAAGTGGATAATACCTTTTCTGAACAAATGTCACATGAAAAGATCAACACACATAAAGGTAATTTTCTAAAAAAATTTAAAAATTATATATTAATATTCCTTTTGTAGAGTATATCATGAACCTGAAATCCAATGAAAAATTCATAAAAAATATATTAACCAACAAGAAAAATTTATAAGATATTGTAACTATCCAAAACACACATGAGTGTTCAAAGGTGGTATCAATGGTCCTACCTAATAAGAAGTATGATCCAGACAGATTTTTTATTTCTATCTTTATCAGAGATAATAAATTTTAAAAAGATTTATGTGGATTAGGTGCAAGTGTTAACATCATATCTTACATCACTTACATGATCCTAGGAATGAAGAAACTAAAGATTACAAAAGTTTCACTTATATTTGTAGACTCACTAGTGAAGTACCACTGAGGGGCCATCAAAGATTTTATAATTTAAGTAAAAAAAAATCTCTTTCATGTAGACTTATTAGTGCTGGATATAGAATATGAGCATGCACCTCTCATTTTGAGAAGGCCGTTTGTTAACACCAGGCATGCACAAATAGACATAACATGTAACAATCTATATCTGAGAGTTGGATGTGAGAAATTAAGTTTTAATATATATAGGGTGATTAGTAACTATTATGTAAGATAAGAAAATGATTTTGAAGAAGAAATAATTATATAAGTTGAATAGATTTCTGATATTCAAGAATTTCACAAGGTAGATGTTATTGTGGAAGATGATATTCAACCTAAAAACACGAAAAATATGAAAGGGAATATGAAGAGTAAGATAGATAATACTGGAGAGGAATCCAATTCTAAAAAGTTTGAAAAAGCCCAAAATTTTTGGATAATATATGAACTTCCATTTAGTTAATATGGATTAAAGAAGTAATAGTGGATCAAACCAATGGAAATTAAGAAATTACTACCATCACGAAGAGTTAAGCTATTAAGAGAAGAAGGACACGGTCTGAGATACATGGATAGGTCACAATAGAGACCATTTATAGACCCTAACCAGGTAAAATATTCCCTACAATTTATCACCTGAGATAAAGCTAAAGGAGGTAAGGTCAAGCCAATGACGTTAAAAAAAGAGCTTATGAGAGGAAACCTAAAATTTTTAAACTTTATTTATTTTCTATTTTTAGAGTTTCATGTTAAATATACCTAAAATCTTTCAGATATCATTGATTTTGGAATGTACTTTCACATTTTTATTTCTATTTTTAGAAAGACTCATACAATGGTATGAATTAAGTGGAAGGAAGAAGGAGAAAAATTTGAACAACCAATACACGTCGTGAACTCCATTAACATCATGAATCCAAGGAAATACATATAATGAAACCCATTCACATCATGAATCATGGGCAAGAATAACCTATATATATAAATTCTAATAATAATTTAAAGGGGTGTAAAATTTTCAATTTTAATTTTTTTACTGTATTCCCCACATTTAATTTATTTAGAGATCTTAACTTCCAATTGTATGCATGCACTTGATTCATTATTTAATAAAATGAACTAGGAGACATAAATTACCTATGATTATTACCATGACATGAATTTATTTTTTTTTTCAATATTTTTGAATTAGAAAAATGGGGAAAATAATTATTAGAGACAATCATATAGATTATGATTTTGTAAGTCATGATTTAGGGTATCATGTTAATTTTTGTAAATTAAATTTTTCTCTGATTTGGAATGCCTTGAATTTATGATATTTTTATTAATTCTTTTATTATTTTTATTCATTTCCTTGATTATTTTTACCAAAAAATATTTCTCATTCCCAATACATCCTCTGAGGATAATATTTCATATTTTTCTATAGTATATTTATTGTGAAAATCAGGTTGTTCTCTTCTAGAACTTTCTTGGAATATTATCAAATATATGAATAAATATAATCAATTTTAATATTATTGAGACTTATTATTCTTAACCATTTATACTTGGAACCATAATTCATTAATCATTTTTAATCTCATATAATCCATGAATAGTCTTGTTAGGAAATGAGATGAGTTGCAAGCATGTTTTATCAATTCATACTTTCCTATAAATATACCTTATGATATTTAAAAGAATAATTATTGGGGAGAGATATTCCATAATGTATAGGTATATATTTCATTAAGTATAAATTTTGGGGGTTTTTATTATGATTTGAGGAGAGGCCAAGATATCATTAATTGCACTTGATCATTATTTACCTCTCTTGCATAAAACATAAAAAATAAAAATAAAATACGGGTTGTGTCTTAGGAGGATCAAAAATAAACATGACCATATTGATGATATTTTGATCATATGTGGTCAGGTGGTGGATGTGATATCTTTCATTAACATAATTTTTGAAAAAAATTAATAGAGGCTGATTTATTTATTATTGTTACTTTAGATCCCTAGGTCAGATTGACCACTGAGAGGAGAGGGGTAAATCAGTGATTTATTTTTATAAATTCCTTTTCTTTTCAATTAAACCTCTATAACTTGTTTTGGTTCTCAATCCACTGAATATTATCTATCAGACTCACCTCATGTACAAGAATAACACTAAAAAGAGAAAAACACAATATTTACAAGGTTTGGTATAAAGACCTACCCCTTTCCCTGTTGGTTACCACCCAATTGATTTTCAATTATAATTCAATATCATATAAGTGAATACAATGGATTTTATCTCAAAAAAATACTTATCCTCCAACCCCAATTGAGAGACTCCATTTGCTTCTGGCACCAACCAAAAGTCTTTTTTCTCCAGCTCCAACTGAGAGACTTTATTTTCTCATGAATCACACCTGAAGAATTCACTAACTCCCAGTACCAACCGGAAGGATTAAACTCTGTTAAAAGGATTTATCCACTACATGATGATTATTTGATCTTCTTCCATGATCTTGCAGGATTTAACTTTCTCATGTACCTATATAAGTACCTTTAACAAATACTATTCTGGTTTATTGGTTGTGCTCAATTATTTGGTAACTTGTGATTGACTAGTTGCATCAGTGCAACAATTCCCAAGAAAGTATATCTTTTGATGAAGTCTTGGACTCACTATATTTGTGAAAATATTTCACAAAAATTCTTCTTTATTATTTATGCAATAATAACCTACACAATCTCAATCATCCTCATGTACACATCATGCATATTACATGGGATTCTAATAAAGTAAAACCTAACACATATAATTTTATCTTTATTATTTATGAGATTCTTATGTTCTATTTCGGTATTATATGTTATTTTTCATGTTCATGGAGTATCCATGAATTCATATAAGTATTTAAACATGAAACCCTTGTTTCCTTTGCACAACCCCAACAGGTGTAAGTGAAATCTTCTTCTCAAGATCTTATGAACACAATTTCCACTAGTTCCTTAGTTTAGGATCAATTCATGTGTGTCATGAATGTGTTAATACATTTACTTAATTCAAGTATAGGTGTGGACACCCTTCCTTCTTCATGTAACACTCTGACTATGTGTGCTTCCTCTTTTGTGCACACCCTGATGAATATACACTGGAATTTTTCCTCATGTTTTCTAACCCTAATGGATGAGTTATATAGACGTGAATAAGATATTATGCATGATAAACAATGTATCTATGCAATTTCCTGTAGATGTATCATGTAAATCAAGTGAACCAGGAAAACTTCATAGATCCTAGATCTTCTCAAAATTTTAAGAGACATGTTATAACACTCTTTGGATTTTCTTTATGAAACTACATTATTCACGAAGAAGTTCTAGTGTTCCTAGAACATGTAAAATTCTCATGGGATCCTATTTTATCTCACATAAATATTATCATGAGTGATTCTTCTTCCTGAAACTATTGTATCCTGATGCTCTGTTTCTATGGAAATGAGAGCCACTCAAAATATCAGCAAAATATCATTGACTATGGACAACTCTTTTTATAAGAAATTATAATAATTCCCAACACAACTTAGAACCATAATTAATGACACATAATGGACTCCATAAAATCTATGAAAAAAACTCTACACCATGACTCCATCAAAGATCTCAATTCATTCAGGATTTACTCAAAGGTACGCTGAATATCACAGAACCTTTACTTCATGAGTTCAAAATGTTACTTTTGATGGTAACCTCATATTCATGTGATGATGATCTAATTACCTTAAGATGTTAATACTGAACTCCTCATGGATGAATGTACTCCTATAAATAATGCTTTAAATTTTTATATAGATCATTTCTTCAATTTATCACATGCATACTTGATGTAATTGGTTTCATGATATCTATTCAATCCAATGATCCTCATGTTGTAGAAAATATATTCAATGGTGGATATAAGTGATCATGGGAGGCATGTCTATTCTTCAATGTACAATAGATGCTCAGTTGAGTCCTAAAAGGATGAAGATGATGACCCTATTGAATTAGATGGATGAGATCAAACTGATCAATTAGATCAGATGTCCCATGTAATTTCCATCTTTTTAAATGTAATAAGAATAGTTCGTGGAAGAATTATGTACCACATAAAAACAACATATCTAGTTCTTTCTGGTATATTTGACAAGGCATGTAAATAACCTACCAAAAATACTTTCCCCCACTGGTACCACCATGTACCGCTTCTCCCTACCATCGTGTCACCCCGCATTATGGCTCTACCACTGATCGCTTGCAATTTTCATGTGTGCACTCATGAAGTCCTTACACATAGGCATGTACCTCCTTATACCACCTTCTAGTTCACTCAAGTTAGTTCCCCCATCCATGTTCAACCTCCTGGTCCAACATGTGGATGGGGTCAAGCTAGCCTTGGTCGTCTAGTGGGGTGTCCACTTTTTTTATATTAGGGTCAAATAATATACTTAGAAAATTGTCTAAGTAAAGAAATAAAATTCAATGTAATATAATATTCCAAGACAACCTTCTCTTATTCCCTTATTATTTCTCATTTATTCTTCATAAATGTGAACTTCTATTTTTTAATGGCTACTTCAAAACTTATTCTTCATGAAAAAACTTTCTTCATGGAAATATCTTGATGTGTCCAATGTGAAAAATCCTTAGTGAATGTGTTTAGTCATTGAATATCATTTCAAAAAATTTAAAAGTTATAAATATATAGAATTTATCAAGCATGACATCCAATTCAATGAATCCATAAAAATTTTATAGGCATCACACCTTCTCATCATTACTTTACCAAAAAGATATTGAAATTTTACTAAAAAAAATAAAACACTTGGCCCAATAATCTCCCCCTTTTCATTTTGTTTCTAATACCTATTTATCATTGTTTTTAAAAGTCAATGTGTATGCTCAATATTTTATCCCTCTAATTGGAAAGTGAGAATTTTTGTCTAAAAAAATTTTCTTCACTTTTAGGATTCTTTCTTGAATACCCAGAGATAGGTATGATGTCACATTGTTCTATTAGTAGACATGGTTTAGTTAATCAACTCTATGTATACTTTTTTTAAGTTGGTGTAAAAAAAAGAGAGATATGAACATAGTTTTAAATATTTTCCATAAACAACCATTCATTTGAAATCCTGATTATAACGTCTCAATTATCATCCAATGGGTTGTAAATAATCATATTTATTAATGACATGCTAAATCCTGCACATACAACAAAAAACACATCATAAAGTTCCAGTGAAAAGATAAAACTTCCCCTTTATCTCATTTTTTCATCAACAAAGAACCCCCTCTTAATTGATATGATAAAAACAATTATGAATGTGGGATGGAAGTGTGATTGACATAACTAAGCTTTAAATTTTATAAATCTTTTTGAAAGTTACACATTCACTACATAGTGAAGATTTAATAACATTATCAAACCAATGATTCCCCTCAAAGTATGAAACCATCTCTTTCAACTCCATGCATGTTAGTACACAAGAATTAATATATAATGGAATAAGGTTGAAACTTACTTATTCTTTAATGTAAACATAAAAGTTGATATGTTTTTCTCAAACATGTTTCTCTATTGTCTCCAATATTCATGCTTCCATATATAATTTTAAAATTTGATTTATCCTTTGATAAAATGGATCTCATCACTCATACAACTTCATTGTGTGAGATAGTTGTTCTTTATTTAGCAATAAAATCATATTCATTTTATAATTCAAGATTCATTATCTTCAAGGATTCAAGTTATTCTTGAAATGTGGTTAAACATCCTCTTGAATTATGTCCAAAATTATTACTTCTCTCACATATAACATCTTTAATACATGATTTTTTATTTTTTGAAAACCACTAAATAAATTCATATTCTTCATGTGGAAACTTAATTTTTTCCTTTAGCACAATATTTTTCATGTGCTTCTTCTAACTTTATGAATTTCTCTAAATATGTTGGGAAAATCAAATGAATATATTTGGGAATATTGATAGCTTTTTTGGAGTTTTTACATGGCTTTACATGTATTTCTCCCTTTGATATAGGATAGGGTATCTCATTGTTATTCTTGGGGAATCTTAGTTTAATAGTATTATTATTTGTTTTTCATTTCCCAATGATTAATTTTCACCTTTTTTATTTATTGTATTTTACTTCACTGGTGGAAGTATTCTATTTTATTTGGATTTTCTCCCCTTAAATACACGACTTATGTTATTTTCATGATTTGAAATATTGTTCTATAAATACGAAAAAGGTCCAGCCAGAGACAAAGTCTCTGGCCATTTATTAAAATAACCAAAAAGTACAGCAAACGAACACAAGAAACAAGCGCAAACAGTTACAAATCAGAAGCCATACGCATCACCAAATCCATCGCCATCACCCGGGGCAAACGCCTCATCCGCGGTAGCCGATTCCCATTCCGAACTTTCATACTGCTTCAGTATCTTCGCGTACTTTCTTCTGAGATTTAACTTCTCTAAACACACCAACTCCTCAGAAGAAATCATACCTTTGCTTTTACTTAACGAGGACCTGGTGGACATTGGCTTTGGCATGGAGGAGTAATCCTTCTACTGCCTTCTTCTTGGTGAGGCAGACACAGCATCCCCATTTCCTGCTACTGTCTTCTTCCCATGCTGCACCACGTCACTAAATGAAGCACGGCTTCGATCACCATTTTCTTTTTCACTGTCAGAAATATCCCCCCATTTTCCAGGAAGAATCACATTCTGAAGACTGCTATTCTCACCCTTCTCCTACCCAATATGACTAGAACTGTCAAGTGTTTCCACGCACTGTGACTGCCCAGAATCTGCATCTTGCATATGCAATTCACCCGGAAGCTTCTCTCCATCAGTCCAAGTAGGAACCTCTCCTTCAAGCGGGCCCCGCCCCTCATCCACCTCTTCATTTATAAGACCAAAGAAGCAATTGCTGGTTTCAACATTAACAGCCTTCTGCACAGGCTGTGACTTCAGTCCAGGAGAAGCCCTTACCCAACCATCATCCTCCTCCACCGAAGTCCATGCCTTAGGGGCCAAATCAGGTCCTTCCCCATCCTCTGTCCTCCTCACTGGAATTAAATCTTGACCTTTTGACACTCTATCCGATTGAGAAGTCTGCTTGCCATCAATCTTCACAAACCCATGCTCCATGCGCAGAGGATGCTCAACCTGGACAACATCAAGTGCTGCAGGTGCACTCCCATGATCCAGACCAGGCAAGGTAGTCCCCACAGCAGCAGCTAAAGAGCCACAAGAGTCTCCCGGTTCCTGGATAACAGCAGAAGGGTCACCAATAACCTTTAAGGAACCGACCAGCCCTAAGTTCTGCTTCAACCTGGCGAAGATATCACTGACCATCGGCCCAGGAGGCTCTAGTCCTGGTCTCTGCACCTCATCCCCTATGCCAGTAGCTCTATTGCCCACTAAATTCGGTACCTCATGCTGAAGATGCAACCCCCCATCCAGCCGATCCATCCCCTGCAAGTGAAGACTCTCCGTAGAATTGTTCCATAAATACAATGCCCTTTGTCTAAATTTATATCAATACAAACAATAGACTATGAGACTTATTCTCTTCTTTTGTGGTTTAGTCTTATTGGATCTCATATATTGTGAACATTTATTCTTCTGAGTAAAACCATAACTTATTGTGATAATTCTTGGGGAACATCAATTTATAATTCATTTAACATCCATCATTGTTGTGGTGGATATAACAAAATATATCACCATACATAATTTCCCATAGTTTTGTTTTAAACCCATACCATCACTTGAAACATTATTAATACATAAAATTATTTCTATGTTATAGTATAACTTTTTCTTGACAGATGTTACCTTTTAATTAGATAATGATCTCATCCTCTTATTGAAGTCATGATTCTCTAATAATTCTTTTGTAGTAACATCTATTTTCATAGAAATATGGGATTTTCCATCTTGTGGTTATTCTTGATCCTTTAATCTCACATATAGCTCTATGAACTTCATTTTGAGAGAGTAATTATCATCCTCATCTATTCTCATCTTGAGTTCCCATTATTATATTATCTTTTTTATTTTTTTATTAATGCACATTTCTTGATTATTTAAAATAAATTTCGAGCTCCTTTACTATATTAGTTTTTTCCTCTAGTTTAGAAACTTTGAAAACCATAAAAACTTTATACAAATTTTAAAATGTTTGAAAATAGTACAAAAACACAATTTCAAATAATTATTTCTCAAAAAAACACCCTTTAAATTCTTTAATTCTTTAACATATCTTTCATTGGAAAGAGAAATTGTCTATTTATTTTCTTTCACAAGTTTTGTGAGAGTGTTGGATATGCTAAACCTTTTAAGTAATGCCTATTCAATGGCACCCGCTTCTTCTTTGAGCCCTAATATTTCATCATGAATAACCTTAATGCCTAAAACAATACATTTTACCACTTCTATATGTATATTATTTATATTTTCTTTGTTTATAGACTGAAGATCACTTAGTGATATATTATCATCATAGCTTGAATAGGATTTATAATAAGAATTATATTTGAAAAAAATATTTCATGTTACACCTTTCAGATTACAACTAATTTAAGGTGTTTCTACACTTAGAATGAGACTATTCTTTAACTTCCTTGACTGTTTCTTCTTCCTCTTCTTATGTGTCTTGGAATAAATATCAATCAGATTTACTTCACTCATTTCCTTAAATATGAACTTCAAAAAGATGCATTTGGTTCTTTAGAGGTGACATATCCTCTGATACCATTTGTAGAGCCCCATGAAAAATTCACCATTAAGAGGGGAGGGTGGAATCAATGTTTTCTTTTTAAGAATTAATTTTATTTTCAATTAAACAACTTGAACTTGTTAATGTTCTTGATCCACTCAATATTTTCTCTGAAACTCACTTTATTTTTAGTAATAACTACAGAAATAGAAACATTCCATATTTACACAGTCTTTCATAAAGACATATCCTTTCCATGTTTGTTATTTCACCAATATGTAATCTCTATTATACATCAATATTAGAAAAATGATTTTAATGGATTTAAACTCCAACTGAAAGAATTCTTCTCCAGCTCCAATCGAGAGACTTTGTTTTATTTTGGATCTAATCAAAAGACATCTTGCTCCATATCCAACCGAGATACTCTATTTTCCTGTGAATACTACCAAAAGAATTAACCATTTCTCAACACTAACCAAAAGGATTCACCATTGTTTAATGGCATGATCCTCTATAGGATTATTCCTTTATCTTCTACCATAATCTTTTAGGATATGAATTGATCGTGTACCTCTTCAAGTTCCTTCAATAGTCACTGGTTGGGTCTATTGGTCATGCTCAATTATTCTGATCACTTAGGATTGAAATTTTTCTTTAGTGAAATAATGCTTGGGAACATATTTCTTATGAAGAAGTCTCAGCCACACTATATGTGTGCAAAGAGTGCACAAAAATTATTCTTTATTATTTATTCAAGAATAACTTACACAATCTCAATATTCTTTAATTACACATCATGCATGTCTCATGGGATTCTAGTGAAGTGAACCCTAAAATATATATGTTTATATTTATTATTTATGTGATTATTTTTTTTATTTCGGTATGTCATGTTATTTCATGTGTTCATGGATTATTCATGAATTCATATAAGTATTTTCATGTGTAACCCTTATATCCATTTCACAAACCAAAAGAGAGTAATTACTGTATTCTTCTCCAGTTTTTTATACACACAATTTACACTAGTTCTTTAGATTAGGATCAATTCATGTGTTTCATGTATGTGTTCATGCATTTACTTTATACAAGGATGGGTGTGGACACCCTTCCTTCTTCTCACAACACACTGACTATGAGTAATTCCTCCTTTGTACACACCTAGATGAATATACACTGTCCTTCAACCTCATGCATGGTAACCCCAATGAGTCTGAGATATTGATGCACATAATATCTTTGGTAAATGACAAATTCTATATATAAAATATCTTGCAGATGTCTCATGAATGTTGCACAAACTAAAAAGGCTGTTTGGATCTCAGATCTTTGCAAAGCATGTGAGATGCGTTATAGCACTGTCCCAAGTTGTCTTGTAGAACTATGTTCTTCTAAATTTATTTATAGAATGATCAAAACAAGTGTAAATATTTTGAGATCCTCTTATATCTCATGTAAATATTATCACGAGAAGAGATTCTTCTTTGTGAAACTATAGTTTCGCAACACTCTATTTCTCTAAAAATGAGATAAACTTGAAGTTTTAGCAACACCTCATTGGCTATAGACTCTTTCTTTTATAGGTAAGGATAATAGTTCCTTGCACCAAAAATATTTATAATTTATACCATATTGTGGAATCCATTAAATATCTAATAGTAATGTCGTAGCATAACTCCGTCAAATCTCCCAAGTCATTTGGGATTTACTCAAACATATGCTAAATATTACAGAGCCTTTACTTCTTGATTTTGCAATGATGCCTTGCAGTGGTAAACTCACATACATGAATTGAGGATCAAATTACCATAACCAATTAAGCTCGAACTCCTCATGACTGAATAACCTCCTATAACTAACATTTATCGTTCTTTCATAGATAACTTATTAGATTTAGCACATTCATGGAAGAAGTTGTGGCATGAATGATATCAGTTCATTCCAATTATCCTCATTATATGAAAAATATCTTCAATGGTTTCCAGAAGTGATCATGGTATCGTTTTTTATTATTAGGCATATTGGAGATGGTCATTTGAGGGGCGAAAGGATTAAGACAACAACTGTTTTGAATTGGACAAATGAGATCAAACTGATTGATCAGATCGAACATCCCATGTAATGATTTTAATTTTAAATAGAGGAGGCACAATATCCATCTGAATCATATCCCAAATTAGAATCCTATATATAATTACCTATGTTATATCAGAAAAGGCATAGAAAATGACTAGCCATAAATCCATTCCCCCATCTGTACCACCCCGTACTGCTTCTCCCAAACACGGTGTCACCCCTCATGGTGGTTTCACTGCTTCTTTCTTACACTCTATATGATAATGATCATGAGGGACTCACAATAGGCCCAAACCAATATCTACCACTCTTCGGTTCATCTGTGTGGGTTTACCTGGTTTTGGTCGACTTCATAGTCCCACATGTGGCTATGGTTGATTTCTTATTGGCAGTTTATTGGGATGACCACCTCTTTTATATGAGTCTCAAATAATACACATATAAAATTATCTGAGTAAATATATAAACTTCCAAATAATATAATATGATAAGATAAACTTATCTTCTTCTCTTCTTCTTCCTCATTTATTTGTTATAAATATTAACTTCTATTTTTTATGGACAGTTCCATATTTCTTCTTCATGAAAATACTTTTTTTCATAGACATCACTTGATGTAACCAATGTGAAAAGTCTTTAGAACATATGTTTAATCATTTAATATTAGTTCAAAAATAGTTAGAGTTAAAAACATGTATAATTTCTCATGTGTGAAATCGAATGCTATGAATCCATAACAATTCTTCAAGAATAATTACTTCTCACCTTTATGTTACAAAATACACATTGACATATTATTGACAACAAATGAAACACTAGGCCCAACAAATAATTGTATCATGAGACCAATTTTATCTATTTGGCGGATAGATGACATCTATAAAAGGATACTTTTATTGTTATTATCTTTTTATGTCATCTATTATGATTTAGAGTCAAGACTCCTTTTTGAGCTTTACTTTTTTACATCATTTAACTACCTTCCCTAAACCTCAGTGCCATTTGATACTATATGGTGAATCCCACATGATTAATTATGATATCTATCTTTAAAATATGGGGATTTTACATTCATTTCAAGACTATGGAAAGTGGAAAATTATTGAGCTAAGTGTTGAAGTATATTTATAATCATACCCAAATAATGAGGGGAAAAAATAAAGTCAATTTAAATTGAAAATGACATGTTTATTAATAAAGAATTGAAAAATAAAAATGTATGAATGAAAAGGATTTGATATTTTAAAATAGAAAAATTAAAATACTTGGTTTATTTTGTTTTCTTTTAAAAATGTGAAATTAATGAATTTTCCTTTGTGATGTTCAAACATTTAATTTCCCAATTAATAAATTTCTTTTACTAATATTGAGTTTAAAAAATGGTATAGTGAGGGACCTTTATAGTATATTGAGACTCCATCCTTGAGGAAAAGTCTAAATTCAAGTTTGGGGAATTTTATATGGGCATTTCATGCATGATGTATGATATATAAAAGCTTCACTTTTTGATATATGAATAACTAATTAATTTCTATTTATTTAAGGGAATTGTTCATATTTTGTGGGACACTCTAATTTATGGGAAATGAGAAAAAGGAGTGAAAGATACCATGATTTGCACTGAAATATTGATTCCAATATTGAAGGATGTCAATGGGATACTTCCAGGGGTTGAAATAGATGAACCAGGGTGAAATAGAGCTTCCAGAGCTAATAACTGGAAATTCAGGGCCTATAACCAATTCAAGGACTGTAAAAATTAATGGGTATGAATATAATTTAGTAAATTAAAAAATTACGATGCATGGATATTGTTCATGAATTGAAAAAATTACTAGGTATGTATCCAGTTCACAACTTAAAAAAATTACAAGGCGTGAAAACATTATAGTGTGTGAAAGTTGCATGATTCTCCCAATTACATAGATTTTTATGGTATTTTTAATTAAATAAAAACCCTGAACACCTCTCAATATATTTGATTTACTTGAGACTAATAATGGACTATATTTATGATGAATTAGAGGAAAAATGACTACCATGTATTTCTATAAATAGAGTGTGAGTTTTTGCTGTCAGGGAGATGAATTCCATAGACCAAAGTCTAGGGTGAGAAGTTTCATTATTACAATGTCCTCTCCATTATTATCATCTTTTTCTTCATTAATGTTTTATTTTATTTTTTTTACTCCCCTCTTACTCTCTCATCAATAGGATGAGGTTGTAAAAAAATATTTTTATAGAGTTATGTAGCTGAAAGGGTAAGTTTCTCTTGGATTTATTTTTTATTCTTAATCAAGAATTTGGAATTTTAAAATTTGATAATCAAATTATAGTCCCTTTCTTTCCTTTTTATCATGTCTATTGATAATTTAATTTTAAATAAAATTTAAAAATATACAAATATTTTCCTTGAATTTAGGCATGACCATTATTTCTTTCAAGGAAACCAGTTTTAAATATAGTATCAAGAAAAAAATCAATTAGGAAATTCCTTAATTACCTGACCATTGGAAAAGGGGATGACCATAATGATGAGGGGATAACATAACCATTGGATCCACCACATATTGAATCTGATGAAAAAAATGGATTAATAAACTTGTTTAATAAAAACTAATTTCACATAAACCCTAAAACTATAAAACATTGACATACCTTCAAATCCGATTTCCAAACAACCAATCATATGTGATTTTTTCTTTATTTTGATTTCCTAAAACTATTCCCAAAACTAAAGTATGTTTATTACTCTTTCTTCAATTTAAATAAATAATTTATTTCAAAATCCTAAATTTTCGAATTTCTTCGTTTTTATGGGTTTGACCTCAAACATGCCTAAAGATATATTTTAAATAAGTTTCATAGATAATTTTTTTATAAATTTGTATTTCTGTTAGGCCTGTTGGGAAATAATGGCACTATTAAGGCCTATAAATATATCCTTGACCATGTAAACACATAATAATGAAAAAATAATTTACACATGGTCACATCGAAGATTAAATTTTCAATTAAATATTAAAAATAATTAATAGTGAAAAGACAACAATGATTTCATTGAAATCTCAAAGACTCAAGCATTATAAGAGGTTTTCAATTCTTCCCTAATAAAGTAGAAGTTACAAACCTGTATTTAAAATGAGGTAGTGAATAATGTAGGAGTATATGACATATCAAAATAAAACAGATCAAAAACAAAGTAGTAATATAGAGCAACAACTAGCCAAGTATTCCACATTCCTTTTAGAGTTGTCTATCTATCTACCCTATACAATAGATCAACTTAGTATTTATAATAAATACAATTCTTAAATTAATGAATCTTAGATACCAAATCTCTGCCTTAAATCCATAATTTTTTCTTCTTTAATTGAGTGAAATTTTATCTATTTTCATTCTAAAATCTTCAGGTGATCTTCAAATCCTCATGACTCGCAACAAAAAAATTCATCCATCATGGAATAATTTGTTTTCTTCTCAAATAATATAAATTAATATGTCAATTAAATGCATGTGAATTTTCTATTTTTATCATAATAATTTTTTTGGGAATTTTCCCTCATTTTAATACTTCTACATATGAAAATCACCAAATGTATAATTTGGGAATTCAGGGCTTCATTAAAATTATTCATGTGGGGTGGATCTTCATTTATTGTCCTCATGAAAACTAATCACTCCTTAGGATACATACTTATTTTAATTTATTCATGATTATTAACTTGTATAAAATGATCTGTCCTTTAGGTGAAAACACCATGATTATCTTAGAGAATAGACATGAAAGGCTTCTTGCAGCTCCTTATGACTCTACTAAACACGATAAGTTTACCCTGAGGTTTTAACCTCTAGGTGAAATAATGTGATCAGCCTCATTCGATCCTAGAGTTTACCTTTTTCAGTATTGGTGGGGATTCCTGAACTTGTGTCTTCTATTGAGGCATGGTAATAATGGTAGATGATGGTTGGATCATTGATGGTGACATGTGAAAGTGGAGAAAAATTGTATCTCATGACAACATGATATGATTATGGAAGTATCACATGGTGCAGTAGTGAGGGAGTATAAAGTTATTAGATGTAGAGGTTATAGGGGAATATGATGGTTGCATGTTATAGTGGAAGATGGAAAATAGAATATTCAAGTGGGATCACTTAGAAAATCGAATCAGGCTTGTAATGGGAGAAGCAAAAATGGTTGGATCTTGCAGTAGAAAGACACTAATAGAAGGTAAAGGTAGTGGAAAAACTAGTAGGTAGTAAGAATGATAATTTCAAGTGGAATCACTTGGTGATAGTGGGTAGTGTATGAGATTGGCATTTGAATGAAAGGATATTGGTATCACTTTCTGGTGGTGACATAGTGATCGTGGTAGGCAATGACAGTGGTAGATCACCCCTGGTGGTAGGAGAAAATGATATATCATTGTGGTATGAGGTTATGATCACATATAGAGGTAGTATGATCAATATAATAAGTTTACGACTATGGAATTTTAGATATTGATCATTATTCATATAAGGGTATCTCTTCTTCAAACCATTTTTCATTCTGATCATTCGATCTCCTAAAGAAATCTATGGTGGTTTATGGTTTAACTTGAGGTTGAGTGAAAAAAGCAAAAATATTTTGAATAAAATAAAAATTGTCAAAATTAATAGAACTAAAAATGTTTTTTTTTATTTTTAAAAAATTTCTATTTAAAAATTAAAATTCCTAGAAAATGATAAATCAATTATGACATGGGAATAAATCAATAACAACCATTAAAATTTTAAAAAATTATTACATAAAAATTATTAGAAACACTCATATACCAATGGATTAATATTTCCATTAAATGATGTATTATACCACCACATGATGTGGTAAAACATTATTTTACCGTGCTGATAAATAATAGGTTTCTCCATATAAGCAAGGTTATTTGTCATATCCTAGGTCAATTACCCGAATATGGTCATGTTTTGCTCAGATCCAACATCCATTGTGTTGAATTTATTATAAGGTAAATCCCTAACATGTTAATGGAAATTGATATAATTTCCCTTTATTTTTTAAGATCCATCCCTAAACAATGGAACACACATAATTATATCATAAAATATTGTATATTTATCAATAGCATTAAATATCCCTTAATGTTATTAAATATTATAGCTGATTATCTTCATGTTCGTGATAAATATTTTCTTCTAGTATTTAGTTCCTATAAGTCCTACTAAACTTTCTATAATACCAATTGTATAAACTGTAACTCAAGTAACCCATAACAAGTGTTTACTTTATTATATTGGTAAAAGATACAAGGGATCACACAATTAGAGATCAATTATTTTAGCAGTCTTGGAAAAATGAATACATACATGAATTCTATGTTACACAAAAAGATAAAAAATATCATGAAAAACTTTCTCATATCCTTTAAAATAATTAAAACTTTTATTCTTCATATCCCAGGGAAATAAAAAAAATAAAGGGTGGAATCAGATGCTTAGTAAGAAAAAGAATACAAAAAAGATGCCATGAATACATAAGAAATAAATAATATTATAGAGTAAATAATCAATACACATGAATTTTTAACAATAAATTGAGCTTCAAAATATATCAATATAAAATAAAATAATTACAAGGCAAATAATAACTAAAATTTTGATGAAGGAAATGCATAATAGAGGACATCATGAACTTTTTTTCATGTCCTCATGCCAATACATCATGAATCTTATCATCAAGGACTTATTCCTAGACATTTTATACACTCTCAAGGCCTAGTTCTAAGATATTATCATTGTATGGGCCAACATACACTAATAAATACCAATTATTATTATCTTACAAGACTAATTAATGCATCAATGGACCATCTATAACCAATCCCCAACCATCACATACATATTTACAATGTATTCCTTATATATCTAATGAAAAATATAACAAAGAAACCAAATGACTTATCAATCAATAAATATTGATATTGAATCAAGGATATGGAACATCAATATTTCCATTGTAAATGAAATAAAATTATTAATAATATCCCTTTAACTAAAACCATATATTTAAACAACCCATGGTTAAGAAAATATCAATGTAGTGGAAATGATATTGAATACAACTATGATATAAAAAATATGGACATTAAGGAAAAAGATAATTTCCATTGAATAATGGAGAGTGATAGACAACATGATCATAATAAAGTGAATGATAAAAAAGTATGGTATAATCCATAAATCAGATAAGGATAGTAGAAGAACATCACTTCCTAAAAAATTTAGGTTTTAGATAAATAAAAGTCATTAGAGCATAAGAGATAAAATTAGAAGATAATAATTAAAAGGAACATTCCTAAATCATTTGTAACTATGTTGTAAAAAATAATTCAAAAATCATTTCAAAAATTATTTTCAACCTTTTAGAAAATATTGAATTTTTATTTTAATGTAAAATAATTCATATAATAATGGAAAATGATTTTATTTGAAAAAAATAAACAAACATATAGAGGAATATAAATAGGTAATAATAGTCATGGATGTGGTAAAAGTTTTTCACGTCGTATATGTTAAAAATAACATTCATTTCACACTTTTTTAAAAATTCAAAAATGACTTGTTTAATTTTTTTTAAAAAAGAATCATTATAAAAATTTGTAAAGAAAGTAAATGGTAGTATAAAAATAATTTTAACACAAATATAAATATAAATAAAAACTTCTATATGACAATTTGAGGAATATAGATATGGAAGATAAAGATTCCATACCAAAAAATATAAATAAGGCCAGGTTTTAAAAAGAATAATTTACTATCTAAGTACCAAAGAGATAAAAAGATGGAAGAAAAACGTGGAAAATATATAAATAACCAAAGAAGAATAAAATATAAATATTTTAAGAAATAAAAACCATATAATTCTTCCTATATAAATAAAAATTGAATAATCTTTAATTGGAGTGAGATTCTAAAATAAACCCTTTTAACATTAATAGTTTATGAATCAAAACACCTTAAAAGTAAAAAATTGAATTAAAACTTAAAACACCATGAAGAAAGAGGAATTAATGATATAACATATAAAATGGGATGTATATATTCCATATAAATGAATTTAGGTTCATAATTTAAAATATGTCTTGTTAGAGTAAAATTGAGATGAAAACCCTTACCTTATATTCCTACTAGGCCAAACACTTATATCCTACCTAATAATCAATTTTAATTAACTAAATACTTTATTAATAATATTTTTTATCTATTTTTCATTTGTCAATTTAATTTTACAATTATTTGATATCTAATTATTGTATGACTATTTCCTACATCAACCACTTATGGTTGTTCCACCAATTTATCCAAAATAACTTTGTTATATTGATCATGGTTAAAGGTTTCATGAAAATTTTCCATCATCTATAGAATGTTAATAATGTTATAAATATAATTTTTATCCCTAATTTACAATTTTAAAACTTTCTATTCCATTTAGTTATAGAAAAATGAATCACATCACTTCAAAATGGATTTAATCCACATGTATGCATGTGCGACATAATGATTTTAAAACGGATGAAAGGGTAAGAAGGTAAATGATATATTATATTTTAAAAATAATTATTATGTCATAAATATCATATATATCAATTAATTCTATCTTTATAACCATATAACTGAGTTAGTTATGGAAAATAATTACCCCACTTTTTGGAGATGGCTGTGCATTTGCACGATGAGCGATGTTTTCATTTTCTATAGGATGGAAGGGAGATAGAAAATGGATGTACCATTAACATAAAAACATATCATTATAGTAAATATAGTGATTTAATTATATTAAGTTTTTTATTTTATATTTGTATAATGCTTAAGTAGAAATTAACTTAGAAAAGTTCAGTAAGAACATATACCTCTTTGTTCGGTAATCTCCATTTGGATTACACCTTATGAGTTCTCGAAGTGGTATTTTGGTTGTACCAAGATCTATAGGTCAAGAAAAATAAATTTGAAAAGGTATTTGGTTAGGTATTGTTCCATATAAGTGGTTCAATATGTGTGAAGAAGAGGTGAGAGGACGTTCTCTATTAGAAGTAATGTGTGTGGTAAACATATAAATACTTGAAGCCTTATCCCTTTATTTTTAACCCTTTTAACACATTTTACAAATAACTAAGGTGAAACATATTTAACATTTTTATTATTTATTATGACCAAAATTGCAGTTTACCCCAATACATATGTTTAACTATAAGGATCTAAAATATGTATTCTATTTTACAAGATTCAATTTCTATAATTTTCAAAATTTACTGTTAATATTAGTTCACAAAACTCAATAAAAATCCATTTTTAGAAAAATTCTCACTTAAGCATCTAAATGTTATTATACCAAAATAATGAATAATGTTAATTATGATTTAATTAATTAGATTATGTTAAACCAAACAATACTTATTTTTATTTCAAACCAAACCAAAACTATATTTTACCTTGAAATTACTTAGTTAAAAGAAAATAACCAAAATAATTTGGATTTCAACAAAAACATTACATAAATTTTCCAAATGAAAAAAAAGTGATATATAAGTAAAAAATTATATTTTTAAATTTATTATATTACTTCTTAAATATATATTTTATCTATAAAAAGTTTCCTAAAGTTCACTTTCATCCTTATATCATGGTAATGTCATAAAAGTGACAATATTTGTAAAATTGGTATTTTCACTATTCATCTAAAAATAAACCATTTTAGAAAAGTATTAAAAATCACCATAAGGTAATTTTTACATGATGAATTAAAAAAATAATTTTCTTTTGTCAAACTCAAATTCTAAAATTCAAAAAAACATATTTTAAATATTAATACAACATTTGAGGAAAATCCTCTTTTATAAAAAAATGAATCATAAAATTTGTGTATTATTAATATTATTTCATATCAGTTTAAAATTAATTGTGTGCTAATATATTCGAACACACATATAAATAATAAAATTTTCATAATCATATTTTAAATTTGATCAGTTTAATTTACTAAGACAAAATACACAATAATTTAAAAACAGTTCTTTGTAAAATATCAACCATTGAATAATTTTTATAATATCATATTAATTATTTATTTTCAAATAATTAAATTTCATCAATAAAAAATCCGATACAATTTAAGTATCATAATTTATTAATATTTGATATTTTATAAAGGTTTATTATATATTACATAACTCTTTTTAGTTTGGTATTTCATATAACACAAGCTATTGAACATAGTATTCTTTAAAAGGAGGATTATATATTAAAATATCGGGGTGTTACACATCGTAAACTCTTTCCATGGGAAAATGAATCATGATTGAGAGGAAGTCACACCCTTATTATCAGGAATCTGTAGACCCCCCACAAACTAATGTGGGAATAAAATCTTTCTAATAGGAACACATTAGAATAAGGTCAGGTAGGTCCATGTCATGAACAATGGTGGGGAGTACTAAACAACCTTGGATTAAAAAAACACCCACTTGGAGTTACCCTAGGGGTTGTTTGAGTATTAAACTAACATTAATACTTGTTATATTTCTTGCATCAATCCACCAGTGCTCACATGGATTTCATGATATTGTTAGCTTTGGGGTATCCCACCCCTCACAGTTTTATTCTAAGGTAATCTCATCCATTTTCATATGGAAAATGCCTCATAGTTATGAGGAAGCCACACCCTTATTATTAGGAATCTTTGAACCTCCCTATGCCCCAATGTAAGATTCAAGTCTTGTTAATAGTCACAAACAAGAAGGATTCCGATTAGAGCCATGTCACAAACACCCGATGGAAGTGATGAACAACCTTGGTTTTAGTAAGAAACATATATTATCGGATGATATCCTTCAAAAACATTATTTATAATTTTGTTCTCAAAAATATTAAACATAATTCTAGAAAGAGAAGGAATATTCCTTAAAATTGAAATTATTATTTGAGATATAAAATCATAGAATTTCATTGATTAAATTATCCATTTAATTTATTATGACATTTTTTGGATGTCATTTATATCAAGTAGAAACATGTGTCAAGTGTTACATGAAATATTTTTAAATATTAATAGGAAAATAAAAATTGATTTAAGTTTCAACTATGAATTAATGGATTTGGATATAAATATTAAAATTTTTATCAATTTAAGAAAGATATATTTATAACGAGGATAAAAAATCTAGAAGGAATTGAAAAAAATAGATATAATATAAGAGATAGAAGTTGAGTTCAAAATTCATGTGTAATCTGACAAAGAGAAAGCTTCAACAAAGTAGTTCAAGTGATTCATTAAGAGTTTATTAGTTCACAAAGAAATCAACCATGAAGATTTTAATCTTTCATGATGTTCTTTAACCATTCATGAATCATTTATTTTTTGTATCTATGGAATGATGATTCTGAGCCCGCCATGTATCTCCTTTGTGATGATGATGTTGTATGAATTTATGATAATGTGATTTTATACTGACCATATACCAACTTAGTGAGTCTTTTTCTCTTCTATGTGACTACATACTCCCTATGAAGTCTCCCATTTTGGGGAAGTAGTTATCCAACACCACCTATAAATACCCCATACCCACCATAGAATAGAAACATAATGGAAAAATAGAGAAACCCCTTGAAGAGAGACTAAGGACTTTTGGTAAATTCATTATGATTTATATCTTACAGTCATAATGGAATTCCTAGGTAATTGAAGAGCATAAAGAAATAAATAAGGAAAGAACCCATGGGAACCCTTTGTGAAAATGGGGACTGTGAGGCCTCTTTGGAAATGATATTCCCATGGGGCCCCTATCTAAAAATAGACCTCCTTTACTATCATGGAACACGGTTGTGAACATGGAAACCCTTTGTGAGTGGATGGTCTATGATTGTCCTTTCATGAAGGTCCCTTAATCCAGGTTTTTCATAAACTCTTCCTCCTATTCACATAGAAAAATATCCTATGTGATAGAAAGTCTCCCTAGGGGTTTCACCACTTTAATCCTAGTTTCACACAAATATAAATAATCTAAATTTTATTCAATCACTTCTCGAAGAACCATAAATGATGAATTGGACCCCCTTAACATACTTTATATAATCTAGGCCACTTACCAAGGTTGATATAATCAAAGTGACTATTATGGACTCCTTTCACCAAGATCAAAACCCCAAAAAGAAAAATTAAGACCTTATTACAAAACCATTGGACACACATGATTAGGCCATTAGGCATGCCAGTGTTCCCTCCTTTGATATTGTATTCCCTTGATAATAAGGTTCTCTATTGTAAGGATACTAGTGAAGCATCCCCTAGCTCATGATTCTCATCTTGGATGTCATGGTTTATTGTTGGACAACCTAATCCCACAAATGAGCCATGAATGATTAGTATTCCTTACTAGATGAAATCCCAAACCGAATTCCCATTAATAATCTCATCACTAGGAAGCATCTGTGATCCAAGGACACCTATATAAGGGATTACCATGCATTAGCCTTAACCAATTTCTCATTGGTCCATATTACCCATGATTTTATTCACCCTTTTGTACAACCATCAGTTGGAAAGAGGTAGAGATGAACATGAGACTCAAATTTTGTGTATATACCAAACCGTCTTCAAATAGACCTCATTTTAGGTGAAAGCCTCAAAACTTCTACTGTCACCCAATTCATAAACTGGGAAAAACATCTCAATGCAGTGCCTATGTAAGCCCCAACACACCCTTTTAAAATTTCTATATTCCATATGATACATCCTTATCAATGGTTCATATTACCAATGATCCAACCACATCCTCTCTTATATCATTTAAAATAAATAGGATGATCCACAATGAGACACCTATTAATAAGACCCACTCAATTATCTATTGTCTATATTTTCACAATATAGACATCCTTACTACAAAATGTTAAAATTCATGGTACCGTCTTGTCATATGACCATAAAATGTCAAAATAAAAATAATTGGAATTTAATTCCAATTATCCAAAATACATTGGATGCATCTATGAGGTTTATATCCAATATTCTAAACAAAATCCTCACCGGGACATACCCCTCAAGAGTGGAACCCCTCCTTCTTGTCGAGCCATATTCATTGTTGGACCCTTCCCCGCTAAGCCATATTCCGTATAGAAATAATCATCACTAGTCCATATTCATAGTATGAGATACCACTCTTCATAAAGATATATTACCCAAGAGCCACATAAAACTTCCTCAATGGGTTATATTCCCCATGAGTTAGCCTTCTTTAATGATCCATATTCCATGAAAGAAGAACCAAAAAGGGCCACTCATGTCTAAGTTCCCCCATTAACCATTTCTAGGAACCTTCTACCTAATAGTTTATTTTTTATGACATAAAAATTCTTAGAAGTTGTCCTGAATGTACAACATTGAAATCAACCTCATCAGTCTTTGTCACACAAACATAAAAGGTAAGGTCTGTCTCATTAAGTATCCCTAAAAAATGTGAGTTTTTATTCTCTTCATATGGATATATAGGTAGCCCTTATCATGGAACTAATCCACACTCTAAACCATATAACAACTTCCAAGATGGAGATAAAATCTAGAGTGTCAATCTATTTGGATTTAAATCAATACATCACTACATAAAAAGATAAATATGGGGAACCATTGATATATATAGATGGTGTCATCAATGAATACTCTTTGATGTATACAAATGATACCATTTAAAAAGAACCTCTTTATATATATATATATATATTCATATCAACGTACGTTGATAAGTTATTTCTAGTATGGTGGTAAATAGTCATACACTAAGACTTGGGAATGATTCATGAAAATATCATAAATATATATGAGAGTCCTAGATTAAGAAGTAAATCACCCTAAAGGGTGTGATAATCCCAACCTCATATACACTAGACCAACACACATTCTAAGGTGTCACTAGTAAAGACCCAATTAATTCCTACCTTTGGAAAGTGGGTTTCTGAAAACTCAAAAATTTCATGACTAGGAAGGAATTTGGAGTTTCTTTTATAAATAAAATGGGAAGCCCAATGTGAGTCCATTACCCATGAAATACATTGATATTTTTTTAATTATGATGCTACATTTCCCAATTTTCTTGTTTGTATTTTTTTATCATTTAAGGACTTATAAACCTTTCATATAACTCCCTTTAATCCAAATTAATGGAATTATCTAAGATTTATACATTATCCTTAACCACAATGAAGTTTATGTTCCCAATGACCAATATGATGTTGTCATCGAAATAGCATCCCCAACACCAGGTGGTCAATACCGTGGTCAAAGAGTTCAACATAAAATGTATTATCCATACCCAATAGGTATCTCAGGAGATCCTTATAGTGATCATGACCCATGGATCACCCTATCAATGTATGTCCAATGTGAATCTAATGATACTGAAATCCACCTCCAACTTCTTCAGAAGCTAGTCACTAGAGTGAGACAATGTCTACCTCCTTTATTTGAGGAATATGACCAAGGAGGATAAAAAATTATCAACATGGCCCATGATCCACCTAAGAGGGATCCTATAGATTCCCAATGTCACCAATTCCATGTAGATTCTACTCCGTAAGAATCATTTTAAGCAGTCTCCCAAGACATCCTAGCTATGGTCACTTAGACTTGCGCACATGGGGAGGTCTGGCCTGTGGAAAAATACCATTAAAGGTAAGAAGAAACCCCATATCCCCATTCCCACAAAGAGATCTAAATACTCTGAAATCCATAGAGGAGTATGCCTATATTCCTCCTCACACTCAATAAACCCTCTAGCATTTTGGTAACATCATAGAAAGCACACCGATATATTTTAATGAAACATATAGAGAAATATCATATCCTTCCCCCTATAAATGAAACCAATCAACATATTCTAAGTGAAAATGTAGGACTAGAGTGGAATCATATCCCCACTCCCATTAAAAAGTGATCCTATATCCCCATTCCCAATAAATAATCCCATCAATATATTCTAGAGGTAATAAAATAGAATGATTATAATATTATGTAGGTACTTCATTGTTTTCAACATATATTAATAGTGAGAATGAAGTACTACCATCAACATATAGAAAACAAGGGTCAAACCCATATTCCTTCTCATACCATAAGAGGAGAAAATCAATATACTTTGATAGTTAATCAGAAGTATTCCCATATTCCCACCCCCATTTAGGTTGATCATGACACCATCCAATGAGGAATAAAGAATAAGATTAGGATCCTATTACCATTACAACTAGTGTTTTCTTTCATATCTTGAAAACCACTTAAGGACAAGCTCAAATCACTTTGGACCATACATTATCCCATCGGTATATCTTTATAATAGATCAGGAGTAGTCTGATAGTCCCTCTCTGTATGAGTTAAAAGAAGGATATTAGTATTTATTGAAAATAATCAATACATAGTCTCATATTTTTACCCATTATAAAGAGAAACATCAACATAATACAATGAAAAACAATGTGAATATTTAGATTACTACAAATCCCTCTAATATCATCTGTATATTTTGAGGGAAATTTAAGAAACTTTTAGGAGGTATCCCACCTATAAAGGAAATTTTCCATAGTTCATGGCCCAAACCGCCTGAAGGAGAATGTACAAAAGGAAATCACACCAACAGAGATACACAGCCTAAGAAAATACTCTTATCCTTACCCTAATAAAATTTTAAATTCATGAGTCCCTTCAACACCTCTTAAAAGATGACCAATAGTTTGTTGGCTCATCATGAGAAATATAATGAAGTTAGAGTCACAATTGTTCTAATGGAAACATAAAGTTTTATTATGATAATTCTTCCCATGGTGAGTGAAATAAAATTCCTCCTTATAGATATAAAGGTTACAGAAAATAAGGTCCTCCATTTTCCAATCCATCAAATGTTAATAACCATAATGCTCTTACCTATAGAAATCATATCATCAATATTAGAGGTTGTACTCATGGAATATGTTTTATAGGTCCTCCTTATAACCAGGAATCAGTCCATAATTTAATTCCTTTCTATGATAAAGAATATGAATATGAACATAGAGTTCATCCCATTGTTATTTACTATGAAATTACTCCCCATAGTGACATTCCACCATGATAATAAGGCCCCCTTAATGAAAATATTATGATAACATCCTCATACCAAGAGGCACTCAAGAGACTAAGGTCTACTACACCAAGTGTCTCATCATTGTTTATAGATATATCATATCTGTTAAACGATAATATAATAAAATGTTCTTGTATTTACCATCGTCGAACCAAATATCCTTCAATAGAATAGATGAAATTCAAAACTATCCCAATCCACTCAATAAGGTGGATTTCAAGTGACCACACTGGTCATATTAAGTAGATAAATGCATCTTAGAATATGGAGAAAATGTTGTGGTCTTGAGAAAATAACTAGATAAAAAAAATATACGGTCTATGTTTTTTCCCATGACCACCTCCTAGTATGACATTATAAATACATTAAAAGAGAAATGAATACATTTTTTTAATATAAATAAGTATAAAACCCTTATCCACTTAAAAATTAAATATTTTTCTCAGAATACAAGAACCACATCAAATAAATAGGATAAATCCTTATTGATTTATCTTCCCTTTCATCTGCACATCACATAAAGTTAGAGAGGTTGTGTAGGGATCTCCAATAGGCATGACTAAGTGGTTAAAAGACCCTATAATTGTTAATCACTAATTACCCACCAAACATACACATCATGGGTAAGGGTAATCATAAATTATTTCATTTTACCCTACTCCATGGCAAAACATGATCACTAAGAAAGAAGTTGTGTACTTTTATTTCCTTAGGAAAAGTTATAGGCTCACCCCCCACACATTCTACCAGGTCTTTCGAGTAGAACCCCTCTATCCCCAAGTCCCATAAATAGTGTAATAAATGAGACTGGTCCATTAAAAATACAATATATCATTAAACTAAGAAATTCAAGTAAGCCTACCTTAGGAATAAAGTTAATCCCTATCTCATAAAACAATATTCAGTGTCTAGTAGAACATGTTTGGAATATGTGTTTCATCCATATCATATGTAAAATAAGGCCTATAATGTTGAGAAGGAATCCATAATAGTTACATCAATTCTGATATA
Source organism: Viscum album (assembly GCA_963277665.1). NCBI lineage: Eukaryota > Viridiplantae > Streptophyta > Magnoliopsida > Santalales > Viscaceae > Viscum > Viscum album. Next base: position 863,273,919 of record OY728145.1, read on the forward strand.
GGATCATCCCTAACCCTCATGGTTATGGGTATATTTACCACCACTACAACCCTTGGGGTCATAAAATCCCCAATGGAGCCCTGATGTGATAGTGATAGAGCCAAGACAACCCTAACCCATAGGGATGGAAGAATTATTACCTCATCCTCTATATAATTTGGCATTCTCCATATTTGGAAGACCCTCAGATGAAAATCCCCCATTGTTTCTCACACCATGTGGTTTATCCTTCTCACGAAAAACATATTTGGTTAATACACTAGGGACTCACTTAGGACCACCATTAATAAATAACTTCTAAGGGAACATCAATGAGAGATGGAAAAGACTCAAAGATGTCAGAAACTTGAATGGTCCAATAAAAAAGAATATATTAAGGATGACTATAATCTTCCCGTCAATTAATACTTGAAAAAAGACAAGTCTACATTCCCTTCGAGTCAGGATGTGATTCATATGAAATGTTATGAATTGGTGAATTTCCTTTGCATCAATCCTACACATAGCTCAGATCATGACATAGATATAGAAGAACATGATGAGGAAGTCAATTTTTGAAATACTATCCACACCAAAATACTTGAGGATGGTATCCATACCCGACATAATAGGTAAATTAAGAACCTAGGAGCTCCTAAAAGTAGTCAAGTACCACCTTCCTGATGATATTTTTCAAAATATTAATAGAATTACATGAATATATCCCACAAAAAAACATAGAGAAACTTAATCCATCTCTACCAAAGAAAAAATTGAACAATGTGAAGTATATTTGGCATAACTGAGGTAGATTAATGTTAAGTTACCCAGTGGAGATTTTCCTACTGAGTATAATTTTCAAATGAAGGAAAACACCCCCCTCATGATCATATATAACTAGAAGGAAATTACTCAACTATGAGAGTATAGTCTAACCATCCAATATGTTCTAGGATGAGAGAACTTGTTTATCTAAACCCAGTGACTGAGGAATATTAAGAATTACCACCAGTTGGATAACAGACAGAGCCATTTCAAGAAAGCTATTCTATTCGAACCTTTACTATATATCAATATAAGACAAGGGTTAACCGACTATATCTGGATCCAATGACTACCTATACTCACGAATCTTCCTAATCACCAGTCCCACCATAACATATTGAATACATCAAGTCCATATAATCTTGAATGGAGGCTGTATATGGGATATTTTCACTAGTGGAATGAGAGAGGAAGGCATATCCTGAGTGGGTTTATTCCACTTCTCCTTTTCCTAACTTTAAAAATACAAAATTTTTGATCTAAAATCACACAGGGGTCTTATAGAAATATTTTAAGCACTTAGTATCACAATGTGTCCCCATTATGGGAACCCATAGACAATAAGAAGCATTCCATCTTAGAAGTTTTATACAGAAAATAGAGATTCCGTCATTTTATGGTATAAACGCCTACTAGCTGGGTCTGTCATAGGTTGTGAATACCTTCAAAAAAAATTCCTTTACAAATTCATATTCAATGTGATAATGAAAAATATTCTTGATCTCTCTAATTCTAAGAAGTGTGAGAATAAGAGGGTATCATATTTCATTTCCATATAGGATGGTTTGACATACTCCATGAACATGAAAATACCATAAGAGTTTCTATTGTATATTTTCATAGAAAATATCAAGGATTATTTTAAAACACCATTAATCCCATAAAAAATATCCAACTGGGTTCATAGAGGTTTTTGGAAGTTGTATAAAGGTTGTAAGAATCTATTTGACTATAAAAGTTTAAATATTTTCCAATTTTAGTAGTATAAATAAAAATTTTCAGAAAAATAAAATTGAAATAGTTATGGTCAATCCAAATATATAACTAGATTCAACATTTAAACACCTTAGATATTACTTGGTTCCTCCCCTAAAAAAATAATGAAAATTGAAACATCCTCATCAGGAGGTAAGAAATGAGAAGTGGCATCCACCATTTATATATCAAAAGAATAAATTGTATTCTATCCTAAAAGATACATTTCTTGGGTAATTCATCACTATAATGTAAAAAAACTTGATGAATTTTCCCTTGTTTTGGAAGACTAATGAAATTGTTCTAAAATACTGCACTGACTACCACCCCTTCCATAAGATTTTGGGGCATAACATCTAAATATTATTTATATTCATGGATATGAACTAGAATATTGTTGATTATGAGTAAGTAAAAATCATAAAACCACCATTATAAGTGACATGTGTCTCTTCTATCCCACTAGAAGGGGAAAAATAATGAAAAGGTCTTGAGAAAGGTAATATTTTTTTTACAATTATACAATTAAAAAATTTATTAACATGTTGTACTCCATCATCAATTTAAAGTATAATCAACCAATTATGACCATAGTTCCCTATGTAATTACTGATAAAACCTATCTAGAATCATAGTCTTATATGAATCGATGTAATTTATAGATGAAGAACAATGTGAGGGAGAAAGAATCTCTACTGACTCCCAAGTTATCCCAAACCCTCTGATACTTCTTACAAATGATAACCCAAATATTTAATACACCTGAATTAACGATTTATTACCTAAAAATACAGTTAATATAACCCCAATGATAATTAGGCTTAGTTTCATTGAAATATTAGTTTCATAGCACCACAATTTGAACACAGATACAATGAAATTATTTAAAACACCTTAATATGCTCTTAAAATTCCATCACTCTTATAAAACTATATGGGATAAGTTGGGGACATACATAAGAAGAGGGTGAGATATAAAGACCAGTAATATAATAATCAAAGAATAACATGATGAAAGTAATGAATATGAGTCAATATGCATATCAAGGTAAAATAATAGGGGTTAGAATCATAAACTTGAACATTGAATCATTATATAATATGATAACATAAAGGAAATATAGGATGGAAGCAACAACATAAAACTTGAAATCATAAACAAAAGTCAGGGATAACCACCAACAAATCATAAAATAGTGTTCCTAGTATAACCTCCAATGCACCAAAAATGGTATCTAATGAGATAAAAAGCTTACCTAATTCATTGGAGGGATATATATTTTTGGTCCCATCTGTCACATTCATATCATGTATGTACATAAGTGTGACACATAGATCTTAAAACACAAGGATGTATTTCACCACTTTTAATCCCATGATTTAGGAGTGTGGGCTCCATACATGGAATTAAACAATAAATTAATGATCTGTACATCTATGTTAATATATTTGAGTTGAAATTAGGATGGGTTTGTAGGACACAAATGTTTGGAATGAAAAATCACAAGATAATTTTGGAAACATAACGGGGGTATATAATGATTTTTGGAAAAGTTTAAAGATAGTGAAAGAGATATATAATCACTTGCAAATAATATGTCCAATAAGATGTATTTTTAAAACATAATCCAATAATAAAATACCCAAAATAAAAATACATAATATAAATAAGTTACTTGAATATGAAGGATAAGGAGAGGATCCCTTACTTCAATACAATAACACCCTAGGTAAAGGTTATAACAAGATGGGATAAAGTATATATCATTATTATAACATCATTTGGAAAGTAAAGGGATATTTATAAATATGATAAACACAATCAATTTTATATTCAAAAGGATAAATATAAAGAAGGTTCTTGAATGGAAAATAAGAGATAGAGATCCCTTACTATGAGAGGGCACTTCCAAAAGCTTGTGAGGAGCTTATTAAGATATTGGGGACACCTTGGGAGGGATATAGAGAGATAATAGAAAAGTAAATTCATGATAAAATGGTTTTTAGTGAATAGTAATGTGTGGTTGGGTGTTTTTTATAGAAAAATAGAGGTGAATTCATTATTAATTTAAAAACATAGGTTTGGACTATATATGACAAATTAATCCAAACCACAAAACAGTAAAAGGTTTTTGGCCATGTTTTATACTAAATTGGAGCTGGATTAATTGATCTGTAAGTACAAGAACATAACTCATTAAAATAATACCCTTTGTTATGTGGAGGTAATTCATGTTTATAAAGAATTTATTTTGAAGACTTAAAATACAAAATATATTTTTGAAGATTTATTAAGGGTTTATAAAATTAATCAAATAACTTCAAATTTTTTTTATTTTAATGGGGAAAAATAATTTTGGAAATGTATATTCTTTATAGTATTTATTATATAACTTTTTGGATCTTATTATGTCATAATACATATCATACATTTTTTAACATATTTTTTTATTAATTTAAATGTGATGATTTAAAAAATAATAATTTTTTATCAAGATATTTCTTTAAATATGAAAATATAAAATTTTAAATAAACAATTATCATTTACTGAAAAATATAAGTTTTTAAAAAGATAATAGTTTTGGACCCTTTTAAAAAGTAAATTTTAATTCACAAAATTATATTATCATTTATATTTAAATAAATATTATTTAATAAAATTATTTTATTGAAATAAAATTTATTTAAATTGTTTTAGTTCATCAATAATAGTGTATTTATTGGAACTATATATTTCCAAAAAAATATAATTTGGGTTTCATTGTATCATAATATAATTTTTATCAAACTCATTATCTTATTATTATAAAGTAATAATTAAAAGATAAATATAATATTAATTTTATTAAAAATAAAAATTAAGAAATTCATACTATTAGCATCATGATACATAACCTTTTATTACACTAGTGTATTCCCTAAGGGTAAGATGTGTAATAGTGACACTTTTTTGGGGTGGTTTGAAGAACATGGTTTGGGCCGTGATCTTGATGATCTTGAAATTATACCATAAATATATTTTATCATTATTTAGTTTTTGAATCTCAACATAGGATTTTTTTCAAGGAAAAAACCTAGTGATTCCATCTCCATCAGAATCTCCAATAAATGGGATTCAAAGGGTATAATCCTACTAGTCGAGGACATCAATTCTTCTGTCTCTGTCCATTAAAATTTATCATAACCTTTAATATATAAATATTAATGGGCATTTTACAAGAACTATATTGTCAATGGTTATGATATTTAATGTAAGTTCAAATATGATAGACTATAAATATACTAAATATCCAAATTAGTTTATGTGTTTTATATAAAAACATTACAAAATAAGTTATCTATTCATTTTAAATTGGAATTCCATTTATAAAAATTCAGGATAGTGAATTGTTACCATCTTAATAAATTTTTCCCTCGAAATTTTAATTTCATAGATTAAAACAGATCCGAGTACTTTTGTTTCATCACCTCTTTCAGTTCCCATGGAACTTCCTCAAACTTTTGGTTCCACCATTGTACTTTGACCATGTTAGTTTTCTTGTTTTATAGAAATTTGTCTCTATGACCTAAGATATTCTTTTGATATTCCTCATATAAAAGATAATTCTCGAATGACATCAAATCTAGATTCAGTACATGTAATGGGTATGGTATTTACTTTCTCAATAGTGATTCATGGAACACCTAATTTACTTAAGACAGGTTCAGTGAAAGTACTAGTCAATAGGCCAAAACTTCGATGTGATCGAATATCTTAAAGGGGATGTTGTATCTTGGACTAATCATTGCTTTTCCCCCAAACCACATAACTTTCATCCCTGATGATATATAAAGTAACACCATATCTTCAACCATAAACTCTATTTTTTATTGATTGTCAATATATATTTTCTAATGAAATTTTATGGATTTTATATGAAATTGAATGATTTGAACCTTCTTTGTCATATCTTGTATAGGATAATGTCCCATAAACCTCCACTCTCTATCTTTATCCAAACATGTTAGAGTCTAAAACCTCTTCCCATATAGAGCCTCATAAGGTTTCATTTTAATTATATTACGGAAAGTATTTTCATATGATAACTTGACTAGGGGAAAGTGTTAATACAAAAATTATTTGAAATCCATTGAACACAGTCTCATCACATCATCTAGAGTTTGAAAGGTACTTTGAGAAATTCCAACCATATAATGGTGAAAATCAATACTAAAACTTATCTCTGTATCCAATTATTGATGAATTCTTTTCTAGAACCTCTATGTAAACCTTATATCTCGATCGTATACAATATAGAGTGGAAATCCATGCAGTATTACCACTTCTGTTATGTATATCATAGTGATTTGGTCAAGAGATAAATCTTCCTTGATTTAAATGGAATGGGATGACTTTTTAAGGTGATTAAATACCACCTATATGACATTATTTTTTTTAGATGTCCTAAGGAGTCCTATAGTGAAATTCATGGTTATTTATTCCCATTTTCATAATATTATGGGAAATGGTTTTATCATACCCAGAGAATTATATCATTTAGACTTGAATTATTTGAGTACCAAGTATCTAAATACAAATTCTATAATATCCCTCTTCATGTTATCCCACCAATTTTTTTTTGTCCAATTTCTATACATATTAGTGCTTCCTGGATGAATATATAAGGAAGATCTAAAATCATAATCTCTAATTTCCCTCTTCAATTCTTGTTTTTATGGGACACATATCTGGGTTCCAAACCTCATAAATCCATATTTAGAAATGTTAAACTCTGTAACATTCACTACCTTTTTCTGTAGTACCTCATCATCCTTCTAGGTCTCCTTGATCCTATCAAGAATATATGGTTGAGATGTTATTTGAGAAAGGTATGAAAAAGTTACTTTTCTTATTCCCATGTCCATCCTTTTGATGTTCAATTATATTGGATCCCTTGCAATCTTCATCATGGATAGGGTTGCAAGATCCTTTCTTCTAATAGTATCTACCAATTTGTTCAGATTCCTATAATGGTAATGTGTTGAAAAATCACAATCCTTGACCAGTTCTATCCACCTTCATTGGTACATATTGAGATCCTTCTTCAGGAATATATACTTGAGGATTTTATGATCCATATATATGTAATGCTTTTACCCATAGAGATAATTTCAACAAATATTTTACACAAAGATCACTACAGAAAATTTAAGATCACTTTTTGGGTAGTTATTTTCATGGATATTTAATTGGTGGGAGGTATATGGTATAATAATTTCATCTTTCATAAATATCCATCCTAATCCATTTTTGGATACATCGATGTAGATCACAAATCCTCCTACACTGGTGGGTAATGTGAGAATAAGTGTAGGGATTTCCCTCTCCTTCAAACATTTAAATCTATATTTTCATTCATCTGCCCCGAAAAATGAGACTCCCTTACAATATTGATTATTTAATCGGATTTAAAATTAGGATAAGTTTCTAAAAAATCATTGATAGTACCTATGAAATTCAAGGAAACAATGAATTTATGTCAGAGATGTTAGTTTAGGCTATTATTCAATTACCAATATTTTTTAAAGGGTCAACATATTTCACGTTGGTGGTGATAAAATTACCAAGTAATTTTACTTTATCTATCCAAAAATCACATTTATTATATTCATAAATAAAATTTCCTTTTGAAAACCTTCAGTATATAATTAAAATACTCATCATGTTACTCCTTTATTTTGGAGTAGATAAGAATATTGTCTATAAATACTATCAAAAATTTGTTAAGGAAATCCCTAGAGACTATATTACTCAAGTCCGTGACGATTGATATAGCCTTAGTGAGTCCAAATGGAATCACTATGAACTCATAATGACAATAACTTATATGAAAATAAATTTTAGGGATATCCTCTCTTTAACTTTATTGGATGATATCCCTATTGATGATCCACCTAGGAGAAGTAATGGGATCCACATAGATGATCAAAAAATTAATTAATCAAGGTAAATGATACTAGTTTTTTATCATGATCTTGTTGATCTCATGATAATCAATGCAAAGGAACATTGATCTATCCTTATTCTTAACGAAGAGGATTGGTTCACCCAATAGTGAGGCACTTTGGTGTATAAACCATTTAACTAGATTTTCCTATAACTTATTATTTAGATTCCAATGTTCATAAATGGACATTATATTAGGAGTATTATATATTAGAAAATTTAAGGTTATAATCTTGATTTAGAACTCAACCTCATGGCTTGGTGGAAGACCATGAAACTATCTAGGAAACACATCATCATATTCCATTATAATAGGCTTGCAATCAAGTATGATATTTTCCTTAGTATCAATAATTTGAGAAATATAATATTACTTATAAGGAAATAATATCCAATATTGAGATGATGTTACCAAAAGATATTCATTCTCCTCCCACAACGTTCATAGAATTAAAATGATTTTTGATACAATGGGTGATTTCCTTCCCCCAATAAATTATATTTTCTCTATAAAAGGAACAACTATACATACCCAGAATAGCATCAAGTTATACTAAAGAGAGTATCACAAGGTTTTAGGAGAATTATATACTAAAAATATTGATCGGGTAGGAGTTATATAATTAGGATGGAATAATTTTGACGACCCGAAATTTTGAATAAATCTTGTTTCCTAATTTTTTGTGTTATTTTTTTTTATACTCAACAAAAATGTTTCATTTGATAACATGAGTATAATTAAAATGAGACCATTGGGTTTTGACTATTATATGACCATTGGTCAATAAGACCCCTAGAAACTAAACGTTTTGATTATTGTCTCTAAATACAAGCAATCTTGGTTAATTATTATAGAAAGAAGATTTGATGGCCTCACCCAGTATTCTTGGACCGATCGAGGCCTATCTAACAGAACTTGGGAAGGAGGTAGCACCACTGGGCTTTGCTCTGGACCAATCCCAAGCCGAACTTCATCGTGTGAAGCTAGAACGGAATCGCCTTTTCGGGAAGTTAAAATTGATAGAAATTACTACTCGTGCGATGTTAGCCGAGCCTCCCTCAGATTCTCTCACCGTAGCACACCTTACACTTAGGTCTTATGCTGGTGTGATAAGGGGCTATGTAAGGAGACCGTAACTGCCTTGTGTAATCCTTTGTTTTAAATAAAAATTGGGATTTCTTCTTATGATTAAGTTTATGAATTTTCAAATGACCGGATAAATATAGTATGCATATTTTTGATGAATTTTAGAAAAAGGATATTTTAAAAATGTTTATGTAAACCTTAAATAATTAAAAATGTGTAATGATATTCAAAAAATGGTCTTCTACAATTATGCTCAGTGTAAAATTTAGAGTCTAATAAGATCAACTTAATTTTTGATGAATAGTGAATTATGAATAGTGATTTTATGACTAGGATTAGTAATGTGTCCAAATGGATTAGTATTCTCACTTAAATAAAGTATTAATATAATCTAGGCACCTTGATTAAGTAATGCGATTCAATAAAATGGTTAAATAACGATTTCATAAATTATTATTCAAGTATTAGTTTTTTCGAGTGAATAGTGTTTTTTAATTAAAAATTAAATTAAAGATATTTAAGAAATTATTTTTATAAAATGGATTTCATTTTTGAACTCAGAGCACCGATATTATGTTATGGTAATTTTGGGGGTTTTTTCTGAAAAAATGAATTTTCGGTGAATAGTGTATTAATTTAAAAAAATAAATTAAAAATATTTAGAAAAATATTTTTATAAAATGGAGTTCATTTTTGAAATCAGAGCATTGATATTTGTTTAAGGTGAAATTTTGGGATTTTTCTGAGAAAGTTGAATTTTCGATGAATAGTGAAAATACAGTTTTTAAGTTACGGGTGTTTAATGACATCATTAAATGATGTATTAAGTATGTAATCAATATGGTCGACTTATGAATAGTGCGATAAGGTATGAGGTGTCCCAAGTGGCCAATACCATGGGAAAATACCATGGGCAAGCCCATGGTTTTGCCCAAACCACTAATGAGGTGTCCCTTGGCCATTAATGCCTTGTCCCCTCACTTTCCCTATAAATACCAAGACATCATCTCATCCATTCGACTCTCCACTCTCCCCCAACGAAGTTCTGGTCTCATTTACTCCCAAGGAGTCCTCCCAAGGTTCCCCCAATCCCTCAAGGTCCCAACCTTTGAGTTTTAAGAGTTACGTTTTAAGGTAAGGGATCTGATCTCTCTCTTTCTTTTCAAGAAATCTCTTTTATGTAATTTCTTTTATGCTCCATGTTCTTATGTTAAAGGGTGTTATTTTATACTCCCCTTACCGCCCTTTTCATGTTAAAATAATTAGAGATCCCCTCTTACTCTCATTATTTCTTTTTATGAAGTTTTATGTGGCGCCGTTAGGCTGCCGAAATTTTTGTAACAGATTCTTTCTCACTTCTCATTTTTCAAGATCTATTTTCCATGTAAAGTATTTAAAGTTTTTTTTTGTTATGTTGGGGTATGGTCTTTAAATTTATCATAATGATCTTTTATGATCATATTATTAGAGACCCCATTTGATCTCTTCAATTCAGTATTTTGATGTTTTAAGTGGCGTCGTTAGGCTACCGAATTTTTAAGTGGTTCTTCACCCTTCTCGTTTTGAAGTTCTACTTTCATGTCAATTCTTTCAAGTTCCTTTTTGTTATGTTGGGGTATGATCTATATATCTATCATACTGATCTTTTATGACCATATAATGAGAGACCCCATTTGATCTCTATAATTCAGTATTTTTAAGTTTTAAGTGGCGTCGTTATCCTGCCGAATTTTTAAGTGGTTCTTAACCCTTCTCGTTTTGAAGTTCTACTATCATGTCAATTCTTTCAAGTTACTTTTTGTTATGTTGGGGTATGATCTCTATATCTATCATACTGATATTTTATGACCATATTATGAGATACCCCATTTTATCTCTTCAATTCAGTGTTTTTAAGTTTTAAGTGGCGCCGTTAGGCTGCCAAATTTTTAAGTGGTTCTTCACCCTTCTCGTTTTGAAGTTCTACTTTCATGTCAATTATTTCAAGTTACTTTTTGTTATGTTGGGGTATGATATCTATATCTATCATAATGATATTTTATGACCATATTATGAGAGACCCCATTTGATCTCTTCAATTCAGTATTTTGAAGTTTTAAGTGGCACCGTTAGGCTGCCGAATTTTTAAGTGGTTCTTCACCTTTCTCGTTTTGAAGTTCTACTTTCATGTCAATTCTTTCAAGTTCCTTTTTGTTATGTTGGGGTATGATCTCTATATCTATCATAATGATATTTTATGACCATATGATGAGATAACCCATTTGATCTCTTTAATTCAGTATTTTGAAGTTTTAAGTGGCGCCGTTAGGCTGCCGAATTTTTAAGTGGTTCTTCACCCTTCTCGTTTTGAAGTTATACTTTCATGTCAATTCTTTCAAGTTACTTTTTGTTATGTTGGGGTATTATCTCTATATCTATCATACTAATCTTTTATGAACATATGATGAGAGACCCCATTTGATCTCTTCAATTCAGTATTTTGAAGTTTTAAGTGGTGCCGTTAGGCTACCGAATTTTCATAAGAGAAATCTTATTTTTGTCTTCCTTTCATGTTCTTCATTTCATATGGTATATTTTCAAATTTCATTACCATGTTCTTTAATCCATTATATTATGTCCGTATACTATTTTATGGGTTATTTATGAATGTTTGACTCATGTCCCCTCTCTTTTCAATGTTTTCTAAAACCCCAAAACGTAGCCGTTATGCTGCAGAATTTTCGTCTCAAAATGCCTCTCTATTTTATCAAAATAATTTTATGTTATTAAGTGAATAATCAAAGCTCATATTTATACAGGGGTATTCACATATATATCAAAATTTTCTATCTTAAATTATGGGATTTACATACATGAAACCCGCTTTCCCTTTCCGTGGGTTTAAAGTGACATAAAGATCATGTCTTTAAAGCATTTTTTAAAACGTTATGATTATGAAATGAAACCCATTTCTTTTATACTATATGGGTTGTTTATGAAATGATTTATGATGATATATGTGGCTCACATGATAATAAAGACATGTCAAGGGTGCGCCCAGATAGTGCTCCAATGCATTGGGTAAAGACTTAATCTCTAGAGATGACTTTTTAGACTGATACCTTGGTGAATAACCTTGGTAATTTTTAATGACACCTTGGGGATGGACCTTGGTGAAACGAAATGATTGTCAATATTAAATGTTGCAGCCACATCTTCAAGTTATGAAAAATGCTATTTTTATTATGATATGCCTCATGATTTCTTTCTCATGCCTTAATGTTCTTTTCATGACCTTATTGAAGCATCTCAAGTTCACATGTAAAATGTTTCTCTTGTTCCCCTTACTAGGCCTTCTGCTCACCCTTTCTTTTGATGTATGTCCCCAGGTTATGAGATGCGGTAATGAACCTAGGATGAACATGAGGAGAATCCTTTCAAGTGTTTAAGAATAATCTTTTATGTTTTCATGTTTAAAGTTCCTGGTTTCTAAGACACTAAACCATAAAGATCCTCAGTTTTGTAAAATGTAATGAAAGTTTATATGATAAAAAGGCGGGATGCTATAGTTTGTATCAAAGGATGGTTTAGTTATTTGTGGAAATTAGGATTTGAAAACTCTAGGAAGAACCCTATAGAAAAGTTTAAATATAGGAAATCTTCCTGGTATTTTGGTGAGTATTGAGTAAGGGGTTTCCAAGCAAATACATCCCTGTCTAGATACGAGCAGGTAGAGGTGGATCTGGCACAGATGTACATAGGGGTAAAACCCGAAAACACTGCTTTGAGCTAGACTCGAACGGGAACCGGTACACGACAACAGGCCTTGCTGCACTCTTGGTTACGACACTCCCGAGGGATATGCTTTGGTAAATTCATAAGCTTAGTATGAACCATTGTTAAAGGAACAAAGATAAAATAAAATAAAGATTCAAATAAGAATATATGATCATGGATAACCTAGATGGGAACCTAGGGGATCACAAGTTAGGGTATACTTTTCTTCTACAAGTTATCCTTATATGCTTTCAGTTCCTTTTCATGATTATTGGCTAAGTACTTAAGCCCCTAATTATGCTTTCTCTTCTTAGTTAATGGTGGGAAATGGAAGAACATGTCCCAACAACCAATGTTATAGGAAATGCGATGATTGTCGTATTAATATGACAGGGATGATTAGGGGATTAAAATATGATTTTTATTTTGGAAGACGTTCACTATTTTGGGGACCCTATATGATCGAGGTAAATATATTACTACGATATTTTCATTGAGGAGTAAGTTTGACTTATATTTTGAAGAATCGATGAATTTAAGGTGCACTTATAGTAATTTAGATTACTTATGCGAATGATTAACCTATCTTGGGTAAAATATGTTTAGGTAAGATACTTTTGTTATAAGATGTTAGGAGTGGTTGATGTTGTTTGGAGATGAACAATGAAGTTTATTTTGGAAGACTATGTTATCAAATCCTTCTTGTATTTGGGTTTCAATCTTAGTTTGGTTTATTTTGAGGAATTGTAAGGACCGTTATTTATGGAATGGACTATGATGAACTTTGGGTAGTACCATGGAACTTTGAAGATTTAAAAGTAGTTTTCATTCCTATGGGATTATTTCTTTTTGAAGAGTTGTTTTACATTACCCTTTCTGTTTTTGGGAAAATGTTTAAAGATAAAAGAAATAGATAGTTAATCTTTTGTGGATTATGTGATTCTCTAGAAGATGATTCTTGTGTTTTGATGAGACCAAGTAGTTTTGAATGCTCATAGTTTGTAGAAAAGATTAGTTTTGAGTAGAAACTTATTAAAGGATGAAACTCTACATGAAGATAGGTATATTTTCTTATGTTTTTGTTTTATGTTGTAAATGAATTCCTCAAAATTATGGAAAGGAACGTAAAACAGAAGTGTTGTTGGTTTACATTTCCTACCGGGTAATCAAAGACTGTTTACACACATCATATGTGTGGGATTTTCTTATGGTTAACTTTCTCCTAATCATGTTTTCTATCACTCTCCCTCAGAACTTGACCCTTTGTTTTCTCCTCCATGTCCATGTTTTCGTACATGCAATCTTAGTGTGGGCTAACTCGGGTGACCTTTGTACTTACCTTTTTTTTCTTTTAAAGTAATAGATTTACTGACTCCTTTTCCGATGTGGTACTTTAAATGAAATTTAAATACCAAATTTTAAAAATTGTGAGGACGCAATTTCTTAAAGGGGGAAGATTGTAACGACCCGAAATTTTGAATAAATCTTGTTTCCTAATTTTATGTGTTATTTTATTTTGTTTTTTATACTCAACAAAAATGTTTCATTTGATAACATGAGTATAATAAAAATGAGACCATTGGGTTTTGACTGTTATATGACCATTGGTCAATATGACCCCTGGAAACTAAACGTTTTGATTATTGTCTCTAAATAAAATTAATCTTGGTTAATTATTATAGAAAGAAGATTCGATGACCTCACCTAGTAGTCTTGGGCCGATCGAAGCCCATATAATAGAACTTGGGAAGGTGGTAGCACCACTAGGCTTTGCTCTGGACCAAACCCAAGCCGAACATTATCGTGTGAAGCTAGAATGGAATCGACTTTGTGAGAAGTTCAAACTGATAGAAATTACTACTCGTGCGATGTTAGCCAAGCCTCCCTCAGATTATCTCACCGTAGCACACCTTACACTTAGGTCCTATACTGGTGTGATAAAGGGCTATGTAAGGAGACCGTAACTGCGTTGTGTAATCCTTTGTTTTAAATAAAAATTGGGACTTCTTCTTATGATGAAGTTTATGAATTTTCAAATGACCGGATAAATATAGTATGCATATTTTTGATGAATTTTAGAAAAATGATATTTTAAAAATGTTTATGTAAACCTTAAATAATTAAAAATGTGTAATGATATTCAAAAAATGGTCTTCTACAATTATTCTCAGTGTGATATTTAGTGTCTAATAAGATCAACTTAATTTTTGATGAATAGTAAATTATGAATAGTGATTTTATGATTAGGATTAGTAATGTGTCCAAATGGATTAGTAATCTCACTTAAAGAAAGAATTAATATAATCTAGGCACCTTGATTAAGTAATGCGATTCAATAAAATGGTTAAATTACGATTTCATAAATTATTATTGAAGTATTAGTTTTTTCGAGTGGATAGTGCTTTTTAATTAAAAATTAAATTAAAAAATATTTAAAAAATTATTTTTATAAAATGGATTTCATTTTTGAACTCAGAGCACCGATATTATGTTATGGTAATTTTTGGGGTTTTTTCTGAAAAAATGAATTTTTGGTGAATAGTGTATTTATTTAAAAAAATAAATTAAAAATATTTAGAAAATTATTTTTATAAAATGGAGTTCATTTTTGAAATCAGAGCATTTATATTTGGTTAAGTGAAATTTAGGGATTTTTCTGAGAAAGTTGAATTTTCGATGAATAGTGAAAATACAGTTTTTAAGTTACGGGTGTTTAATGACATCATTAAATGATGTATTATGTATGTAATCAATATGGTCGACTTATGAATAGTACGATAAGGTATTAGGTGTCCCAAGTGGCCAATACCATGGGCAAATACCATGGTCAAGCCCATGGTTTTGCCAAAACCACCTATGAGGTGTCCCTTGGCCATTAATGCCTTGTCCCCTCACTTTCCCTATAAATACCAAGACATCCTCTCATCCATTCGACTCCCCACTCTCCCCCAACGAAGTTCTGGTCTCATTTCCTTCCTTTGAGTCCTCACAAGGTGCCCCAAAGCTCTCAAGGTCCCAACCTTTGAGTTTTAAGAGTTACATTTTAAGGTAAGGGACCCGATCTCTCTCTTTCTTTTCAAGAAATCTCTTTTATGTAATTTCTTTTATGATCCATGTTCTTATGATAAAGGGTGTTCTTTTATACTCCACTTACTTCACTTTTCATGTTCACATAATGAGAGATCCCCTCTTACTCTCATTATTTCGTTTTATGAAGTTTTAAGTGGCGTCGTTAGGCTGCCGAAATTTTGGTAACAGATTCTTTCTCCCTTCTCATTTTTCAAGATCTATTTTCCATGTAAAGTATTTCAAGTTCCTTTTTGTTATGTTGGGGTATGATCTCTAAATTTATCATACTGATCTTTTATGATAATATGATGAGATAACCCATTTGATCCCTTCAATTCATTATTTTGAAGTTTTAAGTGGCGTCATTAGGCTGCCGAATTTTTAAGTGGTTCTTCACCCTTCTCGTTTTGAAGTTCTACTTTCATGTCAATTCTTTCAAGTTCCTTTTTTTATGTTGGGGTATGATATCTATATCTATAATACTGATCTTTTATTACCATATTATGAGAGACCCCATTTTATCTCTTCAATTCAGTATTTTGAAGTTTTATGTGGCGCCGTTAGGCTGCTGAATTTTGAAGTGGTTCTTCACCCTTCTCGTTTTGAAGTTCTACTTTCATTTCAATTCTTTCAAGTTACTTTTTGTTATGTTGCGGTATGATCTCTATATATATCATACTGATATTGTATTACCATATTATTATAGAACCCATTTGATCTCTTCAATTCAATATTTTGATGTTTTAAGTGGCGCCGTTAGGCTGCTGAATTTTTAAGTGGTTCTTCACCCTTCTCGTTTTGAAGTTCTACTTTCATGTCAATTCTTTCAAGTTACTTTTTGTTATGTTGGTGTATGATCTATATATCTATCATACTGATATTTTATGAAAGTTTGATTAGAGACCCCATTTTATCTCTTCAATTTAGTATTTTGATGTTTTAAGTGGCGCCGTTAGGCTGCCGAATTTTTAAGTGGTTCTTCACCCTTCTCATTTTGAAGTTCTACTTTAATGTCAATTTTTCCAAGTTTATTTTTTTTATGTTGGGGTATGATATATATATCTATCATACTGATATTTTATTACCATATTATGAGAGACCCCATGTGATCTCTTCAATTCAGTATTTTGAAGTTTTAAGTGGCGCAGTTAGGCTGCCGGATTTTTAAGTGGTTCTTCACCCTTCTCGTTTTGAAGTTCTACTTTCATGTCAATTATTTCAAGTTACTTTTTGTTATGTTGGGGTATTATCTCTATATCTATCATACTGATCTTTTATGACCATATGATGAGAGAACCCATTTGATCTCTTCAATTCAGTATTTTTATGTTTTAAATGGCGCCGTTAGGCTGCCGAATTTTCATAAGAGAAATCTTATTTTTGTCTTCCTTTCATGTTCTTCATTTCATATGGTATATTTTCAAATTTCATTACCATGTTCTTAAATCACTTATATTCCATTCCTCTACTGTTTTATGGGTTATTTATGAATGTTTGACTCATGTCCCCTCTCTTTTCAATGTTTTCTAAAACCCCGAAACGTAGCCGTTATGCTGCAGAATTTTCGTCTCAAAATGCCTCTCTCTTTTCTCAAAATTATTTTATTTTATTGAGTGAATAATCAATGCTCTTATTTATACAGGGGTATTCACACACACATATATATATATATATATATATATCAAAATTTTCTATTTTAAATTCTGGGATTTACATACATGAAACCCGCCTTCCCTTTCCGTGGGTTTAAAGTGACATAAAGATCATGTCTTTAAAGCAGTTTTTAAAATGTTATGATTATGAAATGAAACCCATTTCTTTTATGATATATGGGTTGTTTATGAAATGATTTATGATGATATATTTGGATCACATTATAATAAAGACATGTCAAGGGTGTGCCCAGATAGTGCTTCAATGCATTGGGTAACGACTTAATCTCTAGAGATGACTCTTTAGACTGATACATTGGTGAATAACCTTGGTAATTTTTAATGACACCTTGGGGATGGACCTTGGTGACACGAAATGATTGTCAATATTAAATGTTGCAGACGCATCTTCAAGTTATGAAAAATGCTGTTTTTATTATGATATGCCTCATGATTTCTTTCTCATGCCTTAATGTTCTTTTCATGACCCTATTGAAGTATCTCAAGTTCACATGTAAAATGTTTCTCTTGTTCCCCTTACTGGGCCTTCTGCTCACCCTTTCTTTTGATGTATGTCCCCAGGTTATGAGATGCGGTAATGAACCTAGGATGAACATGTGGAGAATCCTTTCAAGTGTCTAAGAAGAATCTTTTATGTTTTCATGTTTAAAGTTCCTGGTTTCTAAGACACTAAACCTTAAAGATCCTCAGTTTTGTAAAATGTAATGAAAGTTTATATGATAAAAAGGAGGGATGCTATAATAATTCCCCCATTTCCCATTTTCACCAATATATTTACTTCCATGTTCCACAGTGGTGGTTTAATATTTATACTAAACATGCATGATATGAAAGAATGCGTATAACTAGAATCAAATAATAAATTCACTATCCTTGAATGAATTACGAGTATACCTATCCCCATTTCATTTTAAGGATACAAATCATTATTTACGATTGCATAATCCCTCCCTTTCTCTCCGGGACATAGAGGTTGTTGTTAATAAGTTTCATTGAAAAACCTTGGATTAGTGTATTGATTAACACAATTTACTACTTCCTTAAAGTTGAAACATTTGATAATGGGATCAGGGTTGAAAAGTTAATTACTTTATTCTATCATATGGATGAGTTTTATTAATGGCATTCATTAGCTAGGTTCACTTCATTCCCGCACCTGAATCATTTCCTTATCCCCTTTAGCTAACTTATAGGATTCTTCTTTCCACACATTTGACAAGTGGGATGTTTTAATTTCTTACTACTATTTATATTTTCTATCACACCAATAGGATTAAAATATATTATCCACTTCCTATCTCCTAACACATGAGACCTATGAGATTGAAAAATATCTTTTTAGACTTTGAGGGAACATTAATTATTTCCTTATAGTTTTCATACTCTTAAATAGACAAATATTTTTTATAGACTCAACTTTATACCACTAAAGATGCTATTTATTTTACTTTCATGAGGAATGATAAAGACATAGGCATATCGTTCAAGTATTGTGAAGTTAGATTGATAATACTCATTGGATACATCATTATTTTGATTAAGTATAGGTAAATCCCTTTCCATTTTATGTGAGAGACTATGAGGAAAATATTTATCTAATCTATTTAAAAATTCCTTCAACTCTATAACTTTTTTCTCTTCCTCGGGCTTTTTATTTTTGATCAAAATCAAATATTTATTAGACTCTACCTCCATATGATAACCGTACATCATGACCTACTCATTCTCAAATAAATGATGGATGGATAATATATTTACAATATAATTGATCTATTTTTACATCATTAAGGTATCATAATATCCACTAAAAGGAGAAGTAATTTTTCATATAAAGGTTTCAATTCCACATTTCTATTTCTTAGGGTGATATGAGTTTCCCCATAATTAAATTTTATATTCATAATATTAGTCAATTAACAAAGTAATTTCATGAAATTATTGACTCCTAGTCTAATCGGGTTTGGCATCTCATTTGGGAAGCCATTACATTGCTCATCAGATTGGTTATTGACCCAACTTCTCATATTTCGATCCATTGACTAAAATAAAGGGACAATTTGGGATAATAATTTTAAATCTATTAAAAAATAAAAGAGAACCTATGAACATCGAAGTGACAAATCATAAATCGCACACATTCCCTTATCATATTAATTTTTATGCTTCAATATAAGTTATCCATGATCTAATTCCCAATATAAAATCTTATAGGAATTTTCATTACCCTCATAATGGTTAGTAAATAGATTGTTAATTAACCAAATCATATTCCCTATGAGTGTTAAACTAGGTTTTCAATAAGGGCTCTTTATTATGAACTAAGTAGTGATTAATTCAAGCCTAACAAGCCCTTTTCAATGTTATTACTCCTAGGTACAACTATATCAGAGCCATATCCACTTATAGTATGCAGACATGAATATGTTTTCTTAGAAACCACTTACTCTATAATTTACCAAAATTTAGGGATGTTTTATTATGTTTAGTCTTATCCATATAGATTTTAAAAGGGTTTTCTAATCTTAAAACCAAAAATAACTATACTTTTCTCTGATACCATCTCTTAAAACCAATATCTTTAATATACCTTAATTAATGAATTATTACATAAAAACACTAAATAAAAACTCAAAGATCATAAGTAAAAGTTTATTTGGTAAATTAGGTATATATAATAATAAATTTAACATGGATACAATGAAATGAGTTGAAACTCTTTAACATTCACTTAAAACTCCACCTCTGTTTTAAAACTACATGGGATAACCTTGGGACGTACATTATAAAGGGATGATCCAATAATGGAAATAATTCAATAATCAAATAATAAAATGATAAAAGTAATTAATGTGAGTCATTAGGCATATTGATGTAAAATAAGAGGGGTTGTAATCATAAACTTGAATATCAAAGAATGTATAAAATGTTAACATAATGGAAACATGGAAATGTGACAACAACATCAAACATAATATCATAAACATAATACAAGAATAACCTCGGAGACATCATATCATAGTGTACTTAGAATAACCTCCTGTGAACCATACATGGTATCTCATGAGATAAAAACATTACCCAATGCATTGGGGGGCTGTGTAATTCCTCGATCGTCCATCACATTCATATATTGTACATGCATTAGTGTCTCACATAGATATTAAAACATAAGGATGCATTTAAATAATTTTAATCCCATTATCAAAGATCGTGGGTTACATACATGGAAGTACCAAATAAATCAAGTACAGGTACGTCTACGTGAATACCATTGAGTGTAAATGGGAAGGATTATTCATGGCACACATGTTTGTTATGAAAAATCACAGGATATATTTGAAAGCATAATAGTGGTAAATAAAGATTCATAGAAAGGATTAATGAGAGTTAAATGGGTCTCTCATTAGATGGATATATTATTTATAGTAATATGGATTTATATAAACATTTTCCAACATGAAAGTTTTTAAATCAAAAGGCATAATATAAATAAGGTACTTGAATAAGGAGGATAAGGAGAGGATCCCTTACTTCAAAATGGAAACAACCTAGATAATGTTATAAACATAGGGGATATATTATATATCATTATTATAAAATAAATTATAAAGTAAATATATATTTATAAATATATTTAAACACAACCAAGTTGATATTCCAAATTCCAAATATAAATAATGTCTGTGAATTGAAAAGAAGAGAGAGTGATCCCTTACCTTGAGAGGGAACTTCTAAAATCTATAGAGGTACTTCTTAAGAGATATGGAACACTATTTTTGGGATATATAAATGTAAAGGAATAGTATATTCAGGTTTAAAGGGTATTTATCTAAGAGAAATGGGGGTACGGGAGGGTTTTTGTAGAGAAAAGAGTAGCATATTCTTTATTAATTACTAAACTCATGTTTTGGACTCTATATGATAAATTAATCCAAAGCCTAAACCATACCATGGTTTTTTCCCATGGTACATTCCAAAGGGGACTATATTTCATTAATTTATAGGTTTATGATCCGAAATCATTAACATAATACCCTTGGTGATGTGGAAGTGAGTCACGTTTATAAATAATTGATTTTAAAACATTAAAATATCATATAGGCTCTCAAGGATTCATTAAGGGTTTATGAAACCAATAAAATAACATAAAAGACACATTATATTAAAATTTAAACATAATTTTGGTCACATATACTCTTTATAGTATTTATTAGTCCACCTTTGTGCTTTTGTGATGTCATCATAAATACTTTACATTTATATCGTATTTAATTTTTAAACAAAAATTCAACCATCTCAGGAAATTATGAAAAATTAAATGTTCGTTAATTTTGAAATTTTTATTTATAAAATAATATTTATTTTATTAAAATAATTATTTATATATAAAAATGTACACTTTTAAATAAAAAATATCTATTTACTAAAAAATAGCGATTTTTATGACGATGACAGTTTCTGGCCCTTAAAGAATTACATTTGAATTCATAAAATTATATTATAATTTATATTAAAATAAATATTTTCTAATATGAACATTTTATTAAAAATAATTTTATTTAAAAAATTCTTCAATTCTTCAAAAGGAGTGTCTTGATCAGAACTATATACTTCCCTAAAATACAATTTTTGTTTCATCGTATAAAAATATATATATATTTTAAAATTATTATTTAATTGTTATAAAGAAATAATAAAAATATGAATATAATAATTAGTTTACAAATAAATTTATATAAATTAATATTGTTAGGGTCTATATTTATAACCCTTTATTACACTAGTGTATTATCTAAGGGTTAATTGTGTGATGCAGACACTTTCCTGGGGTGGTTCCATAAACATGATCTTGGTCACAGTCTCGATAATCCTGAACTTCACTTGTAAACAGTTTTGATCATTCTTTAGTTTTTGAATCTAGTATTGGGTTTGGCCAAGGAAAAATCCCAATGATTCTATATCCCTCGAAATCTCTAATAAACGAGCTTCATAGGGTACAATCCTATATGGTGAGTCCATCGTTTCATCCATCCACATTAACTAGATTTTATCATACCATTAATATAATAATATTAATGGTCATTTAACAATGACTATATTATCAATGGTTATGATGTTTAATGTAATTTTAAATATGAAAGACTATAACTATCAAAAATAGCCAAAGTAGTGCTTGCATTTTTATCTAACTACATTACTGAATAAGGCATTTTTTCATTTGAAAGGGGAATCTAATTTATAAAACTTCAGGTCATTACATTCTTCGTCCCTTAAAAAATTATTCCCATGAAATTTCTATTTAATAGTCTAAAATAGATGAGGGTACTTCTGTTTCAACACCACTTCTAGTTCCCATGACACAACCTCAAACTTGTGGTTCCACCACTGTAATTTGACAAAGTGAGTTTTATAGAACTTTTTATTTATGATCCAAGATATTCTTCAACTACTCCTCATTTGAAATATGATTTACCATGGTACCACTTCTGGATTTAGTACATTTGAGGGGGGTGGTATATACTTCCTCAACATGGAAATATGGAACACATCGTGTACTTAAGATTTGTTCATTAGAGGTACTAGTTGATAGGACACATCTCTGTTGTTATCAAGGATATCAAAGGGGATAATGTATGTTGTACTAAGAATTACCTTTTCCCCAAACCTCATGACTTTCTCCCATAGATATGTATGATGTAATACCTTATTTATAACCTTAAACTATATGATTCCTCGATAATTTTATACATATATTTTCTGTATACTTTGTGTTGATTTTATATAAAATTTAATGGTTTAGACCTCCTCTATTATCTCTTGGATAATATTATGCCCCATCAATTTCCTCTCTCCAAATTCATCCCAACATATCGGAGTCAACACCTCTTCCCATAAAGAGCCTCATAAGGTTCCATTTGAATGTTATATTGGAAACTATTATTATATTAGGACTCTATTAAGGGATTTTGTGGATAAAAATATCCTTGGGAATTAATTGAACATGATATCAATATATAATCTATAGTTTAAAGGGCTATTTTATACTTTCCATCAGTTTGTGGGTGATAAAAAGTATTGAAACATAGTTATGCATTCAATGATTATTGAAGTATTATCAAAAACCTCTCAGTAAAACATGGGTATCAATGAAATAAAATATATATTGGCACTCTATTTAGTCTTACCACTTTCCTTATATATCTTAGGGAGTTGGTCAATAGATAATTCTTTCTTAGTATCTACAAAATGAGATGACTTTGTAAGGTGATTGACCACCACCCCAATGAAATTATATCCTTTACATGTCCTATGTATTACTATAATGAAATACATGGTTATGTCAAGCCATTTCAAAACTATTATGGTAGATATTTTCACCATACCCATAGTCTTCTTTCATTTAGCCTTGACTTATTAGAATACCAACCATCAAGATACAATTTATGGAATATACCTCTTAATTTTATCTCAAAAAAATATTTTATTCATATCCATATACGTCATAGTGATTCTAAGATGAATAGAAAAGGATGATCTATGAATACAATATTGAAGTTACCTCTTCAGTTCTGGGTTTTATGGGACACATATCCGAGTTCCAAACCTCATAAATCCATCTTTAAGAAAGTTGAACTTTAGAATATTTGATACCTTTTTCTGTAGCACATCATCAAAATTCTAGTCCTTCTTGATACTCCCATGAATAGATGGCTGAGTAGTTATATGAAACATGTATGATGAATTTCCTTTTATTATTCTCATATCCATCCATTGTATACCAAATAAAATTGGATCCCATGAAATCCTAATCATGGATATAGTTGCATGATCCTTCTACTCAAAGCATCAACCACTTTGTTTTCATTCCCAGGATAGTAAGAGATTTAAAAATAATAATTATTTATCACTTATAACCACCTTAATTATCATATATTGAATTTTTTTTATGTGAATATATACTTGAGGCTTTTAGGATCTGTATATATGTAACAATTCTCCCCATAGAGATAATGTATCCAAATAATCAACACAAAGATCACTATATCCAATTATAGATCACCTATTGGATAGTTTTTCTCATAGATAATTAATTTGTGGGAGGCATATGCTATTAGTTTTTCATCTTGCATGAGCAGAAAACCCAATCACTTTTTTGGATGCATCGCTATTGAAAAAAAAATACTTCCCCATGGGTGGGTAAGGTGAGAACAAGTGATGTGATTAACATATTTACCAAATTTTTAAATATATTTTTATAATAATTATTCCAAAGAAACTTGACTCCCTTATAAGTAATCTTTGTTAATGGGATGAAAATCAATAGAATTTTCTCACAAATCAATGATATTACCCAAGTAATCCAATGAAAATATGGATTTATGGCCTAGATTTTGGTCTAGGATAGTATTCAATAGCCTCTTATTTCTTAAAGAATCAAAATATATCCCTTTGGTGGAGATAACATACCCCAATAATGTTACTTTCCCCATTAAAAACTAACATTTACTATAATTCATAAATAAATTTTCATTTCCCAAAGTCTTTAGTACAAAAGTAATATTATTCTCATATACCTCCTTTCCTTTTGAGTATGTAAGAATATTTTCTATAAAGACAACCAAAAAACTATTGAGGTAATCCCTAAAGACTCTATTAATCAATACCATGAAGATAACTGGATAATTAGTGACTCAAAATGGTATCACTATGAACTCGTAGCACCAATACCATGTACAAAAAGAAGTTTTGGGATATCCTCTTCCTTTAGCTTTACTTGATTATATCCCTACTGATGATCCACCTTAGCTAAGTACTAAGATCCATGTAGATGAAATAATAAGTAATTAATCCATCACAATGAAATTTTTTTATTATTAATATTTTGTTGAGATCATGATAATCAATACAAAGTAACATTGATCCATCCTTCTTCTTGACAAAGAGAACTTGTGAACCCTAGGGTGAAACACTTGAGTTTATAAATTCTATATCCACATTCTCTTACAGTTTATTCTTTAATTCCTCATATTCATCAATGACCATTTTATATTGAGTCTTGGATATCTGAAAAGATCCAGGTATAATATTGATTGAGATCTCAACCACATTTCTTTTTTGAAGGCTATAAAATTCTTTTGGAAACACATAATCACATTCCCTTATAATGGGAATGTCGTCAAGGATGATATTTTTATTTATTCTCAATAATTTGAGCTAGATAATCTTACTCATAAGGAAATAATATCCATTCTTGATATTATGAAACCAAAGGATACTTATCTTCCTTCTTGAACTTGTATAGAATCATATTGTGATTTGTGATATAGAGGGTAATTTTCTTCTCTAAGAAATTAATGTTTTCTCTGTACAAGGAAAACCAGTACATACCAAGAATAAATTTAAATTATGGTAAAGGAAGTATCATGAGGTTTGATGGAACTTTAATCCCACAAATATGGACATGGCTGTAGTTATATACTTGGGATGAAAAAATTACCCAATTTTCCATTCTCACCAATATTTATACTACCATTTTCGGTGGTAGTGTTTGAATATTTCTATTAAACTTTCATGATATAAAAAATGAAGAGAAACAGAATGAAATAGTATATTAGGTATCCTTTAATGAATAAGTAGCATAACTATCACTACATAATTACCAGTATCCACTTTAATAGTTGTGATTTTATAAGCTTTTCGTTACTCTCTAGGCCTTGGAGGTTGTTGGCGTCAATTTTCTTCGACAACCCTTGGCTTAGTAAAGTGGTTCACATAATACCCTTGTCCCTTATAGTTGAAACATTAGACAATGGTATGAGGGTTAATAGGATAATTCAGTTATTCTATCAAATTAGTGGTTTTATGGATGTGACATTAATTAGACTATTTCCATTCTTTCTCACACCTAAATCATTTCCTTGTCCCCTTCAGTAAATTTCTAGGATTCTCCTTCCAATACTTTTGACAAGTGGGATGTTGGAATATCTTAACCACATGATTTTTCCCCATCACACTGCTAGGATTAATATCTATTATCTACTTCCTATCTCTTAACCCATGAGACCCATGATATTCCCTGATCTCCATTTCACATTTAAGGGCACATCAGATAATTTCTTCACAACTACCAATGTCTCGAATCAAAAAATCTTTTTGTAGACTCATCTTAAGATCACCAAAGAAGGGGTCCACATTAATTTTCAGGGAAAGGAAAATTATTAAGGAATATTGTGAAATTCTTGAAAAGTTCTCCTCATAATCCGCGATGTTTTTTTCATCCTTTTTATTAAGTCTAAGTAAATAACTCTTCATATTCAGTTTGATAGTGTGTGGAAAATATATATCGAAAAACATATTCCAAAATTCCTTTCACTCTATATATTCAATATATTCCTTAGGCATCATATTTTTTATAAACATCCAGCATTTATTAACTTATACCTCTGTATGATAAAAACACCAATACCTTCTTTTGCTCAAGGAATTTAATGATGGATAATATCTTTCCAATGGAGTTAATCTATTGTTCCATGATTATTGGATCAGAATATAAACTGAAAGGTGGAGGATATTGTCTAATAAAGGTTTTAATTGAAACTCTATATTTATTAGGGTGATTTGGTATTTCCCACTAAATTCAATTTTCAATTCAATACATAAGTTAATTGAGAAAGTATTTTCATGAAGTTCCGAACTCCTACTCCCATTAGGTTGGGCATCACACTTGGGTAGCCATGAAATTACTCATAACCTTTGTTTTTGACTTAATTTATCTTATTTCAATACATTTAATAAAATGAAGAGAAAATCAGGGATGATACTTTTTAAATTTCTAAAAAAATAAAATGTAAACTATAAACACTAAAGGGATAAATCATCAATGAAAAAAATTCCTTATCATATGAATTTATTGGTTTCAATCTAAGTTATCCATGATCTAATTCCTTACAAAAAATATTATAGGAATTTTTATTCACTTAATAATGGTTTATAAAAATATTTCGATTTTTCTAAAGCATATACCATAGGATTTTCAATCCATGTGTTCAAAAAGGTCTCCTTATTGTTCCCCATGTGATGATAGAGTCAAGAAAAATGAAACCTTTTTAGGGTTTTTACTCCTAGGTATAACTGTTCTAGATCCACATCCACCTGTAATATCTAGAACAATGGTGTATTTTATTGGAAACCACTTACTATATACATTAATAAAATTTGGGGATGTTTTCCTATGTTTAGTGTTATCACTATGGATTCTACTTATTTTTTCTAATCCAAATCTCAAAAATAATTAGACTTTTCTATGATACTAGCTATGAAAATCCATATATTTTATACACCATAAATAAATATTTATTACTTAAAAACACACTTAATAAACCCACATAAGATCATGTGGCCTTGTGTATTTAATAAATTGGGTAAATATCACAATAATATGAACATGGATACAATATCATTATATAAAACTCCTTAACCTTCTCTTAAAATTTTGTTGTTCTTCTAAAAATTCATAAGCTAAGATGAGGACATACATAAGAAAGGGATGACCTATAAATCCTAGTAAGGAAATAATCAAAGAATATAATGACAAAATTAATGAATGTGATTCAATATTAATATCATGGTAACATAATAAGGGTGAGAATCATAAACTTTGACATCAAAGAATGACATATGATGATAATATAAGGGCAACATGGGAATGCAACAATAACATAAAACATGAAATCATACACATAATTCAAGGATAACCATCAATAAATCATAACATAGTTTGATTAGGATAATCTCCCATGAACCAAAAATGGAATATCATGAGATGAGAACCTTACCAAATTCATTGGAGGGTTGTATAATTTTAGTCCCACCCATCATATTCATATCGTGTGCGTGCATAAGCGTAACACATAGATATTAAAACATGAGGTTGTATTTAAATGCATTTAACACCATGATTAAGAAGTGTGGATTAAATATATGGAATAAAAAACTAAATAAATTATAGGTATATATAGTTGAATACTTTTGAGTGGAAATGGGGATGAGTATTCACAACATAAATGTTTCGTATGAAAAATCGTTGGATAAATTCAGCAGTATAGTGGGGGTTAATAAAGATTCATAGAAATGATTAATGAGAGTTAAAGGGATCTCTAATAAATTTAATATTATATGGATAGAAATATGGATGTGTAAAAATATATTCAAACATGAACAATTGGAAATCAAAAGTTATAATATAAAGAAGGTTCTTGAATAAGGCAGAGAAGTAGATGATCATTTACTTCGACATTGTAAGAGCTTTGGTAAAGGTTATAATGAGATAAGATAAATGAAATATAATTATTATAATATAAATTTCTAAGTAAATAGATATTTATAATTATAGGAAAACATAATCAATTTTAGATTCTAATGACTTAATACAAAGAAGGTGCTTGAATGGAAAAGAGGAGAGAGAGCAGTCCCTTACCTTGAGAGGGATTTTCTAAAATCTTGGGAGGAGATTCTTAGAATATTTTAAACATGTTGGGAGGGATTGAGAGAGGTAACAATACAGTAAATTTGTTCTCAAAGGGTTTTTAGTGAAGAGTAATGGGAGGCTGGGTGGTTTTTAATAGAAAAAGAGAGGTGTATTCTTTATTAATTTCAAAACATAGGTTTTGGACTTGATATGATAAATTAATCCAAACAACAAACCATCCCATGGGTTGTTAACATGGTTTCTACCAAAGTGGATTTGGTTTAATTAAATTTTAATTCTAAGTACCGAAATTATTAAAATAACACCCTTTGTGATGTGGATGTGGGTCATGTTTATAAAGAATTGATTTTGAAGCATAGAAATGTAATATAAGTTTTGAACAATTCATTAAGGGTTTATAAAATTAATAAAATATCTTAAAAACACATTATTTTAAAGGGTAAACATAATATTGGTCATGGATACTATTTATAGTATTTAATACATCACTTTTTTTATTTTATGATATCATAATACATACAATATATTTATAGAGTATTTAATTTTTATCCCAAAATTCAAATGTCTCAGAAAAGTATGAAAAATTCACAATTGGATAATTTCAATAGAATGATTAAAAAAATAATATTTTTTTTCTAAAATTATTCTTTAAGTATTAAAATTTATAATTTTAAATAAGAAATCCTCATTTATTAAAAATATAGGTTTTTAGAACAATAACTGGGTTTGACCCATATAAAATTACATTTCACTTTATAAAATTATATTATCATTTATATTTAAATAAATATTATATAACAATAATATTTTATTAAATTTTTTTATCTAAATAATTATTCAATTAATCAAAACAAGTTTCTTGGCAGGAACTATATTTTTCCTTAAAATGAAATTTGTGTTTCATCATATCAAAATATACTTTTTATTGAAAAAATTATGTAATTGTTATAAAGTAATAATAAAAATATGCAGATTAATAATATTATGGTCTAGATATATAACCCATTATTACACAAGTGCTTTCCCTAAGTGTAAGGTCTATTTTCGAAACACTTTCCTAGAGTGGTTTGGTGAATATGGTTTGGGACATGATCTTGGAAGGCCTAAATTTCTCTCGTAAATGGGTTTTCTCATGCTTTAGTTGTTGAATCTATGATTGGGATTGGTCAGGGAAAAATACCAATGATTCCATCTCCCCTAGAATCGGGGATAAATGGGGTTTATAGGGTACACTCATATTAGTTGAGGCCATCAATTCTTCTGTCCATTCCAAATTGACTTTATAACAACCCTCAATATACTAATATTAATTTTCACTATATAATGAATATATTATCAATATTAATGATGTCTAATGGTATTTTAAATCCAACAGACTATAAATATAAAAAATATCCAATGTAGTGCATGTGTTATTTTATATCTACATTACTTAATAAGGCATTTTCTTATTTGAAAAGATAATTTCATTTATAAAACTTTGGGTTATTATATTACCTCTATCACTTGGAGAATGGGAACTATTCCACTAAATGAATAAATGGGAACCATGCTACCTAATTGAATTATTGTCAGATTAAGAATCACAATATAGTTTTCTCAATGTGAATCACTTTCTAAACTCTTTCACCATTAAGAGTATACTTATGAACCTGAGTTCCCTACCCAAAATTCGGGAGGAGGGGAAAGAGGAAAAAGAGGCTAAGTAATTCAAGAAATAAGAGATCTACATAGACCATGTAATTTAGGCAATGATTTCACTAAAGCGATATATACTATGAAAACCTTAAGGTAGCCGCTTAAATGAAACCAAGAAGTGATCTGAAATACTCATGGATCTTCTAGAACTTATTTGGGCCCAATTATATTAGTGGAATGAATGGAGAATGTGTACTTGTCTGCCATAATAAAAATGAAATAAGGTCATATCAGTCTAACCCACAAAAAATCACTTCCAAATATCATCCAAATAGAGGAGATATCGACAACAGTTACACCATCTTCAAGACCCCAAGATAGAAAATAGAATCATAGAGAAAACATAGTCCCCTAGTCACAAAATATAATATCTTAATGAAACTAAATATCATTTTAGATAAGCTATCAATTTTGGATTCTCTACACCTTTCAAAGGATCTCTAAGAAGCACCCATTGAAGATATTTTAATGCCTCAAGAATTCAAGTATGAAGTTACTACCGCTGAACTATATCAGGAATACAATAACCTCATTGAGTTCCACATCATCATTTCATTCATAGAACAAGACCAAAATGTCTCTATACAGGGGAACATTATAACCTTTTATATCTTAGAAAAACTATGTTATTTTGATGTCTATCAATCCCCCGTTGAAAATAGTCCCAAAATAATCCTCATATCAATCCAGAATATTTGAATTTTGGTCTAAAATAAAGCTATATTTTATCCCTAAAATTTTACAATCCAAGTGTTTGATAAGAGAAAGAAAAATATTACTAGACGAATCAAACTTAGAGCCTAGTTTGGATAATCATCTATGAATCCAAGTTCATGGTTATTTTCCATGACATGAATTTATGAACTTTTCTTCAAAGGACATGGATTTGTATGTATACAGTAATGAATTTATCATACCATAATTTCCACAATTACTCTATCAATAGAAAATTCAGAGTACCATATGGTGATCATACCCATTTTTAGTCTTGTTAAACCCAATAAGTTTATGGAAAATTCTATAAGTGGGAGGAGAAGAAAAAATTGATAGATAGTTCAATCTAGATCAATGCCCCAAATACCTGCAGATAGATCCTATCAACAAATTCAATGAAATCATTGAAGATTATGTGTTGTCCGTCAATCAGATCATGGAAATCACTTTGAAATTTAGAAGTCATTATGTTATATGGATCCTATTTGAAAGGTTAAATAATATTATCAACTTAATATCATATGATGGTAATGAAGATACCCACACAGAGTAGTTAACACTAACAGAGTAAAAGGATGTCACACCATCCATGAAGAATAATCTCAATTATAAGAATCTATACATGAGGCCAGGTCTGACTAATATTCCGACCACACAAATGAGGCTCTTTATTTAAATCAACATTAACACTCAAATAAGGATATGACCAATGGTCATGTGAGCATTTTTACCCGTTATCATGATATTGATTACATTAGTTGAACCCGCCCATACAAAGGAAGAATGTGATCTTGGTAAAGATAATACCACCCTCAAGGAAAATACTCCTTCCTTATATTTAAGATCTAAATATTATCACATGTCATACCATGAATCTCAAGGGATCAAGAAAATATTTTCCATAATGATAGTTGAAAAAGTAAAAAAAAATATGATTCCACATGGAAATTTTAACATTGGGTTGTATAAAACTAATGTCACAACGGATATAGAGGCACATTTAATGTTGGTTTATTTAAAACAAATGTTAAATATCTTTCTGAATCACCTTTGGTGTTTATTTTTATTAAAAATTGACTCTAAAAGGTATTTTTACATGTGATTTGGGGTTTTCATTGAAACAGACAACAACTATATATATATATATATATTTTAAAACTTTTAGCGTCAGTTTTTTAAAAACTAATGTGGAAACTTTTTTTTATAAATTTTGATGATGGTTTTAATAAAAAGAGACAATAAAAAAATACCTGCATGTTTTTTCCCTCATTAATACATAGTTATTTTTCCCAAAACCATAATACCTATGTTGTGCGACTCTCGACCCTTCTTCATCTGTCAAGATATTTCTCATTTGATCAGTTTTTTTGGTTCGTTTTCATCATTTTTCTTCTTAATTCCATCCTCTAGAATAATTAATTTCTTCATTTGGCCCACCATTCACCATCTTGTTTATCTTGTTCAGGTTTCACTATCATCATATTTTGACCTCAATTTTGGGCCATATTTTTTCATTATTCATGATTTGATGTTCATCAATCACCACTTTGGATTTCTCTATCATAGTTTTTCACAATGAATCACTATATTTTATAAGTGGAATATTTGGTTTTTATTTTTAGAATATTTATTTAGTATTTTTTATTTTTTTAGTTTTATATATTTATTTATTTGTATATACATATTTTTAAATTATAAATTATTGTGGTTATAATTATATTTTGTTTATAAATTTCATTCTGATTATATATTTTTTTTACTGTGGTATAATTTCTTTATAATAGGAATTGTTTAAATTTATAATTATTTATAATTTTAAATTTATTATTGTTATTTTTTTATATTTAAACCTTTTGATAATAAGATGATGAATGATAGATATTTTATCATTGAGTTAATTTTTTTGACATTATATAATCTTAAATGTAAGACACCATTTTAGAGTTGTGTTACTCCAAAATGGTTCATGAATTGTAAAAATGATCCAACGTAATATCCCACATTTTACAAAAAAATATATTCTATAAGTATACTCTTTTGTACGATTTTTTATTTAACTGATTAAATTAAAATTTATTTTTTACCATAAAATCCAAAAATAAAATTTATTTTGTGATAATCTAATACTAGTAATTATAATATATTGAATTAAAATACACACACATCGATACATATTCTGAAGTTCCCAGTTTGTATCCAAGTATCACTGAGAGGGGGAGGGGGTGAATCAATGATATATTTTTCTTTTTATGATTCCTTCTTTTTGAAACAACCTTCACCTCCTGTTAAAGAGTTTCTTCCCTGATGAACACACACAACCACAAGAACACAAGATTTACAAGGTTCACTACTCAACAAGAACAGCTACATCCTTGGTATGGTATAGAAACAATATAGTACCACACAATCCACTTGAAAACAATCCTTTGATGTGGAATAAAACTAGTAGGATATACCCTTACACTCGTGTAGCTCTTATAAAAAAATCTGCACGTGTGTGTGCACCCTTTTTGAAAAAATAAGGAATTACAGTATTTCAGTGCTTCTTTACAATTGAACATTAGTATTCTCTAAACTACAAATCTTCAATTTCTTACCTAGAAGCTGATAAGAACTATCTTACACTCAACCAAATATGCGTGAAGACCTCAATTTTTTCATGAAACCTTTAGGGTAACTTGTGATAAATTCAAATGGATTTCTCATAAAAATTATCTTTTAGAGCGGAAAACTTTTTCGTGCAACTTTTCACTTTTCATGAAACTTATCACTTTTTTAGGCAGATTTCCTCTTTTCTCACAAACCTCTTTATTTTCACCCAACTCACTTAGTGTATAATTTTATGCACATCATAACTCAATATTTTCTCTAAGTTTTGAGACTTACACAATGAGAGGGGGTCACCTCTTATTTATAGGACTTTTTAACTCCACACGAAAAACACTAATCCGCATGTAAAACCACTTTCGTGCACGTAAAAACTCTTTCACACAAATCATATTTCACACAATGCTCCAATTTTTTGCGCACCTCATGAATTTTACATTTTTCGAGCTTCTCATGTCGAAACACCTATTGCGTGAAGAACTTCATTTCTCTATTACCCACACCAAACCAATATTTTTCTCACCACTTTATTTTTCACACATCAAACAAATATTTTTCACACAACTTTATTTTGTCACGCATCCCTCTGATATTTCGCGCATCCCGAAAATAGTTTGTGCACCCCACTGATATTTCGTGCATCCCGAAAATATTTCGCACAACCTTTTTTTTCACACACTCTGCCCAATTTTTCTCGCACTGTATGAATTTTCCATTTTTTGATGTTCTGACCTTGAATCATGCCTTGCACACAAAAATCTAAACCATCTTCAGTATTCTACACAAAATCCATTACCAAAAACACGTTTCTTCATCTCCCAATTTTCAGGCCCTAAAATTTGGCAAACACTGGAAAACGACGCCACCTTAAACTGTTCTTTTGTGCCGCCTCCATATTGTCCATTACTTTGTCATTTCTTTCTTCACTGCTTCCCATAACCATTTTTTAGCTTTCATCACGAACTCCACTATCGTTATATATATATCCTTTGATAGACCAGATTTAGCATCGTCTGAAGTACAAGTCCCTTACAAAGTGAATTGATTTAGCTTATTTGAAAACAAAAAAAACAACACTTTGTAATAGAAAACTATTCTTATTTCCTTATTCGTCCAACTTGTTCCAAAAATATTCAGAATGAATAAATTAAAATAAATATGATTACATTCTGGTTATTATATGTCATCTTGTTTTTTGTTTAATTTAGTATTTTTTATTTGTTAGTTCATCTCCTTTTGATCACTTTTATTTAAAATTTTAATGTCATTTTTTGATCATTTTGTATAATTGTTTATTTTGATAAAATAGTTATCAATAATTATTTAATTTTCTTTCAATATATGTTTTTATTTTTTAGATTTATCTGTTTATATATATTTCTAAATGTTTATATGTTTTAATATATTCACCTTTTATATTATGATCTTAGTTAATTAATGGATCATAATTGGATAAATTTATAAAGAACCCCTTATGAATATGAAAAAGGATTTGATGATTTCTTGTAATTTTCTAATAGAATTATTCAAAAAAGATCTAATTTTCTATCCATGCACAATGTGTTTGAATATGGGAAATTTAAATTCAATATAAATCAAATACCATTTGATTTTATATGGTTTTAACAATAATTATAAACATTTTATCTAAAATGGAGAAAAAAAGGAAATTCCATAACTAATAATGATGAAATAATTCAGTGTGAGACAAAGTATAATATTGACGAATTAATAAATTAATTATAAATTAGATCTATAAAAATAATAGTAATTATTGAATGATGATATGGATATTCTAAAAAATCATTATTCATAGGTTTCACTGAATTTTTTGTGTTATCAGTAGTTAAGAGATTAGTTAACTTGAAAGAAAAAATGGGTGGAGTGATAAAAGTTTCTCTGAAATTGTTGAACTTTTAAAAGAGTTAATTTGAGAAGGCAATGAGTTTCCCTATTCTAATTATGACACATAAAAATATTATTCCTATTAGGATTGGGGTATAATAAGATACATGATTTATACAATGATTGCGTGTTATATTGGAAGGGATGTGAATTTTTATTAAAATTTCTTAAATGTTGGACATCATGATATAATAGGGAGAAAACATTTGGCTCTAATTCATTCTCAGGTACCACCACCAAGAACCCCATTAACTAATTTTGGAATCTTCCAAAAATTACACATTTGAATCATTTATTTTAAAATTAAAATTTTGAAAAAAATATTTATATGGATTATAGAAAAGTACATATCTAATGTAAACTTGTGTAACCTTTTCGAATTCACTACAGTGGAAGAGATTTCATAAAAAATTTCCGTGTTTTGTAACTGAATCTAGAAATCTCAAAATGAAACTATGCATATATGGAATCAATATATGTCATATACATAGTATCCAAAATAGTTCATGACATATTTTAATGATATTATATAACTTTTCCCCTTGATATATATGATTAAAAAAATATATTTTGATGATCTTAAATATTTCTAGGCCAAAAGGGCTAGGAATGATATTAATGTGTATCTTTCACCATTAATTAATGATTTGAAATTTCTATGGGAGACATGTGTTAAAAAAAATTATACAAGAAAGAGTATTTTATTTTGTGTGCTATGATAATGTTTTATATAAATTAATTTCCTATATATGGAAACTTATCTATACACAATGTTAAGAGATATAAATAATTTCTAATTTATGAAGGAGATACATCATATTATCAATTAAATAAAGGGAATAAAGATAGTTTATATGGTAAATGTTTCTAAATGGATTATCCTTATCATATATTTAAATTGTAATTTAAATTTTTATAGTAATATAATCTCCCACATTAACTATTTTCAACTAAAGAATATTATGACAAGGTGAAAAAATATTGATTTCACATTTGAAAAAAAAGTTATATACATTAAAAAATATATATAAGAAAGAATATATCATATTCGAGCAACCCGATTATAAATTTTTAGAGATAAAACATAACTCTTATGTTATGTATGTTGATAAAATAATATATGAGAGTTTTATTGTAACTTTTTTAGACATAAAAGTAACGAAAAAATATGGACAGCATGCTAGATTGGACTTGATATCTATGGTAACAGATTTGAAGTTATCTCCCAATATGGAAGGAAACAAAACATATTTAACTATATATTTTCACAAAGTAAGCAAGTGTGAGAAGAAATTTTTTTATCAACGTATTAATGGTATTAAAGTATTGAGTTGATATTTTTCAAATGTGAAGAATTTGATATCATTGAAGTATTTAAAGTTAATAGGTATGAAATATCATGACTTTCCTGTATTGATGCAACAACTACTATCAGATTCACTTCATGTTATATTTACAACACCCATTATAAATACTTTTACAAGGTTTTTATTATTTTTTCAAGTAAATTTGTAGCAATTCATTGATTTAAATTTGATAGATGTGTTGGGGAATAAAGATGCCATCATACTTTGTCAACTAAAAATGTATTTCCCACAAATGTTTTTTGATATAATATTTCTTCTAGAGATTAATTTGGTGTAAATGATAAGAATATATTGGCCTATTTATTTATATTTTATTCATTATTTAAAAAGATATATGAACTTTTTTAATGGATATAAAAAAATCCTCCTATACCGAAGGCATCTATTATTCAAAAATATATATCGGTAGGGTTTATTAAGTTCTATAATGATAATTTTTATGAATTGGATAAAATTTATCTCCTTATATCTCTACATTTGATAGTTGATAGGGAAGGTAGATAGATTCATGGCATAAAAGTAAATTTTATTCAACACGATGAAGTGATATTTGCACATTTATACATTTTTAACAACATAGATGAGGTTCAGCCATATATTCCATCACATATTTTTGGATTAATGGTACAATATAAGAAAATAATTGAAAATGGTCAACAATTGAGAAAAAAAGACATTTGTATCATGGCTTAAATAGAAATTCAATATAGATTTATCTGTATTAGAACATTGAAATGGGTGATAAGGGGACCATCTCTTAATGTGATCACATGGTCTGGTTTTTATATTAATGGTTAGACATTTCACACACAAAAAATAAGGACAATAAGAGTACCCGTAAAAATATTGGGGCAATGTTCATCTTTGAAGAATTATAGTTTTCAAGTGAAAAATATAAAAACCCAATTTCTGCATAAATAATATATTTTTGAGTTATTTAGGATATATGGGAAAATGATTATACTAAATTTCGAGTAATAATGATTAAGTATAACTAGATTTATAGTGAAATTGGTATGAAACATGATGATTGTGGATTTTCAATTATTGATTTGAAAACATTTACTTTCAAAGAGGAACCATTTATCATGAAGACACATGAAATGAAAATATGTTATGTTAATGATCCATTGAATAATCAGTGGTACATTTTTTATGGGAAAATAATTCATTTTGGTGATGAGTATGATGAATCTGTTATGGATTTATGTGTGGTTTTTTAATTTATTAATTTAATTATGGATAATAAAAAAGACTATAATGTATACATTGTCAATAGTGTAGAAGAGGATTCTATTGAACGGATATCAGAAAACAAAATGTGACTCTCTAAATTATTTGGGTAACTATTTACAATTTATTTATTTTTTAAAATTTACACATGTAAATACTCTAATTTTAAATTTGAATGTTTTTATATATATTTATTATTTATTTGATTTTATATGTCAAATTGTTTATTCAATAGTTATGGTTAAACATTTTTTGATTGAAAAACATGATGTATGTTGTTATGTTTTGGTTAAATATCTACACATAAAAGAACTTTTTTTAACAGTGATATTTAAATTTATAATTCTTTATCATTTTATCACATTAGAAATAATTTTTATATTTATTCATATAATTTACATCTTTTTTATTAAGAATAATGACATCATTATTTTTTAAAAATAACTTACGTATTTTTTATTCATTAATTTTAGATATTCACTTTTCTAATAATATGTAGGTATGCAACTTATCATTACTTTCATATTTTCAATAAGAAATAGACAAAGGTAGATGGACATTAACCAAGGTATATGTATGTTTTTTATTATTATTAAACTTTCAATAAATATATTATTTCATGAAAGTAAACTTTTAACTTTTTTATAAATTATTTAAGGACTATTGGTGAGACTCCTATGGTGGATTATTCTTCTTCTTTTCTAGAGAACATAGTTCCTAGAGTTGGTAGATGTGGGGTTTCATGTTTACCAAAACATTCACTTGATTGTGGTGAGTAAAGAATGAATATTAATTTTGATGATAATAAAAACCCAAAATGGCCCAAATAAAACGTAGTTTAAGAGTCATATCACCCTGAAAATCTATTATAGGATTAACATTTTATATCATAAATGGAATTACATCAATATGATGATCAAAGAGACGATTTTGAAGTTCTTAATGGTAAAATATCTCAATTTAGTTATTTTTAAATCATTCATTGAATATAATATATCCTATTTGAATAAAAATTAATTTATCCATTTAAAGAGGACATTAAAATTACATGAACTGATGGAAATTGAGAAAATGTGTCTATTATTAGAAGTGGTTCGATAGTGTTGTTTTAAATCAAAATTGAAAAAATAATTGTTGTTTGGATGTTATTGAATGAAATCCAACTTTTCAAGTATGAGTTTTATATCCAGATACATGGAAATACCTTTCGTCAACTAAAATGATAAATCATTTATCGTATAATAATTATTGTATATTATGAAATTTCTTTCATATTACATAATTACTTATTATTTTATTTATATATAATAGGCCTCTAGGATATCTCACAATGAGATCTAGTTGTAGAATATATACCCTCATACTTTATAACTATTTACCTCCTCATTTTAGTAATAAGCACACGATGTTTAGTATAATATTAACAAGATATTTTTTATGATAACATTGCATTTTATAAGACATATCAGAATGATTTTTGTTATGTCTGGAAACTACTCACTATGAAGGATGAGTCACCAAAAAACAAGTCTCACCCCTGGAAGACTCGCCGTTAAGGATGAGTCACCACCAGGTTGTTTTTTTCACAAAGTGTTGTAAATACTCACTATTAGTAATGAGTCACTACTGAGATAGAAATTTGACATAGTATGAGACACCGCTAGACTATGTCTCACTGTTAGAACCAAAATTTAGCTACGTGTTGGAGTCACCTACCACTATGAAGAGTAACTGTTAGCCTGACATACTGCTAGAGCCTAAATCACTTCCATAAGTTCTCACCCTTTTATAGAATTACCTTGAGACTCTATATGACTGCAAGAGTAACTCACTACTAGACAATAATTCAATTCAAGTTCAAGAAACTGCCAGATTTTGTTTTAATCCTAAGGACTCAACACTACTATTTCAATTTTTCGAGTTAAATATATCTAATGTATAATTTATGTAATTTAATGCCCAAACATATTTTAATTATTGTTCCAAAATTTCTAGAAAATAATTCATTAATGAATGTGTCATCCTTGAGTATGAGGATGCAGAGTGTCAATATTTCTTCTCACATGGATGATTCTTCTTTTACTGCTAAAAAAATAGGAAGTAGACTTCTTCCTCTAGTAGAGACTACTGAGAAGTGTTGAAAAAACTGATATATACACAAATCTTAACATGTGAAGTGAGTTAAAATTCATTATAATAACCATAAGAGATTTCATGCTTCATCTTTCTTTCACATGACTATGAGAGTGGATATTAACAAACAATCATATCCAACAGTCATAATTGAAGAGTTTACGAAGCTCTATTCCACTTAAAATCATAGAACCTTGACTCGATCCTAATCTCAAGCTACATTCAAGAGTCACGATATGAAGATATTATAACACAAAGAAACATGATTATCTCTACACTCTAATATGCTATATTTTTATCTATATTTACATTACAGGCAATGTGTGTATACTCTAATTATTTCGTGCACACTATCACTTTCCTTAAACTGTATGATAATTTGATATATTCTCAAACTCTTTTTACACCTGTTTCCCATGTGTTATGGTAGAGGTATTGTTTTTTCATGTTTTATTTATATTCTGAATATTAATGTGGAATAAGTCCATGTGTGGCATAGACAGTTGTCATATTATTGTAGTACTCGATCCAGGTTGTGGATCGAAGTTTATTTTTATATAAACTTCTTGGTTGTAGGTGATTTCCAAGTTGAGAGGACTAAGTCTCTACTTGATACTGAACCTCTTGTATTAATTTTTCACTGTGTGTTTTGTTTTTTATTTCTATGAATTAAAATTGAATCCGTTTTAAACTTTCAAAAAACCTTTACTTTGATAATTTATCTTAATTAGTGTTTATATATTATTTTGACTGAGTAAAATGATTTAGAATGTTAATTTTGTTTCCAAAATTAGTTTAACTTAGAACTAATAAATATTTTTAGAAATATTTTAGAATATTAAAACTTATATCAATTATCTGTTTTGATAAAATGGGTTGTATTTAAATAAATTGGAGATTCTATATAAACATATTTTAACAAAACATTTATTGGGTACTCAATTCAACCTCCTCTTGAGATACTCACTCCGACAAACATTTGGTATTAGAGGTTTATGATTTGGTATTAAACTTTTTCAGAATGTTTTCATATGTGATTTTAGTTATGCATTAAAGATCTTAAATTTCTGTTAATTCTAAATTTAATCCTTTAAATAGATAATATAAAAGATGAGATTTATACTAACAAACCTCCATTTTAAATGGAAATAACTATGCTCAGTGGAATACCAAAATAAAAATTCATATTAAATGTACGGGTTTTGAGATTTGGTCTGCTATTGTGGAGAATTATGAGTTACCTAAGACTGCTAGAAGTACTTGGTATGACTCTACAATGATTTCCTCTAATAATATTTACAAATAAATTAATTCAATTTATTGTACCTTTGTATATGAATAATTTAACTAAATTTCTTTTAGTAACACCACATTTGAAATTTGGGACAAATTAGTTATTTATTACGAAGATGTTAACAACGTCAAAGAGATGATATTCAATACATATACTATTAAGTATGATAATTTTAAGATGAAGAATGATGAATTAATTTCAGATACCTATCTCAGGTTAAAATAATTGGTGAACATAATTAACTCTCTAGGAAATCCAGTGTCTAACATGTATCAGCTTATGAGGCTTCTCAAATGTATTATTTAATAATGGAAAGGAACATCAGGGTTAATTAGAGAATCTTGTGATATTATAAAACTGATTGTTAAAGAATTAATTGGTAATTTAATTATTTTTAAAGAAGACATTAAAATTAACAGATAATTATATAATGATCCAAAATGAATGTTAGTATCATTCAAGTCTACTACATCGAAAAAAAAGGAAAAGGAAAAGGAAAAGATATGACTAAATGTTCCAGTGATAGTGAGTTACCACCTGACCATGATGAGGAAATGGGCCATCATTCCAGATGATTTAAGAAGTTTTAAAAGAAGAACAAATTGTTTATAAATCCTAGTTATAAAGAATAATATTAATGAAAAGGAACTAGGAAGAAATTTTGGAAAAAGAGTGACAATACTAAATGTCATAACCTACTATGAGTCCAAGCATAGAGGACATTTAAAGTCAGACTTTCCAAAAATTAAAATTAAAAAATAAATATGAATACAAGGAAGTAAAATACCAGAAATCCATCAAAGAATCTCATAGTTCTTATGAGGATAACTCTAGTGACTCAGAATCTACTCCTGAGAAAAAGTCTGATAGAGCCAATATGTAATTCATAACTAATGTCCCCGAGGTACCTTCTATATCACCTATTCTTAATTCTGATAACTCTAAAATTGAACATAATAACGATGACATGTTTCAAGGAGATTTGTTTGAATATTATAATATTCTAGATGAAACTTTTAATTAACTTAAGGTTAAATAATTTTATTTAAAATATAGCATGCTTTATCTGTTAATATTAGATACGATTTATCTATTGAGAAAGAGAATAATTCCCAGTTGTTAAAATAAAATATAGAACATAAGTTGTCCAATGAAAAATGTATAAGGATTTTTAAAATTTCACTAATTGTAGATAAAAGTTTACTCATATTTTAGGTAAAAAAGTTTCTCTAAAATATATTACTGGTTTTGGATATCAACATGGGAAAATAACAAAAATAAAGATCACTTTTGTACTTAAATATAATTTTGAAATATTTATTTCTAGTTATTTTTATAAAGGAAAAAACATAGTTTCTATTTCAAAAAGTTTACAGTCTCTTTATAATTTACTTATTAAAAAAATATGGGTTTATAAATCCCTCATTACTAACACATATGGACCCAAGAAAATATGGGTAACAAAATAATTCCTTGTATAAATTATGTTTTTTAAGGAAAGTTACTTGAATACCACATATAAAAGTATATGGTACTTAGATAGTGGATGTTCAAGTAATATTATAGGAGGGTAATCATGTTTCCAGAGACTAATAAAGGTTTATGGGGGTCATTTCATCTTTGGTGACAATGCTAAAGGGAAAATCATCAGCCTTGGAGATATTGGAAACATTAATTGTATTTTAATTTCAATGAATGGTGGAACTGATATTTAAGAAATTTGAAAGATTAATTAGACCTATATTAAAGATTTTGTTTGAGATTTAGAATAATAAGAATCCTATGGTTAATTACAGTAGAGTTTTTTATTGTAATGTCTTTATTCACAACACTAATGATATTTGGAAAAAAAATTCTCTAAATGTGGTGAAATAATTTTCTTGTGTTATTCAACCTCTGTAAAAACTTATAGAGTATTTAATAAAAGTACCAAGGATGCAGAGGAGTCTATTTATGTAAAATTTGATGAGAAATATCTACACGATTCCACATCCTCCTTATAAAACTGTGAGAATTATTTATCTTCTCTGAATGCAAATTCCAAACACACTAATTCTGCTACGATGAAATCAAAAAAGTCATAACATTTTGATGAATTTCTAGAAACTTCACTCAAACCTATAGAGAATTATAAGGTGATTAATGTCTCATTTTCTAGAGATATTACGACCCTTATTTAACATCCTTTCAAATGCGATAGTTAGAGAACTATATAGAGTTACACAAACTAGATATTCTCAATGAAATCAGGTTGAACATCAAGATTTATTATCATAGATTGAACCAAAGAAAATAAATGATACAATTAATGATGAATTCTCGGTAATGGTAATTCAATAGTAATTAAATCAACTTTAAAGAAACAAATTATGCAAACTTTGGGATATTTCTGAGGACACTTTGACTATTAGAACTAAATGGGTGTTTATAAACAAGGTAGATGAATCAGGTACAATAGAAAGGAACAAGGATATAAAAATTTCACAAGGGTATAGTAAATGAGATGGAATAGACTATGAAGATACCTTTACACAAGTATCTAGGATTCAATCCATTATAATATTTCTTTCATATGCAACTCATCTAGATTTCAAACTTTAATAAATAGAATTTAAAAGTGAATTATTAAATGGGTATATATTTGACGATGTTTTTTTTTAAAACCTCATAGTTTCCAAAACCCCCACTTTCCAAATCACGTTTTCAATTATAACATGTTTTATATGGTTTGAAAAGAGACCCCAGATCTTGGCATG
Source organism: Viscum album (assembly GCA_963277665.1). Classification (NCBI taxonomy): domain Eukaryota; kingdom Viridiplantae; phylum Streptophyta; class Magnoliopsida; order Santalales; family Viscaceae; genus Viscum; species Viscum album. The sequence continues at coordinate 863,318,465 of OY728145.1, forward strand.
ATAGGCTCAATTGTTTTATTATTTGAAAAGGTTTTCCTCAATGTATAGCAGATCATACCCTTTTTATAAAATTCATTTCAAAAGTTTTTTTACTTGTAAAAATTTATAAGGATGATATTATTTTCAGATCTTCAAGAAATTATTTATATAAAAAATTTTAAAAAATAATTCATAATGAATTTGAAATGAGTTTGATGGGTGAACTAAAATTATTTCATGGTTTTTATATTTTTCAAAATGAAGAAGGAATTATTTTGAATCAAGGTAAATATATTAAGGATATTTTAAAATAATTTAACATGGATATCACTAAAATTAGTGGTACTACCATGATTACTACTTGTGAATTGAATCTTGATGAAGCTGGGAAATCAATGGATCAAACCAGTTATATTGGTATGATTAAAAGTCTTATATACATAACTTCTAGTTGACTGGATATTATGTTCAGTGTGTGTATGTCTTCTCACTTTCAAGAAAAACCAAAAACGTTATACTTGGTTCCTTTAAAAATAAAATTTCAAATTCTTCAAATATCTTACAAATTTAGGATTTTTTACCTAAGAGGACAAGAATTTGACTTGGTTATTTATTCAGATATTGATTTTGGTGGATGTAAGTTAGATAGAAGAAAAATACTTCAGGAACATATCACCTTTTAGTCAGGTATCTAGTTTTTTTAGGCAGTAAGAAGAAAAATCATGTTTCACTATCTACTATTGAAGCTGAGTACATAGTTTCAGGTAGCTACTGTGTACAAATTTAATGGATGGAAAACACATTACTAGACTATGGAAATTAATTCCCACATGTCCCTATAAAATGTTACAATAAAAGTGCAATAAATATACATAATAATATTGTATCACATTATAGAACAAAATATATTATGTAGGATATCTCTTTTTGAGAGATCATTTTCAAAAAGGTGATATCACTCTTGAATATATTCGTACAGGACATCGGATTATTGATATTTTCACTAAGACTTTTAATTATGAGAGAATGAATTACATCAAAAACGAATTAAGTATGATAAATTTGGTTATGTTTAATTTCATTGGACTCACTATTTTTAATGTCTCATAATTGTGAATGTCTCAGAATTGTGGATGTCTCACCATTGTGAATGTCTCAATATTGTGAATGTATCACTATTTTTAATGTCTCACCATTGTGAATGTCTCAATGTTTATTATTCTCATTATTGATACTTATCACTGTTGATACTTATCACCCTTGATACTTATCATGATTTATACTTATCACCATTGAAACATCTCATCACTATGATTTCTCACCACTGAATGTCTCACCATTGGAGTTCTCATGCCTTTTTCATTTTTTTCATGATGTTAGTTTTTAAACCACCTATTTTAGTTTCATTACAGTTTATTTAATATTCTAATTTGATTTGAATGTCTTTCAGTTTTTTATTTTCAAATCTTATTTTGATTTTATGAATCCCTAAATCCAAAATGATATAATTTGAGATGATTTGTCTAATTATAATGTTCACATATCTCTCTCCTTTTCTCTTGAACCCTATTTCAATATTTTTTATCCCGATCATTATCCTTCCTTTACTATCATCCAAACCAACTAATCCATTCTCTATGGCCAAAGTGATGCATCCTTCAGTGTCTTTGTTAAATGATCCAAATCCTGCAAAGAAGAAAAAAGGGGAATTGGGTATTTAGGATACTTTATATCCATCAAATCCTGATATTTCAAAGAGAGTGTTTGTGCCAAAAAAAGTACAGGAATAATGGTTTATTTTTGGTAATCCTTTAGTACTTAAAGTTATAAAAAACCAAGTATGGGTGGATTGGTTATCTTCTAACTAGAGACCGTCCTATCCTAGGTTGGTATATGAGTTTTACCAGTTTGTAGAGTTTTACTTTAATGAAAATTAATATTAGATAAGAACTCATATCAATGGAAAAAATATGTGTTCTCCTAAAAACAATAGGATGAGTGTTAGAATGTTCCACATGAGGGTGTGTTTAAAGATTATCAAGGAACCATTCCAGATGATGGTGATAATTTTATCTATAAAGATTAACTTCTTGAGTTAACTGGTGATGGAATAGTTATAAGAACACTATATTCTGATTTGGATAGGGAATTCTGGTTAGTTTTCAAATTCATCCAACATATTCTTTTTCTAATAAAGGGTGAATTTTAAACCATGAGGTACTAGGATGCCAAACTATTGTGTTTGATGAAAATCGGTAAAAAGATAAATCTTTATAGTTACCTTATGCATCACATGTTAAAGATGACCAATCCCACTTTGAGATCAAACTCCCTGATCAACCCTAAGTTGAGGTCTACTATTCTTAAATCAAATGGTTTGGCTGGTGAAGATTAAGATATTTCAGTGGATTTTGGTGGTTACTTATTAACTAGAATAATATGAAGAAGGATGGAAATCAGCTGTAACCCATGGTAGAAACAATGGGTATATAATAATGAAAGGTTTTATATTGAGTTTAATCTAGTTGACCACCCTTCAAGACCTAGAGATCTTGCAGACCCTGGTTTGGAGCCCGATGAGACTATTGAGTATTTTGATTATGATGAAAAGGAAGAGGCTATTTCCTCTAAAAAAGAAGATGAGAGATAGTTTTCTGTTGATGAAGGTAGTAACCCTAAACCTACTCCTAGATCATATACTAATTACCATGGAGCACCTAGTCTGGATATGTCTTTCCCTAAAAGATAAAAACAATTAAAGGGATGAGGTTGAGACAAAAGTTTCAGGAGAAGGAAAATTTAATAGTAGTTCTAAATATGATGATGTAAATGGTGATGATGATAATAGAGAAAATGACAGAGAAGATAAAGAGTATGATAAATAGGAATATGAAGAAGAGGATAACCATGATAGTTATTTTTATGGTCATGAAGGACCAAGTGGCTGAGTTAGTGAAGAGGAGGTTGAGTTGTCTCAAACACATTTTGATTCACCATATTGATGTGGTTCAAAATCTAAATAAATACCTATATTTTTTTGGTGATATGGATAGAGATTCTATAGGATAAATAAAAGAATATTTTGTAGGTGGTCACTTTCAAATTTTTGGGTCACTACATTTTTTCTGATGATCATACATTTTCAGATCAAGTTGTTGTTGAGAGGATGAAAATTATTATTTCTATTGAAGCGTATGTGGCTAAGTTGATAGATGTTGAGAAATTTGTTTATGAATAGAGATCTTTTGAAACTCCTACTATTATTCTTCCTCCTATAGTTGTGTCTATAGTTGTAAAGGATTTAGTGGTTGAGTTTCTTAGTAATACCATTGATAGTTGGATTGACCTTATGTGTGAAGAATGTGAAATGTTTAATGGTAAAGTAGGGAGTCCGCCAAAGAATGGTGGAACTGATATTTGAGAAGCAAAGGATCCTGATGGATATTTATTTAATAAAATTGATTCTAGAATTGAATTAAAATGGTTTTAATATGATGTTCCTACTATGTATACATTTGTACCTCCTCCTATAATCCAAAAAGTTCCTATTGATGTGGTTACTGAGTGTGAGTTGGATTATTTATGTGAATTCTTTATTAGATTTTGATGTGAAGTTGAGTAATCAACATTCCTTGGTTACTAACTTAAGTGAAAAATATGATCTATATTTATTTTTACTAGGGATTCAACACATTCAACTGAAAATGATGCACCATATCCAAGTAGTTGACATTGAAAACCTAAGTTTGGAAAATGATTTGGAATCTATAAAATCCACTATGGAGGAGATTAAATATTCACTTAATAAATAATTGTGAGTCTTATTTGAAAAGATTGAAAATCTTACCTCAGTAGCTTCTAGTTCTAATGATACCACTACTCCTATTTTTGATGTCGAGTTTCATAGATTTGTTGTGCGAGAATAACTCATTGGTATTTCAAGGGTTTCTTCAGGTGTTACACCTTCCATACATGAGGAAACATTGAAGAAGTTAAAAAATTACTGTGATCATTCACATATAATGATTCGAGAGTATATAAAGGATTTGATGTTTGGAAAATAGACTATAACTTAAGCTATCAAGTACTATCTGTCTAATATTTTCACTAAGCATGAAATTGATTCTCTATTAATATTCTTAGAAGAAAATATAAGTATTCCTATAGTTTCTTAAGAATTAAAAAAATAACTGAACTAGTTGAAGGTTATAACTCCAACACTTCATAGATTTATGGAAGAAAATAAATAGTTTTTTATTGAAATAGAAAGATGTGTAAGTATAATAATATATTTCATAAACCTTATGAAACCTTTTCTGCATGTGTATAGGACTGCAATTTTCTCTCCTGAGTCTATACCTATTACTACCCATATGACTAATCCAACTAAAACTCAAGATTTCTTTAGACCATGATTTACCAAAGATCCACATTCCCCTTTTTTATCCATATTCTATCCTTTTTTCCTTATATCTCTTAGAATGTTTTGGGAACATCAGACCCATCATCATTCGAGAGCCTCTAACTACTTCGGTTATAGATGATGGTCACGCATTTGTTACAATTGAAACTATATCCTTAGTTGCTACAACTTGTGTCTCATACAATGATAAGGGAAAATATTTTATGTTTCCTACAAACCAACCTGAGAATCATTGATAATTAGACTTTGTGTTTTTAATGGTAATTGTTTTGTGTCATCTTTTCTTGGAACAATTTGGCTATACCCTCAATGAATTTTTAAATTGAAATTATTTTCTTTCTTTTATTATTTTTGTTTATATTATATTTGTCTATGAATTTCTTGTTTCCTTATTAACTTCTCGATAATCCCAAATGTGGGAGAACTATTATGTTATTTTATTCTATTCTTTATTGTTTAATTTTCTTTGATACCATAGTATTTTCATTCATCTATTATACTAATTACAATGTTACTACCTTTGAAATAATGTCATGGATATCATGGTGTATACCATTGATACTCTATGTATCTTATTTATATTTGATTCCATGTTATATAAAATGTCATGATTTAAATTTGATGCCATGTATATAAAATTCCATGATTTGTGATCATAAAAAGGGGGAGATTGATGACCTCATTGTTTTAATGATCACCAAATAAGGTTTAGTATGTTATTAATGAGATTTATGTTTTATGATAGAATTGTATTTTATAAGACCAACTGTTAAGATTTTCATTAAGTCTTGTAAAGACTCACCATGAAGGATGAGTCACTGGAAAATAAGTCTCACCACCAAGAAAACTCCCCATTAAGGATGAGTCAACACCATGATGAATTTTTTGCAAAGTGATGGAAAGACTCACTATTTGCCATGAGTCACTGTTGAGATGAAAATTTAACAAATTAGGATACACTTCTGGAATATGTCTCACCATTAGCACAAACATTTGGCTAACTATTGGAGTCTCCTACTGGTGAAAAGATTCACTACCATCCTTACATACCGCCAGAGGCTGACTCACTGCCATTTGTTCTCACTATTCCAAAGACTCACTACCATAGTGTGTGTCACTAATAGAGTATCTCACCACCAAAATCTGAGTCACCACTAGTTCAAGACACATCCATATTGTGTCACTATTCTAAAGTCTCACCACTACTATTTCAATTTTTTTTGAATTAAATATATCTAATTACTACTTCATGGAATTAAATGCCCAAACATATTTTATTGATTGTTCCTTAATTTCTCGACATGGATGAATTAAAGAATGTGTCATCCTTGAGTATGAGGATGAAGAATATCTGAATTTATTCTCACATGGATTCTTTTGAAGCTTCTACTAATAAAAGTGTAATTATTCTTCCTGTTGACGTAGAGACATATGCGAAGTTTTAAATAATTGATATATACACAAAGATGAACAAGGGTAGTGATCTGATTATCATTAAAAGAAACAGAATAGATTGAATGATGTTTCTTTCTTACACACGACTGTGAGACTGGATCTTAACAAAAATTCAAATCCTGCAATCAGAAAAGAAGAGTTTATGACCATTTATTCCACTAAAAATATCATAACCTCAACTCGAGCGTCATATTAAGCTACATTCAAGAGTCACGAGTAAGATATCTTATTAGATAGTGCAACATGATTGTCTCTACACTCATATCTTCTTTATTTGTTTTTCTATATTTACATTAGGAGTAGTGTGTGTATACTATTTTTATTACAAACACACCTTCTCCTTCTTTAAATTGATAGATACTTTGATATAATCTGAAACCCTTTTTATACTGATTTCTCATGTGTTATACTAGAGGTCCAGTTGTGGCCAATTTTTTATATCCACAAATAATATGGAAGAGTCACCTATGTGGCATAGAAAATTTTCATATTGTTGTATTATTGGATCCAGGTTATGGATAAAAGTTTATTTTTATATAAACTTCTTGGAAGTAGGTGATTTCCAAGTAGAGAGAACTAAGTCTCTACTTGAGAATGAACCCATTTTATTCATTTTCCGCTATGTGTTTTGTTTGTTTTATTTATATGATTTAAAACCTTATTTTTTAAACTATAAACAAATCCTTTACTTTTATGGTATATCTTAATTAGTGTTTATACAATATTTTGATTCCAAAAAATGACTTCAAAAGTAAAATGTTTTCCAAAATTTTATTAATTGAGACCTAATCAATCTTTTGATAAATCATTTAAAAGAATAAAATTTTTATCTATCTTCTATTTTGATTAATTGGGGAATATTTAAATTAATTAGGGGATTCTATTTAAACATATTTTAATAGGAATTTTTATTATGTACTTAATTCTCCCCCACTCAAGATACTCACGCCGACAAACAATCATGTAGAGGGTATCATTTTATGGGGGAGAAACTGATTATATAGAATTTTAATGCATTAAGAGTTAAATATAGTACTGGTTTAGTAGATGTCTTGTTAAGTCATCCATATCCCACACTTTACATTAAAAATAAAAAAGATAGATAATGAATAAAAATGAAAATTTCATACAGATCGATCTAAATAAGTAGCTTCTATAATTTTATGAAATTAATTTTATTTTTTCTAAATGTTTGTATTTATTAAATTAATAGCACTAATATACCATTTTAATATATCATTTCTTGTTTCTATTCAAGGGAAATAGAAATAGAGGACTTTTATCCCTAAGGGTTGGATATACATTCTAGCTAATGATTTAGGGAATCTAGAATAGCCCATATGTGTAAGAGGATATGAGCGGGTGTTAGTATTAGGAATGTTTTTGTCATAAAAGTAAGAAATCAACGGGCATAGAAATGGATACCTTAAAATATGAGGTGTAAGAACAAATATAGTATATGGGTGATCAAATTAAAGTAGATGTGTAGGATATGTTTGAAAAAATAATGAGAAAATCACAACCTTTATATCTTTCCTACTCATTTCCTCAACCTCCTCATTCAGACCTGAATAGATAATGTGAGTTGTATGCTGGAGAACAATATGTAAATATTGTACTATAAAGAGTCATAAATATTTTGGTGGATTTTTTACATCACCATCCTATACAGTTGGGTTATGTAATAGTATCAGTAAATGATATTATTGTTCCATGTTCTCTCGTGCTATTAACCTATAGAGGAAGTTACTAGAGTTTGATATTGTGATATTCTTATATTATAGTGGCCATTGGATGTTATTTATATTCTTCCCACATGAAGAAAATTATATTGGTTTTTATCTTTATTAGGTAGGGTTGGTAAAAATTATAGAAAATTATTAGCAAAGTAAGTTTTATTCTTTTTTATATGTTTTTAATCATAATTCTTCAAGTTATACTTGTTTTATTAGTTGATATATGACAATAAAAGTCATGGTAAATGTTTAATGATGATCACTTATTGATATAGGATGAAAATAAAATTAAATACATGAAATTAAATTTAAATAAGTTTTATATTAGATAATATTTTTTATCAGATATATATTTATGTTGTTTTTTTTATTTTCAAGTTAATGTTTCATTAATGAAAATCATCATTAGAAAATAAATGTGGAATGTGATTATTATGTTGTAAGATTCATTTTTGAGATCATCACAACTAGTGAGATGACTAAATTTAATCAGGTTAATTATATTAACTATTTTATGTATTATAACAAAATACTCTATTATTTAGTCTTATAACATTCATTGTTATTATGGATTTTCAATAATGTCATGTTGTATATAGATTATCACCCCACCCACCTTAGAATGGTTTTTTGATATATTTTTATTTATTTACATTTAATTTGAAAATTTAATTTCATTAATATCTCTTTTAATTAAAGTTTAAAAAATGAGTATGTAGACCATTATTTTCTGATTTATATTGGGTTTTTCTATTTTTTATAGTGGGAAAACTTTTTAGATATTATTGGGGAATGATTTTTTTTAAAATTTGAATGTTTTACCCTTAGTTTATAAAAATCAACATGGAATCTTAAATATAATAACTTCAACATAGTTTTTTTTTACCAAAAACTGATGTCAAAATCCCCTTTACATGTTGGTTCTATGGTAAAACGATGTTTATATTTCAATAATTTTTTCCAGAATTTTTCCACTTCTTTTTCTAAAAAATTGACATGGAAAAGTAGATTTTTTTAATATTTTCATGTTAGTTAGACCATAAAACTATTGTGAAATGTGTCTTTTAATGTATGATTTTTGAGAAAAATGACGTTGAAATATCTCTTAAATTATTTTTTATTTGATGTTTCAAACTCAGTTTTAAAAAACCAATGTCAAAAATATATTTTTTAACATCAACTACATAAATTTCAATTAATATCTAATATTAAAATTAAAAAAACTGGTATTAAAATATGTTTTTCTACTAATGTGGGGATAAAGGATAAAATATAAAGCATTCACTTAATAATGATACCCCTTTATCGACATCCTTAAGATCAAGAGATGTCTCCTCACCATTTTTTGAAAACAAAAATGTCCACATATCTTCTTTTAGAACAAAAAACCCTTTTATTTACTACTTCTTCTGATTTTGAAGTAGAGGAAAGATATGAATAGTATCTAGAGACCCCCTCCATCATTCGATGATGGAGACTCTATCACTATGGATAAGCTAAGACAAGAGAATTTATGTAAAAAATAATGATCATGGACCACATTGATCTGTTCTTCCCTGAATCTTGAAGAAAAAGAGGCATACATTTCCTTCACAAGATAACACTAAGATGATTTTGTTTGGAACTACATATAAATTTCTAGAATTTATAAGGACATGGTTTTATATAATTTGAGTTTTTCATATGATCATTATGGTTATAAATAGGCATCTAGGAGAATGAATCTCACCCATGATTCTAAGGTTGAAGGTGAAGTTGATAAGATCATCAAAGAAAACTTTATCTGGGGAGTTAAATTCCCAAGATAGATTACTAATATCATTATTATAAAAAATATAAACTGAGAAATTTGGGTCCTTATCGAATTCATGTTTCACCATTGTTACTTACCAAAGATTGATTTTACATTACCAATCAAAGAACTACTAATTGATCTGACCACTTATTTTCAAGACCTCTTTTTCAAAGATGGGTACTCTAGTTAAAAACTGATTGAGATAACCCTTGATGATGAGTAAGCCCCTATTTTCTTGGTTCCCCATGGTCCATACTTCTATCTATTAATTCCATTAGGATTATAGAATTTTGACTCTATATATCAACATACCATGTGTCATATCTTCAAGACCTTCCTGATGAAAATCATATAATATTACATGGATGATATAATGATCAAATCATAGCAATGCTGTGATCATATTTATAATATTGAAATAGTTTTCAAAAAATTATGTGAACATATTCTGAAGATACACCCCTGAAATGTTCTTCTAGGGTGAGAACATGAAAATTCCTTAGCTTGGTGGAGTTCCATCTTTTAATCGAATTTCAACCTAATAAGACCAAGGAAATCCTATACATGATAGCTCCTAGAAACATTAAAGAGTTGAGAGGGTTTTAGGGACGTCTCACCGACTTCATGTGCTTCATATCTTACCTCACTAGAAAGTGTTTACCCTTTACAAATATTATGAAGAAGGGAGTCAACTATTAGTGGGATGAATATTTATGAAGATACTTTGAAGATCTAAGAAAATATTTTGTTGATCATGCTAGTATTGACTCCAACCATATAAATAAACCCATATATTATATTTATGGAAACCATTGATAGATCACTTGGAACCCTTATTGTATGGATGAAATATACTAGGAAGGAAAATAGTATATACTATCCCAGAAAGACAATGGTGGATATAGAAACCCGATATTCTAATAATGAGAATAATTGTCCTTTGTTAATCGTTGTGGTATAGAATCTATGATACTACTTGGAGAATCATGTGGTCTACTTAGTCTCTCACATTGATCCACTAAAATATATCCTCAAGGTTTCTAAGATTAATTTATGTCTGGAATGGTGGGTAGTCATCCTGAAATAGCATGACATTCAGTTTGCGCCCTAAAAGTTAGTCAAATAATTGATGATAATAGATTTTATGATAGAAAACCCTACCCTATAAAGTGATCTAATGAATATTGAACTCCTTAATGAGGATTTTTTTTCTATTTATGATACTCCCCAAATATCTAAAATGTATTTTTATGGTGTTTTCAATGGCCTCACATGAAGAATAATAGAAAAATCAAAGATCAACAGATTTACCTTGGGAATTATTCTCGTCTCTTTGGTGAAGGTGGTTATTCCTATCTATTTATATCATTAGAAGGTTATACCAAAAATGAAGCAGAATACCAAGATCTCATTGTAATATTGGAGTTGGAATTAAAGATTTCAGTACCTCACCTAAATAAAAAGGGTGACTTAGTATTGGAAATCAAGAAAATTAATTTTGAATATTACATTAAGAAGGAGGAATTTATTCCACTACTTGATTATTTATGAATGGTGGTGGTATATTTTTTCTTTAATCCAACACTATCTCACATCCCATGTTCACATAATGCCCATATTGATTTGTTGGATATTTTTTCCACAACATTAGAAGATCCTAACCAGGATGAAATATTCATCCAAATCACACACCATAGGTTTATCTCTATATTCATCAGTAATGATACATATGAAATCAATGAGATCAATACCACCCTGGAGTATGGAAAGTCAATATCCTCACCAACTAATACCGTTTTCCAAATCAATATTTTTTGGATTTTCAAATGACTCCTTTAAGGGGTAAGTGAAAACCTTTACAATTTCAACAAAATAAAAACATATATGAAGTTACCCTAGATCAAGACTACTAGGAATTTCTCCTCCCTAACAATGACATAATTATTTTAATCATTCAACTTCACATGACCGCTCAGCTAGCTATCCTATGAAGGGTTGCACTGGCCCAATACCGATGGTAAATCCATATCCTCTCATCATCCAAATCCAAATGGCATGCTCTGGTGAATGCTTCCTGTTATGTATCCTCATATAGAGATGATATTTATAGTGTTCTAGTTGCTTCAACAATCATAAATCAAAATAAACACAAAATACAATGACGACCAAAATCCCATCCATTTAAGATTTCAAAACACCCCATTTAAAATTTGAAAGCCTCTATTTAAGGATATCCAAATTCAAATCCAAAAAGGAACCCAAATACTCAAAACTGAAATTATCAATGTGTTATGCTCTGTTCAAGACTCCAACCATCAAGGACAACTCACCTCACCGACATCATTATATGTTGTCTAAACACCATCATTGACTTCAAAAAATAACACCATACTTCAACCTCTACTCCCCATCACCTCCTAACTCTTCTCTAACAACCACCGCTAGCATTGTCCAACTATTGATTCAAATTTCAACTTTTCTATCATCAAATCACACAAACAACTTTAAATCGAACTGAAATCCAAAAAACTATAACCTCCTTCAGATACATCAATACGATACATGTTGGATTTGGTGGCCTAGAACCAACTACTTTGTACTTTATTCATTAATAAAAACCTTATCCCATCTTGATTGTTCTTCTACATGATAATGCATGTGATAATGTCTGAAGGACAGCTGCTGCATTAAAGGGTCTTAGTGGATCCCTGCTATGATGAGAACCCAGAAGTTCCATAACACTTTTCTTGAATATATGTTCTATGGCCGGATGATATTATTTGAGGGACACAAATAATACATGACATTAGGGGTGAGGACTTATAAAACTTTAAGGCACCATCTCATGGTGTGTTCCCTTGGTAATATCCTGGAAGATATTATGAGAACGAGACCCGCCAGTAGGGAATCCACATTTCATAGTGTCATTGGATGTTCCTATCTATGGACCTGTGTATTGATCCTTAGACTTTAAGATTATTATTAATGGGTAATACAACTCGCACACTTCGGTGTATTGACGAAAACTGTGACGACACACTTTTCACAGTGAGGTAGGATACGTTGGGTGTGTCACAAGTAATACTGCACTAATAGATAATGCGAGAAAGGATTTTTCCCTTCTGTTCCATAATGGATGTAGATATCTCAGGCCCTTTGATGGAATTGATAAATCCTAAATAAATCCATGGCCATGGTAAGGTATGGGCGAGTTCAATTCCAGAAATTCAAAGAAAGAATAATCGAACACATGGGTTGATGGCACTAGCATGCAACCCGCTTGATTAGAGATATCGAGGAAAATGTATTATATCACATGGTAAGCATTCGTATGAGGTGACATGTCATTGTGGCGTTAACTTCTTTCTCTATGGGTGCCTTGGTGTGTTTCCAGACGCTAACCTTGGACTTTAGGCATGCTCCGCCTAATGCCACTGAGAAAGGATCCTAGAGGGACAAACACTATGTGTGTCCATGTATCTCAGTTAAATATTAATTTAAAAAGTAAAATAAATATTATTCCCGACTATAGTTTAATAATTATTTAAGGATTCCTTATTGAATTTATTTCAACACTAGTTATTCGAGAGAATATATTGTGGGCGAAATAATACATTTATTAGCGTGTAATGTAGTCACATTTATTTAGGAAATAAATAAACATTAATCAAGGACTAATAAATGTGGTGGAGGAAATAAAGGAATGTGGAAAATAAAATTACACTCCGTGTATATTAAATATACACGCCATGTAGTTTTATGGAAAACGAGTACACACCATGTATTAATGATTACACACCGTGTAGTTCTTCCATTCGGGATTTTGAGGATATAATATTGTTTTATTAAATGATATTTATTATAATCAGCGTGAGCGCATGTCAAGGAATTAATAATTCGACATGGGGGTTTTCAGTATAAATTAATGAAATAAATAAAATGTGTAATGCGTTTATTTAATGTCATAACTCTATAACCTCAAACCCGATTATAAATATCCTCACAACCCCAAAACTTTTACACAAGAGAATCATTGTGCAAAAAAATTCTGAATAATTCTTTCAAGCCCAAAATAACTCCTTCCTCCAAGAATTCTCTCAAGACTGAGAGATCAAGGCGATCAAAGACGGACATCGCAAGCGAAGGTTCTTCCGCGCTAGCACCCGAATATCCCTTTGGCAACATCCAGAGATACATGGCACACGTGTGGATAACTGCTAGAGGAATCCTACACTTGGATTCTACAACACAATGATAGATCATCAAATTGTGACCAGACACATCAACAAAGAAAGAATTCCAGCAAGGTAATTCTTGTGAATTAATTAAATTAATTATAACCAACAAATGATGATCCTATATCTATGGTTCTGGGATTCCCTCTTTTGTTTTTCGTTCTTCGTTCTATTTCGATGATTCAACATTTTATATCATGACAGATCTAGTTTTGAACATTGTTTAATGCTAAAATTAAAGTTGGGAAAACCCACCAACGCGCTTCTGCTGCACCCGGAACCTACAATACAAATAGCATGGTCAAAAAAGAAACAAAGCCTACCAATCGATGAGAATCTTGCAACACCAAGACCATCATAGACCAAATGTCCCAAAACATATCGACTAGAAAGTAAAATAGTGTTGAAAACCCAAATCCTTCTATATAAACTAAAAAAAATGAATAGATACATTATAGATCTAATATGACAAAGGTCACAACTCCTGGAAGACCGTTGACCGAACAATAAACACATCCCATATTTTGTTGAATTCACCACAGTAGAATGATAGGGAGATCAAAGAGAGAGAAATAAGCTATAGATGAGCGTGAAGTGGAAGGGTCTCCATGAAGAAGTTATTCCCTTCCTAGAACCACCAAACTCGACTATTGAATCCACTGTGAATAGGGTCAAGCTCTTGGGACATTAGAACGATTCAATCTACACATCCCAAACCTCACTGTGAAAACCAGCGCACCAGACTTGAGTGGGGTCAGAAAAATGGTAACCAAAAGGGAAGATAAGAGGATAGACCAATGGGAATTCAACATGGATTTAAGACCACAAACTAAGGAGTTAGAGAATGGGGGAATAATGGAATAAAAGAAAATGCGAGTGCGGGAGGAAGAAGAAGAGAGGGAAAGAGTGGAGGGGAGAAGTGAAGGAAAGAGGGGATGTGAAACAACTAATACCATTATTATATGTATGTCCCCTCAAATGTACTAATTTAGAGTGAAATTATTCCAACATAATGCTATAATAAAGAGAAGATCAAATGGTGGTTTATGAAATTTTTCCTATATGATGACACAAATTCTTATAAAATCCAATACAAAAGAATCTTTGATGGAGTCCTCCAGTGTATTGAAGAATGAAAAGTACTCAATATTAAAATGGAAGTTCATGTGGGAAAATGTGGTGCTTATAAATGAGGATACATACTATCCAATAAAATAAGGATGCTTGGATACTCATAGTCATTAATAATGAAAGACTATATAAAGTTCACTTGGAAATTCCTTGCCTTCTAAATATATTCCAATTTCATTCATCATCCCCCAAAATTATTTAATAATAATAAGTAATCTTAAAAATGTTACATATGGGGAATTTATTTCATGGGGACACATCCCCAAACCACATTAAAATAGTTCAAATATACCTTACATCCACTATCTTCTTTTATAAGCGGGCTAAGGCTATCCCTTAAGGAATTTAGGAAAAAAACTGTTATCAACTTCATGATGACCAATATTTTACTATGTTTAGTGTCCTCCACATAATAGTAATGGAGAAAGAAAACAATTATTGATCTTACAAACTAGAAATGATATATAAATAATGAAATATTTAGTATAACCCCTCATCCCATAACCATTCATTGGTGATTGGATAGATGAACCCATTTAATAAGACAATGTCTAATATCCTTGAAAAGATGATAAATAAAGAAAATAATTCATGAAAAGATAAACTCTATAATACTTTGTGGTTCTATTATACCAAAACCAATACTACTACATAAGTGAACTTATATTCATTTTTATATGAGATAAAGGTTTTCCTACCCATCTAGGTGTAGCTTTCATATCTTCATTTCACTATTTAGAATCATCTATTTGAAGATTAATAGTCTTATTAGTGACTAGATGAGTTTATGAATATAGAATAGAAAATATTATACACACCACATAACCAAGATGTAAGAACCCGGATCATCTTTCAGGTATGTTTTTCCTTTTCTGGTTGTTTTTGAGAAAAAGAGGAAATTCGGGAAATTTTCGAAGTACACGCCGTGTACTTTATGAGTACATGTTGTGTATGTGGTTACCATGGGTAGTTGTGTGCTAGCCATGTAGAATCCAAGAACACGACGATGTGGGGGTGACTTATAGGCCGCCTTATGTGGGGTACAGAAACGACAAGTACATGCTGTGTACTTCAAAAGTACACGCTGTGTACTTTATTTTTTTTATTAAATGCACTGGGGTCGTGTCTAATCTACAGAAACACCCCCTTCTTCATTCTTCTCATCCAGGTGTGTTGTACAACCATGGATCTTCGAAGAACCCCTGAGAGAGCATCCGTACTATGGATCAAACACCGTTGTTTGCATTGGAATCACATTGGTGAGTTCTCTCTTCTCCTATAACATCATCTTCTATTTTCTCCTCTTTCGTGAGTTATCGTGGGTTGAACTTTTTATAGGTTTTCTTAGATCTATGGCGTTATAAGGCGATTCAAGCCTCGAGAATCACATATAGTGATCTAAAAATGTTGAGGAGGTGGTATGTTCCTTTCTGTTTAATGGATTTGAGTTTTATGTTAAACTTTTCTCAATACCCACGAACGGGGTGTTGCACGTTTACTGTTTTAGCCATATTGTTTGTCTTATATACTGGTATGCTTGAGTATATAATATTTGACAATGAAAATGGTGAATTTTCTTTCTTTGGATGTGTTTCCCATCCATGTTTTTCCATTTTGACCTTTAGGTCTGGTTTACCTATTAGGCTGATGTTTACTTTCCCATGCCTAGTATTGTAGGAAGGTGTGACTATTTATCTGTTATGATGTTGTGATGTAGAATGCTATCCAAGTAGTTCTTGAGGTTTACCTTGGCCGTTACATGCTGCTACACTTGCTTAACTTAAACAGGGCTGTGAGAACCTGGTGTATAGAACATAGGGAGAATGGACGTTGAGGGCTTCTCCAGAGTATCTGTTTTACTTACGATGCAAGAACACCGTGGGAATTGACATTGAGTGCTTCCTCAGAGTGTCTGTAGTTCCTCGACATGGGCCATCGGGGGAATGATACATTGTGTTCTTCCCCAGAGTGCCTTTAGTACCGTCACGAGACCATGGGGGAATTTCCGGTGAGTGTTTCCACAGAGAGTATACGCTTAAGCCTAACCAGAGGGGTTAGACTGAGCATACTGGCCAGAGGTTTTCTTGTAATTATTTGGTAGGAACATAGTGGATAGGCTGTGGGTACTTCCGAAAGGGATATTTATTTTTGTTTATCTTCTTGGTTAGTAGTTCCTTGATATTGATACTATGGATTGTTTATTGTTGTGTACTTCCTTTTTACTGTTTCCCATACTTTTACGCTCCATATACTCATTGATAGTTAGGCATAGATCTTTTGGTGGTTGCCTACTGGGATTTAGTCTCACACCCTGTTTGGGCCATGCTTTTGGGCCCAAACAGATTATATTTTTGCAGGTATAGACAAGGGAAAACACCCTTCTACTTTAGGTACTTGATTTGTTGTGGAGATGGAGAGCACGAGACCAAGCTATGGATTGAGATGCTGAGGAGTTTATCTGCTCTATTTTTCAATTTGGTTTAGTACTGTTTTATTCAAGCATTGGGAATTGTTTGGATGTTTTCCTAGACATATGTATCATGATTCATTTTATATATGTTATCCAGTTTATACATTCAGTTTTCTAATGTTTATTTCTTATGATATTATTACTACTTCTACTCTTGTATATATTTGTTTACTTCCGTTATGTGCTCTGCCAATGAGGGCATAGTTTCCCCATTATCACACCCAAGGCCTTCGTTGCTAGTCGGCAGCCTCTGGCATTTGGGGAAATGCGCTTGAGGCCATTTGACCAACCGGGTACGGGGCGCCTCTTGGTGGCTTCCAGAACCGAGATGTTATAAAGTGGTATGAGAGGAATTATTTTCTTCTTGAATTACTGTTTGGAGCCTATATTCATGTATAGGACGAAAATAAGTACTTAGTAATAAGATGTGCCCGGGAGTAGCTAACCCGTGTATAGGGAAAATCCAATATGCCTTGTTTAATTGCTATTTTTCTAGTGTTTCAATTATTAAAGTTGATTTGATTTCACCTAAAGTGTTTCACATGATTTGTGCTGTTGTTGTTGATAATATTAAGGTTATATTTCTGTTGAAACCTGATGAGGTGAGGGTATTCCATCTCATGCATCATATAAGCACTAGCTAGAAATCACATGTCATGCATTCTTGTCAGGCCCTCTACAGTGCATTATCTATTTCATGTTTTTGTGATAGATGTCGTGTAGATTATGAATTCTGTTGTGATAGATACCTTGATAAAAATACCTATTGTTTGATAGAGTATTGTTGTGTAAGGTTTTGTCCAATGAACGCCAAACATTGATTCATGAGGTGTTATGGGCCCTCATGGACTGGAATTTGGTGAATAATTTACTTGTTTTCCATGTTATGATGTGTACAAGATGCCAAACATTGATTCATGGGGAGTATGGACCCCCACATATCAGAATTAGGCACTTTCAGTGCTCGTTTTAGTGTTTTATGGATTCTAGAGTAGTTTCTGAGGATTACGATCTGGAAAAACCCAGAATACATGCCAAGTAATGTTAATTACATGCCATGTGTTATTCTGTTCGGGAAGAAACTATTTTTCTTAAGTACACGCCATGTACTTTATGTACACACCATGTAATTTATGTACACGTCGTGTAGTCTCTAACTGTGTCATAGGCCGTGTGGGCAGAGACACGGGTTGGGGAAAGTCTGGTGGGAACACATTGTGTACCAGTCGAACATGCCATGAAGTATTGACCTTGTGTACGCCCATGTAAATAACAACATAGACGAATTAAACCTTAAGCTATACATGCCATGTTAGGATTGAACACACCATGTAGTCTGACCTAGGTACCCGGCCGTGCCACGAACAACATGGTTCAATGTTATTCTTTCTTGTACTTTTCGTGTCTGTCTGGAACACACCGTGTAGTGCGATCCATGTGTTAGGGTGTGTCGCTAACAACACATGCCAAGTGAAGCTTGTATAGTACACGCCATGTCAATCTTGAACACGCTGTGTAGTCTTGTCTTAGGAGAGACCTGTTGCTTAACAACATAGAAGGACTTGGGCAGGGGAAGATGACTCATGTACACGCCGTGTGTTAAGACAACACAATGTGTGTTTGGGGTGTTACACGACCAGTATAGGCCGGAGTATATGCCCATGTGAATTACTTAGGGGAACATGTTGTGTAGGGTTTATGCACACCATGTAGTCAAGTTTTGTAAAACATGAATGTTTTCATTCTCTTGTTCACTTCTTACACTTCTATATTTTAATCCCTATTAATTCTGATCTAAGGTGTGCATTTGACCTTGCAGAGTCATGCCACCGAGACGTCCTCTGGTTGTCCGCCACTTACAGGGCAGTGATCAGATGCCGAATATGGCTGATCAGGGACTTCTAGTAGATCCTCCGGGTGTGCCAGTCTTGGCACCAGAAGTTATACCTGATACCGGTGCTGATGCACAGTTCAGGGAATGCTTCATGAGGATGATGAAAACCTTTCAGGGACCACCACCTCCTTCTCGGTCAATGGCTAATTTGATGTAGGTTTTCCTGCAGCAGCATCCTCCCTCTTTCTCTGGGGAATGAGGACCTCAGGCTACAGAGTCATGGCTATAATCCATACTGACAATCTTTGAGCATCTCGATATGCCTGAAGAGTGGAGGGTCAAGCTTGCTACTTATATGCTTCGGGACTTTTCCAAGAGGTGGTGGGATGTGATCACACAGGCAGGACACCAGAAATGTATTGTGTGGGATGAGTATGAGTGCATCTTTTTTTGATTAATTCTTTCCAGAGACTCTAAGGGCCGATTGAGCCCATGAGTTTATGAGTCTGGAGCAAGGTACTCTTTCTGTTATAAAGTATTCCTCCCACTTTATCGAGCTTTAGCGCATCATGCCTATTCCAGGAGTTGATCAGTTATTTATGGAAAGGAAGTTCGAGGATGGTCTGAGGCATGACATCTAATCACATGTGAACATCTTCCGGTTGACTTCTATCACTTCTATAGTCAACTAGGCACTAATCACAGAGCGCAATCTAAAGGATTATGGAGTTGTGATCTAGGTCAGCTCGACATACGGGGTTAGTATTCCTCCTACTGACATCTGGAAGCATTGTAGGGAGTCCTTGAATGGTGATCCAAGGAGGTGATACACTTCATCTAGTAGCCAGGTGGTGTGCTACCCATGCGGGAAGAGCGGGCATACGAGGCCACACTACCCGAGAGAGCCAGTGGAGTGCCGATCTTACGGAAAGATGGGTCATATTAAACACTTCTATTAGATCTTCTCACCAGTAGTTGGTGACAGGGGTTCTTCTATGACTCCTCATTTAGGAGCATCTCTACAAGTTTCTCACAAGTCTGGGAACTGGAGTTTTTCTGGCTGTTCAGGCCAAGGTGGAGGTCATGGCCATGGAATCCAGTCACCCGATATTCAGTGAAATCAGTCCAGATCAGCTCAGAGTGGTCAGAAAGGGTCATAAGGCCGTGGTACAAGACATAATTTTGCAGTGGAGCGGACCCAGAAGGAGCAGAAACCCATACTTTCTATAGTTTGAGGTACGATCTTAGTTGCCTCAGTTTTATCTTCAACTCTTTTCGATACATGGGCTTCCCATATCTTTGTATCTGTTGCTGTTGGGGAGATCCTTGGGCTCTGCATCATTTCTTATGATGATATTTTGACAATAGACACTCCATTGAGAACTATAACGACTAGTGTACATTAGTGCAAGGAGTTCCCTCTAGAGGTTGGTGGGTGTCACTTTTTATGGGACCTTTAAGTATTAGAGATGACAGGCTATGATTTCATTCTCAGAATGGACTGGCTAGTTCCCTTCCAGGAAGTCGTCGACTATTATCACCATAGGGTGAGTTTCATATCACTATAGGGTGGTTATTTTCTTCATAAGGGCGAGTGGGAAGTCCAGGCGAGAAGAGCGGGACTCGAGCATCATGGTTTGAGAGGAGTTATAGCCCATAATGATAGTTTATACCTATATGACCAGGTAACTTCACAGTTAAGCTTTTTTCCAGTGGTGGATTGTTTCTGATATGTCTTTCCAGAAGAATTTTCAGGTTTTCCTCCAGAGTGTGAGGTAGACTTTTCTATTGAGCTTGTGCTAGGAGCGACACCAGTTTCCATTCCTCCTTATAGGATGGCTACATCAGAGTTTTAGGAGCTCAAGAATCAGTTGGAGGAGTTTCAAGAAAATGGTTTCATCCAACCCAGTACTTCTACTTGGGTATCTCCAGAACTTTTTGAGAATAAGGTGGATGGTACTCTTAGGATTTGTGTGGATTACCGAAACATGAACCCATTGACGGTCAAGAACCGATATCCTTTACCAACGATTGATGATCTCTTTGATCAGCTTTGAGGAGCCTGGGTGTTCTTGAAGATTGACTCGAGATACAGTTATCATCAGTTGTGCATTATACCATCAGATATTCCTTTTACAGCCTTACGAAGTAGGTATGGCCTATAAGAGTATATGGTCAATCCGTTTGGTCTCATGAACGCACCTGCAGTTTTCATGGCACTAATGAACTGAGTGTTCCATCCATATTTGGATTAAATTATGGTGGTCTTTGTGGATGATATCTTAGTGTACTCTCACACTCGACACGACCATGATACCCATCTGGAGATCATTCTGAGTACAATGATGGAGTATCAGTTATATTCTAAGCTCTCAAAATATAACTTTTGGATGGATCAGATTCATTTCTTGGGTCATTTTATCTCAGAGAGAGCAGTATTAGTGGACCTAGAGAAAGTGAGAGAAGTAGTTTCTTGGGAGAAGCCGAAGAACATATTTGAGGTACAGAGTTTTCTAGGGCAGCTGGATACTACAGGCGCTTCATTCAGGACGTTTCACGCTTAGCAGCACCACTGACGGGTCTGACTAAGAATGGTGCGATGTTATTATGGTCAGATTCTTGTGAGTCAACCTTTTAGGAGCTGAAAGGGAGGTTGACTTCAGCACCAATAATAGTCTTTCCAGAGCCAGTCAAGATCTACACTATTTAATGTGATGTATCAGGTATCGATCTGGGAGCTATACTTATGTAGGGTGAAGGGGTCATTGCGTACAGGTCTCAACAGTTGAGACCACATGAGGGGAACTACGCGACAAATGATCTTGAGTTGGATGTTGTTGTTCACTCCTTACGCTATTGGAGACATTATCTTGTTGGAGAGCATTTTGGGGTTTTCACAATCCACAAAAGTCTCAAGTACATCTTCACTCAGTGTGATATGAATTTAAGGTAGCAAAGGTTGGTTGAGTACCTTCAGTATTTTGACTTTGATCATGCCTACACTCCTAGGAAGGTCAATGTAGCGGCTGATGCGTTGAGTAGGAGGACTCAGATACAGACATTTCAGGATGCTTGTATTGAGTGGTAGCTTATGTCTTTGTTCTCTAAGATGCAGTTGGAGGTGCATGATAGAAAGTGGTCGACTTTCTTTTCTTCTATGGCTGTTACCTCTACTCTTCTTGATCGAGTGTGAATGAGGAAACTATCAGAATATGAAGTCTTAGTCCAAGAGGAAAGTGTGTCAGGAGGGGACCCTATTCTGGGATGGACCATAGGAGAGGATGAGATTAGGCGTTTCCAAGGGAATGAATGGGTTCTAGTAGACATATGCGAGGAGGTAATGTGGTAATTTCATTCCTCAGTTTGGGAAGTTCATCCTGGTGTCACCAAGATGTAGCGTGATTAACACCGTCAGTATTGGTTCCCAGGTATGAAGAGAGATGTTGCTAGTTTTTTCTTGAAGTGTTCCACCTATCAGAAGGTGAAGACGGAGTATCAGTGACCAGCAGGGATTTTACAACAGTTTCCTATCCTCGAGTGGAAGAGGAACGATGTCATGATGGGTTTCGTGACAGGTTTACCGAGGTCGCCTCGAGGTAATGATACATTTTGGGTTTTCATTGACAGACTCACAAAGGTTTCTCAGTTCTTGCTGATCAAGGAGACTTTCAGTGTTGTTGAGCTGGGACGATTGTACTTCCGTGAGATTGTTCGTCTACATGGAGTTCCACACTCAATTTTTTCAGATAGATATGCACGTTTTACTTCTCGGGTCTGGCAGGGGATTTAGAAGGCTTTGGGTACACAAGTACTTTTGAGTACATCATACCATCCCCAGATAGATGGCCAGTCTTAGCGTATGATTCAGGTGCTTAAGGACATGCTCCGAGCATGAATCCTAGATATTAGAGGTTCTTAGGAGAAGCATATACATCTTGTGGAGTTTTCCTACAACAATAGTTTTGAAGAAACTATTCAGATGACACCTTATGAGGCCTTTTACAGTAGTCCATTCCGATCTACCTTATGTTGGATGGAGGTAGGAGAGGCCGCTTTGCTAGGACCTTGTCTTTTTTAGGATACCACAGAGTAGATATAGTTGACTCAGAAGAGGATGGCTACTACGCAGTCTCGAGAGAAGTCTTATGCTGATCAGAAGAGATGACCTTTGTATTTCAAGGCCGTGGATCAAGTTTTCTTACGTGTCACACCGAGGTTGGGACAAAAGAAGATTAAGAGACAGGGTAAGCTTTCGTCGAGGTAGGTCGCGCCGTTTGAGGTGTTAGAGAGTGTTGGTCCAGTTTCCTATCATTTGTAGTTACCTCAGAGGAATCGGTCTATGCATGACAACTTCCACGTTTCTCAGCTTCGACGTTACTTCTAAGACATGTCTCACGTTTTCCAATCCAAGGAGGTTGGGTTGGAAGTGGACACATCTTTCGAGGATAATCCTATACAAATTGTCGATCGCATTACAAAGGTTCTCCATGGCCAATATATTCCTCTGGTATGAGTACTATGACAGCATGGTCGAGTACATGATTAGACATGGGGGTTGGGGGGAAGGCTGATGTACGATCGCATTGGCCAGAGTTGTTTGACATTTCTTCTTCTACGCCATGATAGGGAAATTCAGGGACTAATTTATTTAAGGGGGAAGTTTTTAAGAACCCAGATCTTCTTTTAGGTATGTTTTTCCTTTCTTGATTGTTTTTGAGAAAAAGAGGCAATCATGAAAATTTTCTTAGTACACGACATGTACTTTTTGAGTACACGCCCTGTACTCAGTTACCGCAGGTAGCCATGTGCTGGCCGTGTATCGGCCAAGCACACGACCATGTGGGGGTGACCTGGAGGTCACCTAATGCGAGGTACAGAAATAGAAATTACATGTTGTGTACTTCAAAAGCACACGCCGTGTACTTTGTTTTCATTTAATGAACTGGGGTCACGTCTAATCGAAAGAAACACCCCGTCTTCGTTCGTCTCATCTAGAAGCATCGTACGACCAAAGATCTTTGATGAATCCCTGAGCGAGATTCCATCCTCTGGATCGAACACCTTCAGTTGCGTTGGAATCACATCGGTGAGTTATCTATTCTCCTAGAGCATCATATTCTATTTTCTCCTCTTTTGTGAGTTATCATGGGTTGAATGTTTTATATGTTTTCTTAGATCTATTGAATTATAAGGAGATTCAAGCCTCAAGGTTCACATATAGCGATCTCCTAATGTCGAGGTAGGTGGTTTGTGACATTCTGTTGAAAGTTTTTTAGTTTTATATTCAAATTTTCCCAATACCCATGAATGGGGTATTGCACGTTAACCATTTTAGACCTATTTTTTGTCTTCTATAATGGTATTCTTCAGTAGATGATATTTTTCTGTGAATAGGGTGAATTATTTTGTTTTGGATGTGTTTCCCAAGCATGTTTTTTCATTTTGACCTTTGGGACTAGTTTTCCTGTTAGGTTGCTATTTGATTTCCCATGCTTAGTATTTTAGGATGGTGTGACTGTTGTTCTATTATGCTGTTGTGCTGTAGAATTATATCCAAGTAGTTCTTGAGGTTTACCTTGGCCATTATGTTCTTCTACACTAGCTTAACTTACATAGGGCTGTGAGAACCTAGTGTCTAGACCATATAAAGAATGGACGTTGAGGGCTTCTCCAGAGTGTCTATTTTACTTAGGATACGAGACCACTTGGGGAATTGACATTGAGTTCTTTCTCAGAGTGTCTATAGTTCCTCGACGCGGGCCACATGGGGAATGAGATGATGATTGCTTCCCTAGAGTTCTTTTAGTACCGTTACGAGACTATAAGGGGAATTGACGCTGAGTACTTCCTTAGAGAGTCTATGATTATGGTGAACCAGAGGGGTTAGACTGAGTGTATTGCCCAGAGGGTTTCTTGTACTTTTTTGGTAGGACCAGAGGGGATCGACTGTGGGTAATTCCCAAAGGGTTACCTGTTTGTGTTTATCTACTTGGTTAGTTGTTGCTTGATATTGAAAATGTGGATTGTTTACTATTGAGTACTTCCAATTTAGTGTTTCATGCACTTTTACCTTCCATAAACTCATTGACTATTAGTAAAAAATATCTTGGTGGTTTCTTACTTGGATATAGTCTCACACCTTGTTTGGTCCATGCTTTTGGTCCCAAACAGATTATATTGTTGTAGGTATAGACAAGGGAAAGCGCCCTTCTACTTCAGGTACTTGATTTGTTGTGGAGCTGGAGAGCATGGGACCAATCTATGGCTTGCGATGTTGAGGATTTTATCTGCTTTCTTTTGAAATTTGGTTTAGTACTATTTTATTCCAACATTGTGACTTGTTTGGCTATTTTCCTAGACATATGTATCATGCATCATATTATATATGTTCTCCAGTTTATACTTTCAGTTTTCTGCTGTTTATTTCATATGATATTATTACTGCTTCCACTCTTGTATTTATTTGTTTACTTCTGCTATGTTCTCTACCAATGAGGTCATAGATTCCCCACTATCACACCCAAGGGCCTCACTACTAGTCAGTAGTCTCTGGCATTTGAGGAAATGCGATTGAGGCCATATGACCAACCGAGTATGGGGGGCCTCTAGGTGGAATCTGGAACCAGGTCATTACACAAGAAATCCATTAGAATTGTATTTCAAGGTCATTTGATAATAAATTTCATCTATAATAATTTCCCTAAGTTTAATTGTTATTATATATCATAACTTAGATGATTCCAAATAATAAGTCTCCAAAATTTGAACCGAAATCGAAGGGACCATAAACTATACATAAGGTATACTCTGATAAACCATATTACCTATCCTAATGGATGAATATAATTTTATAACCACAAAAATGTAGGGTTTCTCATGAATTAATTTGAATAAATTTGTTCTATGATCATCCCATAATCACACAAATATGTTAAACTACATAGTCAAAGTCTATGTTATATGGATTTAAACTATATAAAATCATATCCTAATCACATGACATAAAAATACATGATAATATTCTTATCACATGACTTAAAAACCTACATGATATGTGTTATACATATAACCCTATAATGTGATCTCATGTGATATTAGTAATCTTCAAATTACCTCTTGTTTCTCACACCGAACATGATTTATGTGAGTTTAGAGGTTCTTATTGATTTCCCCTATTAGAATGATTGGGTTTCATTTTGTATAATGGTAGGGATACCATCCCCAATAAGCTGACATAAAACAACATGACATAAGGTCTCCCATACACAAACTCATAGACTGATTGGGAAGATATATAAGACCTATTCTCCTTATATAACAACCAAATATGTGTAAGAGTTATCAATTAATGTTCTCTCTATATTGTTGATGGTTGAAATTGAGATAAAGTCCACATATAATAATAATAATGTGTGGATTTATTTATATTTTTATAGGCTATTTAGTGACATCTAAATTACTGAACCAAGACCCAAACTCAATTCTACTTATTCCCCACTTTTTCATTGTGAAAAAACCCTCATTTTATTCATGTAGGCTTCCATATCCTTACTAGATACTATGAAAATGTGATCATATTTCTCGGAACATATAATAACTATGTGTTGCATGATTCCCATTACATGTGAAATGTAATGATGCTAAGATCACTTATCCTTGGACGAGACACATATTCTACTCACACTGATTGTTCCATGATCGAAAGGCCCATACTAATTCAAATTGGTTTACACACCTCCTCTTCCTATGAAACCTATACATTTCACTTATATTATCCTATATGTGATCCAAATGAAGAAAAGGTGACCGATGTAATAAGAACTATGTTTATATTTATTCTTGTCACCTCAAGATATGTATTGAGGCCTATATCTCATATCTCAGGCTTACCTAAAAATTCAAAAAAAAATTGCCTCACTACATCCTAATGACTAAAAATATTCATTCACATCAGGTGTCCCTTTGCAAAGTTTGAACAAAAAAACCACTTCATTTGGTGCACAATTATGATATGCATAAAACTCCCTATACATAGGTTATAATAATGTGACCATAAATTGTAGAACACATTTTCCCTTATATCATAACATTAAAATACATGATATATGGAATACCATATATAATATATTTAGTTTATCATAAAAATACATGGGTGTGATATATATTCTATACCTAGTGATGTATGTGAAAATAAGATTACCCTCCCCTTTTGTAAGAGCCTGATTATTATAAGTGTCTTTTATTTGAACATTGGGCAGCTTGATTCCTATTACAGTAGGATACATTGTTACCCATTGGTCTCTTATCTTATTCCCATGCCCAAATCTTCGTCACTATCCCTCCCCTTCTCCAAACATGAGATCTAAATTCATGTGACATTTCTTGGTTCACATTTCATTCCCCATACAACAACCCACACCATGATAAAATTCCATTTTATATAGTTAAATATATATCAAAACTATGTGTTCCTTGGTTTCCATACCTTGGGATATGTAGTTATTTCAATACCTCTTATCTCGGTCCTAACCAAAAGTCTCAAGCAAATCCCTTATCTATCATTAATATTAGATAATATCCATTCACACATGGTTTTCCCCTAAAAGGACCAACATTAATATGAAGTGTTGGGAAAGAATCCATTTCAATTTTATATCATGGTTTTGGGTTGTTTTGTTTATTGAGAACACTGGTCGAAAAGGTTATTGGCAGTGACATACTATATTAAGACTTAGGGAGGGGGTGAATTGAGTTGTTGGAATTTTTATTCAGTTTGAAAACCAACCATCCTTTTTTGTATAATCAATTTATGATATTTTCTTTAATAAATAATGTAGTTGTAATAAAATAATAATGGATAGAAACCAACATAACTATTTATAGTGGTTTGGGAAATGGAAGTCCCCTAGTCTAATCCACCACCACTCTTCTTCAAAAGTGTGATGATTTTCATCAGAAAAGTCATTTTTTCTTGGATTTACAATCCTTTTTCCATGGACTGCACTTTTGAGTGAAATAAACCAACACTTGGTAAAAGCACATGATCTTTCAAATGGCTCTATAAGTCTTAAAAAAGAATATCCTTCATAGGTTATTTTTCCAAGAACCTTTGCAATGAATGATAAGAAATAGAAGGTTTTCAAAAAATTTAGCCCCCAGTTGTAAGATACAACTAAAAGAAAAATAAATATCTCTAAGAGAGATGATATGAAGAATATGAATCTCAAAGAGAGTCTTCTCAACATAGAAATAATCAG
This sequence comes from Viscum album, assembly GCA_963277665.1. Lineage (NCBI taxonomy): Eukaryota > Viridiplantae > Streptophyta > Magnoliopsida > Santalales > Viscaceae > Viscum > Viscum album. The sequence goes on from OY728145.1 coordinate 863,346,780, forward strand.
TAATAACAAGATCTGATTAAAATGATACTTCTTCTTCCTTTATTGTGTTGAAAATACCTTATCATTTTGGAGAGGTTTGAGGAAAAGTAATCCATATTTTCTTATGAACTTCACTTCAAATGAAATGTTATACACTATATCTCTCTAAAAACACATGTACTACTTCTCATTTAAATTCACATCACATGATTTATTGATTCAGGGATATGTGAAATCTATTTTTTCTAGTAAAATACCATGAAAAAAGTACATGCATAAAAAATATACTTTCCCATGTCTTATGTCTCAGTACTTGGATCTTATTATAATCGATTTTTCCTTAAAGAGGTAATTGTGAATTTAAGGTTTTTACTACAACATTAAATGATTACTCAGTTACTTAAATGGTAATAAATACCAACTTACAACATGTCATAATAAATTTGTATAATTGAATCCATGTAACTAAATTGAAGATTGGAATCCACATAGGGGATTTTAGATTTGAATCCATGTATCATATTTAAATATTTGAATCCATATAGATGATTTTGGATTTATATCCACATAGATAATTTTTCTTCGCATAAAAAAATTGAATCATGTGGAATTTTTACTCATATAGTTGAATTTGATATTGTTGATTGAAATGACATAGATAATTTCACCATGCAAATGATTAACTTAATTGATTTCTTCACATAGAATATATACATATACAATTTATCACATTGGATATTTCTCACATATCTGTTCACTCCACATAACTATTTTACATAGCCGATTGATCACATAGGCGGTCTTGCTAATGTAGGAAATTTACAAATTCAAAATTCAACAATAAATTAAATTTGATTTAGTTTATTAATTTATATAGGTGATTGATGTAACCAATTGATAAACATAGTCATTTTCAATATGTATCCAAAAACATCATGTAGCTAATTTTTCAGACTTAGTCATATTTTAACCAAAATCACCATGAATCCACATTTAATGAAATTAACCAACGAACAAATAAGAATAATATAAAACTTTATAAACACACTTAGAAAATAATATCATCAGTAAAGTATGAAGGGTATTTGAGATCATCCAAACCTAAAGTACATGGGATATGTTGGAACAACATTAGTTGTCCAATAAAGGTCAGTTATAATATTCTAGCGAGGTTGATGAAAATGTGTGTTAACAAAATTATAGGATTTCAAAAAACATTTAATATTTATGAAGAAGGTGTTTGGAATATTTTGAAGGTATTTTGGAAGTTTTGTAGAAAAAATAGAGGAAATGAATATTTTCATGCACATGAAAATGTTCATGAATTTGTGTAAATTTTCATGAAATTATCAATTCAAGGATGGCTCATTTTTATTTTTAAAAGTAAAAAATTTCAATAATTTTTGGATATTTTGTAAAATTTGGTGTTAAAAGAACATATGAAAATTTGTACGGAGTTGGAATTTTCAATGAAAAAAGAATTGGTGAATGAGTTATATTGTTTAGGGATTGCATTAAAGTAATATATTTCTAAACATTATGCGATAGAGGAATTTTTTTAAAAAATAGAAGTTATATGAAAGGTTGAAAAAAAATGGAGAAATTTTACAGAGGGTCTGTAATGCCTATAAACAGGCCTCCACCCCCTCATTTGAATAGGGGGAAGCCTTAATGAAGATCCAAAGGCTCTGATTTAAAAAATAATTGTGTAAACATTTTTCCCATGGGTATAATTAATGAGAACAAAATTTATTAGAAGAAAGGGTATTTTTTCAATTTAAATAATTGAGTTTCATGAAATTTATGATTTATATGATTGTGAAACCATTTTAAAAAATTAGGGAAGTTGGGGGAAAGGTCTGAAAAGGTTGAAAAAAATTATAAGTTGTGTGAACCATTGAATAAATGATTGGAAACTATGTGGTATGATAGAATTCATTAGTTGAATGATAGAATAACTTAATTAAATACCTTTTGTTCCATAAAAACATTTATTTAAGAAATAAATGGATATTTATTAAAGGAACGATGAGTATACTTCGATAGAGGGATGGATGAGAATTTTATTGGAGTTGGTGCCCTAGAGAAAACATATTTTTACATTATGATAAACAATATTAATTTTTTAATATTAATAAAAATATTATCACACTGTGATTTTTATTATTCCAGACATAGTATGTGATAATTTCCTAATAGTAGTTGTTGCACTAAATGGTCATTGTAGTTCGCCACTATGATGAGAACCTAGAAGTTTCAAGACAGTATTATAAAATATATTTGTTCTATATCGAAATGAAATCATTTTAGAGGGAAGATGATATATTCAATCGAGGATAAAAACCTATAAGAGATTGATTCACCTTCTCATAGTGTAATCCCTTGACAATATCCAGTGTAAGATATTATGATAATAAGACCCGCTAGTAGGAAATCCACCGTTATAAGTGTCATTGAATGTTCTTTTCTATGGATGTGTGTATTCATCATTGGACTTAAATATTTTTATTAATGAGTTTAACAAGTCTCGTACTTTGATGTATTTGTGAAAACCATGAAGTTATATGTCCACAGTGAGGTAGGATACATTGGGTACATCATGATTAATATTTCATTAAGGAATAATGTGAGAAAGGATTTGTCCCTTCTGTTCTCTATTAAAAGTTGATAACTTTGGCTCTTTAATGTAAATGATATAGAATAAATAAATCCTTGTCCAAGGTGTTCTATAGGAATGTTTGATTTTCATAAAATCAAAGTAAGAGACATTGAGAATATTAGTTGATGGTACCAGTATGCAACCTACATGATTAGAGACATTACGATAAAGGGATTATATTACATAATAGGCATTCATATGAGGTATCAAGTCATTTTGGAACTAAATTATTTATCTATTGGTGCCTTGACATGTTGCTAGAAGCTAACTATAGACTTTAGGAAACTTTACCTAATGCCACTGAGAAATAGGATTAGAGGGCCACACACTAAGTGTATCCATAATGTTATTTAAATAATAATTTATTATTTATTATTAAAAAAATTGAGTAAATATTATTCTCTCATGTTGTTTAATAATTATTCATTTTTATTCGATCACATATATTTCATCACCAATTATTCAAGAGAATATTATTTGAACAGAATATTTAATAAATATTTATTTTCTTTTTAGTCAATACAATACTTATTTATTTTTTAGAGAATAATGAAATGATGTTTATTTACAAAATAAATACTTATTTTTAAAGGCGTAATTAATATTATGGAGGAATAGAGGGTTAAGATTAATGTTTCGGTGAGAAATAATATATATAGAATTTTATTTGACTAAATAATATTTAATTTAAATCATATGTTTAGAACATGTCAATAAATAATAATAATATTAATATTAAGGACATGGGGTTCAATAACAATTAACTAAATATTGAAGGGAACTCGTGTAATTATTTATTTGTAATGCTAGTAGTATATAAACAAAATTATACTATTTTCCATTAGATCCAATTCATTTTTTCTTCTCACAATGACATTCAGAGAGAATCCAATCATGTCCTAGAGAGCTCCATCTCTAAGAATTCTCCCACGAATGGGGACCGATTAACATCAACCTTCCACTTTCTAGTCTAGATAGATCAAGGATATTCATTTTGAAGTGATACTTAGGCTGATAAAATGTGAATTATACAAGCAATATGATCTACCATGATAGACCTCATAGATTCCTACGACAACATTCTATGATTTATGGGCCACACATAGATCACCATTAGAGGTAATCTAATCTCAATTCCTACAATACAACGATGATATGATGTAGATCCTTTTTTAGATCCATCATTGATGAAATAATTTCAGGTAAGGTAATTCTTTAATTTCTAGAATTAATTATAAATAACACGTGATGATCCTAATTTTCAATTCTGGTGTTTATCCATTTTTTACATTCATTGATTAAATTCCATTTAACAAAAAATTTATAATCATGTAAATCTCAAATAAATCATCAATCATGACAAAAATCAAACTTGGGAACAACCCTTATGATGCTTACACTGTACCCATAACCTACAAGTCATATTAGAGTGTTCACATAATTATTTATTATTATTTAATGACAATTGATTGATTTATGCATTTAATATTGGTTTTCAATGTTAGTTTAATTTCTCATTAATCAAAATTGTGAGATATTTTTTCTCCCTCTTCTTTTATAAAAAATATTATCAAATTAATTAATTTTATTAATGAAATAAATAAAAATATCTCATCTAGAGGTGCTGAGGAATCTGGCAAGATAATGCTAAAGTACATGCCATGTAACCTAGAGGCACACACGATGTACTGATGTTTAATACAATAATAATTAATATATAATTAATTCAATTAATGTGAATTTATTACACATGGTGAATTTAATTATACACCATGTGTTGACCGAGCCAGCCTGGCGCATGGTCATCCAGAGTACATGCTGTGTAACTTCAATACATGATGTGTAATCCCTTAGTTATATATTGGTCATGTATTCTCTTATAAGACCCACACGACTAGTGGCAGCGTAACTTAGATACCACACACCATGTTTCCCATGTACAAGGTGCATAATCCAATATTTTACATAGAACTGTTATACGCTGAGTCCCAATGCATGTGTCGTAGATAGATGGTGATAAAAATATATGTTCTGTAGCTCCATTGTACACATCATATACTTTTTCCCAATTATAAATAATTGAAAAATAATCTAATATATTGTGAAAACCTAATCAACATGTGTTCCATGTGGTCATTAAGTTAATAGTACACACCATGTGACATGTTATATATATATATAGACATATGATTAATTTCATAATAATGTTCAACTCTACATATCATGTATAAGTTATATAACATTTATTACTCTATGTGCATTGAATCATTACATGATATGTAAGTATGATTTGTTTCATGTGATCATTAATTCTACAGTACACACTATGAGATTATGTGATATGTCTGGTATGGAACATGTCGTAAGAGTAAATAATATATGAGTATCTTGCATATTGGGAGTTTGGATGGGTACTCACTGTGTTTCCTCCAAGGTATATTTTCAATACACAGTTAATTTAAAATAAATTTATTTAGTTTATTTTATATTACGATTTACTAGAATCAAAATAAAATTCGGATGAGAATTAAGATAAAATATTTTTTTAATTAAAGAAGATAATTAATTGATTTGAGTATGATTTATATTAAATAAGAATGATCCGAATACATTGATCATTTTATTAAATGTGTAATTAATTGCATACATGTGATTAATAATTTGACTAGACCATATATTTTTATGTGATTGGTTTCATTTAATTTATTATTAAATAAATTTTGGGCGTTTGTGTCATCTCTTCTCTCATTATATAAGGTCATATCTGCCCATGGTCTCTTTAATGTAAATCCCTAAACAATCTCTTGGTTATACTCACCTTTATGTGAGTAAAATAATTTTTAATGGGAAGATCTCCCAATCTAGTGTAGGTGGTTTACATTTGGATTCGAGGCGAAACCAATACCAGAGAGATATATAGGTGGACAACTAGAAAGCTTTGACATGAACCATAAATGGTTAAAGGTGTTTCCCTTAGGATGAAAATTAGTTTATAATATTTTAGATAAACCAACCATTATAAAAGTTTGTGTTCTTACCACTTTATTATTTTAGTTCTTTCAAGTTTTACGGTTAATTCATTATGGATGTTTTTTCATGATCACATGAATCAGTGAATTAAGAATCATTGAAGACAGAACTATAATAAATTGTCTTATATGTAGATATTATCTAAGACATGGTTAATCGCATAATTAAATTCACTTAATATTAACAATAATGTAGCAAAGATAGTAATTGTAAATTTATGCATAAAGAAAAAATCACTCAATTATATATATTTATTTGGTATATCATTCAAATAATTAAGTTAAAATCAAACCATAGTTCAATATGCCCAATAGGCAAAGTTGGGGTGTTTCCAATTATCAGGGAATTTTAACTTTAATTTTTGGTTTGAATTAACTTAGTTCACCTCATGGGTTGACTTCAAAATTTTTACATAGTGTAATTAATAAGATAAGGTTAAAGAAATCCATTTTAAGGATTTTCATATTGGGGATACCCCTAAAAATATCACGGAACTATGAGTTAATGAAGATGAATTTGGAATTCATTTATATAATCCTTCTAATTTAATGACCAACCAATGTTGGGATGATGAGAAGGGGAATATAGAACCTTTCTACTAGAATTTCATAGATACAAGATATTCAAAATCCATTAGTGTGGTATGTTGAGTTTCAATATAGTAGTGTGAGATAAATAAATACAATATTTATGTAATTGTTTAATTTTTTATCAGATATAGTACTAAAATGCTTCTCATATTATTTTTCTAAAAAAAACAATAAAAATGAATTTAAACATATCACTACGATCCATATATGAGATGGATAACCTTATCACCAGCACAAATTTCAAACAATTTCAAATGTGTATATGTGTAATTCTACACCATGAAATGAAATTGCATGTATTAGAAGAACCTATTCCTAATGTGCGTGGTAATGAGGTTAGTGAAGAATAATTTTCTCTCTATGAGAAAAATTTGAATAATACTATAAATGATCACTGTTTCATACTATCATCCATGAACAATGATATTTTTAACCAACATGAAGACATGGATGTGTATACCATGATGTCTCACCTTCAAGATCCTTATCAAGAGAAGGCAAGAGATGAAAGATATAAGATCTTCAATACTCTTTTTACAACTAGTCTTGGAGAGTCAGTGCCAGCTGGGCCACATATAGTCAATATTAGAAATCACAAGGATTAAAATCCTGGATGATTTTCAAATAGATATCATACTTTCCTCACCACCCAAGAACTTCCATTATTTTATTGTTAATTATAACATGATAAATAATGAGTAGAGTATTTCAAAACTTCATTATATGATTTTCTTATAGGATAAGGACATGGTGCATGGAAAACCCATAGTTAAAATGTTGAATAAGAAAAATAAGAAAAATTTGAAGGGGCCCAAGACTCTTAACAAGTCTAAATATCGCGAGCATCATCCTTCCAAGAAGAGGAAAAACTAGAGGTGAAAAATAGAAAATAAGGTAGTATGTTTTTTATGTGGCAAGTAAGGCCACTAGATGAGGAAATATACCCATAAAAAAGGGAAAGTTAAAGGGATGTTTTTTTTTCAAGTGAAATCGTTCAATATATACACATTGGGTATTAGATATATCTTTTGGTGCCCAAATATATATCAAAGTAAATAAACTAGGTAGATTATGAAATATTTATAGAGGGGAGGTGGATTTTTGAGGGGTTTAGTAATGGTAATTCTGATGTATCCTCACTCTTCGGGTCTCATAATTCTCCTCAAGCTTGGGTTCGTTCCAAAAACCGCTTCTCCCTACCTATCTCCTCATGGTGAGTGGTTTTCTTTGGCATGATTCTCCTTCTCACCCTCTCTTCCCCTTGTTTTCCTCCTGGTACATTTTCATCTCCTTCTTAGGATTCTTCTTTCTCTCCATTTTCATAGTAATTTAATATTATTATTTTTCTCTATTTTCTTCTGAAGATTGTGGGGTTTGATTCTACTTCTTGTTTTTGGACCAACTAATTATTACTCTTATTTCGGGAACCATTGTGAATAAACCCCATTTTGGTTGAATTCGATGGAACTTTGGTGATTTGGGATTTGATGGTGAAATTCAATGTGCCAAATGACTTCCTTTTTCTCATCAGCACTCCTCCTCTACCCTTACTACCTTACCCACTATAGAAGAAACCATATTTGGTCAATCATGATAGTGTTTTACTGTCTTTTTGGATGGTCTTGGTGGTAGGTATTTTCGTGTTCCATATTTTCTTTTCTTCACTGTCTCCTTCTCCTTTGATGATTTGTGGTTCCCTTTCAGGTATAAGTTTAGTTTTTATATTCTAGTTACATTATATGGACATCATTTTCTCGAATTGACTGGTTGGATAGATTTTTTCAGTGATTCTTTCATTAAAAATATGATGGTTCCCTGGTGTACTTCCCTTGTTAGTGGTTTCAAAGGAACTTTTTAGTGGTCACAATGACGGTTGGGGATCATGGACAATGCTTTTTTACTCTTCTCTAGCTATAGGATTCCACCTTTATTCTCCCATTTGGAATTTATTGGTGGTGTTCACATTGTTCTAGGATGTGTAGTTTGAATTTTCGACGAAGTTCCAAGAGGAATTTCTCTTGGCAGATTCATCTCTATCCTTGGGTCACCGCTCAAATTAATATTAATGGTAATTCAGGTTCTTCTTCAACTAGTTGGTTTTGTTCATGTTCTGTCATGGTTTATTTTCACCAGTGATGATCGTTTCTTATAGGTAGTTCTCACTAGTGAACTAGGGTCAAAGATGCGTTTGATTGGTGTTAGGGTGCACAATGTGAGTTAGTTCGTGGTTCGAGGTAGTTATGATGGATTTGTTTAAATTTATAATTTTATAATTTGTAATATGAAATGTGAATTTTTTGTTGTGGGGGGTATGTGTGACTATGGTGTATTTATAAATTTCCCACTAAACCAAAAGTGGATTTTGAAAATACAAAAAAATGGATTGCAGAGGTGGATTATAATGATTCAAATGGTGTAAGGATGGATGCTCAAGAAATTAGTGACTACCACCTTTCGTTTCCAATAGGAATGGTATTGGTTTTAAGGGATTGATATTATATGCATACTATTACAAAGAACATAATTTCTATGGAATTCCTAGATGTAGAGGATTTTAGTTCCAAGTATGGAAATAAATGTTATTTCATTTATAAAGACAACATATGTTATGGTATGGAGCATTTAAATAACAGTCTCTATGAATTAAATTATGAACACAATGTATTTTAAATAGATAATGAATCATGTACACATGACTCATGTAAAACCTAGATATGAAATCACCATCTTGATCATGTAAATAAGAAGAATTTGAAAATTCTATGTCAATATGGTTACTTAGACTATTTTTAGATAAAACCAGTTGAAATATGTCATAACTTTTTACAAGAAAAAATGACCAAACCACCATTCAATGGTCCTGGTGAAAGGGACACCTAGATTTTAGGATTGTTACATAATGAAGTATGTGGACCATTTCTAGTAGAACATAGAGGTGTGTATTTTTAATTTATAACTCTTAAGGATTACTTGAGTAGATATGGGTATGTCTACTTGCTGAGGTATAGACATGATTCCTTTGAGAAATTCACGGAATTAAAGAATGAAGTGGATAATCAACTTTTAAATAAAATAATTAAGATTTGAATAGATTAAGGTGGTGAATATATTAACCAAGCATTTATCAACATTTTTTAGGATTTTAGGATTCTATCCCAACTAACTCCACCTTAAACACCATGATGGAATGATGTTAGTGAAAGGAGGAACCATAACTTGTTATACATGGTATGGAAAATTCTATGTCATGTAGATCTTCCATTATCAATTTGGTGACATTCCTTATAAACTATGGTACACACTATAAACTAAGTTCTAAACAAAGTGGAAATAAATTCCATTTGAGTTATGAAGAAGAAAGAAACCAGTTTTTTTATATACAAGTGTATGGGGTTGTGAGGAATTTTAAGGAATTTTCTGGAAATAAACAAGCACCTCGGGGCAAAAAGTGTATCTTTATAGGGTATCCTAAGGAAACATAGATATAATATCTATACAACCCCTCAGATAAGAAAGTTTTTATCACTAGAAAATCCATATTTCTTGAAATGGAGAAAATCCGAAAAAAGGATTGGGGAGAAAGATTGACATCGATGATGTTGATTCTCAAGATACACAAGAGTTGGTATAATAATATATTCCATAGGTCCCCATGGAATAAAAAGTTCCTTAAACACATGTACTACATAAGATCATCAAAGTGGTAATATAAAAAGAGAGATATGGTTTTCTAGTCACCAAATATTGTGACTTGTTATTGTTTGAAAATGATGAACCTCTCTCCTACAAAGAGGTAGTAGAGATATTAGAAGCTAAAAGACGGAAAGAATACATGAATTATGAAATGGATTCCATATAATAAAATAATTTTTGGGTTCTAATCGATGCACCATTTGAGGAAAATTACGTAGGGTGAAAATGCATATTCAAGAGAATACTTAACATGAAAGTTATGGTAAATTCCTATAAAGCAAGGCTAGTGGACAAAGGGTTAAAAAATCCTTAATGAATTGACTATGATGAAAACATTTAACCAGTTTCCATGTTTAAATCCATCATAATTATATTTGTTATAGAATCTTACCATGACTATGAAATTTTTCATAGGGTTATGAAAACATATTTACTTAATGGAAACCTTTTGAAAGATGTATACATGAAAAAAAACATAAGGTTTTGTGACTCGTGGTGATGAAAAAAATATTTAAAAATTGTAGAGATCCAGTAATGGATTGAATCAAACATCCAGTTCATGGAACAATGAATTTTACGATTCTATAAAAATAATTTTCTTTCATTAATAATGAACGTGATACATGTGTTTATAATAGGTTTAGGGGGAATGTGTTCATTATAATAGTAGTATATTTTGATTAAATATTAATTATTAGTGTTTATATAATAGTCTTACAGTCTCTTGAGTGGTTTAACAAGGGTTTTTCTTGATGGTATTAGGTGAAGTAGCCTATATTCTAGGGATCAAGATCATTCGTGATAGATCCAATAGGCTTCTTGTACTAAGTCAAAGTAAAAATATTTAAAAGATACTAAAGATATTTAGTATAGAACAATCCAAGAGGGTATTGGTTCCAGTGTCACATGGTATATATATTTCAATGAAAATGTGTCTTTATACACAATAGGAGAAAGAGAGAATGAGTAAGATCCAATATACTTCAGTGATATGATCAATAATGTATTCTAGGTTATGTACTAGATATGTTGTTTCCTATTCATTGAGTATGGTAACCAGATATCAGGAAGATCTAAGAGAACAACATCAGTCTGTTGTTAAAACATATCCTCAAGTATCTGAGAAGAAATAAGGATACGTGCTTAGTGTTTGGAGGAGACGGGGAACTGGTCATTAGGGGTTAGGATAATGTTAGTTTTCAAATAGATCAGAATGATCTGATTCCATAGTCAAGATATGTTTTATTGTCTCAATGAATGAGTTGTGATCTGGAAGAGTTCAAAGAATCTAGTTTGTATTGATTATATAATGTAGTCTAAGTATATAGAAACTTCTGATTTAGTAAAGGAGTCCAATCAGATATAAGAATTTGTCCAGGATATTTATGGGTTACCTAAAAGTAAAGACCCTATCACATTTTATTGTGATAATACTTTAGTGGTGGATATTATAAAAGAACCAAGGCCACACCGATGGACAATAAAAAAACTTTGGAAGTATCACCTCTTGAGATATTTTTATCAATGGGGAGAAGTTGTAGTAATTAGAGTTTCCATAGAAGAAAATATGGTGGACCCCTTGAATAAATGTCTACCTCAACATAAGCATGAGTATCATATGAGATATAGAAGACTAAAGGTTGTTAATAGTTGGATCAAGTGTAAGTGGTATTCTATTAGAGTTAGTTCCCATGAATTTTCTTATATATACTTTATGATTACCAGTATTCATTGTTTTTAATATTAATAAATTTTTTTTCACATCATGATTGTTCTTATCTATTACATAGTATGTGATAATGTCATAAGAGTAGTTGTCACACTAAAAGGGCATATAAGTTTCTCACTATGATGAGAATATAGAAGTTCCATGAAAGTATTATTAAATATCTATGTTTTATATCCAGATGAAATAATTTTAGGGACACAAATGATATAGGCTATTAGGGGTTGATACTCATAGGACATTGTGGGACATTCTCATGGTGTACACCCTTATTAATATCCAATGTAAGATATTATGAGAATGAGACCTGCTAGTAGGGAACCCCCATTTATATGTTCCATTATATGTTCATATCTATAGAGATGTTTATTGATCCTTAGACATTAATATTATTAATAATGAGCGTTACAAGTCTTTTACTTCAATGTATTGATGAAAACCGAGATGAAATATGTTCATGGCGAGGTAGGATATGTTGGGTGCATCATGAGTAATATTTCATTAATAAATAATGCGAGAAAGAATTTTACCCTTATATTATGTAAGGAAAGTTGATATATCAAGCCCTTTAATGGAAATTATATATCCTAAATAAATCTATGGCCCTGGTGTTTTATATGCAAGTTTGATTTCTTGAAATTCAATGAAAGAGACATTGAGTACATATGTTGATGGCACCAGCATGCAACCTACTTGACTAGAGATATCGGGATAAAGGGATTATGTTACACAATAATAATTTTTATGAGGTATTATGTCATTTTATAATTAACTTCTTTCTTTATGGGTGCCTTTGAATGCCGTCAGATACTGACCATGGAATTTGTTTTCTTCTCTTAATAACACTGAGAAAGAGCCCTAGAGGGTCACATACTAATTGTATTCAAAATCTTATTTAAATAATAATATATTATTTATTATTTAATAAGTTGAATAAATATTATTTTATCACATGGTTTAATAATTATTCATTTTTAATTGATTGTATATATTCCTTCACTAGTAATTCTATAAAATATTATGTGTGTAGAATATTTAATAGATATTTAATATTTATTTATTTTCTATTTAGTTAATTTAATATTTATTTATTTATTGGTGGATAATGTAGTGATTTTTATTTATTAAATAAATAGTAATTATTCAAGGATTGAAAAATATTATGGGGGAATGGCAGGCTGAGTTTAATAGTACGGTGAGAAATAATATATATCTAATATTATTTCATTAAATAATATTTAATTTATTTTGAGAGTTTAACACATGTCATGAAATAATAATAATAATTTTATTATTATAGACATGTGGTTCTGTAGAGATTAAATAAATAATAAAGGGAACATGTGAAATTATTTTTCTCAAACCCTAGCAGTATATAAACCCAATTATAGTATTTTCCATTATATCCAATTCATTTTTTGTAGTACACAACGACATCCGGAGATAATCCTCTCAAGACCAAGATAGATCCCTCTACAAGAATTCTCCTAGGAATGGAGAGCAATATTCCTCAATGTTTCTCTATCAATCCTAGAGAGATCATGGAGAATCCTTTAGAAGTTATTATCAGGGTGATAAAAGTCAAATTATTTAAGCGATATGATCTACCCTGCTAGCACCCAGTGATTATGTTCAGAGATTTGTGGACCATGTATGGAACACCATTATAAGTAATCTAATATTTATTACTATAATACAATGATGTTATTACACATATCTATTTTCATAACCATCATTGAAGAAATAATTTCATTTAAGGAAATTTTTTAATTTCATATATTAATTATAAATAATATGTGATGATATCATGATTAAATTAGGGAATTTTTCCATTTTCTATAATATTTGATTCAATTAAATTAATCATGAAATTTATCATCATGTAAATCTCAAATTAATCATCGATCATTGAATAAAGAAAAGTTTGGAACAAACCTTCGGATGATTCTGCTACACCAAGAGCCTTCAAATGCAACATGTGATTGGTGGTGAACCTATGGGATAATGAGACCACTACAAACATTGAAACATTAGTGTGCTATTGTGGATTTGGTATATTGGAACATTTCCTATGTAATCTCTGGAACTAGCCCAATTAAGGTGAACTAAGTAAAATTGATGTGTCTCATGAATTTCTTTGGTTCTATTTTTACATTTCTACCAGATGGAGAAATAAGAGTGTTTTTTCAATCAACAAAACCAGATCAAAATGGAGAATTAATTTAATTTTTCATTCCTTGATTCATCCCACTATCAGGTTATTTAACATAGTGAGTCCAACAAGAAGCCACCTTATTCTACGAACAAACCATATCATCAAAAGAACCCCAACATATAGTTTTGAATTTATAAATGTATTCCTAAGTCAAAATGGCCCCATTTTTAAGTCATATTCATATGAACTTAAACCGAACAACCTCTAAGTATTGGATCCATAAATATAAACTATTTATTACATAGTCTTTTTCATAAGAAAATAAACTATATAAACTATGTTCCACTATGTAAGACCTTAAACTACATAGAGAATCGTTCCATATGTCGGCTAACCTCCTTACACGGGATATAGACCCATGTTAGATCTTCACCAGCACATGGATCCCTTTACATGATTACATGATGAATCAAAAACCCCCATCTCTTATACAATAAAAATATTTATATAAGATAATTTAGTATAAATAAATTTATTGATAAACATATGCTATATAAAAATTATTTATCCACAAGAAAACTATTTGTTTTTACATGATATAATTATGGGTTAATTTGTATTTAATGATGTATTAGATCAATTCACCTATGACCTGAACAAGTCCCTATATCATAAAAACTACATGTTTCCTCATTCATGTTACCTATGGATATCTAGGGATGTCTGGATAGTATATTTTAGACCTATCAAAAAATAATTTAAATTATTATCTCGGTATATATGTTCCCATAAACTCACATGGGGCTCAAAAAAATACTTATCACATAATATTAAATTTTATGTTATGGGTCATAATTGTATTAACCTAAACTATATAACATCTTCATCTGAATTGCATGTTGTTAATCTATAATAAATATGGTCTATCCTATAAGAATTTAAACTCTTTAGAGTGATCTATTCCATGTAACATAATTTCCCCAGATGATAATAACATCCATGTAATTTTTATTGACATACATGACCCTATACTAGTATAAAATTCCCCTTTGTCCATAAGAACCCTTGTTATTAGGATACCATATTGAAATTTTTCTATATAATAGAGAATTTACATGACACAATCAAGGTACCTCATCTATTTTTAATCCCATGTTGAGATTTAGAAACTCACCTCCCATGTATTCAAACTATATTGATACAAGTTATACCCATAAGAACTATATTTAGATTTAATCCTATTATTTTAAGATATTTAGTGACATACAAAAATATATTTCAGACCCAACTGTAAGTTATCATATATCTATATTATCATTTTATCATCCCTAAACAACCTTATATAGGTTATTTTGGAACTGTGACTTTTAAAAAACCACTTATATCCTTCCTTAACAAGTCTTGTACTTTGATGTATATGTAAAAAACATGAAGTTATATGTCCACAGTGAGGTAAGATACATTGGGTACATCATGATTAATGTTTCATTAATTAATAATGTGAGAAAGGATTTGTCCCTTCTGTTCTCTAATGAAAGATGATATCTTTGGTTCTTTAATGTAAATGATATAGCATAAATAAATCCATGTCCAAGGTGTTCTATAGGAATGTTTGATTTTCATAAAATCAAAGTAAGAGACATTGAGAACATTAGTTGATGGTACCAGTATGCAACCTACTTGATTAGATATATCACGATAAAGGGATTATATTACATATTAGGCATTAGTATGAGGTATCGAGTCATTGTGGAACTAAATTATTTATCTATTGGTTCCTTGAAATGTTGCTAGACACTAACCATAGACTTTAGGAAACTTCATCTAATGCCACTGAAAAATTGGACTAGAGGGTCACACACTAAGTGTATCCATAATGTTATTTAAATAATAATTTATTATTTATTATTTAAAAATTTGAGTAAATATTATTCTCTCATGTTGTTTAATAATTATTCATTTTTATTCGATCACATATATTTCATCACCAATTATTCAAGAGAATATGATTTGAACAGAATATTTAATAAATATTTATTTTCTTTTTAGTGAATACAATACTTATTTATTTTTTAGAGAATAATGAAATGATGTTTATTTACTAAATAAATAATTATCATTAAAGACGTAATTAATATTATGGAGGAATAGAGGGTTAAGTTTAATGTTTCGGTGAGAAATAATATATATAGAATTTTATTTGACTAAATAATATTTAATTTAAATCATATGTTTAGAACATGTCAATAAATAATAATAATAATACTATTATAGACATGGGGTTCAATAAGAATTAACTAAATATTTAAGGGAACTTGTGTAATTATTTATTTGTAATGATAGTAGTATATAAACAAAATTATACTATTTTCCATTAGATCCAATTCATTTTTTCTTCTCACAATGTCATTCAGAGAGAATCCAATCATGTCCTAGAGAGCTCCATCTCTAATAATTCTCCCATGAATGGGGACCGATTAACCTCCACCATCGACTCTAGAGTCTAGATAGATCGAGGATATTCATTTTGACGTGATACTTAGGCTGATAAAATGTGAATTATACAAGAAATATGATCTACCATGATAAACCTCAGAGATTCCTACGACGACATTCGATGATTCATGGGCCACACATGGATCACCATTAGAGGGAATCTAATCTCAATTCCTACAATAAAACGATGATATGTATAAGGCCCCAGCCATAATCCTTACTTAATATTGAATTAAATGAATAATTCACATTGAGGATCTTTTCAGGTTTAGAGTTTTAGAGAATTAGAACATAACTATTACATCTTAAAAGATTACAAAGTAGACACTTCTACTAAGTCTCCATAAAATAAAAACTCTTAAAAAGAAAGATGTCTAGATTCCATGTTTTAGATAGCATGACATTCCCTTGATCCCATCCTTGACCTTATTCCACTTTAAGTACTGTGAAAAACATTTCGAAAAACTTGGGGTGAGCATAAAAAGCTCAGTAAGGGATACATCAAGTAAACCATGTATACTATATCAAAGTAATACCTTCACCTTCATGAAGTATTAAAAAAAATCTTCACTGAATAAAGTATCATTACTTACCTTTTTGTAACCAAAGGATTACCATAAAACCCATATAAAGAACACATAGAATATATAAAGGTAACTTGGGACATAAACATACTTAAGTGGAATAACCATACGGTTGACTTCCACACATATCACTTAATGGAATAGCCATACGGCCAATTTCCATACATACTTAATGGAATAGCCATACGGCCGACTTCCATACCCAATGCATTGGAGGTTATAATGTAACCACCCATCCTGGTATTCACGGCACCACCCGTCATATGGTTTATAACGTAACAACCCGTTAAAATGTCCAAGTACCAGTATAAAATCATAAAACATAAAACCAATATAAAGGAATGATAACATTTCCACATTTCAATCACAATATATAATAAATATATTGAAATAATAGAATACTTTTTCAAAACCATTTTCAATACCAAAATACATAAAAGAGTATATGGTATTTATTTTATTCTAAAAACATTACGGCTTGTTGAGAAATCCAAAGACCAAATAATACTCGCGGCGGCGGAAAAGGTCGTTGTCGCCGTGTACGTTAAAAGAAACATTCCTTTTTGTCGTTTTGTAAAACGCTTCGTAGAAAAAGATTCCTTTTGTATAAAAGTAAAAGTCAAAGGGTTTTATACACCGTATAAAGCAAAGTTGTGTATAAAACGAAATATGCCTCAATGAAAGGAGATTGAGACGAAGTCCCTTACCTCGGGTCCGACTTGACTCGATCGTTCTTTAACGTCCTGAATAATAAACTTGAGTTAATTTATACTTGATTAAGAACCTTTTTAAAGTTCATTATTCCTTTTATATCACTTGTTTCCATTTTATAAACATTATGTAACCATTTAAGTTAATAATGTTTGTTTTGTCAATATTTGGTTCTTAAGTCGAAAGTTGACTTCTTACAATTACATGTTGTTTGTGTGGTCAAAAGTTCTTTATATCCAGAATGAAATTCCAGATTTGGATATCATATATATCATATATATCCAGCATATACATGTATTTATAATATTACATAATCATTTAGAGGTAAGAAATGAAATGCATCGTTCATGGAGACGGTAAGCCGTACGTACGCATGAACGCTACTTTCATTTCTTTGTCATATTAGTGGAATTAAAACTAAATGAGAGGTATGTATATTTTAATTCCAGAATTATATTCATCATTTAGATATATCATTAATTATATATATCCATTATATACATGTACTTTTAATAGTACATTACATTTGGGGATAAGAAATGAAATGCACCGTTCATGGAGACGACAAGCCGTACGTACACATGAACGCTACTTTCATTTCTATCTCATACTTTAATGGAAATAAATAATAATGATATAGAGGTATATTATAATTACAGTATAACATCATATATAAAAACTTTAAATCCATCCTTTACACATCCCACATATGGCATTAACGAATCACATCACTTTGAGGGGGCAGTAGTCCGCACTTCCTTAAATGAAGATATCGTGTTTACCCATAATGGAAACCATAAAGGTATTCCCAAAATGAAAAAAACAGAAGCTTAAGGAAAACATAAACATATTATATATCATATATAAAAATAGTGACATCATAATGGCCACCCTTGAAGGTGTTAAATGAGTATTGAACAATCATCATTTCGGGAGGCAGAATTTCGCCATCCACGGAAACCGTATGTTCTTTAACCATTTGATGTATTTGTGTGAGAGTTTAGCTCAAATAAATATTATAACAACATCCTAGTATATTGAAGATACTGGTGTTGTTACAAAAGAAGTAAATAAAAAAGTTTAGAGGGTTGGATAAAACAAATGAACAAGAGAGAATGAATTACCTTTAAAAGTGTAACTCCCTTTTGATTTGAGGCTAAAGTCTTCCTTTGAAAGGATTCTTCCCAAAGGGAATCCTCTAGGATTAGGAGAGGGATGTGGAGAGAGTAATGGGGCAGGGTTTGGCTGAGCCAAAGGCTTGAGAAGTGTGTGAAATGAGGTAGAGGTGGGGGCCTTTTATAAGAGGAGAGGAGGGGCACTTTTGGAAAGTAAAGAAATATTACTTTATTTGACAATGTGTTTCGGTTTTAAAAGGTCCCACATTGATATAATTCGTGGATAATGTGATAAGGGTTAGAAATACACTCATCCAATTGGTTTTGGCCATGTGTAGGTTTTAGATTTTTCATTATCTTTCCATTTTATTTAAATCGTCAAATAATGATGTCATCGCTGCATCATTATTATGTCATATATAATTTAATTTATTTAATGTCTAAAAATTATAAAAAAAATACGATGATGTAGGAAATCTTTTTAGATTCCCAATTACTATTTATAATCAAAATAAGGACTTGTATAACCCCACACAAAAATTAGTTTAGTAAAACAATTTATGTTAGTGTCATTTTCACTTTAACATTAAATAAAAATATATTAATGTCATTTTCCAACTAAAGTGGCTCCATTATAACTACCCATACTTTACATACATTGTTAATACTTCGAAATTGAAGCACACTTATTACAACATATGACAAAACCACAAAGGACCGTATAGGTATAGTGTCTTTAGAAACTGGGAAACATAAACAACTGGTTCATAAATCTTCTACAGTGTCTCCCATTTATTTCATCATATCTAGGGTCCCTTTTAGCATATTCTACTTAATATCCATATTCCTGACCTGGGGAAAAGAAAACATAAAAGGGTTAGCTCAAATGCTCAGCAAGGGCAAATAAAGGAAATAAAAATCATATCATATCTTTATGAAAATCAAAACCTGCAAAAGAGATCATAATATCTTAACATGGAATAAATCATAGAAGTGAAAATGAGATCCCCATAATCATAACATAAAACTTGAAACTTTGTGGCATGCACACATAATCATGGAAAATCATTTCTTGTTAGTCATGACTCTTTTCCAAGACTATCTTAGTGGACAAAGTCCCTTTCTGAACCGAGTTCACTCCTCGTTTCAGTCCTGTATCACTGAACCGAAATAACCTTCCGTTCCAGCCATGTCTATCTCATGAGATATAAAATCATTACCCAATGCATTGGAGGGACATATAGGTCCCACCCATCTTATAATGAATCCTTTCTTATGTGTGCCACATAATCATAAAACATACATCTCGCATAACACATGTAACAAAAATGGGATTCTTGAAACATCATGACATCATAAATCAATTCATGTAAGATAAAGGAATTCATAAACATAATTCCATCACAACATAGTCAAATCAATGTAAAAATATGGATAGAAACAGAACCCTTTATTATCTTAGATGGAAAATAATTTTGATAAAACACTTGAATTGAATTCTTGAGGAAAATATCCTTTCTTCTTCAAAATCAATTTCTTTTCACAAAACATCATCCAATTTTAAAAGAAAGAGATTTTATTGAAAATAGTCATGAAATCTTTTAGAGTAAGCTTCATGAAAATAAGGCTTTATAAAACAGTAGAAATCCGTTCGTGCCGTATAAGTTAAAAAAAACATTCTTCGTACTTTTGTCGGAAAAGTCAAAAAGTACCTCGTACGAAAAACGACAAAAGATTCCTTTCATACGTATTACTAAAAACTCACCGAAGGGTAAAAATGGATTTAAACAATTTTAGGTGGATGGAAATAATATTACATATTGAGTAAACATGGATGTGGATGATAAAATACACCCCAGTAAATACTTACGAATAAACAATCTCGGATAAAAATGAGATTGTGATATTTCCCTTACCTTAGGTCCTATTTGCTTTGTTCGTGTCCGAAGCTCCTGTATAATGGTTTAAATAATGTTATTGACTTATTCCAGAATCATACATATTGATATGAGATCATATATGTTCATATTATTAGCTTCTTGTTAGTAATATTTCATTGTTACTTGTTACTCGGGTCTTTATAACTTTTTGTTCTTATGCGTGTTTTGTCGAATAAATTCTTATTCTTATCTTTAGGTTATAGATAATTCATTTCCAGAATGGTATTAGTGTAGTATATACCATATTCATTCATTCAATTCATTTATATAATCATTATGAAATGAAGATCATGTAGAACGAGTCGCATCACATCGTGGAGACGGTATTCCGTACGTACGCACGAGTGATGATATCGTTCCTATGATCGTGGAATTGTATTGGAGTATATATATATATTATTTCAGTATCAATATTACTTAATAATAATCATATATAGTTACTCATTACACCATTATACCCATCCTTGTAAGGTGATGGTGGAAAATAGATTACACCACGGCGTGGAGACGGTATTCCGTACGTACGCACGCGCGGTGATTTCATTTTTCCGTAGGATGGATAGAAGGTGAATTAGGGTTGTTTCATATTTATAATAACATATCATTATGTAAGTAATACTGATGTTATTACTTTGTCATGAAACAACTAAAGAAGAATAAGTTGAAGAAGAAAGAAATTGAAAAGATCGGTAATGGATATTACCTCTTATTTGGAACGCCTCTTTGAATCCTCCACTTAAGGAACTAAGATTGGTCTTTGGAGAAGACCAGGACCTCTAGGATTATTCTAGGGAAGTGGAGAGGAGAAAATGGCAGGGGTTGGCCGAGCTTGAGTGCTCAAATTGGTGTGAGGAGGAGGGGGAGGAGGTGCCCTTTTATAAGGGAGGAGAGGGGCACCTTAGGAATATCTCAAAATATTATTTTATATTAAAGTCAAAATCGGTTTATAATGGTTCCAAAGGGTCTTATTTCGAAGCTAAAGTGGGGATGGGTCGAAATCCTATCAACCAATAGGATTTAGACAAGTTTAGGGTTTTATTTTAACCTTATCAATTAGATTTAACTCTAAGTTAATTAATTTAACTTTTACCGTGTCTTTTTGTTTTCTTTCACTATATGGTTAATACACTTACTATAACATGCCAAACGAACCCCAAATTGTTTATTATTAATATATATATATCCTTATATAAGTCATTTGGCCGAACCTTAGATTTTTAGGAATACAATAACAATTAATAATATAATATTTGATTTAAAAACTATTTTGTGTCAATTTTGACACTATTTGATATATGATTTTTGTGAAAGTCATAACAGAATTATATGTTCGAACCAAGTTGATTAAATCAACAATAATATATCATAGGAACCTAGAAAATTAGTGGAATTCATAAAAAGTCTCAAATTACATTTATTTTGGTATTTATATTATCAATTTTGTCAATATTTCATTAATAAGATAATTACTGCATCATCTTTGTGTCATAAATAAATTAAATTATTTGATGTCTAAAAATTACAAATAAAATATCATCATGTAGGAAATCTTTTTAGATTTCTAATTAATATTTACAATTGAATTTATCTTATGTATAACCCCATATTAAAAATGATTTACTTATTAAACTTTGATTTTAACTATTTTAACCCTTCTTTAAATAAATTAATAATAAATGTCCTAATCTAATCCAAGTGGGCCTAAATGGTCATATGTTATTCCTAAGTTTGTTTTTGGTCGAATTACACTTGTCCAATAGAATTAGGACATGTGTTAGGGTAATATTAATATCATATTTACCCTTAGTTACCCTATTTACTATTAACCGCGGTAAAAATCGTAAAAAGTTACTATTCACCAAAAAATTATTTTTATCTCATTGAACCACATTTTACTTACTGATATCAACCGTGTCTGTCGGATTTTCGAAATTCCATTCACAGAAGCGGTAAAATTAAGTTTTATGCAAAATTCAGTTTTTAACCTACCACTTAGTGGTTTCACTATTCATCAAAAATGGAAAGTTTTCAGAAAAATACCAAAATTTCACCCTAGGCTAATTTCGATATTCTGAGTCCAAAAATGAAGTCCATTTTGAAAAATAAAATTTATAAAATTTCAAAAAGTGGTTATTACTATTCATAACGGCTAGTTTTAATAGCATATTGTTGTTTAGTAACACTCGGTATTGCGTACGACGCAAGCTATCGAGGAAGGTCGCGATTGCGTGTAAAGCAAGCCAAGCAAGTGTTGTGTAGAAAAAGATTCCTTTGATGATTTATATAACATAAAAGTCTCGGGTGTTAAATTCTACCCCCCTTAAAAAGAATTTCGCCCTCGAAATTCGTCACTTTGTAACAAACAAATGAGGATACTTCTCCCTCATCATATCCTCAAGCTCCCATGTAGCTTCTTCAAGTTGGTGGTTCCTCCATAAAACTTTCACCAAGCGACTGGTCTTGTTTCGTAGGACTTTTTCGCTACGATCCAGAATCTCTATCGGCTGTTCTTCATAAGAAAGATCTTGCTCCAGCGGTACAACTTCTGAGCTGAGTACATGTGAAGGATCTGGTATGTACTTTCTCAGGAGAGATACGTGGAACACATCGTGAACTTGAGAGAGATTCGGTGGAAG
Source organism: Viscum album (assembly GCA_963277665.1). NCBI lineage: Eukaryota > Viridiplantae > Streptophyta > Magnoliopsida > Santalales > Viscaceae > Viscum > Viscum album. Next base: position 863,370,094 of record OY728145.1, read on the forward strand.
CGCCAATCAGTAAGCTACCTTCCCAACACGATCCAGTATTTCAAAAGGACCGATATATCTAGGGCTCAACTTCCCCTTCTTTCCAAATCTCATAACCCTCTTCCAGGGAGATATTCGTAAGAACACTTTATCGCCCACTTCAAACTCTAGGTCTTTTCTTCGGTTGTCGGCATAACTTTTCTGTCGACTCTGAGCTGCTCTTATGTGTTGTTGAATAGATCTAACCTTTTCTGCCATTTCATCAACGAGATCAGGTCCTAATAGCTTTCTTTCCCCAACTTCATCTTAGCAAGTTGGAGTCCTGCATTTCTTTCCATAGAGAGCTTCATAAGGAGCCATCTGAATACTGGAGTGAAAGCTATTATTATAAGAAAATTCCACCAAAGGTAGGTGTTGATCCCAACCTCCTTTGAAATCCATAGAGCAAGCTCTCAACATATCTTCTAGGGTTTGAATTGTTCTCTCAGACTGACCGTCTGTCTGGGGATGATAAGCAGTGCTGAAACTCAACTCTGTATCCAGAGTATGCTGAAGACTTCGCCAGAACTTCGAGGTAAATCTCGGATCTCGATCAGATATAATAGAAAGTGGTACTCCATGCAATATTACCACTTCCTTTATATATATCATGGCAAGCTGATCTAGAGAGAAATCCTCTCTAATAGCAATGAAGTGTGCAGACTTTGTAAGACGATCAACTATGACCCAGATAGCATTATTGCCTTTTGATGTTTTAGGATGTCCTGTGACAAAGTCCATAGTGATGTTTTCCCATTTCCATTCGGGTATGGGTAATGGTTGTAACATCCCCTTAGACTTCTGTCTCTCAGCTTTAACTTGTTGACAAACCAAGCATCGAGAGACATATTCAGCAACATCTCTTTTCATGCCATCCCACCAGAAGTACTCTTTCAGGTCCCTATACATCTTCGTGCTTCCAGGATGAATAGAGAATGAAGAACTATGAGCCTCATCCAGCAGCTCTTTCTTTAATTCGGGGATGGGAGGAACGCAAACCCGATTCCTGAACTTTATTATCCCATCACAATCAAGGTTGAATTCAGGAACATTTCTCACCTTCTTTTGTAACTCGACATCTTCTTTCTGTGCCTCTTTAATCTTCACATGTATAGATGGTTGAACATTCATTTGAGAAAGATAAGATTTTTCCCCTTCCATTATAATTCCAAGATCCATCCTTTGTAAATCCATAAATATTGGATCTTTTGTGATCCTCATCATGGATAATCTAGCATGGACTTGTCGACTTAATGCATCTGCCACCTTGTTTGCTTTCCCAGGGTGGTAATGGATTGAGCAGTCATAATCCTTAATCAGCTCCAACCATCTTCTTTGGCGCATATTCAGCTCCTTTTGTGTGAAAATATACTTTAAACTTTTATGATCAGTATAAATATCACACCTTTCACCATAAAGGTAATGCCTCCAAATCTTTAATGCAAAGATTACCGCAGCCAACTCCAAATCATGTGTTGGGTAATTTTTCTCATGGATTTTCAACTGTCGTGAGGCATAAGCTATCACCATATCATTTTGCATAAGAACACACCCCAATCCCTTCTTGGATGCATCACTGTAGATCACAAACCTTTCTCCACTACAAGGCAGTGTGAGCACAGGTGCACTGGATAACCTTCTTTTCAACTCCTTGAAATTCTCTTCACATTCCTCTGTCCAGACAAACTTAACTCCTTTCCGAGTCAACTTGGTGAGTGGATTAGATAATCGTGAAAAATCTTTTACAAAACGTCGATAATATCCAGCCAAACCAAGAAAACTTCGGATCTCTGTTACTGTTGTTGGTCTTGAACATCTTTCGATAACCTCTGTTTTTGCTGGATCCACAGATATCCCCTCTTTTGAGATTATGTGACCCAAAAATGCAACTTTTTGAAGCCAAAATTCACACTTGGTAAATTTGGCATAAAGATTCTCCTTTCTCAGGGTCTTCAATATAATTCTCAAGTGATCTTCATGCTCTTCCTTGCTCTTTGAATAGACAAGAATATCGTCTATAAAGACTACCACAAATTGATCAAGATAGTCTCTAAAGACTCTATTCATTAGATCCATGAAGATAGCAGGGGCATTAGTAAGACCAAATGGCATCACTATAAATTCATAGTGTCCATACCTTGTACGGAAAGCCGTCTTTGGTATATCCTCCCTTTTGACCCTTAATTGATGATACCCGGAATGAAGATCAATCTTGGAAAAGTATTGAGCTCCGCGTAGTTGGTCAAATAAGTCATCAATGCGTGGGAGAGGATATTTGTTCTTGATAGTGATCTTGTTAAGTTCTCGATAATCAATGCAATGTCTCATTGATCCATCTTTCTTCTTAACAAATAGAACAGGTGCTCCCCAAGGTGACGCACTAGGGCGTATGAATCCCTTATCAAGATTCTCTTGGAGTTGCTTCTTCAATTCCTGCAACTCAATTGGGGCCATTCTATAAGGTGTCTTTGAAATAGGCAAAGCACCCGGTACGAGTTCTATTGAAAACTCAACTTCACGATTTGGTGGAAGACCCGGCAATTCCTCCGGAAAGACATCATCAAACTCCCGTACAATGGGAATATTCTTAATCGTGAGTTTCTCACCAACCATTTGAGATAAATAACCTTCATTTATTGGAATCAATACCCATAAGATGGAAGAAATTTCCACTGGAAGGTTATGTTCATCCTTGCATTGGTATACGATCGTAGATTGATCTGGAATATGAAATGTGACTTCCCTTCTTTGGCAATTGATATGAGCTCCATGTAGAGAAAGCCAATCCATGCCAAGAATCACATCAAATTCCACTAAAGGAAGGATCACAAGATTTGCAGGAAGCACTTTCCCACAAACTTCGATCGGAGAAGAATTATAAACTTTTGATGCGATTGATGTGCCATTAGGTGTTGTCACAGCTAACTCAACATCTAATTGTTGAGGTAATACGGTGATACCCTTAGAAAATTTTTCAGAAATAAAAGAGTGGGTGGATCCAGAATCAAATAAAACATTTGGTACTTTATAGTGGATGGTAAGTGTACCTTTCACTACTTCGTTATCGTACTCCACATCGCTGATAGAAATTGCATGTGACTTTCCCTTGTCTTTAGCCTTACGATTTTGTTGACGTCGACCATCATCATCAACCCTTGGATTTGGGCATTGATTGGCATAATGCCCCATCTCCTTGCACTTGAAACATTGAAGTGTAGTAGGTTCATTCTGTGTATCCCTTCCTTTGTTTGCGTCATTAGACATCTTCTTCCCATTATCACGGCATTCAAATGACCGATGACCTTCTTTTCCACATTTAAAACATTTACTTGTCCCTTTAAGACAACTCCCTCCATGTTTCTTTCCACACTTTAAGCATAATGGAAAGTTCATCTTCTTTTCCGTGTGCTCTTTAGATTTTTCTTTGAATTCCATCTTCCTCTTCTTATCAAACCCATGTGACTGATGGGTTACTCCAATCTCCATCTCGACTTTGAGAGCACATCGAACGATTTCCTCGTAGCTATTGAAGTCCCTTATGGCTAACGCCCTTCGAAGACTTGGTTTTAAGCCACTAAAGAATCGATCGATCTTACTCTCAGGTTGGATAATAATACCAGAAGCGTACCTTGCAAGTCTTGTAAAATTTGCTTCATAGGTACCAACAGATTCATCATCCCTTTGCTTCAGTTCAAGAAACTCTTTCTCCATCTTTGTTCGGAGAATACGAGGGAAGTACTTATTGAAAAATAAGTTCTTGAACTCGTCCCATTCCATAGACTCAATTTCATCCCTTTGCCTCGTATTCTTAACAAGATTCCACCATTGATCAGCAGCTCCTTCCAAACGATACACTGCTAGGATGACTTTATCATGCCCAGAACATTGAAGAAGTGAAAATATCTTTTCAGTAGTACTAATCCATTGTTCAGCAACTAATGGATCAGTAGACCCGCTGAAAGAAGGTGGACGCTGCCTCATGAAGGATTCAACAGAATGTTGCTCCCTCCTTTGCTCGTTTGGAAATCCTGCATGATTCATAGCTTGAGAAAGTTGTGTGAGCATGGCTACAAGATTTTGCATTCCAGCTCCCATATCGTTTGGTTGCTCAGGGGGACAATCATTGCATTGCCCATCGCATTCCGCATTAACACGGTTCCTTCGGGTTCTAGCCATTGACTAAAACCAAGAAGAATAGTGTGAGCAACACTAATTATAATAGGAAACCACATAATTCAAGAAAAAAAAATTTCATGCTTATGGTCTTATCCTAGGTTATTCATGGCCATTTCTAAGATTGTGTTCTATGCTTAGACTTATCCTTAGGGTTCTTACTAAGGCTTTCACATCCTAGTTTCCCAAGGTTGACTATAAATTTCCTCTGATACCAACTATAACGACCCATACTTTACATACATTGTTAATACTTCGAAATTGAAGCACACTTATTACAACATATGACAAAACCACAAAGGACCGTATAGGTATAGTGTCTTTAGAAACTGGGAAACATAAACAACTGGTTCATAAATCTTCTACAGTGTCTCCCATTTATTTCATCATATCTAGGGTCCCTTTTAGCATATTCTACTTAATATCCATCTTCCTGACCTGGGGAAAAGAAAACAGAAAAGGGTGAGCTCAAATTCTCAGCAAGGGGAAATAAAGGAAATAAATATCATATCATATCTTTATGAAAATCAAAACCTGCAAAAGAGATCATAATATCTTAACATGGAATAAATCATAGAAGTGAAAATGAGATCCCCATAATCATAACATAAAACTTGAAACTTTGTGGCATGCACACATAATCATGGAAAATCATTTCTTGTTAGTCATGACTCATTGGCAAGACTATCTTAGTGGACAAAGTCCCTTTCTGAACCGAGTTCACTCCTCGTTTCAGTCCTGTATCACTGAACCGAAATAACCTTCCGTTCCAGCCATGTCTATCTCATGAGATATAAAATCATTACCCAATGCATTGGAGGGAGATATAGGTCCCACCCATCTTATAATGAATCCTTTCTTATGTGTGCCACATAATCATAAAACATACATCATCGCATAACACATGTAACAAAAATGGGATTCTTGAAACATCATGACATCATAAATCAATTCATGTAAGATAAAGGAATTCATAAACATAATTCCATCACAACATAGTCAAATCAATGTAAAAATATGGATAGAAACAGAACCCTTTATTATCTTAGATGGAAAATAATTTTGATAAAACACTTGAATTGAATTCTTGAGGAAAATATCCTTTCTTCTTCAAAATCAATTTCTTTTCACAAAACATCATGCAATTTTAAAAGAATGAGATTTTATTGAAAATAGTCATGAAATATTTTAGAGGAAGCTTCATGAAAATAAGGCTTTATAAAACAGTAGAAATCCGTTCGTGCCGTATAAGTTAAAAAAAACATTCTTCGTACTTTTGTCGGAAAAGTCAAAAAGTACCTCGTACGAAAAACGACAAAAGATTCCTTTCATACGTATTACTAAAAACTCACCGAAGGGTAAAAATGGATTTAAACAATTTTAGGTGGATGGAAATAATATTACATATTGAGTAAACATGGATGTGGATGATAAAATACACCCCAGTAAATACTTACGAATAAACAATCTCGGATAAAAATGAGATTGTGATATTTCCCTTACCTTAGGTCCGATTTGCTTTGTTCGTGTCCGAAGATCCTGTATAATGGTTTAAATAATGTTATTGAATTATTCCAGAATCATACATATTGATATGAGATCATATATGGTCATATTATTAGCTTCTTGTTAGTAATATTTCATTGTTACTTGTTACTCGGGTCTTTATAACTTTTTGTTCTTATGCGTGTTTTGTCGAATAAATTCTTATTCTTATCTTTAGGTTATAGATAATTCATTTCCAGAATGGTATTAGTGTAGTATATACCATATTCATTCATTCAATTCATTTATATAATCATTATGAAATGAAGATCATGTAGAACGAGTCGCATCACATCGTGGAGACGGTATTCCGTACGTACGCACGAGTGATGATATCGTTCCTATGATCGTGGAATTGTATTGGAGTATATATATATATTATTTCAGTATCAATATTACTTAATAATAATCATATATAGTTACTCATTACACCATTATACCCATCCTTGTAAGGTGATGGTGGAAAATAGATTACACCACGGCGTGGAGACGGTATTCCGTACGTACGCACGCGCGGTGAATTCATTTTTCCGTAGGATGGATAGAAGGTGAATTAGAGTTGTTTCATATTTATAATAACATATCAGTATGTATGTAATACTGATGTTATTACTTTGTCATGAAACAACTAAAGAAGAAGAAGTTGAAGAAGAAAGAAATTGAAAAGATCGGTAATGGATATTACCTCTTCTTTGGAACGCCTCTTTGAATCCTCCACTTAAGGAACTAAGATTGGTCTTTGGAGAAGACCAGGACCTCTAGGATTATTATAGGGAAGTGGAGAGGAGAAAATGGCAGGGTTTGGCCGAGCTTGAGTGCTCAAATTGGTGTGAGGAGGAGGGGGAGGAGGTGCCCTTTTATAAGGGAGGAGAGGGGCACCTTAGGAATATCTCAAAATATTATTTTATATTAAAGTAAAAATCGGTTTATAATGGTTCCAAAGGGTCTTATTTCGAAGCTAAAGTGGGGATGGGTCGAAATCCTATCAACCAATAGGATTTAGACAAGTTTATGGTTTTATTTTAACCTTATCAATTAGATTTAACTCTAAGTTAATTAATTTAACTTTTACCGTGTCTTTTTGTTTTCTTTCACTATATGGTTAATACACTTACTATAACATGCCAAACGAACCCCAAATTGTTTATTATTAATATATATATATCCTTATCTAAGTCATTTGGCCGAACCTTAGATTTTTAGGAATACAATAACAATTAATAATATAATATTTGATATAAAAACTATTTTGTGTCAATTTTGACACTATTTGATATATGATTTTTGTGAAAGTCATAACAGAATTATATGTTCGAACCAAGTTGATTAAATCAACAATAATATATCATAGTAACCTAGAAAATTAGTGTAATTCATAAAAAGTCTCAAATTACATTTATTTTGGTATTTATATTATCAATTTTGTCAATATTTCATTAATAAGATAATTACTGCATCATCTTTGTGTCATAAATAAATTAAATTATTTGATGTCTAAAAATTAAAAATAAAATATCATCATGTAGGAAATCTTTTTAGATTTCTAATGAATATTTACAATTGAATTTATCTTATGTATAACGCCATATTAAAAATTATTTACTTATTAAACTTTGATTTTAACTATTTTAACCCTTCTTTAAATAAATTAATAATAAATGTCCTAATCTAATCCAAGTGGGCCTAAATGGTCATATTTTATTCCTAAGTTTGTTTTTGGTCGAATTACACTTGTCCAATAGAATTAGGACATGTGTTAGGGTAATATTAATATCATATTTACCCTTAGTTACCCTATTTACTATTAACCGCGGTAAAAATCGTAAAAAGTTACTATTCACCAAAAAATTATTTTTATCTCATTGAACCACATTTTACTTACTGATATCAACCGTGTCTGTCGGATTTTCGAAATTCCATTCACAGAAGCGGTAAAATTAAGTTTTATGCAAAATTCAGTTTTTAACCTACCACTTAGTGGTTTCACTATTCATCAAAAATGGAAAGTTTTCAGAAAAATACCAAAATTTCACCCTAGGCTAATTTCGATATTCTGAGTCCAAAAATGAAGTCCATTTTGAAAAATAAAATTTATAAAATTTCAAAAAGTGGTTATTACTATTCATAACGGCTAGTTTTAATAGCATATTGTTGTTTAGTAACACTCGGTATTGCGTACGACGCAAGCTATCGAGGAAGGTCGCGATTGCGTGTAAAGCAAGCCAAGCAAGTGTTGTGTAGAAAAAGATTACTTTGATGATTTATATAACATAAAAGTCTCGGGTGTTACATCCATGGGGTCCCCAAGTTGGCCCATGGCTTGTCTTGGTCGGCCATGACTCACCCAATAGGTGTAGGACAAGTGTCATGGTGTTTTCACATTCTTATAATACCATTTTTACTTTAAACTACACTAATTACCTCTAATCGCGATTAAAAACTTAATAAGTTACTATTCACCAAACAAATTATTTTAATCTCATTGAACCACATTTTACTTCTTAATGACAACCATTTATGTTGGATTTTCAAAATTCAATACACATTAGTGGTAAACTTTCATTTAACTGAAAAATCAGTTTGCTTGATTATCACTTAGTGGTTTCACTATTCATCAAAAATTGTAGTTTTTCAGAAAATTACCAAAAATTCACCCTAAGCTATATTTGATATTCCGAATTCAAAAATGAATTCCATTTTACAAAATTCAAAACATATAAGTCAAATTAATTAATTTAATAATTAATTCCCGCTGTCATGACAAATAGCGTGTTTTTGTGAAACAATAAGTATCAAAAGATTGACACAAGTTTAAGTCCAATTTCAAAGTGAAATTGATTCCAATGACCACCATTGGATTAACTGGTAAAAATATTTTCTAATTTCACTTTAAAACCAATTAAAATAATAATCTAATCATATAAATAATTTAGATTAAAAAGAGGTTTTGAATTAAAATACAACACTTTACACTATTCATTAAAAAAATGAACTTTATTAGAAAGGTACCAAAAATTTACACAAAGTAAATTTTGATGTCCCGATTCTAAAGAAGAGTTATATTTGGTCCAAAAGAATGTAAAAGAGTGATCAAAACTATATTTAATGACGGTTCGCCGTCAAAAGGTGATAAGTGAACCTTTAGTGAAAACTAGGGCATATACGCCTAAAATTGAATTCTTTCCGTATTTTAAGCCTTTATCTTTTATTGGATAAATGTAAAAACATTTAAAAACATATATAATCATATTTTAGTTATTTCTATCCATTCCCGTCAGTACAACGGCTACTTGTTAACTAAAATTTAAAATAATATTATTTTATTACTAGTGTGCTATGTAAGTTTCAAAGAAACTCATCGTTGCGTATCGGGTACGCTATCGAACATAGCAACCCCTTTAAAATAAAATTAATATTTAATTCATAAATATTAATGAATATGAAAATTCTTTATTCTTTATTTACCTGGGATGTTACATCCTTCCTCCCTTTTGGGAATTGCGTCCTCGCAATTTTATTCACTTATCAAAATAAGTGGGGGTATTTATCCCTCATAGCATTTTCAGATTCCCACGTTGCCTCTTCAATCACATGGTTTTTCCACAAAACCTTTACCTGATGAATCACCTTATTCCGTAACACTTGCTCCCTGTGGTCAAGAATCTGGACCTGTTGTTCCTCATTAGATAGGTTCTCTTCCAGGTAAACTACCTCTGGACTCAAAACATGAGATGGATCTGACATATACTTTCTCAACATCGAAACGTGAAAAAAATTGTGTACCTGAGATAAACTTGGAGGTAAATCCACTCGGTAAGAAACTGATCCAACTTTCTCCAGAATTTCATATGGTCCAATAAACCTTGGACTCAGCTTTCCTTTCTTACCAAATCTCATCCCACTTTTCCAATGAGAAACCTTGAGAAAAACATGATCACCTACCTCGAAAGATAGATCCTTCCTCTGGTTATCCGCATAACTCTTCTGCCTGCTCTGAGCTGTTCTCATGTGCTTCTGAATCAACTGATCTTTTTCTGCCATCTCTTCTACCAATTCTGGTCCCATCAACGTCCTTTCCCCCACTTCATCCCAGAAAGCTGGAGTTCGACACCGCTTCCCATATAATGCCTCAAATGGTGCCATCTGTATACTGGAATGAAAACTGTTATTATAAGAAAACTCAACCAAAGAAAGATGTTGGTCCCAACTTCCCTGATAATCCATCAAACAAGCTCATAGCATATCCTCCAATGTCTGAATTGTTCGTTCTGACTGCCCATCTGATTGAGGATGAAAAGCTGTACTAAAATTTAATTCAGTACCCAATGACTTCTGAAGGCCTTTCCAAAGGTTAGAAGTAAACCAGGGATCACGATCAGATACAATGGAGAGAGGAACTCCATGTAACCTGACTATCTCTTTAAGATACAAACAGGAAAGTTGATCAAGAGAGAAAGTATCTCGTATAGCAAGGAAATGAGCAGATTTGGTCAAGAGATCAACAATAACCCAGATTGCATTATTACCTCGAGATGTCTTCGGTAATCCAACAACAAAGTCCATGGATATATTCTCCCATTTCCACTCTAGCACTGGTAAAGGCTGAAGCATCCCTTTCGGTAACTGCCGCTCTGCTTTAACCTTTTGACATGTCAAATACTTCACAGTAAAATCAGCAATATCTCTTTTCATTCCATCCCACCAGTAATAATCCCGGAGATCTCTGTCCATCTTAGTACTGCCCAGATGAATAGAAAACAGGGAACTATGAGCCTCACATAACAACTCATTCTTCATCTGTGAATCACAAGGCACACATAACCTCTTCCCAAACCTCAAAACACAAACACAAACTTATCCAAGAACTCATGGAAAATTTTATTCATAAGGTCCATGAATACAGCAGGTGCATTGGTTAACCCAAAAGGAATAACTAAAAATTCATAATGGCCATATCTAGTATGGAACGCAGTCTTCGGAACGTCTGCTTCTTTTACTTTCAACTGATGGTACCCCGACCTCAAGTAAATCTTTGAAAAATACTGAGCTCCCTGGAGCTGATACCACTTCATTCGATGGCCCAACATCTGCTGAAGTTGTTGCAAAGGATTTCACCACCCCTTTCTTCTTGTAGTCTGGCTGCATTCCCCTAGTTGAGTTCTTCGTTGGACACTCGTTTGCATAATGACCCATTTCATTACACTTAAAACATCTTACCGTTGGCTTTTCATTTCCTGCTTGATCATCTTCCTTACAGTTACGAGCAATATGACCAGACTTACCACACCGAAAGCACTTACCAGACTTGGATAAACATTCTCCAGAATGCATTTTACCACACTTCTCACAGGATGGATATTTGGTTTTCTCACCTCCTTGCTTCTTTGATGAATTCTTCCCCTTTGCCTGCCAACTAGACCTCTTATTCTGTTGTTTGTCATAGAACACCTGATCATCGGCAAACTCCATTTCCACCTTCTCCGTACATCGAACAAGTTTTTCATAACTTTTGAACTCACGAGAAGCTAAATCCCTTTGATACTTTGGCTTTAACCCTGAGTAAAAATGGTTTATTTTACTATCAAGATCTCGTATGAAGTTTGGAGCATACCTTTCCAATCGAGTGAACTTTTCTTCATAAGCAGCCACTGAATCATCCTCCTGCCTCAATTCTAGGAACTGTTTTTCCATCCTAAGACGAACCACCTTAGGAAAATATTTCTCAAGAAACATACCTTTGAATTCTTCCCAGTGAAGATCCTCAATCTCATCACTATCCCTTATATTTTTCACCATCGACCACCACTGATCAGCTTCACCTTCAAAGCGGTAAACAACAAGACTAACCTTTTGTTGTTCTGAACACCCCATGACATCAAAAATCTTCTCCAGTGCTTTAATCCACCCTTCAGCTTGCACAGGGTTAGATGATCCTCTGAATGATGGGGGATGTTTCCTCATGAAATGTTCCACCACTGACATGTTCCTCTGCGGTTGATCTGGCTGATCTCGTGCATGGATACCACCACCATTTATAGCCTGATTCAACTGTGCCATCACTGCAACAAACTGTTCAGTTCCGATTCCGACCATCTCAGGTTGCTGATTTGGAAGGTTATCTTCCTCCTGATGTCGTCCCAACATAGCTGCTTTGTTTCCTCTGCGGAAAACCATTCTAAACACAGAAATATCTTAGGCGAAGCAACATGGTAATCCGTAAATGCTATATCATTTCAATCATATTATAATTTAACACTTTTCTAACTCCTAAAGTTGTCTAAACCGACCTCTGATACCAACTATAAGGCCCCAGCCTTAAACCTTACTTAATATTGAATTAAATGAGTAATTCACATTGAGGATCTTTTCAGGTTTAGACTTTTAGAGAATTAGAACATAACTATTACATCTTAAAATATTACAAAGTAGACACTTCTACTAAGTCTCCATAAAATAAAAACTCTTAAAAAGAAAGATGTCTAGATTCCATGTTTTAGATAGCATGACATTCCCTTGATCCCATCCTTGACCTTATTCCACTTTAAGTCCTGTGAAAAACATTTCGAAAAACTTGGGGTGAGCATAAAAAGCTCAGTAAGGGATACATCAAGTAAACCATGTATACTATATCAAAGTAATACCTTCACCTTCATGAAGTATTAAAAAAAATCTTCACTGAATAAAGTATCATTACTTACCTTTTTGTAACCAAAGCATTACCATAAAACCCATATAAATATCACATAGAATATATAAAGGTAACTTTGGACATAAACATACTTAAGTGGAATAACCATACGGTTGACTTCCAAACATATCACTTAATGGAATAGCCATACGGCCAATTTCCATACATACTTAATGGAATAGCCATACGGCCGACTTCCATACCCAATGCATTGGAGGTTATAATGTAACCACTCGTCCTGGTATTCATGGCACCACCCGTCATATGGTTTATAACGTAACCACCCGTTAAAATGTCTAAGTACCAGTATAAAATCATAAAACATAAAACCAATATAAAGGAATGATAACATTTCCACATTTCAATCACAATATATAATAAATATATTGACATAATAGAATAATTTTTCAAAACCATTTTCAATACCAAAATACATAAAAGAGTATATGGTATTTATTTTATTCTAAAAACATTACGGCTTGTTGAGAAAGCCAAAGACCAAATAATACTCGCGGCGGCGGAAAAGGTCGTTGTCGCCGTGTACGTTAAAAGAAACATTCCTTTTTGTCATTTAGTAAAACACTTCGTAGAAAAAGATTCCTTTTGTATAAAAGTAAAAGTCAAAGGGTTTTATACACCGTATAAAAGAAAGTTGTGTATAAAACGAAATATGCCTCAATGAAAGGAGATTGAGACGAAGTCCCTTACCTCGGGTCCGACTTGAATCGATCGTTCATTAACGTCCTGAATAATAAACTTAGGTTAATTTATACTTGATTAATAACCTTTTTAAAGTTCATTATTACTTTTATATCACTTATTGCCATGTTATAAACATTATGTAACCATTTAAGTTAATAATGTTTGTTTTGTCAATATTTGGTTCTTAAGTCGAAAGTTGACTTCTTACAATTACATGTTGTTCGTGTGGTCAAAAGTTCTTTATATCCAGAATGAAATTCCTGATTTGGATATCATATATATCATATATATCCAGAATATATATGTATTTATAATATTACATAATCATTTAGAGGTAAGAAATGAAATGCACCGTTCATGGAGACGGTAAGCCGTACGTACGCATGAACGCTACTTTCATTTCTTTGTCATATTAGTGGAATTAAAACTAAATGAGAGGTATGTATATTTTAATTCCAGAATTATATTCATCATTTAGATATATCATTAATTATATATATCCATTATATACATGTACTTTTAATAGTACATTACATTTGGGGATAAGAAATGAAATGCACCGTTCATGGAGACGGCAAGCCGTAGGTACACATGAACGCTACTTTCATTTCTATCTCATACTTTAATGGAAATAAATAATAATGATATAGAGGTATATTATAATTACAGTATAACATCATATATAAAAACTTTAAATCCATCCTTTACACGTCCCACATATGGCATTAACGAATCACATCACTTTGAGGGGGCGGTAGTCCGCACTTCCTTAAATGAAGATATCGTGTTTACCCATAATGGAAACCATAAAGGTATGCCCAAAATGAAAAAAACAGAAGCTTAAGGAAAACATAAACATATTATATATCATATATAAAAATAGTGACATCATAATGTCCACCCTTGAAGGTGTTAAATGAGTATTGAACAATCATCGTTTCGGGAGGCAGAATTTCGCCATCCACGGAAACCGTATGTTCTTTAACCATTTGATGTAGTTGTGTGAGAGTTTATCTCAAATAAATATTATAACAACATCCTAGTATATTGAAGATACTGGTGTTGTTACAAAATAATTAAATAAAAAAGTTTAGAGGGTTGGATAAAACAAATGAACAAGAGAGAATGAATTACCTTTAAAAGTGTAACTCCCTTTTGATTTGAGGCTAAAGGATTTCTTTGAAAGGATTATTCCCAAAGGGAATCCTCTAGGATTAGGAGAGGGATGTGGAGAGAGTAATTGGACAGGGGTTGGCCGAGCCAAAGGCTTGAGAAGTGTGTGAAATGAGGTAGAGGTGGGGGCCTTTTATAAGAGGAGAGGAGGGGCACTTTTGGAAAGTAAAGAAATATTACTTTATTTGAAAATGTGTTTCGGTTTTAAAAGGTCCCACATTGATATAATTCGTGGATAAGGTGATAAGGGTTCGAAATCCACTCATCCAATTGGTTTTTCCCATGTGTAGGTTTTAGAGTTTTCATTATCTTTCCATTTTATTTAAATCGTCAAATAATGATGTCATCACTGCATCATTATTATGTCATATATAATTTAATTTATTTAATGTCTAAAAATTATAAAACAAATACTATGATTTAGTATATCCTTTTAGCTTTCCAATGACTATTTATAATCAAAATTTGGACTTGTAGAACCCCACTAAAAAATTAGTTTAGTAAAAAAATTTATGTTAGTGTCATTTTCACTTTAACATTAAATAAAAATATATTAATGTCATTTTCCAACTAAAGTGGCTCCATGGGGTCCCCAAGTTGGCCCATGGCTTGTCTTGGTCGGCCATGAATCACCCAATAGGTTTAGGACAAGTTTCATGGTGTTTTCACATTCTTATAATACCATTTTACCTTAAACTACACTAATTACCTCTAATCGCGATTAAAAACTTAATAAGTTACTATTCACCAAAAAAATTATTTTAATCTCATTGAACCACATTTTACTTCTTAATGACAACCATGTATGTTGGATTTTCAAAATTCAATACAAATTAGTGGTAAACTTTCATCTAACAGAAAAATCAGTTTGCTTGATTACCACTTAGTGGTTTCACTATTCATCAAAAATTGAAGTTTTTCAGAAAATTACCAAAAATTCACCCTAAGCTATATTTGATATTCCGAATTCAAAAATGAAGTCCATTTTACAAAATTCAAAACATATAAGTCAAATTAATTAATTTAAAAATTAATTCCTGCTGTCATGACAAATAGCGTGTTTTTGTGAAACAATAAGTATCAAAAGATTGACACAAGTTTAAGTCCAATTTCAAAGTGAAATTGATTCCAATGACCACCATTGGATTAACTGGTAAAAATATTTTCTAATTTCACTTTAAAACCAATTAAAATAATAATCTAATCATATAAATAATTTAGATTAAAAAGAGGTTTTGAATTAAAATACAACACTTTACACTATTCATTAAAAAAATGAACTTTATCAGAAAGGTACCAAAAATTTACACAAAGTAAATTTTGATGTCCCGATTCTAAAGAAGAGTTATATTTGGTCCAAAATAATGTAAAAGAGTGATCAAAACTATATTTAATGACGGTTCGCCGTCAAAAGGTGATAAGTGAACCTTTAGTGAAAACTAGGGCATATACACCTAAAATTGAATTCTTTCCGTATTTTAAGCCTTTATCTTTTATTGGATAAATGTAAAAACATTTAAAAACAGATATAATCATATTTTAGTTATTTCTATCCATTCCCGCCAGTACAACGGCTACTTGTTAACTAACATTTAAAATAATATTATTTTATTACTAGTGTGCTACGTAAGTTTCAAAGAAACTCATCGTTGCGTATCGGGTACGCTATCGAACATAGAAACCCCTTTAAAATAAAATTAATATTTAATTCATAAATATTAATGAATATGAAAATTATTTATTCTTTATTTACCTGGGATGTTACAATATGATGTAGATCATTTTTTAGATCCATCATTGATGAAATAATTTCAGGTAAGGTAATTATTTAATTTCTAAAATTAATTATAAATAAAATTGTGATGATCCTAATTTTCAGTTCTAGTGTTTACCCATTTTCTACATTCTTTGATTCAATTCCATTTAACAAATAAAATGTATAATCATGTAAATATCAAATAAATCATCAATCATGACAAAAATAAAACTTGGGAACAGCCCTTCTGATTCTTACACTGTACTGATAACCTACAAGTCATATTAGAGTGTTCACATAATTACTTATTATTATTTAATGACAATTGATTGATTTATGCATTTACTATTGGTTTTCAATGTTTGTTTAATTTCTCATTAATAAGAATTGTGAGATATTTTTTCTCCCTCTTCTTTTACCAAAAATATTATCAAGTTAATTAATTTTATTAATAAAAAAAATTCAAATATCTTATCTAGAGGTGATGAGGAATCTGGCAAGATAACGCTAAAGTACATGCCATGTAACCTAGAGGCACACACGATGTACTGGTGTTTAATACAATAATAATTAATATAGAATTAATTCAATTAATGTGAATTTATTACACATGGTGAATTTAATTATACATAATGTGTTGACTGAGCCATCCTGGCACATGGTCAACCAGAGTAAATGTTGTGTAACTTCAATACATGATGTGTAATACCTTAGTTATATATAGGTCATGTATTCTCTTATAAGACCCACATGACTGGTGGCCGTGTAACTTAGATACCACACACCATGTTTCCCATGTACAAGGTGCATAATCCAATATTTTACATAGAACTGTTATACGCTGAGTCCCAAGGCATGTGTCGTAGATAGATGGTGATAAAAATACATGTTTTGTTGCTCCATTGTACACATCATATACTTTTTCCCAATTATATATAATTGAAAATTAATCTAATATATTCTGAAAACCTAATCAACATGTATTCCATGTGGTGATTAATTTAATAGTACACACCATGTGACATGTTATATATATATATATATATGATTAATTTCATAATAATGTTCAAATCTATATATCGTGTATAAGTCATATAACAGTTATTACTCTATGTGCATTGAATCATTACATGATATGTAAGTATGATGTGTTTCATGTGATCATTAATTTTATAGTACACACTATGAGATTATGTGATATGTCAGGTATGGAACATGTCGTAAGAGTAAATAATATATGAGTATCTTACACATTGGGAGTTTGGATGGGTACTCACTGTGTAGCCTCCAAGGTATATTTTCAATACACAGTTAATTTAAAATAAATTTATTTAGTTTATTTAATATTACAATGTACTAGAATCAAAATAAAATTTCGGATGAGAATTAAGATAAAATATTTTTTTAATTAAAGAAGATAATTAATTGATTTGAGCATGATTTATCTTAAATAAGAACGATCTGAATACATTGATCATTTTATTAAATGTGTAATTAATTACATGCAAGTGATTAATAATTTGACAAGACCATATATTTTTATGTGATTGGTTTCATTTAATATATTATTAAATAAATTTTCGGCTTTTGTGTCATATATTCTCTCATTATGCAAGGTCATATGTTCCCATGGTCCCTTTAATGTAAATCCCTAAACAATCTCTTGGTTATACTCACCTTTGTGTGAGTAAAATAATTTTTAATGGACAGATCTCCCAAGCTAGTGTAGGTGGTTTACATTTGGATTCGAGGTGAAACCAATACTAGAGAGATATATAGGTGGAAAACTAGAAAGCATTGACATGAACCATTAATGATTAAAGGTGTTTTCCCTTAGGTTGAAAATTAGTTTATAATATTTTAGATAAACCAACCATTATAAAATTTTGTGTTCATACAACTTTATTATTTTATTTCATTCAAGTTTTACGGTTAATTCATTAAGTGTGTTTTTTCATGATCACATGAATCAGTGAATTAACAATCATTAAAGACATAAATATAATAAATTGTCTTATATTTAGATATTATCTAAGACATGGTTAATCGCATAATTAAATTCACTTAATATTAACAAGAATTTATAAAAGATAATAATTGTAAATTTATGCATAAAGAAAAAATCCCTCAATTATATATATTTATTTTGTATATCATTCAACTAATTAAGTTAAAATTGAACCATAGTTCAATGTGCCCAATAGACAATGTCGGGGTATTTCCAATTATCGGGGAATTTTAACTTGAATTTTTGGTTTGAATTAACTTAGTTCACCTCATGGGTTGACATCAAACTTTTTACATAGTGTAATTAATAGTACAAGGTTAAGGAAATCCATTTTAAGGATTTTTAGATTGGGGAGACCCCTAAACATATCAAGGAACTATGAGTGAATGCAGATGAATTTGGAATTCATTTATATAATCCTTCTAATTGAATGACCATCCAATTTTGGGATGATGAGAAGGGGAGTATAGAACCTTTCCACAAGAATTTCATAGATACAAGACATTCAAAATCTATTAGTGATGTATGTTGAGTTTCAATAAAGTAGTGTGAGATAAATAAATATAATATTTATGTATTTTTTTTTAAAGTTTTATCAGATATAGTACTAAAATGCTTCTCATCCTATTTTTCGAAAAAACAATAAAAATTAATTTAATCATATCACTACGATACATACATGAGATGGATAACCTTATCATGAGAACAAATTTCAAAGAATTTCAAATGTGTATATGTGTAATCCTACACCACGAAATAAAATTTCATGTATTAGGAGAACCTATTCCTAATGTGCACTGTAATGAGGCTAGTGAAGAAGAATTATCTCTCTATGAGAAAATTTTGAATAATACTATAAATGATCAATGTTTCATACTATCATCCATGAACAATGAGATTTTTAACCAACACGAAGACATGGATGTGTATACCATGATGTCTCACCTTCAAGATCCTTATCAAGATAAGGTGAGAGAGGAATGAAATAAGATCTTAAATACTCTTTTTACAACTAATATTGGAGAGTCGGTGCCAGCTGGGCCACATATAGTCAATATTATAAATCACAGGGATTAAAATCCTTCATGATTTTCATATAGATATCATACTTTCCTCACCACCCAAGAACTTATATTATTTTATTGTTAATTATAACATGATAAATAATTAATAGAGTATTTCAAAACATCGTTATATGATTTTCCTATAGGATAAAGACATGGTGCATGAAAAACCCATAGTTAAAATTTTGAATAAGAAAAACAAGAAAAATTTGAAGGGGCCCAAGAATCTTAACAAGTATAAACATCCCAAGAATCATCCTTCCAAGAAGAGGAAGAGCTAGAGGTAAGGAATAGAAAATAAGGTAGTATGTTTTTTATGTGGCAAGTAAGGCCACTAGATGAGGAAATATACCCATAAGAAAGGGAAAGTTAAATGGTTTTTTGTTTTCAAGTGAAATAATTCAATATCTACACATTGGGTATTAGATATATCTTGTGGTGCCCAAATATATATCCAAGTAAATAAACTAGGTAGATTATGAAATATTTATAGAGGGGAGGTGGATTTTTGAGGGGTTGAGTAATGGTAATTTTGATGTATCCTCACTCTTCGGGTCTCATATTTCCCCTCAAGCTTGGGTTCGTTCCCAACACTGCTTCTCCCTACCTATCTCCTCATGGTGAGTGGTTTTCCTTGGCATGATTCTCATTCTCACCCTCTCTTCCCCTTATTTTCCTCCTGGTAAATTTTCATCTCCTTTTTAGGCTTCTTCTTTCTCTCCATTTTGCATATTAATTTAATATTCTTATTTTTCTCTATTTTCTTCTAGAGATTGTGGGGTTTGATTCTAATTCTTGGTTTTTGACCAATTAATTATTACTCTTATTTTGGGAACTGTTGTTAATAAACCCTATTTTTGTTGAATTCAATGGAACATTGGTGATTTTGGATTTGATGGTGGAATTCAATGTGCCCATCCCTTCCTTTTTCTCATCAGCACTCCTCCTCTACCCTTACTACCTTAAACACTATGGAAGAACCCATCTTTGGTCAATAGTGATAGTGTTTTAGTGTCTTTTGGGATGGTGTTGGTGGTGGGGATTTTCGTGTTCCATATTTGGTTTTCTTCATTGTCTCCTTCTCCTTTGATGATTTGTGGTTCCCTTTCAGGTTTCAGTTTAGTTTTTATATTCTAGTTACATTATATGGACATCAGTTTCTCGAATTGACTGGTTTGATGGATTTTTTCAGTGATTATTTCATAAAAAATATGATGGTTCCCTGGTTTACTTCACTTGTTAGTGGTTCCAAAAAAACTTTTTAGTGGTCACAATGACGGTTGTAGATCATGGTCAATGATTTTTTACTCTTCTCTAGCTATAATATTCCACCTTTATTCTCCCATTTGGACTTGAGTGGTGGTGTTCACAGTGTTCTAGTATGTGTAGTTTGAGTTTTCGACGATGTTCCAAGAGGCATTTATCTTGGTGGATTCATCTCTATCCTTGGGTCACCACTCGGATTAATATTAATGGTAATTCATGTGCTTCTTCAACTAGTTGGTTTTGTTCATGTTCTGTCATGGTTTATTTTCAATAGTAATGATGGTTTTTTATAGGTAGTTCTCGCTAGTGAACTAGGGTCAAAGATACGTTTGATTGGTGTTAGGGTGCACAATGTTAGTTAGTTCGTGGTTCGAGGTAGTGATGATGGATTTGTTTAAATTTATAATTTTATAATTTGTAATATTAAATGTGAATTTTTTTGTTGTGGGGGGTATGTGTGACTATGGTGTATTTATAAAGTTCCCACTAAACCAAAAGTGGCTTCTGAAAATACAAAAAATGGATTACAGAGGTGAATTATCATAATTCAAATGGTGCAAGGATGGATGCTCAAGAAATTGGTGACTACCACCTTTCATTTCCAATAGGAATGGTATTGGTTTTAAGGGATTGATATTATATGCATACTATTACCAAGAACATAATTTCTATGGCATTCCTAGATGTAGACGATTTTAGTTCCAAGTATGGAAATAAATGTTGTTTCATTTATAAAGAAAACATGTGTTATGGTATGGAGCATTTAAATAACAGTCTTTATGAATTAAATTATGAACACAATGTATTTTAAAAAGATAATGAATCATGTACACATGACTCATATAAAACCTAGATATGAAATCACCATCTTGGGCATGTAAATAAGAAGAATTTGAAAATTCTATGTCAATATGGTTACTTATACTATTTTTAGATAAAACCAGTTGAAATATGTCATAACTTTTTACAAGAAAAAATGACCAAACCACCATTCAACGGTCCTGGTGAAAGGGACACCTAGATTTTAGGATTGGTACATAATGAAGTATGTGGAACATTTCTAGTATAACATAGAGGTGGGTATTGTTAATTTATAACTCTTAAGGATTACTTGATTAGATATGGATATGTCTACTTGCTGAGGTATAAACATGATTCCTTTGAGAAATTAATGGAATTAAAGAATGAAGTGGATAAAAAACTTTGAAATAAAATAATTAAGCTTTGAATAGAATAAGGTGATGAATATATTAACCAAGCGTTTATTGACATTTTTTAGGATTTTAGGATTCTATCCCAACTAACTCCACCTTACACACCATGATGGAATGGTGTTAGTGAAAGGAGGAACCGTAAATTGTTATACATGGTTTGGAAAATTATAAGTCATGTAGATCTTCCATTGTCCATTTGGGGACATTCCTTATAAACTTTGGTACACACTCTAAACTATGTTCTAAAAAAAGAGGAAATAAATTCATTTTGAGTTATGAAGAAGAAGGAAACCTGTTTTTTATATACAAGTGTATGGGGTTGTGTGGAATTTTAAGGCATTTTCTAGAAATAAACAAGCACCTCGGGCTAAAAATTGTATCTTTATAGGGTATACTAAGGAATCATAGATATAATATCTATACAACCACTCAGATAATAATGTTTTTATCACCAGAAAATCCATATTTCTTGAAATGGATAAAATCCTCCAAAAGGATTGGGGAGAAAGATTGACATCGATGATGTTGATTCTCAAGATACACAATTAAATTTGAGTGTTTTTAAAGTATAATTAGATTATATTTTTATCATTTAATACAATTTAGGTCATTAAATGTAATTTCACAATTAAACTGGATATAAACAAGTGTTAATCTTTTGATAGTTATTATTTCTTAAAAACACGATTTTTAGTTTTGACAACGAGAATTAATTTTAAATTAATTTCTACCACATATGTGTTTTGAATTTGAAAAAATATATTCCATATTTGGAATCAAGAGGTCCAAATTGGGTAAATAAGTAACTTCTATTTTTATACATTATCAATATTTACTTCAGTAAATATTTTATTTACCATAGTTAAAGGTTAAATTTGGTAAATAAGGGTAACCAAATATTATTATAATAACATTAAATTACTTTAAAATGTGTCCTATTCCTATTGGTTGATACATCTCCGACCATGGGTATCCGTGGGTTGATTTTGGGACCACATGGAGCCACTTGTGAGTGATAATTACAATTTATATTAATTAATTTAAAGTAAGGACAAAAATGACATAAACATATATCTTTTAGTAAATTTTTTTTATAAGGTGTTATATAAGTTATAGTTTAGACTATAAATATTCATTAGAAATATAAAATTATTTCCTACATAATGGTAATTTATTTATAATTTTTATAAATTAAATAATTAAATTTATTTATGAAACAATGATGATGCATTAATTACCTTATTAAGGGAAGAATCAAGTAAATGGTATTATAAATATTAAAATAAATAAAATTTCCATGTTTTTATGACATCCACGAATTTTATAAGTGACTATGACATGTTAGTAATGATTCAATGTATCGTGTTATATGTAATAAAGTTGTTATGACTTTCAAAAAAACCAAATACAAAATAGTATCGAAATTGACATAAATAAGTTTTTAAAAAAATATTATATTATTAAATTATATAATACTCTTAAAAATAAAATATTAGGCCAAAGGGATTAAATAATATTATATTTGTCATTAATTAACCACTTTAGGATCTCTTGGAAATTTATATTAAGTTTATTAACCATATAGTGTAAGAATACATGAAGACACGGTAAAAGTTAAACTATTTAACTAAGAGATAAATCTAAAATATAAGGATAATATGGTGACATAAACCTATCTAAAACCTATTAGTTGAGTGGTTTTAGACCCATACCCACCTTATCCTAGAAATATATCATTTAGGAACCATTATAAACCGAAAATTAGTTTCTTATAAAATAATATTTCAAGCTTTTCCTAAAATGACCCTCACCTCTCTTATAAAAGGGTACTTCCCCTACTCTCATAATCACACCTCCATATCCATTTGGATCGGAAAAAACATGCCCAAATATCAACAAAACTTCCCTAACATAAACCCAGAGTCCTTATTTTGATCATAAATCCAACCTATGGAGCCCTTTTGATCAACTCAAAAGGAAACACCTAAAGAAGAGGTAATAATTTCACCACCCTATTTCAAGTTATTTTCTTCTTACACTTCCTATTTATTTATTTTTTCCGTACCAAAATAATAACTCCAGTACCTCCTACGTACTGTGTTGTTATTATAAATATGATACAACTATATTTTTTATTCTATATATCCTATAAAGGATAATGTCCTCATAGGTGCGTACATATGGCTTACCGTCTCCACGACGTGGTGTAGTTTGTTATTCAAACACTTCATTATTTGAATGGATATAATAATGAGTATAAATAATTTGAATAATAAATATAACATGTTAATGATTCTTTATATATGATATATTATCCAATTACATACGATTTCAATATCAATATATTTATATTGTCGCTCGTGCGTACGTACGGATTACCGTCTCCACAACGTGATGAGATTTATTTCCACATTCACCATTCAATGATGATTACAAAATATATATTATTAATAAGTATTTAATATATGAAATAATAATTCTACTTAATATATATATCTATATATATATGTATGTATTTGTGTATGTATGTACTTACATATACCTTATTCACTTACTTCCATTCAATACGATACGAAAATGGAAACAACGTTTATGCGTACGTACGGCCTACCGTCTCCCTAAATAGTGATTTCCATTTCATATATCTATCTATTATACAAATTTATATTCTAAATATATATGATATATAAATCTTTTTTTATATTATGGAAGTATGTAAATAATTATCTAAATGATACGATCAAGAATAACAAGTTAAAACATGTACGATAAGGAAATCGATTATTACATGAAATGTTAATTTAACATGGAAATCATTATTAAATGGGTAATATAAAGTCATAAATGAATTATTTATGATATAATAAATATGAATATGGTTCTATTATAATTTAATAACATACTATGTTCATTATTCAAGTGGTTAAACGCACCCTCAACCAAACGAAAGTGTAAGGTAAGGGGTTTTCATCTTACTTCTTATTCCGGTGTGATTCATGAAATATTTCCACTATTTCCTTTTATGTGATGCATGTACTACAAATTATTGTATAATTTGTGTAATATAATTTAATTTATGGGTATTTAAATTTTCATTGTATGATATTTCCTTCATGGGGTCTATGTTTTATAAGTTACCAAATCGGTAAGGGTTATTTCCTCAATCTCATTATTATCTGAGATTGTTTATGTGTAAGTATTTACTGGGACATATTTATCATCGATACCCACATTTCATAAATATGTTTTTAAAATTAATCTTTTAAGGGTTTATGGGAGGGTTTATTTAACAAGATCATCATTTTAAATGTTTTAATGAGTTATCTTTCTATATCCTTTTAATTAATGTCCATGTTTTTAAAATGATTTTAATGATTTATTTATATGGAAAAGAATGTTATGAAATGATAATTTTTTCAAAAGTTTCAAATTGGTATGGGTCACTTTGACTGAAAAAACTCTTTTAAATTAATTCCTTTATTAATGTGTGACTTTTAAATGATTTCACAAAAAGGGATATTTCTATCAAAAAGTTTTATTAATCATTTGAAACTATGTCAGAATCTATTTCTGGATATTATTCTTGATTGAGGTTGATTTATTATAATACAATATTCTATATTGTATTTAATGAATTATGCTATGTTTGAAAATTAATGTTCTATATTTATACCATTCATGGTTTAGGGTTAAAGTATTGACATTTTATATTCTAGTTTTAATACGAATGTTTATGTTATGTTTCAAACTTTTCATATGAGGAATGTATGCGACTTAGTAAGTGACAGGTGGAGCCCGCTATAGCTCCTCGGTACATCGGTAGGTCTCATGATACAATTAAACGTTGAATTGGTTGAGGCCTTTCCCAATTTTTTATGTATGGGTTTTGCAGAGACATTAATAATTTTTAGATGTCTTGGACGAGGCCTTGACAAAATGTTTCGGAATGTCTGACATTATACATTCCCTCAGTATGAAAACAATATTAATGGATCGTGTGGTTATTCGACTAGTAGAATACCCATGACTATGTTTTATTATGGAATTATTTACTCATGTCATATTCCGGACAAAAAATATTTATTTTTATTATTTGAAAAGGCATGTGTTTTCAATTATTCACCATGTCTAATGTTTATGTTATCTTCCACTGTATTTATTACCCTCATTGAGAATTTGAGACCACCCCTTTATTATGTTTTATTTTTATAGGATTCCAAGAAGTTTATTATGATTGATTTGTAGGGTTAATATAGGGGATTACTAGTGTTCTCAAAGGATCCTTTATGTCGTGTTTTATTTTCTAAGGTGTAATGTAACGTTCATCTATGTAATCTATTTTCCAATACTGCTAAACTGATCGGTCTTTCGGGACTTGATTCCTTGTAATCATGCCAATGTAGTAAAATAATACACTGGCTCTGGGCTTCTGGGGTTGGGGCCTTACAGTTGGTATCAAAGGTTGTTTTGTACATACATTGGAAACTAGATTTAGAAAAACTCTAACTAGAGAACATTAACCTAAGATATACTTTGAGGATATTTATAAATGAACTTCCTAGAATTTTGGTAATTTATAAATTTTTTGAATTTTCCATGCAATACATCCCTGTCTAGATATGAGCAG
The DNA here is from genome assembly GCA_963277665.1 of Viscum album. Classification (NCBI taxonomy): domain Eukaryota; kingdom Viridiplantae; phylum Streptophyta; class Magnoliopsida; order Santalales; family Viscaceae; genus Viscum; species Viscum album. The sequence continues at coordinate 863,396,328 of OY728145.1, forward strand.
GTAGAGGCGGATCTGACACAAATGTACCTAGGAGTGAAAACTCTAACAAGGAGTTTCAATCTTGAACCACGGTATCTTGGCACATGACCATGGGCATTGCTGCAATCTTTGTTACGACACTCCTGAGGTATATTCTTAGAATAACTCAAATTTTCTTTACAAGCCATTATGAAGGATTTAAGAGTAGATACTTCCTCAAAGAAATTTTTTTATGATTATAGATTATGTGCATAATCTTTTCAATTAATGTTAGGTATTTTACATGTTTGTAATTATGCACTGTAATTCATAAACTAACATGGTGTATGCCATTTTTTAGAAATGGTGCGTAGTAGAAGGAATGAGAATAAGAACAATACGGAAGATCACATGATTATGAAGGGTCATATCTTTCATTATATTAAGCCAACATTTAAAAGGGAAATATTTTCCCACGTATTCCCATCATATGAAGAAATTTTATCATGTGTTAATAAGATATGTAATTAATTCTTTGAGTCTTATGGCTTTGAAGGGATGTAAGAGAAGAAAAGGATAGTAGAGAAAAAGATAGATAAAGGGAAGAGGGGAAAGAAGGATTTTCCCATATGTGATAACTGTGGAAGGAATCACCTTGGTAAATTCATGAAGGGAATGAGAGTTTATTATAAGTGTGGAGAAAAAGGACATCAAGTACGTGATTGAAAGGGGCAAGAAAAAGGTTTCAAATGTACAATGCTTCATCTGCAAGGAGTTGGGACACTACATGAATCAATGTCCAAATCATCAGAGTATGCCCCAAATGATGCTATTAGATGATAGTCACATTATGATACTACCAAAAATGAAGAGGAATGGCTAGTGTTATTATGTTGTTATAGAAGAATTATTTCATTTGAGTGTTGTTGGTTGCTCCCAAATTTACCCAAGTTTTAAGGGTCAAGCGGTCGCTTGTAGTGAAGCTTGGGTTGTCGAATCCTCAGAGACCTAAGAAGAACCTTTAGACACTCAATAAAAAGAGATGGATTTTTGGATATAAATTGGCCGACTTGGGTTGATTTTAGATTTTTTTGAAAGAGCACTAAAATATCTATGTGAATTCAAATTATGAGAAAATGAGTTGATCCTAGGTTATTTCTCGGGGTGGATTGAATGAATTCCTTTTTTTACGATTTTAATTTCATTAACTTGAGAAGGATTCATGCAATGAATTCAAACTAACCTCATCACTTACTGATTAAACACCTTCAAAACACATTATAATGACCTATACACTTGTAGGATCATTATCATGAGCACTCCAAGGTAAAGGATGTAATTAGCACATGAAAGTGGGGTGAATAAATTCAATAAGGAAGAGGAAGAATAAAAATCATTGAATGAAAGAAACTCAATTAAAAGAAATTAATAACATTTAGGGCATGATAAATAACATTCAATCCATCCCCTTGATACTCCCTTGGATCAACCCATAAAAGAGCTACCCTTCCATCGATGACAAACTCTCAACAGAAGTGAAAAGTAGACTTACAAGGGTGGAATTGAAGAAGTAAAAACAACAAAAATAACGATACTCCACTGTTGTGTGAACAAAATCACAAGGTTTGGTGTGAATAAATTCAAAACTTGAGGCAACGATATCAAGGTGATAAGGATAAGAATAGAAAAAGAGAATAAGAAGAACTTTTATTGAGGACTAAGGTGATTCGAACAACTTACATGAGAAGGAAGAATATTACAAAGGCAAATTGGCATAATAACATTACAATAAAACGAAAGCACCAAGATCCTCAAATCCTCCATCCCTACTGCCTTAAATAGGAATTTAGGAAGCCTTTGGCCGAGATCCCATCATCCCATGTGCATTTAATTAATTTTGATGGAGAATGGTGGGTGGAAATTTAATGCATAAGAGACTTTTCAACTCTTGCCTCGAAGTGGGATCCAACTTTATACACCGAACAGATTCACAACAAGAACCATATAGAAGGCCGAATTGGAGTGGTACATATAAGACTTAAATATACCCCCAGATTTCCCCTAATATCCTGTAATATTTCAGCCCGAAATACATTGTGTTTCGGTAGATATGACTGAAATAGTGGGCTGTTTTTCTGGGCCGCAGAATCTGGCCCAGAATTGAATCTTCAACTTGGGACCCCTTAAACACCACCATTGAAGACTAATTAGCACTGGATAAAGAATAATTAGTTGTTCATATATATGTATTCTAGCCTCCCATTAATTTTGGGCTTCATTGGGCCTGTATTGTGGGCCCCATAGTCCGATCAGTGGGATGATATCCAATCTTCCTTCTCCATAATTGTTTCCTTTCTTCACCAAAAATCCTCATCATCCTTTATGAATCCTCCATTGATCCCTGAATGAAAAATTTTCATATTTAAGTTTATATCCATTTCAAAAAATATCAAATTAAAATATGGATAATTACATTCTTTGAAATTAGATGAAACATTGGGCCTAAATTGGTACATATTAGGCATGAAGTGCACAAATGCTGAGAATGGATGTTCAAAATTAAAATCCACTAACTCAGGCCCATAAGATCAAAAATAAACATTTAATACCATTACAATGTAATAAAAATATGTGTTTTTATTGGCTAATCACACCCCCAAACTTGAGTTTTTCTAGTCCCGAGAAAAATATATCTCACAAAAATGAAATTCAAATGACCTTTTCCAAAAACATTTTAATACACATTTCTTACCCAAAGATCACATAACAAACAATTATGAAACCAATCAAAATCATTTAAAACAGGCTATGTCCATAAGAATATCTCAAGCCCAAGCCCATTACTTTGTTCAAATTCATTGCCATATTTCATCCAAATTCAATTAAGCATGATGAAGTGTTGTGCGTCACAATAGACATGGGGGTTCATTTCAATTCGAGGGAGAAAAGATGGAAGTGCTAGGAGTAATCAAATTTAAATAATAAGATGAGTACTCAATTTTTTATTTTATTTTTTTGGGTTTTTTTTTTGCAATTTTTCCATGGCAATTGAAATTGAACTCAATCGAGTCAACCCATGTAGCAAGACTTTGCCGATGACTCCCAGGCTCAAAGACCTTAGGGCACCAAGTGAAGGTCACATACTCGGGCATCATCTCGAGTTAACTCAATCAAACACAAATTCAAATTACCACAAATAGAGATAAAGTGCCCAACTCTGGGCCAGACAACTATGGAGTCACGATCCCCAAGTGCCGAAAGCCACACATTATGTCAATTCATTTCTCTACGCGCAATTGATTTTTTTTGAATACTCATGTTAAAATTGAAATGATCGCCAATCCTATGTTATTTATTATGGGTCCCCAAGAACTCAAAATAATACCCCACAATCTATAGGACATGCATTGTGTTTTTTTATTAAATGGATTAAAATATAACAGTGAAAAATCACACCGTACAATCGCACTTTCCAATATCTATGCACATGAACATAAACTTTCATTAAAATCAGAATCAAGGCATGCAAAATTATTTGATATCCAATTTCAGAGTTTGGAATGTGTGTTATCATGGTCAAGGTTAATGAAATTTTTCCTTCCACACATTTTCATCACCCCCCAACTTCGAATACACTTTCCCCAGTGTTTAAAGAATTGAAACATAGAAGGGGCATGATAGAAGTTAAACGAAGACATTGAAAATGAAAATTATGGAATGAAGTCACCTGGTTGTTGATGTTGAAAATGCATTCCCATGTATCCCTTCAGTTCTGGTTTATCTCCCAATGGCTTGGACGGTTGTGACCAGCTTTTCCCAATGACCTATGACATGCCTTTAATTTTTTTTAATATATATATATATATTTTTGTATTTTTTTAACCTAAAAAAAGGTATAAATAACATAAACTGATGATACATTGTCGTATCTTAAATTTCTGGGTAAGGTATTACTCAGGGATCACACCGCGTGACACAGATGAAAACGGTTCTCCCCTTTCATACCCATCCATACTCATAAAAGAAGAACAGGTCAACAATCTATTTTTTTTTAAATACCAAAAATAAAATAAAATAAAATAAAATAAACTGATGATACATTGTCTTCTTTATATTTTCTGGGAAAGGTATTACTCAGGGATCACACCACGTAACACAGATGAATACGGTGCTCCCCTTTCATACCCATCCTTACTCATAAAAGAAGAACTGGTCAACAATCTATTTTTTTTACAATACTAACAAAAATATAAAATAAAATAAAATAAACTGATGATACATTGTCTTCTTTATATTTTTCGGGTAAGGTATTACTTAGGGATCACACCGTGTGACACAGATGAATACGATGCTCCATTTTCATACCCATCCTTACTCATAAAATATGAACAGGTCAACAATATATATATTTTTCTAAATAAAAAAATGAATAAGAAGAAAAAAAAACATGATTCAGAAAGACTAGAAACATGAAGACCACGGGTTGCCTCCCGTGCAACTCTTTTGTTTAACGTCGTTAGCCCGACATGGATCCTAAATCTATCAATTTTTTCCCGGTTCATAGGTTGGCTCTGTTAACTCTACCTCTATTTCTTGTTTATTGAATGATTCAATGAATGGTTTTAACCTATGACCATTGAACTTTAAAATGTTACCACTTGTGGGATCCTGAATCTCTACTACCCCATGGGGGTACAAATGATGCACTATGAATGGACCTGACCATCTAGACCTTAACATTCCCGGGTGTAAATGAAGTTTTTAACTATACAAGAGCACAGGTTTTCCTAGTTCAAATTGTTTGACTTTGATATTCTGAGATTGGTAGGCTTGAACTCTAGCTTTATTTATCCGTGAATTTTCATAAGCCTCCATCCTAAGTTCCTCAAGTTCATTAAGATCTAATTTCCTCTTTTCATCGTCTACAGAAATGTCGAAATTCATTTTTTTGATTGCCCAAAATGCCTTATGCTCAATTTCAATAGGTAAATGACATTATTTTCCATAAACCAACCTATATGGTGAAATTACTAGGATGGATTTGAATGCTGTACGATATGCCCAAAGAGAATCCAAGATTTTCTCAGACCAATCTTTCCTAGAGGGGTTGACAGTTTTTTCAAGAATTTGCTTAATCTCCCTATTTTCTAACTCAGCATGACCATTGGTTTGAGGATGGTACGCAGTGGAAACTTTATGAGAAATTCCATACTTAGACATGAGTGAAGAGAATGGGCGATTACAGAAATGGGTTCCATGATCACTTATTATATCCCTCAGAACTCCAAATCTAGAAAAGATTTGCTCTTTTAGGAATCAGATCACAACTTGATGATCATTAGTCTTGGTGGGAATGGCTTCAACCCATTTTGAGACATAATCAACAGCTAAGAGGTTGTAGAGGTATCCCTTAGATTTTGGAAAGGGTCCCATGAAATCAATTCCCCAACAATCAAAGATTTCAACGACCAGAATGGGAGTGAGGGGAATTTGATTCCTTTTGGAAATGGATCCAAATTACTGACACTGAGGACAACTTTTACAGAATTCGAAGGAATCATTAGGGAGGTTCGTCCAGTAGAAACCACTTTGGAGGACCTTTCCAGTGGTTTTCTTTGTATAAAAATGGCCTCCACATGCCTCTCCATGACAAAATTTTAGAATGGACTCTTGTTCAGACTCGGGAACAAATCTCCTGAAGATTTGATCAGGAGAGAACTTGAAAAGGTAAGGATCATCAAACACATAGTGTTTGACATCAGAAAGGAATTTTCTCTTAGCTTGGGTCCCCAAGAATTTTGGAATGTTACCCGTCACCAAATGGTTTGCTATGTCAGCATACCAAGGGAAATCACTCACTGAATAGAGGTGCTCATCGGGAAATGAATCAGACATAGAGAGGTGGTGTGAGTTGTATTTGAATTCCATCCTAGAGAGGTGATCAGATACAACATTTTCAACACCCTTTTTATCCTTAATGGTTAAATCGAAATCTTAAAGAAGAAGGACCCACCTAATCAATCTAGCCTTGGAATCTTGTTTTTGGAAAAGGTATTTTAGGGCTGAATGGTCAGTGAAGACAATGATGGGTGATCCTAAGAGATAAGACCTGAATTTCTCTAAGGAAAAGACAACAACAATAAGCTCTTTCTCAGTGGTGGTGTAGTTTATTTGTGCATCATTTAAATATTTTCTTGCATAAGTAATGACACATGTAGTTTTCTCACACCGTTGTCCTAAGACTGCCCCTACAACGAAGTCACTTGCATCACACATGAGCTCGAAAGGAAGTTTCCAATTTGGAGATTGCATGATAGGTGGAGATATTTGAGTTGACTTGAGTGTAGAGAATGATTCCTCACAGCTTTCTATCCATGAAAATGGAGCATATTTTACCAATAGAGAACAAAGTGGTTGAGAAATAGAGCTGAAATTCCTAATGAACCTTCTATAAAAGCCAGCATGTCCAAAGAAGGACCTCACTTCCTTAATAGTTTTAGGAGAGGGAAGGTGACGAATGATGTCAAACTTAGCTTTATCAACTTCAATCCCTCTACCAGATACCAGATGACCTAAAACATGTCCTTCCCTTACCATGAAATGGAATTTTTCCCAATTTAGTATGAGATTCTTATCCTCACACCATGACAAAACCTTTTCAACATTTAGAAGGCATCCCTCAAAAGTATCCCCAAATATGGAGAAATCATCCATAAAGACCTCTAAACAATCCCCCACCCTGTCCGAGAAGATTCCCATCATGCACCGCAGAAAGGTACCGGGGGCATTACATAACCCAAAGGGCATGCGCTTGAAGGAAAAAGTGCTGAATGCATAGGTGAATGTTGTTTTTCCTTGATCCTATAAGGAGATTTTGATTTGATTATACCCAGAGAATCCATCTAGGAAGCAGTAGAATTGATGACCCGCCACTCGCTCGAGTACTTGATCAATAAAGGGCAAGGGGAAATGGTCTTTCTTGGTACAAGAGTTGAGTTTACTATAGTCAATACATACTCTCCATCCACTACTGACCCTTATTGGAAGCGTCTCTCCATCATTATTGGTTATTAATGTGATTCCAGCATTCTTTGGAACCACATGGATTGGGCTAACCCACTCACTCTCATCTATAGGATAGATGATACCATCTTTTAACAATTTCAAAAGTTCTTTTTCTCACTACTTCCATGAGATTAGGATTGAGTCGCCACTGAGGTTGACGACATGGCTTTGAATCGAATTCTAGAACAATTCTATGAGTCCCGATAAGTGGGCTAATCCCCGGAATATCAGATAGGGTCCATCCAATGGCTTTCATGTGTCTCCTAAGGACATCTAGAAGAATCCTATTATGATTGGATTCAAGAGAGGAAGAAATGACAACAGGAAAGGATTGATTGTCCCCTAAGAACGCATACTTGAGTGATGAAGGTAAACCCTTAAATTCAATATCAGAGTGGTTATCACTTTCCAAGAAAGGATGAGACTTTGTATTGAACTTAGTTTCTTTGTTCAAATTTCTTGACAAAATTGGTTCCTTGTGAAAAGAATTTTCATCCACTAAATTAGCTAGAGTAGTTTCATGAATGGGTATAGACTCGTTGTTATTTATTTCACCCATGGTATCATTGATTGGTGATTCTAGAAAATCATCAATAGAGCAATCTGAAAGAGATTGAAACCAAGGAGACAAATTTCCATCATGTGAACAAAGAAAATCAATCTCTTCTTGACATAAACATCCTTCGGGAATTCCTTGATGTTCCTTGAGTTCACTATCAACACTACCTATCCAATTAACCTCATGGATCTCTTCATCATACCCAATTTGAGAGTTTTCATTGTAGATGTTCAAGTCTAGACTCATGTTTCCAAAGGTGATGGTCATGTTCCCTTTTCGGACTCGGATAACAGAGTTGATTGTTACAAGGAAGGGACGACCAAGGATGATTGGGGTTTTCTCCCTAGGACCTAAGCTTGGGTGATTGTCTAGAACAATAAAGTCAGCTGGGTAAATGAAAATTTCAACTTTCACTAAAACATCTTTTAAGATCCCCTTTGGAACTCGAATACTACAATCAGTAAGTTGAAGAGTGACAGATGTGGGTTGGAGTTCTTCGAGACCTAACTGAAAATACATAGCATAAGGAAAGAGGTTCACACTGGCTCCTAGATCACACAAGGATTTGAAAAATTTGTTCTCTCCTAGTTCAACATTTATGTAAGGGAATCCTGGGTCTTTCATCTTTGGAGGAAGGTTTCCTTGGATTGTTGTGCTAACATTTGCTGCCAGAAGGACTTGGTTCTTATGTGAGAATTTCGGTTTAAATGTGCAGAGGTCCTTAAGTTATTTTGAGTATGCAGGAATGGTTTGAATGGCATCGAGGAGTGGAATTTTCAACTTGACTTGTGAGAAAAGTTCCCTCAATGTTTCACTCAATTCAGGCTTGGTTTTCCCCCTCATGCGTAGAGGAAATGGGGCAGGTTGTGGGGTTGTTTTTTGAAGAGTTGTTTCTTTCACATTTTTATTAGCATCTTTAGTTTTTTCATGTGTTTCATTTGAATTTTAATTAGAGTTTGAATCTTCAGGTGTGTTTTGAGATATTTGTTCAGGTTTCTCAATTGATTTCCCACTTCTCAAAACTGTCACAGCCTTTAGTTGTTCATGAGTTGTTTGAGTGCAACTTTTCTCCCCCTTGATGTTTTTTATGGAATGGCCTGTGTGGGCATGGGTTCCTTTCCAATTTTGATGGTTTGAAGTTCTCTTTTCAGGGAAGATACTTCTGATTTCATCTTTTCCATTTGTTTGCATAGTTGTTCAAGGATTGGGAGAGGGACAGATTGGGAAGGGGCTTGTGTTGGTTGGGTTATCCTAGGGGGATAATTTGGTTGTTGGATGGGTTGTTGGTATTGGACTGGAGGATGTTGGTATTGGACTGGTTGTGGTTGGAATTGGTTATGGTTTTGAAAATTTTGTATAGGGTAGGGTTTTGGTCCTTGTGGTTGGCTAGGTTTTTTGTTATCTTTCCATCGGAAGCCTAGGTGGTCATTATACCTTGGGTTGAATGTGTTTGGGTATTGAGGCTTTTTAAAGATTAAGGAATTGAATTCAGTAGGTGGTCCTCTTAAAAGAACATCCTTGATGGATAGAATGGTTGGGTAGTTGTCTGTTTTGTGGGAATGTTTGTCACAGATTTTGCAAACAAGGTTTACAGTTTGGATTTCATAGATTTTCCTATGGTCTATCTCTTCAACCTTCCTAAAGAGGGCTGCAAGTTTCGCCCTAAGGCTTTCCTCTTCTCTAAGTGTATGCATTCCAGTAGTTCTTTGAGGCTTTTCAGAATAAGGTGATGTTCCCCATGTTTGGTTTTGTTCAGCAAGGATTTCTAGATACTCGTAAGCATTATTTGAGGATTTGTTTTTAAAGGTCCCATTACACATCATGTCAATGAATTGTTTGTTCCCCGGGCCCAAACCTTCATAGAAATTTCTTACTTGTTTAGGAATAGAAAAAACATGGTGTGGAACCATGTTTAGGGTGTCTTTGAACCTCTCCCATGTTTCATAAAATGACTATCCCTCTTTTTCAAAAAAGTTTTGGATACTCTTTTTAAGTGCAATTGTTTTGTGGTGGGGAAAGTATTTCTTGTAGAATTATCTTTGAAGTTGGTTCCATGTGTGGATTGATGAAGGTCTCAGATTATTTAACTAGTTCTTTGCTTGATCCTTAAGTGAGAAAGGAAAGAGCCTCATCTTAGCTAACTCAAGTTGATCTGGTGGGCACATGGTTTCAACAATGTCATTGAACTACTTGACATGAAGGTAAGGCATTTCTGACTCCATCCCAAGGAAGGTTGGAACGTGGTTTAGGACATGAAGTTTAAAGACATAGTGGGAATCTCCTAGGGAAGCATGCCTAATTCAAGAGGGTGCATTGGTCCAGGTAGGTGTAAGGTAGTCATTCATGGTTTGATCGACTGCATTCTCCAAATTTGGGGCTGCCTCATTTGGATTTCCATTTTGGTTCCCACCCGGGTTTATGAGATGGTTTCTTTGAAGAAACTCCATTAAAATTGACTCAATCTTTAACTTTGGGGTATTAGAAAGATTAGGATCCAATGGTGTACTTGACTCCCCTGTCCTATGTCTTTCCACCCTAACTAGTCTGTTTGAGTTATCGCGGGTGAAGGCGGACATTCGCCAAAAGAAAATAAAGAGTGAAAGGGAAAAGATAAGAGATCTTGGGTGAGAATAGAATAATGGGGGTGAGGAAAGAAGGTTTTTGTCTAAGGAACATACTTGGTCCCTGGCAACAACGCCAAAATTTGGTTGCGCCCAAATTTACCCAAGTTTTAAGGGTCAAGCAGTCGCTTGTAGTGAAGCTTGGGTTGTCGAATCCTCAAAGACCTAAGAAGAACCTTTAGACACTGAATAAAAAGAGATGGATTTTTGGCTATGAAGTGGCCAACTTGGGACGATTTTAGATGTTTTTGAAAGAGCACTAAAATATCTATGTGAATTCAAATTATGAGAAAATGAGTTGATCCTAGGTTATTGCTCGGGGTGGATTGAATGAATTCTTTTTTTTTATGATTTTAATTTCATTAACTCGATAAGGATTCATGCAATGAATTAAAACTAACCTCATCACTTACTAATTAAACACTTTCAAAACACATTATAATCACCTATACACTTGTAGGATCATTTTCATGAGCACTCCAAGGTAAAGGATGTAATTAGCACATGAAAGTTGGGTGAATAAATTAAATAGGGAAGAGGAAGAATAAAAATCATTGAATGAAAGAAACTCAATTAAAAGAAATTAATAACATTTATGGCATGAGAAATAACATTCAATCCAGCCCCTTGCTACTCCCTTGGATCAACCCATAAGAGAGCTACCCCTCCATTGATTACAAGTTCTCAATGGAAGGGGGAAGTTGACTTATGAGGGTGGAATTGAAGAAGTAAAAACAACAAAAATAACGATCACTCCGCCGTTGTGTGAACAAAATCACAATGTTTGGTGTGAATAAATTCACACCTTGAGGAAATGGTATCAAGGTGGTAAGGAGAAAACAGAACAATAGAAAAAGAAGAACCTTTATTGAAGACTAAGGTGACTCGAACAACTTACATGAGAAGGAAGAACATTACAAAGGCAATTTGACATAATAACATTACAATGAAAAGAAAGCACCAAGATCCTAAAATTCTCCATCCCTACTTACTTAAATAGGAATTTAGGAAGCCTTTGGCTGAGATCCAATCATACCATGTGCATTTAATTAATTTTGTTGGAGAAAGGTGGGTGGACATTTAATGCATAAGAGACTTTTCAACTCTTGCCTCGAAGTGGGATCCAACTTTATACACCGAATAGAAGCACAGAACGAAACATCTATAATTCCGAAATGGAGTGATCCATAGAATACTTAAATGTACGCCCTGATGTCCCTTAATATCCTGTAAAATTTAAGCCCAAAATACATTGTGGTTAGGTAGATATGATTGAAATAGTGGGATGTTTTTCTGGGCCGCAGAATCTGGCCCATAATTGAATCTTCAACTTGGTCCGCATTAAACACGACCATTTAGGACGCATTAGCACTGGATACAGAAGAACTATTTGTTCCTATATATTTATTCTAGCCTCCCATGAATTTTGGCCTTCATTGGGCCGGTATTGTGGGCCCCACAGTCCGATTAGTGGGATGATATCCAATCTGCCTTTTCCAGAATTGTTTCCTTTCTTCACCAAAAATCTTTATCATCCTTTATGAATCCTCCATTGATCCCTGAATGAAAAATGTTCATATTTAAGTTTATATCCATTTCCAAAAATATCAAATTAAAATATGGATAATTACATTCTTTTAAATCAGATGAAACATTGGGCCTAAATTGGTACATATTAGGCATGAAGTGCACAAATGCTGAGAATGGATGTTCAAAATTAAAATCCACTAACTCATGCCCATAAGATCAAAAATAAACATTTAATACCATTAAAATGTAATCAAAATATGTGTTTTTATTTTCTAATCACACCCCAAACTTGAGTTTTGCTAGTCCCAAGCAAAATATATCTCAAAAAAATGAAATTCAAATGACCTTTTCCAAAAACATGTTAATACACATTTCTCACCCAAAGATCACATACCAAACAATTATAAAACCAATCAAAATCATTTAAAACAAGCTATTTCCATAATCATATCTCAATCCCAAGACCATTCCTTTTTTCAAATTCATTTCCATATTTCATCCAAATTCAATTAAGCATGATGAAGTGTTGTGTGTCACAATAGACACGGGGGTTCATTTCCATTCGAGGGAGAAAAGATGGAAGCTCTAGGAGCAATAAAATTTTAATAATAAGATGAGTACTAATTTTTTATTTTATTTTTTTTGGGTTTTTTTTTGCAATTTTTCCATGGTAATTGAAATTGAACTCAATCGAGTCAACCCATGTAGCAAGACTTTGCCGATGACTCCCAAGCTCAAAGACCTTAGGGCACCAAGTGAAGGTCACATACTCGGGCATCATCTGGAGTTAACTCAATCAAACAAAAATTCAAATTACAACAAATAGATATAAAGTGCCCAACTCTGGGCCAAACAACTATGGATTCTTGATCCCCAAGTGCCGAAATCCACACATTAGGTCAATTCATTACTCTACGCGCAATTGATTTTTTTTGAATACTCATGTTAAAATTAAAATGATTGCCAATCCTATGTTATTTATTATGGGTCCCCAATAACTCAAACTAAGACCCCATAATCTAGAGGACGTGCATTGTATTTTTTTATTAAATGGTGAAAATATAATAGTGAAAAATCACATCGGACAACCACACTTTCCAATATCTATGCACATGAACATAAACTTTCATTAATATCAGAATCAAGGCATGAAAAATTATTTGATATCCAATTTCAGAGTTTGAAATGTGTGTTATAATGTTCAAGGTTAATGAAATTTTTCCTTCCACACATTTTCATCTCCCCCCAACTTGGAATACACTGTCCCCAGTGTTTAAAGAATTGAAACATAGAAGGGGCATGATAGATGTTCAACGAAGACATTGAAAATGAAAATTATGGAATGAAGTCACCTGGTGGTTGTTGTTGAAAATGCATTCCCATGTATCCCTTCAGTTCTGGTTTATCTCCCAATGGCTTGGACGGTTGTGACCAACTTTTCCCAATGACCTATGACATGCCTTTATTTTTTTTAATATATATATATTTTTTGTATTTTTTTAACCTTAAAAAAGTATTAAATAACATAAAATGATGATACATTGCCGTCTCTTAAATTTCTGGGTAAGGTATTACTCAGGGATCAGACTATGTGACACTGATGAATATGGTGCTCCCCTTTCGTACCCATCCGTACTCATAAAAGAAGAACAGGTCAACAATATATATTTTTTTAAAATACCAACAAAAATATAAAATAAAATATAATAAACTGATGATACATTGTCTTCTTTATATTTTCTGGGTAAGGTATTACTCAGGGATCACACTGCGTGACACGGATGAATACGATGCTACCCTTTCATACCCATCCTTACTCATAAAAGAAGAACTGGTCAACAATCTATTTTTTTTACAATACTAACAAAAATATAAAATAAAATAAAATAATCTGATGATACATTGTCTTCTTTATATTTTCTGGGTAAGGTATTACTTAGGGATCACACCGCGTGACACAGATGAATACGGTGCTCCCCTTTCATACCCATCCTTACTCATAAAATAAGAACAGGTCAACAGTCTATATATTTTTTTAAATAACAAAATGAAGAAGAAAAAAAAGATGATTCACAAAGATTAGAAACATGAAGACCACGGGTTGCCTCCCATGCAGCGCTTTTGTTTAACGTCGTTAGCCCGACATGGATCCTAAATCTATCAATTTTTTCCTGGTTCATAGGTTGGCTCTGTTAACTCTACCTCTATTTCCTGTTTATTTAATGATTCAATGAATGGTTTTAACCTATGACCATTGACCTTAAAAATGTTACCACTTGTGGGATCCTGAATCTCTACTGCCCTATGGGGGTACACATGATGCACTATGAATGGACTTGACCATCTAGACCTTAACTTTCCCGGGTGTAAATGAAGTTTTGAACTATACAAGAGCACATGTTTTCCCAGTTCAAATTTTTTGACTTTGATATTCCTAGATTGGTAGGCTTGAACTCTAGCTTTATTTATCCTTGAATTTTCATAAGCCTCCATCCTAAGTTCCTCAAGTTCATTAAGATCTAATTTCCTCTTTTCTTCGGCTAAAGAAATGTCGAAATTCATTTTTTTGATTGCTCAAAATGCCTTATGCTCAATTTCAACAGGTAAATGGCATGCTTTTCCATAAACCAACCTATATGGTGACATTCCTAGAATAGTTTTGAATGCTGTACGATATACCCAAAGAGCATCTAGGAGTTTCTCAGACCAATCTTTCCTAGAGGGGTTGACAGTTTTTTCAAGAATTTTATTAATCTCCCTATTTACTAACTCAGCGTGACCATTGGTTTGAGGATGGTAAACAATGGAAACTTTATGAGAAATTCCATACTTAGACATGAGTGAAGAGAATGGGCGATTACAGAAATGGGTTCCATGATCACTTATTATAGCCCTCGGAACTCCAAATCTAGAAAATATTTGATCTTTTAGGAATCAGATCACAACTTGATGATCATTAGTCTTGGTGGGAGTGGCTTCAACCCATTTTGAGACATAATCAATAGCTAAGAGGATTTAGAGGTATCCCTTAGAGTTTGGAAAGGGTCCCATGAAATCAATTCCCCAACAATCAAAGATTTCAAGGACCAGAAATGGAGTGAGAGGCATTTGATTCCTTTTGGAATGGATCCTAATTGCTGACACTGAGGACAACTTTTACAGAATTTGAAGGAATACTTAGTGAGGTTAGGCCAGTAGAAACCACTTTGGAGGACCTTTGAGTGGTTTTATTTGTAGAAAAATGGCCTCTACATGCCTCTCCATGACAAAATTTTAGAATGGACTCTTGTTCAGAATCGGGAACACATCTCCTGATGATTTGATCAAGAAATAACTTGAAGAGGTAAGGATCATAGAACACATAGTGTTTGAAATCAGAAATGAATTTCCACTTAGCTTGGGTCCCTAGGAATTTTGGAATGTCACCCGTCACCAAATGGTTTGCTATGTCAGCATACCAAGGGCAATCACTCACTGAATAGAGGTGCTCATCAGGAAATGAATCAGAGATAGAGAGGTGGTGTGAGTTGTCTTTGAATTCCATCCTATAGAGGTGATCAGATACAACATTTTCAACAACCTTTTTATCCTTAATGGTTAAATCGAACTCTTGGAAAAGAAGGACCCACATAATCAATCTAGCCTTGGCATCTTGTTTTTGGAAAAGGTATTTTAGGGCTGAATGGTCAGTGAAGACAATGATGGGTGATCCTAAGAGATAAGACCAGAATTTATCTAAGGAAAAGACAACATCAAGCAGCTCTTTCTCAGTGGTGGTGTAGTTTATTTGTGCATCATTTAAAGATTTTCTTTCATAAGCAATGACACATGGAGTTTTCTCACACCGTTGTCCTAAGAATGCCCCTACAACGAAATCACTTGCATCACACATGAGCTCGAAAGGAAGCTTCCAATTTGGAGATTGCATTATAGGTGGAGATATAATAGTTGACTTGAGTGTAGAGAATGATTCCTCACAGCTTTCTGTCCATAAAAATGGAGCATCGTTTACCAATAGAACACAAAGTGGTCGAGAAATAGAGCTGAAATTCCGAATGAACCTTCTATAAAAGCCAACATGTCTTAATAAGGACCTCACTTCCTTAACATTTTTAGGAGAGTGAAGGTGACGAATGATGTCAACCTTAGATTTATCAACTTGAATCCATCTACCAGATACCAGATGACCTAAAACATGTCCTTCCCTTACCATGAAATGGAATTTTTCCCAATTTAGTATGTGATTCTTATCCTGACACCTTGAGAAAAACTTTTCAACATTTAGAAGGAATCCCTCAAAAGTATCCCCAAATATGGAGAAATCATCCATTAAGACCTCTAAAAAATCCCCCACCATGTCCGAGAAGAGTGCCATCATGCACCGCTGGAAGGTACTAGGGGCATTGCCTAACCCAAAGGGCATGCGCTTAAAGGAAAAAGTGCCGAATGGACAGGTGAAGGTTGTTTTTCCCTGATCATCTAAGGAGACTTTAATTTTATTATACCCAGAGAATCCATCTAGGAAGAAGTAGAATTGATGACCCGCCACTCGCTCTAGGACTTTATCAATAAAGGGAAAGGGGAAATGGTCTTTATTGGTACAAGAGTTGAGTTTCCTATAGTCAATACATACTCTCCATCCACTACTGACCCTTGTTGGAAGCGTCTCTCCATCATTATTGGTTATTATTGTGATTCCGGCCTTCTTTGGAACCACATGGATTGGGCTAACCCACTCACTCTCAGCTATAGGATAGATGATACCAGCTTTTAACAATTTCAAAAGTTCTTTTTCTCACTACTTCCATGAGATTAGGATTGAGTCGCTGCTGAGGTTGACGAAATGGCTTTGAATCGAATTCTAGAACAATTCTATGAGTCCCGATAAGTGGGATAATCCCAGGAATATCAGATAGGGTCTATCCAATGGCTTTCTTGTGTCTCCTAAGGACATCTAGAAGCATCCTATCATGATTGGATTCAAGATAGGAAGAAATGACAACAGTAAAGGATTGATTGTCCCCTAAGAACGCATACTTGAGTGATGAAGGTAAAACCTTAAATTCAATATCAGAGTGGTTATCACTTTCCAAGAAAGGATGAGACTTTTTATTGAACTCAGTTTCTTTGTTCAGATTTCTTGACAAAATTGGTTCCTTGTGAAAAAAAAATTCATCCACTAAATTAGCTAGAGTATTTTCATGAATGGGTATGGACTCGTTGTTATTTATTTGACCCATGGAATCATTGATTGGTGATTCTAGAAAATCATCAATAGAGCAATCTGAAAGAGATTCAAGCCAAGGAGACAAATTTCCCTCATGTGAACAAAGAAAATCAATCTCTTCTTGACCTAAACAACCTTCGGTAATTCCTTGATGTTCCTTGAGTTCACTATCAGCACTACCTATCCAATTAACCTTATGTATCTCTTCATCATCCCCAATTTGAGAGTTTTTATTGTAGATGTTCAAGTCTAGACTCATGTTTACAAAGGTGATGGTCATGTTCCCATTTCGGACTCGGATAACAGAGTTGATTGTTACAAGGAAGGGACGACCAAGGATGATTGGGGTTTTCTCCCTAGGAACTAAGCTTGGGTGATTGTCTAGAACAATAAAGTCAGCTGGGTAAATGAAATTTTCAACTTTCACCAAAAAATCCTTTAATATCCCCTTTGTAACTCAAATACTACGATCAACAAGTTGAAGAGTGACAGATGTGGGTTGGAGTTCTTCGAGCCCTAACTGACAATACATAGCATAAGGAATGAGGTTCACACTGGCTCCAAGATCACACAAGGATTTTACAACTTTGTCCTCTCCTAGTTCAACATTTTTGTAAGGGCATCCTGGGTCTTTCATCTTTGGAGGAAGGGTTCCATGGATTGTTGTGCTAACATTTGCTGCAAGAAGGACTTGGTTCTTATGTGAGAATTTCCGTTTAAATGTGCAGAGGTCCTTAAGGTATTTTGAGTATGCAGGAATGGTTTGAATGGCATCGAGGAGTGGAATTTTCAACTTGACTTGTGAGAAAAGTTCCCTCAATGTTTCACTCAATTCAGGCTTGGTTTTCCCCCTCATGCATTGAGGAAATGGGGCAGGTTGTGGGGTTGTTTTTTGAAGAGTTGTTTCTTTCACATTTTTATTAGCATCTTTAGTTTTTTCATGTGTTTCATTTGAATTTTAATTAGAGTTTGAATCTTCAGGTGTGTTTTGAGATATTTGTTCAGGTTTCTCAATTGATTTCCCACTTCTCAAAACTGTCACAGCCTTTAGTTGTTCATGAGTTGTTTGAGTGCAACTTGTCTCCCCCATTGATGTTTGTTGTGGAATGGCCTATGTGGGCATGGGTGCCTTTCCAGTTTTGATGGTTTGAAGTTCTTGTTTCAGGGAAGAGACCTCTGAGTTCATCCTTTCTATTTGTTTGCATAGTTTTTCAAGGATTAAGAGAGGGACAGATTGGGAACGGGCTTGTGTTGGTTGGGTTATCCTAGGGGGATACTTTGGTTGTTGGATGGGTTGTTGGTATTGGACTGGAGGATGTTGGTATTGGACTGTTTATGGTTGGAATTGGTTATGGTTTTGAAAATTTTGTGTAGGGTAGGGGTTTGGTCCTTGTGGTTGGCTAGGTTGTTGGTTATCTTTCCATCGGAAGCCTGGGTGGTCATTATACCTTGGGTTGAACATGTTTGGGTATTGAGGCTTTTGAAAGTTTAAGGCATTGACTTCAGCAGGTGGTCCTCCTAAAAGAACATACTTGATGGATGGAATGGTTGGGCAGTTGTCTATTTTGTGGTCATGTTTGTCACAGATTGTGCAAACAAGGTCTACAGTTTGGATTTCATTGATTTTCCTATGGTCTATATCTTCAACCTTCCTAGAGAGTGCTACAAGTTTTTCCCTAAGGCTTTCCTCTTCTCTAAGTGTATGCATTCCAGTAGTTCTTTGAGGCTTTTCAGAATAAGGTGATGTTCCCCATGTTTGGTTTTGTTCAGCAAGGATTTCTAGATACTCGTAAGCATCATTTGGGGATTTTTTTAAAGGTCCCATTACACATCATGTCAATGAATTGTTTGTTCCCCGGGCCCAAACCTTCATAGAAAATTCTTACTTGTTCAGGAATAGAAAAAACATGGTGTGGAACCATGTTTAGGGTGTCTTTGAATCTCTCCAATGTTTCATAAAATGACTCTCCCTCTTTTTCAAAAATGTTTTTGATACTCTTTTTAAGTGAAATTGTTTTATGGTGGGGAAAGTATTTCTTGTATAATTCACTTTGAAGTTGGTTCCAAGTGTGGATTGATGAAGGTATCAGATTATTTAACCATTTCTTTTCTTGATCCTTAAGTGAGAAAGGAAAGATCCTCATCTTAGCTGACTCAAGTTGATGTGGTGAGCACATGGTTTCAACAATGTCATTGAACTCCTTGACATGAAGGTAAGGAATTTCTGACTCCATCCCATGGAAGGTTGGAAGGTGGTTTAGGAAATGAGGTTTAATGACATAGTGGTCATCTCCTAGTGTAGCATGACTAATGTAAGAGGGTTCATTGGTCTAGGTAGGTGTAAGGTAGTCATTCATGGTTTGATCGACTGCATTCTCCAAATTTGGGGCTGCCTCATTTGGATTTCCATTTTGGTTCCCACCCAGGTCTATGAGTTGGTTTCTTTGAAGAACATCAATTAAAATTGACTCAATATTTAACTCTGGGGTATTAGGAAGATTAGAATCCAATGGTGTACTTGACTCTCCTATCCTATGACATTCGACCCTAACTAGTCTGTTTGAGTTATCGCGGGTGAAGGCGGACGTGCGCCAAAAGAAAAAAAAGAGAGAAAGGGAAAAGATAAGAGATATTTGGTGAGAATAGAAGAATGGGGGTGAGGAAAGAAGGTTTTTGTCTAAGGAACTTACTTGGTCCCCGACAATGGCGCCAAAATTTGGTTGCGCCCAAATTTACCCAAGTCTTAAGGGTCAAGCGGTCGCTTGTAGTGAAGCTTGGGTTGTCGAATCCTCAAAGACCTAAGAAGAACCATTAGACACTCAATAAAAAGAGATGGATTTTTGGCTATGAAGTGGCCAACTTGGGTTGATTTTAGATGTTTTTGAAAGAGCACTAAAATATCTATGTGAATTCAAATTATGAGAAAATGAGTTGATCCTAGGTTATTGCTCGGGGTGGATTGAATGAATTCCTTTTTTTACGATTTTAATTTCATTAACTCGAGAAGGATTCATGAAATGAATTCAAACTAACCACATCACTTACTGATTAAAAACCTTCAAAACACATGATAATCACCTATACACTTGTAGGATCATTTTCATGAGAACTCCATGGTAAAGGATGTAATTAGCACATGAATGTGGGGTGAATAAATTCAATAAGGAAGAGGAAGAATAAAAATCATTGAATGAAAGAAACTCAATTAAAAGAAATTAATAACATTTAGGGAGTGAGAAATAACATTCAATCCAGCCCCTTGCTACTCCCTTGGATCAACCCATAAAAGAGCTACCCTTCCATTTATGACAAGTTCCCAACGGATGCGGAAAGTAGACTTACGAGGGTGGAATTGAAGAAGTAAAAACAACAAAAATAACGATCACTCCACCATTGTGTGAACAAAATAACAAGGTCTGGTGTGAATAAATTCACACATTGAGGAAACGGTATCAAGGTGATAAGGATAAGAACAGAACAAGAGAATAAGAAGAACTTTTATTAAAGACTAAGGTGATTCGAACAACTTACATGAGAAGGAAGAACATTACAAAGGAAAATTGGCATAATAACATTACAATGAAAAGAAATCACCAAGATCCTCAAATACTCCATCCCTACTGACTTAAATATGCATTTATAAAGTCTTTGGACGAGCTCCCATCATCCCATGTGCATTTAATTAATTTTGTTGGAGAAAGGTGTGTGGACATTTAATGCATAAGAGACTTTTTAACTCTTGCCTCGAAGTGGGATCCAGCTTTCTACACCGAACAGAAGCACAGAAATCACCATCTAGAAAGCCGAATTGGAGTGGTCTATAGAATATTTAAATTCACTCCCAGATGTCCCCTAATATCCTGTAAAATATCCGCTCAAAATACGTTGTGGTTCGGGAGATATGATTGAAATAGTGGGCTGTTTTTCTGGGCCTTAGAATCTGGCCCACAATTGAATCTTCAACTTGGGATTCCTTAAACATGACCATTAAGGACGAATTAGCACTGGATAAACAAGACTTATTTGTTCCTATATATTTATTATAGGCTCCCATGAATTTTGGGCTTCATTGGGGGTGTATTATGGGCCCCACAGTCCGATCCGTGGTTAGATATCCAATCTGCCTTCTCCCAAATTGTTTCCTTTCTTCACCAAAAATCATCATCATCCTTTATGAATCCTCCATTGATCCCTGAATGAAAAATGTTCATATTTAAGTTTATATCCATTTCAAAAAATATCAAATTAAAATATGGATAATTTCATTTTTTTAAATTAGTTGAAACATTGGGCCTAAATTGGTACATATTAGGCATGAAGTGCACGAATTCTGAGAATGGATGTTCAAAATTAAAATCCACTAACTCAGGCCCATAAGATCAAAAATAAACATTTAATACCTGTAAAATGTTATCAAAGTATGTGTTTTTATTGGATAATTAGTTGTATCAATGATTTACTAGTTATGTGTACTTTGGAAATAAATAAGGATTGTACTAAAGTACTATTTCATTAAGGATTTGAGATTGTATGGTACCAAGTAAAGTGACACATTTTTAGTTTAAACATTTTGGAAAATACATGGTTTAAGGAAAGTTAAACCATAATATGGTCCTGATACTGAGTTAGAGATTTTGGAATAAGAGATGGTTGATTTGGATAAATTATATTGGATATTATTGACTACCTTTGAACTGATTAATGGATTGTTTATTCCATCATTATTGGAATATTCAAAACCTTTGTATATAAAAAATATATATAGTATTATATATGGAATAAGGGAGCTTTAATGTAATCAATAAGGTTTTAATTTAATTCAGGGTGTTACCATATTTTAAAAGAATACATGATGAAGGTATTCATATGTTATTACATGGAAAAATAGATCTTCATTTGGTTTCCCTTCCTTATAAATTTTGGACTGTGAGTTTGGTAAGAATTATTTTTGATAAGTATAAAGGTTTTAATGTTTTAAGTTTTATGTTGGATACTATTATTATGGTTAAATCATTTCTTAAGATTATTTTTGGATTGTTATAAAAAGGACAACTTAGAGGTCAGAAGAACACCCGTAGTGTCTGGGAAGGCCGTGAGACTTGAATACGCAACCGAAGGGCGAAAAGGGTGGATCACCTTCCATTGGCATATGTGATGTACTAGTTTGTATTATTTAGTTTTTTTAATATTCAGTCAAATTAATTATAAATTCATTTTTTTGGAACCCTATACGATTAAAATAAATAGAATATTTTTGAATTCTGTTATCTTCTGGAGTGAAAGATGAGTTTGTGGTGGGAATTTGTTGAAGTACGAAACTGTACTTGTCAAGTATATATATATATACATATATATATATATTCCTTTTATTATATGATTAAATTAATTATTAAACTTTAGGGACGAGATCTTAAAACCAAAAATGTGTTATCCTAATACCTTATGTTTTGTTGAACCGATGATATTTTAAATCATAATAGATTTATGGATTTGAGGCCCTAAATTTTACACTTGTGTGTGATTGATTACCTCAATAACTCTATATAAATATTCATGTTTTTCCTCCAATTACGTGTCTCTAATATCCACCAATGTTCTCCTAATCGAGATCATCATTTGGTTGTGACTTTCATTTCTCTTTCCCTCTTATTAAGACTAAATTTTATTAACCCAATTTCCGATGTGGGTTTTCCACAAAGATATTTTTCTATTTTTAACCGTTTATTTTCAAAGGACAACTTAAAATTTTGAGTAAACAATTTATTGAAGAAGGTGAGAATGTAATATGCCATG
The DNA here is from genome assembly GCA_963277665.1 of Viscum album. NCBI lineage: Eukaryota > Viridiplantae > Streptophyta > Magnoliopsida > Santalales > Viscaceae > Viscum > Viscum album. The sequence continues at coordinate 863,419,081 of OY728145.1, forward strand.
ATTTCATAGTACGTTATCTTATTAAAGTAATTCAACAGCTTGCACTACACACATCACCGAGTTCGAGCGCACCATGACTTACCAAAATAGTTTATCAAAAGGAAGATATGAATATTATTAACTAAATTTTGAATTTTAAATACTCCATATAATTTTAGAATCCATATTATTTGTTTCTTATACATAATATAAGAACAAATTCATTTTTTCAGATAAAATAAGTGTTTAAAAACAATGCAATTTTGCCGCCTTGTAATGGAGAACCTTTTTTAAAAACAAATATTTGAAACTTTTATATACTAAATTTAATTAAATTAAATTATTATTTAGAATTAGGACATAAGAAGTTAGTTTGGATAAACTTTTGGTACTTTTCTAATAACTTTCATATTTTGATGAATAGTAAAAATACTAAATTTTAATTAAAAACAATTTTTTAATAAAAATAATTTATAGTGTTAAATTAAACATTTGAGTGATTTTAAATTAAAATTAGATTATATTTTTATCATTTAATATAATTTTGGTCATCGGATGTAAATTCACATTTAGACTGGACGTAAACAAGTGTCAATCTTTGATAGTTATTATTTCTTAAAAACATGATTTTTGTTTGGACAATGAGAATTAATTTTAAATTAGTTTCTTATACTTATGTGTTTTTAATTTGGAAAAATGGATTTCTTATTTAGAATTAGGAGGTCCAAATTGTGTAAATTGGTTACTTTTATTTTCATAAATTATGAATATTTACTTTACTAAATACTTTATTTACCATGGTTAAAGGGTAAATCTCGTAAATAAGGGTAACCAAATATTATAATAATAATATTAAATTACCCTAACATGTGTCCTATTCTTATTTTTTGATTCATTTCCGACCATGGACATCCTTGGGTCGATTTCGGGACCACATGGAGAAAATTGAGAGTGATAATGTCAATTTATATTAACTAATTTAAAGTAAAGACAAAAATGACATAAACATATATCTTTTAGTAAAACAATTTTTACAAGGTGTTATATAATTTATCATTTAGATGATAAATATTCAATATAAATATAAATAAATTTCCTAAATAATGGTGTTTTATTTATAATTTTTAGACATTAAATATTCAAATTTATTTATGACGCAATGATGATGTAGTAATTACCTTATTAATTAATGAATCAAATAAATTGAATTATAAATATTAAAATAAATAAAATTCCAAAGTTTTATGACATCCAAGAATTTTATAGGTTACTATGACATGTTAGGATTGATTCAATGTATCGTGTTCGAAGTAATCAATTTGTGACGACTTTCACAAAAACCAAATACTAAATAATGACAAAATTGACATAAATGTGTTTTTTAACAAATATTATATTATTAAATTATATAATATTCTTAAAAATATAAGGTTAATCCAAAGGGATTAAATAATATTATATATGTCATTAATGAACCTCTTTATGTTCTCTTTGAATTTTATAGTTGTTTATTAATCATATAGTTTAATAATACTTGAAGACACGATAAAAGTTAACATATTTAACCAAGAGTTAAATTTAAATGATAAGGTTAATATGGTGACCTAAATCTGTCTAAAACCTATTGATTTAGTGGTTTTCGACCCATCCCTACCTTATCCTAGAAATAAATCATTTTGGAGCTATTATAAACAGAAAATTATTTTATTATAAAATAATATTTCAAGATTTTCTTAAAGTGACCCTCACCTCTCTTATAAAAGGGTACTTCCTCTTCTCTCAAAATCACACCTCTGAAGTGATTTGGCTTGGCCAAACCTTGCCCAACCATCCTACCAACTTCCATAAAATAATCCTAGAGTCCTTAGTTTTATCATAATGCCAACCTGAGGATACCTTTTTATCAACTCAAAAGTTCACACCCGAAGAAGAGGTAATAATTACACCACCCTCTTTCAAGTTCTTTTCTTCTTATACTTCCTATTTATTTATTGTTTCCCAACCGAAATAATAAATTGAGTACCTCCTACATACTGTGATGTTATTATAGATATGGTACAACTATATTAGTTATTATATCCATCCTATAAATGACAAAGTCACTATACGTGCGTACGTACGACTTAACGTCTCCACTGCGTGTTGTAGTTTGTTATTCGGACTCTTCATTATTTTAATGGGTATAATAATGAGTATAAATGATTTGAATAATAAATATAACATGTTAATGATTCTATATATATGATATACCATCCAATTACATACTATTTCACTATCAATATAAAGATATTGTCACTCGTGCGTATGTACGGATTACCGTCACCACAAGGCGATGAGATTCATTTCCACATTCACCATTCAACGATGATTACAAAAATATATATTATTAATTAGTATTTAACATATTAGATAATAATTATAATTAATACATATATATGTATATGTATGTATTTATGTACTTACATATATCTTATTCACTTACATCCATTTAATACGATTTGAAAATGGAAACATCATTTATGCGTACATACGAACTACCATCTCCATAAACTGTGATTTCCATTTCATATATCTATCTATTATACATATTTATATTCTAAATATATATGATATATAAATCATGTGTTATATTCTAGAATTATGTAAATCAGGATCTAAATAATACTATCCATAATAACAAGTTAAAACACGTACGATAAAGAAAGTGATTATTACCCGAAATGTTAATTTAACATGGAAATCACTATTAAATGGGTAGTATAAAGTTATAAAGGATTAATTTATGATATATTAAATATGAATATGGATATAGTATAATTTAGTAACATACTATAGTCATTATACAAAAGTTTAAATGTACCCTCGACCAAAGGAAGGTGCAAGGTAAGGGGTTTTCATCTCACTTTGTATTCCCGTGAGATTCATCCTATATTGCCATTGTATCCTTTTGTGTGGTGTATGTACTGACCATTATTGTATTATTTGTATAATATAATTTAATTTATGGGTATTTAGATCTTCATTATATGATACTTCATTCATGGGGTGTATGTTTCATATGTTACCAAATCGGTAAGGGTTGTTTCCTCAATCTCATTATTATCCGAGATTGTTTATGTGTAAGTATTTACTGGGACATATTTATAATGGATACCAATATTTCATAAAAATGTTTTCAAAAGGAATATTTTAAGGTTTTATGGGAGAGTTTATTTAACAATATCATCATTTTAAATGTTTTAAATATTTATCATTCTAAATCCTTTTAATTAATGTCCATGTTTTCAAAATGATTTTAAGGATTTATTTATATGGACATGAATGTTTTAAAATGATAATTATTTTAAAAAGAATAAATATTTTAGGGGAAAATTTGGTTCAAAAATCTATTTTAAATTACTTCCTTTATAAATGTGTGACTTTTATATGATTTCACAAAAGGGTTTTTTCTCTCAAAACGTTTTACTGATCATTTTCAACTATGTCAGCATCCATTACTGGATATTATTATTGATTGAGGTTGATTTATTAAAATAAAATCTTACATATTTTATTTAATGAGTTATGATATGTTTGACTATGAATGTTCAATATTTATACCATTCATGGTTTAGGGGTAAAGTATTGACATTTCGTATGCAAGTTTTAATACGAATGTTTATGTTATATTTCAACCTTTTCATATCTGGAATGTGTTGGACATAGTATGTGACGGGTGGAGCCCTATATACCTTCTAGGTTCATTGGTAGGTCTCATGAGGCAATTAAATGCGGAATTGGCCAAGTCCTTTCCCAATTTTTGATATATGGTTTTGGCCGAGGCCTTACACTTTTTTAGACGTCTTGGCTGAGAACTTAACAAAATGTTTCAGAATGTCCGACATTATACATTCCCTCATTATGAAAATAATATTAATGGATCATGTGGTTATTCTACTAGTATAATACCCATGACGATGTTTTATTATGGAATTATTTACTCATCTCATATTCCTACCATAAAGTATTCAAATTTATTATTTGTAAATGCATGTGTTTTCAATTATTCATCATGCTTAAGGTTTATGTTATCTTCCATTGTATTTCTTACCCTTAATGAGCATTTGAGCTCACCCTTTTCTTATGTTTTATTTTCCTAGGATTCCAAGAAGTGTATTATGATTCATAAGACGGGTTAAGTTAGGGGATTAATGGAATTCTCAAAGGATCATTTATGTTGTGTTTTATTTTATAAGGTGTAATGTAACATTCATGTATGTAATCTATTTTCCAAGATAGCTAAATAGATGGGTCCTTCGGGACATGATTACCTGTAATAATTCCAAGGTATTAAAATAATTAAATGACTAAAGGCTTCTGGGGTCGTGGTGTTACAATTATAAAAGACCCACCCATCCTTGTTTTATAACATAAACACCCATCCAATGTTTATAACAAAACCAATCAGCCTTGGTTTATAACATAACCAACCATCATTTGTTTATAAAAAAATAACCATCCTCTGTTTTTAAGGTAACCTCCCATAAGTCATTCACAAATATGCGTCACTTGTAACACCCCGAGATTTTATGAGATATATTATTTTGTTTGATGTATTCTATTATACACTACAAAAATATTATCTTGTACTATACGCAACACCGTATTATCTTGCAGTATACGCAACACTATTCTTGGCTCGTGTTACACATAATTTCAGGTTTGTTTTGTGGAAATTATTCTACTCAACATTAAGTATAGATTTTGTTTAATGTATAAATGAAATAAGTTTTTATTATGTTATACGTAGCACCAAATAGAGCTTTCACTACATGCAGCCCTGACTTGGCCTGCATTACACGCAATCACGACTTTCTTCAATAGCGTGTGTAGTACGCAATACCGAGTTTCACTAAATGAGATATTATTATAATATTATTATGAAATAGCCTTTACGAATAGTAATAACCTTTTTTTGAAATTTTATAAATTTTATATTTCAAAATGGACTTCATTTTTGGATTCGAAATATAGAAATTATCCTAGGGTGAATTTTTGGTATTTTTCTGAAAACATTCAATTTTTGATGAATAGTGAAAACATTGGGTTACTATTTAAAAACCAACTTTTTATTTAAATTTATTTTAGGTCAAAATTGATACATAATACCTATATAAGTTCAATGTAATTCATTTGAGTCATTTTATAATAATTTTTGATATATAAAAATTTTATTGAACTTTTCACCGTCTTTTACCTACCTCCTAGGAGCTTTTTGCAAACTTACATAAAACATAATTTTACTGCTTCTACGAGTGGAATTTCAAAAATCCAAGAGACACAGTTAATATCAAGGAGTAAAATTTGGTTCAATAAGATAAAAATAATTTTTAGTGAATAGTAGATTTTTAATTTTATTTACCACGATTAAAATTAAATAGGATAATTAAGGGTAAAAATGATATAATTATAACCTAACACATGTCCTAATTCTATTGGATAAGTGTAATTAGACAAAAAAAAACCTTAGGAATAAAATATTTCCCTTTAGGTGCACTTGGATTAGATTAGGACATTTATTATTATTTTATTTAAAGAAGAGTTAAAATGGTTCAAATCAAAGTTTAATAACTAAAACATTTTTAATATAGGGTTATACATAAGATAAATTAGACTATAAATATTCATCAGAAAGATAAACAGATTTCCTACATAATGATATTTTATTTATAATTTTTAGACATTAATTAATTTAATTTATTTATGGCACAATGATGATGCAATAATTATCTTATTAATGAAATATTAACATAAATAATGTTATAAATACCAAAATAAATGTAATTTGAGACTTTTTATGAATTACACTAATTTTCTAGGTTAATATGACATGTTAGTATTCTTTTAATTAACTGTTTTCGAACTAATCATGCTGTTATGATTTTCACAAAAATCAATTACCAAATAGTGTCAAAATTAAAATAAAATCATTTTTAAAACAAATATTATATTATTAATTGTTATTATTTTCCTAAAAATATATGGTTTGACCAAGATAATTATATCATGATATTTGTATCATTAATGTACCACTTGGGGTCTCTTGTATATATATGGTAAGTTTATTAACTATATAATATGAAAATACAAAGTGACATGGTAAATGTCAATCTAATTAACTAAGAGTTAAAACTAAAAGATAAGGTTAATATCATCACCCAAACCTGTCTAAAATCTATTATTTGAGAGTTTTTCGATCCATCCCAACTTTATCTTCGAAATAAATCAATTTTTAGCTATTATAAACTGAATATTACTTTATTATAAAATAATATTTTAAGTTTTTCCTAAAGTGCCCCTCTCCTCCCTTATAAAAAGGGCACCCCTTCCCTCTTAACTTCACACCCTTTTGAGCCTTTAATCTCAGCCAAACCCTGACCATTTATCTTCTACACTTCCCTAGAAACAATCTTGGAGGTTCTGGTCTTCTCAAAATACCAACTCTACTTCCTTAAGAGGAAGCTTAAAGGAGGTGCGTCGAAGAAGAGGTAATCTCTTCTTCTGATTCTCTCATGTTTACTTCTTCTTCTACATTTTCTTCTTTATTTGTCTCATTATAAAGTAATAACATAAGTATTACTATATACCGATATGTTATTATAAATATTAAACAACCCTATTACACCCTCTATCCATCCAACGGAAAATGAAATCACTACGCATGCGTACGCATGGAATACCATCTCCACGCCGTGGTGTAATCTGTTTTCGACCATCACCTTACTTGGATTGGTATAATAGCGTAAATAAATAACTATATATGATTATTGTAAAGTTATATTGATCATGAAATATTATACATACGCTTCAATACAATTCCACGATCATCGGAATGATATCATCGCTCGTGCGTACGTACGGACTACCGTCTCCACGATATGATGAGATTCATTCTCCATGTTAACCAATCATTAATGATTATAAAGTATATATAATGAATAATAATGAGATATATGACCTAATAATTATACTGGATTTATGTATATATATGTATGTCATCTACTTATTTCCATTCAATTCAATAAGGAAACGAAAACAGCGTTCATGTGTACGTACGACCTACCGTCTCCATGAACAGTGTATTTCATTCCATTTATCGATCTATCATATATATATATATATATGTATATGCTGAATATATATTATATATAAATCCTGTTTTACATTATGTAATTATGTAAATCATGATATAAGTAATAATATAAAGAAAAACAAGTCGAAACACGTACAATAAATGAAACGATTTTACCCAAATCGTTGCTTTTACATCGAATTTACAAAAGAACGGGTAATATAAAGTCATAAGTAAACTATATATGATATCATAACAATGAATATGTTTATGTAATAAGTCAATGACATTATTTAAATCATTATACATGAGGTTTGGATACATACGAAGCATATCAGACATCAGGTAAGGGATAAATTTTCAATCTCATTTTTATCCGAGATTGCTTATACGTAAGTATTTACTGGGGTTACATTTATCATCCATGACCATGTTTTCTAAAAAATGTTTTCATAAAATGTTTAATATTCTTACATGAATTTTTAAAGTCATTTTTAATCTTTATTGAATTTTTACCACATTGTATAGAGGGAATCATTCCTTTGGTTACCATATAAGGTACTTTTTGACTTTTCCGAAAAAAGTACTAGGAAAATGTTATTTTTAACTTATACGGCGTGAATGGATTTTTAAGGTTTCATAACGCCTCATTTTTATGAATCTAACACTACAATATTGCATGATTATTTTAAAAAAAAGCCTTTTCTTTTAAAATTTCATGGCATTTTGTGAAAAGAAAATGATTTTGAAGAAGAAAGGATATTTTCCTCCAGAATTCATTCCAAGTCTTTTATGAAAACTATTTTCCATCTAAAATGACATTATTTAATATATTTATGTTTCAAGTATAATTGATCCATTATTTTCATGGTTTGATTCTTCTTATGATAAAATTTTATCCATTTTTTATGGATTATGTTATGATAGCATGATGTTTAAGAATCCCATTCTATTACATGGGTTATGCTATGATGTATGATTCATGATTTTGTGGCACATGAAAGAATGATTTAATTTTGAGATGGGTGGGAAATATATCTCCCTCCAATGAATTGGGTAAAGACTTATATCTCATGAGATAGACATGGCTGGAATGGTAAGTTAATCCGGTTCAGTAATAAAGGACTAGAATGAGGAGTGAACTCGATTCAGAAAGGGACTTTGTCCACTAATATGGTCTTGGAAGAAATGCCTTGGCTACTAGGGAAATCATATCATGTTCTTAAAGGTTTCCATAATCACTTGTTTTATTCCCTTGCGATTTTATCATGATTGATGTTCCTTTATGATATATTCCTTATGTACTTCCAAGATTTATGTCTTTTCTCAAGATTTTGATGTTTAGATTTTATTTTCAAGATTTTTCATTCAACTATTTATGGATTGTTTTATGTTATCTATGTTTACCCTTACTAAGCATTTGAGCTCACCCTATTTATGTTTTCTTTTCCCCAGGGTATAAAGAAAGGTTTTAGGTAAGAAAACAAAAAGGGGAAGATCTTTATGGGAGATGTTGAAGATCTTTCACCATGATTAGAAGATTACGTTCTGAGTTTCCAAAGACACTAAACTATTATGGTCCTTTGGTGTCTATTTTTATTATTTATTAAGTATTCCACAAAATTAATGTAATGTATATGTACGTCAAGATTTGGTTCTCTACAGTTGGTATTAGAGGAAAGGTTTAGTCAACCTTGGGAAACTAGGATACGAAAACTTTTTTGAGATACCTAGAGATATTTCTAAGGTATGCCTAGGGATGTCCCTAAGGTTAAGTATAACTATAGGTTATAGTACTAGGATTATGGTAATAATAATATAATTAACCCTAAGATGTTAGATATTGAAAGTAATTCCCCTTTATTAAGTTGTTTTCCAAGAATGATTTCTTCCTTTCACACTTTTCTTTTTGGGTTTTAGATGATGGCTAGAACCCGAAGGAACCGTGTTGATCAATGTAATGGACAATGCAATGGTTATCCTCCTGAAAAACCAAATGTTATGAGAGATGGAGTAAAAAATATTATTACTATACTTACACAAGCTATGAATCATTCTGGACTTCAAAATGAGCAGAGAAGGGAGCAATATTCTATTGAGTCCTTCATGAGGCAATGTCCACCTTCTTTAAGTGGGTATTCTGATCCACTTTTTTCTGAACAATGGATCAGCACCATTGAAAAGATATTTTCCATACATCCCTGTTCAGAACATGAAAAAGTCATTCTGGCTATTTACCATTTAGAAGGTGAAGCAGATTAATGGTGGACACTAATTAAGAATACGAGGCCCCGAGATGAAATTGAATCCATGGAATGGGATGAGTTCAAGAACATATTTTTCAATATGTACTTCCCTCATATTCTTCGAACAAAGATAGAAAAGGATTTCCTTTAGCTTAAGGAAAAGGATGATGAATCTGTTGGTATATACGAAGAGAATTTTACAAGGCTTTCATGGTATGCATATGGCTTTCTCATCCATCCTAAAAGTAAAGTTGATCGATTCTTCAGTGGCTTAAAACCAAGTCTTCGAAGGGCATTAGATATAAGACACTTTAGTAGCTATGATGAATGTGTGTGTTGTGCTATCAAGGTAGAAATGGAAGTTGGTGTTACATATCCATCTCATGGTTTTGACAAGAAACGAAAGATGGAGTTCAAGGAGAAATCTCATAATAATGGTGAAAAAAAGATGAATGTTTCTTTATGCTCAATGTGTGGAAAGAATCATGGTGGAGATTGCCTTAAAGGGACTAGATACTATTTTAAGTGTGGAAAATAAGGTCATCGAGCAGCTGAGTGTTGAAGTAATGGAAAAACGTTGCTAATGGTGTGAATAAATAAAAGGCTGCAAAGAACGCACCACCAACACTTTAATTATTCAAGTGCAAGGAAATGGGGTGTTATGCTAATCAATTCCCTAATCCTAGGGTTAATAATGATCGACATGCAAAACCACTTATGGAAAAGGACAAAGGGAAGTCACATGCGATCACTATTGGCGATGTTGAATATGAAAACGATGTGGTGGAATGATTAAGTGTTTATGTAATAGGATTCCAAAATAATGTTGTATATAGTATCGTGGAATATTGGAATATTTATGTATTGGTCTATTGTGGTTTTCAATAATTTTATGGAACCGATAACCATGGAAAGTGATTGAGATATTTATGGAAAGAAGATGATATGCACATAATGAAGGGATAAGGAGTAAATGAAATGTTTGACAGTATTCATGAGCTCATGACTGATATAAGAAAAAATTTATATCATGGTTTGAGTATATAGAATTTTTGGATTTTGGTATATGGAAAGAGTTAACTTTTGACAGCATTCATGTTTTCACTACGATTCAATGGGTATTCATTTTTCAAGAGAATACAAGATTAAGGTATTCACATGTTTGGAATGCAATCAACAAGATATATCTTTTGATATATGAGGGACAAATGATGGTATTGACGTGCTTGTTATATGACCTTTTTTGTAATCATTCTCTTTATACTATTTGTTTGGAAATAAGTATTTTGGATAAGCCCTAAGATTGGAATGGATTATGTTGAACATAAGTTAGTATTGTTTAAGGTTAGAAATTTTTTCGATATTATTGATAGAATGTTATAATAGTGTAGTTTAAGAAAAGGGAGAACCTGCAGAACGGGTGACAACCCATCGCGTCAGACAAAGATGCGGGAATCGAACCCACAACCAAAGTGCGACAAGCCTTTATCGCCTACCACTAGCCTACAGGAAGTCCCTGGTTAGTAGAAACTAGTTTTATTTTATTAAACGCTATGATAGATGAAGTATATGTCCATTTTAGCAACCATATATGATTAGTCTCAGCATAGATGGACATTTGTATATTTAATGAACTATGTGAATATTTTTGCGATAGAAATAGATGGAATGACCTATCATTCAATCACATAATCTACTAACACTTCACAGAAGACAAATTCAACTTCATTTCATTAAGAGATGAAGTGGAAATTGATCGAGGCATGAGTAACAGTGAGATTGTACCAAAATCAAGTAAGTATTTCTTTTAATTCAATAATTCTTCAACTTTAGGGAAATCTTCTTGAAAAAAAAATGATGTCCTAGTGCTCTCATATCTGATGAATCAGATGTTACCTTAGATCATCACAAATTTATGGCTTTGTGATTGTTGGATTTTTTATATCCATGTCCTCTACCACTCTTCATCATAAGTTGATGGTTATATTTATCTTCTATATCCATATTTTCACCTATGTTCTCCTATGTGGAAACCCAGTGATGAGTTAATTTGGGTAACCATTATTTTTCTTACATTACTTTTTAAAATTATGTTTTAGTATTCCTTTTTATTATGTGGGTTTCTATGAAAGAATCTTTCAAGTAGTAAACCATTTATAACCCCGACAAATTTTGAGGGAAAAATTCAATTTAAGGGGGGTAGAATGTAACACACTGAGATTTTATGAGATATATTATTTTCTTTGTTGTCTTCTTTTATACACTACACCAAGATTAGCTTGTACTATACTCAACACCGTATTATCTTGCAGTATACACAACACTATTCTTGGCTCGTGTTACACATAATTTCAAGTTCGTTTTGTGGAAATTATTCTACACAACATTATGTATAGATTTATTTAATGTATAAATTAAATAAGTTTTGATTATATTATAGGCAACACCAAATAGAGCTTTCGCTACACGTAGCCCTAACATGTCTTTTATTAGACGCAATCAAGACTTTCTTCAATAGTGTGTGTAGTACGCAATACTGAGTTTCACTAAATGAGATATTATTATAATATTATTATGAACTAGCCTTTACAAATAGTAATACCCTATTTTTGAAATTGTATATATTTTATCTTTCAAAATGGACTTCATTTTTGGATTTGAAATATCTAAATTAGCCTAGGGTGAATTTTTGGTATTTTTCTGAATAAATTCATTTTTTGGTGAATAGTGAAAACATTGGGTTACTACTTAAAAACCGACTTTTTATTTAAATAATTAAATATTTAAATTTATTTTAGGTCAAAATTGATACATAATACCTATATAAGTTCAATGTAATTCATTGGAGTAATTTTATAATATTTTTTTATATATAAATTTTTTTTAGAACTTTTCACCATCTTTTACCTTCCTCCTATGAGCTTTTTGCAAACTTACATAAAACATAATTTTATCGCTTCTGTGAGTGGAATTTCAAAAATCTGTCAGACACGGTTAATATCAAGGAGTAAAATGTGGTTCAATAAGATAAAAATAATTTTTTTGGTGAATAGTAACTTTTTTACTTTTATTTACCACGGTTAAAAGTAATTAGGGTAATTAAGGGTAAAAATGATATTATTATTACCCTAAACCATGTCCCAATTCTATTGTATAAGGGTAATTCTACCAAAAACAACCTTAGGAATAAAATATTTCCCTTTAGGTGCACTTGGATTAGATTAGGAAATTTATTATTATTTTATTTAAAGAATAGTTAAAATGGTTAAAATCAAAGTTTAACAACTAAAACATTTTTAATATAGGGTTATACATAAGATAAATTCGACTATAAATATCCATTAGAAAGATAAAAATAATTAATACATAATGGTAGTTTATTTATAATTTTTAGACATTATATAATATAATTTATTTATGACACAATGATGATGCAGTAATTATCTTATTAATGAAATATTAACATAATTGATATTATAAATACCCAAATAAATGTAATTTGATACTTTTTATGAATTAAACTAATTTTATAGGTTAATGTTATATGTTAGTATTGATTTAAGTAATTTTTTTCGAACTAATAATTCTGTTATGATTTTCAGAAAAATCAATTACCAAATAGTGTCAAAATTGACATAAAATAGTTTTTAAAACAAATATTATATTATTAATTGTTATTATATTCCTAAAATTCTAAGGATCGGCCAAGATACTTATATCATGATATGTGTATCATTAATAGACCACTTTGAGGTCGTTTGGATGTATATGGTACGTTTATTAACTATATAATATAAAAATACAAAGTGACATGGTAAATGTCAATCTAATTAACTAAGATTTAAAACTAAAAGATAAGTTTAATATAATGAATCAAACCTATCTAAAATATATTGGTTGAGAGGATTTAGACCCATACCCACTTTAGCTTCTAAATAAATCAATTTGGAGCTATTATAAACCGAATATGACTTTATTATAAAATAATATTTTATGTTTTTCCTAAAGTGCCCCTCTCCGCCCCTATAAAAGGGAACCCCTTCCCTCTTCTCTTCACACCCATTTGAGACTTGAATCTCGGACAAAACCTGCCCATTTCTCTTCTCCACTTCCCTAGAAACATTTTGGAGGTTCTCGTCTTCTAAAAATACGAACTCTACTTCCTTAAGAGGAAGCTTAAAGGAGGTGCGTCGAAGAAGAGGTAATCTCTTCTTCCGATTCTCTCAAGTTTATTTCTTCTTATACTTATTCTTATTTAGTTGTATCAATATAAAGTAATAACATCAGTATTACATATATACTGATATGATATTATAAATATGAAACAACCCTATTTCACCATCTATCCATCCTATGGAAAGCGAAATCACCGTGTGTGCGTACGTATGGAATACCGTCTCCACATCGTGGTGTAATATGTTTTCGACCACTACCTTACATGGATGGGTATAATGGGTTAAATAAATCACTATATATGATTATTTTAAAGTGATATTGATTCTGAAATATTTTACATATGCTTCAATACAATTCCCCAATCATGGGAATGATATCATCACTCGTGCGTACATACGGACTACCGTCTCCACGACGCGATGAGATTCATTCTCCATGTTAACCATTCACGAATGATTATAAAGTATATATAATTAATAATAATGAGATATATTACATAATAATGATATTGGATTTATGTATATATATATATGTATATCATCTACTTAATTCCATTCAATTCAACAAGGAAACAAAAATAGCGTTCATGCGTACGTATGGCCTACTGTCTCCATGAACGGTGTATTTCATTCCATTTATCGATCTATCATATATATATGTATATTCTGAATATATATTATATATAAATCATGTTTTAAATTCGGTAATTAAGTAAATCAGGATATAAATAATAATATAAATAACAACAAGTTGAAACACGTACAATAAATGAAACGATTTTACCCAAATCGCTGCTTTTACATTGAATTTACAAAAGAACGGGTAATATAAAGTCATAATTAAACTATATATGTTATCATAACAATGAATATGATTATATAATAAGTCAATGAAATTATTTAAATCATTATACAGGAGGTTCATATACATACAAAGCATATCAGACATAAGGTAAGGGATAAATTTTAAATCTCATTTTTATCCGAGATTGCTTATACGTATGTATTTATGGGGGTTACGTTTATCATCCATGACCATGTTTTCTAAAAAAACTATCTTCATAAAATGTTCAATATTCTTACATGAATTTTTAAAGTCATTTTTACACTTTATTGACTTTTTACCACATTGTATGGAGGGAATCTTTCCTTTGGTTACTAGAAAAGGTACTATTTGACTTTTCCGACTAATGTACACGGAGAATGTTATTTTAAACTTATACAGTGTGAACATATTTTTTAAGTTTTATAACGCCTCATTTTCATGAAGCTTCCTATACAATATTTCATGATTATTTTCAACAAAACCCATTTTATTTTAAAATTGCATGGAATTTTGTGAAAAGAAAATGATTTTGAATAAGAAAAGATATTTTCATCAAGAATTCATTTCAAGTGTTTTATCAAAACTATTTTCCATCTAAAATGACATTATTTAATATTATTATGTTTCAAGTATTATATCTCCATTATTTACATGGTTTGATTTTTCTTATTATAATATTGTATCCATTTTTTATGGATTATGTTATGATGGCATGATGTTTGAGAATCCCATTCTATTACATGGGTTATGCTATGATGTATGATTCATGATTTTGTGGCACACGAAATAATGATTTTGTTATGTGATGGGTGGGACCTATATCTCCTTCCAATGCATTGGGTAAAGACTTATATCTCATGATATAGACATGGCTGGAACGGTAAGTTAATCTGGTTCAGTAATACAGGACTAGAACGAGGAGTGAACTTGATTCACAAAGGGACTTTGTCCACTAAGATGTTCTTGGCAGCAATGCCTTGGATACTATAGAAATCATATCATGTGATTAATGGTTTCCCCAATCACATGTTTTATTCCCATGCTATTTTATCAATATTGATGTTCCTTTATGATATATGCCTTATGTACTTCCAAGATTTATGTCTTTTCTCAAGATTTTGATGTTTAGATTTTATGTTCAAGCTTTTGCATTCAAATGTTTATGGATTGTTTTATGTTCTTTATGTTTACCCTTACTGAGAATTTGAGCTAACCATTTTTATGTTTTTTCCCCAAGTTATAAAGAAATTTTTTAGGTATGAAAACCAAAAGGGGAAGATCTTTATGGGAGATGTTGAATATCTTTCACCATGATTAGAATATTACGTTCTGAGTTTCCAAATACAGTAAACTATTACGGTGCTTTGGTGTCTATTTTTGTTATATATTAAGTATTCCACAAAATTAATTTAATGTCTTTGTACGTCAAGCTTTGGGTCACTACATCACTACTATAGAAAAGACATTTAGAAGCTTTTACTTCTCAATATAATAACCTTGAAAACAATCGTCATTTTTTTAGATTGACTAACCATTCCATTAATATATATGTAAAAGAATAATAAGTTATCCACAGAAATAATAAATGTTGAATCATTGTAAATATCCAAACTGGATTATAAGAAAATAATAAAGTATATTTCCCCAAAGAAAAACACACTTAAAAAGACATTTAAGACAAAAATCAAAGTTAAAAAATATAATAAATAATGATTCCAAAAATATTGAGGAAAATATATACTTAAAAAATAAACATGTAAAATTATAAATTAAACTCCAAATAAATAATATTTATGAGGTAGGGATATTCCATTCATTTGGAAAATGTTAAAACAAAAATCACTTTCACACTACTAGTAAGAACAAAAAGTAACCTTCTCAAAAACTGACGATAAGATTTATTTTAATCCATTTTAAAGATAGTATAATATATTTGAAAATGACTTTATATAATCATTAATTCAAATAAAATAATATTCTTTTTTTAAATTTAATGGGCATGGAAGAGAAATGATTCCCGACTAAAAAGAGAAATAAGGTCATTTTTTTATTTAAAATGTTTTTTTGATATTTTGGAATACAAAAGAGATGAAAATAAATGAGATAATGTTAATATCAGAAATATATAGAGTTTAATAATAGATATGTGGTTCATGACATTAATATATTACAATTTTTCTTGAAATCAACCTTGAACATGAATAATCCAAAAAAGTAATGATATTATAACACAAATACTTTAAAATTTTGGTGATATTCAAATAAAAAGTAATTTCAATAAGGAATATGATATGGATATAAAAATACCATCAATTAAATGAATTAAAATATATAAATTAATTTATGGATAATTATGTACACCATAAAAATAAATCTTTTGATATGATATGATACATGTCTCATGAAAATGAGACCGAGAAAATGAAAACCCTTGCAAATATCATTATATTTGAAGTGATAATTTATCCATGAATTGATTATGTAAAAATATTTGAATTGAAATAAAACAAGTTTAAATTCAGTAAAATAAAATTTATATATAAATTCACACATAATTATGTCCTAACAAAGTCAATGATTGTTATAACCTAATGAAGGGAAATTGATATAGGAAACCCCTCACATAAAGTCCAGACTTTATATACATGTACTTAAACTCACATATAATAAAATTATATTAAATGAATAATTATTTAATAAACTTTAATAGGTCTATAACATTATCATTAAAGGATTTTTTTTCATTAAATTCAATGACATTTTGAATGACTTAATCAGTTAAGTCCACATTGGTTTTTTGAGGATGTTTAGCTCATAATTTAAAAATGAATCTGGTAAGTTTATCATGGTCAAATGGTTCGTTGTTACATATTATATAGTGTAATAATAAATAAATAATTTTTATTATTATAAATCAAATAATTTTTTTGAGTCCTTTATAAAAATAAGTTTCGAAAAAGAAAATACATCGTCTCACAATGTGTCAGTTTTCACGTTCACAAGAGCGATTTTTCTACTTTTTGTTTAATAGAAGATAAAAAAATAAAATAAAATATTAATTTTATAGTATCATTATAATGTAATAAAAATAAAATAAATTTATTAAATCCATCACCATTTCTATCCATGGGAATTAGGTTTTGAAAAACGAATTATAACACTACATAGAGACGTTAATCCGTATATACCCACACACGATGATCTTGTTATTGAAGATTGAAATGATATGAGGATAAATGATATATTATATTTAAAAAATAGTAATTATGTTATGAAAATAATATATATACATCAAATACATCATAATAACCATCCATGAAATGCAGTGATGAGAAGCGAAAGACATTATTTTGTGAGGTGGTAGTTCGCACGTATACCCGAACGATGGTTTCATTTCCTAGTTGATAAAAATAGAGATAAATAAAGTTATGTAATTAAAATAATAACATATAATTATTTGTGATATCATTATTTTATTATATTTAGATGGTTATAAAATAATTTAATGGGGTATAAGAAGAATAAAAATGAAAATTCTTGGTTTAGATGATTACCTCATCTTTGAAGAATATCTTTTGGATCTCTCATTAAAGACCCTAGGTTTGATCTTATAAAAATAAACAAAATATAATTTAGTGAAATAATTTATAATGTGGTTTTGTTAGAGTTATTTTATTTAAGAAGCTTAATAAGTGTGAGGAGGATATGAGAGGTGGTCTACTTATTTAATAGAATAGATGAGCACCATTAGAATTACTTATAGTAATAAATTAATATAAATTAATTTCCATGTTCAAGTGTTACAAATAAGATATATTTAAAATAAATTATTTATATAATTTGAACTAAATTGATAGAAAAATATTCAAATCAATATGATTTCTTAATCCTTACCTCTTAGTTTTTACCTCATATGAACCCTTTTAATGATTTCTGTGATAAACATATGGTTTACTCTTTAGGGGTCAATAAATTTCCAATAAAAGGATAAGTGACACATAAGTGTATTTTTTTGATATTTTAGAACATATCACTTTTAATTTTCCAAAAATAATACTTTTATAAAGCTTAAATAATTTATTTAAATATTATTTAACATAAAATACAATTAAAGTCATTTTCAAAACTATTCAGAAAATTGACTTTAAAAAATATCAAGACAAAAATTTAATCTGAATATAAATGTTTAACCTAGAAATAATACATTATATTTATCTAAAATATTATTGTAACACCATAACTTATGGATAAAATTATATGTTTTACAGTTTTTAAAAATGATTTACTTGATTTTTCTACTGTATGCAGAAATAATGTGTTAGTGATTCATAAGCATTTTAGGTAATTATTTCATCACTATATTTTTTTAAAAAATAAACATCATATTATTATTTATTCTTATTTAAAAAAATATTTTATAACCATTCATAATATCTATTTATCTCTATCTCAAAATATTATATATATAAAATTAAGAAAGAGACATGTTGAAATCTCCTCTGACTTCAACTAATATAAAGGTCTTTATCAAAAAAAGTGGCACCAAAATTCCATATTTTTGAATATATGCTGGATTTGTCTAATTAAAATACTCAAATAAAATATATAAAAGTATATGAATGACTTTGAATCCTTATTTCATAATTTTATTCTTATTCTACCTATTTTACCCTTATAGTGATGAATTTTTTTTACTAAGGGCACTATTCATTAGGACAAAAAATAAATTTGATATATTTACCAAATAGATACATGTCGATTCCAAATATGGAATAATTTTTATCAAACTAAATCCATATAGTTTAAATAAATTAATTTTTAAATACACCCACAAAACATGATGAAAATTAGTTTTCTGAATATAAAAATTTTTAGTATAAAAATGTTTTTATACAATAATTAGTCATAATGTTGATTAAAATGACATTAATGAAATTATATTTAATAAAAATAAACAGAAGAAATTTTAAAATTAGTTAAAAACAAAATGGTACTTTGTAATTTCTTCAATAGAAAAGATAGTTTTCTATAAAATCATTATTATTTTACTATTCACTAAAAAAATTAATCTTTTCATTAAAATAGTACAACTTAAGATAACTTCAATATGATGATTTAAACAATTATATCCTTTTTATAAAATACAATTTCTAAATGGGTAAGAAATTAATTATAATATTTTCTTATAAAAAGTATTAAAAACCATTTTTGAAGCATAAAATGGCTTCACTAAAAATTTAGTTCTTAGATCATAAGAATTAATAAATAATTTTTTATTTATTAAAAATATTATACATATATTTAATTATTAGGTTACTCATATTCATTCCCACTAATTCAAGAATTATATTATAATGATAATATTTAAAAAAATAATTTTTTGTGGTCTATTTAAGGTTGGTGTTTCATGTTATATATGTTATAGAAGATATTTTTAAGTGTGGAAAAGAAGTAAAATAAGAAAAAGAATATATAACTGAAGTTAATAGGTTATTAAATGGAAGGAATGTTGAAAATTTTCAACTAAATATGACACCACACTCCAATGCTATAATTGTATGGAGTATAGAAATTACTGCAATCAGTGCTTGAATTTGTGGGTTAATGATGACAATAGACACTACAAACCTCTTAATCCAAGAAGAAAAGGGAAAAATCATATGATAAAAAATAATAAAGTTTGTCATAAAGATGAAGTGGTGAAAGGTACACTTAAAATCTACTCCAAAACTACAAATATTTTATTTTATTATATATCTACCCACTATTTTATATATAAAGAATTTCTTATGGATTTAAAATCAACAACTCAAAAATTAGATATTTAGTGAGTATTAAAAAATACTAATGGAACAATTTTCATATCTCTAATATATAGATCGTCTCTAATTCCAACAAGCCTGTACCGAAGTGGTACATGCACCTGCTTGGATTCCAAAAGGCCCAGGATCAAATCCAGGTATTAACGAATTTTAGGGGTACTATAGTAGTATTGTAGCAGGGCACTATAGCAATACTGTAACAATGGATGAAATGTAGCAGTGGTGACATTGTTGCGGCAGAGGAACTTTTTCAGGAACTGTAGTGGCATTGGAACTGTAGCAGGTAATGTAGCAGCCCGAGGACTGTAGCATTACTGTTCACTAAGGGGACGTTTGGGAAAAAATCGGCTTTCAAGCATTGTATTAAGGCCAATTGGCCTTGGGCCTTTTGGCTATGTAATGGGTCTCCCTCTACATAGTCAAAATAGGTCTTTGCTTTAATAATAAAAAGAGGCTTCGACCTCAACCTTTTAAAAAAATCATCTTCAATAGAATTTTATGGGAATTAACTTCTTGTAAATATAATGATTCTCACATTTATTGAATTTGATGTGATTTTTAGATATATTGGATATCTCTATATATATCCCATATCAATTTTCTAGGAATGGATGTCATGTTTGATATTCGAAATCTACCTATGATCATATTTAGATGTGAGGAAGGATATGAACTTATAATGGATACTTATTCATAAGGGATATCCTTATCAAATGGTTAGGGGAGAAACTCAACATCAAAGACATGTATATTGTTCAGGAAAAAACACATGTTTTTATCAAACAACGACCTTATTTTCCCTGAAATTATGAATTTCAGTTTTAAATAGAACTCATACCAAATTCTACAGCGTTTTAAAATAATCCATATAAAATTACCTGGATTTAGTTCTAGGAATTGAAGAAGAAACTATAGGATAATTTTGATAAGATATTTACATTCCTTAGTGCATCCCCATGGGATAGACCTATTCTTCATTTAAGAAGAAATAAGGGTCAATTGATCCTTACATTAATTATTGATAACATCATATGATCAATATTTAGAAAAAGTATCCTCTACCCCATATTGATAACTTGTTTGTTGAAATGCATGGAGCATAATACATTTCTAATATTGACCTTCTTTCAAGATATCATCAATTGAGTGACAATAAGAAGGATATACCCATGAAAACGTTATGTATGAGGTATAATTATTTTGAATTTATAATGATGTCACATAGACTTACAAATTTCTTCATTATCTTTAAATAATTAAGGAATATATTCTTTATATATTACCTAAATTGATTTTTGGTAGTCTTTAGAGATTATATTATTGCATATTATAAAATAAAGGAAGAATATGAAGTTCATTTAAGGATAAAATTTAAGACCTTAAGGAAGGAGAATTGGTATTAAAAATTCAGAAAGTGTGAATTATGTTTACTAAAAAGTATCATTATTGGGTTATATAATCTCAAGTGAGGGTATATCAGTGGGTCCTTAAAAGATAGATTTTATTGAATAATTAACTAAAATAACAATGGTAACCAAGATCAATATTTTTATTGGGTTGGATAGATTCAGATAATAAATTTTTTGGTATTTTTATTGGACATTTAATCAAATAACTATGTTGACATGAAGGGGATCCATGTTCCTTTACACAAAACAATTTGAGGAAAATTTAATGGAGCATAAAAAATGGTCGGGCAATGAAACTTAAATTACACTATCATGCATTTGGGAAGGGTTTTTGTCATATAGTGATGCATCAAAGAAGGTAAAAATATGATTCTTCTTTCATAATTATATAGTGATAACTTATGAAATATAACAATTAAAAATTGATGAGAAAAAAAACCCTAACCATGATTTGAAGTTGGTAGTAGTAATTTTTTAATTGAAAATATAGATATTTTATATTTATATTAAAATATGGCATATATATATACTAATCATAAAATATTTATGTATACATTCACATATAATGTTTTGAATATGTATCAAAGGATATGGTTGGAATTGATTAATTATTATGAATTCTCAACACACTACCACCCTGGGATGGAGAATAAGGTGGATGATGCTATGAGGTGGAAATACCATGCTAGTTTTCCTATGATGAGGATAAAAAGATATCCAAAATTTATGGATTTTCTGAATATGGGCTATGAAATCACAAGAGATAGGGATAAATGATATATTACTCAGTTGAATGTTCAATCATCCGTCTATGTGATGTTTAAATAGGTGCATAATGAAGATATAAAATGGTAGAAGATGGTGAAAAATGCTTTTGGAGTTGAACCATGATTGTGATGGAATGATATAGTTTAGTAACCCATAATTTTTCCAATTAATATCAAATTTGATGAAAGATCTATTGGATGGATATCATAGTTCATAATTCTCTATTAATCATGGAATTACATAGATTTATAGAGATATGAAAGATTATTTATGATGGGATAACATGAAAAGGGATATTGTATAGTATTTATCTTAATTTATAGTATGTCAGCAAGTTAAGGGTCAAATGAATAAGTCTAAGGGGATTTTATAACCATTATCCATAATGAATTTGAAATGAGAAAACAATAAAATGGACTTCATCATTTGAATCCCCAAAATATTTAAAGGTAATAATACTATTTGGGTTATAGTTGATCACCTTATGTAATTAGTACATATCATATTTATCAGAGAAGGATTATATTTTGATTATAATTATAGGATATAGATTATTCATGTGGTAAAGTTTTGTTCAGTAACACATTCTATCATATCTAATTGGGCACTAAGGTTTACCTTGATGTTTTGGAGGAGTCTTCAATCAAAATTGAATATAGAGTTAAGATTTACCACTAAATATCATCCTTAGAAAGATGGTAAATTTTATAGAACCATAAAACCCTAGAGGAAATGTTGGGATCCCATTCTATGTATTTTAATGGTGTTTGTGACCAACACCTTCCTTTTGTGGGATTTTCTTACAATAATAAATTTCAATTTAGAATTTAGATGACTCTTTATGATGACCTATTTGACAGGATGTGCATAACTTTAACATTCTGAGATTAAGTAAGAGAAAAAAAGGTATTGGGACATGATATTTCTATATAAATGATGGATACGGCTATATCCATTCAACAACAAATCAATTTATCTCATATTTGAATGAATATTTATGATGAAAATCATCGGTGAGATCTAGTGTTTGAATTTGGTGATAAGGTATTCCTACGAAAATCTCCTTGGAAAAAGATTATGAGAATTTTATTGAAGGTTAATTTTATACCTTGATATATCAAAACCTTATAAATTATTGATCATATCAAGACATTTTTTTATTTCATGACACTTCCACTGAATCTCTCTCAAGTTCAAGATATAATCTATGTATCTCTATTAAGAAAGTAAAAACCTAATCCTTCATATATAGAAAAATAAGAGAGAATATAATTGGAGTATGATATCTATTATGTGGAAAAAATTATGGAGATTATATATTCAATATTTAAAGTACTGTGAAACAAGATAAGTGACCAAGTCAATGTGCTTTTGTGAAAGAAAAAATTTGAGGAAGTTATGTGTGAACCTAAAAATGTGTTGAGGAAGAAGTATCTTTAGTTGTTTACATCAGAGTGATGGAATATTGAGGGTTAATTTTTTAAGTGGGTAGAATGTAACACCCCAAGATTTTATAATATATTTACCATTAAATATATTTTATTTCTTTGATGGCTTACATTATATGAAACATAGAGTTTAGATAGACCGAGACATACTATCGAATTATTATTATTATTTAATGTGATAGTGATCACCTAATAATTGTATTGGTGAGTATTAACATATATTACTATTTTTGAAATATTTTTTTTACATATTTATGTAATTAATTAATTAGTTTTCAATTGTTTATAAATTAATATTATAACATTTTAAGATAAATGAGTTGTTTTTCTAAAAAACTATATTGTTGTGCACAATGTTTTTTCTTTTAATAAATAAAATTAATCTCTATTGAAGAATAATTTTAATTAACTATTTATAAAATATGTTAAAAAACATATTATTAAAATCATATAATAGTTTTTACATGCCTAGTAATTAAGGTAATCTAAATGTTTTTCCATAAAAAATGATTGAAAAAAAAATAGTTTTGTGGTATTTTAAGCACATATTTTAAAAATAATTTATACCAATTATATAAATTGAATCATATAAAAGGGATAAAATATTTTAATAATAATATTTAATAATATTTAATAATTTGAACTTAATTTTTGGTCATTAAAAATTTTAATTTCACAGTAAGAGTTAAAATAGGTTAAGTGGATTAAAAATAAAATTATAAGTATTAAAATGACAAAAAATATATCTAAATAATATTTTATGGTCATTTTTAAATCCTATATCATCTCATATTTTAATAGGAGTCATTTTGGATCCATTTTCTTGAGTAATACATTAATATATTTTAATATTTTGAAAAAATCCAAGTGTTCTCTATCTTGCATTTTTAAAAGTTCTACACCTCTCTTCCCTTTTCCACACTTCAAGAGAATTTTATCTCAACCAATTACAACCCAAATACTTTATTAACATAACTACCCACATTTATTTTTTTTCTATTTATATCATAATACCATTATAATAAGGATTTAGGTATAAACCTAAGGAGGGTGTCTCAAGAAGAGGTATAGTTCTTAATAGAGTGTCTTCTTCTTTATTTATTATTTAAAATCCTTGAAACCCATATAAACCATTATCATATATTTGAATTAGTAAACAAAATATAGTTTTATATTATTATGTTTATTTTAAAACAAATTCTCATCTATTTATCCATCTGATGAAAAATAAAAACATCTTTTGTGCATATGCGAAAACTAATGCCTTATAAAGACGATGCATTTAATTTATCATTATCGAATCTTATGGTTGACCAAAATTACAGATAAAATCTTTATATATGATGTTTATGAAATAATTATGCTTCTGTAATTATAATAATTAATTTTTCTTTCTTACCTTTCCATCTGTTGGATGACGATAATGGCGCTCTTGTATACATGTGGACTCGCACCTCCAAAACGTGATGCAATTTTTTTCAACACCAGTATATAAAAATAATTATAAAAGTGTATATGTAGAATAAATATTATAATTATTTTATTATTAATATTATATATATTATTAAACCATGACCATGGGGTTAGTATATAAACCATCAAACCGAAACATTTATGGAAAACATAACATCTTTCACTCGAATTGTCATTTTAATATAGAAATTATTAATAAAAGGATAAATAGAAATTATAATGGAATTATAAATATTATGTTATGTATTAATATGGTTATGGAATATATTTATCTTAAATATATATTTATTATTCAGGATATTTGAACACATATGTAAAAATATGGGACTTGAGGTAAGATATTTATGTGACAATCTCATTTATATTAGGGACTTCCCATACAAAATTTCCTTTACAAAAAATTATAATGATATTATATTCTAAAAACCATCTACGTTATTATAATTCTTTTATTAGTATAATTTTTATGTATAATCACCATTTCCCCACTTTGGTACTTAAAATGATTATTTTTTTTAAAGAAAAGTTTACCTTATTTCTTCTTTGGTCATTGAACTACATCTTCCATAATGATGATCCTAAAAATTATTTTATGAATGATTTTACCTGTATTTTAAGTGTTTTGAAAATAAAATTTTCATTAAATTTTACTATATTTTCAAAGCTTTAAATGGAATCCTTTTAGAGGATTTTGTTTTCTAAACAAGTAGTTTTTCAACGTTTTTCAAAAGTGTGAAAAGAAAGATCTATTTTAACATATAAGATATGAACATATTTTCCCACCATCATTAGAGATCTTTTATTTAAAAATTAATTAAAAATATTACATGGATATTTTAAAAGAAAATACATTTCTCCATATTCTATAAGTTTTTAGTTAAAATGTTATCAAAATAAAAGGATGTTTTTTTAATGTTTTTTTAAAAAGGTTCAAACATTATTTTAATGGAATTTTTAATCCATGTTAACATAATTTAAGGATTAATATTCATGACTAGGGATATAATCTCATGATACTGTCCACATTATTTCTTCTAATGGGTGATGATGATAATAATTTAAGGATGAGTCTATGAAATCAATTTTTTCCCTCAGGTAAATATAATGAGACCTTTATAATAATAATTTATTTTTCAGGGATTATACTTTGTTGATAAGATTAAATTTTTATAAAACCTATTTACTTTCAAGATTATAGAATATGATGATATGGGGAATTATTTATGATCTTGAAACACACACACACACACATATGGTTTTCATTATGTGATGAGTGGGCCTAAAATTATATATCCCTCTAATGAATTGGGGGAAATTTTGATATCACACTTGAAAATAGGGGTTCGAATGGGGTGTGAACCTTTTTTGATATGGGACTCTATCCACTATGGTAGTCTTGGGAGTGAACCATTACTAAAGAAATGACAAAATTAGGAATGAACCTAATCCACTATGATAGACTTAATAGTGTTTCTCAAATAAAGAAATGAATTTATATTCTTTTATATAGGAAAAACATATATATTATTCTTATGATATGTTGTCATGGTGGATTATTAATTGTGGATTATTCCACAAACTTGTGACTGATGTATTTTGTTATAAAAAATACTTATGCCATTATTTATAATTAAAAATCTTTGAATAAATTGGTATGAATTTTTTAATTTATGATAATGTTCTCATATATTTTTTATTATTTTATGCTAATTTATGATCATTGATTGATATATTCAATATTTAACCTTACTGAGTATTAGAGCTTTCCCATTCTTATGTTTCATTTCCCTAGGTTATGAAAATGGGTTTTAAGTAGGGTATGTTTAAGAAGTGTAGCATGTGAGAAGAAATTTGTGAGAGATGTTAAATATCCTTCACATAATAATATGATAATGTATCTATTATCAAAATAAATTAGACTTTTATCATTATAGAGAATGTATTGTAATGTGATATATTGAATATTCATCTAGAAAGATGTAATATATATGTATGAAATGCTCGAGTCACCTCAGTTGATATCACCGAAAAAATTATAATTATTCTCCAACACATTTAAAAATTGTTTTTTAATAATGTATACCTTTTTGGAAGTCATAAAATCAATATTATCTTAAGGTGACATTTATGATTTTTTCCTTGAAAAGAATAGTTTTCAGTTAAAAGTGAACAATTAATAATTGCATAAAAAACAATCTTTTCCATTAATTTATTTAAAAAGTCCCATTTCTTTTGAATTGATTTCAAAATTTCATTAGTCCCTTTTGATATAAAATAATAATATTAATTTCATTATAATCAACCTAATGCTTAATTTTTTAATAAAAACATTTTTATACACCAAAATGCGTTGTTATGGAAAATAGTTTCTCATCACATTGTGGAAGTTTATTTTGAAAGAAATTTCTTCCACATATAATGATAGAATTTATAAAATTTATTACATATTTGGAATCATCATTTCCAAATTTGAAAAATAGGTCAACATTATTTTTTTCATAATGAATAGTAACCTTGTTAAAAAAGTTTTCACTACAATAAGGGTAGAATAGGTAGAAAAAGATAAAAAAATATGAAATAAGACATCAAAATAATACATAATCTTTTAAATATTTCATTTTATGTGTATAATTATACCACCCCTTCATATCTTTTAAAATATGGAATTTTGGGGCCAATTGTCTTTGATAAAGACATTTATATTATTTTACATAACGAAAATTTAAAAATGTCTATTGGTTTTAATATTTATTATATATGGGTACTAAGATCAAAAAAGTTATTAATGGTTTAAAAAAATTATTTTAAGAAGTGTAATTTTTCTAGTATGGTAATTTATTTTTAATTTTTATTAATGATATAATTACCTTAAATGGATAAGATACACTGATATAGTGCTTGTGAAAGTAGTAGAAAAAAATTAAATGATTTTATAAAATATGAATGTATTATTTTTTGGGTAATTTTTTTCGTAAATTTTCTTTATATAATATAATATATTAGTGATACTTTCATGGTGAAAGAAACCATAAATCTATAAGGATCAGCGCCAGATGAGGATTACAGAGCGGGAAGTTTCCATATGTGTATGACCATTCAGATATGGATGAATGAGAGGGTATGTTTTTTCCATCAGTATCAGACCCGTGCAACTCTGCATGGGACAGCTTGCTGAGCGGTCGTGTGAGGTGGAGGCTTAACACATCGATGTAGTTGCTGGGGAGGGGCGTTCCTTGTAGTCTTGATTTGGGTAATTTCTTGTACTGGGTTTTCCACTTTTTCCTAAAAAGTGTTTTTGAAATAAAAATTTAATTTTCAGTCAGTCAGTGATATATTAAAATTATATATTCAAATTACATTACTATCTTGACTGTTTTTGAAGTCAATTATGTTAATAGTCTAGAAAATGACTTTAATGGAATTTTATTAAAAGATTTAAAATTCCAAAAATTATTATATTTAGAAAAGTAAAAGATATATATTCAAAAATGTAAACTATTTTATAATTATGGTTCACTTTTTATTATATTGTAACTTTCTGGACCCCAAAATAGGGAAAAAAAATTTATCTCGGAAATCATTAAAATGGTCAACTAGAGGTTAAAACTAATATATAAGGTTTAAAACATCACCTAAACTTTTCTAATATTTATTTTATGGAATTATTAAAAATTATATATACCTTATATTATTAATATATTAGTTTTTTTAATTTAACATGAAAAATAATTTATATTAATTTTTTACAATACATAATTCCAAGGGTGCCCCTCTCTTATCTTATATAAGGACACCACATATCCTCTATTCCTCACACTTATTAATCTATTTATATTGAGTAAACTCTACCAAAACCACTTATTAACTTTATTATATACAATCTATATGTGTTGATATTATTAAAAGATCATCCAATGGTCCTTATGGAGAGATCCAAAGGATGTTCTTCTAAGGGGTGATAATCGTCACAACTAAGGATTTTCATTTTACTTATTCTTCCACTTAATTAAATTATATCTTTAAAATTAAAATATAATATCATAATTAACTCCAATATAATTATATTGTATTTTTTTAATGAAGAAAACTTATTCATTTCCTTTTCCCATCAAATGGGAAACAAAACCATTATTTGTACATATGTGTGGGATACTAACTTGTGCACTAATGTATTTCATTTATCATTACCGCATTTCATGGATTGTTATTGGCATGAATTTAATATATATATATATTATATTCATTACACAATTAAATTTATATAAATATAGTATATTATCTATATCTGTACCATTCCAATCGTTAAAAATGGAATTATCACATGTGCATATATTTAGACTACCATATCCACATAGCGATGCACTTCATTTGTTAAAATCACCACCTCATAGATTTTCATGAGGATATATTTAATTAAGGTATTTTATTATTATAAATGAAAATTTATTCTATATTGATAATATATATATAATCTATCCAATGAAAGTAGAAATGTCGCTTGTGTGTACGTGTGGACTACCACCTTATGATCTTATGTATTTGTTTTCATAATCAGTTTTGTTGGAAGTATCTAAAATTATATTATACGTATAAATAATAATTATTTCAATATTATTAATCTTGATATGCTGAAAAAATGGCACCTTTTACCATGGTCAACATTCAAAAATCATTTTATAATTATAAACCCTATGTCATAAAAACAACCGATGTGGAATTATCCAATGAAGTAATTAAATATTTTACTGAAATAAATGAAATAAATATTTTAATGATAAATTAATAAACCTAGAATATGTTTTGAACCAATTAAGTAATTAATATAATTTTATTATATTAGAGTCAAAGGACATACTTATAATGTATAGATTTAAGGCCATAGGTTTCTTTACTCAATTTTATTCCCTTGGGTTATAACACTTGTTCATTGATTTTTTATTACATTATTATGTGTGAATGGATATCTAAATTGTGATATGATTTGTTTCCAATTTTTTTAAATTGATTTACATATTTTCACATAATCACTTCCTGGATTAATTATCACTTCAAATGTTATGATCTTTGTAATAGTTTTCTTCATCTCAAACTCATTTTCTTGAGACATGATTAATATCACACACCATTATTTCTTTGTATGGTTTAATTACTAACCAATGAATAAATATTTTCATAATAACTCATTTAATTCATGGAATTTATAGATCTATATCTTATTCTTTATTTTAATATATTTTGATTCAAATTTTACCAACACTGTAAAGGCTTTGTGTTACAATATTATTTCTTTTTGAATTGTTTAGGTTCAAGGTCACTTTGGGTGAAATTTTAACATCCCAAGATGAATCAATTAGTCCAAGAAAGAGTGAAAAACAACCTAATGTGTACCTCCTTATATTAAAGTGTCTTCCAAGTACCC
The DNA here is from genome assembly GCA_963277665.1 of Viscum album. Taxonomy (NCBI): domain Eukaryota; kingdom Viridiplantae; phylum Streptophyta; class Magnoliopsida; order Santalales; family Viscaceae; genus Viscum; species Viscum album. Next base: position 863,449,757 of record OY728145.1, read on the forward strand.
GCGAGGGTCTAAGTTCATCAGTGGGGAGATTATACCCTCAATTTCATGTCATATATAAAGTAATAAATAACTAATATAATAAATAATAATAGTACCAGTGGAAAATAAAATATGGAATAAATTAAATAAAAATTAAAGAAAAATAAGGATATAATGTATAGGTAAATATATTAATTTATATTATTAACTATATTTACCCGCACCATAGATCCTTATTGTGTTTTGGTTTTTATATCATGTACGTTATATATATTGTTTTATATACTTTGATTATGTATTATATGTAGTATTTATTATTTGAGCTATGACATGATACCAAGGGTATATTTTCCCCACTAAGAGGCATATACATGCAATTCTAATCAAGAACCTCTTTCATAGGGGGAGATGTGCATGAGGTCATGTGGCACTTCGACTTAGAGTTGGTGACTTAGGTTGAGATGTTACAAAATGGTATCAGAGCTCTAATATTCACTAAATTATATTTTCTATTTTCCTTGGTTTGGGATAAGATAGTCTGGAGTTAATAAATTTAAGACTTGGTCATGGAAGCAATTTAAGTTTTTTCTCAACAATATATAGTTGATCTCTATGTTTATATAAAGTGGTAAATTTATGTTGTTTGATGTTACCATTGATTAAATTCACCTTGGGTGTTTCCCCTGATGTTGATTTCTGATTTATGGGTTTTTGTGTGCATTCATGCATCACTACTAGAAATGTTGACTTACATGAAATGTATATATACGTATTGTTGTGCTACATAAAAGTTAATTAATTAAATTCCTTGTATTTTCCATCTATTTAGGATATATCTCCACTGTATGATAAATCTATGTAGTCATGATTTTATGATATGTCTTTATGTAACATTATTTAGGTTAATTGAGCATGTTGTTTTGTTAGTGTATATATATATCATGATAATTAATAATATTCATGTATCAAGACTATGGTTAGTACTTGGAGGGTATACCTTGAGTTATGGGTAGACTCTTAGGAGAACCCCTTGTGATTATTTATATTGGTTTGGAATTGTTATGTTCCTAATATTATTTTTTGTTGCAGATATGCCTCCTAAGAGGCATCTAATGGGACCACCACATGTGGAAGCCTAGTTTACTCTTATTCCACCATACATGGAGAAGGACGATGTCCCCCAACATAGTCCTATACTGGTAGGGGTGATACAGGGTGAAGAACCCATTTAGATGATAATTTTTCAAATTGTGCTTTTCTATGGTGGGGGAGTCTCTAAGACTATGGTTGAATTTGATCAGGAGTTACAGATCTATAATCCTCCATATTTATAGGTCATTATAGGCCCTAAATATGTATAGGAATAGATACAAGTCATTGAGTGGGTCTTTGACCTAGTAGATACCCCATAAATCAATAGGAAATTCTTATGACCTTTATGCTTCAAGGTGCAACTAGTTGATGGTGGGATGTCACATTGTAATCTAGTAGTCTGGAAGGACTAACTTGGAAAACCATCAGGGATCATTTTTTCAAGGAGGTTCTTCCTAATACACAAGAAATAGAACATGATCATAATTTTATAGTGTTCTAAAAGGGGTGATGAGTTTTTCTACCTATTCTGCAAGATTCACTGAATTAATTCAATATTCTCTTCTACTGTTGGGGAAAATGATAAGAAAGAAATGAAGTTAGATATTGGCCTACACCCAAGGTGGAGTTGACTGGATAGGAATTTTGATATGAAAACCTATGTTTATGTGCTTTGTAAGTCACTGAAGATAATGAAGGGAATTGAGGAAGACACAAATTTTGGTCTTCTTCCATCAATCAATAGAATGATAGGTTCTTTATCTAGTGTAGTCCTAGATATATATTCTAATAATAAGAATTTAAATCATAAGATTAATCCTAGGGCAGTGGTCATCTAGAAGATCAGATCTGGGGTTCCTCGACTCCTTCCGAGGGAAATCTTTTTCCAATATTCCGTAACCACAGAATGAGGGTCCACCCCTATATTTATTGCTAACTTTCTGTTAATAAATTTGACTAGTGTGGTAAGACATGGAATATGAAGTGGTTTTATGATTAGGATTTTGGGATGAGTTTGGTGGTAACTAGGTCGAATCCTCAGTAGTAGGTACAAGTCTCAAAGAGGTCAATAAACTAGGTGAATCTGGTTCCCTAGGGGAATTATGGAGTGGTGAATGGTCGAGATTATTAAATTTATCTATTTTTAGAAGATTGTGTATATAAACTCTTCAAAGAATGAGGTATGATCCTATTTTATTATTTTATATCTTTATTATTATGAGAGAATATTTTTCATTTCCATGTTTGTGTGGTCCGTTTCATTCTCTTGTTTTGTTTCCACTTTAATCCAATGGGTTATGATTTCAAATCCTTTTTAAAAATACAATTTCATTTTAAAAAAAGTTTTTTGAGTTCCTTGATAAATGTTTTTAATTACCAAAATTCTATTTTATGAATTTTTTTTTGAAAAAACTAATATTCATGGACTACTTTATGATGATCTAAATTAATGTTTTAATATGGAATTTTTGTTATGTGGTGGATTTAAAATGGAATGATTTTTTTTGAATAAATAAAATGCAATTACTGATTCTAAAACCATGGAAAAATTTACATGGGTTAGAAAATGTACTTTGAAAGTATATTATATTTATATCAAGATAACCTATTTAGAATAAAAATGAAAAGTTTTATAAGTGGTAAATCTTATTTGATTTGAAAAAAAAGATTCTCTATTGAAAAGTGGGTTATGGATTTGTTATATCTTTTGGTTTTCCTCTATGGTTATCAACAACATATCACTAGAGATAATTCTCAAGGATGGGAAGCCTTTAGAGGGGGGAAATTATAAATCCTAGAAATTTAGTTTCCTTAATAAAAGCCTAGTTTCCCTTTTTATCATCCTTGTTTTTGAGTTGAGCATTGTTTGTGTCAAGGAGAGTGAAATTGATAATCTTCCGTAATATTGAAAACTATGTTTGGTGAATTTATTGATAAAACCGGTGGAATCACACTGTATCATTGGTGACTACACTATAGTAGTGGTGGAACCACACCGTAGAATAGGTATCTATGACTTGATGGTGCTACTGACCTTGTGACACACCTTAGAAGAAGGGGAAACACCCTAGTGAAGTAAACCAAGGGATTTTAGTGTTTTCCTTCACTATAGACAATTATTTGGGGTGCCTACAACATGGCGTCGTAGACCACATCACATGGACTTTTCCAATTTGGTTTCATATAAATGATTCAACTATGTACACAATGTTATTCTTATAGAGTTAAGCCTCTTAAATAGATTTTTTCTTATTTGATTTAGGGAATTTATTTTATATATTTAATTGAGATTTAACCCAGGGGTTTAAATGCGTAATTGTACCCTTAAAAATATAATTATCCGTCATATAATTAGCATTGTTCTAGGAAATATGAATGTTGTTGTGACTCCACATAATAGAAACTCACCCTAAGCTGCAACTGTTCATTCTTCATTATGGTCCTATACCATGGTTCACCTACTTGCACCATAATGTCTCCTTCCAGTGCACCTCTACACTGTGGCATTTTTTTATTTTCCATAGTGGTTCATTCCCATTTTTCATCCATTCACTCTATATCATGGTGATTTCTCATGGTGTTCCTATGAAATGCGGTGACTAGCCCTACATTGTGGTGGATTCTTCCAGTTCACCATTTCATCATGGTGTTCCTTCCCAAGCTACACTGGTTTCCTCCTGAACACCTCCATTCTAAAATACCTTGCATGCACCCTGGATCCCCCTCTGATTTTTTAGAGAGTCTTATTCCTCCCTCACTTCAAAAGATCATTAGGATTATATTGATGATGATGGACCTCAAGTGAGATTTTGTTCTCCCCTTTTTATTGTTTCTTCTTTCCACATATAGAACCCATTCAATGTTTCTTTGGATATAATTTTAGGAGTAATTGGTGTTATATCATGTTCATGTTAGTGTGATAATATAGTGTGAGTGATAAAACCATTGACATGTCTTGACATCAATATTAATAACTCAAGGTAGGAATTCATTGACTTTTTGACATGTTTTATATAGGATATTGGCATGATTGATGGTGTGTGTATGTAGCCTTAAGAAACATATATCTAATTCTTGATCACATGATGTGTGTGTGTATGTTTGTGTATCCATGACCAATTCCTGTATTTCCTTCATATGAGTTTTTATGATTATAATTTTTGTAGGTTTTATATGATTTTTTATCTTTCATATGTATTTTGTATCATATATGTTGTATTCCAATATTTTGTATTTGGGCATGTCAGTTTTGATAATTTTTTTAGCATGTGATATGTGATAAATTATTAGGGTTATCCAATCATGAGGGGTGTTCAAGACCATGGATTAGAATATACATGTACTATTCAAGTCAGTGGGATATGTCACATGTTTTGGGTTATCTATTTTGGAGGGATGTCCTAAAATTTGACCAGAAAGTTATATTTGATGCATTTTTGGGGTTATCCACTCGAGAGATATTCACTAGACTTTATGTCAGCATGTACATGGATAATATCTGTAGAAAGAATGTGTCACATGTTTGGGGATATACATTGTCAAGGACATGTCAGGATGGGTACCAATTTTCTACTAGAATGGTACTGAAGCATATATATTTCTCATGGTATGGTGCCCAAGAAGTTAAAACTGGACCCCAAGGACTAGTGATATGTTGGTTATTTATGTGATATATATTTTTTTATATCTTTACCTTGTTTATGATCATGAAATACACTTTTATATTTTATGTATAGATTTTAAAGGCCATTGGTGGTATCTTATCGAGTCTTTTACGAACAACAAACCCATTAATTTTAGTACACTTATAGATTTTAGGATTAGAGATCTATAGAAGGGAGAGGACATTATGGTAGATGGTTGAGAAGAGGATTATGGATACAGTAGTGGACCAGGAAAGACTCCAAAGGGCCCTACTATTTATTTATTTATTTATCTAATACATTATACACTAGAAATGCTTACCACTTTGGGAGATTATTATTATTATATTTCATTATTTAGTTTCCACATGTTCAATATATTTATTTATTATATTATTTGTGATTCATTATTGAGTCTATGACATGATACTGAGGGTATAGTCTCCCCACTAATGGACTTAGGCCCTTTTTACTTGTCTATATTCTCATATATATATGGCGTGTCGTGCATGAGGTCTAGGGAAATTCTATCTTAGACCCAATGGTTTGGGTTGGGATGTTAAAAACATTATGTGATCTTAATTTATTGAGCCACATATTTATTCTTATCCAAAATTTATTTACCATTTTTACATTATTTCCTTTCATTTTACACTCTTTGGTACTTAATAATATGAAAAGAACATTTTCATGGAAAAACCAACCTTATTTCTATTTTTGGTTAAAAATATATTTTTTTTCTTACCTCTATATGATCGTTAAAATGTTACCAAGATTATTTTTTATTTGAATAAATGATTATGTAAAGATATTTTAAACTATATTTTACTTTAATTACAAAGATTTAAGAGGAATATTTTTTTTTTCATTTTCCAAACTGTGTAATTTTTATTTTTATAAAAAGTGGATATGAGGTCATTATTTTAAAATTTACCAAATTAATGGATTTTACTACCTTTATAACTGTTTATTTCATTAAATTTCCCTTTACAAGTTTCAATGGTTATTTCTAAAAAAATAATTTTCTCAATATTCTTGAAATTTATATTTAAAACGTTATCAAAATAAAAGAATATTTTATTTTTTAAAGAAATCTATTAATTATATATTTAAGTGTTTTTTAATCCATTATAATATCCTTTAATATTTTCCTATGATCCAGTAGAGATATGTTCCAATGATACCATACTTATTTTTAATTTCTATGGATTATGAGTGTTTTTAGGAGAATTTCATGGAACCCATTTCTTTTCAATAGGTTAATAAAGCTAAAAGGAATGATGTTTGTTGTCCATGGTGTTATGATTAAAACTGAAAGTTTCCAAATATTTTTTCAATGGTACTTAGAAATCTTTATGAATGATTAATAGATGTTTCCATTATAAACCATGGTTGGTGGATATGTTATAAATAAAGGATAATTGGTTACACAGAAACCAATGATGTGTGGGTCCATTACAGGCCTCCAAAACATTGGGTAAAGTGAAAGAGTTAACTGATTGTATGTTACAAAAAATAAATGAAAGCGTTTATTAGTTATATATTACACTTAAGAGATATTATAATTATCCATTTAGGTGATTATATGATGAATGTTTGATTTTCCAGGACACCTACATTGTTTATTAAATTCTTTTTTATAAGTTCTAATGGATCCGTTACTCATGGATTGTTTTCACATGGACTATGATTTTTGACTTATATGAATATTTTCTTATGTTAATGATTTATTCTATGACTCATTATTTATGATCTATATATTTATGGATATGAATACATTTGTATTATGTTCATTCACATTGATTAAATAATCATACCCTTATTCTCATCTTATTATCAATGGGGACATTTAATTATCAATGCTTATGTTTTCCCTTATTGAGTGTTGAGATCACAAATTTTATGTTTTCAATTTACAAAGGTTATGAATAATGTTTTTAAATGAATTATATCTATAATGGTTTCATTTGTGAATAATTCTATGGTATATGTTGAAGTAATATTTTTGAATAATAAAATTTGAGTATAGTAAAAAAATGTTCACTTGAAGACATGGGTATTATTATGTAAGAGTTTTTCCTAATTCTCTAAAAATCTAAATCTAAGTGTTCCTTGGGTATGTAATTCATACAATATTTATATTTGATGTTTTCTGTTTTAGATAGATAAAATTGGGTTATATTTATTGATATTAATCCTCAAATGTAAATATTATTTTTTTAGAACCTGATTTGGGAGTGTGTTCAAGGCTATTATGGTTGGTATCAGAGAAGGGTTTAGATAACATTAGATAATAAGTTGTTTTGATGTGAGGTTAACTTAATAGTTACGAATACCATAATTGGATTATAATTTTAAGTATGATTATATTTTCAAACCATAGAAACCCTTTTAAGATTTTAATTGACGGAATTTTAAGGCGATTAATGATACATTGAGAGACATTTGTTTAGTTTTGATAAATGTTTAAGTTATATATAGTCATCAAATTTAACTTTTATTATAGAAATTTTTTTAGGATTAATTATTTTTTATTTTATGGACATAAGATGAATGTTATTGATATCCTTTATGGTTGAGATTGTCATTAATTTTGTGGTAATTATGGATAATTAGGATAAAATGGTTATTAAACATTGGGAACATATTTTTTATCATAAAAATAACCATGGTATTGAATAATGATTTGATGACTATGTGATTTATGTTATTGTTTAATAAGTTCACTATTTTTGGAATATTATATTATGAAGATAAATAGAACTACTTTTGGATAAGATGTGATATTTTTTTGGAATAACGGTTGAATTATATTTCACAAGTATATATTATTTACTTTGTATGTATGGTGATTCATGTTATTCATAGAAAATATTAGAAAATTTTAGAGATTAAATTATTATTACATATACAATTTATGGTATATGACTTTATAAATGACTAATGTTATTTGGAGATAAATGTTAAATTAATAATGGAAGAATATGTGATCCAAACCTTTATATTTTAGGGTTTTGAACTTGGTAAATAATATTTTGAATATTTTAAAGTAATGTTATTTATATAATGGATAAAGTTTAATTTTAGGGGTTATTGTTTATACTTTTAACTTTAATTTAGTATTTCTTGGTATTGGATATTATCTTACCTCAAGCTAACCATTTTGGTTTTGGATAATGTCTAATGATAATATGAATAACATATTATCCTTTTGTGTGTCATGTCATCCATTAAAAACTGATTTTAGTGATTTAGGGATGAAAATTTCTTCTTGAATATTCATTTCATGGAATAGGAGATGTGATAGAAGTAGAAATTGATCGAAGCACAACCAAATGATAAAATTAGGATTATGAAATAGAAAGAAATAATGTATATTTTCTCATTATCTTTATCTTAATGGTAAAATAATTCCTTTTCTCTAGGAAAATGATATTGAAATAATTTTTTTATCATTTTGTTATCATTTATGATGAATTGATAGTAATTTATGTTCTAAAAAAATGTATGTTCATCACCTAAATGAATTTTCTTTCCAATTCCTTATTTCTACTTCTCAACAATGTTCTCCTTATTTGGAAAACCTAATTATGTTTTATTATAGGTTATCGTTTTTTCCTTTTCATATTTTTAATGGATATTTTATTATTCCTTTTATATTATTTGGGTTTTCAACAAACATATTTTTTTATTAAAAATATTAATATGATTTTTCTTTCATGACTGTATGTTTTATCTTCATCTCCTTTGATTTGATGTTATTTTTTTAATTCATTTTTATGGGACACAAGATAAAATTATGAGTAAAAAATTTCTTTAGGATGGGGGATATTTTAATACCCTGATATTTTAAAAGAAGAATATGTTGAATAGATTATAATACAAACAACACTAATATTAAACAAACCATTAAATAATATTGTTTTAAATATGACCCTTATAACTAAGCTGTTGAATTGGAATATATTAATAGATGTAATGTCATTATTAAATATAATTATAGCTTCCATACTCAATAATAATATATTTATTAATTTTTATGAAATAAGTACTCAATTTTTAGTGAAGCTATTTTATGCTTTAAAAATATTTTTTCATCAAAAATGGTTTTTATTTATTTTTTTGAGAAAATAATATAATTAATTTCTACCATATTTAAAAATCATATTTTAGAAAAAAGGATATAATTTTTTATGTCACCATGTAAAAAATATCTTCATGTTAAATTTTTTGATATATTTTAAAAAATATTAATTCTTCAATGAATAGTGAAAATATATTGATTTTATAGAAAAATGTATTTTCCATTAATGTATTTACAAAGTCCCATTTTTTATTTTAAAATTTAGTTTTTTTATTTTGATTAAAAATAATCTAATTTATTTTATTTTAATCAGCATTATTTAATTTATTTTGATAAAAATAATTTTAAATATAAAAATTCATTTCTTCGAGAAAACCATTTTCATTGTGTTTTTATGGTTTATTTCAAAATTAATTTCCACCAATTATAGTAACTATTTTTCCGAAAAATGGTTTCATATTTGGAGTAGAAATTTGAAAAAACAATTAAATTCTTAAACTTTTAATTTTGGTCATAATGAATGGTAACCTTGGTAACGATATTATCACCACCGTAAGGGATGAACAGGTAGAACAAGATTAAAACAATGAAATAAGGCATAAAATCATCCATACACGAGACTATATTAAAATTATTTATTTTTAGTAGAAAAACTCTTCAAATATTCTAAAATATGGTATTTTGGTTCCATTTTTGTTAGATAAATACATTTAAATAATTTAAGTATATGAAAAAATACAAATTATCGCTTTTTTTCTTTTAATATCTATAATATTTAGTGACAGGGATAAAAAATTTATGAATTATTATAATATTATAAATTAAAAACTAATATTTATTTGACTGTAATTTATTTTTAATTCATAATGTTGAAATAATTACCTTAAATTCTTACGCAACATCGACACAATTCTTATGAAAGTAGTGGAAAAATCATGTAAATGGTTTAAAAATCTATAAAAGTAATATTTTTTGGTTAATTTATGTTTTTAAAATAATTATTTATATAAATATAATATATTAGTGATATTTTTAAAGTTTATGGTCAAATTAAATTTTGGTTTTGATATATTTTAATGACTTTCATATGAATAATTTTGAAAATTAATTTAAAGGTATTTTATCTTAAATAATATTTTGATAAATAATTTAATATTAATACACTCTCATAGTTGGAAAACTAAAAGGTGTATGGTCATTAGTATCAAACATTATCCACTTGAGGGTCAAGTTTCCTTTTATTTTATGTTTCTTGACCTCTAAAGAGTAAAAAACATTGTTGTTACTATAATCATTAAAAGAGTTAACGAGGGTTTAAAACTATGAGATAAGGGTAAAATAATAACATAAACTTGTACAAATTATATTGAATTAGATTATTTAGAATTATATACATTTTATGTTATAAATTTATATCCTTGGTTTCACTTTATCTTGAAAATTAATTTATATTAATTTAATAGTTTATGTAATTTCAGGTATTCCCCACACCTATATTATATAAGGACACCATCTATCCACTTTTCACCACACATCTTAAGTCTATTAGATCTAAAAAACACTTCCAAAAACTATTCTAAATTTCCTTATATACATTATAGGGTTTATGATCCTCATAAAATTTTTAATCAATTTTTCCTCCTATTGACATTGATCTTAGGTGCACGATTTATCGTCTCTAGTTCCATATTTAACAGTATTATCCCGTTATGTGCTAAGAAGGGGAAATTTTTTCATTCTAATAGGTGGCATCATCCCTTGTATCGATTTTTTGGAGGGTATTTTGGTGTCCTAGAGTAATGTGGTGCTCATGAAATGAACCACAGTGCGGGGATCAGTATTTTTGCTGCATGCATTCCTGAAGGATTGCAGTCAAGGTTCTCCATGATTTTTCACTATTTGTATGCTTTGGAGGATTTTTGGAAAGGTGCGGTTTATCAGTGGGTTTCTTCGAGGGGGGGGGTATGGTTTATTGATTTTGCTGGGATTGCGGGCTAGGGTTTTTGTGTTTCACTGGTCGACGTATGCATGACTGTGTTAGACATCGGGGTATTTTCATTGGGTTCATCATTGTGGGAACATGAGGCATTATTAGTGGATTTCAAAGCTTTGTGATTCATCAGAGTCGTGACATAATTCATAGTTTGTATTTTTCTTCTCTTTATAATGGATAGTGATGAAGTTATTTCAAATTATCTTTGAAGTATTTTTATAGTTTTTTGGTAAATGTTGAATATGTTTTGCTGCATTAATGTATACTAAAGTGTTGAATTTTATATTTCATGTTTTTTTAATGTTCATTTTGTGGTAAACCTATCTAAGATCATTTTCTAATGTTTTCATAGGTTGTTTTACAAAAATAAAAATAGAGTTGTGTTGCATTGTGGACGTTCCACTAGAATTTTTTTGTGGAAGTTGCGTCCTTGGAAAAAATTTCCACTTCCATTTCTTGAGATTCGAATTCAAATTGAACATGAAGTGCCATGGGATATCCTACCAGAAGTCCCAATAGATGACCCAGTGGATGTCCCAATGTATTTACACAAGGAAGTACCAATGTAATTCCTACTAGAACGTCCACTAGAATGTCCACTAGAACAACCAGTGGAACTTCCACCGATTAGTGGGAAATTAATTCAATTTTAAATTGTTTATACAATTTTAAATACTAAATTAGCTCAATTTATAAATATTTGTAACTATTTATATTCACGTTTCTTTTAATTATAATATACAACAATATTAGTTTTAGAAATATAATTTTTTGTAGCGTGGAACTTCTAATAGAACTCCCACTGGAGATTCCACTAGGTAATGGAAAATTAATTAAATTTAAATTTTTTATATAACATCAAATGGTAATAAATCATTTTATAATGATTACGTGTAAAAATATCAATTCGTATTTATTTTAATTATTTTTAACAATAATATTAGTTTTATAAATTTACATATTTTTGAAGTTTGGAAGTTCCAATAGTACTTACCCTAGAACTCCCATTAGAACATCCACAAGAACTTCCACTGGAACTTCCACTCGAACATCCAATAAAACTTCTACTAAAAACTCTACTAGAACTTCTACTAGAACTCCCACCGGAACTTCTACAGGGTTGTGTAAAATTAATTCAATATAATAGTTCTTATAATTTTTCAAATGAAAAATTACATGATTTTTATAATTATTATGTGTAACAATTGAAATGAGTATTTATTTTAATTATATTTAACAATATTATTAGTTTTAAAATATAAATTTTTGTTGTATTGTGGAAGTCCCACCAGAACTTCCAATGTGTAGTGTAAAATTAATTCAATTTAAAATTGTTTATAAAATTTCAAATGGTAAATTAAATAAATTTTCTAACAATTATCTGTAAAAATTGAAATCTGTATGTATTTGAAATATATTTAAAAATAATATTTATTTTATAAATATATATATTCTTGTAGTGTGGAACATCCACTGAAACTTCTACTCGAATTTCCACTGGAACTTATATTTAATATATCTTATAAATTGTTTCATTTATAATTTGAGAAATATAATTTTATTATATATATATATAATTATTTTTGTAATTTTATATTATTTAGGTACCTTTCTATTTATAATTATTATAAATTTTTGAAGGATTAAATCATATTATAAAATTAATTTACTTTGCCTGAACTTATGTTTTCTTATGGAGGTTGTTGAAATGATGTTGATGCTGATGTTGATGTTGTAACAGCTTCTATTAAACAAGTTATGGGGATGAAGTTCAAGTCACATGATGAAGAGAAATATTTTTATGTCATGTTTGGGGGAGTAAATGGGTTCCGTGTACACCAACAATACTCTAATAAAAGGATAAATGATAAATCAATTGTCACATCAATCCTTTTTTCATGTAGTAAAGAATGTCATAGGAAGGTTAACAAACATGATAACATGGTGAAATTTCCTCGGGATGAGAAACATAAAAGTTGTTTGGCTACAATGGGGCTTAGTTTATTTTCTTCTAGTAAATATGAATGTACTATCTTTATTGAAGATCATAAGCATCCATTTTACAACCTTGAATCAATTCATATGATGAGGTCTCAAAGATAAACAACAAAAGCACATGCAACTGTGTTAGATGTGAATGTATCAGCAGGTATTAAACCAAATGATTTATTCTCCTTGGCGACAGCTATCGCAAGTTGTTGAGAAGTTATTGGTTACACATATATTGATCATTAGAATTTTTTATGGTCTAAATGGGAAAATGAATTGCTTTCTGGTGATTCATGTTTCATGTTAGAGTACTTGAAAAAACAAAGTTAGGATAATCCATTATTTCTCTATACTATGTAATGTGACTTGAATGGGAAAATTAGTAATATTTTTTTATGTTGATCCAAAAATGAAGATAGATTATGAGTTATTTGGATATGTTGTTGTTTTGATACCAATTTAATTACTAATAATTAGTTCAGGACGTTTGGTGTCTTTGTGGGGTTCAGTCATCATTCGAAAATTATAGTTTTGGGGAATATTTGTTATATGATGAAACCATGACTTTGTTTTATGGGTTGTTTCCAAAAAATTTACAGGTGAATCACATGATGTAACCTCAAACTATTTTTACCAATCAGGTGGTGATGGGGAAATCCATTTGTGAAGTTTTAGTGGGAACTCGACATTGCCTTTGTTTATGGAATTTGATGAAAAATGGAATTAATCATTTATGTAATTGGATGAAAGATGGATCTAGTTTTTGAAATATATTTAAGAAGTGTATGTTATAATATCATGATGTAAATCAGTTTGATCAAGAGTGGTCTTCCATTAGAGCAGAATGTGGGGATGGGAAATTGTAGCAGTTAGATGATGTATTTGTATTGCGAGAAAAGTGGTCTTCCATTGTGAGAAGTCTTCTCTAAGTATTCAAGGATCCATTTTTGGATTATTTATTCAATAAATGTTTTATGAATGTGTTGTATAAATTGTATTCAGTCAGTTGGTTTATATGAAAATGAATTTGATATCGAAGAGGATAAAATTTAAAAATTGTAAAGCACCATGCTGGAAACAATCAATTGTATCATCACCAATCCAAGGCTGTATAGAGTTATAATAGCTGAAATATTTTTATCAAAAACGAAGAATGTCTAATATAGATTTTATATGTTGGTGGGGATGAAGAAGTTTCCATTCAATGGAATTGCTTCTTTTATGGATTTCTCTAAAAAACCCACTTTCAAAATTTTATTTTTCCCAGATATAATGATCTATAAAAATTAATAAAGTTAGAAAAATATTAATAAAAATATTTAAAACTTCAAGAACATAGAGAATATTACACTCACTATAGAAACAATTGTAATCATAGTTGATTTATCATTGCATAATACTTTCTTTTCCCCTATTTAAAACTTCTTTTGAAAAGCTGGGCATGGGAATCTGTAACCTGATATCAATAAAATAATAATAAAGTATATGGGACTAATTGAGTACTAGTTTATAGTAATATTTGTTAAGTAAAATAATCACCCTTCTATTTGTCATTCATTCTATGAAAAGTTGGAAAACGTCATCTAATGCAATTGAATACAAGATGTTCTCAGCTTCCCATACATATTGACTAAATCATAATAATGGTAACATATAAGAAAATATATAAAGTTCAGGGGAATTTAGAAGCAATACTTTAAATGAATGGAGGATATACCAGTCTGGTTCCATATGGAGAATCATTTACTACTACTCATAGTTTTTTGCCAGCATCTACTCTTATTGACCCATTTAGGTATACCTAATAGCCCTATAACATCTTTTTTTGGTTATGTTTTCTTTGAAAAATTTCCAACCTCAATAGTCCTTTCCAGCTGAATTGGTTGTTCTACTGTTTTTGTTTGTCCTGATGTTGTTGTTCTTACTGTGTATCAGGTTTCATATTGTTATGATGAATCGAATTTCTTATTTTTTCTAGCATTATACTTCAAATTTCTAATCATTGATCTTATTTTCTAACTTTTTATTTATGTCCGTTCAGTTTAGATGCTTTGATGTAAATGTGTGGTTTGTTTATCACCTTCTTGCAGTTAATCTGTAAGATCCTCAATCCCAATTTCCTAGGCTCCTTGTTTCTAGTTTTTCACTATTAGGGAAGGGGTTATTTTTTGATGTTCTACTTCGAGGAGAGATGTGGTTATTTCATGGGGATCCTACAGCATCTCAACTTCATTTTTACCTATTATCTGGGTTTCCTCCTTGACATAATGACTCTTTTTGGTGCCACCTTCTCTTCTAATCCCCTCTATGATGGCGTTCTCACTGAATAACAACTTCAGTATTTTATTTTTCCACCCATTTTCAAAAAAATCCTTCCATTTTATGTATTTTTATTTTTAGGGCCAAATTTTATTTTGCAAGAACTGTTATTTTGTCTTTCTCTGGTTCACTATTTTCCTACTAGCCAACACCATCTTCCTAAATCATTGGTCGATCCTCTCCAATTTTATATTCTTTTTGTATCTATAATTTTTTTTGAAATATTCAGGGTTTAGAAATCCATTAAATTTATAATATAATTGGTATAGTAACCTCTCTAGTTGAAACTTGATGGATCATTAGTTTTTTACAGAAGTATAAAAATATGAGAAGCTCCACTTTGTGAGTGTTGGATTTTCCTCTTGTTCATTACCTTTCACTATTAAACTTTTCTCATAGTACCAACACTACAATACCAAGAAAAACATGAAGAGTATATTATACATTGAACTAAAAATAAATAATAATCCTTTCCAATAAAGTAATAATTTCCCCCATAATTCATAAATGGTGGTTTTGTAATTCTTTAATTACTCTAAAAAATTGTCAGTAGATTGCGTGAGACCACCTTAGTGTTCTCATGTCTCTAGCAGTATCAAAATAATTGATAAAACCAAAGCTCAGGTAAAATCCTATAGTAGGGAAAAAATAGTTTCACATGTGTATAAACATAATAGTGTTGTTTTGTTAGGACGACCAACTTATTCATCTCCCTTCACTAGTTCCAAAAGAGCTGATATTATTTCTTTATGTGTCAATAACTTTATACCTATTTGAAATATTCTTACATACAATGATTCCTTGGTTTCTTTGAATGAGTAAGAGTCCTCCATTTATATTTGACCTTCTATCTTTCCAAAAGATCCTTTAGATATCAGCTTCAGATAAATGTACTTCCCCTAAAATAAATCGAAAAACCCTTGTTGATGGATCATAGTTATCCAATACATACAAAATAGAACTATCATATTTTTTACAATCCAATACTGATATAGTATTGGATATGAAAACTTAAAACATATTCCAAAAAGGAGTATTGCGCAAAGCATTTCTATGACCTTATTTTAGTTGATGTTTTATTTCTTCTAATTTTTTTTGAAAAGAGGTAAAATTGGACCAAAAATTCACACCTAAAAATTGAATGTAAGACCTTCACTTGGAATCAAAACAGTTACACTAGGAATAAAAAGAATATAATAATTCCACATTGAATCCTATAATAATTTCACTACACTGTAGAAATTAAGGAATTATTGGTTTCATCCCCGAAATTACAACATATAAGGTAGAATAAGTCTTAATTTTAGTGGTACTTCTAGTGGATGTTCAACTGGAAGTTCTACACTACAAAAAATGTATATTTATAAAAATAATATCATTTTTAAATATAATTCAAAGAAATACAGATTGCAATTGTTACACATAATTATTATAAAATTGATTTAATTTATCATTTTAAATTGTATTAACAATTTTAAATTGAATTAATTTTCCACTACCCAGTGTAAGTTCCAATGGGACTTCCAGTGGGGCTTCTATTGGAAGTTCCAGTGGAAGTTATAGTGGAAGTTCTAGTAGATGTTCCAGTGGAAGTTCTAATTGAACTTCCACAGTACAGTAAAAATGTTTATTCCTAAAACTAATAATATTTTAAAATATAACTAAAAAATACTCATTGAAATTGTTACACATAATTATTATCAAAATTATTTAATTTATTTTTTCAAAAAAGTATAATAACTCTTATGTAGAATTAATTTTCCAAAACCCAGGGGAAGTTCCAATAGGAGTTCCAGTGGAAATTCTAGTGGAAGTTCTAGTGGATGTTTTATGGGATATTATACAATAAAAAAAATGTGTATTTCTAATACTAATATCATTATAAAATATAATTAACAGAAATTATCTTCTGGTGGAATTTCTAGTGAAAGTTACCGTGGAAGTTCCCATGGTGTAGAAATTAAAGAATTATTGGGGGCATCCACCAAATTATAGTACAGAATGTAGAATAGGTATAAATCCTAATGAAAGTTCAAGTGGAAGTTCTAGTGGAAGTTCTAAAGGATAACAAAAATTTATATTTCTAAAATTAATATTGATGTTAAATATAATTAAAACAAATACAATTCCAGTGGAAGTTCTACAAGAACTTATATTATATAAGTGTGGAAGATTGAATTAGAGTGGATGTTCTTGTGGAATTTCTAGTGGAAGATCCACAGAAACTTCCACTGGAACTTTTACCATAAGACATAAATTTATATTTCTAAAACTATTATTGGTGTTAAATATAATTAAAATATACTAGAATTGAAATTGTTACATATAATGATTATAAAAATTATTTAATTTAGTATTTCAAATTGTATAAACAATTTTAAAATGATTAATCTACCATGACATAGTAGAAGTTTCAATGGAAGTTCCAACGAAACTTCCAGTGGATGTTCCAATAGAAATTCTATACTATAAGTTTAGAAGATTTAATTAGAGTGGAATTTCCGGTGGAACATCCACCAGAACGTCCATTGGGAAGTAAAAATTTTATTTTTTACTTATTGTCGCTTTGTAGTGTAATTTGGAAGGTTGAATATTTGGATGGAAGGTCCACTAGAGCCTGTAGTGGAACAACAAAGTGGAAGCCACTGGATGTTCCACCGAAGGTTCCAATAGAAGTTCCACTGGAACATCCAATTGAAGTTATAGTGGAACATAAGTTGTAAGTATTAATTGTAGTTCCAATGTATCTTCTACGAACCTCCATTGGGAAATGGTGGTGTTGATGGGGGTTCTCGTGAAACCTGTAGTGGAAGTTCTAATAGAACCTGTAGTGAATCCTCCAGGGGAAGTTCCATTGGAAACTCGAGTGGAAAATAGTCGATCAAAGTTATTAAACATGAAAAAATTACAAAATTGGGAAATTAAAATAGAATCTTTAGTAGAAATCTCAAAGTTACATTCATGATTAAAGTTAAAAAATAATATCTTTTTCCTCTATTAACACCATTTGTAGTGTCTTCAAAATGTAGAAATGGGAGTTTTTTAAATTAAAAAATGATAGACAAACAAACTTTACAGAAAACTGGTTATAAGACAAAATTCTTAAATAATGAATCGTTAAAATAGAAATGGAATTATGATTTTTGAGTACATATTTTGGAAAAAATAACTATGTTATTCCACCTTCGTCACCTAATGCTGCCTGTTTTGTACAAAAAAAGATTTTCCTAGATTGAGACAAAACACCCATGGAGTCAGGAATTTCTCTAAGAAGAAAACCTGCGTCTTTTTATTGGGTGAGAATTGTAGAAAACATGATACTACCTTCGGCGGAGTCATCCCCATTGTCATACTTGTTGGATTCCATACAGTTGTTCCTGATGTAAATTAATTCGTCGTTGTCATTGTAGTACCTGATTTCCGGTTTTTGTCGTAGTTATGGAAGCTGAAGGTAACCGAAGTTGATTTGACTCACAAAACATGAGGGAAAAACCATATCCAAATTAAAATTGAAGGAATTTAATGAGGAGATAATCCAACGTATCATAATAGAATAAGAAAATTTTGTTCATCCCATGGGTATACTGGATATTCTAGTAAAAATGTTAACCAGGGATGATTCTTTTTTATGGGACCAGATAAGTTTCAAGGCTATCATGTGATAGATTTTTTAGGGGAAGAGACCATAGAAATGATGAATTTTCACAATATTTCTCTTGTGGCTAAATTTGGGCAAGAAAAAACCAAATTTATCGTTCTTCAGATATTTGGTTAGTTCATGGGGGTTTCAACAATACACGACTGTCTATATTCTATCCTGATCTACTTTCTTCATTTACCTGGAATCTTGGAATGATTTTTTTCTTGCTTGGAACATAGAGTGTTGATGGTGTGGATCCTTAAGATTCACCCTCTCTAGATAGACCTAGAATCTCTGTTATTTTCTTAGATAAGGAAATTGCAAATTCCAGCAGAACTTTTTGTTTTGATGGCCACCTAGAACTCAGATATGACATATCTAGCTAACCAACCATTTCTGTAGGGATTTCATAGTCAAAGCCTTTGAATTGTGAAGACTCTATTCTAGTAAAAGAGGTTATTTAATGCTCGAAATTTCTTCCTTTCCCTGATGGTTCCATAGGTACTTAGATTTCCAACATGGACGATTGGTCTGAAGAGTATTTGATTGTTGGGGCATCAAATCCACAACAAAATTAGGTGTTGGATGTATAAGAGATTATTGTGGTATTAAAAAGTATGTCAGAAGAAAATAAATTCAATCATGAAACTTCAATCTTGGATAAGGTGAGTTTCATTTGTTTGGAGGCAGGAGTGTCTCCCAAACATATCGATACTTTGGTCATTGTTAGTATGGACAATGAAACAAATGAGATGCCTACTTCTCTTATCAGGTCATCATCTCCCCCACATCTACTAAAGAGGGATCCCTCAGCTACCTTTCCTGGTGATTTGTCACATAACCAGATGCTGGTGATATAAGATATGATAGGAACGTAGAATGGAGGTTGGCTGTAGGGGAAGATGGCTATTGTGGTGTGGGCTTAACAGGTGAGCTAGAAGACTCTAGCTGTTGTGCATGGGAATATGTTGCTGTTGTTAGGCAGTTGGTGAAGTTAGTATGGGTGAGGCAGCTAATTTTTGTTTAGGGTGTGACTCACTAATGTCAGGGGCAGTAGTGTCTTTACTCTTAGTAAATGGTTAGGGCTGCTCAAAGTGGGCAGTGTGCAACTATCTAGGGGAAACTATATAATTACTCTTATAGTAGTTAAGAGGTTGTTAGTTTTTAATTTTGTTAGAAATTTGTTGGGAGGATAGATTTTCTAGAAGCTTCCAGTATAGTATATAAATAATTGAGTTGGGGGCTGTATGGGGGAAATTGTTTTAGAGAGAAGAGTTTTGTTGTGCAGAATTACAGGTTGCTGCCTTGGGCCTCAGAGTGTAGCACCTCTAGAGGATTTCTT
Organism: Viscum album; assembly: GCA_963277665.1. NCBI lineage: Eukaryota > Viridiplantae > Streptophyta > Magnoliopsida > Santalales > Viscaceae > Viscum > Viscum album. Next base: position 863,469,839 of record OY728145.1, read on the forward strand.
CATCTATTTTTCTTCTTTTACTTATTTTTTATGTAATTTAAGTTATTTTTAATTGATGTCCCTACGGATTTTCTCTCTCTTTCTAAATTTACTCCTATCAATTGGTGCTTTTATTGCGATTTTTCTAGATAGAGAAACTAGTAGTGAGAGGTTCTTGAATTTCAGGAAGCAAACAAATCTGTTGAGGTGGACACATCAAACACAATAATAAAGTCCAACTTGTGGAAGATTCTTATTCAGTAGATTGAACAGTATAAAACATAGAAACCAATTCCTGTTGTGGAAGCAAAATTTGAGACACAGTAGTGGAAAAATACTTGCAAAAACCAATAGTCTATTCACGCATAGAGTATCTCAAGAAGAATCTCATGGAACTACAGGCTAGTCTAGCTAGAGGCATGGAAGAGTGGAAGGCCACCAAACCAGTGTGAATACCAATTTTTACTGGAGAAGATCTAGAGTCTTGGATCATTAAACTAAAAATTATTTTAAACTCCGACAAACACAAGATGACTTGAAGATTTGGGCAGCCCAACTGAGCATGCCATGCATTTTTGAAAATTTTTTTTTGTCATTAGAATCATCTAACCCTAAGCTCACTTAGAACCAACTTAAAGAGGATATGCTAAGGTGTTTTTGTTGAACAACAGTGGTGGGAATCAAGGTTTCTAGTGTTTTACGGCCAAAGGGAGAGAAGTCGTGGGAGGAAACGACTTGTAGGAAGGTTGTAGCAAGGAACATGAATTATTTCCTATTTGGAGGGGATGCGAATGATAAAGAGGTGAAAAAGTGGTCATCGATGTAGCTGTGTAAGGATGCAGTGGCGCAGCTCTCTATGCATAAGGGAGACAGGCAACGAGATACGTTGAAGTTGAATGAGGAGTTCATGGCTCTAGAAGCTGGTAATGAAATGTCAACCATTGTCATAGGGGGGGGAGAAGTTTGAAGTTTGATGATGAGAATGCTGGTCCTGAAAATTATGTAGTGACGAGTAGGAGAAACCATCATATGAAAAAATGGGAAGTACAGTGTGGTCTTCATCAAATGGACAAAGAAGCACAAACATGGTCCCAAGTTGCATTAATACCTGTTATATAGGTCATGTATGTGCTGGCCAAGTTTATCGGTGGTCATCATTCTTCTGTTTCAATGACACCTCTATCCATGAATGTTATTTTTCTGAGTTGTGGTGAACATAGTAGGGTGAGGGTGGGGAACAATGTCCATAGTAACAAAATATAAAGTGCAGTAGAACATTAGAGAAGTGTTATTGTAGAGGAATTGGAGATTGGTAAGGAGCCACTACTACCGAAGCCAGATCATGCAATGCCTTTTGTTGATGCAATGATAAACAACGATGATAGCCATGGAATCATTGCAATAGAGTTACCTAAGTTGTACGACTTACCTATGGGGTCATTTTTCAACATGCATAATAGATGTAATGTATCTTTGAACATGGAAACGACACCTTCCCAATTTGGACCAAAGTTGAGGAGACCCTTACAATCCACAATGCTACACATCTGGTTATAGAAAGACTCGATAGGGAATGAGTTGATCTAGAATCAAAGTGGGCACATTGAAGCTATTTCTGGAGTTGGAAAAGTTAGAGAGAACATTTCCAGAGAACTCTTTGATGAAAGGGACTTTGGTGATGAACTTGAGTTTCACTCAACTGTTCATGAGGGATACTGAAATGTTCTAGGAAGAACCAGTTCCTTTCATAGAAGGTAAAGCGATCATCAAAATTAGATTAATATCCCTTTTATATGTCATCAGTTAGTAGGATATGGTGATTTGGGTTGAAGGAAATATGCAATCGACGACGAAGATCCTAGAAAAGTTGGGAAGTTATACACTTTCTAGGGAATGAGGAGACTTGAACCTTTCAATGGTGAAGTCACTGGTGCTTCATGACGAGGGAAAGAACAAGCTTGAATCATGTGATTTTAGGGAAGTTCTATTTCTGGTCCACTCACACATTTCCATAGTTGAGGATTTATTTCTTGGGGAAAGTGCTTCTCCGGGATGTGGAATTTCACTTACTTGGTTTTCTTTGGCAAGAGGGGTCTATGGTGTTCCTATAGAAGGATTCATTGTTAGGATAGTGGAAGTGAAAGGGTGACATGTTCGAGAGGATGTTTTCAATGAAATAGAAGAGTGTGAACTACGTTCAAGGAGTGTTGGTGATATCTGTTCTCAACTTTTGAATGAGTATCAAAGATCTTGTAAGCTCTCTAAAAAAAGTAAAAAGCAAGAAAAACAAGACGTTGAGCTGGAAATGAAGTGGGATTGATTCCATTAACTTTTGGACATGGTATTTTTTCAAGGAGAGGAAAATGATAGGAATGTGGAATGGAGGTTGGCTGCGGGGGAAGCTGGCTGTTGCGGCATAGGCTTGACAGGTGAGCCGGAAGACTCTAGTTGTTGTGTGTGGGAATACGTTGCTATTCTTAGGCAGTTGGTGAAGTTAGTATGGGTGGGGTAGCTATTGTTTGTTTAGGGTGTGACTCAGTATTTCCAGAGGTAGTAGTGTATTTACTCTTAATAAATGGTTATAGATGGTCATAGTGTGCAGTGGGAAACTGTCTATGGGAAACTATGTAATTACTCTTATAGTTTTTAGGTTGTTGTTAGTTTGTGGGTTTGTTAGATTTTTAGAAAGTTATTGGGTGGTAGGGTTGTCTAGAAGCTTCCAGTAAAGTCTATAAATAAGGGAGTTGTGGTTTGTATGGGGGGAAATTGTTTTAGAGGGTTCTGCTATGAAGAATTATGGGTTGCTGCGTTGGGCCTCATAGAGTAGTGCCTCTAGGGGATTTCTTCTTCTATTTATTTCCTTTCCTTCTATGTTATGTAATTTCTACTACTATTAAATGAAGTGCCAACTAATTTTCTCTCTCTTTCAAAATTAACTCCTATCAAGATACCTCAACAGAATCATGCATTCCAGTTAGCTTGTTGCCTAATTAAAATTATAATGTGGTGGTTGGAAAGTCCCCCAGTAAGCAGTAGACCAATTACACATTCCATGTAAAAATATATCCTCAATTCTAATTTTATTACTATGGTTGGATCAGTATCCTCCCACAAGGCTATTTCCTCTTATTTTTAATGATTTCTATGGTGATATGGAATGAAAGAGGTATTAAGGTGAGGGAAAAATAGTATATGTTCTTTTTGAAGCTTGATGTATTCCAATATCCATGGTTTCTATTCTTGAATCCAAGAAATATTCGAATTGTTTACCACTACTCTAAAGGATAATGGGATTTTCAGAATTCATGCAAACGGTACATACAACTCTTCCATATAGATTTTTTGGAAACTCAAGGAAATAGTGGAGTTTGTAGAGGCTTCACCACAACACATTACAGTGAAGGTAAGAATTTGGGGAATGATAATATTTTTTAATTTTTTTATGAAAAATGAAACAATAAATACATAAACTAATTTTGGAAACAATTATCTACATTCAATTATTCAAGTCAAGAATTATGGAAATAATTATCTACACTCAAATCTGCTAGTCATGCATGGATCTTCAAAGAGGATTTTAACATGATCACAAATATCTCAGATAAAATAATAAGGGATTATTATTACATCATTTCTATGCAGGGCTTCAAAAAATTCATTACCTTCAATGGCCTCCTTGATTTGGGTTTTTTTGGAAGTAGGTATAAATAGTATAACAATTGCATAAGGAATATTAGGATATGATGTAGATTAGATTGGTGTCTTGTGATCATTTAAGGCTTAGATTATTTTTTTAAAACATATATTACTCATCTCACCCAATCATTATCAGACCATAGTCTCCTTTTCATTACAATTAAAAAGGACTCATGAAAGTATGAGCAGTTTTTCTACTCACGAAACTGGTCCAAAATGGATGGGTTCTAAAAAATGGTCATTAACTTGTGGAACCATCAAATAAGATGAAATACTTGGGTGGAAATAATTCATCGGCACAAATGTCTAAAGAAATATCCTACAGAATAGATACCTAGAATAACAATCAACAAGAACATCTTGTATAGGATTGAAGAGGGTATATATAATATGGAAGAGGGCATACAAAAAAATTAGGATAATGATGTTTTCATCAGACTCATTAAGAAGAGAGGAAATATTGGTGAAAAATAATTTGAGATTGAAAGAACCTATCCAAACAGTTCAAGGCTGACTTAGAAAATATAGGGGATAAAAACACTTCATATATTTAAGAATACTTCAAAGAAAAGAGAACCACTAGGAGGATCAATATGAAGATTCTAGATGGGTGTTATAGACATTGATATTGCAGGAAATATGGATCTATAAATTTACAAGGATTTTATGGCTATCCCAGGAGAATATGATGGCTCAAACATGGGAGATACTACTAGTGAAACCAACTTCATGAGTTTTATTCCAAGATTGGTTTAGGTGGTAGACAATGGATGCTTTTTAGGCCTACCAAAATAGGAGGAAATCAAAGAAGTAGTTTCTAACTTGAAACTAGATAGTGTTCTTGGGATAAATGGATTCTTGGGGTATTTCTTTATATCTAATCAAGAAATTATTAAAGAGTATATTAAGCTAGGAATTTGGGAATTATACAAATTTGGGGTTATACCGATTTCCATGATTCTGTCCAGAGTTGTTTTTCTTCCGAAGACCCCTATAGTGTGAATCAATAAATAAATTCTATCTAATCTACCAATGAAAATTCATTTACAATATCCTCAAAATCCTTATAAACAAAAGAATCATCTGGATCATTCCAAATATAGTTTCATTGAAATAGAATGGGTTCATTCAAGGGAGGGGCCTTCAAGGAGTATTTGGGATGCAAGGGGTATGGTTGAATATATTAATAAGAAGTATATTGGTTATAAAATCATCATCCAAGACTATATAGAGAATGAATATGACATAACAGAGTGGGGAGTCATTATCAAAGTTATGATAATTTTGGGGTTCTCTAATGTTTTTTGACCTTCTATTATAATGTTCTTCCACGCCCTAGATTTCCTTATCTATTATGGGAAAGAGATTTGGATTCTTCAAGACTATGAGGAATTTCATGAAAGCCAACCCCATATCACCTAGCTTATTTATCATTGAACAAGATTACCTCTCATAAAAGGTCGTGAAGGGCATGAAATAGGGGATCATTCTACCTTATATGACTTGTTAGTGGGATAACAAAATTTATCACATCATGTGTTCCGATGATATATTTTTGTTTCTAAATTTTAGGTCAAAATCTATCAATGGTATGAATAAGAACATGCAAGATTATGTATCCCAATATTTTAAATGAGTCAATGAAGGGAATATAAAAAAATAATTTTCCAAAAAGTGCTCGCACAATAAAAAGATTAAATGTAAACTTGTAATGTGGCAGTGAAACATACCAATGAATTATTTAGGGGATACCATTTCAGATGAGAGAATTAGAAAAAACATGTTTTAAGGCATTATGAAAAAGATTATAGGGCACATTTTCAATTAAAAAATTAGTACTCCCATATGGAGGTTTCATTACCCTTATAAATAGTGTGCTCACATATATTCCAATGCATGTCTTGTTAGTGATCATGGAGACAAAGGGGATGATTGAATGACTTTAAAAAATCATGAAGAATTAATTATGGGTTGAAAATCAATATGAACATTTTCACTGGGATTAATAGAAGTAGATGAAAAACCCATTGAAGAAGGAGGAATCAATATTTGGAACATGGCATAAACCATGGAGGCCAGGCAAGATAAACTTGTATGGGATATCATTAATGGTAACACCCTATATGATTCTTTTATGAGTAATAGATATAGAAAAGTATGGATAGAGTGGGAGGATAATCGTAAAAAGATGTCAGGGACAAAAAAAATAAGAGTCAAGAATCTTTATACAATAAGAGGAAGAACATGATCAGTTTTGGGTTCGGTGAAATCAAATTTAAGAAATGAATTTTGATGGGAACATGCTCTTTTTTCTGGGATACCCAGTGCATGAGATCTATTTTTGGGAGGAAAAAAATTTTCCTGAGTTTTTTATACTCTTTCTGGATTTTTTTTAAAATAATCCTTAAAGGCAGCATCACTGATGCTGCCTTTTCTGTTAAATAGTAAATTGTTTTTTTAATTTGAATTATTTTTTTATATATTTAAAATTTTAAAATTTTATTATTATTTTATTATATGTATATGTATATATATATATATATAAAATTCAACATAATTTATCATTTATTCATGTTTGTGACATTGCTAACATATAAAATATAAACTCTAAGACTGATATTAATTACATTTTAAACACTGATTAAAAACATAACAAGTAGTTGAAAAAAAGAAGAATTTTATTAAAAAATATGTATGTAAAAATAATATATAATATTTCCAATCCACCTACTTGAAACTTAAAAATGTTTCAAATATGTTAATTTTCTAGCTTATAAAATATAAAATTCAAGACTGATATGAATGAAAATTTGAAAATTTATTAAATATATAACTAGTAGTCGAGAATAAAATGAATTTCTTAAAAAAATTTGATGAAAAATAATTTAAATTCTTTCTAATACACCTAATTGAATCTTATAAATGTTTCAAGTACGCTACTTTTCTAGCATGTATAATATAAAATATAAGACTTATATGAAAGAAATTATAAAAATTTGTTAAACATGTAATAAGTAGTTAAAAATAAAAATAATTTCTTAAAACATGTTGATGAAAAATAATTTATAAGCTTTCTAATCCACATAAATGAAACGTAAAAATGTTTCAAGTTTGTGCATTTTCTAGCCTATATCATATAAAAAAAATACCGATATGAATGAAATTTTAAACGTTGATTAAACATATATTTAGTAGTTTAAAATAAAAAGTATTTCTTAAAAAGTGTTGATGAAAAATAATTTATAAGCTTTCTAATCCACATACTTGAAACTAAAAAATATTTCAAGTATGTGACTTTTCTAGCCTATATAATATAAATTATTAGACCGATATTAAATAAATTTTAAACATTTAATAAACATAGAACTAGTAGTCAAAAATAATTTTTTTTAAAAATATGTTGATGAAAAATAATTTATAAGCTTTATAATCCATCTACTTGAAACTTAAAAATGTTTCAAGTACGTTCCTTTGCTAGCATATATAATATAAACTATAAGGCCGATATAAATGAAAATTTAAACATTGATTAAAAAAATTATAAGTAGATGAAAATAAATTATTTAATTTATATGGGTCTTATAGTTTATATTTTATATGCTTTAAAATTCAAGTAGGTGGCTTAGGATCCTCCTCGACATTCATTATTTTTGTTCTCACTTATGAGTTACTTTTCTTACATTCCTTTCATTACCATATATATATTTTATTTATGAAACTCTATATTTTAAAAAACTTTTTAGATATTTATTCTATCTTTTAAATTTTATTTTCATTATTTTTATACAATATATTTTATAATCATTTAATGCTATTTACTTGTAATTTAATAATTATTCCAATGACCTTGAATTCTATCAAATATAATTTGTTCCTAAAATATAAATGAAAAGTAAAATACTGGATAAAAATATAAGAAGGTATAATAGTAATAATAGTATTTTCATTTTAGTATACATAAAACATATAAATGAAGATGTACAATCAATTCCTTTGTCTACGACGAGGAGATTCTGTCCTAAATAGTGGTCGGTGAATAGGACGTATGTGTCGAGTGCATAGTGGAGTTTGTTGACCTGGAGAGGGCTAATCCTAAAGCACTGGAATGTCAATTGACGCATCCTCTATCTATGTGTTAGTGGGAGGAGCTGCCAAATGCTTCTCGTACTACCCTCCGAATCCTTCTCCCACTAGTGTGATAGAAGGACCTTCCATGATCACAGCGGGGAACCAATCCATTGATGGAGCTATACCACAAGCCATCGATGGAGCTGGACCCCAAGGTTGTGATGGATCTAGACCCCAAGGCTGCGATGGATTTGGACCCCAAGGCTATGATGAATTTGGAGCCTAAGATAGAAATAACTACAGTTATCCTATCAAGAAAGATGGATCCCATGACACCTAAGGCACATCCGGAATCAGATGATGTCGGACCACTCGATGGATGACCTCTTCTTATGTAACAGGTGAGGCCTCACATGCAGAACGACATTGTCTATATCACTATGGCCATGGATCCTTAGCACTAGTAACAACTGTAGGATGTTCTAATAGGGCAGTAACCAACTCTCTCCGAGCCAGATGCTCAAAGATGCTCTCTAAAAGAGCATGAAAATATTCCCTTCACCCCCCGCGCTGCAACATTGACGGGTTCCCAACTAAAGAACCCCTCATCCTCTTCATCACTCATGTGAACAAGCTGGTCTGTGTGACTTCTATTTAAAGATATTACACATGAATTAGAAAATAATTAAATAAACAAACTAATGGAAATTTATGGACATACCATCCTCTGCATCTCTCTGCCATGTCGAGTAAGATGCAGTATAGAATTTAGTCTATACCATGGCTCATACTCAACCTACTCTGAAAGAAGTAATAGATTCATAGGTACACCCTGAATACAAAACATTGCATGTATGTGCTAGTAGTCGATAAAGAGGGCATGTTCTCAGGGCCAATCATGATCCTGCCTCCCTGTGAGCTTCATCCCATGAATCTCCTTTTCTGTCTTGATGAAAATTGAATCGGATGAGCACATAAAAACATGCTCATGACTTTGTCAGGAAGATGCAACTCAATAATATGGATGTGAATAAGGGGCACTACAACCATAACATCCTCAAGCCCAACACTTCACTATGCTGGAAACTAGTCCATAATACTCCAATATGGAAGCCATGAAATCTGAAATGACATTTGACTTTGTTAAAATAATTCCTAACTAAAAACCAAATTTGATGCTATTATTAAAATTTTTAGACAGTGATAGATTATATATATTTACCAAATTAGGCAAGAGATAGTCCAATTTGAGCCAATATATGCCCAAATGGTGTCTCAGAACCGCGTAGAAATTGTGTCGCTTACACCACCTATAAAATACATCATCGATAGTGACAAATAATGAGAAATTAAAGTCAATAACTCCTAGTAACATCAAAAACCAATATAAATTAATGATAATACCAAAATACATCCTGAGCATCATGAAACACCTCCATCTAAATTGAAAGACCAGCAAGCTTAGGGAGAAATGTGGGGATGCGCTCCCATTCCCACATCTGAATAAGGATGACACATCCCACGAGACCTGTGTGGTCCCAATGGGATAGCATGCATAATGCCCTGTAAATGTATTCCAAGTAGGATGATCCCCATATGTACGTCCTAACCTGATAAAATTCCTCTATTAGGGGTAGATACATCATGTGCAAGTGTATCCCTGAGTGATCAATACACATGGTCCCACCAATGAGCCACAATATATATTCACGGGAATAACACATGACAATCTGCTCATCCGCATCTTCAGGTAAATGTGGAATCTTCACATGAAACCAAGGAATAGATATGGACAATCTATCTTTAGCCCTACATTTGGACAAAATTTCAATGCCTAACAAGTGCTGAGCAAGGTCTGTCCAAAATGCACAAGTGGGTCCAATAATGGGTCCCCCCTAGATAAGAAGACCAAGAAGCACTGCCACATCTTGGAGGGTGATGGTCATCTCTCCCTCAGGCAGGTGGAATGTGTGTGTCTCTGGTCTTCACCTCTCAACAAGGGAATCAAGAAGGTTATGGTCTGCAAATGTGAAATCTGATATGGCAAGGCCGTTGAAGCCAACACGAAGACTGTATGGTCTTATGGCTTGTAGAGGATCCCTTTGATAATAATGGTGTGCTCGAGGGACCTTAATCGATCAATCTTCACCGCCCTCTAACAAGACCTGGGAAATATGAGTACGTAGCTAAGTAAGAAATATAGTATCATCCATCTTCATATAAACAATTTAAATGAGTCATAAGTATAAAATATAAATATAACATTATGGCCAACATAATGTTTTGACTTGTAGAATTCAAGACATTCCATGTTTATTTACATTTCTTTATGAAGTTATTTTTACCAAAAATAAATATCAATCTCCAAGTATTTTGGTTTTGAATGAAATAAAGATAGAAAGAGTAAAGAAGAGAAAAAAATTCATATTGGTAAAAAAACATTTTAGAATTTCCCTACATATGATATTTGTGGAAGTAAAAACATGGATACATGATTTAAGGGAATATATCTTAGAAGAATCCAAGACACTAATGTAAATTATATGTTATTAACACTTTTGATGTTGAATGACTGTTATTCTTGTGTATTTTGATCTATGAAATATGTTGTGAAATAATTTTATTAATGAATTTATCATTTTAAGAATAATGTATTGTACATGGTTTGTATTGTAATACCATTTCTTATCTATGTAGAAGCCAAAGAAATAATTTTAATGTAGAATATGATAGGCAGTTTGTTGATTCTATCCCTGAGCAGTTGAATGTTATAAGATATGGAATGAAAAATATTTTTTCTATGCTAAAACAATTTTTCAAGATATGAATAAAATTTTTATTTGAATAAGAAAAAGAAGGACCATAATTCTATTGGGTCTAGGTTTTTGGATTTTCTGTAAGGTTTTAGGGTTTAGGTTTATGAATTTTGGGTTTAGTTTCATGCTTTTGGGTTTTGGGGTTTAGAAAACTGAGACAAAAAAGAATAGATAAAAACATATAATTTACATTATGATAATTTCACAATGAAGACAATACATCATTATGGCTAGGAGTGTGAACTCAACCCAACAACGTTAGGTCATCTTTTCTGGTTATGACCTTCTTTATGACATATGGTGCATCTCAAACTCTTCCATTGTTCTTGAGGCTAGTCCGTCTCATTATGCATCATACCGACCTTTAGTCTCCCATGGGGACACAACCGATTTATGTCAGTTATCACTATCGGCTGGCTATCAGGAATCAGGAAATAACGATACTCCCAAATAGGCATCCATGGTGCAATATAACAATTAGCAGTGGTGTCAATCCAGTACACTAGATCAAAATATTCTTTCCATGATATGTTCACATAGGCACATGCTACGGTGGCATGTGTTCATGGAAATTGTAAGTCTTGAAAGTTTCCACATTAACACTGCCTCCTTTTTATTAATACCACCATTTGTTTCACCGACACGATTTGTGATGGGGTACGAACTCTCTTGAACTTCAAATAAAGAGTCTTGAAATCAAAAAAAGGTAGAAATGATAACCAGATGCTTATTCAATATTATTTTTAATCTCTCGTTGAAAATTTCTTCCAAACCATAGCCCCTGCTGTATTCCACCTGATCCTAATCTTTGTCTATCAACAAAGTACATCACACATTAATATAATGTATTCTGAACTAGGGCAGTTATAGGTAGCATGTGAAGCCCTTTGAAGAAACCTTTGATGCAATCCATAATGTTTGTGTTCATGTGTCTGTACCTCTTCCCCCATCATATTCCATTAGCTATTTTTCTTTTGGAATCTGCATCATATAATCATAAACTTCTTGATTGTCCTAGAAGATTTTTTCAAAACGTTCTTCAAACTGTCAGTGATTAATAGTTTTCATTCTCTAAAATGGAAAAGAAAAGAGGAAGAGGTGAACGGTTTCCATATTGGGTTGCATCAATCAACAATAGTCCCTTGTATTTTCTATATAGAAACGTTCCATATATTTGAATAATCTATTTTCTGAAATGAAATGCGAAGATATATGGATGGAATGACTAGAACAACCAAGGAAATTGAACATGAGATGAATCAAGTTAGTTATTGAGAGACAATGTTTATTTGTATCAATATGGAAGACAACTTGGTTATGATTCCTTAGTTTGAATATCAATTGTGGAAACACTCAATATGAGTCATCCCAATCACCATAGACCTTCACAATTGCTTTCTGTTTCACCATTCATGCCTTATTATAGGAAATCTTATAACTAAATTTCTGTTGTATCCTATCTTTCACAAGGGCTATCAGAACATCTTGGAATTCCATAATCATATCAACAACAATAGATGACACAAATTATGCATCCAATGAGGTATTATCTTGTGTTAGTCATTTCTTAACGCAAGTATGAGCTGCCTCAATCCTCGACATTCTCCAACCTCCATATGCAATGTCTGGAATCTCCCTCAAGAAAATTCTACAATCATCCCCATACTTCTCACACTGTCTGACATATTTACTATAGTAGGATTTATGAAATATATAGTTGCATTGCCTCTCTATCTGAAATCTATTTAGCATCATTTTTAAAAAATATTTACTTGGAAAATTCCTTAAAAAATATAAGGTTTTGTCCAACTCACTAAACCTATTTGGTACAACTTTGGGGAAATCAATTACCTGTGTGAGAACAATATTGTCAAATTTAGGCACATGTGTTATTGATTATTAAAAATATGCAAGGAGTGGTGGATAATTTATTATAGGTTGAGGTTGATGTACAACTAATGCATTTCTCAAAACCTCCTACCCATATTTCAATGGTCCCTCCTCACCAGCACTATTGTCACCATCTAATCCACCATTACTAAACTCCTAATTAGAAGTTGGATTAACATGTATATCTGAGAGATCATCTATGTTGTCCTCTTCAGCATAATTTTTAATAGGTCTAATTTTATGGGATAGAATGTCTTCAACTACTCTTGTATGTCTATGTCTTTGTACAACTAGATGTTGTTGTAGTACAGTAGAAACATCAACATATAACTCCATCATGGTACCATCTGACCAATGAGAAAATATATTAATTGCTCGGACCCACTATGCATCAATAACTAATGGAAAAGCTAGATTATACAGTGTTTCCTGGAATTGAAAATGTTTATAGCTAATAGAATTTATCTCTTGATCGGGTCCCAGATTTACGAAACCAAAAATTCTCTCATGAAGTTCACTTATGGTTACACAATCAGATATACTAACCAATATTATTGGTTGTTTACTATAATAAGCTCCTTGCTCAGTTTGAATAACCTCCCCATAGAAGTACACACAAGAAAACATGTCTCTCTATGTCCAAAAATGATTCTTTCATTAAAATTAATAGAGTGCAACAAATATTAATAATGATGGATAACCACATAATATTTATTAGAATGTGATTTTAGGATGCCTTTTTATACCCTAAAATATGATAGTAATGTTTCAATGTATAATCTTTTTTAGAGTATAAGTAACATAAAATTTTGGAAACCGAGGTAAAATGAAAAAGAAACAAAACATTAGTATATTTGTTATTAAGAAAATGAACATTCTTGTCATATAAAGTGAAATTAAAAAGAAAAAACGCCATAAATAACACATGAATTATTTATAACATACAATAAATTCATTGACATTTTTCAATAGAATGTGGTTTGGATGAGATGATTCTCAGTTTAGATGAGGTAAAACCCCACTTATTTTTTATTGACAACTTAATAACATATTTGAAACACATGTACTTCAATTTTGAACATTCAAAAGATTTTGAACGTCTAATGACATATGTTTGATGTCATATTAGATGTCTTTAAAAGGGTAAAAACTTTTGGATGTTCAAAAGTTAAGTACATATCCTTCGAATATGTTATTTAGCTACCAATTACAAATAAGAGGATTTTTACCTCATGTAAAAAGTGAGACTCATCACATCCAAACCTAATTCTATTAAAAAATGTCAATGAATTTATTTTATATCATAATGAATTCATGAGTTATTTAATGTGTTTGTTCTTCTTCATTTCACTTTATATGATCATAAGTATCGTTAGCTAATCATTATATGGAATCATGTTTTAATCCAATGTTATTTATTAATTATTATATACTTAATCATTTCCAATAATAACTATTATTTATAAACTATATAATCTTTATGAAACTAACATTTTAAAACATGTTCTTCTCCATTTCATTTTATATAATCATAAGTATCGTTAGCTAATAATTATATGGATTAATGTTTTAATCCTATGTTATTTATTAATTATTATATAATTAATCATTTCTAATAATAACTATTATTTCTAAACTATATAATATTTATGATACTAAAATTTTAAGACATTTTCTTCTCCATTTCATTTTATATAATCATAATTGTCATTTTATCAACTGATTTTCTTAGTACGCTTTTTAACTAATCAATCATTCGTTAATCACTAGTTAATCATTATTAAGTAATTAAGTAATTATTTATTCTTTAATCATTAATCATATTACATTCATTAGTTAATTATAATTAACCAATCATACTTATTTATTTTTAATCTTGAGTTATCATTAATTAATCTATAATAAATCTTTACGAATATTAAGAATTGTTTCTAAACTGTATATAAATAATTAAGCTACTTAATACATAAAATATTTAATTATTAATAATAACTTTCATTTGTTAATGATGTTGTCCTTATTTCATTCTTTAACATCATAATTATCATTTTATCATTGATAAATATACTGATTTGATTTTTATTTTCTTAGATATATTAGTAGTTTATAATGGAAATATGAATCATCTTAAGCATATCCCCAGGAGTTTCAAACCAGGAGTGCAACAAGGCCTTTTGTCGTGTACCAAGATACCCTAGGTCAAGCCCAAAACTCCTAGTTGGAGTTTTCACTCACTACTGGAAATGGGGTCTATCCCCACGCACCTATTCCCACGGTTCTTTAAACCGTGGGGATAGTATGTTTTTTTGCTGTTTATACCCACGGTTTTATTAAAACCGTGGGTATTAATTTTTTTTCGAGCCCTTGTATCGGGCTCCTCCTCCATCTCTCCTCAAATCCGCGACGCATCGAGCTCTACCCTACCTCCCCAAGCCGCGACGCCGCTCCCCGACCACTGACTCCCGACCCTCCCCTCTCCTCTCCGACTCCCCTCCCCGGCCTCCAACCCCGGGATCCGACTCCCGGCTCCGCCTCCCGGCTCCCGACTCGCGGCTCCCGACTCGCGGCTCCCGACTCGCAGCTCCCGATTCGCGGCTCCCGGCTCCCGACTCCCGGCTCCCGACTCCCGGCTCGGCCTCCCGGCTCACGACCTGGACCTCCCGGCCTTCTCAGTAGTGATTTTTTTTATGCTGGAGTCCCAGATTTCCTGGTAATTTCTTAGTCTTGGTTGATTTCCCATAATTTCATCATATTACCTCTTGATAATCAATTAGTGTTGTAGTCAAAGGTAGCAGTTGATGCATTCATAGGTTAATGGAGTGGTTTGATTCTAAATTTTTTTAAGCAATTTCATTTTTTTATGATGGAATACTAAAAGATGAATGATATAAATATCCTGATTATCAAACCCAGTGAGAATATTTCCCCAAATTAATTTAGCATTGATAATCCTAAGATGCACTATTTTGGCCTTAAAATAGTATATATGAAGGTATGTACATACACATGTTGAGCAGTTCCGGGTGGTTGTTTATAAATCTATCAAGTTTCAGGTGTTGGCTTGGTTCCTCTTTGAGGAAGGGTACCCTTCCAATTCCTCAAATTTATTAATGCTTTAATTAGTTTCTTACCACACTTTTTCTTTGTTTTTAGTTAATGCAGTGAATACATTAGATTAAATTCCTCTTAATCTTGAATTTAGTATGTTTCATGATTTAAGAGTTAAAGGTAATAAATGATTGTTTCATAAGAAATATCATGTTTATATATTAAAACCCCTCCAACGGAGGTGCGCTGTCTTCAAGTTAAAAAACAATTATTAGACTTTTAGGATTTATTGTCTTGTTGTACTGATATTTCTTTATGAATTGATGTTATGTTTGAATTATGTCATATATGACCCCTAATGGAATTAAAAAAAACTAAGTTTTCCTTTTTAAATGATTAAATAACCAAGGAACCGTTTAAGTTCTTTGACCGGTTTTTATATTGGAATTACCCATGTAGAAGTTTTTCCCATAATTTTCATTTTAGTATGTTGACATGTTTGAGCCACCATTCGGTGAGCCTTAGATTTAAATTTCTAAGGGTATGATTTTCTATATTAAATGGCTTGAATTATCTTTTGAATTTCAGAATGGAAATTACCCTGTATGCACAGCATTTAACCCGCCTAATGTAAGTGCTTCAATGTAATAATTAAATGTGAAATAGAAATTGTAAAGTATACTAAGTACATGAATTAGCCGTATTAGATGTAATTGAAAAATATGTTGCGTATTCATAGAACCCCTTACCATGTTAATGGAAGGTACCAGAGTGAACCTTGATTATTGAAAATGCCTTAAATGGATTAAATGAGTGGTTTCAAGCTACATGGCCTTGTCACACTAATGAAAGGCTAGGGTTGAACAAAATTGACTTATTGATTAATTATTACTTGATTAAAGGGTTTCATGCTACTTGGCCTTGTCACACTAATCAAAGGAAAGGCTTGAACCAAATGGAATATTATATGAATTCAATATCAAAGTAGGTGTGGCCTGACTCATGCTCACCTTGGATACTTGAGAGAAAGCCTTGAGCACTCAAGGACCCTATTCCGAATTCAAGGATACAACTTTCTTAGGTTGAGACCTACATAGAACCTGATCCTTGTCTAACTTTAGATGCCTGGTATGACACCATATAATCCCTCATGTATTACAACAAGATTCCTTAGATACACTCCTTGGTTCCAGAATTGACAAGTAGGTGCCATGGTTAAATCCTAGCCCAATCTTTTCTTAGACCCATTTTACCTTGGATGAACTTCTTAGACTAGATAGTCCTCTTATTGTGGAATTAGTTGGACTGTTATCCTTGGATTACACTCTTACCCCATGTGAGGCTATAGTTATTACTAAGTTGTTGACACTTGAGGTCTATGTTTCCTTGGTTATAACCTTGGAACTTCATTATTAAATATCATTACATGTTTTCTTCTCACATCTTAGAACCTCAATATCTTTCTCATATAAATTATATTTAAACTGGATAAAATTGATTAATGAAATGGTTACACATTCTGACACCAGTCAAAGGCTAAAGAAGGTATAACTGATATGTGTCCCATAGGAACCTGTACGGGTGATGTTTATTTATCTCTCTATTATTATTCTATATACCAGTGAACTATATATTTTATACTGCACTATCTAGATTTGGCTGGACATCAGTGGTTCCATCCTATTATTATTTATATCTCACACCCTACTCAGGCCGCTATTACATTGGGATACTCGAGTATACTTTCATTCTCTCAGGACCTTGGACCTTGCTTTTCAATGTATGCTTGTAACTAGAGTTAGGAGAAAAGGACTGAGTTGGATCTCGGGATGCTCAAGGAGATCGCCCATGGGGTTTTGATGTGACTTTATTATTTTTTTATTTTATTGAAAATAATGATGTAATGTTTACTACTTTTAGATATGTATCATTACCATGTCATGCATTCATCTGTTGTTTAAACTACCATTGACCACTTTAATTCAGTTATAATAATATTTATCTTATGCTGCTTTGTCATTTATTTACTACCTCTTTCATTGTTGATTGTTATTTATTCAATTTTACCACTGTGTATATGTGATAAGAGGGTATAGTCCCCACTATCACCTCTCGAGACCCTCACTACTAGTCAAAAACCTCTAACGTATGGGGAGACTCACCAGCCCCCCTTCCCTACACAACCTCTCCCCCTCCCTCTACTGCACCAGTCCCTCCCCCTCCCCCTTCCCTTGCACCAGCCCCTCCCTTAACCCCCTGCTGCAACATCCCCTCCCCCTGCACCAGCCCCTCCCCCTCCCCCCTCTTTCACCAGCCCCTCCCCCTACCATGCACCAGCCCATCCCCCCCACCAGCCCCTACCCCCCCCCCCCACTCCACCAGCCAGCCCCTCCCCCTCCCCCCTTCCCTTACATCAGCCCCTCCCCCCCACACTGCACCCCCACCATCCCCTTACCCCATGCTTCCCCAGCCCCACCACCAGCCCCTCCCCCTCCCACTTTCCCTGCTGCACTGGCCCCTCCCCCTTTCCCTACTGCACCAACCAACCCTCTCCCTCCCCCCTGCACTACTTTCCATGTGGAGTGTCTTTTTTAACTTTTTTCTTTAGTTTACATCTCAAGGAAGACCTTTTTCTCTTTTTCCCTACTTATTCAATCATGAACTCCTCTTGTCATTAAATACTTGTCATTAAATATGTTTTGCTAGCTACTAATATGCTTTGATTGATTTAATAATAAAATTGATTGTAATGATTTTTTTAAATATGATTTACATTGTTGATTGAATGATAATTTTTTTTCTTGTTATAGAATGGATAGAAGCTGGATGTATCGTACCGATCGGATTTCAACCGAGTTTCAAAATAATTTGGAGAATTTTTTAGATTTTGCATTTAGCAATGCGTCAGATGGAGGTTGTATACAGTGTCCCTGCTATAATTGTGTTGGAAGACCATGGTTAAGACGAGAAGAAGTTAGTTACCATTTAATGAAATTTGGATTTCAAGCAAACTATAATGTTTGGTTTCACCATGGAGAGACGAGTCAATCTTCGACTGTTCATAAACGAAATGAACGAAGTGACATGGAGAATTTGATATTTGATCGGTTTCCATATGTGCATCATTCCGAGAGAGATAGCATGCCGGTGTAAGAAGACAATGATATCAGTACACATGAGGAAAATGCTGAAAATGATGATGTTGACATAGTGAAAAATTTATTGGATGATGCCAGAACTCCAGTATATCAAGAATGTACTAGAATGACCAAGTTGGAATTTTTAATGCGGTTATATCATGGGAAAACTATGTATGGGATTTCTAATACTGCCATTGATTATATTCTTACATTTTTGAAGGACTTGCTTCCTGATGGTGCAGATATTCCCTCAAATCATTACATGGCATGGAATTTAATTAAGCAGCTTGGATTTGCTACTAATAAAGTCCATGCTTGTCCGAAAGATTGCAGTTTATTTTTGGAGGAAACAGCTGACCGTAATGACTGTAAAGACTGTGGTACATCTCGATGGAAGACAAATGCAGATGGAACACCGTCTCGTGTGCCACAGAAAGTCATGTGGCACTTTCCATTGATTCCCAGACTACAAAATCTATTCATGTCTCCAGAAATCTCAGCCAATATGCGATGGCACGATGTTGAGAGAATTAAAGGAAATGATGAGCTGGTCCATCCAGCAGATGGATTAGCATGGCGGACATTTGACACACAACATCCTGATTTTGCAGCTGAGGTGCGTAATGTCAGATTGGGCCTATCATGTGATGGTTTTAATCCGTTTGGTCAGATGCTTACTGCTCATAGCACGTGGCCAGTTTTTATTCATGTTTATAATCTTCCTCCGTGGATGTGTATGAAAAAACCTTTCACTTTCTTGAGTATACTGATATCTGGACCTTCAGATCCTGGTAATGACATAGATGTATACTTGCAGCCTTTAATAAAAGAGTTGAAACAACTTTGGGATTTAGGTGTGCAGACATTTGATGCTTCTTCAAAGAATACGTTTCAGATGCGTGCTGCCCTTCTATGGACCATAAATGATTTCCCTGCCTATGCAATGATGTCTGGGTGGAGCACGAAGGGAAAACTTTCATGTCCCGTTTGTATGAAGAATACACGATCGAGAAGGCTTAAATATCGTCGTAGTTTCAGTTTCATGGGGCATCACCGATTCTTGCCAATCGATCATCAATACAGGAAGAATCATCGGAGGTTTGATAATAATGTTGACACTGAAGAACCACCTCAACGTATGTCAGGAAGTGATGTGCTTGATGAATTGAAAGATTTCAGCTTTTCATTAGGAAAAGGTCATTTGACATCTCAAAAGAGGAAGAATGCTGATACTGAAGTCATTTACAATTGGAAAAAGAGAAGTATTTTTTTGTGTTGCCCTATTGGTCTACTAATTTGTTACGTCATTGTTTAGACGTAATGCATATTGAGAAAAATATATGTGAAATGTTGCTTGCAATTCTTTTGAATATTAAGGGGAAGACCAAAGATGACATCCGATCTCGTCGGGATTTATTGGATTGGGGTATTCGACCAGAACTACATCCTGTTTGTATCGGTGAAAACAAATGGAAAGTTCCCTGTGCTTCTTATGTGATGACACAGGCAGAGAAAGATCAATTTCTGGCAGTATTGGAGAATATTAAGGTTCCAGACGGCTATTCCAGCAACATATCTAAACGAGTCAACAGAAGACATTTGAAATTGAAATCCCTAAAAACTCATGATTACCACATCCTTCTTCATGAATTGATTCCAATAGCAATTCGACATTTTCTATCCAATAATGTAAGGGTGGCAGTGATTCGGTTGTGTCATTTTTTTAGAGACCATTGTTCTAAAAGGTTATCCAAATCATTGTTGATAAAAATGCAGCAAGAGGCACCATTAATTCTGTGTGAGTTGGAAAAAAATTTTCCTCCATCCTTTTTCACTTGCATGCTGCATTTAACAGTTCATCTTCCAACTGAGACACTTCTTGGGGGACCAGTTGCTTTTCGGTGGATGTATCCCACTGAAAGAAATATGTGCACAATGAAATCATATGTCCGAAATAAGAATTATCCTGAAGGTTCCATTGTGAGGAGTTATCTGGCCCAAGAATGTATGGATTTTTGTTCAATGTATTTGTCTGATGTGAGCACAAGACATAATCGACCAATGAGAAATGAAGATGAGCAGTATGAGGAAATTCAACCCTCGTTTCCATCTCTTCCCCAAACAGGTGGAATTGTTGGGTCATATACATTGGTTACATTGAGCTCTGAAGAGCGGAATATGGCACATCGTACAGTCTTGTTTAATTATGGTTTGTTCGATGCCTATATCAAGTAAGTAATTTGAATATATATATGTTATCTCATATGATATCATATCACATATACCTTATACTTTTATTGTCATTTTATGTAGAGAACATAAACAAATTATAAGTAGAGTTCATCGGTCTTTGCCGTTGAGAAGGAGAGAGGCTATGCATAGCCAAGAGTTCCCAGCGTTGAAATCAAAGGTATGACCATTACATTAAATACCTTAAAATATAGATATATATTTAATTATATTACTCATGTATTCCAGGTATTGAGTTTACCTGCAGACTTCATTTCTCAAGAATTAAGAGCGTTGGCTTTTGGTCCCAATTCTTTGGTTCGTGACTGCAAATCTTTAATAATCAATGGATACAAATTTGTTACAACTGATAAAGCGGTGAAAATGAGAACACAGCATGATGGCGTTATGTTAATTTCTAGAACGGATTGTTATGCCAGTGCATCTGATAGTCGACCTCGATATGAAGATGTGTATTATTATGGACTGGTTGAGAAAATATTGTTATTGGATTACTACTCTCGAGGTCGAGTCACTATGATGCAATGTAAATGGTTTGATTCAATGACGCGCCATGGTACATTTATTGATGATTACGGATTTAGAGTTATTGACATGAGTCGATTCCTGCATACCGATGAACCATACATTTTGGCATCAATGGAAAAACAAGTGTTTTATGTGAAAGATCATCTGAACCCTGATTACAGTGTCATTAATGAAGTAATCCCAAGACATATTTTTCATGATGCTGGGGATGAAATTGTCACCATTGACGCCCCCATCGGTGTTAGCCAAAATATTGCATTTGATGACACAAATTGTCCCATTGTGAGGGATGATGTTGAACCTGAGGTAGTGGAGGGTAATATATAAAAGCAACCATATATATTCAGAGTTCATTCAGTTTACCTTGACGTGAGTTTCTCAGGTTGGTACTAATTTAATTACTTTAATTTACTTTTAGTTTGAAATGATATGTCTGTTTTAGTAATGTTTGGTTTCGTTTCATTTAATTCTATTTCTTTCAATTCAGAAAAGTGGTTTTAAAATGTGGTTTTAAAAATTGTATAACTTGGTTGTAAATTATCATTACTGAAAGATGTTATGACATTTTTTAAGTAGTATCTATGATTTGTAAAAATTGTTGCTAAAAAATATTTATTTCATTCTTATGCAGATTATGAAGAAAACTACAGAAGCTCGCAAGAAAAGATTATTTGATGCTGATCCTGTTAGACGTGAGCGCGAGTTGTCTTCAGTGAGTATATTAATTTAAATATTTATCTTCTGCATTACAAATAATATCAAGTTCATATTTTTGATCCAATTTTTTTAGGGACATGTAACTCCAGAGAATCCTCTTCCCAGTATGGGACCGAGTAGGGATCCTCCTAGACCTAGGCGCAGCTCCCGTCTTACCACTCCCCACAATGACCCATTAGTGGACATCCCATCTACCACACATGTCCGCCCTCCGCTTGAGACCCCTGGGATGTTCCCATACATGCCGCCATCATCATCCCGTTTACCCTCTTTTTCCCATTCCATGTCCACGCCGACTCGACCGATGTTCTCACCTGCACAGTTTTCATATCCATTCATGTATCCCCAGACCTACTATGCATATTCTGACATGTCTACGCCACATCCTTTTCCTACCATCCATCCTACACATATTGAGTCTGTTCCTTCAGTTTCCACTCCTGTTCATGAAGATCAGCCGGAGCATGCTGTGGAACAGATACTTCCTTCGGAGGATGCTGATCCAGCACAGTCTACGGATGCCTCATAGCCTATTCAGGAGCCTGCATCAGGTTTTTTTATTATAAATGTTTCAAATTATAGCATTTCACTTTTTTTCTATTTTATTGTCACCTAACTCTTCTCTTTTCACCTCTTATCTTATTTAGTGGGATCTTCTAGTAGGCGACGTGGGCGCACTCGAATGCGGGATGCTTGGAATCGTGAAACTCAGATTATGGTGGATTACAATTCTCAAAATCAAATGGTAGGTAAAAATGCTAAGGAGTGTAGAAGTTTCATGGCTACTTTAGCCAAATATCATGATATCGTTTCGGTGGAACCGGTCTCATGGAGACATATCAGTGCCGACATCAAGGATAGGGCATGGGCGCAGATATGGGTACGAAAATTTTATAAATTTATATTGATATTAGTAATGTATTTATATGACTTAACATGTTTGTTGCAGAGTCGATTTAACTTTCCTAATGGTGAAGCTGCCAAAGCTGCTAGGTTGAGTGATCTTGGAGAGTATTGGCGGTCATACAAGTATGAGTTACATATTGGTTGGAGGAGCAGAGTGGGTACTGAGTTAGAGGGTGTACCCACAAACCATGACTGTCCAAAAAGTCAATATCAAAAAATGACCGCACATTGGAATACTGAACAGTATAAGGTACTACCCATCTTTACTGTTTTTTATATAAAATTTAATTTTTATTACTTGTATTGTTTTTTTGTTTCTTAGGAAGTGTCAGCGAAAAACAAAAAAAACAAAGATGAAATGACATATCTACACACATTGGGGCGCACTACAATGCCCGATAAAGAGAAGCGGCTGGTACGTTCATCTGAATTAAAATAATGTCTTTATTTATAACATGTCATCATAACTTATTCATGCTTTCCCTTGGTTAGTCCATGTCTTTACCTCAATGTTTGTGGGTCTTTGTTGCAACTCACTTCAATCCAATATTTTTCATTTATAATATATGGTTGTAATTCAAATTTGTGCACTTGTTATATGCAGCAAGCTGAATTGGGCATTGAAGGTCCTGTACCTCGTGCCAAATTATTCTACTTCAGTAGGGAAAAAAAAGATGGAACTGCAGTTAATTCACAAACACAAGATAAAATTGTAAGTTTGTTTATTTATATTTCAAACATTTATACGAAATTCATAATTTAATATGTTTATAATTTCAACAGTCTGCCTTGGAGGCCATGGATGAGAAGGAAGCTGACAACTTAGGGCCAAATGATCATTTCAGTCAGGTGTTAGGTGTGGAGCATCCAGGAAGAGTCCGTTGTAGACCAGGCAAAAACATTGTCCCCTCAAGGTATTGGTCATCATCAGACTCCTCTAAGGCCTCTGAGTTGGAAAGTGCGCGTGCTGAATTAGCTGCGACAAAGAAAATAGTATTAGAGGAGCGTGAAAAAAGTAAGCTGATGAATGAACATTTCATGAAAGCTCTGTCAGTTTTGAGTCAGTCACTACCATCAGAGGTTTCTGCCACTTTTCATTCATGTATGAAATCAATGCGCTCTTTAAATAATGCCTCGGGTGATTCCCATGAGGGTCCTAGTGGCGATAACGGTGGTGGCGATAGAGCTGACGAGGATGTTGCTGATGATGTTGTTGGTGATGAGATTGCTGATGATGATGCTGACGGTGCGGTTGGTGATGATGTTGCTGTCGATGTTGCTGCTGATGATGATGATGCTGGACATGAGGATGACAGTGATGGCGATGGGGGGGATATTAATCCCCTCCATTTTTGACTTAGCAGAGAGACGTGTGTTGGAGTTTAATGTTTTTTTTTTGTATTGGTGGACTGCTTGTATGTGAATTTATTTATGCAATGAAATGCATTTTGGATTATGTTTTCATCAGGGGTGTTATTTGTCAGTTATTTAGGTAATTTTCACATGCCATTCTGTTTACTCCTTGTTTTTTCATGAACTTTCTGCCGGGGGAGGTGGGGGGGTGGGCAGGGGGGGAGGGGGGTTGGGCAGTGGGAGGGCTGGGCAGGGGGGGAGGGGAGGGGGAGGGGGAGGGGGGGAGGGGCAGTGGGGGGCTGGGCGGTGGGGGGATGGGTAGTGGGGGGGAGGGCTGGGCAGGGGGGGAGGGGGAGGGGGAGGGGGGAGGGGGTGGCTGGGCAGGGGGGAGGGGGGGTGCTGGGCAGTGGGGAGGGGAGGGGGGTGGTTGGGCAGGGGGGGAGGGGGGGGGCACTAATTGTTTTGAATATCACACTTTATCTGGTGATATTTCTGGATCTGTTTGACCACGATCAAATCACATTCTTATTTATTCTCAACTAGTTTAGTGTGCAAGGATGTATACATACATGTTTTGATCTACTGCTACTATTTATTCATCAAATATCTTTTTAAGGACTACAATTTGGATTCATACATGTTTATCATCTGCTGAAGTATTCATCCTACTACTATAATAATATTTTCTATGCTACTGCTATGCGTTTTTTGAATATTTTTTCTACAAAAAGATCTTATATTCTTCTGAAGGAGCATTCTTTGAAGATTATTTTTATTTTCTGGGGGGGAGGGCTGGGCAGGGGGGGAGGGGGTGGCTGGGCAGGGGGGGAGGGGGTGGCTGGGCAGGGGGGGAGGGGGGGGCTGGGCAGGGGGGGGGGGGGGGGGGGGCTGGGCAGTGGGGGGGGGGGGGGGCTGGGCAGTGGGGGGGGGGGCTGGGCAGTGGTGAGGGCAGTAGGGAGGGAGGGGGGAGGGGCTGGGCAGTGGGAATCCTGCACTAATAAGTGCGAGATCTCTACAACAGGTATGTTTTCCTAAAATTGTGGAATAAACCTCCCTACCATGCATCATTTTTCATTTGCATTTACACACTATATGAATGCAGGTTATTGGTCGTAAAATCATGGAGTTGACCCCCTTTTCATCCAACATATGAATGCAGGTGATATGTTTTAACTATTGACTCTATTGTATATTGATTTTTGTGGGTCATGTCTAAGAGTTACTAGACATACTTTGATTGTTCTCATCCCAGCATAGCGATGAACCAAAATATTAGTGAATGTGCATGGGCTGATGGAATGAATGCCTTCAATTTACAAGCATGGAGAAGAAACTTAAGAGATGTGTATCATTTATGTCTCAGGGAGGATTGATGAAGGTATTTTTTTCCCAACTAACTCTTCAACAGGATAGGATGTATGGAAGTTTATATTGTTTACAACTCAAGTAGTGAATGATACAGTGATAATCACATTCTTCATGAGTTTGACTGGTATTTCTTATCATCATATTCAGGCTTTTTATTCTGCATTTTAATCTGCACTTTAGTATTTTATTGTCATGTAGTAATAACAAAATTTCTATATGACATTTCATTGCTTATGAGTCTTATATATTCATTAATAATAATTCATGGTTTTATTTGTTGCATGTACAGATTGTAGCAAATTAAAGTATGATTACCAATCAGTGGTTTGCGATTCGATCTTTATCAAGGTGAGCTGACAAATCTATGTGCCAATCTAACACGTCATTTGAGCTTATTCATGCATGACTCATCTATGTGAATTCTTCTTTGAGTTAAGAGTCTAGCTGAAACACACTTTAGATATTGGAATCATTGAACACACATGCATTCAGAATGTCCAATTTTTTTTTCCTGCTCGTTGTTCATTGGTTTTAATCTAGCTTCTTTCATTTGGTTGGCATTTCCGATCACTTTTGTGCTGAATATGTTTTCCATCTGTTGTTTGAACAGTTGAAACTGTTTGAATGGTTATGTATGTAGTATGTGGGTGTGTCTCGATACGTTCTGTTTGACCAAGTATATCCTATCCCCTTATCCCATGGATTTAAATTCTGCATCTCTCACCTATTTTGTGCCTTTTATATATTTATTTTTGTCTAGAAATAAGGGGGCCTAACCTCCACTCTGATATTGAAGCACATACAGAACTCCAAACAAGTGTTCATAGCTCAAACCTCCGCTCCCCAGAATTGCCATGACAATAAAAGGCACTAAAACCAAGTAAAACAGAACCAAATGCATCCCTGAATAGCCCTCCACCCCTCATCTACCCCTCCATAAAGTATCCATCCGCATTGAGTTTCAAGCCTCTTCTGGGTGGAGTCCGTCTCACCCTGCTTCCCCGGGTGATGCTGTTTGCACCCCCAAAGTGTCCCGGCTTTGGGATGATTTTTTTGAAGGACACCGACCCTTCACTGCCCCGAATAAAAAACTCCAAATCGACCACCTCTAACATTCATACAATATTCCACATAACCCCATAGGGTTGTATCCCATTTGCTGTGGATAAAAAGGTGTTCTGTGGTTTCCACTTCCGGGGAGAGGCAACAATGGCAGTGTGACACAGTGCTAACGCCTCTACGCTGGATGTTCTCATCTGTCAGGAGTGCCCGATGCTGAATGCGCCAAGTTAGGATGTTGTGATTGGTTGGGATACCTTTGCACCACCGGTTTTCCGATATCTCGTCGCGTTCCGTTCGTTCATTCAAGAAGGAGCAGTAACCACTGCTCGAGAATTTTCCAGATGG
This sequence comes from Viscum album, assembly GCA_963277665.1. Taxonomy (NCBI): domain Eukaryota; kingdom Viridiplantae; phylum Streptophyta; class Magnoliopsida; order Santalales; family Viscaceae; genus Viscum; species Viscum album. The sequence continues at coordinate 863,497,005 of OY728145.1, forward strand.
AGAAGCTATGAAACAGCAGCTATCCGATTCGTCCACCAAAAAAATAATGTGAAATATCTGCCTTTTTTCGGGGATTATAATGGCTTCAATGAGGCCTCGATGGCAACTGGCCTCCCTGGAGGTCATGTTTGGAATAGGGCATCCCAAAAAGTAATGTTTGGTGCCTACCTATTTAACATTCCATCAGTTTATTTCCCCACTCCAATCACCCAGTGAGAATGCTCCTACAAAATGGAAAGATGAGACAACATTCATTTATCCAGGTTGGACAGGGTCCACCTCTTGCGCGGCCAATCCTCCCATTTATCGCCTTATCTACTGAGCATAAACGTAGCCCAGAGAGAGGACCCTTTGATGATCTTCCACACAAGCCTTGCCTGCATGCCTTGCATGGTTTCCGTAACATTATGAAGACCGACACCACCCTCGTCAATTGGTTTTTTTCATGCGGATCCAGGAGGCCCAATGGCATCTCCCTAGCTAGTTGGTATCCCATAAGAAGGCCAACATGTTGTTTTTGATCGTAGATATTTTTCCCTTGGGTGTGATAACTGAGAAAATGTGCATGGGTAGTGGGGAGGGGGAGGGGGGCTGGGCAGGGGGGGGAGGGGGAGGGGGGAGGGGGGCTGGGTAGGGGGGGAGGGGGGGGGGAGGGGGAGGGGGAGGGGGGCTGGGCAGTGGCCGGGCGGGGCAGGGGGGGAAGGGGGGGGGGCTGGGCAGTGGGAGGGGGGGAGGCGGGCTGGGCAGTGGGGAGGGTTGGGCAGTGGGGAGGGCAGTAGGGAGGGAGGGGGAGGGGCTGGGCAGTGGGAATCCTGCACTAATAACAAAATTTCTTTATGCAATTTCTTCTTTCATTTTTTCTACTTTTTTTCAGCATTTGTTTTAGTTCTATATGACATTTCATTGCTTATGAGTCTTATATATTCATTAATAATAATTCATGGTTTTATTTGTTGCATGTACAGATTGTAGCAAATTAAAGTATGATTAGCAATCAGTGGTTTGCCATTCGATCTTTATCAAGGTGAGCTGACAAATCTATGTGCCAATCTAACACGGCATTTGAGCTTATTCATGCATGACTCATCAATGTGAATTCTTCTTTGAGTTATGAGTCTAGCTGAAACGCACTTTAGATATTGGAATCATTGAACACACATGCATTCTGAATGTCCAATTTTTTTTCCTGCTCGGTCATTGGTTTTAATCTAGCTTCTTTCATTTGGTTGGCATTTCCCATCACTTTTGTGCTGAATATGTTTTCCATCTATTGTTTGAACAGTTGAAACTGTTTGAATGGTTATGTATGTAGTATGTGGGTGTGTCTCGATACGTTCTGTTTGACCAAGTCTATCCTATCCCCTTATCTCCGTAGGATCCGAATTTGGTAAGTGTTTTCTCATAATGGAATTGAAATATTATGGTGTTCCCAGGAATAATCAGTTTTCTTCTTCTTTAAATCACTTCATCTTTATTTGAGTAGTGGGGAGGGGTGCTGGGTAGTGGGGAGGGGGGGGGGGCTGGGCAGTGGGGAGGGGGGGGTGCTGGGCAGTGGGGAGGGGGGGGGGGTGCTGGGCAGTGGGGAGGGGGGGGGGGCTGGGCAGTGGGGAGGGGGGGGGGGCTGGGCAGTGGGGGGGGGGGCTGGGTAGTGGGGAGGGGGGGTGCTGGGGAGGGGGGGGTGCTGGGCAGTGGGGAGGGGTGCTGGGCAGTGGGGAGGGGGGGGGGGTGCTGGCAGGGGGGACAAGCAGGACGACACCTTGTGGCGGTCACGCCACGGTCACGCCGCGGTCACGCCGCGGTCACGCCGCGGTCACGCCGCGGTCACGCCGCGGTCATGCCGCGGTCACGCCGCGGTCACGCCGCGGTCACGCCGCGGTCACGCCGTGATTTGGCCCTGCTCCAGGACGACACCCTGCGGCGGTTACTCCTCCTTAGAGAAACATTGAATGGTTAGCTCTATAATTTTTCGTATTTCCTCATTCCTAAACTATATCTCCTCTCAGCACTGCCTCTCATCCATCTTTCCACAAAACGTGCATAGTAGGTGGTACAAAAGCTCAATTCAACTGAAAACATTGGTTTGGAATTGTCTGGCATATTTTATTCCTCTAGGTATTCCTACACATTTCTAGATCTCCAAACCTCACCGAATTAGGTATATCAGGGGTCATCCAATCCTCTATTCATCACAGATTAGCATTCATTTCTTTAAATCTTCTGAGAAAACATCCTCTCATGCCATCCATATCATCCTATTTGAAACTAAGTGGAAGATGTTGCCCCGCGGATGTCGCTGGACCGGGCCAACACGCTGCGGTCACGCTGCGGTCACGCCGCGGTCACGCCGCGGTCACGCCGCGGTCACTCCGCGGTCACTCCGCGGTCACGCCGCGGTCACGCCGCGGTCACGCCGCGGTCACGCCGCGATTTGGCCCTGCTCCAGGACGACACCCTGCGGCGGTTACTCCTCCTTAGAGAAACATCGAATGGTTAGCTCTATAATTTTTCGTATTTCCTCATTCCTAAACTATATCTCCTCTCAGCGCTGCCTCTCATCCATCATTCCACAAAACGTGCATAGCAGGTGGTACAAAAGCTCAATTCAACTGAAAACATTGGTTTGGAATTGTCTGGCATATTTTATTCCTCTAGGTATTCCTACACATTTCTAGATCTCCAAACCTCACCGAATTAGGTATATCAGGGGTCATCCAATACTCTATTCATCACAGATTAGCATTCATTTCTTTAAATCTTCTGAGAAAACATCCTTTCATGTTGTCCGAACCAGATCATCCTCATCCTCTGCACATGTCGTCTGAACCGGATCAGCCTGTTGTGATAGAAATTCAATGTCTTCTTTTGACTGAATTTCACACCAAACCAAGAGATAATAAATGAGTCAAACAATAAGACAAATGGTTTAGGTTCTTTTTCCTCTGTTCACTACACCTATGACTCTAAAACTCTGGATGCCACTGGCATTGCTATAAAAACCAGAAAACTCTCCACTAATCTAAACGTCATTCATACCACTGGTTGTCCTATAAAAAATAGGAATCCTCATATTAGTCTAAAGTCTCTTTAGGCTAAGGCACAAACAAAACACACTAACATTGATAAACAAGGTACCTTGACACTGGAACCTATAAAACATACAAAAGGAAGCACAACCTCTGTACAAGACCCCACGCTAATGCAGGCACATTTTGAACCCATCGGGCAGAGGCCCCTTCCATTAGATCTGGACGCTATCAAGATGCAGAATATAGATGATTCAAAGGACCCAGGTACACCTACTCTTCATTCTATTAATTTAACTTTTGTTGGTGATAAATCTGTAGATAATATGAACTATTATGAACAGCCTGTATCCCTGTTATCTAACCAAAATACCATTTCGTTGATGCTATATAACATGAACATTACAAACTCAATTAAGAATGCTTCAAGAAATGAACCAATAAAGAAGAACTCTGGCAGGGGGACAAGCAGGGGGCAGGGTGGGGGGGGGGGGCTGGCAGGGGGACAAGCAGGGGGCAGGGGGGGCTGGCAGGGGGACAAGCAGGGGGCATGGGGGGGGGGGGTGGCAGGGGGGCAAGCAGGGGGCCAGGGGGGTGGGGGCTGGCAGGGGGGAAAGCAGGGGGCAGGGGGGGGGGCTGGCAGGGGCAGGGGGGGCTGGCAGGGGGACAAGCAGGGGGTGGCAGGGGGGGCTGGCAGGGAGACAAGCAGGGGGGTGGCAGGGGGGGACTAGCAGGGGCAGGGGGGGACCAACAGGGGGCAGGGGGGACTAGAAGGGGGGTGGCAAGGGGGGACAAGCAGGGGGGAGGGGTGTCCAGGCAGGGGGAGGGGTGTCCAGGCAGGGGGGACTGGTAGGGGGCAGGGGGGGCTGGCGGGGGGGACTAGCAGGGGGCAGGGGGGCTGGCAGGGGGACAAGCAGGGGGCAGGGGGGGCTGGCAGGGGGGGCTGGCATGGGGACAGGGGGGGGGTGCTGGCTGGGGGACAGGGGGGCTGGCAGGGGGGGGCTAGCAGGGGCAGGGGGGGCTACAGGGGGCAGGGGGGGTGTCCAGGCAGGGGGGACTGGTAGGGGGCAGGGGGGGGGGGCTGGCGAGGGGGGGGAGGGCTGGCGGGGGGCAGGGGGGGGGGGCTGGCAGGGGGCGGGGGGGGGGGGGGGGGGGGGCTGGCAGGGGGTAGGGGGGGGGGCTAGCAGGGGGCAGGGGGGGAGGAAGTTGTTCATACTCAATTTTCAAAAACAAGTCATCTTCATTTGTGGATAACACAACCCGATCAATGAGGGTGGAATTAAGGTCCACTTCTAGAAGAACTCTAGCAAAATGCACATTATTCTAGCAAAATACCCATAATGTTCCTCCTCAGTTGCTCTATCCATTTTGATGGGAATGCCAACTGTAGATGTAATGTCAAATAATATCCTGGGGGGGGGGGGGGCTGGGTGCAGGTGGTACTGGGGGTGCAGGGTGGTGTCAAGGGTGGGGAGTGGGTTTGGGTTTGGGGGGGGGGGGTCTGTCCATGGGGTGTCTAGGGGGTCCAGTGAGGGGGGGGGGGCGTTTGTCCTGGGGTGTCCAGGGTCTGGGGGGGGGGGTCTGTCCTGGGGGGTCTGGGTTTGGGGGGGTCTGTCCTGGGGTGTCCACTTTTAGCATGAATTGATACCATTGCTGCATGCAACTTCCAGCTCTAAACCAGATCTGTTTTCAGCTCTAAAATATATGCTTTGTGAGCACACTTACCCCATGGATTGTGTCTCCACTTCTTTAGGTTTGTTCTCTTCTTCACAACCCAAAACACAACCTGTTTTTCCTTGGACAGCTTTACCACCAAGGATTTTTCTTTTCACTATAGGTTGATTTTTCTTTCTCCAAATCACCTTGCTGCTTGGACTGTCCCTGCAAGCATTTTCAGTACATACCTTGCCTTGGGGAACCCCTTTCACATGAATCCTTCTAGTTTTAGGATCATGTGAGTTCTTCTCATGCTTCCAAGCCCTTTTTGTGTCTTTCCAGGAGGTTTGTGCTTTAGAACTAGTCTTGGATTTTTTTTTACATTACTCTCAGCATAGGAGTTTTCTACATGTAGCCCCTGAAATTTGTTCCTCAAAGGAACATATTTGTCGTTGTATTCATGTTGATTTCTTCCATTAATCCCTACTGAATGCTTGTAGCCTGCAACTGTCGCGGATGAGGATTTTGTTGGATTGGTGTTGCCCGATCCGGTTGGGCCGAATGCTTGTGGCCCGCAACTGTAGCAATGCTGACCGACAGGGGGGGTTGTCCAGCAGAGGGAGGGGGTGTCCAGCAGGGGGGTGTCCAGCAGGGGGAAGGGGTGCTAAACATGGTCTGTAAATCTGATGTAGTTCAGTCTGTTCCTGTCTTATCTCATGCTGCTAAACATGTCAGAATTGGTGAATTGGTACCTTTTAAACCTTAATCTGGCAGTGCTGAAGATGTTGTGGTTATCAGATCAGATAAACATGGTTATCAGATCAGGGGGCAGGGGGACTAGCAAGGGACTGACAGGGGGCCTAGCAGGGGACTGACAGGGGGCCTAACAGGGGGCAGGGGGGGGGGGGGGGGGGGGCTGGCAGGGGGACAAGCAGGGGGCAGGGGGCAGGGTGGGGGGGGGGTGCTGGCAGGGGGGGGACAAGAAGGGGGCAGGGGGGGCTGGCATGGGGCAGGGGGGGGCTGGGTGGGGGGACAAGCAGGGGGGGCTGGCAGGGGGACAAGCAGGGGGGGGGGGCTGGCAGGGGGACAAGCAGGGGGGGGGCTGGCAGGGGACAAGCAGGTGTCAGGGGGGGCTGGCAGGGGGACAAGCAGGGGGGGGCTGGAAGGGGGACAAGCAGGGGGGGCTGGCAGGGGGACAAGCAGGGGGAAGGGGGGGCTGGAAGGGGCAGGGGGGGCTGGTAGGGGGACAAGCAGGGGGAAGGGGGGGGGGCTGGCAGGGGGGACAAGCAGGGGGGAGGGGGGGCTGGCAGGGGGAAGGGGGGGGGGGGGCTGGCAGGGGGGCAAGCAGGGGGCAGGGGGGGCTGGCAGGGGCAGGGGGACAAGCAGGGGGGCTGGCAGGGGGACAAGCGGGGGGGGGCTGGCAGGGGGACAAGCACGGGGCAGGGGGGGCTGGCAGGGGGACAAGCAGGTGGCAGGGGGGGCTGGCAGGGGACAAGCAGGTGGCAGGGGGGGGCTGGCAGGGGGACAAGCAGGGGGGCTGGCAGGGGGACAAGCAGTGGGCAGGGGGGGGGGCTGGCAGGGGGGGGGCTGGCACAAATTTTTGCTAGATGTTTTCATTTCCATGGCTTTTATTGATGTTTTAATGCATTTTAATTTATGTTGTGCAGCTTGCAAGTTTCTTTTATTATGAAATTCCTGTCTCCAAATCACTATTCTTGTTGAACATCTTTAATGCAATATCCATTATTCCCATTGTGCTGGTAGTATCTGTATTGCTTCATTTTTTCCCTGCGGTTTCAAGCTATAGCCATGTAATGTTTTCAATGCCTATAATTAGACTTATTTTTAACTTGCACATTGTTCCATGTAGGATGATCAGAAATTTGTTAAGCGGAAAATAGAACTTGGCGGAACTTTCTCAATTGCAAGCTACATACTTTTTGTTCTTATATTTTGTCTTCGGGTAGAATTGCAGAGCCTGGGATTTTGTCTTCAGGTAGAATTGTAGAGACTGCTGCCAGGCCTGTGTTGATGCGGGGGACATTGCAAATACCCACGGTTCATTTGAACCATGGAAATATTCTGGCGCTGGAAACATGTGTACCCACGGTTATAAAACCGTGGGAATACATATATACCCACGGTTCAAGTGAACCGTGGGTATATTCTGGAGCTGCAAAAAACTATACCCACGGTTATAAAACCGTGGGAATACATATATACCCACGGTTCAAGTGAACCGTGGGTATATTCTGGAGCTGCAAAAAACTATACCCACGGTTATAAAACCGTGGGTATACATATATACCTACGGTTCAATGAACCGTGGGTAATATAAAAATTTCTGGGTCTATACCCACGGTTTTTTAAAAACCGTGGGTATAGGGCTATTGCGACGGCATTCCAGCCCGCGGTTGTCGAAACCGTGGGTATACCCTATACCCACGGTTTCAAGGGCCATACCCACGGTTTCAAACCGTGGGTATAGGTGCAATTTCCAGTAGTGACTCCTAGGTAAAACTTTGCTAGAGCCACATCCACATGTTTGTATCTAGATAGGGATTTGATTTCTTAGATAACCACATAATCACTATGCTACCCAAATTTCATAGTACTTAATCTTAAGTAAATATATACTTAATCTATACGTAATATATACTTAATCATTACTAATAATAAAAATTATTCCAAACTATATATAACTAATTACAGAACCTTGTATACAAAATATTTAAAACTAACTAAACTATATAAAAAATAAAATATTTAAAATTAAAAAGATTTAAATTAAATAAATAAAATACATTAAATTAAATAATAAATATACCTATAAACGAGTTTTAGCAATAAGCTGTTTTCTTTTGGACAACCAACTCCACTGCACAGAAAATGATTTTTTTAGAGAGATAAGTAGTGGATTTAAGAGAGATGAGGGAAAAATCAAGTGAATAGAATGGGGGGGGGTTTCCTTTTATAAGGAGATGAGGAAAAGGAGGCATTGATGATCCCTCTATTCTCATATGCGTGAGGCCAAAGGCAGCATCAGTGGTGCCGCCTTTCACCTTACCCAGAGGAAAAAGGCGGCAACGGTGATACTACCATTTGCCTTACCCAGAGTCAAAAGGCGGCATCCCCCACCACCTTTTCCATTTCATCAATCAGGGGAAACAACGACATGGGGGATGGAAGGAACCATCACTGATGATACCTTTGTGGTGTATTTTTAAATTTTTTTAACCTATGCCATTTTAATTTTTTTTTTCAGACAACGTAAGAAAAACTCAAATTTTCCTAATTTAATTAATGATATACCTAATTATAAGAAAAAGGTCACATTTAATAATATCTATATGACTGAAGAACATGATATATATGTTTCCACTAAAGATCGAATAAGGAAGTTTAGAAGTAGGTTTTTCTAGGACATTGTTCCAGGAAGTAGTGAAGCAAGTGTTTTAGAACATAAAATTATGGTGTAAATAGATAAATTAAATGATGAACTTCTTGGTGTGGAGATTGTGAAACCAAGAAATTACCATTGATGATAATATCCATGGGAAGGGGGTTATACTGTTTTCATGGTGCTGGTGGTGCATGCCCCCATGTAATGAAACAATTTGACAACTATTATTCAAAGGTAGTTGGGCTACTTGAATATTGAGATCTCTCGAACTCGGAATACGGTTATGTCCAAAAGGGAATCAATTATAGAGAATTTTTAATCATGGATACATGGAGTTGAGGTTAATACGATGGATTATGTGGCCCATGGTATGACCTTTTCAGTGGTTTGCTGGGTCATTTAGGAGGGTAAAAACAAATCAAAGGCAAGGATACCTATCTCAAATCATAGAATATTTTTTCAAATAATATTTTCTGTGGAAAAACTGAGTTTCCTACTTTAAAATAGATTTTTTTTTCAGTTTCTATAAGAATATTTCTTCATGATATGTGTTGGATAATAAAGGGAACACATATCTCAACTGGGGGATATGGGTCAGATTGATCCCTCCAAGGGAGGGACTAAAACTATATATTGATGGATCTTACATTTCATGTGACATGAGAGGTTACAAGATGGTGTGAGATGGAATTTTCTTTGTTATATTTGGTTTCAGCTGCAATTACAGTCCATGTAATTCTCTGAGAGTTGAAGCGAGATCCATGCTCAGTAGCCTTGTGTTGTGCATAATTTTTAACATTAAAATAGTGAAGGTGGAATCTGAATCCAATGTTTTGGTGAGACTCATCTGAGGAAGAACCAAAATTCCATGGTAGTTGGGGTCTTTTATTCATAAGATCATGATGCATATTTATCATGTTATAAAGGTGGTGAACACATGGAGAGAGAGAAACATCATAAGTATTATTCTGGATGGTAAAGGGGGACCATATGAGCCTAGTATTATTTATTTTTTCACTGGATTCCTTTTGAATGATTGTATGTTTATTGTCAAGGGGGGAACATTTGGTATTCACCACAATCATCCCACATAATTTTTCTATTTTATGCATTTCATAATAAAAGTATAATATTCAGGCATGTACAGACTATCATATCCACATAGCGATGTACTTCATTTTCCAAAAACTACCTCTCATGGATGGTCATGAGGATACATTTAATGAAGTTATTTTAGGATTATAACATGTTATTTATTATTTAATGAAAATAATTTATCTTGTTTATTTATTTTCCATCTAATGAAAAGTACAAACATCACTCATGTGTATGTGTAGACTACTACCTAATGATCAGATGTATTTTGTTTTTTTGTAACCAATTTTCATGGATAACTCTAAAATTGCATTTGATTTGTAAAAAAAATAATTATTTCATGATTAGTATTATATATATGATGAACAAATTACCCATTTTACCATTTTAAACATACCAAAATCATTTCTAAAATATGAACCGAGCAACCTAAAAATAACTGTTGATGACTTAAACTGATTACGTAATTAAATACAGAACTGAAATACATGAAATAAATAATTTAATGATAAAATAATAAACCAATAAATGGTTATTAAAAAAATTAAGTAATTTATATATGTTTATTATAAATAAGATAAAATAAATACAATGAATTTTAGGACTTGTGGTAAGGGGTTTCTTAACTCAATTTTCTTTTATTGGGTTATAAAACTTCTTTATTTATTTTTTAAACCATGATTATGTGTGAATTTATCTATAAATTTTTTTATGAGTTATTTAAACTTTTTTATGTGTCTTTATATATTTTTTCACAATCACTTCAAGGATTAATTATCACATCAAATGTTATGATATTTGAATGGGTTTTCATTGTCTTAATGTTATTTTCTCAAGACATATTTCATGTTGTGTACCATGATTTTATTTTTATGGCTTAATTACTAAACCATGAATGAGTTTTTAAATATTAATTCATATAATTCATGTTATTTATATATCCATATCATATTCTTTCTTTCATTAACTTTTTTTGAAAATTTACCAAAGTGATAAAGGATTTATGTTAGAATCTCATTTCTTTTTTTGGGATTATTTTTAGTCATGGTTTATTTGGGGGAAATTATATGATCTTAATTTTTCAAAACACATATATATTATTTATATATATATATTTCTGAGTTTTACATGATTTCATTTAATTTCCTCTCTTTGGTACTGAGTATGATTAAAAGAACATTTTTTAGAGAAAACAACAGACCTAGTTTCTCATTTTGGGCAGGAATATTTTCTCTTCCATATCCATGATATTTAAAATGTTTTCAAGAATTCAATTTTATATAAATATAAGATTATTTAAATCATTTTTCAACTATATTTGACTTTTATTTATAAATATTTAAAATGAATATTTTTTCATTATTCAAAAATGATAATTTTGGTTATTTCTAGAAGTGCTAAAGGGATATATATTTTAACATTTACAAAATGAACTGATTTTCCAACCAGACAACTATTAAATTATATTAATTTTCCATTACAAGTTTCCATGTTCATTTTCAAAGAAAATATTTCTCTTAAAATTCTCATAAATTTTACTTAAAAATTTATCAATAGAAAATGATATTTTCCCATTTTTCATTGAAATGTATAAAATATTATTTTAAGTTTATTTTTCATATTTATAAACATCCTTTATTGTTTTACTATACCTCAATATAGATATTTTACAATAAAATCCTCTTTATTCTTTATCTACATGTATTATTATTTTTTAAAGAGATTTTTGTTGAAACAATTTCTTTTCCACGAGTTAATTATAATAAAATGCGTCTTGAATTTTCGAACGGTGTAGTGTTGAGAATTGAAATCATATAAATGTTTTTATATGAAACTTGTAAATATATATACATGTTTAATTATTGGTTCTATTATGAACCAAGTAAGTGTGTTTAAATTATAGACAATAGATGGGTGGTTACATTATTATCCAATGACGGGTGGTAAAGTTATAAACCAAAATTGGGTGGTTATGTTATGAACCAAGAATGGGTGGGTCAGTGTTAGAAATCCAATGCATTGGGTTAATAAATAGATCTATCTTCCTATAAGTTGATCCCAATAGATGATGAAGTTTACTAATTATAGGTAAACCCTAAGAGATATGGGTATTACTTGTTGTGTGATTCCATGATGTATGTTTGATCTTATAATAATACATAATATTTTTCAATGATTATATGAGTTATAATGGATCCATTGATCATTGATTATTCTCACAAGGTTCATGATTGTTAAATTGTATGAAAATTATCTTATGTTAAATCATTATTCCCTATATCTAGATTTTTGATCCACATATTTTTGGGTATGAATTCTATTATATTTTTCTCATTCACATTGATTATATCACCATACCCTTTTATTATATTATTCTCACTAATGAAATTAAAATTGTAGTCCATATGTTTAAGCTTACCGAGTTTCTGAGCACATCCCCACTATGTTTTCCATATACCCAGGATATGAAAAATGGTTTTAAATGAATTTTATCCTAAAAGGTTTCATGTGAGAAGAATTTTATGTGTGATGCTGAAAAAGTATTGTGAAATAAGAAAATACGGGTACTGTAGAAATAATGATCACTTAAATACATGAATATTGTTATGTAAAATTTTATCATAATCCTACAAAACTATAAACCTTAAAGGTACTTGGCTGTGTAAGTGATCCAATATTTTTTTCTAACAACACAGTACCACGGGGAAAAGAAACATAAGAAACCATGACCTTCGTAAAGGAAACATAGTAAAGGGTGAGCTTAGATGTTTAGTAAGAGAAAACATTGAAGATATTAATCAATAATTGTAAGTGATAATAAGATAAGAATAATTTTATAAGAAAATGAGCATAACATACAAAAATTATACAAAATTGGTCAAAGACTAAAAATCATAAATCATGGTATAAGGATTTATCATAAAAAAGATATAATTCAAAAGTGTGTATTCTAATAACTATGTTATTAAATTATAAGAATTTAAAATACATTAGAGAACTATTTTCAAACCAAAAAAGTGAGTTATCCTGAGATTTTAGGGCTTGAGGAGGCTAGGTATCAATATAATAAGAATAAAAAAATATATTCAATCATGAGTGCATTGTATTTCTGAAATTATGGATTAACTCTTGAATGTAGTCTGGAATGACAAATCAAAGGCCTCCATTAAATCAAAAAACTGGGTTTTACCCAAGGTGTGACACAATCTTTGTCAGTGTCTGGTGGGTTTTTTAGGTTCGATTGTGGGTGGAATAATTATTATATAAATAAATTTATTTACTTACTCATTATTAATAGCCTAATACCTTTTGTAACATCCCATTTTTTCAGATATGGATGTTTTTGATGAAATATGAATTTTCAATTTATTCAATGTGTTAAATCTTGACTACAGATTCACAATGAAAATTCGAATGTCTAAAAGGATATAAATAATGTTTGTTGAATTTTTTTAGTATCAAAAGGTAGTTTAAAGGTTTATTAGAATCCTAGGGGTTCGTGGCCCAAAACCAAAGTCATGAAAAAATAAAGCATAAGGTTCTTGGTTGGCACATAGTTATCACTAACCGTGAGACCAAACTGCAAGGACCAGTTGGAATAGTTTTACATCTTATGGAGACTATGTTGTAGGATGGGGTAAACCATGTAAGATTCTATAGTTTATTGCAGAAAAGGTTCATGGCTAGCACATGGTCTGTTAAAATGGGTTCCCTGTAATCCTTATAATGTAAGCCAATCTTTTATTCTCTTCACCTCCCGTACATGTTCTAATATCCTCTTCCATTTTCTATGGGAGTTCTCCCTTGTTCTTAGTCATAATTAGACACTGTTAGGTGCATTGGAAACCTTGAGGTAAGACTTTGACTTCATTATCCTCTGTTGTGTTCTTTATCTTATTACAATTACCTTGGTTCAACCAGTTAGGTATTTTGGTCCCAATTCCACTAGATCATTGGGTAATTAGATACCAGCATTGGGTGTTGCACTCTTCCTAGGAAGAGGGTGACTTGAGATGATTTATCTTCTCTACTGCATGATTTTTTGATGTGGTATAACATTGTTATTAGTTTTTTAGGGTTTTTAAATAAACCAATTTAATTAAATGTAGTTTTGAATCTTTTTAGCTATTTTCTAGGGAAAAATGATAGGGAAACCCTGTAGACCTTCTATAAGTGGTTTCTCATATTATCATCGAGCAATGAGGGTCTGGTAAGATATCACCTGTAATGCCTTCTTGGAATTATATTCATAATTAATTTTTAAATGATGTAACTAATTTTTTTAGATCATTATTGAGCTCTCCATTATTAGGTATGGAATTGGAAGTTGATGTGGCCTGACCAGGACATTTGAAATATTGGATGGAGATACAAAGAGATTATTATAAATGGTTTAAATATTTATAAATGTAGGTGTCTTGTCGTACCTACTTATAGTATTTATTCATGTTTATGGTATTATGTGTACACATTGGTTCTCCCCTGAGGTAAAACCCCTACATAGAATAATTACAATTAGCTGTTAAATTAAATTAGTTTGGTTATTTAAAACAGATGAACACCAGGGGTCACAAAAAACCCCTTCTAGAATGATTAATACTTCGACTTGAGACTATGACTGAGACCGAGGATCCCCTCTGGTATGCCTTCTATAATGATCTAAACTAGAGTATCCCATGTAAGATAAATCTAATTTACTAGTCATTTTTGATAAACCAAAGAGGGGTTCCCTTACGTATGTGTTGATTTAGAGGATACCAAGAGGTATTCCTCTGTTTACAAGCTAACCTCAAGGATCTCAAGTAGGATGCCTCTCCTGAGCATTGATCTAGTGGACATATTGGGTGCCTCAATTTTTGGATGGCCCTAAGAAGGTATGAAATGATTTTGGGTAGATATGGAAGTGATTTTCAGCTGATAACCCATACCATACTTCATATCCTTTGTGGATATGGTAGTAGCGGTAGGTTTATGCATTCAAAAACCCTCACTATTTTATTTATGCATTCTCATAATTAATGTTGATTGAGACATGATTGTCTGAGGTGATTATTTGTACTTAAATAAATATCCTAATGTTATTTTATTATATAGTGGGTATACTATATATACTTTCTGGATACACCTCATGATCTTTCTTGTTTATTGTTACAATTTTCAGAATTCCTGTTTTCTCACCGAGATTCCTCCATGCATAGTGTTCTTTAGAGGTTGATGTCAAGTTTATCAAAGAACTCATCCACCTAGTGTCTTCATATGGATGATTATCTGCTAGGATCTTTGATATTAATATAGGTTATTGGGTGGGGGAACTTACCCTAAGATATGGATGGTGATTACATCCCATAGGATTTACATTGATCTCCTCTAGTGATTCCTATGATCTCCCTAAGGTCAAGTGCACATGAAATTACTACATTTCCCAAATATATCTAGGAATGGAGCTATTGATATAGTAATTTAGTGCATTATGTGTGTTATCTTGGATCTAGATCATATTCCTATTTCTTAAGGGTCATCCCACTTATGGACCATTCAAGTTGCAATGTCGTGACTACATATAGGTTGGACCATGAAATAAGACATAAAACTAGATTAAACATGGATTGAGTGGTTTAGACCCCAACTATGTGACTTATTTTCAAGATGTATATATATTACCTAGATCATTAATCATTGTGATTGGATGTGAGTACATTTGATCCTAGGGCCAGGACAAGTATCCCCTTGTGTTAATATAACCTGCTCATGGATATTTCTGATGTTATCCAAAGAAGGTTTTTCCAACAAGACTAAAAATTTGATGATTGAATTAATACCCAGATTGAGTGGAACAACATACAACTCAATTATTTATTCGCATGATGTCTAGACGACCAGGATCACAAACCCAAGGATTGGATATATACTTGTTTAATTTATATTATCTGATACTTTACTCATATATATATATATACTTATATATATGTATGGGGATATATATATATATATATGATGACACATTACTCCATTTTTGTCTTGGATAGACTGAGAACATTCCATGATCATGCCTTTTTTTTGACTTCTATATTTTTGGTAATTCTAGATTCTAGTTATTATTATTATTACTATTATTATCCTAATGAGTATCTCACATATACAGAAAATACATTCTACTAGCTATGTATGGGAATATTTTGTGGAAACTGACTATGTTTTTTTACTCAGACCCTATACGAGCCACCATTTCACTGGTGTACCTGAGCAAATGTTGACTTGGATGCAAGTATTGGATGGGCTGGGGCCCAAGATTGGTCAAACAAGATTGATCAAATATATATGTGGATATTGCGTATGTGGTTTGACTTGGAGTTAGTAGTTGATCCTTTTACATTTATTTATGTTTCATTTATTTACTGATGTATATGTGATCGACCTATTGAGTGATCAATGTTTTATGTATGACATTTCTATCTGGGGCTACACAATATTCCATTTGTTATTACAACATTGTTTATATTTACTGCTTCCTCACAATGTTTATTTATTATTAAGGACAACTTTTAGTTATTTCCACTATTTATTACTCTGATTTGAGGGAATATTCAATCCACAAACACACCTTAGGAACTTGTTACTAGTTAGTAGTCTATAGAATACAGAGAGGCACACTTGAGGGCCAGAGTGAAATCACACCGGTGAAAACGTTTAGTGGAATCTAGGATATGATGTTACATTAATTATCATCTATATAAAAACAATCATTCAATAACCCTAGGGTTATCCAAATAACCCAAGGGATTTGGAAGAGATATCCTAGGGGAGGGACGTGGATGATTAAAATAAGATTAAGGATGGGAGACCGATTTTTGAAGGATCATCTTTGAAAATGGTGTTCATAGACCTCTCCAATGATAACGTCAACCATTATTCATAAATGACACATTCAACATCATTGTAGGGAGTTCTTTTTTTTAATCCATGATATTTTATCCCATGATGAATATGAATCAATTATATAAAAAAAATTATTCATGATTCGATATTGGTATGATGGTGTTGATTTATCTTGCTATAATTAAGAGATAAGAATATTTGGTTATTTTTATTTGTTCTTGGTTTTATCAATTATGTATTGAGATGAACTTGAACAATATATGAGGATCACTCCCATTTTTCTGTTTTGTGAATTTTTTCCACTGTTCTTCCTGAGGTCATCATCATCATCCATTATTGTTTAGTGGATAGACAAATAAATAGTGAATGATCATTGAAAATAATTCTTTAGTGAAACAGATCATCACCATGGGTTTAGTTTCAAGATAAATGGAGTGATTGAGGTTTGATGATGATGATGAATGATCCAGTGATAGACCAGTGACCTTCAGTTTGATGTATTAGAATTTTCTAAATATGGAGTGATGGTGGATGATTCCCATGTGGATTTGGTCGATGGAATACAACCATCAGTGACAGATAGGCATAATCAATCATATATCCTCATTTTTGATAGATTTAGTGGAGAAATCGATGTTTGAGGTGATGTGAGAAAACCAGTGGTCTCTAGAAAAATATAACACTATTTGAGTGTAGTCTATAGAAAAAAAATGTATAGTACCCTAGACACAGTGTCTAGGGTTCTATGAAAATTAAACATCACATGTCGTGTGGGGCCTACCACATGTCGTGTGACCTATGACTGGTGGATGGGCATATATCCTTGGGGTACATGGGAACAAACACATCCACAAATACGGGCATGTCTACTCGAACATGTCTAGGAATGTCGGAACAACCATATACATGGGAATGAACAAGTAAATAAGCCTAACCCGAGTACATATGCATAGGATTAAGGTATAAGGGCATGGTCCATAGAACACAGGAAGACTCGATCCATCCTTGACATGTTCTGGAATCCCAGTACACATCGTGTACTTCTTCTAGGGAAATTTGAGGTCCTTTTTCTCTTCATTATAGAGAAGTATCATTTGGGTGTGTTTCATTATTCCATTACTATGGTGGTTTAGTGAGGAATTACATCCTAAGTGGAGGATTTGATCCCCTATATGAGATTATTAATTGATAGAGGCATGGAATACCTCTACGTGGATTAGAGTGTGATCATCTATAATTTTCTCTCTTCTTCCCTAGGTGGAGTTTTAGAAATCACTATGACCAACATACATGAGCGTACGACCCCATCCATAATAGGTTAATTCAGTTAGGGTTTCATGAATCCCCCATAGGTTGTGCGAGACCCCCTTTCCATGTATGGAGATTTTTTTTATGAATTGTACACTTCTTATTGGTTCGGAACTATGATCATGGCTTGTCAAATGAGCATCATTCCTGTTAGAAAGGCTTGAGGATTGACGTTCCAATATACACATCACTTGGAATCCTTGAGAAGAATCCTAGGATGGAAGTATGGTTGTGGATTTACCAGGAGACTTCATATCTACCTTGATTATATGTTGGTTATTTTGTTTTTCCTCATATTCTGATTGACATGCCATTGTCACTATGATCTATCTACTCACTTTATTCATTATGTTTAGAAATTTTAGGGTGTCTTACTTGGTATTATTATACTAATACCTATATGTGATCTTTCGACACATTAATTTTTTATATAGAAGACATTACTTTCAATGAAATCATAGGTAAAATACGAGTAGGTGGTGCATAGTTGAGCTTTAAAGACCATGGTTTATACTAGGTGTTTCGTTTGAAAATGGTCCCCTCTCTATAAGCAGGATGTACTCTTTTTACAACTATGGTGATATTGAATTTGGAAATTTATTCTTTTTAGTAATAGTTCCATACTCTGATGTGGGATATAGATGCACTCATACATTCTTGGAGTCAGTTTTTTTACCTTTCAATATTATCTATGTATTTAGAGATTGCATGTGTATATGAGTACCTTCGGCTAAGGCATCCCATGTGTATGATAAACCTACATGGTGATGTTCACCTTCCCCCAACCAATCAAAGGTGTTATTGGGGAGCCACATTTGTATTTCTATATGCAATGAGGGACTCAGTGGGTCAGGTTATGATAAAGTGGTATTTGAGGTAGTTTTATCTTAGGATTAGAGTTTGGATATTGTCTACCTATGAGGTTTGGTTTTCAAACAATGAAAACAATGTTAAAGTGTTTTATGTTTGGATCTCAAGCCATTGAATCCAATGTTGGTGCGGAAGATGACATATCCATTCAAAAAATATCTAAAAACCTTTTTATTTACTACGTACATGTAGGCACAAGTTGTAATGAAACAAATTAGTATATGTATCTCATAAGAATTTCTTGTGGTTTCTATGTCATTATTGTGTTAGATTATTAGATATACTATATTTACTGTGGAATGTCTTTAATTTTTATTATTCCTCCATAATTTCAGCTAGATAGGATTTCATAGTAGGATCATAAGGATGATATTCCTAGTAATGATTCTTTAGTACAAATACAGATTCAAGAGGTGGTACCTTTATGTGGTTTTATAATCTTACCTTAACCCATCGAGTAGTAGGGTTCACCGGCTATACTGGAAAAGGATGTGCATAGGTTGAGAACACTCCATGGGTTTTAGAGGTACTGAACCCTTAGGTCTTAGGGGAATCCAGACCCCTATGCAAATGAGGAATGGATTGGGTTAGTTATGTGGGATTTCTTCCTTGTTGGGACACCTCCTAATCAAATGGTTTTCCTAATACTGATTCTTATTATTGGGAACACATGGAAATAGATGTTTTTGTGACATAGAAGTATGATGAAGGGACTATTTCTAGGAAAAATTCTGATCATAACTTCAAAGATAAGTTCTATATATCCATGTTTTGATTATTTTTCATCAAGGTACTTCTATATCTTCATCACAGAATCATGAAAATGGGATAGTAAGCATCATGGTTCACCAAACATGCATGATACATAATGGATATGGTTTGAGATGAATTTTTCTAAGAAAATATCTTCTAGAATAAACTCTATAGTGATATCCCAGCTAGTGTGATACCATTTCCATTCATATATATGATGGAGTGATCGAGCGAGCTTTGGTAGGAAAGTGCTTCTTGGAGGACTTGTCACTGAAAATTTGTATTGGTAGCGAGCACCTAGGGGATGAGACATTGGATGTTAATAGACAAAATTAATCTTGAGGATCTATGAAAGATAGAACATTCTAGAGATAATATCTAGATATAGGGTTTGTGCTTCACGGCTCTTAGGATGGATCAAGTCTGCTAAGGGAAAGTTGGTGATACTCTTGATACGGTTGGGGACATCTCAATGGGATTATCTGACCCTCATACAATTGAAAGGGATAAAGTTTATAAAGAACATATTTAGATGAAATTGTTAGAGGAAGGAGGTCCATAAGGATTCCTATGTGTCTACCACCACCCCCAGGCGGTCCTTGGTAGGCATAGGGAACTGGTGGTTGGGAAAGATGAGAGTCACAAATAGGGGAGGACTATAACCCAAAGATGATAGGGATGATTAGAGGTATGATTTATGTCTTATCTACTTTATATTGAATTTTTATAAACATATAACAAATCTGATATTTCCTTTATATATATAATTCTTTCGTGATATTGAGATTCAATTTGACCCATCGGTTTGATCCTTATTCTTGAATATGATTAACAGAGGGGTTTTAGTGATCAACAAATTCTATAGATAGTTTGGCCTAAATGTTTTAGGAGAGATCATCCAATTTTATCTTTTTATAGTATCTTTGAGGACTTATGATATCATACTAGGTATTGATAGACTGTCCAAAGTTCATACATATATTGTATTTTTTAGGCAGAGGATGTGGTGTCTCTATGATAATGGGATGAAGTTATACTTTGTGGGTGAGAAGGAATCATAGGAAGAGAACTATCTTCTCTTATGTAGAGGGATAAAAATGATTACTCACTAGTTACATTGTATTATCCATAGAGATTCGATTTCTATAAGCTATGAGTTTCTCATAGTGGTGGCAGAGTATGAGGATTTCTTCCCGGAGGACATACATGGATTACCTCCCAACCAAGATATGGAATTCTGCATAGACTTTAACTTAGATACTACCCCAATATTTCTGATATAATATCAAATTATAGATCTATTTCTTTGATAGTTAAAGGTGAAGTGGTGTTTTTTAGATGAAGGGATATGTTATACCTAGTGTGTAACCTAGGCATCCCCTGTTTTTTTCTCTAAGACGGAAGATGGGAGCTTCACATCATGTGTGGATTATAATCCATTGAACAAGGTGTCTATAAAGTATATTTATCCACTACCTAGAATCAATGAACTCTATGAAAAATTAAAATGGGTGATATGGTTCTCAAATATTGACCTTAGGTTACGCTATCATCATATCTGAGTACAAATAGAGGATATACAATATTTCAATGGTGTTATGATCACTATGAGCTCCTGGTGATTCCCTTTAGCATGAATAATTCATAAAAAATGATTATGGAACAATTGAGATGGATATTTTATCCTTTATTATATTATTCAACAGTTGTCTTCGTTGATGATATACTAGTGTACTTGGCATCTTAGAAGGAGAGTGAAATATATTTCAGAATAGTTCTAGAAACACTCAAGGAGATCCATATTTATGAAAAGCTATAAAAGTTTCTATTATTGATTATAGAGGTCCAGTTTATGGTACCTTTCATCATAAAATCATGAGTATTAGTGGACTGAGGTAAGTTTGGGGTAGTTATAGATTTATCCACTGAAGAAAATTTCTAAGGTGTAGAGATTGCTTGGGCTGGTAGGCTACAATTAAATATTCTTTCTTGATTTCACAAGGGCATTGGTACCCTTGAAAACTTCAACCCACAATGGAGAACCATTCATATATATAGATAGGTTAATACAAGATTTTTCAGAGTTACAATAGCGATTGATGATGGCCTCAATATTGAGACTTCCATAGGTGGGTGTTGAGTATTTAGTGTTCTAATATGCCTCTAGAATATGGACTGGGTGTGTTGTGATTTAGTGGGAGGTAGTGATAGCCTATGATTCCCAGTAGTTGAGATTACATGTGCAGAACTACATGACCCATTATCCTTAGTAAGAATTAGTAGTCTTTAACCAAGAGATGTGGTGAAACTAACTTATTGTGGATTATTTTGTCATCTATTTTGAGAAAACTATTCTAAAGTACATATTTTCATAGAATTATATTAACTTGAGACAATGTTTGGGGATAGAGATCCTCCAAGATTATGACATTGATATGGTATGTACTATTGGTAAGGGGAACATGTTGACATATACTCTTGTTAGGAGAACTTGTTCAAAGTTATTGAGTGAGGAATTAGAGTAGTGGGCCTTGTTGTAATTGTAATTAGTAGAATTGGGTGGTCTAGATTACCTCAATTATATGGTTATTAACCCTAAACTTATCCAATGTATTATAGAGACTCAACTTTGATATACTTACTATTATTCATTATGTGTTTAGATATCTATTGGATGTTCTCAGGATGGATTTATTGAAGGAGGGAGTACAACATTCTTTTACAAGGATGAAAGATGGTTTTAGTGAAAAAATGATAGAAGGTTTTGATGGGGTTTTATACATCCCCCTAGTAGTAAGTCCAGATGTGGAAAAGTTTTAATTGGAAATTTGAAACTAGTTCTGGTGGCCAGTGATGGAAAAGTCTATAGTTGACTATACCAATCTATGCCTCACTTATCAGCAGGTGAAGGCTAAGGACAATGTTCTTGAGGGTTTTTTTCTCAACCCCTTGAGGTGTTTGAGTGGTTGTGGGATTGTATATATATGGAATTAATGATAAGGATTCCACGATTTCCTAGAGGAAACGATGTTATATAGGTGATCATAGAATGACTCACCAAGTTGACACTCTTTATAACCATTTGAGAGTTTATTTCAGTAGATATCATGTGACACATTTACATGAAATAAATAATCAGACTTCATAGAGATCCCTATATGATCATTTTAGAATATGATGATCTCTTCACATCATGATTATAGATAGAATTTCTTGAGTACTTTGAGACTAATTTGAATTTTGGCATGAGGTCTATCCCTAAGATAGGAAATCATATTGAGTGAAAAATACTGGTTCTACCGGACCTGATCCAAGATTTATTATTATAATTAGTAGTTGATAGGATCACCTACCCTTAGAATAGTTTTTCTAAAACAACACTTACCACTCTAATATCAGTTTGTAACCATTTGAGGCCTTGTATGTGTGAGTCTACCTGTCACCACCATGCTTTATTGATCCAAGGGAATTAGCAATTATGGTCCAATGGTAGGTACCAGTAATGAAAGAGAAGGTGTAGATCATCAAGGAGTATATGAGGATTTACCATATCCATTAAATTTCTTTTTTGGGCTGACTACAGAGGCCTTTTGAGTTTGATGAGGGAGACCATGTGTTCTTAAAGGTCTTTCTTTGATGAGAATTATAGAGATTTGGATGGGTGAAAGTTATCTCAATGAAACATTGTCCCTTTCCATATTCAACATAGTCTTGGTGATGTGGCATACCTTTTGGTCGTACTACCATAGTTAGTCTGGGTATACAATGTATTTCACATGTTGTAGTTGAGTAGGTTCATGCACAAACCACTGCATGCTATTAACTAGGGTGATCCAAAAAATGTAGGGGCTACCGTTAAAGAGTACCCAATAGAGATCAAGTATTGATAGGAGAATATCCTTTTTGGGTGAGCGATTACCATGGTATGTGTCTCGTAGCGGCAAAAGAATATTTAATAAAGTACCTATGAGTGGTCAAACCTAATGCAATCCTAGTATCCTCTTCATTTTTGGTAGGTTTTTTGCTTTTCGAGATTAAAATCCCTAAGGAGGGGAGAATGTAATGAATTTAATTTTTTCTAATAATATATTAAAATATTTTCCAAAATATTTTTGAATCTAGGCACTGAGTCATCATGAGATTCCAGTGCATGGGGAAGCTCAGTATTGATATCATAAAAAATTAAATATATTTTATCATGTGAAATAAATTATTTGAAATAATGGAATAACTCTTAAATGGATTTTTGTATTAGAAATATCATACATCCATTAATTCAAAAAGTTTGTTTTTAACCTAGTTATGGGATTTTTTTTAAAGTGATGGGTGGTTGAATTAGGCATATTAATGGGAGGAATACAAATTAAATAAATATATAATTTATTTTTATCAATATCCTAAACCTAATTATACTCTATCTAAAAATTTATATTCCAAAAAACTAGGGTTATCCATATTACCATAAATACCTTATAGAGATATCATGGAGGAGATATATGGAAGGAAATAATGAGATTGAGGATCATAGATTTATTTTCCAAGTGACATCTATGTCAATGGTGTTCATAGATATCATCAATGAAAACATCAACTGTTATTCATCAATGGTTGATCCAAACTTGAGGTAGTGTTTTTTATATTGTTCAAATCCCCATGAAAAAACAAATCAATTCCACTAAAATATTGATTCATGGTTCGATATTGTTTTTAGGTTTTTAATTTAACTTCCTAGAATTAGAAATCGAGACTACATGATTATTTTAGTTAGTTCATCATTCAATTGAAAAGGATTGAGACGAATTCAAAAAATGTCTGAGTATTGTTCATATTTTTTTGGTTTGTTCATTTCCTCCAGTTTTCATTGCACGTTCATCATTGGAAACCCTTTTTGGTTGGTGGTTATACAAATACATATTGAATAATCATTGTGCAATTGTTATTTATCATAATGTTTTGGTACTACAGGTTTGGTTTAGAGATAAATGGTGTGATAAAGGTTCAATGATAACAAGGAATGATCTTATGATGGATTAGAGGAGGCCAGTTCATATGATTGGAATTTTGGTGATGTGGAGTGACAAATTATAGTTATCGAGAAGAGTGGTTGGCTTGAATCTGGCCACTAGTGATATATATTCTTAGTCAAGACTAGATACATGTTTATCAGTATATTCGGTAGTGGAATCCAAAGTTGTGATGGAATGAACGGAACTATGTAAGAACTATTATGTTCAAGAAAAATTCTACAAACATAATAATTAGACTGAAGAACACATGTTTTGTAGATCCGTGGATTATAAAGATAGTGTTATGGGAAAATTCAATATCACATATAGTTCTAGACCTATAAAATTCATTATGACCTAGGAATGGTGATTTAGAATGCACCCTTGTTGTACACTAGTGTAAAAATAGACAAACACATAGGTAGAGCCCGAGTACATGGCAATGAACCAGTACTCAAATATGGATAGGTACACAGGACCAAACATGTACATGGGAATGAACTAGTATACATACACAACTTGAGTACATGGACACAAGATCATAGTATATGGGAATGAACTAGAGGACACAAGTAGTCCTGATCCAGTAATGACATGAAATGTACTCCTAGTACACAAAATGACTTATTCAAAGGAAAGTTAAGTCTCTTACTGTCTTTTGTCTAGAGAAGTATTAGTAGGGTATGTTCCCCCATTCCATCCCTATTAGTTCTTAGGGAGTCATTTTTTCCTATGTGTAGGATTTTATCCTATGTATGAGATTAGTTAGAGAGAGAGAGTTATAGAATCTCTTCATCAATCTTAGAGTGTGATCCTCCATCATTATCTCTCTTCTTTGCAAGGTGTGGTTTTAACAATCATCATGAACAACATAAGTTGGTGTAAGATCTCTTTATTATAATGTGAATCCAGTTAGAGTTTCATTAATCCCCCACTGTATCTATGTACGATCCCTTATATATATATATATTTGGATCTTCTGAGTTTAGTGTGAACTTCTTGGTGAGGAATGACGAGCATGAATTCTCTGATGAGTTTAATCAATGTCAATAAGGCTTGAGAAGTGAGTACTCCTAGAACAGTGTTAACTTTAATTGTTGAGCAGAATCATAGGCTTTTAGTATGGTTTTGTATTTACCTTTATAATTAGTTTAATCCTTAAGTATATTGAGGTTATTTTTTGAGATATCATATTTTTACAGAAATTACCTTGTGGTGAGGAGCTAACTACTCACATGATTCTTTATGTCGGATTATTTCAAGTCATCCAACTAGGTATTATTATACTCAAGACTACATGGTATCTCCCCACACAAGTTGTGTCTTATGTAGATGAAAGGCCTTTTGATAGTGTTTTAGGTGGATCAATAGTAGTTAGAGCATAGTCAAGCTAGGGACACTGTGGTTCATACTATGAGTTTCATTTGATTATAATCCCATCATTCTTTGCACGTTGGACTCTTTTTTCTGCCTTGGTGGGATTTTATTTGTCTATTTATTCTTTTCCATACTATTGTCATTCTTTTATGTGAGATATACATGTATTCATGATTTTTTGGTATCAATGTATTTTACGTTTCAATATTTTGTGGGTATTTGGTGATGTGTGCATGTGTACATGTACCTTATACTAATTCTTCCCATGTGTGTGATATTCCTAGTCAACATTTTCTACCATCACCTGTCTTATTAAAGGTTGGAAGATGGTGTCATATTCAGGCTTCTACCGCATAGGAGGTCCCCAATGGGGTAGGACATGAGATGGAGAATCATCAATAATTGATCATGGTCTAGTAGAATATATTAGATGCATAAGACATGGGTTTTGGGAATACCCATAAATATATAAAATCAATTCCTTAGTCAATGACTGTTACTATTAAAATCATAGTGGCTTGGGTTCACTCCCTATTAAATCATTTCCATAGACAAGGTTCACTCATAAGACTTTCATAAGGAACAGAGTAACTTACTAAAACTGGTTCACTCCCTATTCAAGTAAGTATTATATCATGAGATACCAATCTTAATATATGTCAGAGTAAGGTTAAATCAAAATAGGGTGTATAGTGAATTTATATTTAAAAAAAATTATTAATTAAAAATATTAAGTATTAAAAAAATATTTTTAAAATATTGATGATGATTAATACATTTTAAATAATTTAAAGATAAAAATTGATAAAAGTAATATAAAATAGGAGGTGCAATGGAATTTTTGTGAACGATTTTAAAAGTGGAAGTATACAATAATCAAAAAATTATAAATTGAATGATTAAGTATAATGAACTATGAATATAAAAGAACAATAATACTAATAAGATAAAGTGGTGAAGAATAAAAACAAAGGAAAAAAATTTGATATTGATTTTCAAATAAGGTTTCTTGCAGAACACCTACGTCTCCACAACTAATTGCTTTAGTTTTTATTGTATTAGTCTCTTGGGTTTAATAATATCTTATATTACAAAAATACCTATATTTTTAAATGTTATAATAAGATACTGGAATAAAACAGACCCCATAATTTTAACAGTTTTTTAGAAACCTCAAAGAGGTGTAATCCATTTCTTTTTAGTGGTTTTGGAAAGAAACCCGAGTCCCTCACTTTAATATAGAGTGACCACTAAAATAGAATATATATAGAAAGAATGATATAATTTCTTAAATCAAAAACATTTAAGAACAATCATGATTCTCCCAAATATATAAGAATAACCACTTGGTGGTTATTTCAAAGATCAATAATTGAAAATAATTTTAAAATAAGATCACACTTTTATATGGAAGAAGAGAGTAGTTAGGAATTTAGAGGACTTGGGAACAATTTCATGATCATAGCATGTTGGAATTGTCAATTGGATGAGAAGGTGTGTTTCCAGGGCCACCGAGGAATCTATTTATAGCACTATAAATCTTTTATAACATTCTATAATTCACTGGGGCTTTAATGATCCATGTAAAGACTTTTTATCCATCATCTAATGCTTTTAGGGAGGTATTGGAACACCTCCACCGCCTGTATCGAGCCCTTAAAAATTCTCAAAAAACTATATAGAAACTTCCATTGTTTAAAATAATTTAATACAATAATAAAAATTATTATTACTATTATGATTGTTAGATAAATTTATTTTTGTAGATAATATTATAATTTAAATTCCAAATATAAAAATATCATGGAGAAATAATAATAAATATTGGTACACAATTATTAATGAAAGATAATAATGTTAATAGAACTATCATGTGGTAATTCTAAGAATTTTTGAATTAAAAAATAATAGTATGAATTTAATTCATTTGAAAAATATATTTTAAAAAAAATATGTCAAATTAAATTCCATAATAATCACATGTATTTCTTCCACAAGATCAAAAACCAAAACACTCCCTATATTCATACTAAATTTTATGTTTTTAAAAATAATTATTTAAAGATACTCAAAAAAATTTAAGTATGTTCAAAATAATTTAAGATTATTTTTTAGATAGTATAAAAAATGAAATTGATTAAAATTAAATATATTAAAAATATATATTCTTTTGAAAAAATTTAATTAATAAATTCCTAAACAATATATTTCTAATAATTCAAAAATATATAATTATTCAGTATATTTTTTAAATTTTAATATTTATATATAATTTTGAATATAGTTTTCAAAATTATTTTATTGTCATAAATTATTATTGAAAAATATTAAAAAATGAAAAGAAATCTGTAACGTATTAGAAGTTATTGATTAAGACAAATATTAGACCATCCAAAGAACATTTTTAACATTTATTCTAGTTAATTTACAGTTATAAAATATTATTATATTTATAATGCATCCAAAATAAACTTATGTGTACTTTTCTATCATGATATATCATTGTAAAAATGATCCAATATACTCATAAAACTTCAAAACATTGCAGTGACTTTGGGACCAATGTGAGAATATTAAATGACTTTATCTTCCATAGTTCAAGTACAATTAAATATCAATAATTTTCTTATATTTCTTTTGATATAGGAGTTGTAAAACTTTTAGTATATTAGGGTGATATATGATAAAAAACATTGAAATAATAATACTCGAAACCATAAAAAAGAGGAAAAAATTATAAATCAATTAAATTAAAAATTATTCTTCTTTTAGAAAATAAAATTTAATTAAAAATATTTATAGAATTTGTTATCCAATATATATATATATATACATATATATTAATTATAAAAACATAAATAGACTAAAGTGACCAGGATCCACTCTGACAATCCCCCCTTTTTGATAATTTCAAAACCATTATAACAATATCAAAATCTCTCCCCTTTTTCAGAATTTATCTTTATGATTTAAAATAAGAAATCATTTTCTAATCCTTTTTGATAATCCGAAAAAATTGTGATTAAAAGATAACCATTTTAAATAAATAAATGAATAAAATTTTAATATTACCTAATGTAATTTTAAAAGTGAGACAAAATTTAAAATTACATTTTTCATCATTAATGAAATTTAAAGAGAGATGAAAAAAATATTTTTTAAATTTTAAATATTCAAAATTTTGATAGAGATATATTCAATAAAAAAATGAAAAATATCAAAAAAAAAATTCTTAAAACTAATTCTAATGAGAGAAATTAAACATCAAAAAGTTTTTGAAGAAGTTAAATAGAAAAAAATATTTTTTGAAAAATAATTTAGAAAAATAATGTCTCTTTTAGGATTAATTTGGTATTAACAATATTAGATCCCTCTCAAATAATTCATCAAATATATGAGGACCCAATAAAAAAATAACTACATAAAATATTTAAAAACAAAATATTTTATAATCAAGAGGAGAAAAATCAATGGAAGCCATTTAAAATTTATTATATCAACATGGTTTAAAAGAGTTTGTGTTAATAAACAATATAAAATCCCAAAAGGGTGAAAAACTATAAGTTTAATAAAGTCTCACTACTCCCGCCCAGGGTTATGGTAAAATAAAAATTATAACTATCTCTTTTCAAGATAATAACCTCTAGATGTATCCATGATAGAATGAAAACCACTTGTTTTCATTTCTATAAAAATGAATTATTTAGTGGGAAAATCACACACTTTACTCAAATTATTATAAGTTTTAAAACATTTTTTAGTTTAAAAAAACATATATAAAATATTTTATTTTTCAAAAATCATTTTTCAAATTTTGAAAAGAAAATTAAAATTATTCCCAATCTTTCCAAGGTTAAGATATAATTATAACAAGGTAATGATACCCAAATAACTTATAATGAAGTCAAAATAATAAATATGAATAGGTTTAGTGAATATATTTAAAATATGAAGATTTTAAAAAACAAATTCCTGAATGATATCACCATTTTAAAAGTGATATTGATGAAAATGGTGTCACAGATTAATTTTCTTAGTGTGAGAATGTTGGATAGTATTTTTAGAGATACTAATCATTCTATTATTGGAATAATTTAATGGGATGTGATCATATGTGTTCACAAAGTCTAAGGGAGTATTATTAATCCATATGACTTGGGTTTAATAACTCATAGTAGCTTTGTATTCTATTTTGGATGTAGAAAGAGAAACTTTATTTTTAATTTTACTAAACTATGAGATAAGGGACATTTTTAATAGGTGTCAATTACCCATATTAATTTTCCTATGTGGTTTGCGTCTTAAAAATTCCACATCGAAAAAATAATTATGTTCAAAATATGTTTACTTGGGATAAAATAATCAAAGGTTTTTATTTTCATTGAGAAATATAAAAAATATTTTTAGATATTTTAAAATAGATGCATTAGGATTTTATTGAAAATGAACACAAAGAAATATAAAAAATATGATGTCTATCTGGGTTGAATTAAGGTACAATTGAATTATAAGAATACTATTATAATGGTTGTAATCAAATGGTTTACTTGCTTCATCCAAGAGTAGCTTAAAAGTGGTACTCATGGTTGTATTAATTTTCATACCAAGATTCATACCAAATTTATTTATAATATCTATATATTATATACTTTGGTTTATAAAAATTTCTCTCATAATTTTGGAAAATTTGAAAACCAAGAAAGAATTTGAGTTCAACCGTAAAACACATTTCAATATATTTATTCATTAAATCAAAAAATTCCATACAAATGTTTTCTTTAGTTGAGAGAGAAATAACATCATAAATAAAAATTTGAATAATTAATAAATCATTTGAAAATATTTTTAGAGATAGGGTGGAATATTCTTTTCACATTTGAAATTATTATGATAAAATTAATATTTTTAACCTTTCATAACAAGATCAAAATTATAATTTTAAACAGTAATGATCTTTTGTTAACTTGAAAACATTATTTTTAAAATTGTTTTTCTAAAAAACGTGTGTTTTATACATAAAGATATTATAAAAAATCAAACAATTTAGAAATTGTTTTGACACCCATATGAAAATGTTTAAAATTTAAATGAGTAGCAAATACTAACTAGATTCAAATGGAATATAGATATGGAAGAGTTGGAAAGGTTTCACATAATTAATATTTTATACTTAATTATAGACTTTTTTAAAATATCGAGCTTGTTATGAGTGATAATTCCTTGGGGATCAAGTTGGTTATGAAAAATCCACTTAGTTCCAATAATTTGATAAATATCGGGTCGTTCTATGAGAGTATAAACATTTTTCACTTAAAATTAGATAAAACCGTCTTATATAGAAATTATTAAATTATTATCATTATTTGAATCATTAAGGGATTGATGTTCAAGGCGAGATAGAAAATCTTGATGTTCAACCCCATTTAAGGCCGACCATATAGTTTAAGTTCTAGATTGTAATTCCTAGATAATATTTTCAAGTGGACAATTTTTGGATTCCACTCATTCCTTGGGAAATGGAGTAGAAGGGGGTTCTTGAACATATTTGATAACTTTATAAGATTGAGGTTTCTGTAAGTTCAATTTATCTAGTTCAACATTATTATCAATATAAAGACGAGGTTTAGAAATATTCCCTCCAAATATTATATGAATTGACTTATATAAGGTCTTAGTCCTTTTATTGAAGACTAGATATACTTTACTTGAGTTTTTATACCTAGGAAAAATACCAACATTTGATTTGGGATTAGAATTTCCTAGATTATCCTTGGTATTATGGACAAATAATTAATAACTAAAAACATTAAGCAATAAAAATTTATGAATTTTTTATTTCCAAAGTTCATAAAGGGTTTTTTATAAAGATGGATATTTTGAGAACACAATTAAGGATATAGAAATCGATACCGATAAACATATTCCCAAAGTATTTAGGGAGTTTAAACTCATTCAATAGAGACTTATAAATTTCTTAGAGTGTCTGATTTATTCTTTTTACAACCATATTTTTTTGAGTTATTTTAGGTATATAGAAAGAGTAATGATAACCTGTAGAAGAATAAAAATAATAGAATTATTTATTATGAAATTATTCACCATGGTATCTTTTGGGGGATATAATTTAGTATGCTTTTAAAAAAACATTCTCAGAATAGTTGATAAATACTTTACAGACCTCATTTTTATGGGCCAATAAGAAAACCCATGTAAATATAGTATAGTAATCGATAATTAAAAAGGTTTAAGATTAAAATTTGATACTAGAAACTTTATCTGGTCTAAAAGTATCAAGGTGAACTAGTAATAAAGCTTTATAGGAGGAAATATCCATTTTATATTTGAAATATGATTTTTTTTCTTTCCAAGTTTCCAAGGATCAAAAACCATGTTTCCTTTGAATGATAATTTCAGTAAATCACATATTGGTATTATAAGGTGATATTGAAAAGATAGTGAATATTAAAATGACCTAGGTGATGATTAAAAATCCAAGATTCATTATCTTGTGAACTTAAAAACATTACATTTTTATTTTCAATATATTTTAAATCTATAATATAAACATTTACAAAACAATATGAGATAAATAAAATCAATCCTTTAGAATTAAATACTTTACAAAAACATTTTACAAAATAATTTAATTTTTTTTTAATTTTTTTACAAATAATTATTAAATTATTCTTAATTCCATTAACAAATAAAAAATCTTTTATTAAAGTAGTGTTGTAGAAAACGATCATACTTATTTATGTGATTTCATTTTTTGAATCATCTACAAATGTGACATGCCCAACTTCAATGTATTCAACATGATTGGATTTAGAAATATCACAAAAAATGTCCCTAGATGACCCTTTATCAATATACTACATAGATTATTGGGTTTTTCTTTTGATACCGTTTTCCTATAAAATATTAAGAGATTAATTATTTTTGTAACTATATATTGGGTCCACTCATGTTAGCTAATAAATAATATGGAATCAAAACATATTTAGAATAGGTTTTCCCATTAGAAAGATAATATGGGAGAGGAATTCTATTTAGTCTAACATATTTATAATCTTTACAATTTTACTCATAAACAAGATTCCATAATTTTTTATAGTAATTACAAATCTTATTTTTGGATGTTTATTTTATGAAATTAGTCTTTACAAAATTTTTGAGAAAATATGAATGTTTTGAAAAACAAGTCCGCAAATTACTTTAGAAAAACCATTAAAATACGAAAATCATATTTAAATATTGACGAGAATGGGTAAATTAATAAATATCATTTTCAAGATATATAATTTGGGATTCCAAATTTTCAAAATTTGGTTATTCCTTTAGTTTTATAACCAAATCAATGTTTTCTTTTGAAATTTTATCTTTTTTAAAAACAATTTGACTGTATTTACATTCCTGATCTATAAATTTTGAAACTAGTTCAAAAAACCCATTTTTATGTTGATGTCCAAAATAAAAGTGATCTTCATAACTTAAGGAGCAGGTTGAAAAAGTGTAAGAGGAGGAATATTAATGAGATGTAAAGTTATAAACTATATAAATAACCCTATAATCATCCTCAATATGTTTCATGAGACATTTCAGTCATTCACTAATTGATTCAGATTTAGAAACTAAATCTTCACTAGAACACCGCGTTAAAAATTTAAGCGCATATTTAATTTTATTCTTTTATATAAATTATTCTTGTTCAAGGGACAATACTACTTGATATGACCCTTAATTCTTTAACTAAAGATAGGAACTTCCATTTCATGATTTTCCCTTTTGAAGTGTTGATTTGATATTTTATTTTTAATTTACAAGTTTATCTTCTTAAAAAGTGATCTTAGTATCACTTGCAGATGAATCCTTATTTATTTACTTGAAAAACAATTTCTATTTTATTTCTTTGACCTATTTTATCTTCTTTTCGGTATATTTTTCATAGAAATATCAAATTTCATAAGAGATTTTATGTTCTTGTCAAATACCATATTTTTTACGTCTTCAAATTCTCGGATCTCGGTGACATTGGGTTTTCAATTTCTTGGTAAAAGAAGAACAATTTTATTAACAAATGTCTTTATACAAAGTGTATCCCTAAGTTAATTTATCCCATTACAAGTATTAGTGAATCGAGTATAAATTTTAGTAATTGATTCACTTGGATGTATAGAAAACTATCAATTCCTTATATAAACATATCTAATCCAGTATATTAGACTTTTATTTTAACTTCATGAGTTAAATCTATTATTTTTCATATTTAATGATTCATTTTTTATATATAAATTAGATTAAATTAATTTTCTTCTAAACAAAAATTCATTTAATTCATCACATTTCTATCTTATTCAAAATTACAAATATCATCGAGTCCCCATTTAACTTATTTTTCAGAAGTTATAATATATATATGCATAAATATCTTTTATATGGGATATAAAATATATTTTAAAAGGTATACAGGTGAGTTTTATAATAACTATAATTATTACTATAAAAATTAGAGGAAAAACAATAAATTTTCTTCTAGGACCACCATGGGTTTTTGAATAATCCATTTAGTTTTTTTTTGAAAAATCATTTAAATAATTTGAAAAAAAAGTTAATATTTGAAAGAGTTGAAAGTAATGAAATAAAGAAAGAACTATTTATTTCAATTAAATATCCTCTAACATCAAATATTTTAATGTTTTGGGTAAATTGTAGGGGTGGGGTGACATGACCATTAAAAAATAAAGCAATAATAAAAATTATTAAATACTAAAAACCACTTTAAAAGAATAATTAAAATTAATTTTTTTGAAGAGTTTAAAAATAAAAGTCAATATAAGTAATTTAAAAGAGAAAGTGAAATGGAATAAATATGAATGATTATAAAATTATAAGTATATAGGACTGAGTGATTTATAAATTGAATTTTTAAAAATTATGAATTATGAAAGTAGAAGCACAACAATATTAAAAAGATAATGTGAGAAAGCATAAAATAAGGGATCATGATTTGATAAAGGAGTTCAACTAAAGTTCTTTGATGAACACTAATGTCACCTAACCTAATTATTTGATGGTTTATTATATTAGTCCCTTGTATTTAACATTATCCAAGATACTAAAACACTATTTATTTTTAAATGTTATAGTTATATTACAGACTATAGTAAAACTTATATTTTTATGGTTATAGCTAGAAACTTAAAAGATAAGTAATCCCCTTCCATTTAGTGGTTTTTGAAAGAAAGCTGAGTCACTCACTTTAAAAAAATGTGAACTAAAATAGAAAAATGATAGGAATATGGATATGATTACTAGAATATATATTTTTTAATCACGGTCTGAAATATTTGAAATAGATAATAATACCTAAGGGATAATGAGAAATATATAAGACTGAGAATGATGTTATAATATGATCACACTCTTGGATGGAATAAGAGAGAACTTATAGAACCTAGGATAAATTTGAAGATCATAACAAATTGGTGTTGTAAATTAGATTAGAAGGTGTGTTTACAGGGCCACCAAGGGGTATATTTATATCCTTCCAATATTTTGGGAGATTTAGAGAATTCTTTGGGTGATTTAATGAGCCGAGTTAAGACATTTTGACCATAATTTAATGCTTCCTATAAGGTTATGGATCACAACCACTGGATGTATTGAGCCTTTAAAAAAATTAACAAAAAACTATATAGTTGTGTAAAATGGTTATAATAATTATATATAATAATAAAAATTATTATTACAATTATAATGGAGAGATAGGGAGTGATTATCATGAAGAATATTATAGTTTGAATTCAAAATATTAAAATATAATAGAGATAAATTATAAACATCATTCCAAAATTATCAATGAAATATAATAATGATAATTGAATTATATTTTTAAAATTTTATGAATTTAGAGATTAAAAAACACTTTTTTGAATTCAAATCCTTAAAATGAGATATTTCCATAAAAATGGGTCAATTAAAATCCCATAATAATTGCACATATTTCTTCTGTAAATCCAAAAATTATACTCACATTAAATTCATGTGAGAATAAAATCTATTAAAAAAAGTATTAAATAAAGAAAAATAGATTTAAATATGTTCTAAAGTGTTTTTAATTAAAATAGAAATAACATTAATAATGAAATCAATTAAAATTAATTATATTCATAATATATATTCCTTTGAAAAATTGTAATTAACAAATTCATAAAAAATAGATTTCCCATAATTTAGAAATACAATTAACTTAATATGTGGTATTAAAAATTAATATATTTTAAATTTAATTTTGAATATGGTTTTCAAAATTATCTTCTTCTAATATTTTTTTATAAATACTAAAAAAAAAAAAAAAAAATTGTAACAGCTTAGAAGCAGTTGATTCATAAAATTATTTGACCTCATAAATATAATTATTCCCTTTTGTCAAAATAAATAATATTTATAATATTTTATTACCTTCTAAATCATAAAAAATGGAATTAATTTGACTTTTTACCTAGATATATATTTGAAAAATAAAAGCCAATATTTAATGGAAATTGTAAAACATTGCAGTGACTTCATGAAGATGCGAAAATATCAAATTATTGAAAAAATATTACTTGTAGTTAAATTAAATATATAAAAATTCTTATATTTATAATGAAATAAGACACTTAACAATATAAGTACTATTTTTAATGATTTAATAAAAAAATGTGAACTAATAAATTTGGAAACTAGAAAAAAATGTAGAAAAAACTAATTATAAATCAATTAAATTTTAAAAACAATCTATTCTAAAATAAAATTTTATAAATAAATATTCATAAATAAATCTCATCTGAAATTTTTTATTGGAAATTACCAAGACATAAAAAAAATAATGTGAGGAAAAGCCACTCCAATAATAT
The DNA here is from genome assembly GCA_963277665.1 of Viscum album. NCBI lineage: Eukaryota > Viridiplantae > Streptophyta > Magnoliopsida > Santalales > Viscaceae > Viscum > Viscum album. Next base: position 863,533,270 of record OY728145.1, read on the forward strand.
ATTGAAGGACTATAATTCTGGGTCTATACATCACATAATGAAAACCAAACATAAATCTGCCACAAGATCATAAAAAGTTTATCATCTCATAATGTCATAACATATGGAAAGAAAATTAGTTTTATAAATATTATTCATTTTATAATAGCATAACTTGTGAATAGAAATGAGTTTTATAAATATTTCATAGTAACTTAATGAACCCGTGAGAATGAAATGAGTTTTATACAGTCATCCACAAATCATCATCATCATAATATTTCTAGAGAAATAAAGTCTATGGTATCATAATATCAAATCCCTAGTAAATTATAAAAATCCTTAAATGATTTAGACATAGATGAAAAATATAATTAAAAGATCATTAAGAACTTTCTCTTAAAACATGAGAAAAATTCCCTTTTCTTTGGATAAAATTTTCAATCAACGTTTCCATAATATTGAGGAAAATATTTTCTTAAAAAATAACTACATAAAATTATAAATTATGATTTAAATAAAATAATTGGTATGAAATAAGGAAAATTCATTCATACCATATATATTAAAGGAGAACATTCATTTCACAATTTTTTAAAAATAAAAAAGATGGTATTTTCAAAAAACAATTATTTAAAAGAATTGTTTTTAACCCATGTAATTAAAACAAATATTAATTAAAATTAATCTTTAAAAAATCATGTATATGTAAAAAATTCCATAAAACATCTATAAACAACCTGGATAAGGAAGAAAACGTTCGATTACTAAAGAAAAAATAAGGTTAAATATTTTTAAAAATATTTTCTTCATCATTATAAGTATTAAAGAGAGAGAAGTGGTACTAATATATAAAAATTATACAAATGATAATTTTATAACAAAATTTATGGGGTTTAAAAGAAAATTATTATATAATACCCCCTAATGGAAATTTAATATTTAAAATCATGAAAATAAATGAGATTATAACATAAATACCTTACCTCAAGCCTCACATTTTTTCATATGTATTAAAATATGTAGTATAATAATTATGGATTCATTATAAATATATTACAGAACCATATTACTATAGAAATCACTATGTATCATTTCTTTATAATTTTTAATTATCATATTACTAAAAATTTCTTCATTAAAATGAACATTCGGGTGAAATGTGGTTTGCTTTTAATGCATGTTTTAGTTTGAATGTTCTGATACATGCTCTGTGATCTTGGTATCAAAGAATAATAATAATGAAATATGTATCATAATTATTCATCATATACACTTTTATAATTACTAATATAAATAGGTTATAAAAAATGGATCCCCTTACTTCATGGAGGTGGCTATCCATGCACACACAAGGGCGATGACACTGTTTTCAACGAATGGAAAGATAAAAAGGTATATATCATATATATATATATATTATAAAATAATATTTATGTCTCAAATATAATATATAAAAATTTATTCCATCATAATGACCAACTATAAGAGACGATGATGAATAATTAAATACATCGTCTTCTTGAGGTTGTTGTCTTTATATATGCATAAAAGATTTTTCATTTTCAATTAGATGGATAAAAAGAAGAAAATTGGATATAGAATAAAAATAATAAAACTTCATTATATTGGATATAATTATTTTATTATTTCATTATGTTTATGAGTGGTTTTATGGTGGTAAAAGAAGAAATAAAAATAAAACACTTGGTTAAGAACTATATCTCTTCTTCAGAAAACCTCCTTAGGTTTGTACATAAATCCTTCATAGGATAATATTATAATGAAACTAGGACCTCTAGGACATGGGTAATAATGTTGGGAATGTATTTAGTTTTTACTTGGACATTATAATAGATTATTGAATTTCAGAGAATATATGAGATGTGATGTCCTTTTATAAGTGCGAGAAATGTCAAACTTGGATGTTTAAAAAAAATTGAAAAAAATTAATGTATTAATCAAGAAAAATAGGTCGAAAATTACTCATATTAAAATATTATATTATATAGGGTTTAAATATTATTATTAAATATTATTTAGAAATTTTTTATCTAATTTTATCCATTATCATTTCAGTTTCAACCCTTAAAACATATTTTAACTCTTACAGTGGTAAAAAAAATTTTAAACAAAGTTACTATAAATAATGAACAAAAAATATGATTAACTTATTAAATCATACTAATTATGATTATTTAAAATATTTTATAAATTTTATAATATTCTACTTATTATTTTGAAATAAATTTATTTTAAACTAAGAGCGCAAAAGTCAACAAAATTATTTTAAAAAAATTCATTTTTAAGAAAAATTTGTTTTTATTTCATTACATTCCATGTAAAAAGTATAATATAGATGTTAAAATATTTTATTGAATATATTATAAAAAAAATAATTATAATCAGTCATTAATATATATTAATTTAATTCATTATGATTAAAACACATTATGAACATAAAAACAATATTTTTAGAAAAATATTTCTTTTATCCTTGAATGATTTTATTTTAAGTTATAAGCTATTGAAAAATAATGATTTCATTTTATACATATGGAAATAATAATTTTTCACAATTTATTTTATTCTATTCATACCAACCAATCCAATTAATGTGTGATAAATTTTGTATTTAATAAGAATAATTCAATACTATATATTGGTCCATTTAAACTTAATGTTGTGGGTAAATAAAAAAATAAAAGAAATAAAATTTATTTATAGAGAATTATTTCATAAAATCATGGGATTAAACATAATCCCCATTATAGAAATTTGGACCCTAAAATTCCGTCACTTCGATACAAAAAACTGAGGATAATTATGCATCATCACATATTTCGGTTCCCACATAGCTTCTTCAAAATTATAGTTTCGTGAAAAAAACATTAAACAAGTTTGTGGTATTTTATTGAAGTAATTTATCTCTTTAATATAGAATATCCACCAGTTATTCCTAATAATAGATATCATGCTTCATTTGTACGGTCTATTAGTTTAGTACATGTTAATTTTAAGATATATAATTCCTAATGTGAGATACATAGAACACATCGTGAACTTGAGAGAGATTTGATGAAAGATCCATCTGACAAGAAACCATCACAATAAGACAAAGAATCTCAAATGGGAGAATATATATAGGGATAATATATATCTTATTTTAAAATATCATAACATTCTTCCAAGGATATATTCATAGGAATACCATGTCACCAACATCAAACTCTAGATCCCACATACGACTACGAGCATAAATTTTCTTTCGACTATATACTTCCCTGATGTGATACTAAATGGATCTAATCATATCTAAAACATAATTTCCTAGTTTAGGTCCCAATAAATCTCTCATTCAACAAAATCCTATCACATTTCTGTTCTAAAATTCTTATAACAAAGGACTCTATAAGGATCCATATAAATTCTTGAGTGAAAGCGATAGTTATAAGAAAAATATTCCAAAGGGAAGTTATTGATCTCAAAAAACGTTTAAATCCATATATAAAGATCTTACTGTATTATATAGGGTTTTCAAGGACCTATCAGATGAAACATCTATCATAGGATGATATGTAGTGCTACAGTTCAACTCAGTATTGAAATCATGTTGAATAATTTTATAAAAATTCTAGGTAAACCACATTTATTGATCAGATATGATAGAATGAAGTTCCCAATAAAACATTAAATTTTTTTAATGTATATATTATCAAGATAATAAAAATATAAATATTATATAATAGAATGAAATTTTCTTATTTCATAAGGTGATCGAGTACAAACCAAATTCCATTATTCCCTTTATATGTTTTAGGGAGTTAGATGATACAATCTATGGTAATATTTTCCCATTTCTATTCTGGTATGGGTAATGGTTTTGACAACCCCTTATACATCTTTTACTTAGAAATAAACTTTTTATATACTAATAATTGATATAGGTACCAAAAAAATATCACTTTTCATGTTATCCCACCATTAATACTCATTTAGATCTCCATACATCTTTGTAATTCTATGATTAATTGATCATGATTATCTTGGAGAATTATCCAATAACTCCTTCAAATATGGTATTGATTAGAAAAATACTATGTTCCTGAAATTTATCATTCCATCATAACCATGGTTGAACTTAGGGAAATTTCTCACCTTTTCCGTAGTTCGATATCCTCCTTTAGCACCTCTTTTATCCTCACATGGATAAATAATTAAGCATTCATATAAGAAATATATTACATGTCCCCTTTCCTAATTATTTCAAGATAAAAATTATAAAAATCAATAAATATTGTATTTTTTAATTTCACATCATGGAAAAAGATTTTCCATTCTCACTCAGAGAATTAACCACCTTTCTCACCTTCCCATTGTGGTAGTGTATTTAGAAGTAATAATATTTAATCAATTACAAAAAAATATTTTGAACATATTAAACTATATCAATTTCAATACATACTACATGATTATTATTAGTATATACATCACATATTTCACCAAAAAGATAATGCCTCCATATTTTCAATACAATCATCTCTAAACCTAACTCGAAATCAAAAGTTGGGAAATTATGCTCATGAATTGTCTGTTAGTATATGGCATAATCTATCACCATATAATTATGAATTATAAAACATCCATGTACCTTTTCTAAGGTATAAATTATAGACTATAAAACCATGTTCACTATAGGGTATTGTAAGGATAGTTCCACTAACCAACCATCTTGTCATTTGGTTTAATTTTTCATCACAATCATATGTCTAATGAAGCATGGATCAGTTCTAATTGAACATGGTTACTATATTATATATTCCCGAGAAATATCTAAAAATTTATATGTTGTATACATCCAACCCAAGAAAAATAAGTATCTCAATTTCCATGGTTGGTCAAGGATATTCCTCAGTAACTTCTTTCAATGAAGGATCCATTGGAATACACTCTCTTGAGATTATATACCCTAAGAATGAATCATTTCATAGCCAAAATTCACACTTGATTAATTTGAAATAGATAAAATCCTTTTTCAGGGTGTTAAATGAAGTCATCAAATAATCTTCATTATTTTCTTTAATCTTGGTTTATATTAGAATATTATCAAAAAGTACTACCCCAAACTGATCAAGGTAATCTTTAAACACACTATTCATTAAATATATGAATATATTAGGGGAATTGGATGATCAAATGGAATCACTATAAATTCACAATGACTATACCTCATATATAAGGCTATATAATTTATATCCTCCCTTTTGACCTTCAATAAATGGTATCCAAAATGAAGGCCAATCTTAGAAAAGTATTGAGTTCCATACAATTCATCAAATAAGATATAAATATAGGGTAAAGGATTATTATTCTTGATTATGATGTTGTTATGTTTTTTATAGTAAAAAAATTCCCATAAACCCATCTTTGTTCTTAAAAAAAGATTAAGCCCACCCCATGATAATGTACTAGAGAATATTAATCCCTTATTAAGATTATGTTGGACATTATTCTTCTATTCCTAAAACTCAATTAGTTCCATTCAATATGGAGTAATTGAAATTGGTGCAACACCAGGTATGATTTATATTGAAAACTCAAATTCTCAGTTTGGGGGAAGACTAGGTAGGTCTTTAAGAAAAACATCACTATAATCATGAATAATAAATTTATATTTAATGTTGAGTTTCTCTCCAACTATTTGAGATAAATAGACCAAATTAATAGGTATCATGTCCCATACATTATAATTAACTTCTATTGGAAGTTCATATTCATCCATGAACTAAATTACAATCATAGGTTCATTTGTAATATCAATGAGACTTCCCTTACTCAATAATAAATATGGGATATATATAGAGATGTTTAATCCATGCTTAAAATCAAGTCATACTAAACTACAAAGGAGAATCACAATATTTGAAGGAATCACATTCCGATTAACTTATATTATAGAGGAGTTGTAGACATGAGAAATGATCAACATTTCATTAAATGTTTTAACTCATAACTCAACATATAATTATTGAGGTGGTGATGTGATACCCTTAGAAAATTCTCCAGATATAAAAGAGAAGGTATATCAAGAATCAAATAAAATATATGTAGTTTTAAAGTTGACAGTAAGTGTACCTTTCATAACTTATTTCTCATGATCATCTTTAGTAGTTGTGATCATATGATATTTTCATTTATCTATTGTATTAATAAAATTATAATGTTAATAATCATCATTGACCCTCATATTCCAAAATTGATTTGCATAATGTCCATACTCCTTGTAATTAAATAATTAGAGCATGGTTGGAATATTTTGATGATCGTTTTTCACAATTAATATTATTGACTAGTCATCTTCAACATTCTTTTTATCAATGGACTTATTTTCCACACTTAAAAAAATATTATACCCAAAAATTCAATTCAATTTCTTCTTACTTCTATACTTATGAAATCAAGGAAGATTAATTTTCATTCATATAAAGTTTTTATTATTATAATTTCCTTAAAAATATATATTTATCTTTTTATTCCCAAAACCATGAGAACACTGAGAGTTTCAAATTTCCATTTCTATTTTAAGAGTATATCAAATGATTTTTTTATAACTACCAATGTCCCTTATAGATAATCCATTTTATATACTCAGTCCCAAGGCAGTAAATAATCGATCAATTTATCTTTCAAGGTTATTGATAAATCTAAAACCATAACCATCAAGTCTTGTGAAATTTTCCACATAGGTATTGATGCATAGATCATCATTTTTTATATTCCAATACCACCCTTTTCATTTTCATGTGAAGATTTTAGGGAAAGTAATTATTAAAATATAACTTCTTAAACTCTTCCTATGTAATAGAGTCAATTTCATCATCTTTCTACATATTATCAATAAGAGTATAATATTTAACAACATCACATTCCAAACAATACATGACCAAAATAACATTATCATTGTTTGATAATTGAAGAAAAATGGATAAATTTTAAATTTATTTGATACATTTCTAAGAAATAAATATATTAGAGTAACCACTCAAGAAAGGATAATGGTGAGGTATAAAAGTATTAATAGTGAGTTTTTTATTCCTTTCTAAGTTTGAAAGTTCATCATGATTCATATTACTATTCATATATTGAGTGAGTTGGGTGAGTTTAGTTTCATGATTTCACATCCAATATTCAATTTCATTCGGTTTCTTAGGATAATGGAAATTTCATTACCTATCAAATTTAGAATTAACACAATTTCTCTTTATTAAAACCATTGACTAAGACTAAAATCTTATTTTGAGAAATAATAATCTTATTGTGTAATATTTTAATCAAGAAAAATAATTCATATGATGTCTAAATAATAACACCTTCAATTAAATTATTTCACATTATTTTTAACCTTGGGAATTCAGGTACATAATTTATTCAAATCACTCATAATGGTTCATAAATAAAATTTTAATTTACCCAAGTATGTCCCCTAAGAGTATCTAGATAGGTATGTTGTCTTAGGTACACTCATCATGCACCACTTAAAATTGATTTAATGCCTAATCCTACCCTTTTAGAGTTTTTATCCCAAGGTTTATCTATTCCATAAACACATCCACTTTCTAGTATTCATATATGGGTTTATTTTATAGAAAATATAAAAAATATCTATTATACCAAATATTCAATATGTAGTACTATACTTAGACTTATACTTATAGTTTTCAAAAAATATCTCTAAACATAATATTTAAAAATAACTAAAACATTCTCTAATACAAATTAAAGAGACAAGATCATTTCATATATATATATATATTGAATCATTTTCGATGATTATTCAATACATATCATTATAATATGTTCCCCAAAACCATAAATGTTTAGCATATTTAGAGACTAGATATGTAATCAACTTATTTCATGAAAGATATTCAAAATCTCCCACAAAGTACTTCTCACATAGTCAACTTCTTAAACATACCCTAATTAAAACCTTTCTTTATAACCTTGGGAAACAAAACATAATAAAGGGTTGTTTTAGTTACTCAATAAGTTTAAATATATGAGATATCAATTAATAATCATAAATAGTCATAAGATAATCAGAAGTGTATGATAACATAATAAACACATATGAAAATCATACCCAATTAGTCAAATATCCTTAATTATAAATAATGGAAAACAAGTTATTCATAATCAAAGACATCAGTAAAAATATTTAAAAATAATTTATAATAAATCATTATCCATGAGAACATTTACTAAACGTAAGACATAGGTTTTTTTAATACACATAATCATAGATAATAATTTCTTTATTTAAGGATCACTTCTAAGACTATCCTAATAGATTATTTTCACTCCCTAATCCATCATTTCCTTAGTCAAGGTTCATTCTCAAGACTATCATGGAGGATAAAATACTTTTCTAAACTAGGTTTACTCCCCATTACATTCCTTATTATCGAATGATATATCAATTATTACTAAATTATTTGGAGGGACATATAATTTCATGACCACCCATCAAATAATGAAAACCATACACATATATTCCATAGGATCATAAAACATTCACCATATCATCATATCATAACCCATATAAAGTAAAAAAGGTTCTATAAACATTTCATCAGATAATCATATCATAACACATAGAAAAAAACCAGTTTTCTAAATGTTTCATCATAACTTAATTAACACAAGAGGAAAAACATGTTTTAAAGAACCACCCATAAATTATAATCATCATAATCTATCCAAATAAATTAATTTGATGGTATAATAAGATCATATCTATAGTGAATCATAATAAAAATTAAATGATATTTATATAGAATAAAAATATCTTTAAAAGAACATTCAATCCATTCTTTGAATTTTTTAAAAAATATCATTTTTTATAACAATTTAATTGAAAATTTCCAAAATATTGAGAAAAAGATTTTATTTTAGAACAATCATTGGAACATGTAAATTATGCTTCAAATTAAATAATGGGCATGATATAGGTATGATCCATTCATACCATACATGTTAAAAGAGATTATTATTTTCACACTTTTTCAAAAAAAAATACATGGAAAATGTTTATTTAAATACGTTGTTTTTAAATATTTTTAAAAAATGTGAAATGGAGTGAAAATTAAAATTATAAAACATTTCAATTAAGGTAAAAACGTTCAAAAAATAATCTTTAAGATCATTGAAGTGGAATAAAAATCTTGATAACCAAAGATGAAATAAGATCCAATTTTCATAAAAGCATTTTCTTGATCATTTTTAGTGACATAGAGTGAAAAATAGAAGTGATAAATAAATATTCAATGAATAAACAAAAGAGATAAAAATATTTGCGATTTAAAGAATAATATCTATATAATTTCCATTAATTTTAATTTATCATAAATAATAAAAAAATTGAGATTGTGAAATAAATTCCTTACCTCCAGTCCTTTATCTCTTCATTTGTAATAAAATATTATGTAAAATAAATATAGATTTATTATAGATATATTTCATAACTATATTCATACATATATTCCTATGTATCAATACATTATAATTTTTAATTTTTTATTTATTAATAATTTACAAATTAAATTGAACATTTGGTTGAAAACTATCCTCTTACCCATATTTGTTTTGGTTCATTACTTATGATACTTGAACCCTGTTCTTGGTTCCATCATATACATAATACCAATAATTAAATAATTTTCATATTTCTTCATTTTATACAATTTTATAATTATTCATATAAATTGGTGATGAAAAATGAATGACATCACTCTGTTGATGTGGTAGTCCATAGGTACACACATGCGACATTATAATTTCCCAATAGATGGACAGATAAGAAGTTAGATAAGATATTATATTTTTAAAAAATAATAATTATGTCATAAATATCATATATAAATATGTTATGAATCACTATGACTAACCATAATTGTCATTGATGAAAAATGAAATGGATCATCTCCATGATGTGGTAGTCTGCATATATGCAAGAAAGATGTTTTCATTTTTCATTAGATGGATAAGTTGATTAAAAATGGTTATAACATAAACATAAAAAAAATTATTATATTTGAGATAATTATGTTATTATATCATAATATTTAGGAGATTTTTCTTGGAGTTAAAATTATAAATAAAAAGAAAAAATCTGTAAAGAACTATACATCTTATTTGGACAACATTATTAGTTTTATACATAAATCCTTCTTAGTATAGTGTTATGATAAAAATGACCTATAATATGTGTGATATTTTAGTTTGGATAATATATTATAGGTAATTACATTTTATAAGTGAGGTAGAGAACAAACTGGGATTTTTTCAAACCAATAAAGTATATTATTGTCTTACTTAATCTAAATGAATTCAAAATGACTCATTTTAAATTACGATATGATTTTGGTTGGAAATATAACCATATAATATCATTTAGATAAGTTTTTAGGTAATTTTAATCCTTATTATTTTATCCCTTTTAACCTATTTTAACAAAAACACTATAAATTAACTTTTTTTAACAAATTTACTATTCAAAATCAAAAAAAAATTAACCTTGTAGAAAATTATTAATTATTTTTATTAAAAATATGAGAAAAATTTTAAAATATTAAATTTCTATAAGTGGTAGATATTTATTTTCAAAAAAATTCACAAAACGTAAAAAACCAATTTTTAGAAAAATATATTTTTATCCATAAAATAGAGTTTATCTATATTTATTTCCCTGTTAAACTATTATATGGGTGTTAAAATATTTTTGTGAATATATTATCTAAAAATTTAATTAAAATAATTCATAAATGTATATAAATTTAATTTGTTAATATTAATACACATTATTCTCATTAAAATATTTTTTAGGAAAAAATATTTTATCTTCATAGGATTTTATTTTAATTTATAACCAATATAAAACTATAAAATTCATTTTATAAATATGTAAAAATTAATTTTTTATAAGTTATTTAGTAATAATAATAACCTCCAATCTATAATATAGTTTATCTAATTAAACCTAAGGTATATATATACCTCAACCTAATAACATATCTCGCAAAATATCATTAATAACCTTAAAAACCCATAACATAATACCTCAAAAAGGCGTATATGCCTTTGAAATTATGATAAAAATATAAAATATAAGTCCTTGATGGTATCCAAAACTTATAATTTAACATCAAATGAAAAAATACTAATATCTCACATTATCTAATCTCTAATATGATAAAAAATATAAGAACCCAAGCATACCATAAATAGATAATACATCTTTACAATGAATATTCGATGTATCTCCCAATTATATATGCTTAATAACTATAACGGTTTAGTGTAATTGGATAATATATATATATATATATATTATTTATGAATAATATTCATTATCTCACACAACCTTATTAATATAAGGGTACCCTTCAAGAGTAATTATACTTAGTACCCAACTTCATAACTAGGGGAAACTGAAAATATAAGAAGTGGTGAGCTCAGATACCCAGTTAGGGTAAACATGGGATATGTTAATAAATTATCAAATTTAATAATATCCTGATCATAAGGGTATGAGAAAATGTTAATATCAATAGGAAATAATACAAAACATTTCAAAAATAATAATCATGATTCATGGAATAAAACTTTAGTATGCCACAAGATTGGAGGATTATTAAAAAATAAATCATGAGACATGAGTTTAAATATTAATAATATAAAATTTTCATATGACCATGGTACTATCATAATAACCTAAAATATATCATATATGATGTTTAACTATAAATACTATCATATCATAGCGGATCAGGCATCACTACATATTTACCATATCACAGTGGATCATGCATCCCTATCTATTTCCTATGGTGGATTGAGAAAAACAACTCTTTTCCCATAATTATCTCATTATATATTAGGTCTTATCTAATAAATTATAGTTATATATAATTTCAGGTCCAACTATCACATAATGAAAAACAAACATTCATGTGCAACTAGATCACAAAGCAGTTATTATATCGTAATAGAATAAACCGAAAAAATAAACAAGTTTCATAAAAATCATATAGTAAAAAATAATAATAAATCGTGATAAAGAATAAATATGGTATCATTGGTTAATATCCAATATAAATAAGAAAATTATGAAATTATGATGAAATTGATGAAAAATACCTTTAAAAGTTCATTCAAATATTGCTTAAAAAACATTAGAAAATATCCTTTTAAATTAATAAAATTTTAAATTAAAATACACAATGTATTGAAAAAAAAGTTTTATTTGATAATATAAAAGGATAAATATAAATGAAACATCAATGAAAATTATGGTCATGTAATTATGGGAATATCTTCATGATGTAAAAGTTAAAAGAAAACATTCATTTCACCCTTTTCTAAAAAAGTAAAAACCAAATTGTTTAGAAAATTTATCGAATGATTATTTCATAAAAAATTGTAAATAAATTCAAAGGTAGTGTAAATAACCTTTTTAAAAAAATTCAATTATAGGTAATATATTTTATATAATATTTTTGAAGAGTAAGGACATGATATAAAATATTTTTCAACCAAAGAGAAAATAAATTCTAGTTCTATTTTAAAAACATTTATTGATATTTTAAATTACTAAATAGAGGAAAATGTTAATAATGCTTTAAATTTATAGGAATAACCATAGGATATAAAAATATATGATTTTTAAAGAATAATATTCATAAAATTAACATCAGTAGAAATTTATCATAGTCAATCCCAAAAACAAATGAGATTATGACATAAACCCTTACCTAATGTCCCATATTTCTTCACACACATTCAATTATCCTATAAAATAAATATAGATTTATTATATATATATTATAGAGAAATTTTAAAACATAACTTACTAAAAATAATTAATTTTATAATTTCCAATTATATTTTTTATAAGAATTCATTTTTTAAAATGCAAATTGGGGTGAATGAAAATTTATTAATTGGATAACTTATATACCTACAAATCATTTCGGTTTAGAGTCTTATAGAATTATAAAAACCTATTCCACTACATTACCCATGTATTTATGTGATATTTGTCTCCATGATACCAAAAGTTTCCTCTTTTCATATTAAATCTTCACCGTATATCACATGAAACCATTATAGACATCCTACATAACATATTTATTTATAACCTAGGTAAAAGAAACATAAAAAATATGAGATCAAATTCCTAGTAAGGGTAAATAAAGGCATTAACAATTGAATATATTTAGTGAGAATAAGGTGAACATAAGGGTATGATAAAATATTACAAGTTATTGTTCATAATATAAGAGCATTCATACGAATAAAAACCTTGGTCAAGCATTCCAAGACTTGGAATATAAATTATAAAAAATATAAGTGAAATATTAGTTAAAAATCATAATCCATGTGAAAATAATCTTTGATCAATGAAAACATTTTAACAAATTGAAAGAATTTATAAAAAGTGTAGTTATCTTGGAACATCAACAATTTATCCTAGAATCACTAAAAATAGGATAATTATAATATCTATAAGGAGAAACATACATAAATTAACTCCATTGTCTCTTAGGATTAACTTTCCCAACGAGTCATCTATTAACTCTATCACTTTACCTAATGCATTGGAGGGAAATAACGGACTCACCCATAAATGGATTATAATTTAACAACCCATAATTGATTTATATCATATCCAACCATCATTAGTTTAAATATAACCCCTATTAAGAAATTTTTTCAAAAATTTTCGATACCATATAATGAAAAAAAAACATTTAAAAGATTCAACATTTAAACATAACACCCTTTAAAATAACCATATTTCCTTTTTAGATTAATTAACTTGTGAAAATGAAATGGGTTGAAAGAAAATATATTAAAAAAACCATAATACATTCATAGAAATAATAAACATGATATCATTCAAAAATTTCCCCATTGTATTATAGGATAATAATGAATGGTATTTCCATAAATGAAAATTACTTTTAAAATAACATTTAATACATTTCTTTAAAAAAGGTAAAATACCCTTTTTTGTTGATAAAATTTTAAATAAAAATTCCAATAATATTTAAAAAGATAATTTTTTTTTAAAAAAAATGTAAAAATATAAAATATATTTCTAATAAAATAAGAGTTATGATGGTGATAATATCTATTAATTTGGTAAATTTAAAAACAATAATACACTTAAAACGTCAAGTAAAACCCAAAAGTACCATATTTTGAAAATGGGAACAAATTCATTTTTTAACTTTGTAAATAATGTAAAATATATATGAAAATGAAATTCAAAAATCATTTGTTAATAAAAATTAATATTCTTGAAATTATTTTAAAAATCATATATATGGATGAGAAAAGATTCCTGACGAAAATAAGAAATATGGCCATTTTTTCCTTAAAATATTTTTTCATATTCATAATTAACAATTAGAAAAAAGATAATGGAAATAATTTAATCATTTGACATAAATAGAGGATAAAAATAGAGAATTTGTTTATAAATTTGGATGATACAATTTCACATAGAGTAACTTAGATCATAAACAATCTTGAAAAGAAATGAGAAGGCAATGTTAAGCCATTTAATTTTGGTAACTTTTGAATCAAAATTAATTGAAGAAACAATATGATATTCATTTATAAATCACATTATATACATTATGTAAAATGTAATAATTCATTCATGAGGTTTTAAGTACACTATAAAAATAAATCATAGTGCACTACATGAAACACTCCTCAAGAAAATGAGATTGATAAAAATAAAAAATTTAGAAAGATTATAAAATTTGAAAAGATAATCAATACATGTATTTGTTATGTTAACATATGTATATCCACATAAAACAAGTTTAAAAACAACATAGAAAAATTTATTGATCTTAATCATGGAATAAAAAATTCAACAAAGGAGTGTTATATCCCAATGAAGAGAAACTCAATTTAAAAACCCCTTGAGAACCCTGTGGATTTTCTTTAAAAGAAAAAAACCTCTATAATGTATCTATAGAAGTTAATAAGAGTTTTTTTTATGGATTAGGTCTAGTTAAGTGACTTATGAAGTGTGAGGAAAATAGGAAATCTGTTGTCTACTTATAATTAAGGGGAGGGGAGCTTGTGGAATTACATAAAGTATTAAATTAATATAAATTAATCATCATGTTAAAGTGAAAAAAATTGATATATTTAGAATATAATATGGTGATAAGTTTAAATATTCTCATAAAATAAAATTTATATAAATTTTGATGATGTTTATTCGCTTCTATCTTAGTTTTCCCCAATTAACCCTTTTTAACGATTACCATGATAACAATATTTTTACACATTAGGGGTGAAAAAGTTTCTATAAAGGAAATGTGACACATTAATGGTTAATGGTTCATAAAATAGTCTATATACCATTATATATGACTAATATAATAGTTTCATTAATTTTAAATAATTTAATAAAATATTATTTAACATAAAATTTCTTTAAAGTGATTTTTGGGACTATTCATATAATTTAATTTTAAAAAATATCAATATAGTGATGTATTTTGAATATAATATTTTAACACAACACTAATAAATATTATTTATATAAAATATTCATGTAAATTAATAAATTATCCAAAAAATATAAATTCAAAAGTATATAAAATCATTACCTGATTTTTTTCTACTGCTTTCATCTACACTGTGTTAGAGTTGTGTTAGAATTTAAGGTAATTAATTCATCGTTAAATATTAGAAATAAATTATCATCATAATTTTTTTAATATTCAATATAAAGATATATAACCAATCATAACTTGTTTATATCCATATCACAAAAATATTATAGATATTAAAAGTAATAAAGAGACATTTTAGAATTTCCCTTAACTTAAGAATATATAAAAACAATTATCAAAGAAAAATATTAAAAAAATTACTAATTTCCAAATATTAGAAGATTTTTTAACTAAATACATAAAATGAATTATAAGAAAGGTAATTTATTATTTTTAATCTATATTTCATAGTTTTTACCATGTTTTACATGTTTTACCCTTACCATGGTTGTAATAATTTTACCAAGGTTACTATTCATTATGAAAAAAATAAACTTCATATATTTACCAAATTTGTACATTAAAATTACTAATATGGAATAAAATTAATTAAATTCAATTCCATTAGGTTTTATAAACAAATTTTAATATAAACCCTGAAAATAGGATGAACAAAACGTTTCCAGAAATATACATTTTGAAGTATACAATGGTTTTTATACCAAAATTAAGCTTAATGACTATTCCAATGAAAATAATTACATTATATTTAATTAAATTGAACTAATAAAAATTTTAAATCATTTTGAAAAATTTGAATTTGTAACTACTTGAATGGAAAATAAAATTTTCTATAAATTGGTAACTTTTCACCATTCATTGAAATTTAATTGCTTCACAAAAATCCCAAAATTTGTGCCTAAGATAATTTTTATATGTTTATTTAAAAAATTAAACAATTTTTATAAAACAAAATTCCAATAATTTTTATAAATTAACAATAATATCCTTATAAGAAATTAAATAAAAACATTTTTGACGGTAATATTTTTTGAATTATAAAATGACATTACCAGAAATTTAGTACTTATATATTATAAATTTGTTAATAAATTTGATTTATGTGAAAAATTTATATATTTATAATTTCATTAATCAAATTTATACCACTAATTTAATGGTCATTTCATAATTTTTACATTTAAATAATAATTCAATATTAATATATCACAGTTCACTTAAAGATCAACATTGCTTATTAGGAATGGTTTTGAGCATAATATTCTTTTAAAATAAATTTTTAGGGTGTTAAATTATTCCACATAAATAAATTGTTTTATTTAAATTTTTATCTTAGTAATTAAGTGTTCAACATTAGAAAATCTCCATTGTGAAAACCCACATCATAAAAAGGGTTAATAAAATATCATTTTAAAAAGAGGAAATGAGAAATATAAAGGTAATATATAATAACACATAACATGGTTTCAAAAATATGATAAAACTAACAAGAAGTGAAATTATGGACATGGAGGAGAAAAATAATTTCAAAATAATGATGGCGATTGATATAGAATGTGATGAAGATAAAGATTATGACCACAAAATCATGAATTTATAAGTGATAATAAAAAAAATCAATTCATCAGAAATGATTATAGAAATATAAAAATTTTAATTTATGATGGAATATATTTTATCATAACAAAGAACATATCAAAATATAATTACCTGATTTTCGTTAAATATAGAAACATAATTTCATCCTTTTGTTGTGTGTTATAAAAAGTTAATGCTTCTATATCATCCCATATTCCAATAAAAGGGTATCTATAATTAATCTATATCATGCCTAAAACATCACATTTTAATCGATCAAAGGATCCATGCATGGACAAAATTATAATCCTCATATGTTTTATAAATTCTATATTTTTTGAAAGAGGTAAAATAATACCCAAAATTAACAATACTTTTTATGATTAAATAATATATTTAACTCCAACATTTATACAATAACACAAAATGTTCAACTTAAATAAGTACCTAAATAAATAATTATATATACCAATAAAAATCAATAACCTCAACATTAAATAATTTTTTAATGTGACATATTTCAACCCAAAACTTGTTCATAAACTCTTATATAATAACTTCGATATCTATAAAACTCGTTCATTAAAATCCATGTCATCCCCAAATAAGTTCTTCAAATCCTTTAACCTTATTGGGTATAAAATTCTTAAATCCATTCTTCACAACATGAGGAAATATAAAACATAAAATGGGCGAGCTTAACCAATAATTATGGGTAAACATAAGAATTAATAATTTAATTTCACTAGTGAGCATAAGATGAACACATGGGTATGATCACATAATCAATGTGCATGAGGGGACTATAAAATATTTCATAACCATAAAAAATTAGATCATAAAACATGTGAGTTGGAAGAAATCATTTTTTAAAGAAATAAATCAATATATTCAATAATCATGAGCCATGTGATATCAATACTGATCAAAGGAACCATTAACTCAAAAAAAACATAAAACAACATTTGGTAACTTCAAAAATTATTTTCATAGAACCCTTACAGGAACCTTTTCAAGTAAAATAACCAATATTTTCAACATAAAACATAATTATATAGTGAACATAATCATTAATCAAGGCATTGGAGGGCTATAACGGACCCCCACTCCTTGGTTTATAATGTAAACACCAATCCATGGTTTATAACGGAATAAACCGTCATTTTATTATAATTTTACTACCCACCCTTGGTTTATAATGGAACAAAACATAATTTTTTTATAAAATAACAAACCATTAATCATCTATACATATTTACCAAGTACCATATAGTGAGATAATCAATTAGAATCTTACACATTTCAACATAGTAATAACTAATGTTCATTCATAGCTTGATTTACTTGTGGGGAAGAAATGAGTTCCATGAAAATAACCTAAACCATCTAGAGAAATAAAAAGTTTGGTATCATTAATACATATCCATAGTGTATATTATGTGACATCATGGGATTATGTCTTTAATGAATATAAATAACATGAAAATAATATTAAAAGCGTTATTTTAAAAAATACCCTTTCCTCTTTGAAATTTAATTTTAAAAACATAAAATCCACATAATATTGGGGAAAAATTTCTTTTAAAACAATCATGGAATATTATAAAGATATATTAAAATAAAATAATGTTTTTTATGTTGGGAAAATATTATCATGTCGTAAATGTTAAAAATAAACATTATTATCATTCTTTTATCAAGAGAGTCAAAATTGACCTATGTGAAAATCATTAATAAATTTTGATTTAAATTTTTTAATATAACGTCAAATACCATGTTCAATAAAAATAAGAAATACTTTATGTTTATAAAATAGTATTCTATAAAACAGTTTATAAAACATGGACTTGGAATACAAAGTTTTTCGACAAAGAACTGAGAAAAATGTCTTATTTTCATTAAATTTGTTTGAATAATATTGATTACCCAAGAGTGTAAAATGTTTATAAAACATAAAAAAATATATAAATATATATACAATAATAAAAAATGAAGTATTTTTATTCTATATGGTTCATATAATTTCTACATGGAAATTTAATCATAAACAATACCGATTAAAAATGAGACTGAAACATAAACTCTTTGTAACTTTGGTAACTTTTGAATCGTAAAACCCATGAAAGAATCACATAAAATGAAACTTTTATTATCATTAAAATAAGTTTATTCATGATATAACATTTCAAATTGGATTTATATACACTTTATAAAATAATATAGGTACATAAAACAAATATATGTCCCAATGAAAGAGAAATTGAGATGAATATTCCATAGAAAGATCATATCATTGAATTGAGAATTAAAACATTGTTATATTATGAGTAACAAATGTAAATAAAAAAAAGTTTAAATAAAACATAAATTCAATAAATCCCTTTCACACATAATTTTTACATAATAATATCAAGGAAGAATTTATATAACCTAGTGAAGGAAAATTGAGTTATAAAATCCTTACAACTTGGTAACATTCAAGTAAAATTAGCTTAGATGAAATAATTTTAATTGAAACATATAATAACATATAATATGAATTATTCATGATATGACATATAAAGGTTAATCATATAAAAAAAATAAGGTGTATAAAATTAAAACTTTTGTTATTTAAGTGAAATTGAGATGAAATATCATATATCAGGCCAAACATTTCCATGTATATCTTTCAACACCTGTATAATAAAATTATATAAATTATTTTATTCCTTAATAGATTTTTTCTAGGATTAGTTATTTATCCTTTAAAATTTTATTTCATTTATTTTAATGAAATATGTAATTAATTAATCGATTATATCTATGTTAAAGTTTTTTAGGATGCAAGATTTATAATAACAAAACAAATTTGGTAAGATAAACGTGATCAAAGGGGAAATTTTTCCATCATAAGCAGAATAATAATCAGGAAATAATTATAATTTTTATTCATAAATTATACTTTTTGAACCAACTATGAAATATTATTTTGAGAAATGAGCTTCGTTAATATCATTGATATTGTAGGTTGTACGTACACATGAGTAATATTTCCATTTTTTAAGTAACATGATAGAAAAAAAGAAAGTTTTAATTTATCTATAAATAATTATGATTATATAATAAAAATGATAATATTTATTTAAATTTTCCTATATATAGTATCCTTGTGATGTGGTCATGAAAAAAGAATCACATCCCTTCATGGAGGTGGTAATCCACATGTATGCACAAACAACATATCATTTTTTATTGGATGGAATGATAATAAAGTAGTTGATATATTATATTTATATATTTTTAAATTTATTATAATATCATATATATATATATATATGTTACATAAATAATTATAACTATCCATGAGAGGTGATAATGAAAAATGAATTACATCAATTTATGAGACGGTAATCCGCTATACACGTGAATGATGGTTTCATTGAACATTCAATAAAAGATAAAATGGATATAGGTTATTCTGTTAAAATAAAAATATATAAGTACATGGAATATACATGTTTTTTTCTTTCAACATGTTTGAATAAATTTTTAATGGGGTATAAGAAAATATAAAACTAAAACCTTTAGTCTAAAGCTATAGCTATTTTAAGACATCCTTCTTTTAATTACATATTAATAGATTTAAGGTTGGTATTCTGCTCAAAATAATACCTCCAAAATTTGTGTAGAGATGTTGGTAATGTATTTAGTTAGGTTATGGTAAAACCAATTTTTTCATTTTAGTGTGGAGAGGAGAGGATATGGGGTTCTAATTTACAAGTGAGGGAAGGGATACTCTTGGAATTAATTAATGTATTAAATTAATATAAATGATTTTCCCTGGAATAATGGATCTAAAATTAAATAATTAGAATATATAATTATTAGAAGTCTAAATAATCTCTGAAAATAAAATTTTTACAAGTTTAGGTTATGGGTTTACCCTTAACTCTTTATTTCAACTCCATGTTAAGTCTTTTAATAATTATGTAGATATTAATGATTTTTACTCTTTAGGGGTAAAGAAAGATATAATAGAAGGTAATATGACACATAAATGAATCATGTATGAAACGTTTAACAATTTTCCATTAAATTTTCTAAATTTATAATTTTTAGGAATTTTATAACATTTAAGAAATATTGTTTATTATAAAATATCATTAATGTCATTTTTAGAACTATTCATTTAATTTGACATTGAAAACAAAATAACAAACAAGTAATTAAAATATAAATATTTAAATTATCCATAATATTATATATATATATATATATCTATTAAATAATTGGTAATCTCCATCTATAACAAAAAAATAATACTTTTAGTTGTTTTAATATAATCAATTTGATTTTTCTACTACATGAATAATCACTTTTTCAGCGTTTCATAATAATTTAAGATAATTATTTTATCATACAAAAATAAAAATAAATTACCATGATAAAAAAATTTATTAAAATTTAAAAAGCGTTATAACAAAACATAACTTATTTTTATTCTTTTATCAAAATATTTTATTTACAAAACCAAGAAAGTGGCAGTTTTAACGGTGTCCATTACTTAAAAATTAAATAAGTAAAAATAAATGATAAGTAGAAAAATGTAATATTTTATAATTTTGGATGATTATTGATGAAATATAACCATTAAATGAAATTAATGAATGTTTTTAATGATTTTAACTCCTTATCACCTTAGTTTTTACCCTAACAAACATATTTTACATTTACCGTGATCATAAAAAATTTAATATAGTTACTATTCACAAAGAAAAAAAATAAGAGGGACCTATTTGACCAATATTTAACTACTAATTATAAATATGGGATGAAATTTTTAAAATTTAAATTCCTCAAGTGAGAGAACTAAATTTTAATATAAATGCTCAAAAATAAATAAAAAACAATTTTTCGAAAAATGCTCTTTTTGAAAAAATGAACTTATACCAAAATTAGGCATAATGATGATTCACATTTAAATAATTAGATTATATATAAATAAATAATATTTATGTACCTTTTCTATAAATTTCATATAATAGAATTACATTTAAATTACTTTAATTAATGAAAAAATGGAAGTTTTAGAAAAATCTGTATTTTTACTATTCACTACAAAGTAAATATTTTATGAAAACTCCCAAAAATTCACCTTAAGATAATTTTTAAATAATAATAATAAAAAATATAATTTTTATAAGAAAACTTTTCTAAAAATTATATAATTTAATTGTATTATTCTCTTACAGAAACCAATTAAAATCATTTTTGAATAGATTGTTTTATTTAAGAATAAAATAAATTTTAAAAAAAATGATTACTAATTTCCTATGAATTAATTAATAAAATTTTATTGATTAGATAATATATATATATATATATATATATATTATAATGTCATTAATCCTATTCATAATCACTAATTTAATGTAATGCTACAACTAGAACAGTTAAATATTAATATTTCGTTGTTTATTTAAGCTCAGTGTCTCATGTTGTATATTTTATTGAACATAGTGTTGTTTTAAAATCATAGAATATCACATTATACCCCATTAATAATATTCCTACACACAACTTTAAATTTACATTTATAAGGAATGGTTGGATATTTGAAAATCCCTTTTTTGAAACCCCAAATTGTCAAAAGGTCTAATAAAAATTCCTCTTGGAAAGTGGGAAATGAAAGTATAAAGGCCATCTAGAATAACACATAACTATATTTTTAAATTGGATATCATTATTGGGAAGTGAAATTATGAACATATAAGAAAAAATTTATATCCAAATAATTATGGAGAGTGATAGAGATAATTTATATTGAGAAATTGAATGATGATGAGAAAGTCAATGACCACAAAACCATAAACCAGTGAGGTGGGAAAAGGACCATCAATTCATAATAAATGTAGGTAATAGGATAAATTTTTTATCCTAAGATCATTTTTAATAGTTTAGTAATTCATTTAAAATCTAGACTAAGGAAATATACAAACATGGCAAGTATAATTTCATCTTTTAATCAATTTCCACTAAAATATCAATTTTTTTAAACGATGAGTATTCAAGATGAATTTAATTTTCATTCCCAAATAACTAAAATTTTCTTCAATCAGATCAAATAATCCCAATAATTATAGTGGGGTATTTCCACTATCTTTAAATATTAACCAAAATATAAATGGTTTGAATAAGGTAAGATAATATCAAAAATATATAAACCTTAATATAAACAAATAATACATTAATATTTAAATTCTAGAAAAAACCCAAAAGGTTAAACATATATTATTCTATATATAAATAACTATATATCACAAATAACATCAATAACCTCAAAATTAAATAATTTTTTTATCTTCAATGGTTATCTCCTACCTTTCATCTTACATACCTAAAAAATATATCAACATTCTTCTGAAAAAATCTTTCACATTAAATCCCATGTTAAACAAAAGGGTTACCAAAAAATACATACAATTAAACACCATCCAAAATATCATTTAATCTCCATGATAATATTATAATATATTGAAATTTACCAAATTTCATTAATCAAATTTACATACGAATATGAAAGAAAATCCTTATATTGATCATAAATATCATAAAAATATCACCTTATCAATGAATAAATAATAAAAAATCAATATTATCTATATCCCACTCCCTAATAGACCATAATTAACTTAACTTCAAATCATATACTAACCTAAGTTGAAATTTAAACCTCAATAGAGTTTTATTCCTAAAACATTGCAAATCATCCCAAAATACCATAACATAAAACTTCATAAGGTGGTTCTATAACTTTGAAATTATGAAAATACTAACTTATAAACCCATGATGGTATAAATAAATAATAAGTTAAAATAACATGAAAACATCACAATATAAAAAGTTATTTTAACACATATCTGATACCAAAATTGACATCCCTAAACCCACACTCCAGGATCCAGTGATCGAAACATAGTATTTATATTTCTGTATTGATAATGAAAAATGTGACCAAATTTTATCTATACAAAAATTACAATATAAAAATGAAATTTTTGATCACTTATATACTCAAGGTCCATTTAGGTCTATAGTTTTAGCGAAATAGGATAAACTCTTACATATAAACTTAGATATATAAACAAATGGTTCATAAAAATATATGTCATCTCTCACTAAGTACATCACATATTGTTATTTAATTAGAAATAAAATAATTAAAACCATTATTAAAAACACAAGGAAATAGAAAAGATAATATGGGTGGGATGAAAAATTTAGTTAGGGTAAACAAAAGTATTAAAAATTTAATTTCATTATTGAGAATAAGATGCACAATATCATATAATGACATAATCAATTTTCAAGATCAGAAAATAAAAGAATTGGCACCCATCAAAATATGTGACATGGTATAAAGATTTATCAAAGACAGTAGTCATGATAATCAATAATAATGATCCATGTGATATAAATCTTGATAAAATTATCTATTAAAAACTCATAAAACCATATATAAAACTAGTGAGTATATTAGAACATTATATTCATAGAACCCTTACAATAACCCTTACAAGTGGTATAACCAATATTTTCAAATTAAAACCAAACTATTTAGAGAAAGTAATAATTCACCAATGCACTATAGGTCCATAATGGACCCACACATCCTTGGTTTATAATGAAATCACTCATCCTTCGTTTAATAAAGGACCACCCATCCTTGGTTTATAATTTAATCACCTATCCTAGGATTATACAAAACCACCCTCCCTTTGTTTATTAATTAACCAATTATCATTCATTTATAAAAAAAAACTATTATATAGCTTATAATGGAACCAAGCTTCAATCATCTATATTTATTTTCCAACTACAATAGAATAAGAAAATCAATTAGAATATTTCACTTTTAAACAAAATAATAACTATTTTTCATTCATATATTTATTTACCCATGGAAAAGAAAGAGGTTCCATGATAATATCATAACCCATACTGATAAATAATAAGTATGGTATCAATAAAAAATATCACCAATTGATTGTATCTAATATCAAGAGTTTTTATCATTAATAAATATAAGTTCTATAAAAATATCATTAAAAAATTTCTTGAGAAAAATACACTTTCCAATTTAAACTTAATTTTAAAAATAAAAAATTCAAAAAACATAAGGGAGATTTAGGAATCATATAAATTTATCTTGAAATAAAATAATATTCATGATGGCAGGAAAACCCATTCATTCTATTAATTTAAAAAAAATCTATTCAATCTTTTTTTAAAGAGAGTCAAAAGTGAAAAATATGGAAAGTTTTAATAAATTGACTTTTAAAACATTTTAAAAGAAGTGAAAATATCATTTAAAATAACTTTAGTAAATCATTTATGTTTAGAAAATATCATTCTTCAAAATATTTTTGATAATATAGATATGGAAGAAAAATCATTCCGATCAAAAAAGGATAAATAAGGTCAAATTTTCTTAATAATATTTTATGAATAATTTTGAGTATCAAATAAAGTAAAATAGTTCTAAAATATAAATATTAAAGAAATATCCATAGTTAAAGAAAAATAAAACGACTTTATCAAATAAGGATCAAATGATTTCTCAATGAAAATTTAATTATAAATAGCACCAATTAAAATTGGATTGATACATAAACCCCTTACCTCTTTGGAAACTTTTGAATCATAAGCCCTATTAAAGAATAACGTTAAATGAAAATTTTAATATCTTGAGAATAAGAATATTAATGATATAACATGTAAAAGGGGTAGTATAAACACCTCAAAAAATAATATAGGTGTATAACATAAAGATATGTCCCAAAGAAAGATAAATTGGGTTGAATAATCCCTACAAAGACTGTGTCATTGAATTGAAAATTAATCAATGGATTCATTAGGTGTATCAAATGTAAATAAAAAAAGTATAAATATAACATAAATCAATAAAATTCAATTTTACACATAATCACGACATAATACAATAAATTAAGATGTGATATAACTCAATAAAAGAAAAGTAAGTTATGAAACACTTACAACTTGGTAACTTTCACGTCAAATACCCTTATATGAAATAATTTTAATTATAACTTAAGATACCATTAAGTATGAAGGATTAATGATATAAAATTTAAAATGGAATCATATACACCATGAGAAATAAATTAGGAGTATAACATTAAAATATCCCCCAATAAAGTGAAATTGATATGAAATCCATTACATTGGGCACATACACTCCATGTATGTAATTTAACACCTATAAAATAATCTTATATAAATTATTATTTTTCTTAAGAATATTTTTTTAGGATTAATCCATTATCCTTTAACTATTTATTTCATTTATTTTAATGACATATTTAATTAATTAATTAATTATATCTACATTGGGTGTATTGAGGATGTTCAATTCATTAACTCAAAAAAACATTGATATGATGAATGTGGTAAAAGAGGTAATTTTTAAATCAAAAATAGAATAATTTTTTTACATAAATTTTACTTCTAAAACCAACCATGAAAAAAGTTATTTAAAATGAACTATGTTATAGTCATGAGGATGTTAGGTTGTAATTACGCATAATTAAGGTTTTCACATTTCAATGAAAATGATAAAATATGGTAAGTATTATTTTATCTTTCTATAATTATTATAATATCGTAAATATAATATTATTTATTTAAATATAATTATATATATTATCCATGTTATATGTTCATGAAAATTGAATCACATCACTTCTTGGAGGTAGTAATCTATACATACACAAGAATGACATATCGTTTTTAAATGGTTGGAAAGATAATAATGTAGATGATTTATTATATTTATAAAATAAAAATATTTCATTTATATAATATATACATCTTAAATATATCATTATAATCATAAGTGAGAGGTGATGATGGAAAATGAGTTGTATTGGTTCGTGAGGTGGTAGTCTACAGTACATATGGACGATGGTTTTGTTTCCCATTTGATATTAGAAGAGATGGATATAGCTTATTAAATTTAAATATAACATATAAGTAAATTTAATATATTTGGGTTATTATTTAATCATTTAAACAAGATTTTTTGGAGGAAAAAATATATAGAAAACTAAAATAATAGGTAAAATGTTATACCTCTTCTTCAGAAAACCCTCATTTCCATTACACCTTAAGACATATAAACTTATCATTTTGTCCACAATAAGATCAATAGAGTATAGGGAGGTATGTTAAGAAATAATTTTTTATGTATTGTCTATGTCAATTTGTTCTTTAAGTGTGGAGAGGAGAGGGGTGGGGGTTCTATTTTCTATGTGAGGGGAGGGGCGCTCATGGAATTACATAATTTTTTAAATTAATATAAATTAATTTTCTATAAAAAATGGCTCCAAAATTAAATAATTATAATATATTATGAGTTTCTCTCCAAAAAATCTCATCAAATATTTTTTTTACGAGTTTAGATTATTTTTTAGACATATCTTTTTTTTAACCCCTATGAACCCTTTTTACAATTACAAGGATATCAATGTTTTTTAATCATTTGAGGTCATGAAATTTATTATAAAATGAAAAAAATTCCATAAATGAACCATGGTTTTTATTTTAAATCATATCCCAATCAATTTATCTAAAATAGGATTTTTATTAATTTAGAATATATTAATTAAATATTTTTTATTATAAAATATCATTAATTCCATTTTGTACTATTCAATTAATTTCAATTTGAAAACCAAATGAAAACCTAGGAATTAAAATATAAAACTTCAAAACCTACCCAATATGTTATATTAATCAAATTAATTCTTGATACACTATAAATCTCTAAAAAATATTACTTATATATTTTTTATAATCATTTAGTATATACTTTTATTACTTGCATAAGCACTATGTCAACATTCCATAAGCATTTAATATAATTATTTCATCACAAAAAATTAATAACGAATTTTTATTAAAATAAATATAAAAAATATTTAATATAATTATTTATAATTAAACATAACTTTTTTATCCCTGTCACAAAATATTATAGTTTTAAAAATAAATAAAGTTAAATTTCTGACATTATCTTTAACTTAAATATTTTAATGGTAAAAATCAAATATAAGTGAATAAAAAGGTAATATTTTACAATTTCAGAATATTAGGGACGTAGTAGACTAAAATAATGAAATTAATTGTAGTTTTTTAACGAATCTAAATCCAATCACATAATTTTTAACCGTAATTATCCTATTACATCTTTACTGTGGAAATAATAATTTACTATAATCACTATTCATAATGACAAAAAATAAAAGGGTCCTATTTTAGAAATTTTGACCTTAGGATTCTATAAATGGAAGAAAATTTTCCTGACTAAATTCATAAAATTGAGAGGAATCAATTTTAATTTAAACACACAAAATTTAATTAAAAATATTTTTAGAAAAATGCATTATAATGCACAAAAAAACTTATATCAAAATCATGTATAATGACTATTAAAATATAATTATATATAACTAAATAATATATATGATACCTTGAGATAAATTTAAAATCATAATATTAATTTTAAATTTCTTAATTTAATGAAAATAAATGAAAATTTGATAAAAATTGATATTTTTAACTATTCACTAAAAAAATCATTTTTTATGAAAAATAAAAAATTATCCTTAGGAAAATTTTGATATGATAATTTAAAATTTATATCATTTTATAATATAAAATTCATAAATTTTTGAGAAATTAATTTTGATATTATCTTACATAAATAAATAAAAAACATTTTGGATGAAAACATATTTTTGAAAAATAAAATGGATTTACTAAAAAAAAGGGTAATAATATCATTAAAATAAAACAATACATTTTTATTTAGTTGGAACCTTATATATACTTTATAGTGTGGTTATTACTATTCATACTCTCTAATTTAATGTCTAGGTTATAATAATAAGATTTAAATATTAATATTAAATTGTTCATTAGAGCTATCTGTTGCATACTATATAAGCTATCAATCATAGTGTTCTTTTAAACTCTAAAAATATTACATTTAACATAAAATGTTATCTCATACATTTCAACTTGAATCCCACAAAATGTAATGTAATTATTCTAAAATAATCAATCATGTTAAACCTATGTGTAAGATCCCAGGTTTTCCAATGAGGTGTGATTCTTTTTGTTTTTATTTTTACTCTTTGGGTTTTAAATAATTTGAGTGTTTAATGAGATAATAAGAGTTTTGGGGGGGTACTTGAGGTTTGTTCAAATCTTAGAGGCTAGGGTTTTGGAAAATAAATTTGAGCCACATGATTAGTAGAAACCATGAAACCCAGGCCACAAGGCTAGGAGTAACCATGCAGGGATTAACCGAGGGAAACAAGTGGCCACACAGTTTGAGGAAAATTTTCAACTAGGGCCGCATGCTTGTGAAATAAATTATAGAGTTTTGAAATTTGAAAATCATGTGGTTTTACAAATGGTTCTCATGAATCATGTGAGGTCCTCCTCGAGGTAGAGAAGGTCACACGAATGACGCACTGTTTGGACAATCATGTGGAAAAACCTTGCAACCTAATTAAAATGCGTGAAATGGACAATTCAACCTTAATTTTTTTTAAACATAATTTATTTTCTCTTCATTTCAACAGAAAACACCTTGATATTTTTAAGATCATTTGAATCCAATTCTTAGACATAGATCCTAATTCATCTTCTGGACTCGAAATAGAGTACTTTTTATCACGTTCGATTTGCACCAGTAAGTTTTTCATTCATATTTGGTTATTCTTTGTTTGTACTGGTATCGATAGAGTTATTTACCTACAAGCTAATATGCCATATTTATAGGATTATCACCCATTATTCATTTTTCTCCTAATCTTGATAGAATCATAGGTCGATACTGGATGATTGTTCATTCGCATGTATATGGAAGGTGATCTATATTGTTTTAAAGGTTAGGGAAAAACACATTTTATTATTAAAGAAAAGACATATTTTTACTGGGTAGAGGCAGACCCATTAAATTTCTTGAAGGCCGTAGGCCATTTGTCATGAATACTAGGCTTGAAAGCCCATTTTTGGCCCAAAGGGACCTTTGGCGAATAATACTGCTACAGTACCTAGGTTACTGTAGTACATGAGCTGCTACAGTACCTCCACCACTATAATGTCACCACTACTACAGTTCCTCCACTGCTATATTTCCGCCACTGCTACTGCAACACAGAAATTTTTCCCATTCTGGATTTGGTCTTGGTTATTTTTCCTTTTGTTTTGGTT
Organism: Viscum album; assembly: GCA_963277665.1. Lineage (NCBI taxonomy): Eukaryota > Viridiplantae > Streptophyta > Magnoliopsida > Santalales > Viscaceae > Viscum > Viscum album. The sequence goes on from OY728145.1 coordinate 863,563,720, forward strand.
GTTTTATAGCGTATCGTAGTTGTGTCACACACCAGAATTTTTGGTATTTCCCCTAAAATTAATATAATACTTAAATTTAATAAATTGGAACTGTAAAGACCTGCAAATTTCAAGGAAATTTTTTTCTTAATTTTCTTTGGAATTTTACAAGAGCGCAGTTTCAGACGGCACCTGATTCTGAGGCCCGGTGTGCCCGGAATCAATTTCCGAAGTTTGGCTCGGGTACGTTCAGTGAACGGACGAGCGGGTTTTTCTATCTTTTGAACCGGTGCCCGGAATCGAATTCTGAGGGCACCGATGAAATCGCAGCGCCGATATTTGCTTAGAAACGCCTCTTCCGGAGTTGCGTTTGCTCAGACGTGGTTTTTAAATTTTGGGGCTTTAAGTCAGAAATAAAATAAAGTTTGTGCGACAACTTTATTTTATTTCACTTAAGCTGCTTGGAAGCCACTTGAAGCCACTTAAAGGCGGCTTGATCTGAGCTGAACTGGATAGGATGCTATCCAGAAATATCCTACCCCCTTGGTAGGATATTTGTGAGGTGGGGCCCGCACGAGCCCCGCCGTTTCTTTCGCTAAGTAACACACCCGCAAAAACCCGTCAAAGTAACTGAAAAGTCAACCGACGCGTTTTCTTAAATTCATAACAGACCATTTAATTGAGCGGTTTATTTCGTGAATTAAATGGGATGTTTCATTCGTTGAATTAATTCAACAAACTGATAGGTCGTTACTTACGCTTTTGCGTTTGTTGGCATGTTTATAAAATAAGACCAACCTAAAAATCCTTTGAAAGGATTTGAGAGGACCTTTGTTTCTTCATCTCCCCTCCTCGCGAAGAACGCGAAGAACGCGAAGAACGCCGGCGACCGGAATTCGACGACGCACACCGTGATCTGCGACGTCGACGAGCTCTACCCACGACGTTCTTCGGCGACGCCTCTTCTTCCGCGGCCGATCCTCATTCGGCAACTAAGGTGAGAATCGGATCGTTAATTCTCCTTTTTTTTTAATTTCAATAACAACGGATTTAATTAATTAAATCCGTTTGTTCTAGATCCGGAGATCGTCGGCGCGACGTTTTTCCCGCGGTGCGACGAACGTCCCTTCTGCGACGAGCGATTCCGCGACGACCTCACGTCCGACGACGACAAGGTAGGGGTTTATTTTTCTTGATGATTCTTTCCCGTGATTATTCTTTTGAAATAAAGAACCCGATCACGGAACAATTTTAATTTATTTAAAATTGTTGATTGGTTTTTCCTTTTCCCCCGTTTAGTTTATGACTAACGCGGAGGGTGCGGGTCTAACGAACAAGACCCGACAACCCTCCGCCGATCTTTTGTTGTGCGGATTTGGAGGACGACGACGAACCGTGCGGCAAGGGCGATCCGTTGATCCCGCAGTGAAGATCGGCCCCCGGGAGGAGCAACGGCGCAGACGGGAGGCAAAACAGGCCACCGGAGCAACTCCGGCGGCCCGCGGAAGACGGCGGCGACGCGGGTCGCCGGCGCGGCGGCGCCGGCGGCCGGAGGCTGCGGCGCCCGGCGCACCGCCGTGGAGGAGTTTCGCCGCGGCTGAAGCCGCGCGGAACCGGGGAGGGACGCGGCGGCCCGGCCGCGTCCGCGTGACAGGCGGCCCCCCGCGGGGCCGCGTTTTCCTCCAAGTCGCGGGTCAAACCCGCGGCGGTTGCTTCGGCCGCTCGGCCGAAGCCGAGCCGGCCGGTCCGGTCGGCCGGGCCGCGCCCAGGCCGACCCGGTTCGGGCCGACCCGGTTCGGCCGACCCAGGGGTGGTTCGGGCCGGGTCGCCCCGGACCCAGAACCCCCGTTTTCGGGCCTTCTTCGGTCTTTTGCCCATATCTTGGGCCTGGGACCTCCGATTGACGAACCGTCAGCGGCTACGCGATCCTTGGATCGATACGGTCGTTTCGGTATGTTATACTCAAGGTTTCGGAATACTTTGGGTTCGGCCGGGTTGGTTCGTACACGAAACCAACCGGGCCCTCGGAGCGGAAACGCTCATAACTTGAGCTACGGACGTCCGATCGACGTACCGTCAGCTGTGGTAGTTTCCTCTAAGTGAGACGGAACTTTTGGCATACTCCGCCCGAGTATCGGACACAGGCGGAGTACGGTCGGGTTGGTTTTGCCCTAAAAACCAACCGGGCCCCTGGGACGAAAATGCCAATAACTCTCAGACCGGGCGTCCGATTGACGCGCCGTCTGTTGCGTTGAGATCCTGTTGTCGTTACAGAACTTTTGGATACATCAACTTCGGACTACGTGTCAGTTGATGTATCAGCCTCTCGGCTCGTGGAGCGGACCCTCCTAAACGAGCTCGCTATGTGCGGGAACCCTAGCGCTGGCTGTGACTTCGACGACAGAGTAGAGATCCTCCGTGGACTGCGACGACGGCAGAGCAGAGATCCTCCGTGGACTGCGACGACGGCAGAGCAGAGATCCTCCGTGGACTGCGGCGACGGCAGAGCAGAGATCCTTTGTGGACTGCGGCGACGACTGTGCAGAGATCCTCAGTGGACTGCGTCGACTACTGCACTCAGCGATCCTACGTGGATCAGTGCTACAGGTTCTGTGTGAGCCCGATCCTATGTGGGTCCTTACTACCGGTTCTGTGTGAGCCACTGCCTACAGGTTATGTGTGAGCCCGATCCTATGTGGGTCTTTTGCGGGGGTTAGTACCTATCGATCCTTCTTGGGTCCGACGACTTAGATGGATCAGTGATCAACTTTGACGTCATCTGAAAAAGTATACCTGGTTGAGCTGAATCTTATGTTACTCTCCTTTGTGGATTGTGTTGAACTATCCTTTGTGGATTTACTGTTTACTCTCCTTGTGGATTTGAGTCTTGCTTTCCTGCGTGGATTGAGTTGTTCTTGGGCTCGTGAGTAGAGCTAGAATTGGGGACTTAGGTATATGTATGGGAATATACCTAAGTCGAGTCAGATGTTACTTCGTGATTGCATCTTTCTTTTGTGCTATATCCTTTGTGGATTTCGGGAGACCTTCGGGGGTCTCGGGGTCCTTACTGAGTAGCTTATACTCACCCCTGCACGGGCTATGCCCGCACCTTGTTGTGTTGGATGCAGACGACGGACAGCGCTGATCACGGTTGGGGCGTGGAGTAGGACAGTACCTGGAGGTGGACCACTGGACGGGACGTGCTCGGAGCGGACGTGGGACCCGAGGAGCCTGGAGGCTATCTGTACCCACCCTTCAGGTGGGATTGCCAGTAGACGACACACGAGGCCGCCGTCTTTTCTTCAGTTGCTGTTCTTTACTTTTTCAGTTGTACTTTACAGTTGGGCTTGTATTTCCGGCCCCCTTTACTTTCTGCACTTTGTAGTTACTTTCCGCTTGCTGACTCTGTGGTGGTTGTTACTTTTAAAGGCAATGCCTTCCCTGTTTACCGGGATTTTACGCCTTGGTGCTAGTCGCCAGCCCCTGGCCTATGGAAGGCGGGCTTGGGGTAGTCACGGCACGGGCCCCGAGGTCGGGTCGTGACAAATTGGTATCAGAGGTGGTCGGTTCTACCGCAGACTCTGATCGTCTTTTCTTTCTATGTGAAGCAATAGTGTTTAGTGTATTGAGTGTGGTTATCAGTTCAGGGAGCCCGGTGTTGGTGCGGCGGCCGACGTATCCGTACACCAGGACCCTGACTCCTGATTTCCGACTTAATGCATGAAAACATTGATTGCGTGTGTGTTCCAAGTTTTCTTTGTGATTACTTTTGTCAGCTCACCGGGTATACTGATCCGCTTTATGAAAGTCTCAAGTTTTCCTTGTGATTACTTGTGTCAGCTCACCAGGTATACTATTCTGACTATGGTGCTCTTGTTCTCCTTTTCAGGATGGCCCCGCGACGACAGCCAGCTAGGGTTCCGAGTGTAGGGCGCGACGGCAGCCCACCGAGCGACGAGGCCTCGGTGCAGGGCCCTTTGCCAGCAGTGGCACCGGAGGTAGCCTTACCCGTCAAGCCACCGATGCTACCAGTACCAGACGCTGACGATGCACGTCGCCTCAGGGCACTGCATGAGTTTCAGAGCCAGCGACCGCCCAGGTTTCGCGGTGAGGCGGACCCCCAGGCCGCTGAGGACTGGCTAGAGGCGGTGGTACGGATCTTTAGGCTAGTGAGAACACCAGCGGATCTCATGGTGATTCTCGCGGTGAGCCTCCTGCAGGCGGCGGCAGGACGATGGTGGAGCTTGATGCTCCAGGTTCACGATGAGGCATCCTTGCTCTGGGCGGACTTCGAGAGCCTCTTCCGCTCTGAGTTCGTCTCGGCCACCCTCCGAGCGGTGCGCATCCAGGAGCTTCTCCAGCTGCGCCAGGGCAGCATGACGGTCGCTCAGTACGCGGCGAGGTTCACTGACCTATCTCGCTACTCGACCAACATGGTACAGGACCCCTTCTTCCGGGCCCGGACCTTCGAGCAGGGCTTGCGGCAGGAGATTCGGGCATCGCTGATCTCCCTCAGCATTCCGACCCAGGCGGGAGTGCTGGAGCGAGCCTTCCTGATCGAGAGCTTCCTGGCAGAGCCTTCTTCAGCGGCGAGACCTAGCGCAGGGCGGCAGGTAGCTGAGTCTTCGGCAGCAGGTAGCCGACGGATGACTCTCGGGTCCAGGCAGACCAGACCCCCACGCAGACGGCCTTAGGACACCGGCTCAGCAGTGCGAGGCACACAGCGGAGTGCCAGCCTTCCGAGAGGCAGGCTGTGCTACTCCTGCGGCGGGCAGGGTCACATGGCTCGTGACTGCCCGACTCGCCGACCAGAGGAGCAGCAGACGGTGGAGGGGCCACCCAGGCAGAGGCAGAGGGTCGACCGTGGCGGTCCACAGGGAGGAGGCGGACGAGGCAGAGGAGCTGGCCGAGCAGCGGGTGGTGGGCGACGCTTCCAGGCTCTACCCCCACCACCACCAGGAGGGCCACCTCGACCACAGGGAGCTGGCGGGCAGGGACAGGCCCAGCTCCAGGCAGTGGAGGCCTACGACCCCGACATGCCAGAGATGATTCGAGGTACGATCTGTGTCTATTCCACCCTTGCTGCAGTACTTATAGACACAGGAGCGAGTCACTCTTTCATAGCCTCTGCCCTTGTTCGGAGCTCGGAGATTCCGACTGAGCCGTTGGCTCGATCCTTACGGCTAGAGACTCCTACGGGAGCAGACTCGACGATTACGCACTGGTGCCGACAGTGTGAGCTTACTCTAGGAGGCGAGAGCTTCGGCTGGGATCTCCTTGTAGCGGCGTCGAGGCCTTACGACGTCATCTTGGGCATGGATTGGCTATCCACGGCTCATGCCCAGATCGACTGTTTTAGGCGCAAGGTGCGATGTGTTCGCACCAACGGGAGCAGGTTTACCTTCACCGGCGAGAAGGGATCCTTTGCAGCACAGGATGGACTTCCGCGGAGGAGAGTGCATCCCATCTCTCATCAGTTGGCTAGCCTCATCCTAGGAGCAGTGGACGTGCGGAGTCCAGTTTTTCCTGCAGTGGTGGACCAGTACGTGGACGTCTTTCCCGACGATGTTCCAGGGCTACCTCCTCGTAGAGAGGTAGACTTTTACATCGACTTGTACCCTGGGACAGCCCCGATATCTACTCCAGCATATCGGATGGCCCCCGCCGAGCTTCGAGAGCTGCGGGTACAGTTGGAGGACTTGCAGAGCAAGGGGTTTATCCGACCCAGTGTTTCAACCTGGGCTTCCCCGATTTTGGTTCGCCAAGAAGGCGGACGGGAGCTTGCGACTGTGTGTCGACTATCGTCGCCTGAACCAGGTGACAGTGAGAAACAAGTATCCGCTGCCACGGATTGATGACCTCTTCGATCAGCTCAAGGGAGCACGGTGGTTCTCGAAAATAGACCTCCGGTCAGGCTATCATCAGCTCAGAGTTCGAGACGAGGACGTGCAGAAGACGGCCTTCAGGTGTCGGTATGGCCATTATGAGTTCTTGGTTATGCCGTTCGGCGTAACCAATGCTCCAGCAGTGTTCATGAGCCTCATGAACAGGATCTTCCAGCCATACCTCGACCGATTTGTCATGGTCTTCATTGACGACATTTTGGTATACTCGACGACTGAGGAGGAGCATGCCTACCACCTGCGAGTTGTGCTAGACACACTCCGAGAGCACCAGCTTTATGGCAAACTCTCAAAATGCCAGTTCTGGTTACGTGAGGTCCATTTCTTGGGGCACGTCATCTCTGAGGCGGGAGTTGCAGTGGATCCCGCGAAGATCGAGGCAGTGCTAGCTTGGGAGCCACCCAAGAGCGTGACGGAGGTGCGGAGCTTCTTGGGCCTAGCCGGATACTATCGGAGATTTGTGCCGGACTTCTCCAGAGTTGCGGCACCACTCTCATCCTTGACAAAGAAGGGGAAACCCTTTGTGTGGTCAGACAGATGTCAGCAGAGCTTCCAGGAGCTGAGACAGAGATTGACCAGCGCACCTATCTTGAGTTTGGCTGAGGAGGGAGTTGGATACGTAGTTTACTGCGATGCGTCAGGGACTGGACTCGGGTGCGTCCTGATGCAGGAGTGGGCCGTGATCGCCTACGGATCACGTCAGTTGAGGCCGCATGAGAAGAACTACGCCACTCATGACCTGGAGTTAGCAGCAGTGGTCTTCGCTCTGAAGACTTGGCGGCACTATCTGATGGGCGAGCGCTTCACAGTCTTTTCTGACCACCAGAGTCTTAGGTATATCTTCTCTCCGAAGGACCTGAACCTGAGACAGCGGAGATGGCTTGAGTTCCTCCAGGACTATGACTTTGAGATAGTCTATACTCCTGGGAAGGGGAACGTGGTAGCTGATGCCCTCAACAGGAGGACGGGCATTCAGCTACTTGAGGAGGCGACGGAGCAGCTAGCCTCCTTGCAGATATCCTTCGTGGATAGAGACGGAGCATCCTTTCTTCAGTCTCTCACAGTCTCTCCTCCACTTCTACAGCGGGTCAGAGGGGCTCAGCGTGGGGACGCTGACTGTGAGACCCGGCGTGCACTGATATCCTCAGGTCAGGCGCCTGATGGTTTCTCCCTTGGAGCAGAGCACGACATCCTTTTCAGAGGACGTACCTTCGTACCAGTCGCTTTACGAGAGGAGGTGCTGAGAGAGTTTCACACTTCTCCCTTGGCGGTGCATCCCGGAGTGGCGAAGATGTACCAGGATCTCAGGCGACAACACTGGTGGCCGGGCATGAAGAAAGCTGTGGCAGAGTTCGTTTCACGATGCCTCACCTGCCAGCAGGTGAAGGCAGAGCATCAGGTACCAGCAGGCTTGGTACAGCCCTTAGAGGTCCCGGAGTGGAAGTGGTACGGCATATCTATGGACTTCGTGACTGGACTTCCACGCACTTCCAGAGGTCACGACTCCATTTGGGTGATTGTCGACCGACTCACCAAGTCGGCACACTTCTTACCCATCAGAGAGCAGGGCTCAGTAGAGAGCTTGGGACGTCTTTACGTCCAGGAGATCGTACGGCTTCACGGGGTGCCATCATCTATCGTCTCTGATCGAGATGCTCGTTTCACTTCCCGGCTTTGGAAGGGGTTGCAGGAGGCGTTCGGGACGCGGCTCCATCTGAACACAGCCTTCCACCCTCAGACGGATGATCAGACTGAGAGGACCATACAGACACTCGAGGAAATGCTCCGTGCATGTGTTCTCGACTTTGGTCGCAGCTGGGAGGACCACCTACCCTTGGTGGAGTTCGCGTACAACAACAGCTACCACTCCACCATCGGGATGGCACCATACGAGGCGTTGTACGGCAGACCCTGCAGATCACCGTTGTGCTGGACAGACCCTGGGGAGTCAGCACTCGTGGGACCAGAGATGGTCCGAGCCATGACAGAGAAGGTCCAGATCATCCAAGAGAGGATGAGGACAGCTCAGAGCCGGCAGAAGTCATATGCTGACAGGAGGCGGAGGCCACTGGAGTTCGAGGATGGCGACCACGTCTTTTTGCGTGTCTCACCTCGACGTGGTTTACAGAGATTTGGCCGAGGCGGCAAGTTGTCTCCACGCTTCATCGGGCCTTTCCAGGTCCTCAGCAGGATAGGAGAGGTGGCTTATCGCCTGGCTCTACCACCTCAGTTGCACCGGGTGCACGACGTCTTCCACGTGTCTCAGCTGAGGAGATACGTGCACGACCCGACGCACATCATCGACTTTGGGGAGCTGGACGTGGACGATGGGGAGACTTTTGCGGAGGTCCCAGTGGAGATCGAGGATCGACAGGAGCGGGTCCTACGTGGGCAGTCGATTCCTCTTGTGCGCGTTAGATGGAAGCACGGGAACCTCCAGGAGAGCACTTGGGAGCGGGAGGCTCAGATGTGTGCTCAGTACCCCCATTTGTTCCCCTAGTTTTTTATGTATCTTTATGGGGACGTAAAGCCCTGAGGTGGGAGTAATGTAAAGACCCGAAAATTTCAAGGAAATTTTTTTCTTAATTTTCTTTGGAATTTTAAAAGAGCGCAGTTTCAGACGGCACCTGATTCCGAGGCCCGGTGTGCCCGGAATCAATTTCCGAAGTTTGGCTCGGGTACGTTCAGTGAACGGACGAGCGGGTTTTTCTATCTTTTGAACCGGTGCCCGGAATCGAATTCTGAGGGCACCGATGAAATCGCAGCGCCGGTATTTGCTTAGAAACGCCTCTTCCGGAGTTGCGTTTGCTCAGACGTGGTTTTTAAATTTTGGGGCTTTAAGTCAGAAATAAAATAAAGTTTGTGCGACAACTTTATTTTATTTCACATAAGCTGCTTGGAAGCCACTTGAAGCCACTTTAAGGCGGCTTGATCTGAGCTGAACTGGATAGGATGCTATCCAGAAATATCCTACCCCCTTGGTAGGATATTTGTGACGTGGGGCCCACACGAGCCCCGCCGTTTCTTTCGCTAAGTAACGCACCCGTGAAAACCCGTCAAAGTAACTGAAAAGTCAACCGACGCGTTTTCTTAAATTCTTAACAGACCATTTAATTGAGCGGTTTATTTCGTGAATTAAATGGGCTGTTTCATTCGTTGAATTAATTCAACGAACTGATAGGTCGTTACTTACGCTTTTGCGTTTGTTGGCATGTTTATAAAATAAGACCAACCTAAAAATCCTTTGAAAGGATTTGAGAGGACCTTTGTTTCTTCATCTCCCCTCCTCGCGAAGAACGCGAAGAACGCGAAGAACGCGAAGAACGCCGGAGATCGGAATTCGACGACGCACACCGTGATCTGCGACGTCGACGAGCTCTACCCACGACGTTCTTCGGCGACGCCTCTTCTTCCGCGGCCGATCCTCGTTCGGCAACAAAGGTGAGAATCGGATCGTTAATTCTCCTTTTTTTTAATTTCAATAACAACGGATTTAATTAATTAAATCCGTTTGTTCTAGATCCGGAGATCGTCGGCGCGACGTTTTTCCCGCGGTGCGACGAACGTCCCTTCCGCGACGAGCGATTCCGCGACGACCTCACGTCCGACGACGACAAGGTAGGGGTTTATTTTTCTTGATGATTCTTTCCCATGTTTATTCTTTTGAAATAAAGAACCCGATCAAGGAACAATTTTAATTTATTTAAAATTGTTTATTGGTTTTTCCTTTTCCCCCGTTGAGTTTATGACTAACGCGGAGGGTGCGGGTCTAACGAACAAGACCCGGTAACCCTCCGCCGATCTTTTGTTGTGCGGATTTGGCGGACGACGACGAACCGTGCGGCAAGGGCGATCCGTTGATCCCGCAGTGAAGATCGGCCCCCGGGAGGAGCAACGGCGCAGACGGGAGGCAAAACGGGCCACCGGAGCAACTCCGGCGGCCCGCGGAAGACGGCGGCGGCGCCCGGCGCGCCGCCGTGGAGGAGTTCCGCCGCGGCTGAAGCCGCGGCCGCGCGGAACCGGGGAGGGACGCGGCGGCCCGGCCGCGTCCGCGTGACAGGCGGCCCCCCGCAGGGCCGCGTTTTCCTCCAAGCCGCGGGTCAAACCCGCGGCGGTTGCTTCGACCGCTCGGCCGAAGCCGAGCCGGCCGGCCCGGTCGGCCGGGCCGCGCCCAGGCCGGACCGGACCCGGCCTAGCCGGGTCGGGCCGACCCGGTTCGGGCCGACCCAGGGGCGGTTCGGGCCGGGTCGCCCCGGACCCAGAACCCCCGTTTTCGGGCCTTCTTCGGTCTTTTGCCCATATCTTGGGCCTGGGACCTCCGATTGACGAACCGTCAGCGGCTACGCGATCCTTGGATCGATACGGTCGTTTTGGTATGTTATACTCAAGGTTTCGGAAGACTTTGGGTTCGGCCGGGTTGGTTCGTACACGAAACCAACCGGGCCCTCGGAGCGGAAACGCTCATAACTTGAGCTACGGACGTCCGATCGACGTACCGTCAGCTGTGGTAGTTTCCTCTAAGTGAGACGGAACTTTTGCCATACTCCGCCCGAGGATCGGACACAGGCGGAGTACGGTCGGGTTGGTTTTGCCCTAAAAATCAACCGGGCCCCTGGGACGAAAATGCCAATAACTCTCAGACCGGGCGTCCGATTGACGCGCCGTCTGTTGCGTTGAGATCCTGTTGTCGTTACGGAACTTTTGGATACATCAACTTCGGACTACGTTTCAGTTGATGTATCAGCCTCTCGGCTCGTGGAGCGGACCCTCCTAAACGAGCTCGCTATGTGCGGGAACCCTAGCGCTGGCTGTGACTTCGACGACAGAGCAGAGATCCTCCGTGGACTGCGACGACGGCAGAGCAGAGATCCTCCGTGGACTGCGACAACGGCAGAGCAGAGATCCTCCGTGGACTGCGGCGACGGCAGAGCAGAGATCCTTCGTAGACTGCGGCGATGACTGTGCAGAGATCCTCAGTGGACTGCGTCGACTACTGCACTCAGCGATCCTACGTGGATCAGTGCTACAGGTTCTGTGTGAGCCCGATCCTATGTGGGTCCTTACTACCGGTTCTGTGTGAGCCACTGCCTACAGGTTCTGTGTGAGCCCGATCCTATGTGGGTCTTTTGCGGGGGTTAGTACCTATCGATCCTTCGTGGGTCCGACGACTTAGATGGATCAGTGATCATCTTTGACGTCATCTGAAAAAGTATACCTGGTTGAGCTGAATCTTATGTTACTCTCCTTTGTGGATTGTGTTGAACTATCCATTGTGGATTTACTGTTTACTCTCCTTGTGGATTTGAGTCTTGCTTTCCTGCGTGGATTGAGTTGTTCTTGGGCTCGTGAGTAGAGCTAGAATTGGGGACTTAGGTATATGTATGGGCATATACCTAAGTCGAGTCAGATGTTACTTCGTGATTGCATCTTTCTTTTGTGCTATATCCTTTGTGGATTTCGGGAGACCTTCGGGGGTCTCGGGGTCCTTACTGAGTAGCTTATACTCACCCCTGCACGGGCTATGCCCGCACCTTGTTGTGTTGGATGCAGACGATGGACAGCGCTGATCACGGTTGGGGCGTGGAGCAGGACAGTACCTGGAGGTGGACCACTGGACGGGACGTGCTCGGAGCGGACGTGGGACCCGAGGAGCCTGGAGGCTATCTGTACCCACCCTTCAGGTGGGATTGCCAGTGGACGACACACGAGGCCGCCGTCTTTTCTTCAGTTGCTGTTCTTTACTTTTTCAGTTGTACTTTACAGTTGGGCTTGTATTTCCGGCCCCCTTTACTTTCTGCACTTTGTAGTTACTTTCCGCTTGCTGACTCTGTGGTGGTTGTTACTTTTAAAGACAATGCCTTCCCTGTTTACCGGGATTTTACGCCTTGGTGCTAGTCGCCAGCCCCTGGCCTATGGAAGGCGGGCTTGGGGTAGTCACGGCACGGGCCCCGAGGTCGGGTCGTGACAGGAACCCATTTAGGTTTCGTACTAGTACCTTTTTACTTATTGGAGGTTGTTAGCCCTAACCGTTTCCTCACATGGGGTGTGTCTTTGTATATTCATATTTAATACCACCCCTTTGGGTGACTGAGAGTTTTCTACTTATTTTGGGGAGCATAATTAAATTTAATGATAATTAAATGAATGTTTTAAAAGAATTTTATGCATCCTTTTTAATGTAATGACATGATATGAAATTCTTTGAATGATTAAATAGATTTTATAGAAATTTTGGAAATTAATTTGATGAACTCATGGATTGGGAATGGTTATGAAATGATGATTGAATTGAGATTTTGAATTAAAAATGGTATTAAATTTCTTCAAAGGTCTTCATGGATCTAGATTCCATTAGATCCCATGGAAAGTTCTGTTCCATGGATCTTGGTTATGGTAGTGGATTTCTTGGACATATTTACTCCTTATTTCGTCATTTTTTAGGATTACACATGTCTTTATACCCCTTGGATTCAGCTTTATTGGACTCATATTGGACATTCTCTATTGACCTGATCCTTGTAATCCTCCAAATTCATTATCATGTTTCCAGCAATATGGTCCTAACACTCAATGAGGATACCTTTTCATTCTTTACCTTGGATCTGGCCCTTCATGGTTTGACAATAGATTTCACAAAATATTTCTTTATGGATGTTTAAACTTGATTACATGGAGATGAAGATGCAAATATTTTTGATATTATTTACAAATTTCCCATGTATGGGTATCTAATATAAGTATTTAGACTGAATAGTATCACACATGTTTATTTTCATTTACAGTTATCCCTCATTTTTGGAGCTTGACTATTGTTTATAGGGAGATATGTTTGGCCGGAGATGATCACACATTACATTAATTTTCTTATACATATGATATATTACACACTACTTCTATTTATATTTAATATTTTGGACTTTTTATGAATACCATTGGTGGTGTACTACTAAGTATTATCACACACCCTGTTTCAGATTCTATTGGGTACCCTGATAGACATCATGGTTGTAGGTACAGATCAAGGAAATCTACTGCAGTATGATGCTTGAATTTTTCATTGTCTAGAAGTTGGGGAGCACAATATTGAGCTAGGATCCTAATACTATATGGAGACATTTTTTTGGTATTTTTATATTTTTATTCATGTATTATATTGGTTTCTTATTTCCATATAATTTTATACACTTTTAATGAGTCATGACAGGTTAATCATATTGTATATGGATGCTTTTGGTTATTTATTATTACAGTCTTCGGGGTGTTTACCTTTTATCTAATGTTCAGTTATTTTATCTACTTCTGATGCATGGCTGATATGATCATTGATATTACAATACACTCTGAAATTAGGTAATAATATCACCACAAAAACACCATAGACCCTCACTATAAGTTAGAAACCTATAGCATACAGTGAGGCGCACATGAGGCCATGTGACCCATCGACTTGGGGAACCGTTTAGTGGATATTAGGTCAGGTCTTTACAAAGTGGTTTTAGAGGCCATTTCATTAATAATTTGAAATAATAGATAAAATTATATGAATTAATTGGAATTTTGTAATGAGATATGCTAGGGAGTAGCTAACCCACATACAAGAAAAATACAAACATCCTAGAATAAGAAAATGTTTTTTCTAGATTGTTTCTATTTCAGTTTATTTTATTCCACCATTGGTTGAAGCTCTTGACATTTGGAATTATGGTTGATATGATCATGGATTTAATTCTCCCATTTCTCAATGAGATGAGAGTATTCCATCTCATACATCATTTTAGGAACCTTATAGGATTCAAATGCCATTAATTATGTCATGACATATAGGATGCATTTCATGACTACATGACATTTTGATGTGTTCCTTGAGAGATATTATTATTGTTCGATAGATGATTTTTATAGGTAATTTGGATACATGAATGGTATATAGAGTTAATATCATATCCCAAACAATGTTTTCCTTCTTAGGCTATATTTGACACCCTAGGTAGTGAATTATGTAATGTTGAGTCATGGACTGTTGGTCGCATGTATTGGAACATGTTATGGTTTGGATTTAGTGGAAACCAATGGTCAGTACATGAGGTGTATGGGCCCTTATGTATATGAATTGGTAAAAAAATTGGTTCAAAAATCAAAAAGAATTGTACAATTATTATAAATCTTAATGAAAGTGATACTATGAAACATTGAATTTGACCTTGACTCAGCTTTAGAGTGGGAAGTAGACAATGTCTCATAGACTTTCTACTATGGTGCCTATTACCCAATCCTAGATTTTGGAGCAGGGTAGTTCAACCTCTCTACTTAGTGGTACAAATTCAAGAGGCCAAATGTTACTTTTTGAGACATCTTGTGATGAGAGTACCAACCAAGTTGTTAGTGATGGTAGTGATGTAATTTTTCACTAGTATGGGAGATAGGGAAAAATGAGAAATTAATGTGATTGAGATATATTCAAGTGCATATCATGTAGTAGGATGGGTCTGGTATAGTTTTTTTCTATCATTAATTCTCTATAGTAGCCAGTGGAGGGGGTTGACTCCAACTCCATGTTCTAAAGAAGGATTTATTGTTCTATATTAGGATATAATTTGAAGTATTTTCTATCACTATGATTGAGGTGGTGGTTGTGGATGAGGTAGCAAGGCACCTGTTGTCCCTACACAGCCGAGTGGGCCTACTCAGGGTAGTGAGGTTACTAAACAGGATTGTGGTTCAGGCCAGATAAATTCTCTATAGCCTACAACAAAGAAGCATATCAACATGCCATCTAAGGGGAGAGGTAAGATATTAGTATCCTAAGTTATTGTATCTGCTCTTTTTGATAAATGTGATTCTCGTAGTTTTATATATGTACTTATTATGGATGGATTTAGTCTCATTGTTTAGTATTTTGATTTTATTATGACCTTTGATACTTCATTGAGAATCATACCAGAGGGTGTACGCTAGTTCATGGACATACCCCTTGGGATAGGTAGGTGCCACGCAATATGTAATCTTTTTTCCCATGATATGATATGGTTTGAGGTCATACTTGGGATGGACTAGCCAGTTTATTTCTATTCTCATGTTGACTATTATCATTGAATGTTAACCTTTACATCACAAGAAGGAGGATTTTTTATTCACATGCTTGAGTGGGATGTCTTGACAAGTAGAGATGGTCCTAAATGTCTTGGGTTGGGTGGGATGACAACCAAGATAGATAGATTATATCTAGATGATCGAGGAACAAAACAGACTGATTTCCCTCCAGTGGTTGATCATTTGAAGGATATATTCCCAGACTACTTTTCTAGTTTAGTTACTCATAGAGAGGTGGAGTTATCTATCGAGCTTGTGCTAGGAGTTGCACTAGTATCCATTCCTCATTACAGGATGACTATTACAATATAACAGAAACTTAAGAGGTAACCTAGAGGACTTGGAAGAAAAGGGGTTTATATGACCCCATACTTCTCCATAGAGTTCAGAAGTCCTTTTTTGAAAAAAAGGGAGATTGTACCCTCAGGCTATGTTTGGATAACAAAAAATTAAACTAGTTTACAGTTACAAACTAGTATCCCTTTACATAGATAGATGAACACTTTGACCAACACTAAGGATATTAGGTTTTCCTAATGATTTATTTGAGGTTGGGATATTAGCAGGCACATGTTTGATCTATAGACATACCCCATAAAAACTTTTTAAGCATGTATGATCTATATGTGTATGTAATTATACCATTCAGTATCACAAATGTGCTTACTATTTCATGGCGCGAATGAACTGAGTTTTTCACCCTTATCTGGATTTATTTGTAGTGGTATCCATGAAGGATATCTTAGTGTATTATCATAATCTACATGACCATGAAAAACATTTGACGCCATTTTGGATACATGCATAGAGAATTTTTTATATTATAAGAATACAAAGTTCGACTTCTATATGGGTAAGGTTTAATTACTAGGTCATACTATCTTAGAGATATGAGTTTCAATTGACCCAGAGAAGGTGGGAGATGTAGATTCATGGGAGGATCCAAATAACATATTTGACATTCGGAGTTTCTTGGGGCTAGCTGGATATTACAGGTGTTTCATATAGGTCTTCCAATGCATATAATCACCTCTTACAAATATGGATAATAAGGGTGTTCAATTTTTATGGTCAGGTACTATGAGATAACCATTCAAAAGATGAAATGAATACTACTTTCTACACTAATACCGCTTTTTTTAAATCTAGACCAGAGAAACACTGTGTATTGTTACTCATCATGTATCAGGTTAGGAAATTTCATGATGTAGGAGGAATAATTTCTCACATAAACGTATTGTAATTTGATTCCAGATGAGCTGAACTACCTGACACATGATCTCAAGCATGATGCCATTGTACATGCCTTGCACTGTAGGAGGAAATATTTAATGAGAGGTCATTTTTTGGGGTACATGGAATAAAATATCCTCATGTATATATCTACATAGTGTCACTTGAACCTCATGCAGTGATGGTGTGTGGAGTACCTAAAGTATTCTGAATTTGATCTTGACAATATTCATGGTAAATTAAATGAAGTTGTTGGTGTATTGAGTAGGAGGAATCAGATATAGGTAGTTCAGGAGGCCCGTAGTGAGTGGATAATTATGGCCTTATTCTCAAAAATTCAACTCGAGGTGAAAGAGAGTCATGGCCTGAATTTCATTTATTCTATATTCGTGACATACACTCTTTTACATAGACCGAGTGAGGACCTATTTATATAAGAGAATGTGGTAGGTGATGAGCCACCTCTTGGTTGGGACCTAGGAAAACGATGAGATTTTATAAATTAGTGGCCATGTTTGGGTTACAATAGGCATATACGAGGTGCTGTTGTAGGAGTATCATGCCTCGGTTTGGGAAGTACATCCCTGTGTTACCAAGTTGTATCATGACTTGAATCATCAATACTAGTGGTTTGAGGTGAAATGTGAGGTTTCTAGTTTTTTATGTGGTGTTCCACCAATCAAAAGGTGAAGAAAGAACACCACCAACGTGCTAGACTTTTACAATAGTTACCCATTATATAGTGGAAATGGGAAGATGCTGCGATAGATTTTTTGACTAGATTGATGAGGTCTCTTTGAGGTAGTGATAATGTATGGGTTTTTTTGATTGAATAATGAAGGTCTCTTAGTTCCCATTTATCGAGGGGGGGCTTATCAGTAGATGATCTTGGGAGGTTGTATATCTGTGAGATAATGCGACTTAATAGGATTCTTCAAACCATTGTATTTGATAGGAATGCCCAGATTGCATATCATTTCTAGAAGAATTTACATCGGGATTTGGGTACATGCTTTTGAGCATATCATACCACCCATAGACTGATGGCCAGTCATAATTCACCATACAAGTTCTAGAGGGAATGATTAGGGATTGTATCCTTGATTCCGGGGGCTCTTGGGAGAGGCATATACCACTATTTGAGTTTTCCTACAACAATAACTATCATACGACTATACATATGGAAAGTTATGAGGTTTATAAGGTATGAAATCCTAATCACCTATTTTCAAGTTAGAGGTAGGAGAGGTTTCCTTACTTGTACTATGTCTCATTTAGGAGACATTATATCATGTCCATTTGATCCAAAATAACATGAATACTACACATTTGAGATATAAATCCTACATCGATCATAGTCTAATACCAACAGTGTTTGAGGTTGGAAAATTAGTCTTTTTAAGTATCTCACCAATAAAGGGATACATATGAGTTAGATTAAATGGTAATTTTTTAGCATAATATGTCGGGACATTCGATATTCTAGATAGAGTTGGGCCACTAGCATATCAGTTTTAGTTACCTCAAAGGTACCGATCTATGAAAAATGTCTTCTACATATCTAATATGTTCTGTTATCACTCAAACACATCTCACATCCTATAGTTGGAAGAGGCTAAGATACTTTTATATGTTTCCTTCTAGGATAATTATATACATATTTTTTTATAGAAGCACAAAGGATCTGTGAGTCTGGTCATTTCCTCTAGTATGGGTTCCTTGGTAGCATGACTTTTTACATGAACAGACATGGGAGAAGGAGGCCAGATTACATTCTCATTGGTTGAAGTTATTATCAGAAAATTCTTGACCACCCATGGAAGGTAAATTCAAGGATGAATTGATTTAATAGAGGAAGATGGTAAGATAATGGGTTTTCTAATGAGGTATAAATCTTCTATAATTTAGTTGTACTCGTTGGTTTTGAACTACTGTGTGTGTTTAATTAGATCATGAGTGTTTTCTGAGGTACCTGAGGTTTTTTTGGAGACAAGAGGCCGAATTTTTGTAAAATTGTACTAATCCAGATTATTGGTAGAAACCGTGTGACCCAAGGCACTTGGTTAGAAGTAGATGTGTGAGGATATAGAGAGGGAATCAAGAGGCCACATGGTTTGAGGAAACTATGTAATCAGGGATGCATGCTGATGTAAGAAAATGTAGAGTTTTGGTAGTGGGAAATCACATGGTTGGAATATGATTTTCTATATGATGTAAATGAAACATGTGAGGCCCCAATTGAGGTAGGTATGGCTACACAGTTGGTGCACGTATTTTTGAATCGTCCGACCAAACCGTGAGACCCCTCTAAAATAGGTGAAATGACTATATCACCTTTAAAATTTTATTAAAATCATATTTATTTTATCCTCATTACACTACACAACACATTGATATTTTTGAGCTCCCTTAAATACAATTCCTAAGATTATATCCTGATTCATATTTTGGTATTGGAATCAAAATTGTTTGTATCATTAGATTCATATCAGTATGTTATTCATTCACTTTATTTCATTCTTCATTTTTATTCATATAGATAGAATTATTTACGTGAAATCTAATATGCCATATTTGCAGTATTTCATCCATTCTTCATTTTTCTCCAAATCAAGATTGAATCAGAGGTCGATAATGGAAGAGTGTTATAACACGTGTTTATAGTATGTGTTCTATACACTTTACATTACAGTTTGGTTGTTTTGTAGGTTTAAATAGTTGTTTTCCATTCTAGACGTCCTGACATTGACTGTAAAATTAATAGGATGCTTAAATTGAATAAATTGGAACCTCTATAGGACTCCCTCTAGAAACATTTTTATATTTGGGAGGTTTTTATCCCCATCCTAGGGTACCCATGTGGCATGACTTTGTATATTCCTATTTATACCACCCCAACAGGTGAGTGAGATCTCGTCACTTGTTTTGGGATCCTTATTGAATTGAATTAGAATTAAATAAATGGTTTAGGAGAAGTTTATTCCTCCTTTCAAATGTGATGAAATGATATGAAATTCTTATAATGATTAAATGGATTGTATGAAAATTGTAGAAATGAGTTCGATAAACTCATGTAATGTGAATGGTTAAGAAATAATGAATGAATTGGGAATTTGAACTGAAATAGTAGTAGATTCTTTAATTGATCCCATTGGATGTTGATTCCATTAGATTTCATGGATATTACTACACCATGGATCTTGAGTATGGTACTGGATACCTTGTACTTATTTAATCCATGGATCTTGTTTCTATAGGACACCACATGAATTTCTACCCCATTGGGAAAGGATTTATTGGACTCACACTGAACATGATCTGTTGACAAGCTCCTTGTAATCCTCCCAATTCATTACTAAGTTTCCATCAAGACAATCCTAGGACTTGATAAGGATTACATAATCTTCTATAACTTGGATCTGACCCTTCGTGACCTGACACTAGATTACACATCATAATCCATTTCATTTATTGAAACTTGATTACACAGTGGGGCCAATGTAGATATTTTCTATATGCTTTATAAATAGCCACGGTATGAGTATATGATATCTATTTATAGAATGAACAGTATCACAACTACTTATTATGATTTATTGTTAGACCTCATTTATATAGAAAAAAAGTTATTTATAGGGAGTCATGTTTGGATGGACTGGATCACTCTTTACATTCATTATTGTTATTCCCACATTATACTCCACACTGCTTCTATTTATTTTACACAGATTTAAAATTTTGTAGACACCATTAGTGATGGCCTACTGTGTGTTATCTCACTCCCAATTTAGGCAGTCATTGGGTTCTCGAATAAACTTTATGGATATAGGTTGGGACCAAGGATTGCTATTAATGTACAATCCCTGACTTGTTCATTATTTAGGATAAGGGGAGAATAAGACTGATCATGGATTGTGATTTTATCTGGAGATAGTTCATTTTGAACTTTTTTATTTAGATACTTGTATTATATTGGTTGCCTATTTCCATGATTTTCATTCTATTTTTTTTATATACCTAATATTTTGATCACAATGTATATGGATACTTTTAGATCATTCCATTATAATTATCTTGATGTTTACCATCTATTTTCTTTTAATTTATTTTATCTTCATTCACTACATGGTTTGAATGATTATTACCACTATTATACACTCTGAGATGAGGGCATAATCTCCCTAAAGACACACTTGAGTCCCTCAATGCTAGTTGGTATCATCTAGAGTACGAGGAGGTGTGCTTGAAGATATGTTACCCACAAACTCGGGGCACCATTTTGGTGAAACTAGTTTGGGATGTTACACTAACGATCATATATACCTCAATCCCAGAACTATATTCAAAAAAATCATTAATCACCTTGATATCCCATTACATAAAACGTAAAAAGGGGTGTATATGACTTTTGACTTATGATCAAACTTAAACATACAAACTAATAGTGGTATATAAAACTATTTTGTAAAACTCACTTGAAAAAACTAATAATATCCAAAGTTATGTAAACCCTAGCCTAATTATAATCATAACACCCAGACTCCAGTAACAATGAGTCATTGCATTCTTATTACATTAGTATAAGATACAAGGGGTCACGAAATAAAAGATCGACCAGTTTAGTAGTATTTAATAAATATATACATACTTGATTCCCTTGTTACATATTAAATATAATATACATTTATATTATTACCCTTTAACCCATTATAAAATGATAACATTTTTCATGCATATGTGTGGACTACCACCTCCATGAAGTAATACGATTCATTTTACATGTACGCCTTTAATGAATCATTCTAATTACATATATAATGAATATATACGATATTTATATCATTATTACCATTATCAATATGATTAATCCATGATCATGATCAATGTATCATAAATTCCAAATTGTAACATAAATGAAAATCGAAGCATTCCACACCTGAAATTATAATGATAATGAAATATTATTAATGGATGGGTGGAGAAATTATATACATGTATTTATATGAAATTTTATGTATTTATATGGTTTTGGTATAAAATTATAATAAATTTAATTCTATTATATAGGAGGTTATTAGATCTTACAAGGAAAATCATACTTGAGGTAAGGGATTTCATTTAGAGCCCCATTTTATTTTAGGATTTTTTATATTATGATTTCCCTTGGAAGGACTATATGTTCCAAATATCTTTAAATGCACATATTTTATTTTTCCCTTGTTATGTTTTGTGTTTACAATTTAATTTTATATTTTATCTCTTCTTGGATAAAAAATTAACAAATATATACACATAATGTATTTTCTCTTAAAAATATTATTTTGAAGTTTTCCTTCCATATATTTTCATTCAATGTCTGTCAAAAACAAGATTGAGTACCCTAGGAACCTGATAATTGAGCAGACTTTGACATAGCATGAAGGGAATTCCAAATCCACACGAGTTGGTGACTATAACCTGTCATCAATCAAAAAGAATGTGGGAACCGTTTTTCCAAAAACATTACAGAAGTAAAAGAAAATAATACATTATTAATATCAGAAGAAACTCTATAGTGATTAATTTACCAGAAGAAAAATAAGCATTAAATCCAAAAGCACTACAAATAAATTTCCAAAATGTGGAAAACATCAGAATTCTTTAAGGACATGACTCACCATGTCCAAGGATCAAAAACTAGATCCACCTCCAAGAGATAATTTTCCCCTACTTAAAACTGGAAAGAGATTATCTACAAACAGATGAAGGCATAAGTAGGGTGTGATAGAAAGCCCATTAGGATTTGACCACATATTTTATAACAAGATGCGGTTATAAAATTAACCAATAATATTTTTCCAATTTTCAATTAAATAGGTTTTCCATTAATAAAAGTATATTTTAACAAATCATTCAATAAAATTTAAAAGATGGAAATACATTAGAAATTCATGATTCACATTTCAAAAGATGGAAATAATTTTCAAAATATATAGTTTTTCTTTAATTAATATTTATTTACACAAATGGAACTTTCCAAAACATTTCTTAAATAAACACTTTTATATAAAACGATTTATATAAATTTTCAAGGCATGTAAAACAGTTTTCAATAGTGGAATATATATATATATATATATATATATCAAATACAAACAAGAGAGGAACATGGTCATGTGATAATTGGGTACGATAGATCCTGGATATAGGGTCCCAACATAGTGAATACGAAAAAGTGTGTATATACATCCCTTTAACCAAGGCCAAGATGATTCGTCACCATTACATAATAAATGGGATGTGCTGATATGATGTCATACAATGTTCTAAATCACGAATTTTTTTCCTATATAATACACTTTTTACCCAAGCATTTAATGTTATATAGTATAAAACAATTATGAGAAATTATTTTGAGACTCCATAAAATAAAATAAAATACCATACTTATTTTAATATGCCAATTTTCCCTTAAAAACTAGAAACGAGTTTTTTATAAAAAAATTGTCCTTTTAAAAAATATGACACCACTAGGTTTCAATAAAAACCATTTTTATAAAAAATTTCTTAAAAAAGGATTTATACCCAATTCATTCAATTTCACAATCCACTACATAAAAAATACAACAATTTAATTTTCAAAAAATTCCAACAATTTCATCATGAACCCCCAATTCACTGGAATTGGGTTTTTTTACAAATTTCTCATCAAATCAATTGCTACTATTAAATTAAAAATTTTCATAGATTCTATTTCCAACAAAAAATTTCATTTAAATAAATTGAATCCCACCAATTTCTAATTCCATAGAAAAAACCCATTTTTCTCAAAAACCCGAATTCACCGGAATTGGGTTCTTTTAACAACCAATTGAAATTCATGAAATTCAAATCCAAAAAATTGAATTTAAATTCAAAAAATATAAGCTAAAAAAAATAAATTTGGGTTAATATAAATTAGTAATTGTAATGGAACCACCTACCTAGGAGTTGATAAATCTCAATGCATTAAACCCTAATTAAGATTTTTTTGAAGAAAAACAACAATAAAAGAATCTATGGAAACAAGTGTTTACAAAAAGGTTTATAAAACTATAAAATTGGGTGTTATATCCAAAATTAAACAAATGTATCCACATAACCCCAAGGAGAAAGAGAGTGATCACGGGGGATCAATAAAGAGAGGAGGAAAATAACCAAGAAGAGATCAGAGGGTGTTCCTCTAGCCTTATATTGATTACGAGAGGGATATAAGGGTCCAAGAATCTTTCTTGGGAGATCCGAGGTAGGGAGTAAGGAGTTTGGGTTTACGGAAGTCTTCCTGAGACGTAAAAATATGGTTCAGTAAATTTTTAAAAAATTTTGGATATCTAAAAATCTCAGATGCATGGTTTAATGGGAAGACCCGTACGGTGAGATCGAATAGTGAGGCCTGGCCGTACACCCATTTTAAATGATATATAATGTTTCTAATAAGATTTCACATGGATTAACTAACTATTTTCCAATGATGTAAAATCCCACTGCCTTGGGTTTAACGGTTTTCTTTGAGAGGGTGCATGGTTTGGGGAAACTGTGAACTAGCTTCGAATTTTCCAAAATCTTAAACTTTTAAGACAAAAAAAACCCCAAATGAAACCCACCAAATCTCAATAAAAAGGAGGTTTTATGAATACCCTAAAATAGTAGTGGGTTGTTATAACCTCCCAACCATAGAAGCTTTCTATCCCCTAAAGGCCTATGAAAAAACCTCCACACCAAAAAGATGTGTACACTGCTCTCTCATTAGCGTCTCCCTCTCCAATATCTCATGAAAAATATGAAAATCGATGTAATAGGAAATGAATCATGGGAATATTCTTCCCATGAAGTACCTTCGTCTCAGAATAAACTATCTCTATTGGTCATTTAGTCACAGAAAAATCAGGTTCAACTTCAACATCACTCCAAATCAGAACATAAGATGGATCAGATTGATACATTCATAGATAAGATACATAAAACATGTTCAATATCAATGTCAGCTATAATGGAAGTTATAAATAATATTCAACTTTACCCACATTCTCAAAAACCCCAAATTATCCAACAAAATGAGGAACTAGATTTCCTTGCCTCCCAAGCAGTCAATGACCCGACTGGGGGAAAACCTTAAGAGAACACAAGGTCACCAACTGATAAATCCAAGGTATACAAAAATGATCATCATATGACTTATATCATATCTATGAAATCAAAATTCTCTGATGAATCCCCAAGATCTTTTCTGTCGTCTCTTGCACCAAACTTGGTCAAACTAAGGAACTTTCACCAATCTCTCACAAACCCAACAAATATTTACGAGGCCATCCATACAAGGACTTAGAAGGATCCATCCAGATCACATATTAGTAAGTATTTTTATAAGAAAACTCCACCATCCCCAAATGACCATCCCATACTCCACCAAAGTCATGAACACAAGCATGAATCATATTCAAAATAATCTATATATATCTTTCTGTTTGGCCATAAGATTGTGGATATCATGTGACACTTAAGAGGACATGAGATCCTAGTTCCACTTGTAGTAATCTCCAAAAATAATAATTGAATCAGGGATCCCTATCAAATATTATAGAAGAAAGAACACCATGAAACCAAACGATCTATTTCACATAAAGGTTTCCCAACTCCTCAGCTTTGGTTGTATCACGAAGGCGTATAAATTTATCTGACTTGGTCAGCCTATCGATTACAACCCATATCACATCACTCTTTTTCTAGGAAGGTGGAAAGCCAAAAACATAGTATAAAGTGATATTATCCCACTTTCATGTAGGGACTGGAAGTGGTTGAAGGAAACATGAAGGTTTTTAGTTCTTATCCTTAACCTCATGGAATGTATATCAATGAGAGAAAAACACAACAATGCCCCATCTCATACCTAGACATAAGAACTTCTGTCGCATGTCATAGAATATATTTTTGGTTACTGGGTTCACTCTCTACTAAGAACTATGAAAATACCTCATCATAACTTTTCTTTCTGCTAACATTATAATGATGTGATTCTAGTAACAAGGAATAACCTCTTTAAATAATGACCATTGGGAAAATATATCCCCACCATTAAGAGAGTATCTAATTCCATAAAACCCACCATTGAGTTGTTGGTCATGAAGAATCATCTTGAGAAGAGAGTATTTTAACTAAATGTTGGCTAATGAAACTTCATCCACTTTCTCCTAAATTTCAATATGAAACTATGCAAATATTTCCATGATATTCCACTCTTATATGGATTCTTTCACTTCCTAGGTTATACATGTCCAACTCAAAGAATCTACAATGTCATTTCCTTTCTCCGAGGTATATGTGATTTCAAAATACATGGAATTATGGTATTCCACCCACCACCTTTGGTAGAGATTCAAATATTTTTTAGAGAAGATATAACTCCTGCACTTGTGGTAAAAAAATGGTTATCCTTTTTCCATAGAGGTAATTACTCCTAATATTAAGCAAATACATCAAAAATTTTAGTTCAAGTTCATGGGTTAGATATTTTTTCCCATGTGGCCTAAGATGACAAAATCCATATGCAATGACATGATCAACTTTCATAGGAACACAACCCAAGCCTGAACCCAATGCATTAGAAAAAGACCTCATAATCCTACCCTGATTCTGGAAGAGACAACATCGGTGCAGTTTTCAAAATATGATTTATCTCAAAATAATAATTTATACATTTATCATCCCAATATAATTTCAACCACTTCCCAGTTAGAGCATTATTTTGAGAATCCAACTTCAATATGTCCTTCATACTATAGCGATAATATCTGAGTAAGAATAAAATATCTGAATCTCGATGAAATTTCATAGATGTTCCCATGTCATAACACCCTTAAACTTCTCAAGAAAAACAAATATTCCTTGTTCTAACACCACACATCCAATGAATTTTACTTCCCAAATCTAGAAATCTCACTTCAAAAGTTTATCATAGAGTTAGTGTCTTCTCAAAAAACTAAAAAGTATTCTCAAATAATGCACATCAGAATTAGATTAAATAAGGATTTAATATATAAAGGATACCATGATAGTATCAAGATACTTATAAAAAATCACATTCATTAATTCTATTAAAAATAAAGGACCATTATTTATACCAAATTAAATTAAAAGTTACTCATAATGGACGTACCATCTATGAAAGGAAATTTTTTGAATGTCAGATTATTTTATCCTGAATTGATGGTTACTAGAGCAAAGATCAATATTCAAGAACCAATTTTACCATTTCAACAGATCAAATAGATCATCAATATTTTGAAAAAAATTCTTAATATTTTCCATCACTCAATTGATACTTCAGTAATCAACACATAGGAAAATTAAACCATTAGATTTCATAGTAAAGAGAACTGATGCTTCCCAAAGTGACACAGTCGAGTGTATAAATCCTTTATCTAGAATATAATCCATCTGGGACTCCAGATCTTTCATGTTAGTTGGTTCTAGGTAGTATGAAGGAATAAAAACCAGTTTAGTGCCTGACATTAAGTGAATGGAAAACTCAACCTCCCTTACTGGTGAAAAAACTCGGATTTAATAAAGAAAAAATTCGGGAAAATCAGCAAAAACTAGAGGGATATAACCACCCAAAGATTCCCACATCAGATAAAAAACCAAAAATATCACTTTCACTAATTCTAGATAATAAGGTATAACTTTTGTTGACCTTAGGTCCCATTCTCATTGAATGACATGACACACACCATTGGGTGTAGTAAAGGAAACCCATTAAAGATAACAATCATTCCGGACATTATTGGAAATGAACCAATCTATCATAAAAATTATGTTATGAAATTTCATTTTGATAACCAGAAAAGTCTAGGCAAGCTCAAAATCTTATAGTGAGAAAACACGGGTAGGAATATGAAGACCCTAATCTATCTTCTTACCAAGGGGTTTAGTAATATCCATTGCACAAGAAAAAAATATCCCTATGAAGGATTAGAGGATTAACAATATAGGTTGAAATAAATGAATGAGTATCACCAATATAAAATAAATCATCCATTAATGATTAATCTATATTTATGGTACCTCTCACAGTTGTTGGACCTATATCCACTTTCTCCAGAGACTCTTCGACTGCATGAAAACTCTTCATTCTAGATGCCTGTGTAAATATACCCATTGAATGTAATGCATTGATTTCCCAATAGTTTTAGGAGAAGATGATGAACCCGTTCCACTATGTAGAGTATAAAAAAATGTAAGAATCATTGCAAGTTCCCTAAATTTCTATAGGAGTCACAGTTCTTAGGTTCCTCAGTGAAGGACCTCTTTGAATTTCCAACGTTTCCACACTAGTAAAAAACAAAAGGGCCTATTACAAGCACTAACGTGGATCTAGAATGGCCCTACTATCAAGAAATTTCATGAGAACCCTCACACTTATGCTTTCCTTGAAGGAAATCATCCAGCCACTAGGAGAGAAAGAAACTCCCAATAACACTATATTTACAACCAGGTCCATTTCAACCATCAATTTTCTATCCAGTATGTCAACATAATATAGAATCTTATTCATTAAAACCTGATAATGAATATATGGTCAATGACCCACCTAAAACCTTCAAGACTTCATTCTCTAATTCAATACTATCTTAGGTGAAATGTTCATGAGCTCAACAAAACAGTTTTCAAACTCCTTCATGGTTTTATTAGCCTGGACAAATTCGAAAAACTCAGTGGATAAGGATAACATCATCGACTCTAGATAGAACATGTTAGTGGAATGAACCATTAATTTATTCCCCTATAGTCCCTCATGCTTCTTATCCAACACCATCATGTCCCATTACCTCATGCTTCGACCTTCCAACATGAAGGTGGAACTCTGGACATTTATTTCATTGAGTTTGTCCAAAAAACCAAACAATCAATTCATTCTCCTCAACCAAACCTCATCAATTTGAGGGTCATTTGAGCCTTTAAATGGTCTGGTCTTCTTGTGAAGGAACTCTTGAGAACATTTCTACAAGGTTTCATAGCTAGAGCCTGAATGAGGATTTAAGGTGGTGCTGATCCCAGAGATTGGACAGTTCTTATAATCACCTCAATAATATAAAAATACACAATAGGATTCCCTCGCTAAGGTTCAATAATAAATTCCTCATGGATTTGGTTTTCATGTCTTATTGGAGTCATGATACTACACAACATCAGCAGAGAATAATGATGACATCAGATTACTGCTCAAACAGAGAAATAAGAGAAATTAATCCCAATTGAAAGAATGAAAAGATTTTGATTTAAATACATCCACATAAAAATAGAGAAAATACAAAAAATAATCCACAATATATATTTCCCTAACCACCCTTGGTGACTTAAGGTTCATTTTAGTGAGATCAGGCTAGGCACTCAATCACAACTACCTCCTATGTCCCCACAAGACTCTATAATGCATACTGACTTCAATAAAATAATCTCAAAGTTCCTCTGATAGGAATTTATCACGAACCAGCCCAGGTACCCTGGTAACATGATAACTGATCTGACTCTAACATAGCACGAAGGGTGTTCCTGATCACCATCGATCGACATTTAGTACCTAACATCGCACAAACTGAAAGTTGGAACATTTTTTCTACAAACATTATGGATGTAAAATTGAACAAGACAATATTCATATCTAAAGAAACTCCATTGGGAGTAATTTACCATAAGTCAAACAATCATTAAATCTGAAATTACTACAACCAAAGTACCAAAATGTGGAAAATAGCCCAAGTCCCTAAGGACCAGACTCACAAATTCCAAGGATAAAAAATTATATCCACATCCAAGAGATATTTTTCCCTTTCTCAAACCTCAAAAAAGATAATATATAATCACCTGAAGGAGTAAGCAGGGAGTGAGCCAAAGCCCAATAGGATTTCACTGAATATTCCTTAACATGATTCCCGTATGAAATTAACTAAGAATGCTATTCCAATGTTCAAATAAAATGTTTTGGAATTTACAAAATAATAGTAAAAAAATTATTTAAAATTTAAAATATGGAAATACATTACAAATTTATGCTTCAAAATTCAATAGATGGAAAAACCATTAGAAAGATGGAATTTTCCTTTAATCAGAGGGTTTTTACAGAAAAGGAAATTTTTTCAAAATGTATTAAATAAATAATTTTATAAAAAAATATTTTATATAAATTTTCAAGTCATATAAAATAGTTTTCAATAGTTGAATATATATATATATATATAATTTAAATACAAAAAAAACAATAAATGTTCCCATTTTCCCAGTAGGTACAATATTTCCAATATATAGGGACCTAATACTGTGAACATGAAAATTTAAGTATATACATACCTTGAACATATTCCAAGAGGATTCATCACTATCACCTACAGAATAGGATATACAGATATGATTTTTTAGAACATTGTAAATTGTGAAGTGTTTTCCAATATAACACACAAACTACTTATGGATTTCATTTGCTCTCATTCAAAACAACTATGGGAATTAATTTTAAGATTTCATAAACTAAAATTAAACCCCAAATTCTAATTGAATATTCTAATTTTCTCTTTAAAAACATAACTAGTTTTTAATAAAAAAACAATCCCTTTTCAAAATAATTAAACCACTAGGTTTCCATAAAAACTATTTTAATTAATTTTTCATCAATAAGGATTCAAAAACAATTCTTGAAATTTCACAATATATTACACAATTAAATATAATAATTTAATTTTCAAACAATTCTATCAATTTCACCACAAACCCCCAATTACCAGAAATTGGAGTTTTCACAAATTTATCATCAAATAAATTTCTAAAATTATATTCAACTATTTAATTGATTCAATTTAAATAAAAACAAAAATTTTAATTAAACAATTTAAATATCCCGAATTTATATTTCCATGTTAAAACCCCATTTTTCTCAAAACATCCAATTCACCATAATTGGGGATTTCAAACAACCAATTGAAATCCATATAATTATAATCTAAAAAAATACATTTAACTAAAAAATAATAAAATTTAAACAAGTAAATTTGGGTTAATATAAATTGGGAATCGTAACGGAACCACCTTCCTCGGAGGCGCTAGATCCCAAAGCATCAAACCCTTATCTGGATTTGTTGAGGAAGAACAACAACAACGAGATCTAGGGAAATGAAGATATAAACTTAGGTTTATAATTCCAAAAAAAGTGGGAATTATGTCCTCCATTAAACATATGGATCCATGACACACTAAGGATAAAGAGAGAGATTGTGGGAGATTAAGAATGAGAGGAGGAAACTAACTGAGTGGAGATCAGAGGAAATTCCTCTTGCTTCAAATGGATTTCAAGAGGGATCTGAGGGGCCATGAATTATCCATGGGAGCTCAAAGGATGGGATAAAATTTTTTGGTTTAAGGAGGTCCACTCGAGACTAAAAAAGATGGTTTGGGAAATTTTTTAAAAAATTGGGGTCTTTAAAAATCTAGTACGAATGGTTTCATATGGAGGCCCACATAGTTAAAATAACCATGTGGAATGTCCATGCATACATTTTAAAAAATCCACATAGTTTCCCCTTATAGGGTACTCATATTGACTAAACATTCTCTAACTATGTATAATCCCACTACCTTGGATCATAGGGTTTGGGAAAACCTTCTGCCAACAGTTCATTAGCATATAATTTTCAAAACTCATAAAAATTAATCCTGATGCAACCCCAAACTGATCCCAAAAAAATTCAATAAAAAAGACGGATTAAGAATACCTTAAAATAGTAATGGGATGTTACAATGTCAATATCTCTTTAAAATGTTTTCAATGATGAATTTATTAAGCTCAAAATATTTATTAAATTCATTTTTACCCATGTTTAACATTATATAAAAATATTTTGAAGGAATATTGTTGTTTGTTTTTAAATGTGTCACTATATACTAAAGGTTTAGAGAAAATGTTTTTTTAATGTAATATATATATATATATATATATATTTCTTCTGTCATGAATACTCTATGATTTGAATCATCCATTACAAGTATCCTTTATTATTTTCAGAGAAACTATTCTTGTAAATATTTTGGGAATTTTTATTTAAAATTATTTAAAAAGAAAAGGGTATTATTTTCATAAACGAATGATAATAATTTTGAAAATTTATTTATAACTCCATTATTAGAAGAAGATACCAGGAATTTATTTTAAATGTATTGATTCAGTTTTCTTTTTTAAAGTCTTAGTTTTACTATAGAACATTCATTTTTTATGAATTGATGGTCTTATATCTTCATTAACTGATACTTTATTAAACCTTATCTTAAGATCATTTAATTTATTTTTGTAATGTAATATATTAATATTTAGTATTAACTAAACATTATCTTTATCCTTCAATTATATCTTTTAAATATAATGGATTAATTTTTAATCTCTTATATTACATTGATGATGTTTCAATTTTGTAAAATTTCTATATATGGTATTAGTTGAATAAAATTATATTTTAAGTTATTTAATTTATGATGGAAATATTTATATTCATTATTATTGATTCAATATAGATAATTGTTGACTTATAAACCATTTTAATAAATAATTGTATTGATCATTAAAAATATGTGGAATTCATAGGACATTTACAGGTGGGTAATGGTTAAAGATAGAACTTCGATGCCCTGATAGGCCTCATGAGACAAAATAGGTAGACACATTAGATGTGTATTTGGTTTTAACCAACCCATTTATTTAGAATTATATATTTGTTGTGATCCCTGGATGTTATAATTCATGTAATCTTGGTTGAGAGACCTTGATCATGAATTTATAGAATTATACATTTATCTCATTAATAATTTGTTTATATTATACATGTGATTTATCTATTTAAAATATCTATGGATGTTCATTTAAATCAAGTTATTGATTGAATGAGATTTGTTTTGATTATCCAATATTCCATATTGGTTATGAATTATTTACTAAGGATAGATTTCATTGTACATAAGCCTTTATGAGCATCTAAGACCAATCATTATTTTTTTCCATTCCCCATGATATGAAGAAGGATACTATGAATGATTTAAAGGAATCAAGAATAGTTCATATTTTTTTATATTTCTAATTTAATATGGAATGATGTATGTATCTACTTTTCTAAGACTTCTAAATTAATCCATCTTGGGTGGTGTGATACCTTATATATTGATCCAATGTAATAAGTAATCACCAAATCAAGGATACTAGATTTAGGGTGTTCTAATATAGCCATGATAAATACCTCATAAAGAATTGATATTATCCATACAGCCTAATATTACTTTGAATATTGGTCATTGTGGTTAGTATAAGACATTTATAAATAAAATTTATACATAGAGGGTCCACTGAAATACCATTTCATGAGATTATATAACCCAATAATAAACAATTATGTAGGAAAAATTATTAATTTGGTACATTTTTTATACAACATCTCCATCCATAGGGTATTCAAAATAATATTCAAATTATCTTAATGATATTACTTTATTTTTGAATATATAATAATATTATCTGTAAATACATCCACAAACTAATCAATTAAATATTTAAAGAATTCATTCATCTGATCCATGAATACAATGGGGGAATTGGTATGTCCAAATGGAACTACTATAAATTATTAATGAACGTACCATGTATTAAAGTTTGTCATCAGTGTATCCCCCTTCTTCACCCTTAATTTATGATATATAGGATAAAGCTAAATCTTTGAAAATTATTGAGATTTGTAAATTTGATCTAACAATTCACCAATACAGGGTAAATGAGGCTTTTTCTCGATAGTGATCTGGTTAATTTCTTTATAATCTGTGCATGTATGTATTGACACATATTTTCTTAAAAAATAATATGTCCACCCCATAGCGAGGAAATAAAGAATATAAATTCCTTTTCAAGAATATCATATAGTTGATTCTTCAATTCCTATATCTTAATCAAGGTTATTCAATAAGTAGTATTTTATGTAGGGATTGAACCTCATATGTGTTCAACTGAATACGCGTCTTCATGGTTTGGGGTAACACTACGAATTTATTTATGAAATACATTAAAGAATTCCTAAATAATATATGTATCTTTAATTTCATGTTTCTCCCAAACCATTTGAGATAAATATCCCTCATGAATAGGTAGTAAGACCCATACAATGGATGTAATTTCCATTGTATTTTCAAATTCATCATCACACCGAACGATGATCATATGATTTTATAAAATAATTTTAATGATTTCAAAAATTATGAAACCTTCCTTTGACCCATGACACTTTATGTTCATCTCATATCACGGAGGATTATCATAACTTTTCATAGACTCTATTATATCATATATCATAGTTTTTCAAATATATAACATGAATTAGAAAATGCATATCTATTTGGTAGTGTCTAGATAGCTATGTAATCTTAGGACCACTCATTGGGTATCGATTAAAAATAAATTTGATACCAAACTAACCTTTTTTTTATAGTTATTATACTTAGGTTCATGTATTCCATAACCCCATCCACTTTCCTCTATCCAAATATGGATTTCATTGCAAGGAAACCAAAAATTCTATAATTTACCAAAACATTAAGATGTTATCATATAAATAGAATTATTTCTAGGGTTTTCATTAAAATTTTCTAAACCCAATCTAAAAAAATAGAAAAAACATTACTATGATACCAACTGAGGAAACCCAAGCATAACATAGTTAAATATTATATCTTTGAAGAGAAATATTCAATACATAACTCAAATACACAAGCCCCAGAACTGTAACGGTTAAATTATTGGGGAATAGATGCATAATAAACTTATTTATAGACAACCCCCAACATATCTCATAAAAAATATTCATATTATTTACCCTTATATACATATAATAGTTAGAACCTTATATAAAAACCCGGAGAAAGAAAACATATGAAAGGAGGATCTCAGATGCTCAGTAAATGTAAACAATGGAGATACCAACAATAAGTGTTCATAAGATGATCATAAGGGAAAGGTACCATAATCAAGATAATTCTCTCAACACAAAACATTCATAAGACAAAATCATTATTCATAAATTCAAAAAATATTGTAATTTATAGAAACATGATTTGTAAGGGCATCCTTAGAGAAATTACCACTCAAGTGTTATAACATAGGTAAATTGAATTAAAATTATAGGAAATAATAATCCAATGAACATATCTATTTTAAATAACTTCCATGGATTTTTTTTTGAAAATATCTAAAAGCAATCATACTTAAACTTTAAAATTGTAACAAGGCGATTTGTAATCATGTCCATGCATAATCCTTTGAGTATAAATAGTATGAATGATATTCGCATAAAAATGGGAATATTGATATTTTAAACCATTTAAATTCTTATCATCATCATCTCATGATATATCAATATCATATTAACCAATGAATTGGAGATATATAAAGAATCACCCATCTCATAATCATAATCCATGAATATGTATGCCACATGATCATGAAAGCATTTATCATTTCAACATAGTGTAAACCATAGAAAAAAATGGGTTTCACTAATATTTCATCATAATAATGTTAAACTATATAGATAATGTCTAAATGTAGTAGAATTGGATCATATATTCAATGAAGCATAAGTATAATCAATTGATATTTTCATAGATCAAAATGCATCAAACAGATCACTAGAACATTTCTTGAGGAAAATACCCTCAAAATTTAAAAACACTTATTTAATATATAAAATTTTATAGAATATTAAGGAAAAAATTTTCATCAAAAAACACCATTTAAAATGTATACTAAAAGAAAATAAAAATTATAATTATAGGTAAATCCATTTTTGGGGAAAACATTAAAACAAATATTCATTTCACTATTTTTGTAAAAATTCCAAAAGTATCTTATTTAGAAAATGGAAATTAGATTCATTATAAAACAATTAAAACTAATTAAAATCTGGTTGAATCTGACTTTAAAAAAATCACTTGATCATATAAATTAATATTTTTGAAAACATTTTACCGAACATGGGAATGGAAGAAAGTGTTTGTCCTCTAATGAGAAAATAAAGTCAAATTTTCTTAAAAATATTTTCTCAATAGTTTTATGTACCAATAATTTGATAATGAAATGAAAATATGTAAAATAAATAAATAAATATATGGGAATAAATTATATTTGTTTTCAAGGATAAGGATCATATAATTCACCGCAAAGAAAATTTAACATAGACAATCCCAAGAATAAATAATAATGTTACATAAATCTATTACCTAAAGTCTAATCCTAAATAATATGCACTGAACACTCCTGTAGAATAAATATAGGATTTTATAGATATATAATAGAACTATATTAGTTTATATATTTATATATATCACTTTTTTATAAATTCCAACTACCCCTTTATTAACAATTATTTATTAATATCATTATTTGGGAGAAAATTGGTTTGTTTTCCAGTCATGTTTTTCTTTGATGGTACCATGTACTTGAGAATTGGTCATTGAATCATTATATATAAAATATAAATGAGGTAATAAATTAAAATTTATTCATTTATGAAATTTTATAACCATTTAAATTTTTTTTGGTAAAAGTGAATTATATAACTTCTGGGAGACATTAGTCCATACGTACACACAAGAAATGTTTCAACTTTTTGATTGATTTAATGAATGAATGGTAAAAGTTAAATCAAATTTATAGAATCATTATTTTATTTTGGATATCATATATATTAACTAATTTTATCATTATTACTAGATATGTTCAACCAAAATGAAAAATGATTCTCATCGCTTCATGGAGGTGGTAGTACACAAGTACACACGAGCGACATTATCATTTTCCAACTGATAGAATGATATGAAGGTATATAATAAATTATTTACAAATAATTTTAATGTTGTTATATACATTATATATATATATATTAAATTAATTTATATAACCATCCATTATAGAAAAGTACTGAAAAAATATATATCTCTTTATGAAGATTATAATCTATACATATACATGGGCAATGTTATTATTTTACATTAAATGTAAATGAGATAAAAAATTGTTATACCATTAGTATAAAAAAAATTCTGTCTAGTAAAGGTAAACATTTAATCATGGTGAGAAGGTATTATAAGATTTTTATTTGGTAAAATAAGAATGAAACTTGCAAAAGATAGGTAAGAACATATACCACTTCTTTGAGAAACCTCCTTTTAATCTATTTTAATAGACCCCTGGGTTAGCCTTTTAAGAAGAAAAAAACCAAAAAGACATGATTAGGGGTGTTTCAAAGATATTTTGTTTAGTTTTTTTAACCAAATGGATATTGTTTCATGGATAATAGATAACAGGGGTTTCATTTTATAAGTTATGGGAGTGGAAAACTTAAAATTATTATGAATATTAAAATATAATAAAATCACTCTCATTGGCTAGTTGATGAAAATTTTCTAGAGTCTAATTATATGATGATATTGGATCAAAATAAATACATAAATATAATTTACAAAAGTTTTTAAGTCATTTTAACCCTTATCTTATTAGTTTTTCTCTCATTAATATCTTTTAACATTTACTATAGTAATTAATTTTTACCTTGGTTACAATTCATAATGACGGAAAATTAATTGACCTTATTAAATAATAGTAATCACCATGATTAAAAATATTTGAAAATTTAAAAAATTTCAATTTTTTAAATTGGTAGAAACTTATTTTAAAATTAATGTGCAAAACACAAAAAAAAGTATTTTTACAAAAATGACATATTAAGCATAAAACATGATTTATTATTATTAAATTCATAGTAAAAACCATTAGAATATTGTTAAAATATTTTATGAATAAATTACCTATAAATTTAATTAAAATTATTTATTAATAGAGATTATTTAACATAATTAAGATGAAAAAACATTGCAAGCATAAAAATATTTTTTTAGAATAACATCTCATTTTACCTTTAAATACTTTGATTTTATTTTCTAAACAATCGATAACCGATGAATTTATTTTATATATGTGTAAAAAAAATTTAAAAAGTTTATTTAGTTATATTTATATCAACTAATCAAAAACTTTTATGATATCAATCACATGATATAATAATTTTTCTGTATAATATTATTTTTTGTCAAAACTCAACGTTACATATAAAGAATGATATCAAATAAAGTTAATTTATTTAAAGAGAAATATATCATAAAATATTAAGTTATTACATGTTGAAATAGCCATATTGAAAATATATAAATAGAATCATAGTAAAAAGTCGAGTCTCCACTTTATGGACATGCACATAACATGATATAGTAAAAATTAAGCTCTTGGAATGGAAACAGAACAAAGTATATCAATTTAAAAACATGTAAAGGGAATCCTAAGAAAAATACAGTTTTTTTCTCTATAAGTCTCCCCCATTTGAGACATAGTCAATAGTTAGGGCTATCAAAAACATCTAAGGATTGAAAATTCCACCATATTTCCCCATTAAAAGAAAATTCATGCTTGCTAGGTGCCTTTTCCAAGGGAAAATTTGTAGCACTCCTTAATTTAAAAAAAATTCAAATATTTATGAAAATATCACATAAGCATGATTCCATGGTACTTGTGACCTTTTTAATATTGGAATTTTCATTAAAAAATTCATATTGATGATTTAAATCATGTCAAGTTACCCATTTTTTATATTTTAATTGAGAAAATTTAGTACATGATGATGATACACATGCCTAAACCCATCAATGGGGACATTATTAGGAGGGAACAATTTTTCATATCTGAATATAAAGACTCTGTTATATAGTGAGGGTATATATTTATATATCTATCAATGAGAATATTTCTAGGAGGAAATAATTTTCCATATCTAAATAGACCAAATTTTGTGTACGGTGATGATACATAAGCATATACCCATCCATGAGAACATGCCCATGAGGATACCATCTTCCATATCCAAATGGATTAACTCTAGTGTTCAGTGATTTTATATATGTCTACTCCTTTCTGTGAGCACATGCCTATTTAGAAACCATTTTATATATCCCAATGGACAAACACTTGTATTTGGGGATGGTGCATATGCTTATACCCATACTTGATAATATTCAAAAGAGGTCATTTTATTGATTTAAGTAAAGACAATGATCAAATTAGTACCATCCAGATTGAAGGTTCAAATTTATTCAATCATCTTCTTATTACTATTCGATAATTTCATGAACTATCATAAATTGATGATCAGTAGGAGATATCAGAATAAAAGAACTAAAAATGATGGAAAAAATGATTTTCATAATTTTATGAAAATAGGATAGGAATATCTTTAATACCCCACACTTCCATTGTACATTTCCCTTTGAATAATGCAATAGATTGCGTTGTAAACAACTTATAGTTTTAACACACCACGACAAGTCAAAATAGCTATTATGAATAGTAATACCAACTTTTTGAAATATTATAAATTTTACTTTTCAAAATTGACTTCTTTTTTGGATTTGTAATATCAAAATTAACTTAGGGTGAATTTTTTTATTTTTCTAAAAACATTCAATTTTTGATGAATAGTGAAAAACATCGTGTTATTGGTTAAAACTAACTTTTTATTTATATAATTAGTTAGTTTATTTAAATTTATATTAGTTAAAAATAGATACATAATACCTATAAATATTCAATGTAATTAATTTTAGTCATTTTATAATAATATTATATATGTAAAATTTTATTAAACTTTTTATCGCGTTTTACCCACCTTCAAGATGCAATTCAAAATTGGCATAAAACATAATTTTACCACTTCTGTGAATTTAATTTCAAAAAATCCAAGAGACATGGATGACATCATTATGTAAAATGTGGTTCAATAAGATGATTTTTTTTGTGAATAGTAACTTTTGACTTTTATTTACCACGGTTAAAAGTTAACAGGGTAATTTAAGGTAACAAATAATAATAAAATTACCCTAACACATGTCATAATTATATTGGATCATAGTATATCAACCAAAACCGACCTTAGGAATAAAATATTATCATTTTGGTCCTCTTGGATTAGATTAGGGAATTTATTATTATTTCATTTAAAGAAGAGTTCGAAGAGTTAAATTCAAAGTTTAATAACTATCACATTTTTAACTTAGGGTTATACATAAGATAAACTTGACTATAAATATTCAATATAAAGATAAAATTATTTCCTACATATTGATATTTTAAATATAATTTTTAGACATTAAATAATTAAATTTATTTATGACACAATTATGATGATGTAATTACCTTATTAATGAAAGATTAAAATAATTTATATTATAAATATCCAAATAAATGTAAATTGAAACTTATGATTAATTAAACTAATTTTACATGTTAATATTACATGTTAGGTTCGATAAAATAATTTTTTAAGTGATAAAGTTTTTATGACTTTCACAAAAACAAAAGACCAAATAGTGTCAAAATGGACATAAATGAGTTTTTTTAAAAAATATTATATTATTTACTGATATAATATTCATAAATATCTAAGGATTGGAAAAAGGACTTATATAAGGTTATATATATCAATAATTAACCACTTGGGTTTCTATTTCCTTTTTATAGTATGTTTATTAACCATTTATTATAAAAATACAAGAATACATGGTAAACGTTAATCTATTTAACTAAGAGTTAAATATAAAAGATAAGGTTGATAAGGTGACCTCAACCAGTCTAAAACCAATTGGTAGAGATGTTTTAGACCCATACAAATATTTTCATCAAAATAAATATTTTTTATCCATTATAAACAGAATCTTATTGTTTAATTAAAAAATATTTCATGATTTTCCTAAAGTGACCCACACCTCTCTTATAAAAGGGTACTTCCCCTTCTCCCAAAATTGCACCTCCAAAGAAATTTGGATTGGCCAACCCCTGATAAAATATCCTTCCAAATACCCTCACTTTGACCTAGAGGCCTTACTTTGATAAAATAAATCCAACCTAAGGAGACCTTTTGATGAACTTAAAAGTAAACACCTAAAGAAGAGGTAATAATTTCACCACCTCTTTCAATGTTATTTTTTTCTTCCACTTATGATTTCTTTTTTTTTTTCATAACAAAATGATAAATACAGTACCTTATACATACTGTTATGTTATTATAAATATGGTACAACCGTATTCATTATTCTATCCATCCTATGAATAACAAGTCACCATACGTGCATACGTACGACTTACCGTCTCCACGTCGTGGTGTAGTTTGTTATTCAGAAACTTTATTATTTCGATGGGTATAATACCGAGTATAAATGATGAAAATAAAAAATATAACATGTTAAGGATTATTTATATATGATATATCATCCAATTAAATAATATTTCACCATCAATAGAATGATATTGTCACTCGTGCATATGTACAGATTACCGTCTCCACGAACGCGATGAAATTCATTCCCCATCATAACCATTCAAGAATAATTTTCATTTTATGGTTAAAAATAATATTTAAGAACTTAAGATAATTTTGGATATGAAAAAAATACATCATATCCATAAAAAATAGGTCTAACGTAACCAACCATATAAAGGAAAACGAATCAGTTAACACATGAAAAAATGATACTACT
Organism: Viscum album; assembly: GCA_963277665.1. Classification (NCBI taxonomy): domain Eukaryota; kingdom Viridiplantae; phylum Streptophyta; class Magnoliopsida; order Santalales; family Viscaceae; genus Viscum; species Viscum album. Next base: position 863,604,594 of record OY728145.1, read on the forward strand.
GAAATATTATTTATAAAGAAATATTATAAGATCATATATGATATCATATTTAGTTATTTGGTTCTTGTATAATTCAATAACAATGATTTTACTATTATACAGGAGGTTAATATACACTCGATCAAGGAAAAGTACAAAGTAAGGGTTAATTCTTCAATCTATTCATTATCCGAAGTTGTTTATACGTTATTATCTACTGGGACCTATTTATCATCCACATATCTATTTCATAAAATTTATTTATAAACATTTTTAATATTTCCTAGAATATGGGTTTATGTAATTTATACTGTTGTTTGACTTTTGATGAGAGTAATCTTTCTGTTGTTTTCCAAACGATGTCCTTTATGACTTTTTTCGACAAAAATAAGGAAGGGATGTTTTTTTAACTTATACAATAGGTGTGGATATTTTCTGTCATTGTAACACCTTCTATGATTCCCATAGAATATTATAAGGGTATTTTTTTTTAAATGTTTTATTTTAAAATTACAGGACTTTTAAATGATTTCAAAATTGAATGAGATATTTCCCTCAAATAGTTTTGATTTCATCTATGTCAACATCCTTTTTTGTATTTTACGCTAGTTTGATGTCGATTTATTATAATAAAATCTTCCATATTGTATTGAAGGTTTTGTGATATGTTTGATTGTGGATGTGATATTTTATACCATTCATGGTTTATGGTTAATGTATTGAAATTTTGTATGCTAGTTTTAATACGAATGTTTTTGTTATTTTTAAACCTTTTCATATGAGGAATGCATTGGACTTAATAAGTGATGGGGGGATCCTGCTATAGCTCCATGATGCATCAGTAGGTCCCATGAGAAAAACAAGTGTCTTGTCACAAGGCCTTGAAAAACTCTTATTTGTAGTCTTGTCATGAGGCCTTGACTATGTGGTTATGATGTATAGAATTATGCATTCCATTATTATGAAATTGGCTATTGATATTAAATGTGATTATTCGACTAGTAGAATATCCATGTGAATAAGTAAATTGAATTATTTGATTTATTATTGTCATATTATGCTGATGTTTAAATTTAAAAGGCTTCTGTTTTAGTCTTATACATTGCTTTAAATTTTTATGCTTATTTATGAAAGTTTCAACTATATTGTTATCCTTACTAAGAATCCGAGCTCACCCATTTATTATGTTTTATTTTTTCAAGGATGCAGAGAAGTATATTATGATTAACCTACAAGAATAGGATAAGGGATATAGGAGTTTTCAAAGGGGACATAATGTTTTTTTATTTCATGAAATAATGTGAAACATATGTATGTATCTAGTACTTCAAAGGTTACTAAACAGATCGACCTTTTGGGACATGATTCCTTATATCATGATAATGTTATGTAACAATGCACCAACTCAAGGTGACTAGGTTCGGGGTGTTACAATTGGTTTCATATGAAGCTTACTACAAACCACGGAATCTAGATTTAGAAAAACACTAATTAGAGAACAATAACCTAAGATAGACTTTGAGGATTAATATAGAAGAAAATCATAGAATTTTGGTAATGTAGAGATTTCTGAGTTTTCCAAACAATAAATCCTTTTCTGGATACAAGTAGGTAGAGGCCGATCTAGCATAGATGTACCTAGGAGTGAAAACTCCGACAAGGAGTTCCGTGCTTGACCCGTGGTATCCTGGTACACGACAACGGGCCATACTGCACTCTTGGTCACAACACTACCCGGGGATATGTTTAGGATAATTCAATTTTTCTTAATAAACCATTATGAAGTATTTATCAGTATATACCACCTCAAATAATTTTTGTATGATTATGGATTATATCCATAAACTATTCAATTTATGTTAAGTTTTTTACAAGTTTGTAATTATGTATTGCGATTCATAAACTAATCTACTATATGCCATTGTTTAGAAATGGTGCCTAGTTGAATGAATATAAACTATATCATTGCACATAATACTTGTAGATATTTCCCTCCTACTCATGATAATTATAGTGGAGGTGGTGATGCAACTGGATCTAATAAGCTTATCACCGTATATGGACAACTCACTCAGGTTATGAATAATAACATTACCTATATAGATCACCCTGATCTACAATGAAGAGGATCAATGTTTGACCGCTTTAGGGGAAAAAACCACTAAAATTCAATGGGATTACAAATCCATTTGAAGCGGAGTAATGGATAAGTTCCTTAGAGAAAATATTTCATGCTTTGGGGAGTATCCAAAGGGAAAAGGTGGTCATGGTAGTTTATCGCCTCACCAGAGATGCAGATCAATGGTGGTCATTAATTCAAAACTCAACAGAAGAGGAAGAAGTATAAAATATGGAATAGAGGGAGTTTAAAGATATTTTATTATAAAAATACTTTCCCGTGACCATCGAGCGGATATGGAAACACAGTTTCTGAGTCTGAGGAAAAAAGAGGATGAGAATGCTACAAAGTATGAGGATAAATCTACAAGGTTACCAAGGTATATAAAAGATAATATACGTAACCCAAGGAGTATGATTGATCAATTCTTTAATGGGTTAAAAACATTTCTCCATTGAGCATTAGTCTCACAATCCTCTTCATCGTATATAGATATTTTCTCATTTTATGTCAAGATAGAAAAGGAATTCTCTATGTCTTAAAACTTTAAAGAAAAGTAAGAGAAGAAGAGATCTGTTGAACACTCTAAAAATGGAAATTATAGGAAGAAGGGAAGAAGTTGAATTTCCAACCTACTATAAATGTGGGTAGAAACACCCCAGTACTTTCCTGAAGGGAATGAGGGTCTGTTACAAGTGTGGAAAAAAAGGTCACCAAACAAGTGATTGTAAGGGAAAGAAAGAGTCTGTCAATGCTGAATGCTACAATTATAGAGAAATGGGTCATTATTCAAATGAATTCCCTAAGTTCCAAAGAAACATACCTCATAAAAGGACAAGGGAGAAAGGAAAAGCTTATGCGATCACTACTACTGAGGTTGATGCTCCGGATGATGTGGTGGCAGGTAATTTAATGGTTTCCTCTAATTTAGCCAATACTTTATTTGATTTTGGATCATCGCATTGTTTCATATCTTCCCAGTTCTCTAAGAAAATTAGATATTTAAAATTTTATTTAACAGTGAAGTTTTCAGTTAAAACTCTTATGGGAATTATCATTGCAATAAGGTTTTGTGAATCAGTCCCCATTAGGGTATATAAATGTTCTTCATCAGCTGATCTCATCTTCATACCCATGATTGAATTTTATATAATCTTCATTATGGATTAGATTTGAGACCATGATGCGAAAATTTATTTTATGAATCAGGAGGTTACGATTTTCAATGATGATAAGGAGTACCTTATTATTAGAGCAGAAATGTCACCACCATATTCTTATCTTGATCCACCCCCAGTAGCTCAACTAAATTCAATTATTGGGGAGGAATAGATTGAAATAACTATGGGTGAGGAATGGGATATTCAAATAAAGGATGTACCTATTGTGCAAGAATATGCTGATGTGTTCCCAGAGTATTTACCTAGACATCCTCCAGAATGAGAAATTTAGTTTTCTATTGATTTAATTCCTGGTTCAAGGACCATATCGAAGACCCCTTATAGATTTTCCACTATAGAATTACTGGAACTAAAGAAAAAACTAGAGGAATTGAGTAATAAAGTATTTATTCACCCTAGTGTTTCTCGATGGGGAGACCCTTTTCTTTTGGTTAAGAAGAAATATGGACCTATGAGGTCATGCATTGAATACAAGGAGATCAATGCAATAATAATAAAGAACAAGTATCCCATACCTCGCAATGATGATTTATTTGATCAAGTTCATTTTTATCAATATTATTCAAAGATTGACCTTTGATATAGATATCATCTGTTGTGTGTGAAGAAGGAATACTATCCAAAGACAACATTTCATACCAGGTTTTGGAATTACGAGTTTACAATAATGCCTTTTGGACTGATTAATGCACCCTCTATTTCATGGATATAAATAATAGAATTTTAAAGTAATATCTTGATGACTTTGTAGTTATATTTATTGATGATATCTTGGTATACTAAAAAAGCTATGAAGATCATGAAAATCACTTGCGCACTATTCTGATAACCCTTACAAGAAATGAATTATATGGGATGTTTAGCAAATGTGAATTCCGGTTTCAGAAATTTCTTTTCTTGGCCATATTGTCTCTATAGATGGAATCACAATTTATCCTTCTAAGACAAGAGAAATAAAAGAATGGCCAACATTGATTAGTATAACTGAGGTATGTTTTCTTACTAGTTTAGCTGGTTATTATCGGCATTTCATCCAGAATTTTCCCGATTGGATAACCCATTAACCTAGCTCACACGTATAGGGGTTAAATTTGTTTGGAAAAAAGATTGTGAAGAATGTTTTGAAGAACTAAAGATAATATTATTCAATGATCATATCTTGAATCTACCATCAGGGAATGATGGGTTTGTTATTTATAGTGATGCTTCAAAGAAAGGGCTTGGTTGTGTCCTTATGGTGAATGAGAGAGTTATTGGCTATGTATCATGATAGCTAAAAATTAATGTACAAAACTATCCTACTCATGATCTTGAGTTAGTAAATGTAATATTTTTTTTTGAAGATATTGAGACACTATCTATGTGGTGAAAAAATGTAATATATATACAGATCACAAGAGTTTGAAGTATATTTTCTCACAGAATGAACTCAACATTAGTCAAACACGATGGCTTGAACTACTCCAAGATTATGATTTCACAATACACTACCACCTGGGGAAGGAAATTAAGTTGGAAGATGAATTTAGCAGAAAGGATCATGGAATTTTGAACAAGATGAGATTTGAATGGGATCCTATGTTCATGGATCAATTAAAGATAGATTTGGGAATAATCATGGAAGGTGAAACATAAATACTTTTTCAAATGGTTTCCAATCCAACATTACTAGAAAAGATAAAAAGTTCTCAGACTGATGATGAGGAGTTTCAAAAAAAATTAAACCTTTGAATGATGGGAGATTGATTGAATTCGTATATGAAGATGGAATTTTGAAATTTGGGAGGTGACATTGTGTTCCCGACATAACCAATCTAAAAAGGGAATTATTTTATGATTCTCATAGCTCCAATTTCTCTATACACCCTTCTATAACTAAGATGTATATATATATGAAGGAACATTTTTGGTGGGACTACATGAAGAAGGAGATTGCTGATTGTGTGTCAAGATGTAAAGTTTTTCAATAGGTGAAGGCTGGAAGACAACATCCTCGAGGAGTCATGAAACCTCTTCCCATAAATGAGTGGAAATGGGGTCATATTACGATATACATTGTCATGGGGCTACCAAAGTCTCCTAGAAGGAATGATGCAATATGGGTCATTGTTGATCGTCTTACCAAGTTAGCACATTTTCTTACTATAAGAGAAGATTTACCACTTGAACGTTTTGCATGACTATATACTAATTAGTTTGCGAGACTTCATGGTGTACCAAAATCAATTGTTTATGATCATGATCCCTATTTTACATCAAGAGTTTAGAAAAGTATTCAGAAGTCCCTAAATACTGAACATCGTTTGAGCATTGCCTACCATCCTCAAACTGAATGACAGTCAGAATGTACTATTCAAACCTTAAAAGACATGTTTAGATCTTGTTCACTTGACTTTCAGGGTATTTGGGATCAATATTTACCTCTGGTAGAATTTTCCTATAACAATAGCTTCTATTCAAGTATTCGGATGGCACCCTATGCAGCGTTATATTGAAAGAGATGTCATACCCCAACTTGTTGGGATGATGTTTATGAAAGAAAACACATGGTCCTGGAACTTGTTGAGGAAACAATGGAAAAGGTGAAGGTTATCCAAACCCACATCAAAGTAGCTCAATGTAGGCAAAAGAGCTATGACGATAACAAAAGAAAGGATTTTGAATTTCAAGTAGGAGATTATGTTTTCATGAAGGTATCTCCATGGAAGGGTGTTATAAATTTTGGTAAGAAGTGTAAATTAAGTCCCAAGTACATCAGACCTTTCGAAATTCATAAACGAATTGGAGTTATAGATTATTGTTTGTCAATGCCGCCATGTCTCTCCAAAGTTCATGATGTTTTCCACGTATCAATATTGTGAAAATTCATGCCTTCCCCAATGAATGTACTCACCTATGAAGAAATTGAACTAGAACCTGACCTGTCTTATTGTGAAGAGCCTATCAGAATTCTTGATAACATAGAAAATTGTTGAGAAAAAAGGACAACTCATCTAGTGAGAGTTCTATGGAGAAATAATAAGATGGAAGAGGCAATGTGGGAACACGGAAAACATATGGTGATGAACCAACTAAATCATTTTATGCAGTAATATTCAAGAAATTTCATGGATAAAATTATTTTAAGGAGGGTATAATGTAACACCCCAACTATCTATGGTGCGTTTCCCTTTGAATAATGCAATAGTTTTCATTGTAGAGAACTTGGAGTTTTAACACACCACGACCAATCAAACTAGCCATTATGAATAATAATACCCACTTTTTAAAATTTTATAAATTTTATTTTTCAAAATTGACTTCATTTTTTGATTCAGAATATCAAAATTATCTTAGGGTGATTTTTCTCTGAAAACATTCAATTTTGATAAATAGTGGCAACACTGTGTTATTGGATAAAACTAGCTTTTAATTTAAATATTTAATTATTTTATTTAAATTTATATTAGGTAAAAATATGTGACACCCCGAGCTTCCACGATACGCTTCTCATTCAATAATGCAATAGCTTGCATTGTACGCAACTTCGAGTTCTAACACACCACGACTAATCAAAGTAGCCGTTATGAATAGTAATACCCACTTTTTAAAATTATAGAAAATTTATATTTCAAAATGGACTTCATTTTTGTATTCGGAATATCGAAATTATCCTAAGTTGAAATTTTTGTAATTTTATGAGAACTTCCAATTTTCAAGGAATAGTGAAAAATACATAAAAACAACTTTTTTAATCAAAATAATTTATAGTGATAAATTATACTATTTAGTTGTTTTAAACTATAATTAGAATATATTTTTACCATTTTATCCAATGGTGTTCATTATAATTAATTTCACCTTGAAATTGGACATAAACAATTGTCAATCTTTTGATATATATTGTTTCTAAAAAACACGCTATTTGTTGTGACATCGGGAATTAATTATAAAATTAATTAATGAAACTTATATGTTTGTAATTTCATAAAATAGACATCATTTTTGAATTTGGAATATCAATTATATCTTAGGGTGAAATTTTGGCATTGTTCTGAAAAACTACAATTTTTGATGAATAGTGAAACCACTAAGTGGTAGTTAAAAAACTGATTTTTTGTTTAAATGAAATATTACCACTTCTGTGATTTGATTTTCAAAAATATGACATACATGGTTGTCATTAGGAAGTAAAATGTGGTTCAATGGGATTAAAATAATTTTTGGTGAATAGTAACTTGTAAGTTTAATTAATGGCGATTAAAGGTAATTAGTGAAATTTAAGGTAAAAATGATGTTATAAAAATATGAAATGACCTTTACACTTGTCCTACCCCTATTGTATGTGTCATGGAAGACCAAGAAAATCCATGGGTCAACTTGGGGACCCCATTGAGCCACATTTGTAGGAAAATGACATAAATAACTTTTTATTTAATGTTAAAATAAAAATGTAACAAACATAAGTTGTTTTAATAAAATAATTTTTAAATAGGGTTATACAAGTCATATTTTTTGCTATAAATATTCATTATAAATCTAAACAGATTTCCTACATCATGATATTTTTTTAAAAAAATTTAGACATTAAATAAATGAAATTATTTATGACACCATGATGATGCAGCGATTACCTCATTAATTAACGATTTTAATAAAATGGAAGGATAATGTAAAATATAAGCATTAAACTTGTCCAAATCCTATTGAATGAGAATATTTCGAACCCTTATTACCTTAGCCTCGAATTATATATGTTTGGGACCTTTATAATCCTAAAAGCATTGTATAATAAAGCAACATTTCATTACTTTCCAAGAGTGCCCCTCCTCTCCACTTATAAAAGGCCCCCACCACTACCACCTTACTCACACCTTCCAAGACATTTGGCTAGGCCAACCTCTTCCCAAATACTCTCTCCACTTCCCTCCCTTACTCTTATAAGCCTCACTTTGGGCATAATTCTTCCCAAGGAAGCCTTTGGCTCAAATCAAAAGAGTTACCCGATTTTAATGTAATGTCTTCTTTTATGTTATTTTGTTTTATTTTTCTTCTCCAACCCCCTAAACTCTTTTTATTCATTTCATTTGTAAAAACAACAGTATCCTCAATATACTAGGATATTTTTATGATAATTATTTTGTTTACACTTACACACACCTTCGCCTAATGGTTAAAGAACATACTGTTTCTGTGGGTGGTGAAATACTGCCTCACGAAATGATGATTGTTCAATATTCATTTAACACCTCTAATGGTGGCCATTTTGATGACAATATTTTCATATATGATATATATATTATGTTTATGTTTTCCTTATGCTTCTGTATTTTTCATTTATGGCATACCTTTATTGTTTCCATTATGGGTAAACGCGATATTTTCATTTTAGGAAGTGCAGACTATCGCCCCCTCAAAGTGATTTGAATCATTAATGCCATATGTGGGATGTATAAATGATGAAGTAAATTATATTATATATGATATTATACTGGAATTATTATACACCTTTATATTATTATGATTTCATTCCATTAAATATGAAATATAATTGTATGTAGCGTTCATGCGTAGGTACGGCTTACCATCTCCATGAACGGTGCATTTCATTTCTTAACTCTAAATGTTATGTAATATTATAAATGAATGTATATCCTGGATATATATGATATATATGATATCTAAATCATGAATATAATTCTGGATATAATGGATATATCACCACATGAACAACTTGTAATTATAAGAAGTTTTTTTTACTCAAGTACCAAAGATCGACAAAACGACCGTTATTAACTTAAATAATTATATAATATTCATAACATGGTAATAAGTGATATTAAAGGAATAAGAAACTTGAAAAGGTTCTTAAGAAACTATAAATTTACTCTAGTTATTTATTCAAGAGATTAAAGAATGATCGAGTCAAGTCGGACATGAGGTAAGGGAACTTCTTAACCCAATTTCCATTCTTTGGGTTAATCTCCTACTTTCAAATTACGTCATGATATTATTATGTCCTATATTGTATTTTTACTTTCTTTATGTGTAATTATTGTGAATACACATAATAGATCTATTTTATTTAAAAAATGATCTTTGAAAAGGACTTCATCTCAATCTCCTTTCATTGAGGCATATTTGGTTTTATACACAACTTTCTTTTATACGGTGTATAAACCCCTTTGACTTTTACGTTTATTCAAAAGGATTATTTTTATACGAAGCATTTACTAAATGACAAAAGGTAATGTTTTTGTCGTACGTATGCGGCGACAATGACTTCTCCACCACCATGACCATTATTTGAGTTCCGGATTCCTCTAAAATCCATACTTTTTTTAAAAGAAAAATAAATACCATGTTTTACCTTTATTTTATTTTGTTATTGAAAATGGTTTTGAAAGTGTTTTTATTATATCAATGTGTTGTATTTATATCCTGTGATTGAAATGTGGAAAATTTATGTTTCCTTTATGCATGTTTTATGTGATACGATTATGTTATGGTTTATGATATGTTTAAACCTATTCATATGAGGAATGCATTGGACTTAATAAGTGACGGGTGGAGCCCGCTATAGCTCCTCGATGCATCTGTAGGTCTCATGAGACAAACTAGTGTCTTGGCACGAGGCCTTGACAAAATCTTATTTGTGGTCTTGGCAAGAGGCCTTGGCTACGTGGTTATGATAGTCTGACATTATGCATTCCATCATTATGAAAGTTGTTATTGATATTGCATGTGATTATTTGACCAGTAGAATATCCATGTGAATAAGTAAATGGCATTATCTCATTTTACTTTTGCCATATTATGTTGAAGTTCAAGTTTAAAAGGCTTTTGTTTTAGTCATACATTGCCTTAAATGTTAATGTTTATTTATGAATGCTTCTGCTATATTGTTATCCTTACTAAGAATTTGAGCTCACCCCTTTCAATGTTTTAATTTTTCCAGGATGTGATGAAGTATTATAGGAATTACTTGCAGGGATAGTCTGAAGGGGATATGAGTGTGTAAAATGGAGACTATGTTATTGTACTTTTTCACTTTGTGATGTAATGTAACATTTATGAATGTATCTAGTGTTTCCAAGGCTACTAAACTAATCGGTCTTTCGAGACTTGATCTTTTGTGATCATGCCAATGTTACGAAGTAATGCACCGACTGCGGGTAACTGGGGTCGGGGTGTTACAGTTGGTATCAGAGGAAGTTTAGTACTAACCATGGAAGCTAGATTTAGATAAACTCTGATTAGAGCACATAGCCCAAAGATAGACTTTGAGGATTAATATAGAATAACTTCCTAGAATTTTGGTATTATAGAGATTTTGTGAGTTTTCCAAGAAATAAATCCCTTTCTGGATATGAGTAGGTAGAGGTGACTCTGTCACAGATGTACGTAGGGGTAAAACCCGAAAACACCGCTTTGAGCTAGACTCGAACGAGAACTGGTGCACAACAACAGGACTTGTTGCACTCTTGCTTATGACACTCCCGGGGGATATGCTTAGGATAATTCTCATTTTCTTTAAAAACCACTATGAAGGGTTATGAGAATATACTTCCTCAAAGAAAACATTTTTTTATGATTATGGATTATATCCATAAATAGTTCAATTAGTGTTAAGTGTTTTACAAGTACGGAATTATGTATTTTGATTCTTAAACTAATCTAGTTTATGCCATTGTTTAGAAATGGTGCCTAGTGGAAGGAATGAAAACCTTATCAATGCACGCACTTCGTGTAGGGATTTCCTTCCTGCTGAAGATAATTATTGTGGAGCTGGAGATACAACTGGTGCTGATCAACTTATTACCATACTGGGACAACTCACTCAGGTTATGAATAATAACCTTACTCGTATGGAGCACCCTGATCCGCAACGTGGAGGATCAATGTTAGACCGCTTCATGAGGAAACAACCACCAACATTTAATGGGGGTAAAAATCCATTTGTAGCTTAGCAATGGATAAAATCCTTAGAGAAAATATTCCACCCTTGGGGAGTAGCAAAAGGGAGAAGGTGACCATGGCAGTTTACCACCTCACTGGAGATACCGATCAATGGTGGTCATTGATTAAAAATACAAAGGAAGATGAAGACATATTAAGTATGGAATGGAGAGAGTTCAAAGATATTTTCTTAGAAAAATACTATCCACATGACCATCGAGCAGATATGGAAAGGCAATTTCTGAGTCTGAGAAAAAGGAGGATGAGAATGTCGCAACGTACGAGGCTAACTTTACAAGGTTAGCAAGGCAAGCAGCAGATTATATACGTAACCAAAGAAGTAAGATTGATCGTTTCTTTGATGGTTTAAAACCATTTCTTCATCGAGAATTAGTCTCACAAATCTTCTCGTCGTATGAAGACATTGGCTCATGTGCTATCAAGAGAGAAAAGGAATTCTCTAAATCTTATGACAATAAAGTAAAGAAAGAGAAGAAGAGAACTGTGGAACAAGAGACAGATAAAGGAAAAAAAGGGAAAGAAGGATATTCTATTATGTGATAATTGTGGGAAGAATCACCCTGGAACTTGCCTAAAAGGAATGGGAGTTTGTTATAAATGTGGAGAAAATGGTCACCAGGCGCGTGATTGCAAGGGAAAGAAACAGTCTATCAATGTTGAATGATACAATTATAGAGAAATGGGGAATTATGCAAATGAATGTCCTAAGCGTTGAGGAAACTTACCTCAGAAAAGGCCAAGGGATCAAGGACAATCTTATGTTGTTACTACAGTTGAAGCGTAATAATTAATGTATTGGTGCTTTTGGACTCAAGGATTATATTCTGGTTATAAAAATAATGTGATATATATAAGGATTGTACTGAAGTACTTGTTGTTATCATTAAGGTTTTAATATGATGAAGGAAATAATATTTTTAGTATGTGACAATAAGAGAAACATTACTTTGTTTGGGGAATCTGATAAATTGATTTTGGAATTAAGAGGCCTTTTAGAGAAAGTTTGGATAGGGGAATTTTGGATAACTATAAAGGTTGGAATGTATTAAGTTGAACTTTGGATAGTATTGTTTAAGGTTAAAACATTTATGAAGATTATTTTTGGAATATTATAATACTATTGTTTTAGGAAAAGGACAACCTGCAGGGTGGGGCATAACCCGTCGCGTCGGACAAAACGGCAGGAATCGAACCCACAACCATAGTGCGACATCCCTTTATTACCTACCACTAGCCTACAGGAAGTCACTGGTTATTACAAAATAGTTTTACTAATCTAAATGGAATGTGTTAATATTTTGAACCTTATACAATTAGGATAAATAGAATCTTTTTTGAGTTCTATTACCTTTTAGAGTGAAAGATGGGTTTGTGGTAAAAATTTATTAAATAATGAAAGTCTACATAACAAGTATGTATATTCCCTTACATTCTTAGTAAATCTCCTAAATAAATTCCTCAAATTTATAAAATGTAACTTAAAACAAAAATGTTGCCGGTTAACTTTTCCAACTGGGGATTCAATGACTATTTAACCAATCACAAGTTGTGATTTTCTTATGGTTAACTTTCTCCTAATCTAGTTTTCTATGACTCTCCATCAGACCTTGATGGTTTGTTTTTCTGCCATATCCATATTTTCATAGAATCCTAGTATGGTCTATCTCGGGTGACTTTTGTACTTCTATTTCTTTCTTTTAATGTTATATTTTTATTAACCTTATTTCCGATGTGGGTTTTCCACAAAGGTATTTTCAATTTTCAACCTTTTATTTTAAAAGAAAAATTTAAAATTATGAGGATGCAATTTATTGAAGGAGGGGAGAATGTAACACAGCGAGCTTCCACGATACGCTTCTCATTCAATAATGCAAAAGCTTGCATTGTACGCAACTTCGAGTTTTAACACACCGCGAATTATCAAAGTAACTGTTATGAATAGTAATACCCACTTTTTAAAATTATCGAAATTTTATATTTCAAAACGGAATTCATTTTTGTATTCGGAATATCGAAATTATCCTAAGTTGAATTTTTTGTAATTTTGTGAGAACTTCCAATTTTCTATGAATAGTGAAAAATACATAAAAACAACTTTTTTAATCAAAATAATTTATAGTGATAAATTATACTATTGAGTGGTTTTAAACTATAATTAGAATATATTTTTACCATTTTATCAAATTGTGTTCATTATAATTAATTTCATCTTGAAATTGGACATAAACAATTGTCAATCTTTTGATATATATTGTTTCTAAAAAACACGCTATTTGTTGTGACAGCAAGAATTAATTATAAAATTAATTAATGCAACTTATATATTAGGAATTTCATAAAATATACATCATTTTTTACTTCGGATTATCAATTATAGCTTAGGGTTAAATTTTGGCATTGTTCTGAAAAACTTCAATTTTTGATGAATAGTGAAACCACTAAGTGGTAGTTAAAAAACTGATTTTTCATTTAAATGAAATATTACCACTTCTGTGATTTGATTTTCAAAAATATGATATACATGGTTTTCAATAGGAAGTAATATGTGGTTCAATGGGATTAAAATAATTTTTGGTGAATAGTAAATTTTAAGTTTAATTAATCGTGATTAAAGGTAATTAGTGAAATTTATGGTAAAAATGATATTATAAAAATATGAAATGACCTTTACACTTGTCCTAACACTATTTTATGTGTCATGTCCGACCAATTCAATCCATGGGTCAACTTGGGGACCCAATGGAGCCACTTTGGTAGGAAAATGACATAAATAACTTTTTATTTGAAGTTAAAATAAAAATGTGACAAACATAAGTTGTTTTACTAAAACAATTTTTAAATAGGGTTATACAAGTCATATTTTTGGCTATAAATATTAATTATGAATATAAAAATATTTTCTACATCATGATATTTTTTTAATAATTTTTATACATTAAATAAATTAAATTATTTATGACACCATGATGATGCAGCGATTACCTCATTAATTAACGAATTTAATAAAATGGAAGGATAATGTAAACTCTAAGCATTACACTTGTCCAAAGCCTATTGTATGAGAATATTTCAAACCCTTATCACCTTATCCTATAATTATATAAGTGTGTGACCTTGAGAATCCGAAAAGCATTGTATAATAATGTAACATTTCATTACTTTCCAAGAGTGCCCCTCCTCTCCACTTATAAAAGGCCCCCACCTCTACCACCTTATTCACACCTTCAAATACATTTGGATTGGCCAAAATATTCCCAAATACTCTCTCCACTTCCCTCTCTTACTCTTAGAAGCCTCACTTTGGGCAGAATTCTTCCCAAGGAAGCCTTTGGCTCAAATCAAAAGAGTTACCCGATTTTAAGGTAATGTCTTCTCTTATGTTATTTTGTTTTATTTTTGTTCTCCGACCCCCTAAACTCTTTTTATTAATTTAATTTGTAACAACACCAGTATCCTCAATATTATAATATGTTTTTATGATAAGGGTTTGGTTTACACTTACACACACCTTCGTCTAATGGTTAAAGAACATACTGTTTCTGTGGGTGGCGAAATACTGCCTCACGAAACGATGATTGTTCAATATTTATTTAACACCTCTAAAGGTGGCCATTTTGATGACACTATTTTCATATATGATATATATATCATGTATATTTTTTCCTTATTCTTCTGTATTTCTCATTTATTGAATACCTTTATTGTTTCCATTATGGGTAAACGCGATATTTTCATTTTAGGAAGTGCGGACTACCGCCCCCTCAAAGTGATTTGAATCGTTAATGCCATATGTGGGATATATAAAGGATAAATTAAATTATATTATATATTATATTATATTGGAATTATTATACACCTTTATACTATTATGATTTCATTCCATTAAATACGAAATAGAAATGTAAGTAGCGTTCATGCGTAGGTACGGCTTACCGTCTCCATGAACGGTGCATTTCATTTCTTACCTCTAAATGTTATGTAACATTATAAATGAATTTATATACTGGATATATATGATATATATGATATCTACATGATGAATATAATTATGGATATAATGGATTTATCACCACATGAACAACTTGTAATTATAAGAAGTTTATTTCCTTACTAAAGTACCAAAGATCGACAAAACGACCGTTATTAACTTAAATAATTATATAATGTTCATAACATGATAATAAGTGATATTAAAGGAATAAGAAACTTTAAAAGGTTCTTAAGAAACTATAAATTAACTCTAGTTTATTATTCAGGAGATTAAAGAATGATCGAGTCAAGTCGGACACGAGGTAAGGGAACTTCTTAACCCAATTTCCATTCTTTGGGTTAATCTCCTACTTTCAAATTATGTCATGATATTATTATGTCCTATCTTGTATTTGTACTTTATTTATGTGTAATTATAGTGAATGCACATAATAAATCTATTTTATTTAAAAAATGATCTTTTTAAGGGACTTCGTCTCAATCTCCTTTCATTGAGGCATATTTGGTTTTATACACAACTTTCTTTTATACGGTGTATAAACCCCTTTGGATTTTACATTTATTCAAAAGGAATATTTTTATACGAAGCATTTACTAAAAGACAAAAGGGAATGTTTTTGTCGTATGTATGCTGTGACAATGACTTCTCCGCCGCCGTGACCATTATTTGAGTTTCGGCTTCCTCTACAAGCCATACTTTTTTTTAAAAGAAAAATAAATACCATGTTTTACCATTATTTTATTTTGGTATTGAAAATGTTTTTGAAAGTGTTTTTAATATATCAATGTGTTGTATTGATATCTTGTGATTGAAATGTGGAAATGTTATGTTTCCTTTATGCATGTTTTGTGTGATACGATTATGTTATGGTTTATGATATGTTTAAACCTATTCATATGAGGAATGCATTGGACTTAATAAGTGACGGGTGGAGCCCGCTATAGCTCCTAGATGCATCGGTAGGTCTCATGAGACAAACTAGTGTCTTGGCACGAGGCCTTGACAAAATCTTATTTGTGGTCTTGTCACGAGGCCTTGGCTACATGGTTATGATAGTCTGGAATTATGCATTCCATCATTATGAAAGTGGTTATTGATATTGCATGTGATTATTCGACCAGTAGAATATCCATGTGAATAAGTAAATGGAATTATCTCATTTTACTTTTTCCATATTATGTTGAAGTTCAAGTTTAAAAGGATTTTCTTTTAGTCATACATTCCCTTAAATGTTAATGTTTATTTATGGAAGCTTCCGCTGTATTGTTATCCTTACTGAGCATTTGAGCTCACCCCTTTCAATGTTTTAATTTTTCCAGGATGTGATGAAGTATTATATGAATGACTTGCAGGGATAGTCTGAACGGGATATGAGTGTGGAAAATGGAGACTATGTTATTGTAGTTTTTCACTTTGTGATGTGATGTAACATTTATGAATGTATCTAGTGTTTCCAAGGCTACAAAACTAATCGGTCTTTCGATACTTGATCTTTTGTGATCATGCCAATGTTACGAAGTAATGCACCGACTCCGGGTAACTGGGGTTGGGGTATTACAAAATAGATACATAATACTTCTAAATGCTCAATTTAATTCATTGAATTCATTTTATGATATTATTATATATATAAAATTTTATTGAACTTTTTACCGTCTTTTATCACCTTCTAGGCGTATTTGAAAATTTGCGTAAAATGTTTTTTTAATCACTTTTGTGAATTGAATTTCAAAAATCTGAAAGACACAGTTGGAATCAGTAAGTAAATTTTTGTTCAATAAGATTATTTTTTGGGTGAATAGTAACTTTTGACTTTTATTTACCGTGGTTAAAAGTAAATAGGGTAATTAAAGGTAAACAATGATATTATAATTACCCTAACATATGTCCTAATTCTATTATATACGTTTATTTTGACCAAAATAAACCTTAAGAATAAAATTTCATCCTTTTGTTCCACTTGCATTAGATTACGACATTTGTTATAATTTTATTTAATGAAGAGTTAAATGAGTTAAATGAAAGGTTTAATAACTAAAAAAATTTAATATAGTGTAATACATAAGATAAATTCGACAATAAATTCTCATTATAAAGATATAAATATTTCATACATAATGGTATTTTATTTATTATTTTTAAAAATTAAATAATTAAATTTATTTATGACACAATGATGATGCAGTAATTACCTTATTAATGAACGATTAAAATAATTAATTTTGTAGATGTCCAAAAAAATATAAATTGAGACTTATGATGTATTACACTAATTTTATAGGTTAATATGAAATGATAGGGTTTATTGAATAAATTTTTCAATTGATATAGTTTTTATGACTTTCACAAAAATAAAATACCAAATAGTGTGAAAATTGGTATAAATGGATTTAAAAAAAACAATATTATTAATTGATATAATATTCCTAAAAATATAAGTTTTATAAAAAGGACTTATTTAAGTTTATATATATCACTAATGAACCACTTTGGGTTCTCTTGTCTTTTTATAGTATGTTTATTAACCATTTATAATAAGAATACAATAATACAAGGTAAAAGTTAAACTATTTAACTAAGAGGTAAATCTAAAAGATAAGATTAGTAAGGTGACATAAACCTATCTACAACCTATTGGGTGAAATGTTTTAGACCCATCCCCACCTTATACTTGAAATAAATCATTTTGCAGCCATTAGAAACTGAATATTATTGTTTAATAAAATAATATTTCAAGCTTTTCCTAAAGTGACCCTCAACTCTCTTATAAAAGGGTACTTCCCCTTCACTCAAAATCACACCACCAAATCCATTTTACTTGGAAACAAATTGATAAAATATCCTTATAACTACCATCAATTCGACCTATATGCGTTTCTTTGATCAGAAATACAACCAAAAGAGTTTTTTGATCAACTAAATATGAAACACTCGAAGAAGAGGTAATAATTTCACCACCTCTTTCAAAGTTCTTTTCTTCTTCACATCCTCTTTCTTTGTTGTTTCAATTAAAAAATGATAACTCCAATAAATTATATATATTTTTATTCTATTATAAATATGGTACAACCATATTCATTATTATATCCATCTTATTAATGACATGTCACCATACGTGCATACATACATCTTACCATCTCAACATCGTGGTGTAGTTTGTTATTCAAACACTTCATTATTTGGATGGGTATAATAATGAGTATAACATATGTAAATAATAAATAAAACATGTCGAGGATTCTGTATCTATGATATATCATGCAATTTTATATGATTTCACTATAAATAGAATGATATTGTCGCTCGTGCGTACGTACGAATTACCGTCTCCACAATCATGAGGAAATTCATTCCTCATCATAACCATTCAAGAATAATTTTCATTTTACGGTTAAAAATAATTTTTAAGAACATAATATCATTTTGGATATGAATCAAATACATCCTATCCATAACAACCATGGCTTATGTAACCAATCTTTTAAAGGAAAATGAATTAGTTAACACCAGAAATGATGATACTACTCAAATATTATTAACAAAGCAATATTTATTGATCATATATGATATTATATTTATGTATGTGGTACTTGTATAATTTAATAACAATTACTTAACTATTATAAATGATTTTAATGTTCCCTCAATAAAGGAAAAGTACAAGTTAATTGTTAATTCTACAATCTCTTCATTATCGAAGGTTGTTTAGGTGTGAGTATCTACCGGGACCTCTTTATCATCCACATCCATGTTTCACAAAATGTACTTCAAACCATTTTTACTATTTACTAAAATATGTGTTAAAGTAATTTATACCCTTGTTTTAATTTTTATGAGATTTTTATAAATTATTCTTTCCTTCATTTTTCTAAACAAGGTCCTTTATGACCTTTTCCACAAAATTAAGGAAAAAATGATTTTTTAACTTATTCAGTGGGTGCAGCTATTTTCTAACATTGTTACACCTTCAAAGCTTCCCTAACAAGAATATAAGAATATTTTACAAATAAATGTTTTATTTTAAAAAGATAGGATTTTTAAATGATTTCATAATATAAAGATATATTTCCCTCAAATAGTTTTGATTTCATCTATGTCAACATCCTTTGTAGGATTTTACGCTCGTTTGAAGTTGATTTATTATGATAAAACCATCCATATTTTTTTTTGATATGTTTGAATGTGGATGTGATATTTTTATACCATTCATGGTTTAAGGTTAAAGTATGGGCATTTCGTATGCTAATTTTAATACCAATATTTATGTTATGTTTCAACCTTTTTATATGAGGAATGCATTGGACTTAGTAAGTGACGGGTGGAGCCCGCTATAGCTCCTTGATGCATCAGTAGGTCTCATGAGAAAAACTAGTGTCTTGGCACATGGCCTTGATAAAATCTTATTTGTAGTCTGGGCATGATGCCTTGATTATGTGGTTATGATGGCTGGAATTATGCATTCCATCATTATGAAATTGGCTATTGATATTACATGTGATTATTCGAATAGTAGAATATCCATTTGAATAAGTTAATGGGATTATTTGATTGATCATTTCCATATTATGCTGAAGTATAAGTTTAAAAGGCTTTTTTTTAGTCTTATAAATTTCCTTAAATGTTTCTTCTTATTTATGAAATTTTTTACAATATTGTTATCCGTACTGAGCATATTAGATCACCCCATTCTTATGTTTTATTATTTCCAGGATGAGAAGAAGTATTTTACAATTAACCTACAAGAATAGTCCAAGGGATATAAGAGTGTTCAAATGGGACACAATGTTTTATTTTTATTTCATGATGTAATGTTAAACTTATGTATGTATGCTGTAGTTCCAAGGCTACTAAACTAATCAGTCTTTCAGGACATGATTCATTGTATCATGCCAATGTTATGTAATAATGCACAGACTCTGGGTAACTAGAAATGGGGAATTAAAATATCCACATTCTAGATTCTCCATTTAATTTTAAAAAGGGTGTGAATCATAATAAAACTACAAGTGGTTCTCGACTAACTCTCAATCATGGATCAATATTTTCTCAACTTCTTTCACATATTGGAACTACTCAGTAAACATGGTGAATTTTTCTTTTACATCATGTTAAAATGGATTAATCATTTAATTAGTATCCATCCCATACTTCTCAACTAGCTACTTTTATTACTTCATTTCCCATCCACCAATATATTGTTCTCAGTCATGGAATTCCAAATCTTGATACTATTAGTGAAACTTTTAGTGGATATATTCAAGTTGGACCATCCTCTCAATTGACTGATCTTATATCTCTGATGCTACTGTTGTATGTTAGGAAGACCCATTAACAATTTTATTTAGGATATTAATGATGTAGATCATTTATTCTATAGTGGAGAGTCACTATTGAAGAATGTTCATTCACATTATATTAATAACCATCTCCATTAACCTAGAATGGAATACACAGTAATCATATATTCTGAAGCCTAGTATAATAAGCATATGGTGGAAGGGATGCAACTGAACTCGATGCTCGATGAGAGGATTCTCATATAATAGCATCAAGATCCTCTTCCACAAAAATTTTCACATCTTCTATTAGAAAAAATATCATCTACATCCAAATCAATGACCATTTTAGAGATTACATATAATCTGGAACTGAATAGCATAAAGAGGGTCCAATTAAGACACATTATATGCATGATATCACTAGATATGCCTATATTCCCATGAATTCTATTGATTGAGATACCAGAAAATTTTCACTCTTAAGGTTGGTGACTTATGACAGGTTTTTTGGAATTTACACCTAAAACATATTAGTCAATTAGAATGAGAAAGGGTCAGATGATAAATGGTGTGTGTATTTAAATTCATTATTTAAAACATCAATACCTTTAATTTTTCCCCCATTGATATGAAAAATTTTATGGTCCCCTTATGAAAATAACTAGACATTGATTCATGATGATTCATCCATTGAACATGAAAAAACTCTTTAGAGAAGTAGGCTCAGAAGGCATCCCTAACATATGAATCCCTAAATCATCATGGAGAATGGCTTCACATGGGAGTGAACATGGGTTAACATAGTTAGAAAATAAAATTACTTGTCTTAGGATCACTATCCATAATCTGGAAACATGTTTATCACAACAATATCATTTCAAAAATAATTTTCTATATATGATATCTTTGTATGGACATCCACTGACCTTGTATTAATACAGATTATGTCCCATTCATATGTTTTTAATGCTATTTATCATTCCTCATGACCCCCGACCACTATCATTTCTCCTATAAAGTACCCTTCTAGAATTGTTGTGAATATATTTTCTTGGGTAGATAATACCCAAGATTATAAGCCCCAATGGAATCATTCACTAGTGTCAAGTCCATATAGATAATAAGTAATGAAACACGGACATGAGTTAGATCCGACCTTCCTAGAACTTCACCCTTCACCTCTTCCATAAATTCCCCTTACATGAGCATAATGGTGTAATTCAATAGAAAAATTTATATCCTTGTGTTTATAAAACTCACACAAGAATATGATATAACTAGTAAATTAATATAAATTTATAGGAATAACACAAAATATTAGTGAGAAAATATTATATTTAATAACTGGTACTCAGTGAATATGTATCATTAATGTCCTATCCCGCTTTTACCTTTTGATTGCTCCTATAGAAGGACCTATAAGAGTAATCACCAATGATTTCAATAAAAATACCTCATAATAATTATATATCATTATCTAAATATATTTTATTAAGGAAGGGGATCCATTCTCCTCAAATGCCACATTGGTGTGAGAATCTAGGCCAAATATTGACCCTCAATTAATTTCACTTGCTTGATACCTCATTTTCTCAAATAAATGATCTATGTGGAAAAAAATTTCCTTAGAGTAAATGGATCACACTATTAAGGTCCAAAATGTGGGATTACACATCCCAAGGTTGATTCAACTATGTAATTCCCTTACGTTTAGACAAACACCCAAACCATGTTAAGGAGATATTCTATTCGTGGAGAAACCCAATGTATTTTTAACAAGAAAGGTGTGTTTTGAAGAGTCATATTCCCTCTAATCCATCAAGAATATAGCTTCAGTAGATATTGATGGTCATGTTGGCATTGTACCCATTAAAGGAGTAGTGTCTGCATTCCCCATATGACTTAACATATGGGAAATCAATAGATTATATGGGGAAAGCCTCTTAGGAGAACATTCTACAACTTCTTATTCTCCATGTTCCTAGTATATTTGATTATAAACCGTCCCTTGACATAAGGCACCATGTTGTCCAATTTTGCATCTTGGTTTGACCAAATAATGGCCTCACTGTCATCGTTAACAAGCCTCATGGTATCCTCAGATAGAAAGAGGATGACCTGAATCCCCATCTCATCTCAAATTAACATTAACCAAAATTTATGGGTGAACATGGGATGATTTTAGTTTCATAAATTGTTTTGAGGAGTGTGATTATTATTCTATACACAAATAAATTTATGTAA
The DNA here is from genome assembly GCA_963277665.1 of Viscum album. Classification (NCBI taxonomy): domain Eukaryota; kingdom Viridiplantae; phylum Streptophyta; class Magnoliopsida; order Santalales; family Viscaceae; genus Viscum; species Viscum album. The sequence goes on from OY728145.1 coordinate 863,627,346, forward strand.
AAACATACAGAGAGAGTTATAATCATAGACCTACACTCCCTCAATACCGACTGAAAATATACCTTCCCTCAAAAATGTTATATATGCTCATTTCTCATGGATTCTAGTTGAATTATTTTTAATATTAATTATTTTGTTAAATATGGTGTAAAAAAACTGGATGTGGTGATTTAAATTTCTTTTCATTTCCCACTAATTCCAAATCAATGTCTCAACTCTTCAGATAAAATAGAGATAATACATTGGAATTCATGATTTCTTGGTCATTTATGAGCTCATATCCCCCCATGTGAGCTATGATCTAACCCCATAGTACCTAAAAGGGTTTGGTGATTATAAATTTTTCCTTTCCCTTTTAAATTTTTTTGAAAATGTAATATATATTTTCCATCATTATTACCATAAGGAAAGTACATATTCTAGTTTATAATTGGGTTGTAATCACAAACATCCCAACAATGACCATTTTATGTGATACCCATACTAGAAGGAGATATCTATTGAGGAACGTCATAAGGAATTCCACTAGGTGGACTTGTTGATCAATTCTGTGGTTACACTCCCAACCCTATATGGAACAACATCCTTCTTCCAGTTTAAAGCAATACACATTAGGGTGCCGACGAGTCCTACAGGTTGGATTATTCATCGGCCTCGTCATTTTTGGTTGATGTCTATTCTACATGAAAACATATTATCCCATTTTATAAATTAAATATCCTTCTTTGTGTATACCTCTCCCCCAAAGACCCTCCATGTCATTATTAGAATATCCATTATAATAAGAGGATTCATTCATGCATTGTCTCAAATAAAGGGATGAGTTAAGAATTTATCATATTTGTACCCCATAAATAGGGCTCTACTAATCATGTAGACATCCCAAAGGCTTATCACAACCCCTCCATGTTATATATGGATATTATTTGTATATGGGATCCATTGAATGATCATATTTTGGGTTTGATGTGTCTGTTATGATGGAAAAAAGACAATGAAACCCAAAAAATTTTGACAAGACAATATTTTCATAAATTTATATTGTGTTTCCATGATTTTTTTCACACTATTTTGAGAAGATCCTGATTTTCTATCATTTTTTTATTTTTATGAAAAATATACATTTCCATTGATAAATGTATTAAATATTTAATTTTAATTGATTATTTTATATTTGTGAATTCTTAGAATAAGGTATATAGTTAATATTTTGTGTTTGAGGATGATTTATGGTAATTAGAAGGTGTTTTAAGTGAATTTGAGATGTTATATAAATATGGGAGTTGCATAAATGATGAATACCATTAACCATGGATGGAATTTTACATGTCATCAAGCTACCAAAAGAAGAAAAATACAATCAACCATGAAACACAATCTACCACATGATTTATGACTATACGGTCGAACTATAAAATGTATTGAGGAATCTAATCAACCCTGTTAAATGATCGACTATAAGTATATTTTTTGAAAAATCATTAAGTTATGGGTTAATGAAATATGATCATCCATAAGGATCAAAGATTCCACTTGAGGGAATTCTTTAACCACATGGAGAACCTATATTCATATCACTTTCTGTCCATACAATTGATCCATTGACCACAATACGTAATTGAAAATCTTTGTGATGATCCATCAACCACACAAAGAGATCTATTTATCCATGGATGAAAAATTATGAAAATATTTTGATTGACCATAAGGATCTATCAACCACAAAAAAATGGGTAATTTAAAAACCTATGTAAGGGTATAACAAAATTTACTAAATCTATGTAAGGGTAAAAATATATTTCATCATGATGTTTAAGAGTTATGTAAGGATATATAAAAAGCATCTCCTAATTTAAAATGATACATAAAGGTGCTCCAAATATAAGGACACCTATCTATGTGTAACTCTCGGTCTTTAAAATCCACATAAAGGGAAATACACTACACTAAAAGACAAAGCTCTAAGATTCCATGTAAACAATTATGAATGTAATATAAGGATTCCACATAGAATTTTTTTAATGAAATTTAAACTAATAGTAACATTAAAAATATGGAAACTAAAAATCAATGTGGAACCCATGGATTTACTGGAGATTTGAAATCCATGAGTTTGAAGGAATACTTTGATGGAAATAAAGGGAAGTCATTAAATATTTAATGTTTTGAAGACATTATATGTATGGTCAAATTTATTTTGAAGGGAAATATGAATTTCTATAAGATAAGAAGAAGGAACATGGGATGGCGACTAATGTGATTTTTTATAGACCTAAATGAAAGATCTACAGAAATAATGCTACATTTATTTTCTTGACTTAATTTTCATTTTAGTATTTTTTAGTCCCTCCCTTTCAAATTTAATATTTGTTTCACCTATGATGTAAGTATAATATTTTTAGTGATTAAGGTAAGGGAAAGATCTCAGTTGTAATTCATGAGTCCTTGGTTTTTATTGCATAAAACACCTTTCACATTGGTTGATTTCAGTTATTAGTGATAGTTTAAAACATTTAATTTGATTGAATTTATGGTTTTAAATAATAAAATTTCATTTATTATGTAGATAATGTTTAATCTTCCAATTCAGGGTGTAATTTTTACTGATTAATAATATTACATTAGGATATGGTTGTCTAGATATTGATGGCATGTTTATGATGGTAGTGAGTTGCCATCAGATTTCTTAAGAACATGAAAAATCAATTAGGGTTTTCATAGGTAACATAAAAAGTGGATTTTCGACATTCATACACATAATAAGGTATTTCTAAAAACTAGTAACCAAATTTAGGACAATATCTACAATATCCTTAAATCTAAGGGGACAAGATAGGTCAATTGAAGAAAATCGCATTAATTAATAAAATAAGGGGGAAAGTAATAGAATTTTAGGACTATTATATCATCACAAATGGAAATCCAACCTTGAATAAATAACTTATCACAATATATTTAGGGAGGCAATGCCACAAAAAAATAACTATTTTTAACATTGAATGACACAAGCATATAATAAAACATTTGATGAGTTTGATCAAAAAATTAAAATATCATTGACTAGATTAAGATACTTAAAATTAGAATCATTTTTGGAGGAAGTGGTTCTTATAGACTCATGTGAAACCACACGTGTTCACTCTAATCCCAAAGATAGGGTAGGAAGCCAAAACTAGACCCTAATATATAGGTTTGTATCTCACTTGTCTAATCAACAAAAACTAATAACTATTCCTAAATCACACATTTATTTTGAATTGAGAACTGGTCTAATGAAACTGTTTCCCATGGTTCATGGTCATTCTATTGAAAACCACAATTGGAACATACAATCATTAACACATGTTTTCTCTAAAATGAAACCTAAGGAGTGGATAGAGAATAAGTTAGGTTAGTGGAATGTTCATTATGACTTAAAGGAGTAGCCAATGAGTGGTTGTAGAACCCACAACCCAGAATTTTCCATGATTGGGATGACATAAAAAAATTATTCAGACGATGATTCTTCCCTACCCATTGGAATATATAAATATGAAAATAGATGTATAAAATCATACACTCATCTAGAGGGACTATATATGAGTGCTAGGAAAGAGTTAAGAATAGTTATTCCCACTTCCCAGATTATGTTTTAGAATATAACCACTTCATTGTGTTCTTTTATCAATACCTTATCAATAATGATAAAAATATTTTGGATACATCATTTAGAGTTTCATTGATCAACAAGTCACTACGAGAAGAAAATTGTCAAATTGAAAATATTATTTAGAACTCTAAATTATTCAATTTAATAGGCACATGAATTTGAAGAATCCATAAGGTAAGAGCTTATAATTTATCACCTTTGATTTAAAATAAACTTGATGTGCTAACTAATTTTTTGAGAACCATTGTTTCAAAAGAAGCCAGTGAACAATAACCACCAGTTAAGGTATATGGTTTATGATATTATCCTTATCATATTACAAATAAATTTTTTTAAGTGTAGATAAAGTGAGTTCTGCAGTATCCTTTCAACTAAGGTATTTTAAATAACAAAACTAAGGGTTGAACGATAATACCCAAAACCGATATGGATTTAGAAACCAACCAAAACATAAAAAATCATATAATGATCAAGATATAATACCCCACCAAGACCATTTTAAATAAAATACACCTTATAATAACAATACCAACACCCACCACCCTTTTGTAAAACATATAAACTATCCAATAAGAACCCAGAGATGAACAAAACCCTTTCTAGAAAAAGAGACTCTATGAGAAAACATCCAACAATACACCACCCCTATGTATAAAAAATAAGGATGACCTAATGTTGAGAAGTGTAGTAATGATGTGGGAGATTTAAAAATCTAGATTATTAGTCTTATTGACTTTACATACAAAAACCATGGGAAGATACCATCCAAAAAATCCCTAAATAGAAGGAGATAATGAACATGATAACCACATGAAGTGGGAAGGAAATAAACCCCTTGAACAACCCTAAATTGGAAAAAGATAACTACAGTAGTGAGAAAAATGAGATGAATAGCCAGAAATTTAAAAATCCCAATCGGCCCTTGAGGATCATGCTGTAGATAAAGGAATATATAACAAATATTTAAGTTCTATAAATATTTATTAAAACTAACTATAAGAAGAAGAAATGAAGAAATATGGAGGAAACAATATCCAAATAAACAAGAGGATATAACCACCACATAAAAACATCAATGGTAGAATAATGATCACCCACTTCTTTTCCAATTGAGATTAATTTAGTCCCAATTGGTCCAAGATAAAATCCAAAGATAAATTATGGTAAAATTATAGAAATTTGATATTAATTTTCACACACATGAATCCTTCAGATACATTCAAAAGTATGCTATATTTTTTAAGAAACATTGAACCAAAAAGAGTTTGCATATGGGGAATGGAATAATTATTTTGGAAGAAGCCTATAAACCCCAATCACCCCAAAATTACCCACAAAATTTCATAACATAAGGGAATTTTTTGTTTCTTAAACAATTGGATCTATTAATTTTTTTATAATTTGGGTTATTTATTTCCTTCAATAAATTTAATGTATCATTAAGTTTTTATATCTTTCTACATAGGAGGCTTGAGGCTGACATTATGGCAGTACAAATGGAAAATTTCTCCACTGTATTCCCAGTAAGAGTGTTGTAGGGTGTACTTGTAAAAGTCAAAGAACTTCTCTTCCTAGTATACTTCTATGAATTTAAGGGTGAGGAATATATAAGGCCCTCATACTCAACCATCATTTTTTGGAGGTCATTCATGAAGCAATAATGAATATTTATAAAGGAAATGATCCATTTAAACTTCCTTTACTATATGAGGAACAATTAAATTAACCAATCCTGTATTAATATAACCTAAATTGAAGAAGATGAACCCAATGAAGATTCATGAATGTTTCATGTGATCCTAACCTTAGTAGAACACATAATGGTTCAAAAGATCAATAGGGGATAAAGCCGGACATAATTTTGGAAAATATGTATTAGATTATATAATGAGGTCAATTTTGAATATAGTTAGGGACTAGGTTTCTTATTTAATGATGAGGTATCTTACATGTCATCCCATGTGTAGAAAATACTAACAATAAAAATGAGAAACCCCAATAAGACCTTATCTGAAAAACTACCACTAAATGTAGAACATAAACCCTCACCCACCATTTATAAGTATATATACCTAATAAAGGGAGAAAAATTATCATTTATCATTTATAATTACTTATCCAGACCAATGTAAATAAATTTATTGATATTTTTAATAGAATGTGCAGGCCATGTGGTGGTGTTTAGGTTATATTCTCATAATAAGTCCAAAAATATTATCATATAAACTTCTTCTTAAAGGAGACACCAGACCAGTTATCCATCCCAAAATTAGGGAAAATCCCACCATAATAGAGGTGTTAAAATTAAAAATAGAAAATAGAAAATTTACTAGTATAATACCTCATTTACTTAATTTAAGACTCATAATAGGTAATCCTGGTCAATATAGTTCCAAATAAAACTAGCATGACCATTTTAATAAAATATCCAAATGAATTGATCCTTATGAGAATGAAAAATAGATTTAGATTCTATAAAACTTATAGAAATATAGAAAAATTCACAATAAAAGATCACATACCCATCCCATTCATTGATTATATACAAGATATATTGAAAGGGAAAACACATAATTTTATTTTAGATAGTTTTTTGGATATTTCTTGGTACCAATTGCTCTAGAGGACGAGGAGTAGACTACATATACCTTCCCCTTTGGCCCATTTTCTTATAAGAGGATAATATTTAGGATTTGAAATGAACTAGGTACATTTCAAAGGTGTGTTTCAAGTATATTACTAGAATACATTAAGGATGACCAGAAGGTATTGTTGGATGATTTCATTGTTTTTGGGAGTTATTATGATAATTATCCAATAAATTTTGGAAATGTTTTAAAAAATACATGTAAAAAAGAAATATTATTTTGAATTTTGAGAAATGAAACTTCATGATGGAAAGAGGAATATCTTTGGGGAATTTCAACACCCAGAAAGAAATTGTGCTCAATAAATACAAAGTGAAGTGATAAACTATTTGCATTATCCAACTTCTAAAAAGCATATACAATATTTTTTTGTCATGCATGGTTTTACATTATGGTTTAAAAAAATTGTAGAAATATTTCTCTCCCTCCACCAATATATATTTTGAATGAGGATGATGATGATTACAATATTGAATATAGGGAATCATTTCATGAACTAAAGAGAAAATTATTCTCCCCACCAATGATGCAACCACCTAGGTGGGAGAACCCCTTTGAGCTAGTTTTTCATTATTTAGACCAAGATGATTGAGAAATGTTTTCATAAATAATTTAAGGAAAACTATAATTAATTCATTAGGCCTCGAGGAGACTGTATTCTTCCAAGATGGAATGTAAAACTATGAGAAATGATTTCATTTTAGTTTATTTTTCCGCATATTAATTTAGATATCTTTTATCATCGTCATCATTGTATATTTTATTTTTGGAAGAAATATCCAAAGCCCAAGAAAGGGCGGCTGGTATCTAAGGACGTTTAAAGTAATGCAGGCCGAGGGAATCCCCTATAATCAGGTTCACCCCCTCAGGTTTAAAACAAGAGATGTTATGGAGACATGTGACCTCAAATGTTTGTCCCGCCTGAGAAGCAAGATGGTCTGCTAATTTATTCCCCTCTCTCCAGGTACGGGTTACATTAATATTGTTTGATATGAGCGTCCTGCACCACCTAATGATGTAAGCTATTGACCAAGGTGTGGGTCCTCCTCCAAGAAAGGCATCATGAATGATCATTGAGTCAGTCTCCACCAGAGCGAGGCGAACCTGCTTTTTCATGCAAAGAGTGAGTCCGGTTAGGACTGAATTGGCCTCTGCTTGTAACGAATTTCCCCTCCCGTAGTCTTCCATGAAGGCCAGAACGGTACTTCCCATGTAGTCTCTCACTACACCGCCTCCTCGTATGATACCCACGGAGTAGGAGCCGTCAATATTCAACTTGAGCCCATCCATTGGGGGCCTCCAGCATACCCAATGACCCTACTGCGTGGGGTGAGGGGGTGGCGAAACACCGTGCATGAGCCAGAGTGAGGGTGAATCTCTCCAGCAGCTGATGTGGGTTAACCAATCGGCTATCAGGTTCCTTGTACACACAATGATTGATCTCCCAGTAGACCTAGACCCCTCATATCTTGCATGGTTCCTAGCCTTCCATAAACTCCAGCATCCTGCATTTAGAATGATGGTTCTCGCCGTTCCTTCCAGTCCTGTACTATCCGCTCCCCTGTACCAGCGCTCAACAAAGGAGTCATCATGAAGGTCCCAATATTGGTACGCAGTGAAGCCACCGAAAAATCTCCACAGTTCATTAGCCCATCCTCCATTGAAGAACATGTGATGTGTGGTTTCCTCGTGGCTGTTGCTGCAGCAATGGCATCTTGAGGCCATCTTGATCACCATTTTTTTTAATATTGTCATCTAACGGGTTGGCTTGGTTCATAATCCTCCATATTAAAAATCTGTATTTCATGGGTATTTTAATACACCATACAACCTCATGCCACCTATCGACCTGGGGCTGGGGGCTGAAAACCGTATGAAATCCTTCAAGGTGAAGAGGCCTAAAGATGATTGGGTGAACACACACCTGTCTGCCTCTGAATTGAGGATGATCATAACATAGGCCTCTTGTTTCTTTTTATCCAGAACCAGCCTGATGAAACGAGGGTGGAGGCTCGACTCCTTGAAGATGATGTTGGGAGCGGGGCAGCCGGGGAAGCGGAGAACGTCATAGGCCCAATTGTCATACTAGAACTGGATGTTTCCCTCTCCAACAATCCATTGGGAGTTCTGGCGAAGGGTCGGGATGAGGCTGCTGACTAAGGACCAGAGGGGGGAACCGTTGAGTGGGGATGCATTGTCCGTGCTCCCCCCGAGGCTGCTCGACGTGGTCCTTCCCCACAACGTGCGCTCGTCGATCACGGCCAACGCCAGTTTTTCATGCATGTTGTGGATGGTAACTGTCAAACTCTTCATGCCAATACCTCCATCCTGGATAGGGGTTTCCATTCACTCCCAAGCAACCCAGAGTCTCTTACGTTCTGAAGCGGAATCCCAGATGAATTTAGAGAGCATGTTATCAATACTCTTAATGACCCCTTTAGGTACATTGGAGGCCTCCAGAGTATGGACAGGTTTCGCCGATATGACACTGTTGGTGAGCGCAATCCGACCTCCAAAGGAGAAGAAATAGTTTTTCCAGCTGAGCACCCGCCCCGCAATTCTGCTTACCACCTAGTCAAAGTCTCGAATCCGCGTCCTTCCAGAGGATATTGGTTTTCCAAGGTAATCCATGGGAAAGACACCCTGCTGCATTCCCAACCTGCTACTCATATGTGCATCCCTCATGTTGTTACAGCTACTTGAAATATAGAAGTGGCTTTTATCTTTCTTAATCTTTTTTCCACTCCAGTGGTTGTATGCCTCTAGGATCTGGGTGATCCCCCGACATGTTTTACCCATTGAATGACCACTTCCTTTGAGGAAAACTATATTTTTTTGAAGGTGAAATACCCATGAATGTAGACATATTAAATTATTTGGTGACTTCTTAAGAAATATCTTTTTTAAATTCCCAGGAAATTCTCAAACATAAATCTCAATCTTGATTTTACGTCTTGGAAGACACATACATGTGGAAAAATTTCAATAAATAAGTACTAAGAATATGTTTTCCCATAACTGATATTAAGACTATGATAGAATTTTTTTTATACTATGACATCTATATACCACTTCAGAATTTAAATAACTACATGTAAGGTATTTTAAATTTTAACTTATTAGTCTAAATTATTCAAATATGAAAATAATTTATGTAAAAAATGTGAAAAATCTTATTTAATAGAAATATTTCAAAAATAAAAGAAATTCAACAAAAATCCATAATATTTTTTGATGTTTTCAATGTATAGGGAATAGATTCTATTAGAAACTTTCCCATGTCTTGTGGTAAATATTATATTTTAATTACTTTATATTATGTATATAACATGGTAGAATATAAATATACCAAATTTTATGTTGTTTCTATTGCATGAGGTTTTTTTAGGTCTAACATATTTTATAGGGTCAGAGTTGTAAGGTCCATCATTATTGATAAAGAAATAATCTTTCACAACTAGAACATAAAGTACTTTTATTTATAAAATATGGATTACCTCAAAAAACATCCACTCATTATAATCCCTAAAAAATGGGATGTTCTAACTTTCAAATGTATACATTAAGGGGATTTTGGATAATTCCCTAAAATCAAATAGGATAGATAAGAGAAAAAGTTTATAAGAAACCTTATGGGATTATAAGAACACATATAAGACACCTATATGAATTAACCGATACTAATTAATTAGTGGGAAAATATGTCACATACCTATGGAGTTTGAACACAGATCCAATAAGGTATGATAGAGATGAAATTGGACTTAGACAAAGCATGAAAAGAAATAATGTTGTTTCTCTAAGAACTAGGAGAAATTATAAGAGAATCCTATAAGAACAAATAAATCTAAAAATAATGGACAAGAGTATACCATGAAAGGTTTATTTAACAAAATGACTTCAATCTTGGAGTCCATTTGTTGTTATTTAACTCAAGGCTAATGTTGACATCAAGTAAAATTCATTCTAGATTGGATGACCCTTTAATAGATATTAATTAATCCCATTTTGGTTTGTGAATGTTTTTAAATAACTGACCAAAAATAAAATCTCTATAAATGGATATATGATATATTTGTACCATGGAAATATAACCCATGAACTATTGGAGGATATCACACTCATCCACTATATATATCAATGAAACAAAGCATATTATACAACTCATTGAAATTAGATTACATGCCTTGATTCCATTCAAGATCCACTTACATGAGAAATCAAATTAAACTCTATTAATGGAATTCATCAATTATGTTTAGGGGATGCAACTTTATAGTGTATGAAATTTAATTAAGAAAATTCAAAATTTTTGTTTTCCTTTTATTTGTCAATTTTTTTCCCATTTTAAAAAAATATATTTTTAAATGTTTTTAAACCTATGAGATTAAAGGGAATACCCTTGAAAACATTGAATATGTGATAATGGTGTGAAAATAATTTTATCTATAAACTTTCATAATATAAATACTAAAATGTAATTGATTTAAAATTCTATGTTAATGAATTTCATGCAAGCCTGATTTTTTTGACGATCATGCCATGAAACCATATCCTATTTTTTCGATATATTACATGAGAGGATTCTAAAATAATTTTGATATTTTATTTATAATATCCTCTTTATTTAATGAACCAAGATATACATGAATAATCATAATTTTTTAGAGTAATATAATCAAAACATTATTACATTAATGTACTTTTTCTTAAATGATTAAATCATTTTTTTATTTTATTCCCATTTATAAAATGTAATCTACTTAAAAACTTCTTTTATATAAATCCTTATGTCCATTTGAATCCTATAATGAAATTTTTATGTGGTCACATTACAAGAACAAAAAACCCTACATACCATTATCTAATGAAATTTTCATGATCTATGTTGAATTAAAATGTGGGGGAGGAAAATAATTGGAGATGAAAAATCCATTTGTCTGAAAATATTGAAATTTTAAAAATAATATTCTAATTTGTTTTTTTGTTATTTTGGAGAAATATAATGATGGTAATAATTGAATAATGTTTTTAATGTCATCCAAGGGAAACCATTTAAGTCCCTCACTATTTTTATATGAAATATTCCCTTCATTTTCATCAAAAATATGTTTCCAAAGGGAAATTTAGATCTTAAAAAGTTGAAATTATGATATTGAAAATGTGTGAAAGTTGGAAGACATTGATGAAGATACAAAATTTCTAAATGGTATATATTTCGTAAGAAATTGAAGAAGATCTTCTAAGTTCATTGGATTTAAAACCCAGTTGCATATGCTATTTGGAGGGGGTTAGTGTGTGAGAAGATTTTAAAAGGTCTTATAAAAATCATAAAGAAAGGAAATACATTCTATATTAGGGAAATATGGGAAACCACACATATCCTAGAAACTTTTATGTTCCTATATTACTTATAGAGTAGATTTTGTTTTGGAAACGACCGAAAAACCTACTACCTAAAATAGTGAGTTGAATAGTTTCTGCTACTAGATAAACAATTTCACAGGGTATCCATGGAGATTTAAAAAATAGAGTTGACTTATGGAAGATTAATTGAGGGAGGAATAAATATATAGAGGATAATAAAATAATGAATTGAGATTCATTTTAGATTCAATCTCCCATATTATTTCTCGGTAGTTTTACATTCAAATCCTACTATCCCTTTTACCAAAAAACCATTGATTAATACCTTATGATATCAATAATTACAAAAATTATTGGTGTTGAGTAGAATGTTTTAGTTCTATACTTTATAACCTTGTTTTTTAAAATCACTAACCAATTCTTAAAAAGTTTTTATAAATTACCAAATTTTATATTTCCCAAGTTATTAGAACGTTTTTCTTGGATAGTTATTTTACCGAACATAGAAAAACCATACCATCAAATGATATTATTATTAAATTGGTCATACGTGAATTGTATTAATCATATAAATTAATAAAAACTACATATAATGTACATTTATTAAATTCCAATAGTAAAAGTACAATAAATTAAATTAGATGTAGTTCTACCCATCCTATCAGATGAACATAATCAGATGGACAAAGACTAGATTTTCTAATGAGTGTCTATAAAATATAAAAGATGAAGAAATTATATTTTATCAGATTAAGAAACATATTCCTATAAAATGAATAAACATTATCATACCGAAAAAATCATTCCATGCATCTTACTGGTTATTTATAAAAATCAATCATTATATAATGAAAATTGATTAAATATTTCAACTGAAGAATATTTTTTTAGATGTTGTGGAAACCAACGCCTAAGAAATATGAATATGACTATTGGAATTTTCTTTTAAATAGAATCTTCATCCGAAAAGAATGAATATTTTTCATCATCAACTATATATAGTTTATTTGATGATTTTTAACACCATTTTATGAGTAAGTTCTTTATTTTATTTCTTTAGATATTTTTATTTAATGAAATTATTTGTGTAGTCTTTTATAAATTACTCAAGTTATTTGATGTTACAATAGAATATTTTATGCTCTAGTGTGATCGAGGGCTTCAAAGGATTAAAAATATAGAATTTAATGACCTTTATGATGTATGGTTCTGAGGGAAATTGAAACAATATATGGTCTGATCATTGTAATGGAAACATTTTGCAGCATGGAAGGTAGACCTTTACATTTGGGTTAAAATCATGGATATCATGAGTTTGATTAAAATACCATTACACTAAAGGTTAATTAGTGGTAAATCTTTTAGGAATATTTATGTATTTTTTATTACACATTTTATAAAAATCATGTTACTTTGATATTCTTATCGAAGATATGTTTTATATATTCTCCACTATTCATGTATTAATGAATGTTTCGTATTTGTTAGAATCTTTTCTTAAATTTTATTTTTATAAATTATATTTTCATTTCAATATCTTTTTACTTTCATATAATAGGTAAGTGAAGATTTTATTTTCTATTTTATAACCTATAATTCACCCCCATCTTTCAGTAAAACTATATACTTTCGATCCTATTTTTTAGAGAATGTTATTACTTGTTATAAGCTATTACACTAACTATTATTTGTAGAAAAGAGTTCACATGTTTTTATAATGGTGGGGTTTTTCAACCGGGACGCTTGAAAATATCAATCGATATAAACCACTAATTTTTGATGGTGATGATTATGAATTCTTGAGAGATAAAATGACGGATTTTGTTATCAACATTGAAGTTGATAGTTTTTTTATTTCAAATGTTAATTACAATATTGTGAAAAAAGAGATTACTAATTATACTAAACAGGAAAAGTGAGAATATAAACATAATTATTGATACATAAAAAATATTCTTTTTTCTATGATAATAAATATCAATAGCCAGATTTATTTTGGTGAATCTATGAATAATGTATAAAAGAAACTATAAATTACTAACTTTGGAACTACCAAAGTAATTGAAGTATGAAGATTTATTCTTAGAGAAGATTATAGAGATTTAAATTTTATACTTGAAGAATTAGTAGCCAAAAATAATTAAATGATTCATAGAAATTTTTAATAGTCTTCAATATCATGGATATAAAGACTTGAAATATAATAATTTCATTGAAAATATTTGTTGATATAATGACCAATGAATGGAAATCGAAGAGGAATGACCTATCTGATGCTCAAAAATGTAAAACGTTATTTCCAGATGATCTAATTGGATCTCTCATGTAGTATGGGGTAGATTAGAAAGAGATGTTGAGAAATATAAAAAAAGTAATATAGTAGATTTTACTTGAACTTCTACAACAGTTCAAGAGTCAGATTAACATAGGAAGTTACTATATCTTTTAAGAAGAAGAAAGTAAAAGTTGAGAAAGAAATTAGTTTATTTGAAAAAAGATAAAACTAACTTTATAATATTTATAAAAGGATTACCATGATATTTAAAAAAGGAATATAGTTTCAAGAAAAATAGAAATCCTAAAGAGAGAAGTGATTAGAAGGATACTTAATATATTATTTTCTTCGAATGTAAAATACCTAAAAATATAAGACCAAATTCTCCTAGACTGAAGAAAAATGATAATAATGATAAAGGTTCATGAAATTAATTCAAAAATAATGCAAAGAAAATTTTTAAAGTATCTTCCACTTGGAGTGGATGTCGAGGTGATAATTATTCTGACAATTATGTTGAAAATAGTTGTGATTATCAGAAAAATATTTGATTTTTTGATTAAATTACAATTTTTTTTATTCAATTACAAAGACCAATATTTTCTTGATGTATATGGATTGTAATAAATATTTATCCAATATATCATTGAATGAACGTAATCTATATTTTGATGATGAATATATTACTTCTTATGAAGAATAAAAAAATAATGCATATGATGATGAAGATCATTACCAAGATTTGTGGAATATTATAAATATGACACTTTTTTAAGAAAATAAAATAATAAATTTTCTAAAAAGTATGAAAATTATATGGAATAACTCGCAAAAATTTAAATTAAATGATTTTAAAACTATCAATAGTGATATCAGGTCTTTCAAATGAATTAGATAAGAAATATATTTCAAATTAAACTTATGAACATAAGGATTTGGTTATGAAACTAAATTATAAAACTTTAATTTCGAAAAAATTACTATCATGTTTTACAAATGTTAAGGGATGTTTTTATAACATATAAATATAGATGAAACCATTTATCAATGCTTATGGTATTGTATCAACAAATTAAAAAACTTATTTTCAATATAATTATATTATTCCAAAATTATCTCCCATATATACTACATTCCAGATTGGTAAACACTAGAATAAAAAATGGTCATTGATGAAAGATGAATATTACTCTTTTCTCAAAGTGTATATTTTTTAGGAATTGGATGATATACAACATGGATTAGTTAGATAGATGATAATTCCAAAATTATTATATTTTAACAATGTTTGATGCAATTTATTTTTGGTTCCAAAATGAAAACCTTTTTATTTTCAGGAAAAGAAGAAGAGTAAAAATAATAATAATATTTGGTATATGGATAATAGGTGTTCTAGAAACATGGGTAGATATAAGAAATTATTTCAAAGTATTATCAAAATTAAAGGTTCCAAATTATCTTTTGGTGATAATAATCATGGATAAATCTATATTATAGGTAATATTTTCCTTCTTGGAAAATATTAAATTTCATATGATTTATTTTTTGTATGACTTACACACAACCTAATTATCATAAGTCAATTATGTTATGAAGTATATCTTATGAAATTAAGAAATGATAAATTTACTTTTCAATTTTAAAATTTTAATTTTATTCTTTCTAATTATATGAATGAGAATGTACACACACAAAACATAGAAGACCTAAGAAGCCAAAATATAACTTGACTTAGATAATTAAAGGATAAATTTTTTTACGACATAGAAGTTTAGGACAATTAAATGTTATAACATTAGCCATAATTTATATTAAATGACATGTTAGATATTTTTCAGAGCCTTGGATTAATTCTTTAAAATGTTGTGATCCTTGTCAATTTGGAATGAAACATAATCCAAGATATAAATATATTAGTGAAGTTTAAAATTTTTATTCTTTAAAATTAGTTAAAATCTATTTATTTATTCGAAATATTTTTTATTTATTTATAGAAAATACTTTTTATATGAATTAGTTGATGAATATACTAAATACACTTGGTTTTATTTTATAGTGAAGACATCGTAACCATTTTTCTGTTTTAAAATATTTATAGCCATTGTTAAAAATGGAAAAATAATAAATTTGATATCAATTCATAGTGACCAGGTGGTTAATTTGTAAATTGTGATTTCAAAATTTTTTAGAGAAAAAAATTATTATACCTAACTTTACAGCTATTATAACACAACATCAAAATGGTGTAACTAAATTTAGAAATAGAGTTATTTAGAATATTACTTTAACCATTTTGAGAAAATACTCAAATGATAATTTATTTTTTGGGGTTAAACAAGATAGTAATAGGTGTTAATATATAAATATAGATTTAATTAGACCTTTTTATTAATAATATACCTTATGAGTTGTGGAGATAAAGAAAGCCAAAACTTTTTTACTTCGGTGTTTTTGGATGAAAAGTATTCATTATGAATATTAAAGGTAATTTAAATAAATTTTATTTAACTCTAATGATGGATTTTTTTAGAATATTCTAAAACTGTGAAGTCTTATATAGTTTTAAATAAATGAACAAGTACTATTGAGGGAACAGTAAATGTAAAATTTTATGTAACATGTCCTTTTGTTTTTAAATAACTCAAAACCACATCTTTATACGATATTTATAAATCTATTTTTCATATGATGATGGAAAATTATTCACATGTCAGATGAAATAAAGAATTACTTTTTAGAGTTATACCTCTATAATAAACATAAGTTGTTTTTTAGGAACAACATTTTATAGACCCAATAAATTAAATAATCCTTATGAATCATAACATAGATAATATCATTGGTTATATAGATCAACCATTTAAGACTAGATGATTCTTAATAAATTAATGTGAACATTGTGAATTTTTATCACAATTTGAACCTAACACTCTAGATAATGATTTTGGTTACATGGAATGGATAAAGACAATGAATAATAAAATCAACTAATTTGAGAGGAATCAGATTTGGATATTGGTTGAATGTCCTAATGATTTTCATATAATTTGAGTAAAATGGGTATTTCATAATTTACATCATGAAAACATAATAATTCCTACAAATAAAAAAAATAATTATTAGAAAGGGTTATAAGAAAATGATTATAATATGAAGAAACATTTTCAATAGTAACTATACTTGAATCTATTCACATTCTTCTATCTTATGCATCCTTATTAAGTTTTACTGTTTATAAAACTGATGTCTACTGTGATTTTCATAATGGACATGTATAAGAGGACATTTATATAAATGAACACCTTGTTAAAAATCCCCCAGATAATATATTTAGACTTACTAAGGACTTATACAGACGTAATTAATACCCGAGAGCCTTGAATGATAGAATTACCCAATGTTTTTTTACAAAAATAAATTTCTTAAGGGAGATACAGATGAAACTCTTTATATTTATTTTTAAAGAAAATCATGAATTTTTAAATTTTATTGATGATATTATATTTGTCTTATATCTACCCATGATTAACATGCATAGATATTACGTAATATAAGATTAATATTCAGTACATTACAAAAAATACATGCCCGAGGACTGTAATAGTTCAGTTTATATAGAATCAGGGAACACATTCTTCTAATTTGGAGAAAGATCTTCAGCATCTCCTAAAAAGCTCTTCCCATTTAGTGCACCTACTAAAAACTTTATTTATATCTTGGGTAAGGGAAACATAAGAAAGGTGTGAGAAAATATGTTCATTAAGGGTAAACCAAGGAGTTACATAAGCATAAGTATGAACATTAGGGTATGAGAACATGAAAATAACATTTGAAAATCATGCCTGACTTGTCAAAGATCAAATATATGTGTAATAGAATAAATAATAGATTTTTATAAGATAGGAATCATGATGGAACCAAGAGAATAAGAAACAAAAAAATTATATAAGAATAAGACCTGGAATTATGGAAATCTCATACACATATAAAATGGTTTCAATAGTAGTCAAGGATTAATAGAAAGGATATATTATTAGACAATGTTTTTTAATGAACTGGTTTCACTGCTCTTTCCTGCCCTATATTACTAAACTGGGTTCACTTCCTGTTCCATCCCTATATTACCAAAATGGGATCACTTCCTGTTATAGCCAGGTATTACTGAACCAGGTTCACATATTGTTCCATCCATGTATTACTAAACTAGGTTCACTACCCATTTTAGCCCTGTCATACCGAAATGAGTTAACTCTTTGTTCCAGTTCATTCACACTAAACCAAGTCCACTCATCATTCCAGACCTATCATAATTAATCTTGTTTACTCTTCATTCTAGCCCTATCATACTAAATTGAGTTTACTCATCATTCCAACCTTATCATACTGAACTAAGTTCACTCCTTATTCTATCCCTATCATACTGAACCGAGTTCACTACTCATTCCATCCCTATCATACTAATGAGATATAAATATTTACCAAATTAATTATATGGAGATATAGGTTCCAACCATAACATAATAAAATCATACATCCATGTGAAACAAAATAATAAAACAGTCAACATATCATGAACCTTAAAAATATATAGGTTTCATATATATCATATAATCACACGTGAAATGAAATGGATATTATAAACACTTCATCCTCTAATAACCTATGGAAATTAGATAAGATTCCAAATAAGTTTATAATATAATATCAGATAAAGATAAGTGGGTTTCATAATCATTTTATCACAGAATATCCCATGGAAGAGAAATGAGTTTCATAAGAAACTTGTCATTATAAGAATAAACCATTCAAAGAAATAATAAGAATGGTTTAATTGGATCCTATCTCTAATAAAAGATAAACTATATCCAATTATTTTATCATAGATATAAAATAATTTTGAAATGATCATTTAAAATATTTCTAGAGTAATATAATTTTGACACATTTCAAAGTGTCCTATATAACATTGAAACATTTGAATCATAATCCCTATGAAATTATAAAATTACATGAAGCTTATAGTATCATGAAAATAATGATATTCATAATATAACATGTCTAATGGAAGAATATATTCATCTTATAAAAATATATGTTTATAACATGGCATGTGTCTTAATGAAGGCTTGAGATGAAATTACTTTACCAATTTGGTAACTTTTGAATCATAAACACCAAGAAAGGGAGATAATAAATTGGATATTTTAATACCCATAATTTTAATAATAATAATCATATAATTAATTCATGGGTATTATATACACCACAAAAAATAAACGAGTGGTGAATATGGAATAATTCTAACAGAAATAAAAGTGAGACTAGAAATCCCATTACTACATGAGTAACTTTTAAATCACGATCCCTATAAAAGAATAAAATCAATTAGAACTTTTAATATCATAAAATAATTGAAATTAATTATATAATATGTCATAGGTTACTATATACACCTCATTAAAGACTATAGGTTCTTAACATAACATGTTCCTCAATGAAGGAAAATTGAGAAAATATTACTTTTCTTATTTGGTAAATTTTGAACCGTAAAACCCA
The DNA here is from genome assembly GCA_963277665.1 of Viscum album. NCBI lineage: Eukaryota > Viridiplantae > Streptophyta > Magnoliopsida > Santalales > Viscaceae > Viscum > Viscum album. Next base: position 863,646,841 of record OY728145.1, read on the forward strand.
TGGATGAATAACATCAATTGAAACATTTAATGTCATGAAATTAATTAAATTCATGGTATAAAATTTCATAGGGTAGTATATACACTACACAATAGGAATAATTAGTGAGTATAACATATATATCATAGTAATAAAAGTTAGATGACAAAACCCATACATTTAATCTTGACTTCATTTGTATACGATAAAGCCTCTTATTCTTGGAGTAACTAGTTTTGGATTGAACCAATGAGCTTGATTTGATGTATTTACTCCAAAATTAAGAATTCTAGGTTAACTGGAGGTGTTTTTGGAGCTTATTTGGCAAGGGGTTGGATGAGACAACGTGTCTTGAGAGGACTGAGGAAGGGGAATATTCAATGTCTTTTTCTAGAGGAGGAGTGGAATTGTTGTAAATACCAAAAGGTAAACACTATTGTGAGGTATCCTTTACCTAATGTGAATCCAAGAAGGAAAAATAATGGGTTAAATTTGATGTATGGTTGATTTAAACCTCCACCACATAAAAAAAGTGTATTTTTATAAGTTTGTTCTTTAACATCTAGGTTTCACCAATTTTATCATTTTGGTTTTTATTAAAGTAACAAATTTTATAATATAAGTAATTTAAATATAAACAATAAATTGAAGTGAGATTTATAATAAAATATAGACTAACTAAATTCTAAATGTGATATCTAATTTAAAAAAATTAACTCCCATGTGTGATGAAAATTAATTTTAAAACAAGTCTATGTAACACGCAAAAACACTATTTTATCCTGAAACATGCTAACAATATTTCTTATATTTAAAGGTATATTTATTAATTACAAAGGACTAATTTTACATTATTTCACCATATTTTATTTTTATTTACATTTATAAATCAATATTATGAATATAGGGTTTTTAGTAATTTTAATTCTTTTTAAAAAATATCATTTACTTTAAGATAACATTAATATTAATTTTGAAATTATTTATTTAATTTTAATTTAAAAATATGAAATATTTAATGGAATTAAAATAAAATAATTTCACATATATTTAATATAATATATTAATATACAAAAATATGAAAACACTATATGTCATTAAATTTACTTTACATTTAATGTTTTTAGAGTCATTTATTTTATTTAATTATTAACTTAATAATTTGGGCCTTAATGTTTATTAAGAATATAATAAAATTATATCAATTATAAATATTAAAGAAAAATTAACATGATAAAAAAATCATTTACCTTTCAAAATAACATTTATAATTTAAACTATATAACTTCTTCTAAACTATAAATATTTATAAATGTTAAAGGTATGGAATGTTCCTTTTTTTATTTTTCCATACATAAAGTATTATATAGGTCAGTTTCATGGAATAATATCCCAATAACACATAAAATTTGAACCAATAGGGGATATGGTCAAAATATTGGCATAAGATGTATTTGGACATGTTTCTAGGTCATTGTGGCCCTAAGATTAATGTTTAGCTCCATGTTAAGTTTAATTCTTCCTTAATCGTTGTAATTAATTTTAATTGTTTCCTCTAATATTTTTGTTCCAAAACAATGTTGGTAATATTAGTCTATAAACATTATACATATTACAACAACATATGTTTTTTTTACAAATTCAAAACATATAGGTGAATAAAAATAAATTTAAAACTAATCTCATAAATGTAGCAAGAAAACAGGTTTTTATGTGAAAATTTTCAAAAGTTCAAATTGGATTAATAGATTAATATTTGATCTACTATGAATTTAAAACCCTATTTAAAATATAAGTTATCATTAATAATTATTTAAATTTAAAGGTATTTTTTACCTAAAATATAGTATTTTCACTATTCATCAAAAATAAAACATCTTAGAAATATTTCAAAAAATAATCCTAAGATAATTTTGAATTTAATAATTATAAAAATATATTTATTTTTATATATAAAATTTATAATAGTGTCAAATTTTAGTTTTATAATAGGTGTGACACTAAAAGATGGTAAAACTCATTCTTTCATGTAACGTAAGATAACTCAGTGTTCTATGTAGTGTAAGATTAACATGGTGTTTCATATAATGAAAGAAATACTTAGTTCATCAATATAATGAAATATATACCCAGTGTTGTGTGAAATGAAAAATATCAAAAAGATTAAATTAATTAGAAAAAATATATTTTATAATATATTTTGGTGTTACAATATACCTCCCCATAAAATGAATTTCACCCTTGAAATTCATCAGGGTAATCAATGATTTAATACATTGATATTTATTTCACAGAAACTCAAATCATAAAAATGAATACTAAAGCTTCCTTTAAAATTGGAAAGTTAGAAACATAATGGTTACCCAAAGAAACTCTTTACATAGTTTCTACATAAGAGAACATAGATGGAAAGTGAAAACAAGGACATGGAAGAGAAATATAACAATCATGTTCTGATGGAGATTTATGGAGAACAAGGTTAAGAGTAAGTTAATGGTCACAAATCCATAACCAAAAGAGGTTTGAAAAAGGTCATTGATTTTATCAAAACTAATGACAACATGAGAAAATTTTATTTCAAGACCATTTTTCCCAAAGTTGAATAATTTTCTGAGAATATATACTTACATGATTTTCAGACAGCCTCACCCTTTTTTGTGCCCTGATAAATTTCTGAATCATATCTTATTCCAAGAAATGAAGTTTCATATTTTTATTCCTAAATCAATTGCAGATCATGAGATCCATAAATATAATGATAGGACATTCCATCTATATTTATCACAATAAAAAAGTATATAACAAGTTTTCCAATATTCATGAATCCTTATATGAAAATATAATACTTTAATATCTAAAACCTCATATGAAGATTAAAATAAACCATTCCATAAATTGTTAACCATATAACCCTTTAGAAATATGAAAGTACAAAATATTTGAAATAAGTTTACTTAATTTCTAAAAAAAACTTACCATTGATCCCCTATATATCATAAAGTAGCTCTTATTTGTCACATACCAATTATGTGAATACCTACATCATGTATTCCATTGAAACATGGTAATAAAAATAATTACCATAATTCCTTTATGAAAAAAATGCATTCTTCTTTATTCCAAAGTTTACATATATATTCCTTAAATAAAAAATTTTGTAAACATTATCAACGATAGAGTAAACCCCTTGTTAATAAATCATTAATTTGTTCCAAGGTAACCGGTACCGTCCAATTCACTTATTCATATTCATTATATCTTTATCACAAAATAATTATCCTAACATATGGAACATATTAAGGGTTCTCTTTCACTTAATAATGTGTTTCCTTTGAACATCACCTTTAAATTTAATCACTTTTATAATTCTTCATCACCATTCCACATATCATTTTCAATCCTTAATTAAAAACTTATAATAAAAATTCTTATATATTTCCTGATTCAAATAATTTAATCGTTTAATTCCAAAACATATGCACTCAATCATAAAACATTATTCTTAAACCACTACTCATGCTTCATCATATATTTTTTCGTAATACGCCATTCCTATAATATGAAATATGAATCATGAATTAAGGTAACTAAACCTAAATATAAACATTCTCCTTATGTTTAATGTAAAAAATACTTTTATAACATCCCAAAAATTCCACATTCCATTTTCAATCCCTTTATCATCAGCACTATAACCAATAATTATAAAAGTTTGCGGATTCTCTTTATCACATTTCTCCTTAGAAAATCCATTTTCATAATGCCCATACATTCCAAAGATTAAAAATTTAATGTTAACCAATTTCCTTATAGTTTCCTCCACAGACAGAAAATAGAAAGAATTGGGTAGGAAACACTTATCATATCATTAAACCACATAATCATGAAAACTAACTTATTATATTCCTAAATCATGACACATAATTTTAAATCTATGACTCCTTGGGCTTGTTCTTCAAGGCTTCCCTATACATATCCTTATAAATTCCCATAGGGATATCAGCTAATTTTTATCATCATAGTTTCCAATGGTTGGATAAGCCTTTCCTTTGATACCAACTATAGATACCTGGGCATAACATTCATGGATATTACATCATTTTAGATGAATATTCAACACATTACCAAAATAAATGTCCAGGACCATAACAGTTTAAAGTATTTGGAAACATGGAACATATTCTCGTAATTTGGGAAATGATACTCAACATCTCCTATAAATATTTTCCCCTTTATTACGTCTACTTAAAAAATTTATTCATAACCTAGGTAAATCAAACATAACAAATGAGTGATCTAAAATTCTCAGTAAGGGTAAATATAGGGGAGGCATAACTATAATCGTCAAAACAAGGGTATGATAACATGTGCATAACTTTAGAAGAACATACCCTTCACATCAAATAATATACACATGAGTCATGGCATAAATATTATTGGTTCACTAGACATGAATCAAGTGTTAATAAAGAGAATAAGTGATGAAGTCATAACATAAGAATAATAAATGGAATTTTTGATGTCACATAAACATATAAAATGGTTTCCATAGTAGTCAAGGCTTACTACAAAATCCATCTTAGTGGAAAATATACATTACTAAACCGGGTTCACTCCCAAATCCAACCCTGTATTAATGAACAATGTTCACTTCCCATTCCATACCTATATTACTGAAATGGGATCACTTCTGGTTCCATCAATGTATTACTGAACTGGATTCACTTTCCATCAAAACAATGTATCAATGAACTAGGATAAATCCTCATTCCATCCCTATCATACTGTATTGATTCCACTCCTCATTCTAGATCTGTTATATAGAGCCAATTTTATTCCTCATTCCAGCCCCAACATACTGAATAGAATTCACTCCTCATTCAGTCCAATTCAAACTGAACTGAGTTACTCCTCGTTAGAGACATGGTATACTAAACCGAGTTCAATCCTTATTCTATCATTGTCATACTCATTAGATATAAATATTTAACCAATGTAATAGAGGGAGATATAGGTCCAATTCAGAAAATTATAAAATCATAACCATATGTTCCAGAAAATAATAAAACATTCATCATATCTTGACCCCCAAAAAGAGATGGATTTCATAAATATCATATCATAACCCATGATATGAAATTGATATTATAGAAACATTATCCTCTTATGACCTATGGTAGATAGTCAGGAATCAGAATAATTTTATCATATAATAACCCATGAATGAAATTGGGTTTCTTAAGCATTTTATAATGGAATAACCCATGGGAGAGAAACAAGGTTCATAACAAAATTTCTATCATAATCATAAATCATTAAAAGAAAAAATATTAATGTTATCATTGGATCATATACTCAATAAATCGTAAACTTAATCCAATGATTTCATATTATATAGAAAATAATTTTGAAAGGGTCATTTTAAACATTTCTTGAGAAAAATAATTTTTAATGTTTTCAAAGTGTCCCACAACACTTTTAAATATAGGAATCACAATCCCCGTGAAATAATAACATTACATGAAGCATATAATATCATGAAAAAATGATATTCATGATATAACATGTTAAATGTAAGTATATATACATCTTATAATATTATAGGTTCATCACATGGCATATGCCTTAATGAAGGAAAATTGATAAGAAATTACTTTATCGATTTGGTATCATTTGAACAATAATCCACATGAAAGAGAGATAATAAAATTAATGTTTAAATTAATTTAAATTTAAGAATGTTAATCATAGAACACATTCATGAGAAGTATATACACCATAAAAAAATAAATTATTGGTAATTAGGGAAAAAGCCTCACAGTGATAAAAGTGAAACAAGAAATCCCATTACTATATGTGTAACTTTTAAATAATAATCCCCATGAAAGAATGAAATTAATTAAAACATTAAATATCATGAAATAAAGTATACTAATTATATAACATGTAATATGGAACTATAAAAAAATCATAAAAGACTATAAGTTTATAACATAACATGCGTCTCAAAAAAAGAAAATCTATACAAAATTACTTTACCTGTTTGGTAACTTTTGAACCATAAAACCCATGTAAGAATAACATCAATTAAATCTTTTGTTGGTTAGAGTAGTGTAATCAAGAGGGGGGGTGAACTGAGTATCTATAAAAAAAATTATATAAATTTTTTTCTTAAATGGTTCCCTAACAAAAAAAAATTCAACCCAGTTAAACAAAGTAATACAGTTATAAAAGTTTTACTGTTCAAATAACTTCTTTGAATATTGATTATTTCTTAGTAATTTCAATATTAGTAATTGATATTACTTTTTAAGTTATTTTAATACGGAAAAACAATTATAACTTCTATCCAATATTAACTATTAATGTAAATCTAGTGATTTTGGAATTATAAAATAAAACAGAGAAAACTAAAATAAACAACAAAGAAAATATAAAACAAGTAGTTCGGTCTCAAGTTGAGACTTAATACACTCCACTTGGTGATCACCTGCCACTAAGTAGTTTATATTAATAAACTTGATCCACACCTTGAATTAGGGTAAATAATAATGCACAATACTATTTGGGTCACATGACCTCTTCTACAGTTTTTTGGGTATTAACTACCTGGTCAAACAGGTACCTCTTCCACACATATCAGTGGGAGTAAAAAAGTGTAAAAAGATCGGAGAAAAAAAATATCTTGTATCATTTAGTTTATTGCAGAAGAGTGTGTGTGTTTAATATAGAAACACACACACACACTACTCGAAAGCTAAAATAGAACACAATATATATAGGATGATGAGGTATGGTTATAAGTGCAATGAGTATTATTCTATGTAGCATTAGGTATCTAGGGAGAAGCAGATGCAATAATTGATCCCTAATGTGAGAAACAAAGTATCACAAGTCCGGTGTTCTAGTTTCCAGTTTTATCTGGCTTGTGTTCTTCATCGATTGTCTATTGTGAAGATGTTCTTGATTCTGATCAATGGTCGCCCAGCTTTGGGATACATGAATGCTTCATGTGTTCTTCATATGTATCTTGTTTCATGTGTCGGTTCTTTTCTCAAGAATGGTGGTGCTTCTACTGATATTCCACTTTTTTCTCTCAGGCCCACACTTTTCTTTTTATTCTTAGATTACATGTGTTGAAGCTGACATGATGCATGTATTCTTGACCTCATACCTCGTACTATCAAGTGACATGACTATAAATAAATATTAATTATGTTGGTGCATTTAAAAGACTCAAATAAGACCATTAGAAATTAAATTGAAAATGACAAAACATATTAAAGAACAGTGTCATAGTCCCTATGGAAACAGTGTCACATGAAACTGGTGTCACCATGAAATGTTGTCCTCTTATTTTCCTTTGAGCAGTGAGACAGTTATGATGGCATGGTTGTATAGAAGTGAAAAACTGACAGCACAAATGTGGTGTTAGGATCACGGTGTCTGGGTCCCAGTGTCTGGTCATGGTGTCTGGTTGATGGTGTCTAGTTTAGGGTCTCTGGTCAAAGTTTCTGCTCATGATGTCTGGTCACGGTGTCCAGTTCATGGTGTATAGTCATGGTGTCTGGTACATGGTGTCTGGTCATGGGGTCTGGTTCACTGTTTCTTTTCCTTTTCTAGAAAAACCCGAACCGGTGGCAGACTCACAGTTTCCCTGACATAGCCAAATATCTGTATATAGAATTAACCAGTAATATTCAAATAATGAATTATAATTAATCATTCATAAAAAACCTATTATATACCAAAGATAAATCGAGATTAAAATAATCAAACACAATTTATAGAAATTAACATCTTAAGAAAATTTAGGTAAAGCATAAAGAAATCAACCATCTTTACACATGACTTAAAAATATATTAAACAGGACGTACATGATTTTATATCATTAAAACATGATGAAAATGTGAGGAGTCCAACAATCTCCCCCATTTTGATGATCACAAATAATGTGAGACTATTATTGGTTCTTAGTGTGTTGTGTGTCCCTTAGTGTACGGATCTCTCCCCCTTTTGGGATAATAAAAAATAGTACAAAAGTAAATAAAAGAATAGTCAATAAAATTTTATAGTGAATTATACGGAGAAAGGCGTGTCATTAAAAGTAGTAAGAAAAAAAAATACAAAAATATACCTATAAAAAGGTAGTGTTCACCTTTCTTCAGCACTGGATGCCATCTCTTTTCCCTTTGCAGAAGCATCAGGAGAAGCCACAGGAGCAGAGGGAGTAGTTAAAGAAGGAAGTGAACCAACAGACATAGAATAAAGAGGGAGTCCTTCAAAAACAAAAGGGGACAACGTAGTTTTGGTGGAATACCAAAGCGATTGTTGGTCAAGGATAATAGGTCTGATCTAACTTAGAGCCTGATGGATAGAAATAGAGGTAGAGATAAAGGAAGTGGATAAGGATGGATGAAAAATAGACCTCAAAGGTGCAGCTTCAGGATCCACAATAGCAATGCTCTACACATGAAGATAAGGCCTTAATAATGTGATAAAGTTAGCAATAATCTCACCACCATACTACATCGCCTTCTCAAAGTTATATTTTTTCACCATGAACTTGTCCAATAATGGAGTGAAGTATTTCATATTTTGAACTAGAGTTTTGAAAGCTTCAATGAAAAGTGGGATTTTCATATTCTCTACACGGTACATGAAATGGTTTGTCATATCATGCTTCAAGAAAATAATATCAAATTAGAAATACACCTTCTTAGTAATTTCTTCCTGTGCATCATTTGTAATCATGGAATTAATTCTTACCAACTCAAGAACTCTGTCACTATTCTTGACCACCACAGATAGAGACTCATTGGAAAAGCCACTAATCTCTGATATAAGTACTTCCTTAACAACCGTTCTGAGCAGATCATTATCCAAGGAGGGTTAAGATGACTGTCTAGAGGTACTAGAAGATGTAACAGTGAATGTAAAGGACTTTAGTTGGTTCCGATATTTCTGGAGATGGCCCTTATACTCATCAGTAAATTTGGTGAGACCGATAACAAGAGAATGCATTTAGTGAACTATTTATTTGTTTCTTTTAGTCACATTGATAGCTTAAAAAGCTAGGATAGGGTGAAGTAGATAATAAAATCCCTCTAGAATCTAACCGCTAACATCCTCACTAGGATAAGCAATAAGATCTGGTATTTATTTCAGCACTGTCTACATATCTTAAACCATTTCTCTGAGAAACATCACTTCATCACTCTGATGATTGTTCCTAATTCTGACCTCTTGAATTTAATAAAGCATTTTTGGCTGAATCAACCATATTAAATTTTATAACAACACGGAATCATTTATTTCACCCATGTTTTTCATAGGACCATGTTGAGTGTTCCTGATATTTTCAATGCTATCTAATAAGGTAGATCTAAAGGCTACAAAATCATCCTTAATCGCTAAGGTAGAATGTTATGTAAAGGATCAGAAAAAGAATTTGAGACCAGATCATGATTCTTTGTAGAGATAATTTCAAGAGAAGAGACCAATTTCAATTGAAACATAGTAGAAATATCTATACCTTTAACTCAGGATTCTTGGGAATAATTCACATCAAAATAGCTACTGAATTTATACCATGTATATACAGTTCTTAGATCAACTGGATTAGGAATATCAACACATTATAGATTAAGGTGCTACTCTACCTCAACAAGTGAATCTCTCATAGGACTAAGAGATTTAGATATTTGATATATTTCGAAAATTTCAACCCCAAAAGCCTCAACCATTTCTTTCCTAGAAAAATGAAAGGCTTGATCCATTCATTCATTAGTAGATGGGATAATCTCAGGATCATTTTTTTCTTTTAATTGTTCCTCAGAACTTGCCTCTTTCTCGAGAGAAAGTTATTCTTCTAAAATCTATTCCAGACTGGCCTTTTAGTTTACATTATAAATAGATTCTTCATTAGAAACATGTTCTTCTTCAAAATCAAAAATTTCTTAAGAAACATGTACATCCTTCTCAATTAATACTTGAGGAACAAGTCCACTTTCTTCCTTATCCAGGAAAGATTCCCATGTAGGTGAAAAACCCACTTCTTCTTGTTCCTCAACAAGAATGTCAAAATTTTCATCTCGTTCCAAAATAGGATCAGAGATGTTATTAGGTCTAGAATAATTCCTAAACAGGTTGAACTGTTCATAAACCCTGTCATTATCCTCCTCCCATGCTTTTCTCCCTGGATTCCAACTATTTTTCATTATTTTGACTATTATATTTAAGATACAAAATTCTTAGTTCTAAATGACATCTTTATGTAGTCCAACCAACCCTTTTGCATGAAGCATAGTAGAGATTAACCTTGAGTAAAAAAACGAGGTTTACTTTGAGGTTTTCTTTATCAACTCACACATATGAGGTATAACATACTTTCATAGGTTAATATTGTGCCCATTATTTATATGTTGTATCAAAAATATATCCTGATACTTGAGTGTAGAAAAATATCTTTTTCTTGGACTAATCATATTCTAAACAAACATAGATAATAGTCCAGTTTCACCATCTATCTCATCAAAAATAGTTATTCTCTTTGTTTTATTGATAGTCAAGCTTCACAAGTCATCTTCTAAAACAAAGTTATCACTAGGAGGAGGAGGACCTCTCTGTTAGGCCTAAAAATTTTCCTCATGAGGTATCCTTAGGAAAGAAGCCCATGACCTCGAAGAAAAGGTACATCTTTGACCATTAATCCATCTTCTCACAGGAAAGCCATATTTTGTATCAAATGAGAATTGAACAAACTAATAAAACTGAGCAACTAATTGGGTATATCATCCTAGTCTCCTTTGTGAACCAATCCATCCATCTTTATTCTTTTAATACATTCAATACTAAATAATTACTTGACAGTAGCCACTTGGGGTAGATTTCATTTTTTAGAACCACTATACTGTCAATAAGGTTTGGATTCAGAGGACATTCATGCACTATTTTTGGACCTATTTTCATCTTATTCTTTGATCTGTGCTTCTCAGGAGTTGATGAGGATGGGCATTTCATTTTGGGAATTCCATGAAGGTTCAAGAGATAGAGAGAGAGATGAAGGGTTGAAGGACGGATCACAATTTGAGATAAGAGAGATCGGGTGAAGGGAAAAAGTGAAATTTCATTCATTTTTATCATTTAGGGTAATTGAGTGCCACAAACTCAAAAACGTGGGAAACAAAAATAATAAAATAATCAATTACAACAATATGGATTATAATATTTTGATAAAACAATAACATGTATTGATGGTGAGACTAGAAAAGACTTTCACGGTGAGACCATAACAGGATTTCATGGTGAGACCATAACAGGCATTCACAGTGAGACCTTAAACATGAAACAATAACTTTTAAGTTAGTAAATTATAGAACAGTAGGAGGTACACAGTAATATCAAGATAGTGACTTGTGAAATAGTAAATTGTGATACAATAAGTAATGGATCAATACACTTACTACTTAAGATTTATCATTCCCAATTCATTTATGATGTAATATATTCTTTCATAATTTAATGGTTTGGTGAATATATCAGTCAGCTGATATTCAGTTCCAATGAATTCCAAAGTGATATCATCTTTTTGATAATGGTGTGTCCTAAAGTGATTTATTACATCAATATGTTTTGTCCTAGAGTGTGAAAAAATATTTTTGAGATGTTAGTAGCACTTGTATTCTCACAAATTATAGGTACTTGCCTAAATTTATATCCATAATCTAGTAATGTGTGTTTCATCCACAAAATTTGTGCACAACATCTACCAGCAGCTATGTACTCAACTTCGGTAGTAGATAAGAGTTTTGTTTTTACTAAACCATGATACTAGTGACTTTCCTAAAAATGACATATTCCAGAGGCGTTTTTTTATCTAACATACAACCACTGAAATCCACATCATAATAACTAACCAAATTAAATGACTGCCCTATGGGATAAAATAATCCTACATTGGGTGTATTATTGAGGTATTTGAAAATTCTATTAACATAATTTAAATGATATTCGTTAGGGTTTCCTTGAAAATGATCCCACATACATAAACCAAAAATAATATCAGGTCGACTGGTAGTTAAGTAAAGTAAGGTTCCAATCATTCCTCTATAAGTGCTATGATCAATATATTTTACATCTTCATCAAGATCCAACGTACAAGTAGTAATCATTAGAGTGTAACAACTTTTAGTGTTATCCCAGAAAAAACATTTTAGATATCTCTAGTATATTTTCTTTGAATTATCATAATACCATCATTATTTTGAAAGATTTGAAATCCAAGAAAGAATTTTAGTTCACCCATTAAACCCTTTTCAAATCTGTTTTGCATTATTTTAGAAAATTCAATACATAATGATTTTTTTGAAGATCCAAATAAAACATCATCTACATAAATTTGACCTACAAAAACATTATTGGAAATTAATTTTATAAAAAGATTAGGATTATATATTCCTTTCGTAAAACCATTGGAAATATGAAAAGTACTTAATCTATAATACCATGCTCATGGAATTTGTTTTAAACCACACAAAGCTTTTGATAATTTAAAAATGTGATTTGGAAAATGAGGATTTTTTTGAACCCGATGGTTTCTCAAAAAATAAATCCTCATCAATATAACCATTTAGGATTGAACTCATAACATCCATTTGATATAGTTAGAGTTTCTGATATGAAATGTAAGAAAGAAGGATTCTGATGGCTTCAAGTCTAGCTACTGGTGAAAAGGTTTCCTCACAGTCAATTCCTTCTTTTTGACTATAGACTTGTGCAACCAATCAAGCCTTGTTTCTAACTATGTTTCCAGAATCATATATCTTATTTCAAAATACCCACTTAGTGTCTATGGTAAATATGTCTTTAGTTCCCTCAACAAGTCTCCAAACTTTGTTCTTTTCAAACTGATTAAGTTATTCTTTCTTATCCATCACCCAAAATTCATAATTGATAGAATCATTTAGGTTTTTAAGTTCATGTTGTGAGAAGAAGACATGATGTTCAACCTGATTTCAAAGAGAATCTCTATTTTGAGTTCCTTTATCTAAATATTCTACAACTGCATCAAAAGTATGGTTTTTAAGAGTTCTAATAGCTATAGAAAAAGAAGGAATAGTGACATTAGGTTCTTCAACAGATTTGGGAACATTATGACTTGAATATGAATAATTTCTAGAACTATAAGCTTTCATAGAATTATTTATAGGATGGTTAGAGGATTTTGATTTAATGTCCATATTTGACACATCATCCTCTAGGTTCTCTAGAGTGGTCATAGGATCATGTGGATCTGTTTTATCAAATTTGACATGGACAAACTCTTCCACACATTTAGTTATTTTGTTTAAAATTCTATAGGCTTTACAAGAAATTGAATGTCGTTGCAAGATTCATTCATCAATACAGGATTAAAATTTGTCAATATTGTCCTTACTATTGAGGATATAGACTTTTCAACCAAATTTTTTAATGTAACTTACTTTGGGTCTTCTATTGTTCCATATCTCAAATGGAGTTCGTTTAAGAATGGGTCTAATCAATACTCTATTAATAAAATAACATGATGTATCTACAACTTTAGCCCAAAAATAAATATCTAAGTCAAATTCACTATGAATGGTTATAGAAATATCTTCCAACGTTGTATTTCTTCTTTCAAAAACTCTATTTTGTTAGGGTGTTCTAAGGGAAGAGAAATTATAACTACAACAATTTTTTTAGAAAAATGATTCAAACTCTTGATTTCAAACTCACAACCAAGATAAATTCTTAAGGATTGAATTTTAAGTCCACTAAAATATTCTACAGATTTAGTATATTTGATGAAATGAGAGTTGGATTCACTTTTTTGGGCGAAAAATAAAGTCCAAGTATATCTAGAAAAGTCATCTATAAGAACATAAACCTTGTTCTTCGCATTTAAAATAGAAACTCTAGATGGTACAAACAAATCCATGTGATCCAATTTGAGAGGTTGAGAAGTTTACACTTCCTTCATTAGGTTGAAGTAAATTTTTTGTTGCTTTCCCTTTTGAAAATTATTACACACTTTATAATTTAGAAACTCACGTTTGGTTGATCTTTGACTAAGAATTTTCAAGTTATCTTTTTAAGAGAGTTAGCATTACAGTTTCCTAGTTTTCTATGAAAAATCCAATATTCTTTGTGAAATACACTTAAACTTGAAGAATTTTGAGAAACTAAAGTCTCTATGTAATAGAGTATACATTTTTATTTATTAATGAATAAAGCACTAATTAATTTTTAGAATTAAAAACATTGCATGTATAATTTTCAAATTTAACATGAAATACATCATCACATAATTGTGAAATACTAAGAATATTATATTTCAACCCATCAACAAAAATTACTTTGTAAATTAAAACTGGGTTAGAGTTACCGATTTGGCCAAGGCCAATTATTTTTTCCTTTGGCATAGTCACTAATGGTGACATGTCCACCATCAATTTTTATCATGATCTTGAAGCATGAATAGTATCCTATCATGTGTCTTGAACACCCACTGTCCAAGTGTCATAAGATTTTACAAGAGATCTTTAAGTAATTTACTTATAGAATTTTCAAATAAAAATAGACTTTAGTACCCATATTTGTTTCGATCCAGTAATATTAGTGACTAGTGCTTTAAGAACCCACATCTGCCTCGTAGGATTCCTATAATCATTATGTTATGTTCTTGAAAAATAAACTCTATTTGGTCCAAAATATATAGAAATAGTATAGAGTGTATCAAAATTTGAACTAGCTAAATGCTTTCTTGAACTAGAATTAAAGTTGTATGTCTTAGATTTATAAACAAAATTGGTTTTTCAAAAGTTTCTTTTACCTGGTTGATAGCCAATACTAGTTGTATATCTAAGAGAAATCCATTTAGCTAGAATTTGTATCAAAGTATCTTTACCATTAGTAATCCTTTCAAAATCCATTTTTAATTTCTCATTACATAGATTTAATTCATTGTTTTCTTTGAGTAATTGATCATTTTATACCCTTCTACTTTATGTTCAGATTTAATAGTTGAGGTAACAGAATAATATTTTTTAAAGACTTGTATTTTTATTTTAGTTCATTACATGTCTCTTCTAGTATATTACAGTACTCAAACATTCCCTCTTTAGACATATTTTTAGAATCACATTCATATCCAGAATAATAGGAATTATATACAGGAGATTCCAGTGTTACCTCAGATGTGTTTTCCAAAAATCACATAATGTATTTTTTATCCTATTCATCATGTGATGATTCTGATTCACTTGAACTGTCCTTAGAAGAACTCCATGTTGCTTTCATTTCATTTTTATAATTCCTATATTTTTCTTGATATTTCTTTTTTTACTTGAGCTTGGAACAGTCATCCATTGCATGTAACTTTTGCCTATATTCATTGAATACTATCTCATCATACTTGTCACTTCATTTCCAATCAATTTTCAAGCTTCCCTTTTGATCATAAATTCCTTTGAAGTTAGGATTTCTGAAAAATTTCTTCTTCTTGTAAAATTTCTTAAACCTTCTGGAAAATTGATCCATCCCCTCATCACTGTCTGTTGATGATTGTTCACTAATATAAATTTATATAGAGACTTCCAATTTCCATTTTCTTTGTGTTTAGAGGTGGTGGTATTAAATGAAACATATTTTATTTTGGGTTCATCCTCCTCTTCCTTGTTGAATTTCATCTCCTCTTCATATATCATTAGTTTCCCAATGTGTTCTTGAATAGGTAAGTTACTGATGACGCATGACTCTATAATAAAGAAATGGGTTACACTCCATCTATCAGGTAGGAATATGAGAATCCCCATGATTTGTTCTTTGTTAGTGACGTCTCTTCCAAGAGAAATCATTGTTTTGAAAATTTTATTAAACCTGAGATACATGTCAGAATTAGGCTCATCAGGTTTCATTTTAATGTTATCATTTAATAGTATATGTATTAGTTATAGTTTTTTTCATACTAGAAGTTCCTTAATGTGAAATAGACAAACTATCCCAAATTTTATGGGTAGTTCTACATGCAGAAATTCTTTTAAATTCATCATCTCTTAAAGAGAAATATAGAGAATTCATGGCTTTGTAGTTTTTGTTGTAGGGAGTTTTGTTTGGGTCATATCAAGTGATTCTATCAGTAGTAGGAATATTATATTCATTTATGATTGAAGACTAAATTTCAAAACCCATATTTTTTAAAAACATTTTTTATTTAATATTCCATTGGGAATAATTGGTTCTATTAAAGAATGGTGGTATGTTTTTTGCAGCACCTCTTTTATATTATACATAATGACAAAATACTTTGAAAGAGAATGAAATTTGGAATTAAAAGAAATTTATAGATATTTAAAGTACAAATAAAATCATCGTTGAATAGTTTCAAAAACAGAGTCTTAATAGGAATAACAAACTCATTTGATACCAAATGTTGGTTGGAGTAGAGTACTCAATAGGGGGGGGGGATGAATTGAGTATCTATAAAAAATTTATGTTTGAAATGTTTTCTTAAAAGTATCTCCAATAAAAAAATATGGCCCATTTAGTCAAAGTAATACAGTTATTAAAGTTTGACTGTTCAAATAACTTCACAGAATATTGATTAATAATCATTAATCTAAATATCAGTTATTGATATTACTAATAAAGATATTATAATATGCAAAACAATTATAAATTATATCCAAGATTAATTATCAAAGTAAATCTAGTGATTTTTTAATTATATAGTAAAAAAGAGAAAACTAAATTAAATAACACAATGGATATAAAATAAGGGGTTCAGTCTCAATTTGAGACCTAATCCACTCCACTTGGTGATCACCATGCACCAAGAAGTTTATATTAATAAACATGATCCACACCTTGGATCGGGGTAAAAATAGTGCACATGACTGTCCAGGTCACACGACCTCTTCCACAATTTTTCATGGGTATAAACTACTAGGTGATAGAGGGACCTCGTCCACACTTATCATTGGGAGTGACAAGTGTAAAAAGATATGAGAGGAAGTATATCTATTATCCTTCAATTTAGTACAGGAGATATTGTGTGTTTTAATATAGACACAAACACTCTGCTCGAAAGCTAAAAATAGTACACAATAGAGCAAGGATGATGAGATAAGGTTAGAGGTTCTCTGAGTGTTATTCTATGAAAATCTATCCTTCTAGGATGATGTAAATTCAAGAATCCAGTCCTCTTACAAGAAACAGAGTATCAAAAGTCTGGTGTTCTGGTTTCAAGTTAGATCTGGTGCATGTTCTTCATGGAGTGTTCATTGTGATGATGTACTTGATTATGATATATGGTATCCTAGAATTTGGATTCATTAATGCTTTGTGTTTTCTTCACATGTATCTTGTTTCATGTGTTAGTTATTTTCTCAAGAATTCTCATTATTCTGCTGTTATTCTACTTTTTGTTTTATGTCCATGCTTTTATTTTTATTCTTGGAGAGCATGTGTTGGAGCCAATAGGGTGCATGTATTCTTCACCTCATACCTTGTAATGTTAGGTAACATGTATACAATGAAATATAAATTATGTTAGTGTATTTAAAAGATTCAAATACGAACGTTAGAAATAAAATTGAAAACGAAAAAATAGATTAAGGAACTGTGTCAGAGTCTGTCTAGAAATGGAGTTGCTTGGAAATGATGTCACCAAAAAACGATGTCTTCTTCTTTTCCTTTAAGAGGTGAGATAGTTTTGATGGAATGGTTTTATAGAGATCAGGAACTAACATAATAGATAAAGTGTTAGGATCACAGTGTCTGGGTCATGGTGTCTCATCACAGTGTCTGGTTCACGATGTCTGCTTCATGGTGTCTGGTCACAGTGTCTGGTCACGATGTATTGTTCATGACGTCTGGTCACAGTGTCCGGTTCATGGTATCTGGTAATGGTGTCTGATCACGGGGTCTGGTTCATGGTGTCTGGTCCTTTACTAGAAAAACCAGAACCAATGGCAGACTCATAGTTTCTCAGATTTAGCCAAATATCTGTATATAAACATAATTAATAATATTCATAGAAAAAATTAGACTTAATAATTCATAAAAACATTATTTTCCAATGTTAAATATAGTTTTCAATAATCAAGCATGATTTATAGAAATAAATATCTTGAGAAAATTTATGTAAAGCATAAAGAAATCAACCATCTTTACACATGGCTATAAAATATATTAAATAGGATGTATATGATTTGTTATCATTAAAAAATGATTAAAACATGAGGAGTCCAACAACTTTTAATGTCATGAAATAAAATTAATTAATGATATAAAATTTAATAGGTAATTATATGCATCAAAAAAATAAGTAATGAGTATATCATATATCTCATAGAAGCAAAAGAGAGATGGGAAAAGCCTTACTATTAGTCTCCACTTTCTTTTTATATGTTTAAAGATCATCTTCTTTGAGTAACTATTTTTGGTTTACACAACTGGGATTTATTGGTTGGATTTATAGCCAAATTCAGGCTCATGGGTTGAGATAAATTAATTTTGGAGCTTATTTTAGCTGGGGTTGGATGAGCCAAAGTGGTATGAGAGGCATAAGGAAGGGGAAGATTGAATTCCTTTTTTAGAGGATAAGGTGTGACATTTTTACAAATAAAAAAATATAAACACTAATGGGACATGTAAGATACCCTAGGAATTTCCAAAATGGAAAAATAATTGAGTAATGGTTATTTATGTTCGAGCAAAATCTCCAACACAAAAAAAATAAGTGTATTTTTATAATTTTGATCATTAACTTCTATGTTTCTGTACATTGACCATTTTTTTTATTAAGGAAACTAGTTTTACAACCTTATTTATTTTACCATTAATTACAAATTAAAGTGATATTTATTATGAAATATAGACCCACATAATTCTAAATATGATATCTAATTTACAATAAATAACTCCTATGTGTGTTGGAAATTAATTTTACAACAAGTGCATGTAATGTGCAAAAAAAATGTTTTAACATGAACAATATTAACACTTTTTTTATATTTAAAGAATAATATGTGAATTATGCAATGAAAATATCTATATGATTGGAAAATATTTTATATTTACTAAAATTAAAAAATAATTTTACGAATATTGGATTTGTAGTAATTTTAATACATTTAATAAAATATCATTTATTGTCAAATAATACTGTTATCAATTTTGAAATTATTTATATAATTTTAATTAAAAAATATAAAAATATTATTGGAATTAAAATATACTAATTTCACATCCCTTTAAAATTATATATTCTTTTACAAAAATAATTGAAAATAGTAGTTCATTAAATTTATTTAACTTTTAATGTTTTTTGAATCATTTGTTTTATTTAATTATTAACTAAATAATTCATGTGTTATCGTTTGTTAAGTATTTAATTTAACTATATCAACGCAAAATTTTAACATTAAATAACCCTAATAACAAAACTGATTTACCTTACAAAAAAGTGTTTTTGACAAAAACAATGTATATTTTTCCATACTCGAAAACTTTATAAATTTTAAAAGTATGAAAGGTTCCTTTTTGACATTTTCCTTACATAAATTATTATATAGGTCAATTTCATGATATTTTATCACACTAACTCATAAAATTATAACCAAATGGTATATTGAATAGCTATTGGCATTAAATTTATTGTTGAAACGTTTCAATGTCATTTTCGCCCATAAGCTTATGGTTTACCTAATTATTAAGCTTAATTTTACCTTAATTGCAGTAACTAATTTTAATTACTCCCTCTAATATTTTTAGTAAAAAATAATTCTATATTATTGGAATACAAATATTATACTTACTACAACCTTTTATTTCCATTTTCCTAATTCAAATCACAGAATTGGAAAAATTATATTTAAATCTACTCCTATAGACATGGTGAGAAAGCATTGTTTAACTAAAAATGTTCAAAATTTCATTACATTTTTATATCTAAATTCAGTATAAAAATTATTAAAATGTCATAAATTGGACTAATATATATGTAATTTATCTATTGTGACTTTAAGAAGCCAATTTAAAATATAATTTATAATTTATAATTATTTAAATAAAAATTTAGTTTTTAACTAAAATGTAGTATTTTTTACTATTCATTGAATAATGAAACTTAGAAAAATTCCAAAAAATACTCTTAATATAATTTTTACATTACACATTCGAAAATGAATTTTATTTTGATAAATAAAATTTATAAAATTGTCAAAATTTAATTTTAATATAGGTTCACTACTAAAAGTTAGTAAAACTCAATCTTGTGTGTAGCACAAGATAACTCGTTGTTATGTGTTTAATAAGCCTAAAATGGTATTTCATATAACTCAATATAAACATAGTTGTTTCATATAAAAAAAATTCTATACTAATTGTTTTATTAAATTCAAAATATTAATATGATTAAATTAATTTGAAAAAAAATTAAAAAATCTTAGGGTATTAAATGGATCAACTCAAAAATCATTTTGATATTCCCTTGTGGATCTCATGAGTTCAGAGTTTGAAATGAGCAATATGGGTGAAGTATATTCTTTCTTTGGTTTTATAATTACTCAAAAACAAGAATGAAATTTTATATCTTAAAAAATTACAATAAATATGTTCTTAAAGAGTTTTGATACAATAATAGTAAAAGTACTAGTACTCCTACTGGAACCTTAAAAACATCGGATCATGATGAATCTAGGAAACTAGTAAACCCAAACACCTTTTTAGGAATTATTTGTAGCTTACTATTCATTATATCTATTCACCCATATTCAATATTTTCAACATGAATATGTGTGATATTTCAAGATAATTTAAAAGAGTCCCAATATAATGCTATGAAATTAATTTTTCATTACCTTAAGGGAACTATGGATCTTGTAATTTTTTATTATTCTTGAAATTATTATTAATTAAACCATTTTTTAGATTTTCACTTTGGTGGATATAAAATGGATTGAAAAATTATATTTGGAACTTATCATTTCTTAGGAGATGATTTTGTTTCATGGTCTTCTAATAAAAAAAATTAGTATCACTTTCCACCGATGAAACATAACATGTAGCAATTAAATGTTTTTATACTCACGTTCTATGGATACAACATACACTCACTAAATTAGGAATTTGTTTTAGTAAAACAAATATTTTTTGAGATAAAAAATCTCTTTACCTCTTAGTAAAAACCTTGAACATCCATCATGAGATTATAAAAGTTTTATATGGTAAATTTTTTTCAAGATAATTAAAAAAAAGATATCATTTTAAAATTTATTAGAATGCACGAATAACTTGAAAATATTTTTACAACAACCTTAAATTTCTAAATATTTTAATATATTAAACATAATCCTCGAAATGAGAACATGAAATAATAATTGATATACTTCATTTCTAAATCATTTATTAATAGTAAAAAAATATCAATGAAGGGGGGGGGGTAGAATATTTAATATGTTTTTAAAATTTTTAGTTTTATGAAAATTTAATTTTATATAAACAATTTCTCTAAATAAAAATTTTACCTCCATAATTTTTTTTTATTGAGAAAAATGTATTTTCTCTAGACAAGCATTTTTTATTTGGAAAAATATTTTTTAGATAATTTATTTTGGAAAACAGGATGTACATATTTGATGTTACAAACTCTCATAATAATGTTTGTATTTTTCTCTATGTGGTAAATTTTAACCCTTTTTCTTTTCCCAATTCATTATTATAAAATATTTAATTCCCTTATAATAAAAAAAATAAAATTTTTAAATTTTTATCAGGATAAATCATCATTTGATAAAACTTATTTCATTTCATTTAAAAAATAAATATTTCAAACGTTTTTAAATCCATTTGGATTATTTTTCAACCATTGATCTAAAGGAGTGTAAGACCCCGAGTTTCAAAAAAAAGAATAAGTTTAAATAAATTATAATTTAAAATGAATAATATTATAATTAAACTATAAAAGAAGTAATTTTCTAAATGAAAATTTATGTATACTTTGATTTATAAAAAAATGTCATGTTTTTAAAATGC
The DNA here is from genome assembly GCA_963277665.1 of Viscum album. NCBI lineage: Eukaryota > Viridiplantae > Streptophyta > Magnoliopsida > Santalales > Viscaceae > Viscum > Viscum album. Next base: position 863,668,880 of record OY728145.1, read on the forward strand.
GACGACGTCAAATATATTTTCAAAGACATTTTTATAATAAATGAAATAATTAAGAATGATGTTTTATTACAAACAATGTTTTGAATTAATCTATGTCATATATATATACATAGATAAAATCTTAAAACAAGATTAATAAAAATTTAATGTTCAAAAAGATTTACTAACATGCAATGAATTTGTTAAGATAATAATTTCTTTTTATACTAAAATAAATATTATGTTAAAGTATGAATTTTATTAAAAGTTTTTTTAATGAAATAATTTTTGGTTCATAAAAATTTATTTTATAAGCTAAAAAAATTTGTAAATAAATTTATTAAAATGAATAATAATGATAATCTAATAATATTGTAATTATTATTTTTGAAATTCTATGTGTATATATATATGTATGTGTATGCAATATATTTATATATAAAAATATATTTAGTAATAAGAAATATATTTTATTTATATATGTAATTATTTTATTAAAATATAAACTTATTCTAATTATGTTTATAATAATATTAATCAAAATATTAGTTTTTAATTATTACTATTACGAAATTATAAATCTTGATTAGATTGATTTGTTATAAAATTGTTAATAGTATGAATTTTGTTTAATAAAATTATAGTTAAATAATTAAATGAATTATAATATAAATAGTTAAAGTTTCATAAGATGTCAATTAAGCCAAATGAAAATTTTATGTTCTTATTTGTATTAGTTTTCAAAAAAATGACACTTTATGGTGTAAATTAAATTTATTGTTAAATAATATTTTTATGAGTAATATATTAATATCTTTTTTTCAAACGAAATTTTGATGCATGTATTTATAATTATTTATAAGTATAATGACTTGTTTCTACATTAGATTATATATATTATTATTAATTTTAATGTTTCAAATTCTAAATATTTTCTATAAATTATGGTAATTTTTATTTTGGTATATTTTTGAATTATTAATTTAATTTGTAAAATTTTAACTATATATATATAAATGTTTTATTTATAAAAATAATAAATATAATTGAATAAATATATTTTTATAATTTAAATTTTATTTAATTTATAAATGTGTTAATATTTATGTCTTATCTAATTTTCAAATGATAATATATATATATATATTTAAATTTATAAAGTAAAAAAATTAGATAAACTTATCATTTTGATAAGTTTAGTTTTTATAAACTTATTAATCTTATAATATATATATATATATATATATTTGTTTATAAATGAGTATAATTATTAAAGTATTAAAAACTTTCCCTTTTAAAATCTATTCTTAAAATATTTAATAACTTTTGACTTGCTTTGGGAAATATATATATATAATAATGTTGATGATATAATAATAATATTTTTTAAATAATAAAAGTGTTTTAATGTTGTTATGGGGAGAGTCACGGGTTTCTTAACCAAAGGAAAAAAGACAAAAAATATAATATTACGATTTTAAGATATAATAGTTAATAAGATAATTGATAAAATGATAAAGGATAATAATAAAAAAAATAAGGAAAATCGTGAACAGGTTGAGGAGATTTCCAGGGGTTGTTTTTGGGAGAATTCTGGTTTGGGGGGTTTTCCTGCGGTGCTATCAGGGGGTTCAGCCTTCTAGTTGAGTGCGCAGAGGAGAGTCGCATCAAGGGATCTGAGGCCACACGGCAGGGCCGAGCATCCGAGGTTGTGTGCATCACGATGGGGTGCGTCTGGGCGTGCTCTGTAAACACAGGCGAGGCCGTGTTGTGTCATCGCGATTCGAAGGGGAGCACGCAGCTGGTTAGCGCTTAGGTTTCGTCTGAAGATGGGGTGCACAAGGAGTCTGAGCCGAGGCCGAGCATCCGAGGATGGTTTATTTTCAGGTAGGTTCGTGGTCAGACAACGATTAGGGTTCTTCTGGTCCAGATCTTAGGTAGGTTTGTGGTCTTCGAATCTACATATTGGGTTTTGGATTTTTGTGTTTTTATTTCCTTTCCAAATCCTGGTGATGAATCTAGTTCACACTATTTACTTTTACTAATTTTAGTCTTTTATTGTCAATTTTTTTCATCTGCTATTGATGTCTAATTTTTTTTTTTTAGTTTCTGTCAAATTGATTTGGTTAAGTGATGTCCTCCTAGTCATTTTAAATTTTATATGTCAATTGTGCGATTGGTTTTCTCTATCTGCAATAGTCCCGCAGCTTGCACAACAAGATTACCCTTTGAGTTTTTAAATAGAAGTAGATTGCTCATGTAATTCTTCACTACATGCACATATGATGCCATTTTCAATCCTGCATGCTTTGAATGAAAGTCACCTCACCTCATGTTTTTGTTCGAGGATATCAAGTAAGGGGATTAAGTGATTATCTTCATGGTTTTATTTATACCCACTATGTTCTGGTTTCACAAAAGGGTTTCATTTATTTAAACTATGTTTTACACTTCCGGTGCTAAGAACTTATTTTACTAATAAAATTATACATACTTGCCTTTAGCTTTCAAAGCATATAAGTAAGGGATTATTTTCAATTAGTTTTATTATTAAAAATCACTAATATATATACATTTCTGTATATGCAGTTAGAATATATATATATATATATATATATATATCCCTTCTGTTTTTGAATGTTTTAAGAGGATCTTGATGTTTTATTAAGGTACAAATATTGGCAGTCTGTGTGTAAGGGATTATTTTCAATTAGTTTTTTATACAAAACCGCTAATATATATATATTTATGTTTACACAGTCTACAAATATATATATATATATGTATGTGTGTGTGTGTGTGTGTGTGTGCATTTCAAATCCTTTATGTTTGAAAGCTTCTCAAAATAGAGATGTGTCATTTAATGATTTTCATGTTTTGAATAATTTAAGGGTTCATTAACATGGGTTTTGTAAAACTGAATATATATATATAATGTGTGTATTCTGGTATGTACAATTATACATACGTTTCAATCTAAATCCATTTTATAAATTTTAAAAGATAATTTCCAAACCTCCAATAATGTCTTTGATGCGAATTATGTTTTGTGTTCAATTGGATTTATAATTATTATACAAGACACCAATTTTTATATATATGTATACACTTATATTCGGATATACATGGGTAATTAATTAAAAATATGTTTATTAATTTTAAAACGGGGAATACCAATCTTTAAATAATGGGTTAGATGAGAAATGTATTTTGAATTCAATCGGATTTATATTTAGTATGCGAAACCCAAAAATAATTTTACATATGAATATAGTTTCAGTCACATGAGTTATAAACCTAACATGGTTTGGTTTCCAATCAAGTGATAATGATGTATTAAAAATATTTTAAGTTATTTATTACATTAATAATTTAATAAACATGGTTTAATTATGAGAACCCATAGATACACCTTATGTATATAGGGTAATATATATGTATATATATATATATTTATTTATTTATATCATATTGTTTTTAAAACCCTAATTTCAAGTATTGATCTTTAAGATTAGTGTTTTAAATGCAACCAATACTTGAAGGGTAATTAATAAATGTTAATTTTGGTGTTTTCTAAATCAAAATGTATTTATTTCACAAATACATTAATTTAAAAAGTTTTAATTATATTAACATCATATATTTTGAATTTGTGAGATTAGGTTAAAAATGATTTAAAGTAACATGTCCAAATGCTGCTTTACATAATGCAGTGAATGTTTTTGATAAATCAAGTTATGTTTGAATCTAATTTCATGTTCATTGAAAATATTACCATCATAAAGAATGACATTTATTTTTAGTATTCATTTTTAAGTTTCTTTAATTAACAAGATATCATTTCATGTGGAAAACCCTAATCATCCGTCATTTTATGTACTATCTTGTGTGCAAAGAATGTTTACTAAACCATGTTGTCCTTAAAATTCATAGTATAATTCATGCACTTTTGATTCAAACAATTCATGTATGACCTTAATTAATGCTGATTTTAGTGGTTGAACCAAAATGTGATTGTGTCAAACCTGCATTGATTATATTTACTCCATTGTTATTTGGAATGATTTTATAAGGGATAGTTTTCAAGCGGTTTTATTCATCAACCCCCTATTTTACATTTCTGCATATACAATATATATATATATATATATATACGTACAAATATGTATACGCATTACTTATGTATCAAATGTTGTTTACAGGTTTAAATATATGAAAACCTAGTGCAAATGTATACATATTTAATGCAAGCTTAAAAATGTTTTCAGAATACCTGACTCTCGAGTGTGGTAGACAGGAAGGGATTGGGCGTGGACTCATCATGGCTTGTCATTAGTCGAGTAGTCTCAAAATTAGTTATTTTGTTATTAGAAGCTTGCCTAATGTTTTCATAAAAACATTGGATTATTTTGGGTAATATCAATTAGAAATTAAATATTCAAAGTGGTATGGGACACCTTGAATATCAGACCTTATTGGCATATGAGGAATGTTTTGGACTGCCGGGTTGGGGTCCGGTTAAAATAAAACCCTCCAGGTTTGGGACTGGTTATAGTAAGCCCTCCCGGTTGGAGACTGGTAAAAGTAAGCTCCTAGATGCATCAATAGTTCTCGAGACATTCAGATTGGGCTTTTACCCTTAGGTCATAGCACGAGGCCTTGACATTTAGACATGAGTTCGGCATTATACGTTTCTTCACTATGTTTTAGTATTTGACCAACCAAGTGATTATTTAGACTAGAGGAATATCCTTTGTTAAAGAACCATTACCTTTGAGTATGATATTAAGGGAACATGGCATATGATGGGATAGAGTTGTAGTATGATCAGTTTTCCTTTCCAAGATTTTAATACAAATGTTAGCATTACTTTTATCATGTTATAATGTTTTTTTTTAATTTTTAGTGAAATTGTTTATGTGAAACTCTGATAATGTTCATGCTCTATAGTATTTTCATACTTTGCATGTTCTGCTTCTTTATACCAGACTGCTTACTTTGTAACATGGTCTTTTAGTAGTCTTCAGTTGAATGCTTAAATGCTTGTGTGGAATTTCTAAAATGGTTTCTAGCAACCTTTGAAAAGTGATGACATTTTCTTTAAATGAATTATTTTAAGTATGTGAAATTATTTTCAAAGGATGTTTTCAAAAGCCGTATTAAGTATTTTCAAAACCCCTTACTGAGCATCTTTTGTGCTCACCCCAAGTGTTTGAAATATTTTTCACAGTTTGCCAAAATTGGTCATCGTTGTTGTAGCATGCAGAAGTGGTGATGATCTTGCAGTCTGTTTAGTTTTTCGTTGTAACTCTGATATTTTTTGTATGCATGAATCTATTTCCATAACCTAGACCGGAATAAGGTCCTCTTGTATGACATGTCTAAGGATGCGTCCTTACAATGAGGGATTCAATATGATTAATCATATTTAAAGAAGATTACACGTATCTCTCCCATATGTCTATATAAACCATCAAAGGGTCATCAGATCCTTTATTGATTAAGGTTCATTAGATAATAACTCTAGTCACTTTGATTACTAGTTCAACTATTCCTCAAGGTACATCCAATCAGAAAGATGACCTCTTATAGTGACTTGTCAAATATAATAGTTGTGAAAGAAAGATTGATATAATTATGCTAGTATGAAAATTATGACTCCCTTCTGAAATCGAATATTGGTTTTTATGTTGGGAAGATACATGTGTTATAAAATATGACTTACATTTTAATTTCAAAGAAATAATAATGGAATTCTATTCTTATTCAATATTTATTGAAGAAGATAGATTATGATTCGTAACTTTTACTTTATTTGGAAACATATATAAGTTTAATTTCAATTAGGTGGATGATTTTTTCAAATACTCTAGGAAGGGGAAGTAAAATATTTTAATTATTAGTTTCTCGAAAATAAAAGGAGTTTTGATAATTTTAAATCCAAAACAATTATATTAAAAATATATGAAAAAGTTAAGGAAGTCTCTCAAATGTCTTTTGATGTGAGGATTGTATAAATTTGGTTTAAATTTCATGTTAATCCTAGAAAAGGAGATATATAAACTCTTAAAGCACTAAAAATTAATTTCTTATAATTTATTTGCAACATTAGTAAATTCAATTTGGCGATGTTTCAATTCTGTTGCATTGAGGATATGAAATGTGGATCATTGAATTTGAAGATTTTTCTTTTTAAATGTTTCATAAATAAGGTTTGGGTTACTGTTATAGAAGTTCATAATATAAATAATGAATATCATCTTGTTAGATTGAAAACATTATATATTGGTGAAGAAACCATTAACAAAATGAAACCTATTTATGTTCCAAATTTAAATAAAAATATTATGAAATCAGATAATGTTATGATAGATGTTGAGACAAAAAAAAATAAATAGAAACTTTATCCCAGAATGGATATAAGGTAATGTATCTCTTCCTATTCCAAGGAATAATACAATTACCATTTGAGATTATGCCTTTTTCCCTTTTTGAAAAATAAAGTAAGAAATAAAAGTAATGATCTATGTTTTGGTTTGGATAAAGATGTGGTTATTTCTCTAAGGGAGAAAACCTATAAATATATAAGAGAAGAGGAAAAGAAGAAGAAAAATTATTGAAATTATATAATGGAAAATATATCAAGATATTATTAAAATGGGTAGATTAATCACATTCACAAGTTGAAATTATTACAATATCTATTTCATCCATTCAAACTTTTTCTGTTCGACTAGATGGATAAAAAACACAATTATCAACAAAAAATTAATATGTTTAAAAGGAAAATAGAAAACAATTATTTATTTTATAATATAAGCCTAAATATTTTCATGAGGACATTTAAAATATCTATAAATAAAAAATTTGTTAATCCTGAAAAAATAATTAACCAAGCATTTGTATTTTGAAAAAACTCTTCTTATACATCAACTTCCTTATTTACTAATCCCTGAGATATAATGACCTTAGTGAATAAGAAAAATAAAAATATATAGAATAATAAGATCAACATTCATAAACTAATGGTTCATACAAATACTAATATGATAAAGAAGAATATGTTTTAGAGTTTATGAATCTTAATATTATGAAAAAAAAGAATACCCTCATTCCTTGAGGCCTCCCACTCCATCCAAACCTAAAGTTTCCTTAGCTTCCACTAACTCTTCACCAAGTACTAGTTTTTAAAGAGTGAAGATAATGATGAATTAATTAAATGAATTAATCAAAATACTTGATGATTTATTGAAAATTTTCTCTGATATTCAAGCATGGTGAATTTATATCCAAGGAATAATTGATGTTTTTTAAAAATAAAATTCATTGAAACAAATTTAATAAAGTATTATTTATAATTATTTTTATTTAAATGATAAAAAGTGTAAAATAAAAGGGGACTCTAATAATCTAAATCATGTTATTAAGTGTATCAAACACATGGAGGGTGATATAAAATTTTAGGACTAATTGATTAAAATAATTATTTAAGGAAAATAAATTTACCTAAACGTTTGTAAGAAGTATAAGCCCAGATACATGTGAAAATTCAAGATCTATTGATACTTTCAAATTTTTTCAATTAAAAATGATGATTAGATATCAATTCAAGGAAATAAGATTTAATATCCCAAATAAGAAAACTCAGTGATGAAATTAGAAAAAAATAGGATGATGATTCTTTAAGAGGAAGTGGGAAAGCTGAAAAAAAATAGTTTTTGAATACAATAATTACTAGGAATATATATATAGATAATGAAATTCATTGTTTATAAACACTAAAAGAAATTGTTTTTTTAATAACTAAATGTTTTTATAAAAATAAAACGTAATGTTTTTTGGTTTTTTATGCATGTTCTTTCTTAAACTTTTTAATGAATGTTATTCCTTTTATTATTTGGTTGAATGTGTTTCTTATTTTTTTGGATGAATTTTTGTTTTTATATAAGTTATTTTTTCAAATAAACATTCTAACTCGTACAAATTATTTTTTAAAATCACAATAGGGGAGAAAGTATTCAAGAATTTTCAAACAAAAAAGGGAAAGTGTCTATATTTTCCTTGAGAGAAAGAAAAAAAGGTATCAAAAGAAAGAAATTATATTTTTAGATATAGAGATATTTTATATGAAGATACATAAGCTTAATAATGTTCTATATTTACATGAAAAACGATAAAGGTCACAAATGTTTAATATTAGGGGAGTCAGGATATTTCAATGTTTCTAAATTTATTTTTTATCTTTCAAAGTTGTGTTCTGTGATTTCCAAAAGGGTTATATTATTGAATCAAAAGTTATCTTTTAGAAATTTATCACCATGTTTATGAAAATTAATAATCATTAATTTAAAATTTTATATTTTAATATGATTTACATTTCTCATTTTTGTAGAATGTTTTTGTTTGAATGTTTTTTTATTGTACATTGAGAAATATAACAATTAGAAAAATATATTATTAAATTAGATGAACATGTATTCTACACATCAGATGAATGATTACAAAAAACATAAAATCCAGTTATTTAAAATTACAAATGTTAAAGTATAATGAATTATTTTTTATTTATTTTTTCCTAGAAATTAGAAGTACTTCATCAGATAGAGGAAGACACTATCTCCTGATGAACATCTATAAAATTTATCTGATAAAGAAATTTCATTTATACCCAATAAAAAAACATCATCCTATCAGATGATGAATCAATATTATAATGGAATAAACCTTACAAGAATTATAAATGGGATTCATCAAAATATACCATCATATTATGAAAATTTTATGAACCATTTCAAGTAAAAGAGAGTATGTTAGATGTTGTCGAACCCAACTTCGAAGAAAAGAAATATAGACATTGGGAATATTCCTATTAATAGAATTTATATTTGAGGAAGATTTAACTTTTTATCATCAACTACCTATACTTTATATGAAACTTTTTATCATATTTTTATAAGTTAATGCTTCAACTAATTTATTTATAATGGTTTACTTAAGAAATCCATTTTTAGGAGTCTTTTAAATGAATCAAGTTATTTAATTTTGAAATATATATTTTTATGATTCGGTCAGATTGAGGGATTCCATGGATTAGGAGGACATAGTTTCCTAATATTTCATGATGAAGGGTTTTTAGGGATAGTGAAATAGAATATTATTTCATATTAGGGATTTAGGACTTTCGATGCTAGGAAGGTATACCATTACAGTTTGGTTAAAACTTTGGTATCTTGATATTGATGATAACTCCCTTTAAATTGAGTGTTAATGTGTGGTAACTTTATTAAGATATTTTATATAAATTTTTGTTACACCCTTTATAAAACAAGTGTTACTTTTTTATTGTAATAAATTATAAGTTTTACATATAATCTTTTGTGTATGTATTAAGAAAAGTTTCACATTTATTTAAAAAAATAACATTGATTTTATAAGATATATTTTAATTCTATATATGATTACTTTTATATAAGAGGCTAGTGAAAATTGTATTAAAACTAAATTTTAACCTTTGTAGTAAAACTATACTCTCTTGATCCAACACATGGTTGGATATAAATAAAATGTTCAAGTCTATGGTGACACTTGTGTGGTATTATAATGATACAAAACTACATTAAAAATCATACTTTATTGTTGTGTAAAATAACCCTTTAGGTATGAATTAGTCTATATTATGGGATGAAAGAAGATGTAATTAATTTAATGAATTTAATGAATAAAATGGTAATAATAACATTTAATAGTCATGATAAATTGATAAGGATATCATATTAACAGAGAAACTCATAATTGAAAGTTATTTGAATTTTTATTTGGTAACATTTTGAAATTCACTTGTCCAGGGTCAAAGGTTTATGTGAGGGGGATTTGAAAAGACAATATTTTAATACATTTTATGTCATATTTCTATGATTCATATCCCTCAATTTTGAAAATATCTTATATTCATATCTAATTTTGTATTTTTAGGAATAATATAGAGTTTAATTGATAAATGACTTAAATATTTGTTTTTAATAGATTATTTTATCATCCTTAATTCATAGAATATGTATAATATACAATCTTTGGGGTTTGATTATTATTTTAGGTGATTAAAAGTTATTTTAAGGGAATCTAATAAGTTATGTGAAATCTAGGAGTTTGGGAATTGTTGCAGACCACCAACCATGGATGTAATTTTGCCGGTCTTTAAGACAAAAAATAAGAACTATACAATAAACAATATAGATTAACCTACCATGATATTATTATCAAATTAGATCAATCCATAAACTATATGAAGGAATATGATCAACCATGTGAAAGGATTGACTGAAAATGAAAATTAAGCAATATCTTGAGGCTTCTATGAGATGAAACCTTGCTGGCCATAATGACTAAAGATATCACATAAAGGAATTCCATTTTATGCATAAAAAACCTTCCATGTAGTCAATTTTTGGCCATATAGTTGATTCATAAACCATAATAAGGAATTCAATAACTATATGAAGATCTTTAGACCACAAGAATAAATAATAATAACTATTTTTTGAAAATTTCAGAATGTCCCAGATCATCTGTAAGGAACCATTGACCGCATGAATTATATAAGGGTAACTTTAAATATTTCATACAGGTACAATGACATTTCCAAAATATTTATAAGGGTAAATCTACCACTCCATAAGATGCGTAAGGATTTTGTGACACTTTGTAATGGTTATCAACTTATTTTAAATGATATGTAAATGTCCTCTAAACAGAAGTAGACCAACATACGTTTAACTTTCATCCTTTGAAAACTAGATAAATGTAAATCTAAATCACATAAAACTAAATCTTTAGTATTCCATTGAATCATTTGTGAAAACAATACAAGGTTTAGATGTGAATAATTTTTAATTAAATCATTATTAATGGAATCATGGAAAATAAGGAAACCTAAAATCAAAGAGGAAGCCATGAATTTCATAGAGATCTATAAACCATGAGTTTTTAAGAAGAATATGATGGAAATAAATGAGGTATTTTAAATTACTTAAGGTGAAAAGATATAGGATGAATGAACAAGGTGTTGTGAAGGGAAATACATGTAGATATAAGATAATAAGAAGGTTCACAAGAGAGGAACTTAATAATTTTGGCTTGACCTTATTGTATGATCTAGAGAAATTATACATCTTTTACTTTATTAATTTAATTTCTCTTTTATTTTTCATTATTCCATTAATTTCCCCTTTCTTATATATTTCTCAAAAAATAGAGTGTTAATATCATGAGAGACTAGTTAAGGAAATGGTCTTCCTTATAATTGTTGAGTCCTATAATTTTATTTAATAGAACTCTTTTATTTTTAGTTAATTTTGGTTCTCAATGACTATTTAAAACATTGAATGTGATTGTGTTTGGGGTCTTGAATTTTGTTTCTATTACCAATTAGGTTGATAATCAATAGTCCCCATACTCCAAGTTATTTTTTCTCAACTAAGTAGTATTCATTAGGAGGTGAGTGGCTATATATTTTTGGCATTTTTATAATGGAAGCGAGTTAGTTTCATATTTCCTATAAACACTATCACCACATTGGGTTTTTCAAAGGAAATTGAAGAAGTGTACTACTTAAATTCATACACAAAGTAAGAGAGGTTGACCAAGAAGTAATAAATAGTAGGTAAATCTCAACAAATACTTCAATCTATGGTGTTCATATTAATAAATTAAGGAATCTAACACTAACAAATTAAAAAATTGGGGAAGTACATCCAATTTAAAACTAATATAGTATTTCAAGTGGAAATATTACTCTTACTTGATGAATTATCTCTTCATCCATTTTCATAGTTTTGTTTCAATTTGTTTCTTTATTTCTTAAATCATAATCCTATATAAAAGTACAACTTTTTTTAAATATTTAAACCTTGACAACTAATTATTTTCACACTTTTAACATGGTGACTACCTAGGATTCCACTATAACCACCTTTAGCATTGTAAATAAATTATTTTTTAGACCTCAGGATAATGTATATTTGCAGCTCATATAACCCAACATTCATCGTATCTTTCTTGAATTTTTCACAACTCTATCTCACTGAGAAACTAAAACTGAAATCCATGTCGAAGGTCCCCCTTGAATGATGATACCACTTTAATGACCACCCCTATCTCTGTTTTGATATAAATTTTTTTATGATTGATTTAAAAATATGGATATTAGGTTATAGAACTCATATTTCTCATTAAAGTGTAAAAACGGTGTATCTCAGGACATATCCATATTTGAAATCAAGAACTACAATAAAAAATGCTACCAATGTAGTTTTAAATTGAGTCTGTTTTTGAAGATGGAATATCCAGTTGATAGACTGGTTCCTTGAACACAGTGTGTTAGTCAACACAACAGTAAAAAACATAAAACCATATATAGGAATCCTCATTGATACTTAGTAGTCTCAAAATATTGTTCCCATTAAATATAAAGAATGATAATGATTTGGAATAATTATTTAACATTGATAAACATTAATACCATTGTCCATTTTTATTCTTCTTTCATTAATATCACAAATGTTAACCAAACATGGTTAAATACCCTGAGAGGGGGGATAAATCAGCATATGAAAGATTAAAACCAATTCCCCTTAAGAAATTATTTGATCATTAAAACCCCATATTCTCTCCCTTTATTGTAGAAATTAATAAATATAAATGAAATCATGCATGAGACAATGATTTTACTTGGTTCAGCCTCATTGGTCTACTACCATGGAGCATACAATGAAAATCATCCAATATAAAAAATCCATTAAGGATCTCTACCAAAATAATGTTCATGATAGATTACTTATATTCCCAAACTCATTAACATTACAATGTATTCAAATAACTAATTTATTCCCAAGGTTCACTCACACAATCATTCCTTCTATGCCTCACTGTCGGTGGAATGGATCACCCTCTTTCACATCAATTTCTTACAACTCTAGAAAGGATAAAATTTATGAACATGTAGGTCCCACCATTAGAAATAATGAAAACAACCTCAATTTTAGATTGAAACTATGTTGCGGTTCTACTTTAATTCACTTTATTAATACCACTTTATCATAGATTTACTAGGAAATACCTATTCAACACTTTCATGATGCTCAATTCCTTCATGAATCACACACACCCTTTGTAAAACTGCCAAATTATTTACAAGTATATACTCCCTTCATGAACCAAATAAATTTCATAAATATTTCTTATCCTATGTGAATCTCACAAAATTCAGTTGGATTTTCATAGCCTTTATGAACATCAATACTTCCATGAGGCTTAAAAATTTTAGTCATCTTTCATAGCCTTCGCAAACTACCATTCTTCATGAAATTATACAGAAGAACTACCTTCTATAATAACATTCACTAAATTAGTACATTTTGATTTTTTAAGGATTATTCTTTTAAAATGATAGGGGTAGAGACTAATTTATAGGCGTTTCTTCCCATTCAAAAATATTTCAAGGTTTCCAATGAATTTTTATTAATCTCTCCATACTTATTCCTGATGCTACTTATTTTTTCAAAGTTCTACGGAAATTTAATCATTCTTGAAGCTTCTTGTAGTCATGGAGATGTACCATATTTCCATCACACATTTGTAATTCCCCCTAACTTCATTAAACCCATCCGTATGTGACACCTAATTCCTTTGAAAATATCCAATCTTTTGGAAAACTATAATATTTTTCAAATCCATGCTTTTTCTATATTTTTATAATGCTTCAAAGAAATACAAAATTCATGATTATGGAGTCATCCACTAAATTTTGGACCGAAAAATTTGGAAAACACTAGAAAATGTCACCACCTTGTATACACAACTTTCTTCACCACCTCCAAAGAAGACACTCCTTTTTATTGGATCCTTTTCATCATAACATACCAAAAGCCACGTTGGAACTACATAACTATCCATGTACTCTTTCTTTTTCCACAAATGAAATCATCCAAAAAATAGTGCAATGTTACCTTGTGGAATGTTTTCCCAACAATAAATGATCTGTTTTGGAGTCATGTTTTGTGATGAAATAATACTAGTCATGTTTTGAAAAGGCCAAAAAGTAATAAAATCAAGGATATGAAAAATTCATTTTACTTGAATATAACTTAGGTGAATTGTATAGGTTATACAGAAGAAAAGTAATTCTATAAGAATCCATACCATGTTTTTTAGCGGGTTGTAATGTTTTAAAAATCCATCCACAAAGGAGACCTCTTATTTGAACTGATAAAGTTTTTATGCATTTTTTACATATTCATGAAGCACTATCAAGATACCTTTAACAAAAAAGGGACTTTTTTTAAATTATATTTAGGGGGAGTATCTTATTTTCCTACCATATAAGGGACCTTGTTAAATTTTATGGTGGTATAATATTTCTTATGGGATACATAGAGTTCTTGTAGAACACATTACTCTTTCATAATTAGCTTATCTTCATGTTGATCCAAACTAATTCTATGAGGAGGCTTTTTTGAGTTACTAAAATTTTTAAATACTTTAAAAAAACTAAAAATAAGAACAAATATAAATGGAGTGATCAAAATTTAAGTGTAAATGGACAAAGTAAAAGATTTCATGTAATAGTTCATGTTCTTTGTGAAGCATCACCTTACTCATGAATAAATAATCTATGAATTTTTATAACTTTCATGAGTCACTTTGATGATAAATGAATCATTTATCATTTTTGAAACTAGAGAAGTGATTTTTTCCTACTACATAGCTCATTTGTGAATATGATTCCATATACATCTATAAGATGGTGATTTTATACCCCCCAATCACTCCCTTTACTATCCAAAAGATGTGTTATGTGACCTTGTACACCTTACATATCCTCCCATTTCGAGTAATTGGTTAACCCACACCAACTATAAATATATATACCAAACACTGAATAAAAAAATATTGGAATGATGATGAAAACCCACCAAAGAGATACATACCACTTTGGGTAACTGTAAGGATATTCAGATCTTCTGTCTATAAATGTAGCCCCAGGTGACCAAAGAATCAAAGAAGAAACTATTAAATAATCTATGATAACCCTTCAATATCATTATTCTCACAATTCATTTTAAAAAATGAGAATCCCTTAAGTCAAATTCATGAATGTGGAACCCCTTTGCGAATGGGGAACCCCTTTATGAATAAAGAGGCCCTTCAGGAAAAGGATTCCCACAAGGGTCCCTTCATGAAGGTTCCTCGATTCAGAACCTAAGTAAACTCCTTTTACTCATCTTTAAATAAAAAAATTTCACATTTGAGATTAATGATAACTAGGTTATTTACTAACCTCCTCTCAATGGAACATAACTATAAAGCATCTAACTTTTATTCAGTCACTTAACAATTCACTCTACATAGATAATTAGACCCATTTAATATTTTTCTTAGGAGAAAATCATATAACAAGGTTGTAATTACCCAAGTTATCATTATGGACTCCTTCATCAAAGTTTGAAACCTAGAGAAGTCCTAGTCAAGACCTTCTCCAAAACCAATGAACATATGTGATCAGAACACTAAACATTCCAGAGTTCCCTCCATTGATCGTTTATTAACATGATAATGATGGTCCCTATAATGAGGATATCGATGATGCATCCCATGTCACATGAAACTCATCTTGGTTTCCATGGAGTCATATTGAAAAAAAAATTACATTAAATAATCCATGCGTTCTTGAGATTCCTCACTAGGTGTAATCCAAAACCACAATCCTATTGATGATTTCATCAATATAAAATATCAACGAGTAAATGACACCCAAAAAAGTGATGCCCATGCATAAGCCTAAACCACTTCCTTGTGGATTTTTATAACCCCTAATCCCAATCATCCTCATTTTTTACCATAAATTAGTCAGAGGTATATTCAATCATTGGCCTACTATTAGTTGTATGTCCTAAACCATATTCAAATGGGACTCCCTGTTGACACTCGGTTCCATCATAGAGTCCAAATATAGACTAAGAAAAGTACCTCAAGAAAAAAAGAGGGAAAAAAATCAAGAATTTCACAAAGGCATTAAGGCGTGAAAGTATACCTGTGCGCCAACCTTGGGTGCGCAAGTCACTTGCGCACCATAAATAAGGCGCAAAAGTCACTTGCGCACCCTAAGTGAAATTTTTCCCAACCTTAGGTGGCCTATAAATACCCCCAGTGGGCCCCCCATTTCGAGGATGAAAAATCCAAAACTCATACTCAAGATCGGGTCTCCCAAGTCTCTATATGAAGTCTTCCAAAAACTTCTAATGTAATTATTTTCCTAGAATGGAAGCTCTAGAGAGGAGTAATAAGGCCTATGTATTAGAACTCATCAATACATGCATGCCTAGGTATCCATTCCTTTAAAGGAAGTGATGATACTTGCGCGCCGCCTTTCCCTCTCAAAGAAACTTATGTGCCACCCATATAAATGCCTCTAGGGATGATACTAAGGGATACAATCCAATGTCGCCCAAGTATCACTTCATAGGTTCTTAGTATACCAAGTGAAATCATGTCACACAAGTATGCTTGCGTGACTTGGACTTTCATGCTAGACCAATACTTGCACGCCTCCTTCCAATTCACTTCCTTTCTGCAAATCTACCTCTCCTCTTCAAGGGAATCCTTCAAAACCCTCTTCGAAGCCATTTATGGCATGGTTATTTTGTTGGATTCCTTATTTGAAAGGAATTATATGGAATATCTCTCAAAACCTCATGATTAATATAACTTTACATCACTAAGGATAGATATTTTCTTCATTTAACCTCATCCTTTAAGATTATAAGATCTTTAATATCGGCATCTTCCATAGGAGTAAGCCCCATGTTCCCTAATCTGGGCATCCTCCTTAGGATTAAGTCCCAAGTTCCCTAATATGTGAATCCTCATTAGGAGAAATCCCCAGGTTCCCTAATCTGGGAATCCTCCTTAGGAGTAAGCCCCATGTTCCCTAATCTGGGCATCCTCCTTAGAATTAAGCCCTAAGTTCCCCAATCTGGGCATCCTCCTTTAGAGTAAGCCCCAAGATCCCTATTCTGGGCATCCTTCTTAAGAGTAAGCCCCAAGTTCCCTAATCTGGGCATCCCCTTTAGGAGTAATCCCTAAGTTTCCAAATATAGTCATCCTTCTTAGGAGTAAGCCCCAATCATAATTTCTCTTAACTTGGGACTCCTCTTCAAGAGTAAGCCCCAGTCTTTATTTCTTTTGATTTGGGCTTCCTTCTAATGAATAAAACCCAATCACAAGTCCCTCATAAATTTTGGATTCTTTTTCAGGAGTCTGTCCCTGATTAAAATTCCAAATCTCCAAAAAGCACAAATACCTTTATGGACCCTGCTCCAAGGATTCTTTCCTAAACTAAGTCCTAATCTTCAATTAAGTGGGTCTTCATACATACATAATCCTCACATCATTTCTTATGATTGCATATTTCATGGTACAATCGTCAGATTTGTTGATACCTCTTATTTCTCACATCGAGTATGACTCACGTGGGCTTGGAGTGTAAAAGTAATTATGACAGATCCCTTTGGTCCATTTATCATGCATAGACCTCATACTTCTTCACTCGAACTATGTGGGTTCTTATTACTTTTCTAATAAGGATATGTAGGTATCCCATCTGCGGGTACGATCCCAACTCTGTAATAATCCCTGTCTTTTTGAACGACAATAAACTTCTAGTGCCCCACTGAGTGGCTTTAAAACTAGTATGGTTATCAAATCGACCAAGATATTTCTATATAATGTGTTGAAAGATACCATTGAATAAGAATATCTAATAAATACAGACGATTCTTTATTGATGAAGAACCTCAAATACATATAAATGATTCTCTAAATCTCATACACATCAATAATTGATTTCCAAATCTAGAGGAAAACTAATTTTCATGCTTGGTAAATTAATAAGGATTCACAAACATAACTCAAATCTATAAAGAGAGTACTGGAGTAGAAAATAATTCCCCCCAAAAGGGTGTGATGAGTCTGGCATCCCATCCTCTTGAACAATGCAAATTATTGAGCCTCATCGCTCCACAACTAATGAGCACATACCTTTGGAAAGTAGGTCCAAATGGATATAGAATCATTGGATGCTTCTGGTTCTATGAATAAACCTGTTAGAAACAAATTGGAATTTTTGAACCTTAAACAAACAAGGTCATCCCCATTTCAAGAGGAAACAAAAATAGTAAAGTCGACGTGAATCCTTAACCAAGTTAAAATCATGTTTTACATATTTTTTAGGCCCCTATTTAACTCAATGTGAGGGCCAACAAAACAATCAATAACATATGTGCTCATCCAAAAGATGTAGTGGCTGAAATTATCTTGATTATGTTTGTTATATCAAACAAGAACTCTTTTCCAAGATCTCTATGCATTACAGAAATGGATTCTTTAAAGTTCACACCTGTGAATCCTTTGGCCGCTACTCCTGCTGGATCCTCGTCTTCTCTTAGGACGACATCACCTAATCAGAAACTTCAACGCTGGGTTTCAAATGCATTAGTTATGTAATACCATCAACATGGTACCATTACAACTCTGGAGGCCGCTCAACAAGCCCTCCAACTTAACAACTCACACTGGTTGTTCTGACAGCGACAGACAGTGGTCAAGAAGCAGGTGGTGCCAACCACCGTCTCCAACCATTTCATGTCATTATCCCCAGAACGCCATCACCTATACCTACGATATTATGGGGAGGTGAATGAGAAGGTCACTCAAGGCCTTAATTCAAAAATACACGAGTCCTTCCTGAGGGCTCCCATCAATAATCGTCGCCGGACTCATGCGGTAGTGCGCCCTCAACATGATGAGGATACCACCTTTAGGGGTTCGGCTCAGGTTCCATAGACCCGAGAATGGAAGACTAACTGTCAGAGGCAAAATCCGGTCAACACGGAGTAGGTTCATACTTTTTCCCCCTCCGGAGAAGTCCATAAAGCCAAATTGATGGCAAACAATGAGTGGGCATATACACTCGTCAGTCCTGATATTGCTTCCCATCAGACTCGTCTGGCAGTAACACGCCAATCCTGCCTGGAAATTTTGGAGGAGTGTTATAGGAAAGAATATACACCTATTTATAATTCATAAATCAGTCAGCAGGATCGTCTGACTGTATCCAAAGAAGCTCTCTAATTTAATATGGTGGAAACTGATAAGTAGGAACATACACCTGTTTATAATCACCAATTCTGTCAGCAGTCTCTTCTTCCAGTATTGGAAGAAATTTGTTAACCATACTTGACTAAGAATTCATAGAAGGAACATAAACCTGCCAATATTCTTCAAGCCTTCCAACAGTCTCATTTGGTAGCACCCGGAGATGTCTGTCGGAAAGCTCCGACGATAAATTTGGAGCAGACTCAACTCTCTGCCCCCACACATGAGTACTGTTAGAATTCAATGACATGAAAAGGAGGACAGGAGCAGGCACATACACCTACTCAATGCACGAAATGGACATATATTCCCATTCCGATAGCTGAAGTTACCAAGATAATTCTAACAATGGTGAAAGAGAAGAAGAAAATCCCTTCCCATATTCTGGATGCATGTCAGAATATTATAACAACTTCAGCTGCATCGTAGGGAAGGAATCCTAAATCTATCCCTATTGACGGAGTGACTCATCAACATATCTCTCCAGAATAGATACACACTTCTATCTCAGTCCATAATGGTTGTGGGGCATACTCCCCCATGTCATATGGACAATCAAGTCAGGCACATACACCCGATTTTAATGGAGATAATCATCCTAACCTGACCATTTCTCCTGGGCAGGCACATACACTTTCCCATAGTAACCACTTTCGTCAACAAGTAGTTCCCAAAGTGAGTAAGAATGCGTCTAAGAAAAAGACCCATTGTGAAAATTCAAGAAATAAATAGCCTATCTGTAATAAGGCCTTGCTCAATGCTAGAGTTCTTGAAGCCCTCAGACAATTATCTGTTGAAACTCATGATTCTACTCTCTCATTTCCCAATAGTGGGAACAATAATTCCAAAGGTCTTCATCAGACACTTCCTCATGAAGTCTTGCTTCATGACAGTTTAGTCGATCTCAAAGTATCATCTTCAGATTAGAGCCACGATAACCCTCTGTGTGGCCAGAAGATCAAGGAGTAAAATGTTTCATCTTTTCTTGTAACCCACCATGGTGGTCATCCCCATGATGATGAATTTAGCTGCGAAATTCCTCTCAGAAGTAGTAATAGGCATTGCCTAGAAAATTATTCAAATTAAAATTCAGTAATGAGATATCCCTCTTATCTTTAGGTACTTTCAAATGTGAAGCTGGTCATGTCTGATTCTTTACCGCTAGAAGGTGAAATACTTTCTCAATCAGAAGATATCCCGGGGTGTAGGTCATTCTCCGAACCAACCCTCGATCATTCATCTTCTAATTTGATTAATGAATTATCTTCCAATATTGTTGAATATGATGAAGAATCAAAGAAGAACCATCTTTTCTCTAATCAGGTAGAATAATATTCATTAAATGATAAGGATGAAGTGCTGAATATGAGGAAACAACTGGAAAAAGGTGAAGTACCAGTCATGTTTTGGCCTTTGGATGACTCTTATTATTCTATTCCATAAATTTTGATGGAATATTGAATTCACGATATTCGTCTCAACATGTGGAAAAATCTTTGTCGCATGAAAAAGAAAATATTATCTTATGATGAATATGAAAATCATGTCAAGAGAATAAAAGGGTTACAACACCAAATTGATTTGGAATCTCTCTTAGTTTCCCGATATCCAAAGGTTGAAAAGCAGTAGAGAGCACTTCATCATTCATGCCTTGGAGCACTAAAAGGATTTCACTTGTTAATTACTAATGCCCCATCTGGTATTCGTAGCATGGGATGGGGTGTTCATGGAGCACTGCATTTCACTATACTCTACAGTCAACAAAGCCCACCAAAAATGGTCTCATGAAATGTTATTTCCCATGGCCGGCCACAACCAACTCGTTTTGTGTGTAAAAAAAGGCTTTCTCAGGAACATGCCTCAACTAGTTCTTCCCAAATTCAGGCATACAAACAACAAGCTATTGAATTACTCTTGCATCTGGAAAATGAGAATATCTAACATGCTTTTCGTTTAGAGCATGCACATCATCAGGTGATATAAGTGTCAGAAATAATCCAATGGTCATTTGAGCCAGGTGATTTGAGTGGATGTAGGTTGATGCATCATCCAATTTCCGGACTAAAGTCTGAAAAATCAGGAGAGATTTTAAGAAATTCTCAGATGTAGTAGCTCAAGAACCACCTCAGCTTTCCAGAATGGGGACTATTTTAACCCAACCCTCGGAATCAAAAAATAGGATTCGAGGAGTTGAGCAGGAACAGCCCCAGTCCACCAGACTGGGGACTTTTTCAAATCCTCAATCTCTTCCTCAGTGAAATTCAATCTTCTCTCGATTAGGGAAGAATCCACAAGAGAAATGCAGAGCCGGATTATCAGGAGATTCCCTCCAAATTACGGTTCATCATGAAGTTCCCGAGGGATCAACTCAAAAAAAGGCAATGTCTCATCAAGGACATGGGAGAAGATAGTATCATAGACATGCCGATAGAAGGGATGCAATGTGTAATGCATCAATAAATGTCATCAATTTCATTTTCACTGATCCCCTAGAACATGAGGTTCACTCAGAGGAATCAGATGAAGAAGTTCCTGTTCAAGGGGTTTTACACATAGAAATAAATGAAGAAGGTGTGTGTACCAGAGGCCAGAGGGCTGCCCAGAGGAAAGATATTCCTTTGGGAAATGCACTTCCATACTCTATAAAGGCACTTGCCAAGGAAAAGGGTAAAAGTCAGGTTACATCCCACCCTACCTCTAGAGAAGGCCAATCACTCTCACTAGAGGAAAGGATCGCACAACAAGAGAAATAAATGAAGGAGTTAATGATGTTGAATGCAGAACTATTTCAAGGTAGTCTTCCTCCTAAGCGTACTGGAGTCAGTCTGTCAAGGGAATTTATTGCTGCTCCTGAGATGGATTAAGAATATCCTCCTTTAACAGTACACCCTCACAGGTCTAATCCTATGGGTCATGTGCAACAACAACCGGTAGTGCTACCATCAGTTTCAGTATCAATCACAACACATTTCCAAACTCCAATTATTACACCTGCTCAGGTCCAAGCTCAACCAGAGGTTTCTCAAAAGTTAATAACTACCATTGAGTGATTAATAGCTCAGTTGGAAGCTATGGATGGAATGCGTGCACAAATTCAACCAGAAAATAGATCTTACCGTGAATGGGTGGATGCAATTCCTCCCCCATCAAATTTTTCAAGTAGCACATTCCCAATTTTTAATGGTTCGGGAGATCCAGAACAACAATTAACACATTTTGTTTCTCGTTGTGATCCTATGATGGTATATCCTCAACAAAAATAAGTAGTTGAGCTCATGTGTTTTGTACATTCATTACAAGGGCCTGCCATTTTATGGTATACAAGCTTGCAATCCTGGTCAATTACCAGGTGGGAAGATCTCCATAAATGATTCCTTCTTCAATTTAGCTCAATGTTTCCAGAGACGATAGTTTTTGATCTTATAAATTTTAAGAAAATGGAAAATTAAAGTGTTTTGGATTTGATTGCTCGCTAGAAGGGATTCACATATTCCTTAAGCTTAGCACTCCCTCAAGAAGAATTCTTGCCAGTCTGTGTGGAAAATTTTCGTGATGAATTATGCACACCGTTGATCCTTGTGAAATATGCAGGAGGGCTTCGAGACCTTACTTAAATCGCGCAACAAATCGAAGATTCTCTTATAGAGACTGAGGCTAAAACTCATGTAATTCCATCAGCTCTAGGAAGGAGAATGTGGAGAACAGAGAAAACTACAGTTACACTTAAACAAGTATCTGTACCTGCTTCCACTTTAAAAACATCATCTTATCAAAGGGCTCCACCTCCTAAGCATCAACAACAGAGGTCGTTTCTTCAAGATGATTAAAGAGATAAAAGACGGAAACAATTTGAGGAGTTAAAGAACAAAGTTTATTCTTTTCGAAATGAACAAGTCCTTGGTTACTTAATTTCGGCTCTGGAAAATAATTTGGTTTAGTTTCCAAGGCCTAAAATGTCGAACAAGGAAGGAGATGAAGACCTTCCCAACTATTTCCCGTATCTTCAGATGTTGGGGCATCCCATTCAGGGGTGTTTTTTCATAAAAGACCTCCTAGAAAAGATGGTAGACTCTAGATAGGTAAAACTAAAAGGTTCTTCATGCCAGGTAGCATGTGTTACTTCTACAAATTCAGAGGAAGAAGGTGAGTGGCGCGAAGTCAAAATAAAAAATGTGCAGAAATAAGATGATTGTATGGTGAGGAAAATGATCAAATGAAGTCATGCAATTTTACTAACGCAATTGAAGAAAACAATTGTGTATTCAGCTATGAATTCCACAACAAAAACCCATTAATCAGAAGGAAAATCCTCAAAGAGGCGGTAGAATTAAAATAAAGAAGAGCAGTCTGAAGAAGACGAGCTCGTGTCAAAGCCCAAGTTTTCTTTGACTCTTGCAGATTTTATGTTATCTACTTCAAAAGCATGGGCACCATCCCACCAAACGGCATAGCCCAAACTGGATAATCAGGTGTAATCTTCATGAGATTAAGTGTTGATCTTTGGTTCTGTTAACATGATTCACTTAACAGATCCTTATTCCAATCACAGTTTCAATCTTGATGAGCTTGAGTTCCCTGTATAAAATAGAGGAATAAGAGGGAGTTCTAGAGGTCTAGGATACAGAGGAAGACTTGGATATTTCAGAATCCACTATTTCATTCCTACCAATTCTAGAACTATATATACAGCATAAAATCATGGAAAATCCCTTCAGCATGCTCAACAAGAACAAGAATGTTCTTCCACACATGGAAGATTCAGTCCTGGCACAATTATTTTGGATGATCAGTTAGAAGTTACACCTTCTTCCTCTTAGAAAATAAATAGACCTAGTCGGTCTAATATTCTAAATGCAAGAGTATTTCCATCTCCTACCCCAATACAAGATGCATCTACTTCCAAAGCATGAACTTATAAAGCACCTACGAAACCACATCTTCCTATTAGGGAACATAGACCTTTGGACCAAAAGTATGATGTCTTGGAACATTTGGCCCAAGTACTGGCCAAGTTATCAATTCTGGATGCCTTGAATCTATTAAAGGATCTTCGGGAGGCACACATTGAGGCTTTGTCAAGTCCTCAAGAATTTGAAACTGAAATTGCTACAGCTGAAGTCTACCATGTAGAGAATGACCCTACATAATTCCATGCAGTGATATCTTTTACCGATAAAGATGAAGATGATATTGTGCCTGGACATATTAGACCTTTGTATTTATCTGGAATGTTCAATGATGTAGACATCTGATGAGATTTCATTGATAATGGATGAGGAGTCAACCTCATCCCTATTCGTACACTTCGTCGATTGGGCCTCACCGAATCTGATTTATCTCCTTCTACTTTGATGTTGGAAGGATATGCTAAATATGAACAAGAACCTCTGGGCGGGATTACACTCAGAACTCAGTTTGGGGACCTTGTATCCAATTCAGATTTCATGGTTGTTCATCATGACACAGCCTTCATCATTTTTCTTGGATGACCTTGGCATCATCAACATGCGTTTATACCTTCATCATACCATCAATGTCTCAAATATTGTCTCAATGGTAAAATTAGGACATTGTATGGTGATAAAGCCCCATTCAAAACATGTGAATCTCAATACATTAAGGCATAATTCAATAACATGGAGTGAAAGGAGGTATCTACGACAACAGGGGTTACCAAAATTAATGCTCCATATGGTTTGGAAAAGATTCTAGTAAGCCCATTCATACATGTGAGTACAGATTTTGTGTTTTCTATTAGTCAAATTGACAGGATAGACCCAAATCCCAATACTCTTATGGAAACTTCCATAATGTCAATTACGACAACCAAGCCAGACTGGATGGGAGAAATTGTTGATTGACCAGGAAATTATGAAAGCTCAAATGGAGATGTCTTCATTTCATCTGCTGAAATATAGCAATTCTATAATTTATCAATGAGGCCAGAAGAAGTTATAACAATGTCAGAGATGAACGATGATGTCGATTCTCAATCCATCATCTCCTCTTCATCATTAATAGGGTCAGAAATGGTAGCTTCTTCGCCAAGATGCTCAAATTTTAACTTCTTTCCTGATCATGGAAATTCTGCTTCATCATCTACAAAGAAAGTAGAAACAAAAGAAGTAACACATATTGAAGAAGAAGAGGAAGATCCCAGTGATGCTCCTCCAGTATTTGAAGAAGGTATCTCTACCACTGTGGATGAACTCAAGGAAATAAATCTGGGTACACAAGAAGATCCACACCCCACTTTAATTAGTACGACCATGACTCTTGAAGAGCAAGAAATGTATATTTTATTTTTAAAGAAAAATCGAGATATATTTTCTTGAAACTATACAGAAATTCCAGGGCTTGATCCTGATGTTTCTACTCATCATTTGGGTTTTCCAGAAGAACATTGAGGATTCAAGCAAGCCGCAAGAAAAACACACCCAACTTATGCCTCAAAAATTGAAGTTGAGGTGGATAAGCTTATCACGAATAACTTCATCAGAGAATTTCAATATTTCATATGGCAGGCTAATATTGTCCATATGAAAAATAAGAATGGACAAATTAGAGTTTGCATTGATTTCAGAGATCTTAATCAGCATTCTCCCAAGGATGATTTTCCATTTCTGATCACATAACTCTTAATTGATGCAACAGCTGGCTATGAAGCACTTCCCTTCATGGATGGATATTCTGGGTATAATAAAATCCGAATGGATCCAAAAGATGAAGAGTCTACAGCCTTCAGAGCCCCTCAAGGTGTGTTTTTCTATCGAGTAATTCCTTTTAGCATGAAGAATATAGGTGCAACATATCAACGTGCCATGCACCGTATCTGCAAACCTTTTTAAGGAAATTTGTTGAATTTTATGTGGATGATTTGGTGGTTAAATACAGACAACGTTCTAATCACTTGGATGATTTGGAAATCATATTCCACAAACTTCAACAACACAATTTGTAGATGAACCACTTGAAATGTGCTTTTTGGGTAACCTTAGGAAAATTTCTCGGCTTTTTTGTATTCCATCATGGTATCGAAGTCGATCCTAAGAAGACAAAATCAATCTTTGGTATGTCACCACCTCGAAATTTGAAGGAATTGACAGGACTTCAAGGATATTTGGCCTATATTCAGCGTTTCATCGCTAATTTGGCTGGCAAATGTTTACCCTTCACCAAATTAATGAAGAACGAAGTCACTTACCAGTGGACTGAAGAATGTCAAGAGGGATTCAATATTATCAAGAAATATCTCTTTATTCCATCGGTATTAATTCCATCTGTTGAAGTAAGACCACTTATTCTTTATGTGACAGCTTTAGAGCGATCCCTGAGTTCCTTCCATGCCCAAAAGAATGATGCTGGGAATGAAAACAACCTTTACTATCTCAGTTGGACTATGCTTGAGGCAGAAACTTGATATTCCAGTATTGAAAAGTGCTACCTAGTGTTAATATTTACAGTTCATAAATTGAGACACTACCTGTAACATCATGAATTCTTATTGGTATCTCGCAATAACTCGTTCAAATTTATCCTTAGTCTTCCAATGCTTATAGGATGTATGGCAAGGTGGCCAGTTATTTTTCCGCAGTTTGATATCTAGTATGTGTCTCGAAAGGCAATAAAGGTCCAAGATTTGGCTGATTTAATTGATGAACACCATTCATTAGAAGATACATCTTTAGATATTGAACTTCATGATGATGAAGTATTATCTATTCAATATAATCTTCAAACATAGAAAATGTACTTTGATGGTACTTCCAGAAGTCCCACAGAGAAGAAAATGGAAGATCCTAGATTCAAAAATGTTGGGTTGGGAATTGTACTTATTTCCCTAGACAAGGCAGTGCTACCCTATTCCTTCTTATTGTTGGAAGGCGGTCCAAATAATGAAGCAGAATATCCAGCTCTCATTGTAGGAATGGCATTGGCTCTTCAGGCACAGGTGAATAATATAAAGGTGAAAGGTTATTCATACCTGGTAATAAAACAAGTCAATGGGGATTATTCCATTAAAAAATAAGAGTTAATCCCTTTTTATGATTTTGTTAGAGAGTTAATGGCAGAATTTCCTTCAGAACCGACATTTTATTATGTATAGCGATCATAAAATGCCCAAGCTGATGCATTGACTAATGTAGGCACAACTCTGGAAAATCGAAATAGGGATGAAACAATCATCAATATTGCCCACCGTCATACATTTTCACCTTATGTTCAAATCAGAACATAGGAAATCAATGAAATTATTCCCATTTCTAAACCATATGGTCATACTATAGGATAGATAACACCTATCAGGGAATACCTTAAAAACGGAACACTCCCACCTGATAGAGCTGGGAAAGAACAAGTCTAGCGACGTGTGGTCACTTTTACTCTTTATGATAGCCCATATCACCTAGAAATAATTCTCTAAAAGTGAGTTTTTGATGGGATTCTCTTCAGATATATTGATGGTGAAGATAAAATGGCTGTCATGAAAGAAGTAAATGTAAGAGTCTGTGGTGCCCACCAATATGGATATAGACTATCTGATCAAATTCGAATACTTGTATACTTCTGTCCATCAATGATACAAGATTGTGTTGATTTCACTATAAAGTATAATTCTTTCCATGTATGCACCGATTTCATTCATCAACCCCTAGAGTAGCTTCATACAACTAAATACTCATGGCCATTTTCCACATGGGGAATGGATGTGGTGGGACCTTACCCTTCAGCTACATCCAAGCAATTTAAGTATATTCTTACTGCTACTGACTTCTTTTCCAAATAGGCAGAGGCAATACCTATCAATGAAGTTAGTTCTAAAATCATTGTTAGCTTCATAAATTCTAACACCATTACCATATTTGGTGTCCCTCATACCTTATTGACGAACAATGGCACCAACTTCTGTTTATCTGAGGTAAGGAAATTGTATCAAGAATACAACATCAAATCCAACCATTCATCTCGGTATAATGCAGTGGACGATGGGCAAATAGAGTCCTTCAATAAATCTCTTTTAAACATACTGCAAAAGATGGTGGATAAAGATAAGAAATCATATCCTGATAAACGTTTTCATGCTTTATGGGCTTATCGGACAACCACCCACATTGGTATGCGGTCAACTCCATATTCATTGGTATATGGAACAGAAGTAGTCTTGCCTATTGAGGTTCAATTACCTTCGCTCAGAGTATCCATTTGTGATCAGTAATCTACAGATGAACAATCTTAAAAGCGATTGGATGAATTGGAACGATTAGATGAAAAATGATTGTGCACCCTGCACCACATGGAAGTCTTTCAAAATCCAATAGCATGAGCATTCAACAAAAAAGATTTGTCTTCATTCATTCATTCAAGGATAATTGGTATTGGTTCTTAGAACTCCAATGATACTAGGAAAGAAACATCCCAAGCATGAGCGAAAGTGCGAAGTACTTTACTCAATACAAAAGGTCTACTCCAATGGAGCTTATTCTTTAATCTCAATGGATGGAGAACTCATCATGACTCCAATCAATGCCAGATTTCTGAAGAAGTATTTTTTGTAACACAAATACCACTTTTTTCCTAGCTACATGACGCTAAACTGTGCAGCACTGGTCCATGCATATGACCTTAAACTATCATTGTCCATACTGCACAACATTAAACTGCATAGTCTCCTCTTTTGTCCTTACTGCATGACATTAAACTGCATAGTATCCTCTTTTGTCCTTACTACATGACATTTAACTGTGTAGTCCCCCCCCCAAAGTCCTTACTGCAAGACTTTAAACTGCACAGCACCCTCTTTCATCCAACATGAAGTTAAACTGTGTCATGTCCCTTATGTTCTTTATTTCATTAAACTATGCATCGTTAGGGTTATTGCTATCTCTTATTTCTCACACCGAGTATGAATCATGTGAGCTTAGAGTAAACATCAACCATAACATCCTCTCTGGGCCGCTGACCATGTGTAAGTCCCAACACCATTTTTTAGGTCTTTGTCCTCAAGAATAACTTGATCACCAATTCATTCTTCAATTGAACTACGCGGACTTTGATCCTTGCCTTCTAGGGTGGGTACATAGGAAACCTCTAGAGGTTCATGCCCAAAACCAATATATTCACATATGTTCACCTACATCTCATACGATATTGATTCATGAAGCCTCCCCAAAAACCAATATCATTACATTGGTTCACCATTGTCCTTGCTATATGATGTTAAAATATACAGTCCCCCATTGTCCTCATGACAAGACCTTAAAATTCATAGCAATACGTCTTATCTACATGATGCTAAACTATGTAGCACCGGTCCATGCATATGACCCTAAACTATTCATACTTTTGTCCTGTATGCCAATAAACTACCACATTCTTTAACACCCTCACCTAAGAGGTAATCATTATTGACATTAATTTGAAATCATATCATATTCCAAAGACTACATGCATACATGGAAATTCCCAAACCTTTAATCTTGGGTCAAACCATCATTGCACTAAAGTCCCCTTTCACTGTTCCCTTGTACGAACCAAATCTATATAGAGGGTATTTCAAGAACTATGTATGGATTTATTCCCATCATTATGGGATACGTAGGAATGTTCAAGAATCCCTGGAATCCAACCCCATGTCTTTGGGCCTAACCCCAAAATTCGACTTTTAGTCCCTTGGCCGAAAAGTCCCCCTGTGAAAACATGAATGTGTTATTAAAACCCTGGTCTTCATTCACATCAGTTTTATAAAACACTCAATTTTTATTCCTTATTATGGTTTGAGATCTATGACCCTAAACTAAGATCTCATACATTCTCATCCCAGATGACGTTAAACTGTATTTCAAGAACTAATTTTGGCTTGATTCTCATTCTAATGAGGTATGTAGTGAAGTCCATCATCTCAATTCATGACCTAGCCACAACATGATTATGGTTAGCATTGGTCTATGTATCTCTTTCATGCATTGGACGTTACCCATTTTTCATGTGTCATACTCCTAACCTTAAATACTTACATATCTCCATAACCCTTTTCTTGACTTCTGGTCAAAAAATGTCTGATACCCGGGAATTCTTTTTCCTGAATATGCAGAACTTGCCCTTAGGCGGCCTTGCATAAGTTGTCTACATAACAGAACTGTCAGCCAAAATATGCTATTATTTGACTATGAAGCCAATGCCCTTAAGTGGCCCTGCATAATTCAACCCCCTAACGGGTTTTTCAAATAGTGGTAATTTCATTCTTGGGAGGAAAATCTCTTTTTTCCTTATTGGTCTTAACGACAATATGTAGGAATCCGCAAAAAAAAATATTCATCCTTAACATATTTATCCCATTCTCTTTATCATGATCTAAAAGTATTCAAGTCTATGATTTATATTTCCCTTCCCTACGTTTGGGTCAGACCTTCAGAGGAGTGACATTCATCCAATTCATTGACAATCTTAATTGGGAATATCCTCTCCATATTCAAGTACCTCTCTCTATACAGCAAACTCTATGCTTTGGAAAATTTGAATCTCCGTAAACATCCACTTGCTTTTTAGCAGTAGAAAAGTAAAATTTCTGAGAGTTCTTTTTCCTGGATATGCAGCACGTGGCCCTAGTTGGCCTTGCATAAGTAGTCTACATAATGAACCTGTCATCCAAAAGATGCTATTATTTTACTATGCAGCCAATTCCCTTAAGTGGCCCTGCATAATTCAACCCCCTAATGGGTTTGTTAAATAATGGTAACTTCACTCTTAGGAAATACTTCTTGTAATGCCTGTTAGACCTTTTTTTCATATAATTCCTCAGATTCAAAATTTTTTAAGTCATAGATTACATGTTTTACCCCATACTTGATTGTGGTAATATGTTTTCAGATAAATTATCAAGGAATTGAGTCGATTTTAATCCATTCTCCATTTGGTCCAAGATATTTGACCATAAAAATTAGCCTCTTTATGTCTTACATGCATGACTTGAAACTTCCCAGAAAAGAAAAAGGAACTATGAATAAAAGTCAAGTCCCATCTCGCTAAATGTACATATTGTATGATTTTGGAAATATGAGAAATAAAAAAAGATTCAAAGTTTTTAGGGTTATTTTTATAACCATAGAAAAAAAAATCAAACTATGCTTACTAGGCCCATTGTCTTAGATAAAATTAATTAAAGCAAGTAGAAAGATAATGCAGACACAAATGATTGAAGATGAAAGTGTTTTTCATTAATGCACAAGATTTAAAAGGACATCCACAGATTTGAGTCTCTTCACTCATAACTCTTCATTTTATTCACGACATCCCGAGCTTTATCAGCATCCACGTTGAATTCATTCATTCAACTGGATACAATAAGAGACGCGGTGATACTAGCTCTTCCTGGAACAATGGTAAAAGAATGTTTTGAGTGTGGTTTGAGAAAATTTTCTGCTGATCAAATAGTGACTCTGTTTCTATCCAAGAGACTTGGAAGATGGATACATGGATTTGAGAATGGAGCATTGTAAGTAAAGAGATTTTTGGAGAGAGTACACTTTTCATATATTGTTCTAATGACATGATATTCTTCTCTCCACCAACCAGTAGCGGAAAACATATCAGCCCATGGGTCTTGAATTTTCATATCTTCAAGGAAATGGAATGGAAGAAAAATTTGAATGTTCACACCATTTTTTGTGCTCTTAATGCATAGCATAACCGAAAAAGAGAGGTAACAGTGTGGCTACATCTCGGGCATATATTTCTTTGCATCTGGAACATTGAATCCTTGAAAATTACCATGGCCATATAAAGACAAGTAAATACTTTATGGGAAATTGACATGATATCACATCAAGTAATTGGCCAAATTTGGGAGAGTGCTGTCATAGATATCTTAGTAATCATGGCCAACGATGTTCATCATATCATTAATTCTCTTTCTAGACAACTCATCAGCCCATCCAATTCTCCTTGGAGCCATTTAATTTTCAAAAAGATCAAATAATTAACTATTATGTTAGTTGTTTTTTAATAAAACGTGTGAAGAAATAAAAAAATGGCTAAATAATTAAGGCGCGCAAGTCTAATATTGGTGCGCAAGTCTAAGCCAGTCGCGCGGGTTTGTACTGTGCTAGTATTGGATTGCAAGTCAAAAAAAACTGAGGAAACGCGACACAACAGATAGAAGCAAGGACAAGCGAAAAGCCAAGACACCTACATGATAAAAGCTCACTTACGCAACGAGAGCTTGAAGCGTTGGAAGCCGGGTTCTTTGTGCAAGAGTGGCGCCCATATTTATAGGCAAGGATGTACCCCTTCCCCTCGTAACCTGTGCATCGATACCTACATGCTGAAACCCTGCGCGCCCAAAAAATCTTTGGTTTTCTCCTTTACCTCAAAGTCAAATCCTCTTTTCTTTTTCAGATCCAAATCTATGGGGGGACTTTTGTTGATGCTCTGTTCCATCACAGAGTCCAAATATTGATTAAGGGAAGTAACTCAAGCAAAAAAGAGGGAAAACATAAAGAATTTCACAAATTCATTAAGGTGTGCAAGTATACCTGTGCACCAACCTTGGGCGTGCAACTCACTTGTGTGCCAGACATAAGGCACGCAAGTCACTTGCGTGCCCTAATTGAAATTTCAACCAACCTCTGGTGGCCTATAAATACCCCCGGTGGGCCCCCAACTTCGAGGATGAAAAATAAAAAACTCAGATTCAAGCTCTACTCACCCAAGTCTCCATATGATGTATTCTGAACACTTCTGAGGTAATTATTTACCTAGAATGGAAGCTCTAAAGAGGAGGAATAATGAATAGGTATTATAACTCTTTAATACTTGTGCTCCTAGGTATCCAGTCCTTTATGGGATGTGATGAAACTTGCGTGCCGCCTTTCCCTCTAAAGGAATCTTGTGCGCCACCCATATGAAAGCCTCTAGTGATGATACTAAGGGATCCAATCCAATGTCGCCCAAGTATCACTTCACAAGTTCTTCGTCGCCCAAGTGAACTCATGTCACGCAAGTATACTTGCGCGTCCAGGAGTTGCGCGCCAGACCAATACTTGTGCGCCTCTATCCAATTTGTTTCCTTTCCTCAAACCCACCTCTCATCTTCAAGGAAAGCCTTCAAAACCCTCTTCAAATCTGATTATGGCATGGTTCCTTTGTTGGATTCCTTATTTAAATGGAATTATGTGGAACATCTCTCAAAACCTTGTGATTTACATGACTTTATGTCACTAAGGATAGAGAATTCCTTCATTCAACCTCATCCTTTAAGATGACAAGATCATTAATACGTGCATCCTCCTTAGGAATAAGCCCCAAGTTCCCTAATCTAGGGATCACCCTTAGCAGTAAGCCCCATGTTCCCTAATCTAGGAATCCCCCTTTGGAGTAAGCCTGAAGTTCCCTAATCTTGGCATCCTCCTTAGGAGTAATCCCAAAGTTCCCTAATCTAAGCACCCTCATTAAGAGTAATCCCCATGTTCTCTAATCTGGGAATCCTCCTTAGGAGTAAGCCCCAAGTTCCCTAATATAGGTATCCTCCTTATAAGTAAGAACCAAGTTCCCTAATCTGGGCATCATCCTTAGGCGTAAGCCCCATGTTCCCTAATATGGGCATCCTCTTTAGGAGTAAGCCCCAAGTTCCCTAATCTGGGCATCCTCCTTAGGATTAATCCCCAATCATAATTTCTCTTAATCTGGGCCCCCTTTTCAGGAGTAAGCCCCAGTCTTAATTTCTTTTGATTTGGGGTTCCTTCTCATGAATAAAACCCAATCATAAGTCCCTCTTAAATTTTGGCTTCCTTTTTAGGAGTACATCCCAGGTTAAAATTCCAAATCTCAATAAAGTACAAATACCTTTATAGACCCTTCTCCAGGGTTTCTTTCCTAAACTAAGTCCTAATCTTCATTTACTTGGGCCTTCATACATAAATAAGCCCCACATCATTTCTTATGATTGTATATTTCATGGCACAATCATCAGATTTGCTGATACCTCTTGTTTCTCACATAGAGTATGACTCATGTGGGCTTAGAGTGTAAAGGTAATTATGAAATCTCTCTTTGGGCCATTAATAATGCATAGACCTCATACTTCTTCCCTCTAACTATGTGGGTTCTGATTCCTTTTCTAACAAGGATACGTAGGTAGCCCATATGTGGGTACGATACCAACTCTAAAATAATCCATGTCTTTCTGAATGACAATATACTTAAAGTGCCCCACTGAGTGACTTTAAAACCAGTATGGTTATCATAATTACCAAGAGATTTATATATAATGGGTTGAAGGATACCATTGAATAAGAATCTCTAATAAATACAGATGATTCTCTATCGATGAATAACCCCAAATACATATAAAAGATTCTCTATATCTCATACACATCAATCATTGATTTCCAAATCTAACGATAAACTCATTTTCATGCTTGGTAAATTAATAAAGATTCATGAACATAACTCAATTCTATGAAGAGAGTCTTAGTGTAGACAATAATTCCCCGCAAAAAAGGGTGATAAGAATAACCTCCCATCCTCTCAAACAATGAAAATTTTTAAGCCTCATCAGTCCATAACTAATGAGAACATACCTTTGGAATGTAGGTCCAAATGGATATAGAGTCATTGGATGTTTCCGGTTCTATGAATAAACCCTTTAGAAACCGATTGGAATGTTTGGACCTTAAACAAACACGGTCTTCCCCATTTCTAGAGGAAACACTCCCTCAGTGTAATCCCTATAAAGAACATTTTCACCAAAGTCATCTTCCATGATATGAATCTTAGGGTGGAACCAACATATTCCCCAACACATCCTCCTAAAAATGCTATATTGCCCTGGGTATATCCATCTTAAAGGTAAATATTAGATATTATCCAACCACATTCTCTCATATTTCATTACCAAGAAACAAAATGTTCCATAATGGGGCTTCTAGGAATAACTCCAAATAAACCCTTTGTTATCTCCCACTTTACAACACACGATTCCGTACTGTATATCATTAAAATATATGGTATAATCCTATCATATGACCTTAAAAATTACAACATGAACTATCTTTTATTTTATTACTATTAAAAATGGTCTTTAGTATTCCACTTTTAGTTTAAAACCAAACATTCTAAACCATATCCTCATTAATACATATCAATCATGAGAGACACCCCTCCTTGTCGGGCCATATTTCTTATCAATCCCATCACCACATGCCCATATTTCTTATATAAATCAACCTAACTAAACCATATTCCTCATGCTCTATACCACCCCTAATTGAGGTATATTACCTATAAGGCATATAAAACTTATTTAATTGTCCTTATACCTTGTTATATAACCTTCATTAATAGGATATAATCCCTTTGAGAAGAACCAAAATGGGACAGTCATGCGTAATCCCCCCATTTACCATTTCCATGCACCACCCAACAAATAATATATTCAATATGGATTTAAAATGCATGGAAGTGGTCTTAGATTCATGACCATAAAAGGTACAAAATTAGTCCTTATCATATGAAATGAAAAGGTATGACACATCCCATTAAGTGTCACTAAACTATATGGGTTCTAATTTCTTTCACAAGGATTGACAAGAAGCCCCTTTCATGGGTTTGATCCTAACTCGACAACATCCATAGTCTTCCTCAATGATGTTAAACTTTAGACTTACCAACTATGAAGCCTTAAAACAAAGAATAAATAATTTATTAGATGAATATATAGAACCTATGTTATATATATATATATATGATTTATTCAATGGAGATTCTTTGAAACCTTTATATTCTACTATCAATTCAGAAACTCTAATATATATAAAAGTTCAAATCGATACATGTTGATGAATAATTGTTTCTTTGGTGATAATATTTCATACTCTAGGAATTGGTCAGGATTCACCAACATATCATAAAAATTTAAGAGAGTTCTAATGCAGGAAATAATTCTTTCTTAAATGGTGTTATATGACAATCCTTTCTTCTTCTCAAACAATTCACATTCCAAGGAGTCCCTAGGAAAGTCTCTGTGATCCCTACCTTTGGAAAGCAAGTCTATGAAAACCTCAAATAGTCATGACTATAATGGGAAAAAGATATTCCACTAAAAATATCCTACATTATAATTAATAATATATAAGTTATATTTAAATAAATTTGTTATGATTAGTAATTATTTTTTCCTTGAGTGGATAATTTTACTAATAGACAATGAGGTTGAACCAATACATATTATTTTTTGAATATACATATACAAATTATGTTTAATTTCAATGTGGATATGGAATTTTTTGGAAATAATGAAAAGGAATGAAAAATATTTATGGGAATGATATCCAAATAAAGTAACAAAAATCTTGTTTAAGGAATACAATAAATAGAAGTTAGATAGAAACTTAAGAATAATGAATAGAATGAGATATGAGTAACTATTATTTCCTAGTAGTTAAATATATTGATTAATCATTATGTTAACATATATTTTTTTCCTTGAAACTTATGTAGAACTTACCTGATAATGAAAATGAAAAAAATACCAGGTTGATGAGATTATGAGAATTGGGGAGATAATAAAAGTATAAATTTTATAAACATTGGTTGGAAAAGTATATGACGTACAAATATTGAGTATTTACTAGAATTTAATGATTATACAATTTCATGAATACATATAGTTAATGTTGTAATTATGGTTTAAATACCTGAAGGCTCACCCAAGTTCAAATGATACCAAATCATGCTTGGAAAAAAAATTCAGCTCAGGCCCAGACTATTTTATTTACATCAGTATAGTCTAAAGATCTAATCATTAGGCATGTCCGATGAGCTATCCAATATACTCAATGAAACTAGGATTAGTTTAAAAAATCAATATTGTGGGGAGGGGGCTGAAATGACTTGTAAAAAATGTGAAAATGAATATAAGACTATTATAGGGGAGATGAAGCTTCTAAGGGCCCCCTCCATTAATATTACTTCCATAATGGATATGTATTATTAATATTTATTCCAGTAGTCTTACAACCTTTTTAGGATAGTTTGGAAGAAAAACGAATTTGGGCGGAGATATTATTATAAATAACTACCCCAAAATTTTAACTATTTTTTCCTAACTACATTACTAAAAATGATTTATTACTTTTCCAGCCTACCTCTTACAACATTTTTGTACTTCTACTTTTTCAAATCAGACAACACATACATCAAGTTTTCCACAACATCAATTTTGAACTATATTATTAACTATTAAAAAATTTTATTTCATGTATTTATAATTATATTTTTTATAATTAATCATATATTTTGTAAAAATATAAACAATACTTATTTTTTAAGTTATCTTTTTTTAATTTTTTAATTTTTAATTTTTTTTAAACAGACTATCATAATTGTTTTTATCTTGGATCAGTTATTTCCCCCATTTCCTAAATTTCATATAATCCTATTATTTCAAAATATCCTCATCATTTTGCATCATCATATATTTCTCAAACCAGTTAAATTTTTAGGATCATATTGATGAAATTTATGCTAAATAGTCCATTAACATAAGCACATTAAAATAAAAAATCATAATGCCAAACATTAAACACAAATTCTTCTTATAGTGGAAGAATTAACTAAAAACTACATCCTAATTCACAAGTTAGAGATAGTATTCATGATATTAAAACACAAATGAAATAATAAGGAAATTAATTATTTAATTTGTTTATGATCCATAATCTACAAATGTTATAATGGTTGATTATATAGTTTAAAGAGAATATTATTTCAATAATATTTAATGTTTAAATTTTATGAATTTAATTAAGGGATCACTTACCCATCAATATAATCATTTTCACAAAATACTACAATAAATAAAATTTTATCAAAACCTGTAAAAATATTAAAGTAAATCTTACAATTTTTTCAAAGAATAAACAAGATGTGTTTAATTAATATCATATATATGGAATTATAATCAACATACTGAATATAAAAATAATTACTACCAAATTTATTAATAATGATCAGAAATTAAATTAAAAATTTATTTCATTTAAATTAGCTAAACCTCAATATAATAGTCATTATCCTTTCCAAATAAATATAGTAGTTATCAATAAGGAGTTTCATTAAGAGATCAATTTTCTGAATGGGGTTCACAAAATAAATTTTTTACACTTATAACTTATAATGAATCATATTATAATAATTATCTATAATATCAAACTATATGACTAAAATTATAGTGTTATACATAAATATTTTATTTTTGTACACATATTTTAAATTTTATTATTAAATATGGTTTATTTATTTATAAAAATTATATAGATATTATTATATAATATTTCAGTGTTATTAATTGTTCTTCCAATTATGTTAATGTGTATAGAAGAATTCATGAATAATAAAATATCAAAGAATGGAATATATAATTATATATTGATAAAATTGTGTATGGATCCCAAACAAATATTTTTGTTTTAATGATAGTTTTTTAGTTATTAAACTACTCTATTAAGATATTTAGTATGATAAATATAAATTAAGTTGAATGAAATTATATATATACTAAAAAAATTCAGTAAACGCCACCCTGAAGAAAATTAGAATTTAGGGTGTTTCATCCTACCCATTAAAAGGCTTGTGGAACACCATAGAAAGGCCAAAGGAAGAGATTGAAGCTACAAACAATACTACATGAACTTAAATGAGTAGATCTTCATATATGTATTTTCATAGGAAATGAAAAGTTATCTATGTTCTACCACTAGGCTTCAGGTGGAAACTTTACTTTATTGTGACAGTTGTTTCTAGAAAGTCAAATACATTGATTTTAATGATTCTAATGGATATATTTGACTCTTAGTGGACCAATTCAAATAATATTTATACAATGAAAAAAAATTATATTAAGATATACTTACACATATATAAAACTATTATCTATTTTTATTAAATTTAGATGTGTTTGTTTGTGTTGATTACTCACCTTTGGAAAAACTTGTACTCAACTGCTCATATTCTATTTTTTCATCTATTTAATTATTTCAATACTTATATATTTAATATATCTTAAGGATATTAGAGACAATTTTTCTCTAGGATTCTATTAAAACAATCCATCATCTTTCATTATTTTATTTATTGGGTTCTTATATCCACTAAAGTGTGGGTTTGAGTTTCTTTCTACCACCTCAAAAAATCAAGTATAATTTTATTTTATCGTGGTTACATGTATACCATTAAATCCACGAGATTGAAGGTTAAATTAAAAAATTTAGTATAGGATATGTACAAACTCATTCAAATTGATTTTTGATAAAATTTCTATAACAAATATTATTCCATTTTTTTAATTTGTAAAATAACTTTTTAAATTATAATATATTTTTATTTTTTATATTTATTTTTTAATGAATAATGTCCCCCTATTTACCTCTTATCAGACCTAATATTGGTATCATAACATAATTTTATTTCTAAAACTTAACAATTTTCAAGGTATAATTATGAAGGATGACATCCACCTCTATCACCCAAAATGTTTCTCAATAGTCCATGCCCCATTACATGATGTCACATACTATATTTATTGGAAACATTTCATGTATACAATTATTATATGAATTTAATATCTTATATGTAAAAATTTTATACATGGTTACACACCTAATAATGTAACTGAGAAAACAAATATAGTCTTAATGATATATTATCTTCTGAGTTTAATAGTAAATCCATGAATTATATTCATTTTGGTTTAGCGGTATCCATACTGTAGCAGGTACTATAGCAGCCTCGGTACTGTAGTAGTACTATTAACTAGAGGGCCCTTTGGGAAAAAAGGGCTTTCTTGCGCCTGGGCCTTCAGGCTATGTAATGGGTCTCCTTGTACCTAGTAAAAATAGTTTTTTCTATTTATTTAATAAAAAATGAGGCTTCAGACACAACCTTTAAAAAAAACACCATGGTGGAGAAACTCATAGGGTCTCTTATGAAATATGATATTAAAATGAAATGAAAATATAAAAAGTAATCCAAGGAGGTCAATAAAAAGAATAATTTTTTTAAATAAATTTTGGAGAAATATTTATTTATTTACATGATATTAATCAGTTAGAAAATAATAAGAACAAGTTAATGAGAAAGACAAAACTATTTCATCGGGCTAAAAAAGTGGACCAATGTGGTGAGAATGAATTTACTTTCTATGAATGAAAGATTAAGGGGAAAATAAATCTATATTTTCTTAATTTCAAGGAAGACATAAATAATAGGAATAAGATTATTAAGGTATTCAAATATACAACATATATTGCTTGAAATAACTTCTCCTACTTAATATATCATGTAATAAAAATTATAAATGTTATATAGATTCAGTTGAGGTAAATTTTAGTAATT
The DNA here is from genome assembly GCA_963277665.1 of Viscum album. Taxonomy (NCBI): domain Eukaryota; kingdom Viridiplantae; phylum Streptophyta; class Magnoliopsida; order Santalales; family Viscaceae; genus Viscum; species Viscum album. The sequence continues at coordinate 863,709,458 of OY728145.1, forward strand.
ATTATTTTCATCAAATCTATTTAAATTATTGAGACCCTAAAATTGATAGAGAAAAATTATAGGAAGTATTTTATGAATTTAATATTAAAATTTAATAATTTAAAAATAAATATATTGAAGTTAGTAATTAAAAGGTTCAAACCTCCAAATAAAAGTACGAACTTATATAAAAACATAAAAATCAACTTGATATTTATTATTTTCATTACATTAGAAAATAAATTTAAGAGGGAATCCTAAAATTCACCCAATGTAATTAAGAGCCAATTAAAATTATGGGTTTTAAATTTCATGGGTTGAACCACTTTATAAAGAGTTTTACTAATTAAACGAGTTTCTCAAAATAAAGACAATACATAAGATGAATATCTCAATATAAATTTTTTAATTATTATCCTAAAATTGGATATTGTATTAACAAAAAAATTATATAAATTATTAATATTATGGAATAAAAATGGATCACTTCTCCTATGAATTTTATATAAAATAGCCTCACATAAAAAAAATTATTTATATAATATCCTTTAGCTAACATTAGTGGACCCATTTCATTTGGACGCCAATATTTTCAGCATATAGATTTTTTACAGGAAAATTTTTTCAATATGAAATTACATCAATTAACATTTCACATGGATAGTGTATGCCTAAGGCATGTTTTTTGGGAAAATCCTATTTAAACCACCAAGAAATACCTAAAAATGGGCATGTCACATTTGGTGATAATTGAAGAAGCAGGACAATTTATATATGTACAATTTGATTTATTAGTTTCAATATCATTAGAGATATATTATATATTTATGTAATTTAATATAATTTTCTTTGTATTAGTCAATTATTTTATAGTGGGTTTAGATTTTCCATTGAGAATATCATTTATAAAGTGTGTGATTATAAATGTAAACTTTTATTTAGTATATCTCATTATGAAAATGTACAGGTTATTTTTATAAAAAACCTTTATAACCCACAATTTAGATGTTTGAGTGTAAAAGATATAGATCCTTGTATATGGAAAAAATTACATTTTCATTGTATCATACACACTTTTATAAGAAAACAACTAAAATATTCTTATATGTGATTTTCAGAAATTTCATTTCCCAAAGGACATTGTGTTTGAGAGTAGAAAACATGGTAATAAATAAAAATATTCCTTAATATATAAATAATGTGTTTGATCCAAATGATATTGAACTAATTAAATACAAATTATTTAGTCATACCCATGTTTATTTTTTAATAGGTAAGTCACACACTTTTTAATTGACTGTGATTATACAATATTTACTTGTAATTATTTTATAGAACATAAAAATGAGGATTTTAAATTTTTTATTAATTTTACCTAGAAAAATTAAATTGAATTGATTTATAAGATAATATACATTCAGAGTGATCATTGGGATGCTTTTTAAAATTAATACTTTAATGAAATTGTTATTTTACAATGTTATAGTAATTTTTATACTCTTTGAATTAATCAATAAAATGTGGTTATTGAAAGATTAAATTGAAATAAATAAAATTTTAATTGAACTATATGTTATTAATTTATTCCCAGTTAGAAATTTTATGCCATGGTGTTGAATTATATTGCTATATTATAAACTGTGTTCTCCAAAGACAATTACTTAAGAATTATCCCTATTAACATTGGAAAGGTAAAAAAACACATGATTGGTTATTTTACGTTGTTTGGAAGGAAATTCTATATTATTAACACCAAATATATTTTTGATTAGTTTGATACTAAATTGGATGAATATATTTTCATTATGTATTTTAAATTATTTAAAGGATACCAAATCTCCAATAAGAGGAATATAACCAAATATATAATTTTTTATGACAATTTTAATAAACCTCAACCCCACAGTAATGATATTACATATGAACTAGAAAATTTTACCGTTATTGTTCCTTAATTCTATTACTAAAATAATGTGTTAAATCAAAAGGTTATACCCTACAAAATTTTATTAGTAGTTTACAAGTCGACACTTGAATATAAATATTGAAATTAAATAAAATTGGGTATACCATTTTTTATCATTCATAAAGCCTCCAAATGTTAATGATTCCATTAATAATTAATATTAGGTTGTTTATATGTAATAATAGTTAAATCAGTTCACTATAAATAATTCTTGTACTCTTACTAAAAGACCTAATTATCACCCCATTATTGGTACTAAATGGGTGTTTACGAATAAGAAAATTGAAGTATGAAAAGTAGTTATAAATAAATATAAAATTAGAGAAAATTTATATAATCTCAAAACCAGTACACATTTTGGAAAAACATTGAAATCAATTGCCTGACTGGAATTTATTATATTCTTGTTGCAATTTTCCTCTAACATTAACTGTATATAATTTTGAAGTGGTTTTAAGAGTGATTTATTAAATGATTTATTTTTCAAAAAAATATATGTTGTTAAATATACTAATTTTGAGGATTCAAAATTTCAAAATCATGTATTTATGTTTATTGAGGATCTTTATGGATTAAAATTAGCCCATTGATCTTGGTATGGGTAGTTGAATAAATACCAATTGGATAATGAATTCAAAATGGAGATATATGATTGTAATATGTATTTAATTTTTTTATAATTATATATTAGTTGTCAAAACATGATATGGATGATATTATATTTGGTTCAACTAAGGAATATTTTTTTTGAGTTTTTATATTTAATGATCAACAAATTTATAATGAGCTTTGTGGATAAGTTAATGTATTTACTTGATTTTAAAAATAATAAAAACAAGTATAACATATTTCTAATACAAATTGAACACAATACTAAACATATTAGTCATTTTTTAATGGATATAATTAAAGAAATTATTATTCCTATGAGTAATTTATGTAATAATTCTTTGGATGAATCTACTAAAATAGTAGAAATAATATTTTTTGAGGTATGATTGGGATCATTATTTAACTTAAAATGAATTCCAAGATATCTTGTTTAGTGTTTGTTTTTATGATCATTTTCACACAAATCTAAAACAGCATTTCCTTAAATATATTAAATGAATCATTAAATGTCTTAAAAAAACAAAAAATCTTGGTTTGTTCAATCTAAAAGAATAATTTTCGAAAAAAAAGTATCTTAGGTGCTAAATTTAATGGATATTGACTAGGAAAGAATAGTAATGGTGATCCATTTCACTTATTCATAAAATAATTAAACAGATGGGGTCGTAAGAAAAGGATTTATGTTTTTATTTCTTATGTTGAAGTGGAATATATAATTATCGGACTGTTTTGTTCCCAAATCATTTAGATGAAGAAAATGCACATAGAAAATTTCCTAACTTGTTATCATTTTCTAAGAAAGTGTGAAAGGAATAGTTTAATTATTATCTCTAGAAATACTATTCAACATTGATCCACTAATCAAATTCCCATTAGAAACCACTAATTTGGATATCACTTTAAAAAAGTTGAATTTTTCATGAATGTATAATAATTGGTCACCAAATATAAAATATATTCACAATACCCCTTAATCAAGAATTTGTTGACTTCATTAAGGGGTATTTAGGTATAACAACACTATAAATTTCATATTGAAATGATCTTAATTGAAATAATGACTAAAAATTATTTACTTTTGATAGATCTATTCTCTTTTTTCACAAAAATGAATCAAAATAATCACCAAGAAATTATTTTATCTTAAATTTAATTTCACACTTCACATGCGTTCGTAAATTTAAATTTTTATTGATATTTTATATTTAATTAGGATTTAATTATTTTTTCATGATTCATTTTATTTATTTATTTATTCATATTTCATTTGAAATTATGTATCATTGATAAAATTCAATAATTAACATCATATTTGTTTGTTTATTATTTTCAAATATTTTACATTATTTTATACCATTTTTGAGATAATTTCAGAGGGTTTTAAACTATTTTATCTCATTAAATCATTACAATTTTTTAATCAAATGGTTTTTGAAAAACATAATAATGCATATATACCAATTGTGTGATAATTTATTAATGTATTTACTAAAGAGTATCTTAGACTTACCCTAGATAATAATTTTGAGTTTTCAGTTGAACACAAACCTAGTCCTAATAATATATCAAAGTTCACATAAATAATTGATCGCATTAAATTAGAAGAATTAAAGAATAATATATAAAAGAATTACAAAATATTTTGTATTACAATGTGTTTTACCAAGGGGTGAACTAGTCCTCTTTTATAAGAAAAATGATGGGTTAATTCATGTTTACATCAAGTAAAATTATTTTTACTAGAACATGATCAAGAAAAATTATCCTTATTTAATTACTTAGTACCCAAACATAATTTGGGGGTTGTGATATAGGTAAGCTCAGGTACAATCTAAGGTTGAACGTTTTGTGTGTTTTCTCAGATCTACAATGTTCTAGGGGGAATTATCCATCATGGTTCAAGTATATCAATCTCCTAGTATCGAGGTAGGTGGTTTGTGCCTTACCGTTCAAAGTCTCTGAGTTTTATGTGCAACATCCACCAATACCCGTGAATGGGGTATTGCGTGTTTACCTTTTTTCCCTCGTTGTTTTCATGCCTTGCTTGTATGCATGTGTAGAGGTAAATTGGCCATGTTAGAGGATAATTTGTTGTGCTTGGATGTATTTTCCCTTTCTTTGTTCTGTTTACGACCTTTGGGTCTCTTTGCCATTGGCTGTTGAACATGTTTCCATGCCTTGTGGTTATAGGTTGAAGAGAAATTCATGACATGCTTGTTGCCTTGTAGACTATTTAGATAAGTAGCTCTCTAGGTGTACTTTGGTTAGCCAAGTAGATCTATAGGTGTACATTGTCCTTATAGCATTATTATGCACTGATTAGCACGGGACTGAGATAAACTTGTGCTATAGACTATAAGGGATAGACCGAGTGAGCTTCCTAGAGAGTCTTAGACATTACAGACTGCAGAGGGGATGGACCGAGTGAGATCCCAGAGAGTCTTGGATTTTATATACTACATGAGGGTAGACCGAGTGATCATCCTTAGAGAGTCTTACCTTGTTTGAATCTCTTTAAGAACCTTCCCAGGATAGAGGGGGAATTGGCCGAGTGAGCTTCCTCATAGAGGTTGTGGTATACCTGAGGCTATAAGAGGAATTGACCGAGATAGCTTCCTTACAGAGTCTCTAGAACTTTGGTCTAAGAGGGATAGACCGCGTGATCTTCCTCAAGAGAGTCTCTGACTACCCTATACTATAAGGGGAATTGACCGAGTGAGCTTCACCAGAGAGTCTCATAAATTCGTATGACCAAGCCATGGGGGTTAGGCTGAGTGCACTGCCCAGAGGGTTGTGGTACATCTTGGATAGGACCAGAGGGGATGGCTGTGAGTACTTCCTAGAGGGTTTCCAGCATTTTAGCTATTTGTTTCAATGTTGTTGTTTTGTTGTGGATTGATTGTTTCTATGTATCATTCTGTTTTACTACTTACTGTTACTTCCTATTGCTTGTTATTTCTGTTTACTGCTTATCGTACTTTTACCTGCCATATACTCACTGACTGTTAGGAATAGATCTTCTGGTGAATGCCTACTAGGATTTTATCTCACACCCTATTTGGGCCATGATTTTGGGCCCAAGAAGACTATGTTATTATAGGTATAGACAAGGGAAAACACCCTTCGACTTCTGGAACTTGATTTCTTGGAGTAGGAGAGCATGGGACCGAGCTTTGGCTCACGATGCTGAGGAGCTGTTTAATTTTATTTTGTAGTTGTTTTGGTAGTGTAGTGTTTTCCATCATTGTGACTTCTTTGGATATTTTCCTAGTTATGTATCATGCATCATTTATTATATACATATGTGCTCTAGGTTGTTGATTTAGTCTTCCGCTGTTATATTGTTGGTTATTACTACATCTGCTATTGTATGTTTATTCTTCTCCCACTGTGTACTCTGCCAATGAGGGAATAGTTTCCCCACTATCACACCCAAGGCCCTCGCTGCTAGTCGATAGCCTCTGGCGTTTGGGGAAATGTTCTTGAGGCTATGTGACCAACCGGGTACGGGGCGCCTCTGGGTGGCTTCCGGAACTGGGACATTACGGGCCTGACCGAAGCTACACTTAAATCCTGAACAGTATCACTAGTCGCATTGAACTCATTAATCGGGTGAACATTCACAATGGATCCAGCCTTCTGAAATCCAGAATGAATGGCCCCATCACTGATATGCCCCTCAGGAACCTCTTTCAATGCCACAGCCTGACAATGGGAGCCTGAGACTTCCTTAGCAGCACCCACCTAGGATATTCCCCCCTCCACATCCATTACTTTATTATTAAAGAGATATTATGGTAGGTTTTGGTTGTGATAAATGGATTAATTGGTGTTAATAAGTGAGGGGAGGAGGTTCCCGTTTATAATTGTGGTGAGTGGAACACAAGTAATTTTTTAGAGTTTCAAAATAACATCACGTCAATTTCTTAGGGAAATGGATCCAAAATGTCTCATTTTTGGAATTTATAAGGTTAAGATAGAAATAGAACCAAGGATCATAAAATATTTAGGTCATTTTAACCATTACATGTTAGTTTAACCCCCGACAAACTGGTTTTAACCTTTATCTCAGTAACATGTGTTTTATTATTCATTATGAGAAAAGATTAAGCTATAACTATTACATAGTATTAATTTTGTTGATTAAAAATATTTAATCTATTTCATAAAATTTTATTCCAATAAGTGGATGTATTTAATTTAAAACTAAACACCAAAAGGGTCAAAAGATAAATTTTTCTTATGTATAGAAAGGTTTGATCTCAAAATTGATCATAAAATTAAATTAAATTATATAATATGCATTAAAAATAACATAATTAAAGTAATATAACTTTTGAAACAATTTTAAAACAAAATGTAACTTCTTTAACTCTTTAAACAAAAATATGATTTTAATAAAAATTAATATTTATCACTATTCATTGAAAATTTTATATTTATAGAAAATTACCATAAATTAACTATAAAATAATTTTGAAATTATTACTTAAAAAATAGAGAAACTTTTTTCATATAAATTTTCTAAAAGTGTAAAAAATTAATTTTAAAATAAATGCACAAAAAAGAGATGTAACTGATTTTTGGAAAAAACATTCTAAGCATAAAACTAGATTAATATATATCATATTCCATCAAAAAATATTTTATGAATGATAATTTTTTTATAGAATATTTAATATATAATTTTAATTAAATTCATTCACCAATAGTTTCTAATTTAACTTATTAATAAAAAACCACATTACGCACCTAAAAAAATTTCAAAAAATTATTTCTCTGACTTTCAAATGATTTTAATTTTCATTTATAATATATTCATAACCAATGAATTTATTTTATACATTTTTAAAACCTAAATTTTCATTATTTAGTAATTCATATTGATACCCTCAAATATAATATCTAGTCATTAGGTGTCACATTAAATAAAAACATTTTAGTAGTATATCGTGGCTATTTTAAACTTAGTGTTACATATAACCCAAGATATTGAAGAAAATGAATTTATTTGAAAAATATGAATTTCAAAAAATATCAGGGTGTTAAATTATAAACCATTTTAAAATAATTTTCCCCTAAAAATTATATTACTATTGTATAAACAACTGAGGATACTTCTACCTCATCATATCCTTAGTTTCTTATGTATCTACCTCAAATTTGTGGGTTTTTTCACCAATCATTGACCAGGTGACTGGTCTTGTTTCATAACATGTTCTATCTATGATCCAAAAATACACACCATTTTTTCTTCATAATATACTTCTTCCTCCAGTGGTATGACCTCTGAGTTTTTTACTTGTAAAGGGTTAGGTACATGCTTCCTCATGATAGATACATGCAACACTTCATAAACATGAGATATGTTTTGTGAAAGTGGAAAATGATTAAATACTAATCAAATAAATCTTGAATATTGAATGGGATAATATACCATGGTCTTAGATTTTAATTATTCATAAATATCATAATATTATTCTATACAAAAATTCATAGAAACACTTTTCCACAATCATTAACTCCAGATCTCACTAATCATTTCCAACATTGATTTTTTATTGACATTGTGATTCCCTTACGTGTTACTAAATGGCAATAACCTCCTATACCCTTTCCTAATCTCACTTATGTCCCATTTTCATTATTTATCCACCTTCATTATAGAATATTGGATAGTGGTTGTAACATCTCCTTAGTCTTTTGTCTCTAAACTGTAACTTTTTAACATACCATGAACCAAGATATATAATTTTCAACATCCCTCTTTATGTAGTCTCACTATAAATATTCTTTCATATCTCTATACATATTCACAATTCCCATATTAATAAGGAATAATGAATAATGATTTTTATCCAAAATATCCTTCCTAAAATTTGATATGGATGGGACACAAACATGGTTATTTAAAATTATTATTCCATCATATTCAATGTTGAAATCATGGACATTTCTCACCATCATTTGTAACTATACATCATACTTTTGAGCCTATTTATTCTTTACATGGATAGATGGTCGAAAATTAAATTGGTAAAGATAATATTTCCCCATTAATTTAATATTTATAGATCAATCATTTTCAAATATGTGAAAATCAAACTTTTTTTGATACTCATCATAAATAAACTATCCCAAACCTTTGAAATCAGAGCATCTTCCACCTTATTCACTTTCTAGGGGTGGTATTATATTGAGAAAACATAATATTTAATCAAATATAACCATATTTTATGGGGAATATTCTTCTATTTTTGAGTGAATATATATATTTTAATATTATATGATAATTATATATATCACATCTTATACTATAAATATAAATCCTCCTGTAAAGACCCGAGCCCAAGCCACCAAACTCAGTGCCTGAAATGATGTGTATTTTTCAAAGAAAATTAAACAACATTTATTACAAAAGAGGAATTTTTTGGTCTGGGTGATAGAAAATTCGATACAATACTTACATTACAACAAAAATATACAAATTTAAAACAATAATTCTTTAGCATGTTGCTTCCATAGTAGATTTTCTATGCAACATGTTTTCTAACCTTGTACAAGTGATTATAATATGTAGGGTGAGAATAAAATTCTTGTAAGGGGGTTTAAAATAACCAATAAGTTCTTTAGGTAGTTCTTTCATACGTAAAATATATTTTCACAAATACTTGAATATAGATATGAAAATTGTATTACATAAAATAACTATGCTTGAAAAGTCATTGGGAATTCTCCTTTAAAAATATTAATTTATTGTTGGTCATTAATAACACTTGACATACCAAATTAAAAACCATACATATGGACATGAATCATCTCTAGAACTTATGAGTTCACTCCTCAAAAGGTCCCATATTTCACCAGTGCCAATTTTCAAAAACAAACATCCCATAGACCTTCCTTTCTTATTTCTTACCCAAAATCATTTCAAAAAATACTTACATGATATTATATTCTTCGAAACAAAACAATCTTTATCATGTTATCATCATTTCCTCAAATGGTTTTAAAATACAATTAGGGATAACCTCATTCATGGAATAAATACTTTTATTTGAAACATGTATTTATATAAAACACTGATTTAATGTCATGAAAGATCACATACTACTTGGAAGGTCTCACATGAGATAGATGATGGACATATATATCTATGCATGACATGATAGTAGTTGGAGTTGCAAGTTTTCACAAGAAATGATAACTTGTTTAATAATTCCATATAAAATGATAAGATGTATCCCATACAGTTGTGCAAACAATATGTTTAAAAGAATTCATAAACACTAAAAATTAGTTTGGAGATTCACAAACACCATTTATGAATTTTAAATAAAAGAGAAAGAACAACTATACTTAAATTTTTTATACTTAACTATATATATATATATATATTACTATATATATACTTATATATGTGTATGTGGTTTGTATTCATCACATTACGTCATATGTTTATAGCAATAACCCTCCCATATGAACACACCAATTTGAATTTAAACATTAATAATAATAATAATAATAACTAAAAATATTATTAGAACAATTATAATTATGTATGTGGAATTACATTATACACCTTTTAATGGAATTTCACCCTTGCAATTCACTTACTCACACAAAGACACTAGCAAATGATCTTCTGGAATCCTCTATGATGTCCTACAAAAACATCTTAATTATTATTAATTAACAAATTTTTAAAGGTAATTAATTTATACCTTCACCAGGCCCGCCACCGAGGATAGTCCACTGATTACCTAAAATTAATTCCAAAGGTATCCTTAAGTTCCTCAAATTCTATATAAAAAATACACCTTGAGTATATTGGATCAAACTCATGCATGAAACAATTGGGATTCCAGAGAGAGGCATGGAAGGTGTAGAGATCGGAGATATCAGAGTGGACTCAATCCTTATAGACATGCTAAACTATTTCATTTTTAAATGGTATGATATCATAGATTACCCCATATATGCTAAAGCTTAGAACATGGAATAGGTAGCTTGCACAGAGGTCACCCTCCTCTGCAACTTCATGGAATTTTCCCAAAGCCAGATAATTCTCCAATAGGGTGAAACATTGGAAGACACCTTGATATTAATTTTCTTTATGCCTATAATATGAAAGTTGTACATATGACATAAAGTGATGGACATGTTTCGTTCTTTTTTATAATAGAAGGAAATTTAGGATTTTTGACACCACATAAAGGTGTTGCCCTGATAGATGTAGGTTTGCAAAAGGTTTATATGTGTCTTAACATGTTTTGACAATTGTGGTATCATGTATCTTAGTAGAAAGTTACAAGTGGTTAGTCGGTGAACCCTGGACTTCCATCTGAAAAAATAATTTAAAAATGGATTTTTTTTGAAATATATTCTCAGGTGAGTATTTTTGTTCTAATTTTTGAAAATTAACTAAACTATTCATCTGATGCCAACTATAAGGACCTAAGCACGAGCCATTGGACTCAGTGCTATAATGCTCTGTATTTTTTTATAAAGTGACTTACATGAAATTTATTAAAACAGAGGACCTTTTTTTGGACTATCTTCTAAAAAATAAGATACAAGACTTACATTACAATAAAATATAAAAATTGAAAACAATGGTTCTTCAACATATTTCTTCCACAATAGAGTTTCAACGTAGAATGTTTTCCAAACCTGTAAAAGTGATTATAATATATAAGGTTAGAATAAAATCCCCAGTATGGGGTTCTAAAACATCCAATAAGTTCCTTAAATATTTCTTTCATACTAAAAATATATTTTCACAAATACTTGAACATAGATAGAAAAATAGTATTTCACAAAAAATATTATACTTCAAAATCTGTTGGGAATTATCTTTTGAAAATATTAATTTTATATGTATCATTAATAATACATGGAAGATCATATTAAATACCACATATATGACCACTATTCATTAATAAGACTTCTAATTTCACTCCCCATAAGGTCACATATTTCTCCTATGCCAATTTTGGAAAACATTTTCTCATGGACCTACCTTTCTTATTTGTCACCCAAAATTATTTCCAAAATACATACATAATATTATTTCCTTAGAAATAAAACAATCCTTCTCATGTTATCACCATTTCCTCAAAATATTTTAAAATAAGATTAGGGAGAATCCAATTCCTAGAAAACCCACTTTTATTTGAAACTTTTATTTACATAAAATAAGGATTTAAGTGCGTGCAAGATCACATAAATCTTGGAAAGTTTCACATGACCTAAATGATGGCCATATCTATCTATGAATGACATGACATAAGATTCAGTTTCAAATTCTCACATGAATTGATAATTTGTTTCAAAATTCCACATAAAATAATAAGATTTATCCCACGTAGTTGAGCCAAATAAGTGTTTAAAAGAATTTATAAACACTAAACATTATTTTATAGATTGACAAACACCATTTCTAAATTCTAAATAAAATAGAAGTAATAACTATTCTTAATTTTTTTATACTTATTTTTTATACTTAATTTCATATATATGTGTATATATATAACTATATATATATACTTATATATGTGTATTTGGTTTGTATTCATTATATTACTTCTACATTTTAATGTAAGAACCCTCTCATATAAACACACCATTTTGCATTTAAACATGAAAACAATAATAATAGTACTAAAAATATTATTATTACATATATAATTAATGTCAAGGCATTACATTTTAACCCCATTAATGGAATTGTGCCCTCAAAATTCACTTACTCACACAAAGCCACCAGCAAAAGACCTTATGAAATCCTCCTTTATATCCTACAAAAATATCTTAGTTATTATTAGTTATCAAAATTTTAATGGAAATTTATTTATACCTTCACCAGGTTCACCACTGTTGATAGTCCATTGATTACCTCAAATTAATTCCCATGTTAGTCTTAAGTTCCTCAACTTGTTTATCCCAAATACACCTTGAGGATCTAGGATCAAACTCATGCATTAAACAACTGGGTTTCTGGAGAGAGGCATGGAAGGTGTTGAGCTTAGAGATATCAGAGTGTAATCAATCCTTATAGACAATCTAAACTATTTTGTTTCTAAAAGGTATGATGTCATATAGTACCCCATATTATCTAGATCTCATAACTTGTTACACATAGGCTGCACAGAGTTCACCCTCATTTGTAGCTTCCTAGAATTTTCCCAAATACAGATAATTATATGATAGGGTAAAACATAGGAAGATACCTTCATAGTACTTTCCTTTATGCTTATAATTTGAATGTTATGCATATGACATAATGTGATAGACATGTTTTGGTTCTTGGTAGAATCAAAGGACATTTGGGATGTTTGAAACCTCGTAAAGGACTTTACTGGATAGATTTAGGTTTGTGAAAGGTAGATATGTATTTGAAATATTGTTGACAAGTAGCTCAATATGAAGTGACAAGAGATTAGTTGGTGAACCCTATCCTTCCATATGAAAAAATAATTAAGAAATTTTTTTTCATTGAAATAAATACTTAATTTAGTAGTTTCATTCTAATTTTCCAAAATTAACTAAACCATTCCTCTGATACCAACTATAAAGACATGATCCCGAGCCACCTGAACCACTTTGTAAAATGATATGTATTTTTTTTAAAAATCATACACAATGTTTATTACAATAGAGGACCTTTTTCCAATCCTGGTTTTGTAAAATTAGATACAAGACTTACATTACACCAAAAATATACAAATTGAAAACAATGATTCTTTAGAATATTTCTTCTACAACCGAGTTTCTACGCATCAAGTTTTATAAACCTATAAAAGTGATTATAATATGTAGGTTGAGCATAAAATTCATAGCAAGGGGGTTTAAAAATAGAATAAGTTCCTAAAACATTTCTTTCATACTTAAAATATATTTTCACATCTACATGTATATAGATCGAAATATAGTATTTCACAAAATAATTATGTATGAAAAGATGATGGGAATTATCCTTTGAACATATTAATTTTCTATGGGTCATTAAAAATACTTGGAAGAATATATTAAAAAATTTACATACAGCCGCTAGTTATCACTAAGACTAATGGTTTGAATCCCCATAAGGTCTCATATTTCACCGGTGCCCATTTTTGAAAACATTTCCCCATAGACCATTATTTCTTATTTCTTAACCAAAATAATTTCCAAAATACATATATAATATTATTTCTTTTGAAAGAAATCAATCCTTCTCAAGTTATCACCATTTCCAAAGAAGGTTTTAAAACCAGATTACGGAGAATCCCATGCTTAGAAAAACTGCTTTTATTTGAAACTCTTATTTACATAAAACATGGTTTTAGGTGCATGCAAGATATCACACTACTTAGAATGTATCACATGAGCTAGATGGAAACCATATCTATCTATGAATGAAATTCCAGAAGATGCAGTTGCAATTTTTCACAATAAATGATAACTTGTTTCATAATTCCACATAAAATGATAAGACTTATCCTATGCAATTGAGAAAACAAAGTGTGTAAAAGAATTTATAAACACTAAAAATTAGTTTGGATATTGAAAAACACCTTTAATAAATTATAAATAAAATATATGGAAGAACTATACTTAATTTATTTATACTTAATTTCACATATATATCTCTCTGTGTGTGTGTGTGTCTAAATATAAATAAATACTTAAATATGTGTATTTGGTTTGTATTCATAACATTACTCCAAAATTTTAATGCAATACCCATCCCATATGAACACACACCAAAACAATTTTGGTAAAAAAATTTAAATGGTTTTAATTTCATGTAGGATTACACTTATACTCACATATATTTATATCTCCCATATAAAAATAAATTTTGAAAATTAAGTTGATACATAAGTTCTGCTATATAATATTCATGGGAAATAAAACATTGATATATATATATATATATTCTCTGAAAATATTAATCAATATATGTGTATATAGGCATGTATATACACATATATATGTAATTTTAAAAAAAACATAATATGGTAATAATATTTCATTATTAAAAACTGCAATACTTTAGATATAGATCTTTTAAATTGTGAAAACATTTTTTATATACCATTCTGGTTAAAAATATTTCATTTTTATGTACATATATATATATACATATTTAAGTATATATATACATATATTTTATGAAACAATCAAAAGGAAATAGTAAAATCCCTTACATGATTTATATCGGGAGAGGACTGAGGGTTTTTTGGAATTGAGAGAGATGGATCTTGATAGAAGAAATTTTTCGAGTGGCACTTGGGTGTGAAAAGTGAGGTCTAAAAAACCAAAGTTTCAATTGTTGATCCGAATAGACTAAAGTTAATAAAAAAATGTTCATTAAAGAAAATTCAACATGAAACAAGGTTAATTAACAACCAAAAAATATAAAATTTAAACAAAGGATAACACCTGAGTCGGGGATAAAGATGTTCGGTTCTAAATAATTATATATTTGGAGATAAAAGGAGGGACAAAAATTAAAGGAACCATGAAATGAAAAGAAATATGGAATCAAAATAAAGTGGGGATAAAAATGGAATGGGGGATATAAGGTGCGATAGGGATTGGTAAGGCTCAGTGAGGAAGAATAAGGAAACAAAGATTGGATGGATCAGATCAAATTTTATCTCATGAAAGGGTAGAAATTAACACTAAAAATTTTAATGAAAAAACTCAAGTAGTTGGGTAATGGACGGACAGGATGCGGTCATGGATCTGATCGGACTACCATTATTCGCACACTTGTTTAAAAAGTAATGTATGGTAAGCTTAGATCGGGTGATATCATATAGCTATGGTCGAGAGCACATTTTTAAAAATGTTGAATGGTACCAATCAGGTGAATCCCTGTTGAACAATTGATAAAAACGTGGTGATTGTGATGCAGTGGTGGGGATTCGAATGTAGAACTACCATAGATGGTCTGGATCTTGTGCAATGAGATTGTGTGGATGGGATCACATACCCCAAAAAATATATCCCACATCGAAAAAATGCAGAGTCCAGGGCTTCTATATAATCCTAAGAGTGAAAATCTTATCTGTGATGACACAAGAACACACACCATGGGGTCCTTATACACGGGACCCCACCGCGAGTGCTCATCCCACCTTCTGCAAGACCTCTCTTATACACCGATACATGTCTTGGGTGACCCTATTCTGAACTTGTGTGTCACTATATGCATGGGATTTCTCATTTTTTGCGAATATTTTGTTTCATGCGCCCACCGGGATTTGAGGGCTTGACCAATATGGCTTCCTTCGGCTGTGGGTTCCTAGTTAATTTTTTTTATAAATTTATTACACACAGAAAACATTTATGTTTTATAATAAAATATACATGTTCAACAGAAAACGTAAATAATTTATGTTCTCATATCTGTTTATTGGTTTTTCATTGTTGTTAATCTCTTTGGTCATATTTTTAATAAAACATAAAATGTTTGTCAATTTATATTCATCTTGTGTTTTTTAAACTCCCACTATTAAAACACCTACTTTTTAAAAATAATGAATACCCAGGTTTTAAATTTTAAAATACAAACATTAAATATTAATCCATAATTAAAACCCATAATTTAATTTAACCAAAAATTACATTTTAAAACATTTAAAGCATTTTAAATTCAAAACAATCAAAATACCCAATAGTTATAAAGCATCAATGGTCACCTTATCACCCAAAGACTATTTCATACGATCATTATAAGATGTATAAATACCCTTTTAATGTATTAAAAAGATCAAAAATCATTTCTTGCTTCAAAATAATGGTGCTCTATATTTCTTTGAATCTTTTCATTTTTTTGTTCTACAGTTAATAATTTTTTTTTGTTATGTCTGATCCAACGTATGTAAACTACACCATCGGCCTTAT
Organism: Viscum album; assembly: GCA_963277665.1. NCBI lineage: Eukaryota > Viridiplantae > Streptophyta > Magnoliopsida > Santalales > Viscaceae > Viscum > Viscum album. The sequence continues at coordinate 863,725,914 of OY728145.1, forward strand.
TTTCATGCTTGGTAGTCTACGATTTATTATATTGGGTATTGCGGTGAGTTTTCTTGAGTAGTTGTAATCTCTTGTTTCAATGTAATATAACAGGGTTTGAATAAAAAGTTTCTTTTTCTCATTAAGGTATTTGAAATAAACCACACGAATTTTCATTTTAAAAAGAATAATAATAATAACTAGAAATATTATTATTATACTTATAATTAAGTATAGGGTGTTACACCTCCAAATATTTAATTAAAAAATTACTTTAGAAACTCCAAATCATTAATTGGGTACATTGTCTCATTATCCTTCAATTATCGAATTCCATAAGCTATAACCAAATAATTTTCATGAGAATCAATCCCACATACATATTCCTTGCATCACTCTAGATTAAAATCCCTCTCCACTATAGGGTAATATAATAATTTGTGTGATGAGTAACATTATCTTTAGTTCCTTGATATTTTCCTCACATTTATTTTGTATAAAGAAACTTGTAACCCTTCCAAGTTATCTTTGTGAGTGGATTAGAGATATGTCAGAAATTATTTACCATGAATTGATAATATCCATCCAAAATAATAAAAATGGGGATCTCAGCAATCGTTGTTAGTCTGGGAGATTTCTAAACAAATTTTTTCCTTAAAGAATCCACCAAAATTCCATCACATGAGATTATATGACTCAATAATGAAAATTTCCCAATAAAAAATTAACACTTGGTAAATTATTAACTCAACTTATCCTTTATAAGGGTCATCAAAACTATTCTCAAGTGATCTTCATGTTATTTTGATCTCTTTTAATATAAAATAATATAATCTATAAAGACTATTAAAATTTAATTAAGGTAACATTTAAAGAATTTTTTATTAAACCCATGATGATAGAAGGGAAATTTTTAAAACCAAATGACAATAATATATATTCAAAGTTCCATACCTTGTATGAAATGTTTTCTTGGGTATGTGTTTACTTTTTACCAACAATTGATTGTACCCAAACTGAAGGTTAGTTGTGGAAAAGAATTGATATCCTCATAATTGATATGAAAATCCTGGATATGAGTTAGATGATACCTATTATTGATATCAATATTTTTAAGTTCTCAATAATCAATGAATATGTTCATTAATCGATCAGTCTTCATATTAAAAAGAAATGATGCACCCCCAAGTGAAACACTTTGAAAAATAAATCAGACATCAAGATTCTCCCAGTGTTTCATATTTAATTTTTGAAACACATTTGGTTCTATTATATACATAACATTTTAAATAGGTGTATCACCATTTAGGAATTCAATTGAAAACAAAAATTCAGGAATTATTGGAAGACTATAAAATTATTCTTGAAACATATCAACAAACATCATAAAAATAAGAATGTATTTGATATTGTGTTTATCCATAACCATTTAGAAAAATATCCTTCATGGATAGAAATTAAGACCCACATTATATAATTAATTTCCACTAGAATTTTGTGTTCATCCAATCAACCATAATTGAGAATGGGTTCATTTGGAATACAAATTGTTTCTACTATTCATTGAAAATAAATATGGGATCTATATAAATAAATCCAGTCCATGCTTATAATCACATCAAGCTTTACTAAAGGGGGAATCAAAAGATTTAAAGGAATCAATTTCCCACAAACATCAATCAGAGAGGCAATATTGACTTGATATATGACCATATTACAATTAGTTTTTTTCATGGCTAACTCAATATATAATCATTGAGATAGTAATTAAATACCTTTTATAAATTCATAGTTATAAAAGAGTGGGTAGAGATATAATAAAAAAAGTCATATATGTTCTAGAGTGGCTAATAAGTGTACCTTCCACCATGTCATTCTCGTAACCTACATCATTAATCTTGATCACATGTGATTTCCCTTCTTCATTGACCATAACTAGTTTTTAATTCAAATCATAATTATAAACCTTTGGATTCATGAATATGCTGACTGGATTACAATAATATTTTTATTTTATGTATTGGAGCGTGGGTTGTGCATTAGTAATAATCTTCTTCTCTTCTATTGCATTAATTGAACCATTCATTTCCTTTCAACATTAATTGGTTTTGTGACCCTTATTTATAAATTTAAATCATCTCCCAGTTCTATTAATGAAATTTTCCAAATGTTTCTTCACATATTTTGAGGCTTTTATATAGTTGTAATTCTATTCCACCATGCGATTTATTCAAATGTTCATGTTACTCCATCTTCCTTTTCTTATTAAAACCCTAGGAATGGTTTGAATCTAAAATTTAAATTTCTAACTTGATTTCACATAGAAATATTTCATCATGGATTCTAAATTGTATTATAGATAATACATTTTTGATACATGGTTTCAATCCACCAATAAAATGATCAAATTTTATTTAATTGCTAATAATTAATCTAGAAGCATGCCCTGGAAGTCTTGTAAACTTTTCTGAATAAGTACCAACGTAATTATTCTAATTTTTCTTAACATCAAAGATTTCATTCCACATATTTGAATGTAAAATATGATATAACTACTTACAAAAAAAATACCCAATTAAAATCATCAAATTTCATAGATTGAATTTGTTCATATGGTCTTATATTATTAATAATTTTCACCAGTGACCAACTTCGCCTTAAAAATGATGAAAAAACGTCAATAACATGTTCATGTTTAGATGTATGGATAATAGAAAATATATTCTCAAAGGTTCAGATCCATCACTCAGTAACTAGTGGATCGGAAGACCCACAAATTAAGTGGCATGCTTCCACATGATAGACTCAATGATATGTTTTCCCTCTTTTGATTATTTGGTAGATCAACATGATTCATGGTCTTATAAATTTATGTGAGCATAGAAATAAGGTTTTACATTACTTCTCTCTCATGATTAGGTTTCTCAAGTGGAAAATCATTGAATTTTTCCATACATTCATTCTTTTAAAAATTTATTTTAGTTCCATCCATTGACTAAAACAACAATTTAATGTGTAAGAAACAATATTCATTGTGGGAAACCATATAATCATAAAAGAATAAGAGTATGTCTAGATCATGACACCTTATTTTAATCCTATGAAACATTATGTTTATCATTGGTTATCCATGGTCTAAATTTATTCAAATACTTCTTAATGGTTCATAAATAAAATGAGAATTAATCACAGCATATCCCCCCCAGTGTCAAATTGGGTGTATAGTAAGAGCACACTCATCATGTAGCAGAATGATGGTCGAGATATACTTGTCCAACTATTTTCAGTATTTTAACCCCTATATGAATATATTCAAAAAACATGTCTACTTGTAGTACCTAGATAAGGATGTATTTTTAGGAAAACCACATTAGATCTTTCTTGAAAAAATATTAAGAAATTATATTATACATATAATTATCCCCATGGTTTTCAAAAAATAATTCAAATCCTAATTATTAAGTATTTAATAAACCTCAAACTAATACCAACAATAGAACTCATATATTTTCTTACAAAAATATTACCCATTTTTAGATAAATACACAACACATTTTTTAAGAACATGCCCAAGGACCATAAATGTTCAATATCTTTGGGGACTTATTTCATGAATTATTCTGAGAATCTCCCTCAAAGATCTATTTATTTAATTATCTTCATTAAAAAAACCCTAATTATAACCTCTCCTCATAACGAGGGAAAAGAAATATAAGAATTCGTGAACTTAAATGATCTACAAGGTAAAATGTGGGAGATATTAATTGATGATCATATTAAATAATACAATAACCATATGGGTATGATATCATGACTATAACTTACAAAGATCATAAACAGTTTTTCAAAGATCATTAACATGAGTCATGGAACAAACCTTTATCAATTCGAAGTGAAGAAATCATATGATTAAGAAATCAATACAAATTAATCATTAACCATACGTTCATATCGTAAAAGTGTGTCACCATCATAAGTATAGAAACAATTTCATATGTTAATATTATCCCTTGAGAACATCAAATCGAAGTAGATCTAGAATCCCTACATGTTTACCATATTATAATGAATCAGGTATCACCACCTATATCCCATACTGTATGAAACACATTAAATTTTTTTACACAGTTAATTAAGCACATCAAATTCTTTCCTATAGTGGATCCATAATATAAACTTTCATCCCATAATTATCTCATTAGTTATAATACTTTACCCAATTCATGGGAGGGATATATAATTCCAATACCACCCATCACATAATCAAAATCATATATATATATATATGTTTTCCTCTCGATCATAAATCATTCATCGTATCATTACATCATAACCTGTATAAAGAAAATGGTTTTCATAAACATCACTTCGATTAAACATAGAATAACTCATGAAAATAAATGGTTTTCATAAAAATCACATCATCATAGTCGTTAACCATAAAAAGAAATTATAAAAATGGTATCAAAGGATAATATATATAGTAAATTATAATTAACATAAATGGATGTTATCATATATGATAATTCCATTAAAAGATCACCGAGACATTTCCTTAGGAAAATACACTTGCCACTTTGAAGATCAAAATTTTAAAAATAAAACATCAATTTTTTTTAAGATCCATTTAAATTTAAAATAACCTTAAAAAAGAAGAAGTATGCTTCAAAAAAATTATCATTCGTGGTGGTGGTAAATTATGATTAGACCATATACATTTGAACAAATATTTAGTCCATTTTTTGGTAAATAGTAAAAATTACCTTATTTGGAAAATAAGAAAATATTTTTTTAAACTATTTTAAAAAATTTAAAACCTGGGTAAAATTAATCTGAAAATAATTTTAGATTATTAAATAAAATTGAAAACATTTTTAGAAATCATATACACGGAAGAGAATGAATTTTTAGTCTAAGAGAGATATACAGTCAATTTTCCTTATAAATATTATTTTGGTATATTAAGTTCTTAAAGATTAGAAAATTAAAGGAAAAAATTTATTATATAGATACAACTATAGGATAATAATTTTCATTATATCTTTTATAGGTTGATAAAAAAATATCATCATTAGAATTATAATAAAAAATAACCCTAATAAACAATCAGATTGTTACATGAGTCCATTACCGCTTTAGTAACTGTTGAATCGTAATTCCAATAAAAGAATAACATAAAACAAAAATTTTAATATAATGAACATAGGAATACTCCTCATATAACATGGTAAATGGTAATTATATTCACCTCATAAAATAATATTGGTTTATAACATAGCATATGTCCCAAACAACACGATTCGAGATAAAAAACCCATATGTCAAGTCTTGACATTCATTGTACATGTCAGAAAAACACATAAAATAAATAAATTTTTTTATAAATTAATTATAGAATCATAATCATATATATAATACCATATATTATTTCCTTTTAACATTTTATTAGATACTTATTAAAAATTCATTATTAAAATCACTTTTCTAGGCGATTACTACTTCATTTTTATGTATGTTTTGGTTCATTAATTTCTTTCCTTCTAATTTGATAATGGTTCCATAATAAATATAATTTTGTTCATAATATAAATATAGAATGTATTTAATATATATTTATTCATAATCATCCATAAATTCTACGTATTGGAAAATTAATTACACGGTTCATGGAGACGGTAGGTCATACGTAAGCATGAATACTATTGTAATTTTTCAATGGATGGAATGAAAAGAAGGTAAATAATAAATAAAATTTAAATAATAATTATTAAATAATATAAATATTATACATACATAAAATATATATTTATTCTCATCTATGTAAAGCGGAAATGAAAAAAAACATCGCTTTGCGGTGACTGTAGTCCACACATACTCATGAGTGACATTATCGTTTTCCAATTTATTGGAAAGTAAGAGTGTAAAAGTGATATCATAATTAAAAAAATATAAATATTTAATTTATATAATATGTATACATTAATTCCATAATTATTTCTTGCCGTGAGAGGCGGTGATGGTAGAAGATTTATATGGGTTCGTCAAGATGTATTCTGACATACACATGATGGACAACTTCGTTTCCCATTTGATGTAAGTGGAGATGGAAATAGGTTATGGAATCAAAATAATAAAGTCATAGTATATGTTTTATATTGGTATTATAATATTGTAATTAATAAGACATAATTTAATGTGTTAAAGGAATAAGTTAAAAATAATGAGCTTGGTGAAGATAGTAACCTTCGCTTAATAGTCTACTTTACACATTTTATTAACCACCATAGGGTTGTAATTTTTGGAAGACCATCAGATATAAAACATGTATAAGGATATTGAGGAGATATATTTTCAGTATTTGGTTGAGCTAAATGGAGTAACTGGTGTGAATAACTCAAGGCAGGATGTTAACTTTCATAAATATGGTTAGTAGCAAACATGTAATTTTTCAAAGTAATAAAATAATTTCAAGTCGGTTTCTTTTTTAAAAAGGGAAAAAATGGATCATATTCATAGGTGATAAGATGAAGGTAAAAGTAAAACCAAGAAATTTTGTTTCATAAACTGTTATTTCATTTTAACCCTTTCCTTTTTAGCTTAACCCTTAGAAAGCCAATTTTAACATTAACCTTGGTAACAAATATTTTTATTGTTTTAATTATAAATTATGAACCAAAAATTAATTTGGAATTATTAAATAACATTAGTTATTATGAATAAAAATTTTCAATTAATTTTATCAAATCAAATCATATAAGTGGAAGAATTAAATATAAAATTAAACCTATAAATGCGTCGAAAGGAATTTTTCCAAAGAAAACGTTTTCTTATGTTTAAAACATTTTTATATCATAATTCAACATAAAAAAATTTAAAAAGATATAAATTATATTATAATAACATAATTTAACTAATTTTACATTGAAACACATTTTCAAACAAAATTTAACTTTTTAAACCCTTTAAAATAAAATAATAAATTAAATAAAATTAATATTTTTACAATTAATCAAAAAACACTTTTTAAAAATTTATAAAACATGTACCATAATTCAATTTTGAAGTGATTATTTCAAAAATAATTTTAATTTTTTTCAAATTAATTTTATAAACATTGAAAAAAATAATATTATATTAATTGAAAAAAACATGATGAAAACATTTTTTAGAAAAAAATACAAATTTGAGAAAAACCCTAGATTTATTATACACCATGCCAAGAAAAAAATATTTTATTGATAAAAAAGATGGAATTAATGTATCATAAATACATTTCAATAAAATAATTCATCAATAGTGACAAATTTAATTTATTAATAAAAAACACATGCTGCTAAAAAAAGTAATTTGATAAATAATAATTTTTACTTTCAAATGATTTTATATTTCATTTCTAAATAATTTATAACCAATGAATTTATTTTATACATATGTAAAAAATAATATTTTCAGAATTTATTTAGTCTTATTCAAACCTACCAATCCAACAGCTAATCAATAACTTTGAGATTAAAGAATAATATTTTAGTAACATATCATTATCTATTTAAAATCAGTGTTGTGTGTAACATAATATATCAAAGAAATTAATTTTATTTTAAAAAATATTTTATAAAATCTCAAGGTGTTACAATCGGTCTCAAGATAGATAGTGGAACATGGAATGAACTCAAAAGTATCTTTGCGATAAATGTTAATATGAAGAAGAAAAAATCAAATCTGGAGAAATATGATAAAAGATATCACAATGACTGATGAAGAATATTTTTATGAATAATTTACTAGTTTTAATTAAATTATTAACAATATTATAATATTTAGGTATTTCTTGGAATATTTTACCACTTTTAAGAAACTGATGAGGAACTTTCCAGAAAGGTTTAATCCAAAAATTTCATCATTAGAAAATAATGATTATTTATCTCTTGATGAATTATATAACATGATTGTTGTATATGATATGAGGGAATTCACAAAATTAAAAAATAATACTAAGGATTATATAGGTTTTAAAGATATAAGATACAAAAATTTATTAGAATATGAACATAAATTATTAGTCCCCACTAAATAAAAAGAAAAATATTATGATGTTGAAGTGAAGGAAAAAAAGTATTTACCTTATCTATACAAAATTATAGAAAGGTAATGGAATGTACAAAAGAAAACATACACTGATGTTTTTAAATTTTATAGGTATTGAACATTCTTTTATGAACTGTATAATGAATAAAAATGGAAAATATGATAATTATTATAAAGAAGAGCCTCAATAAAAGATGTGGGAAAAAATAATATAGATGATAATAAATATATAATATGTAAGAAATTGATCATGAGAAAGAATAAAAAGAAGTATGTTGAGTAAGAAATTTGTGTTAAAATCTACTGAAACAATTTCATATGAATATAAAAATTTGAATAATTTTATAACCTAGAGTTCTAATATTGAAAGAAAGGGATACCCTTCTAACTATGAAGAAGAATTTGGTGATGAAAAAAAGGAATATCGGATGAAAATAGAACATATTTAATGTCTTGAAAAAATAAAAGACTCCATAAATAATATAGAATGTAAAATAATTAAGGAGAGTAGAAGATTGTAGGAAAGGAATAATATCATAAAAAGAAAAATGGTCATATTGATAAGATTTAAAATCTCAGGCTGAAATTTGATGATCAAGGAAAGATCATGAAATATATTTAAGAGAAACATACTTCTTATGATGAATAGCTTTGTAAAACTCAATCAATATGTCTTGAGGATGAAATATTGTTAAGAAAATAAAACATAAGTTCAAAAAATCTTTAGTGAAGAAGGATGGAACTTCTCATGTTATTGAATTGTCTCATCCAATGAATCAGTTGAAATCTATACCCACTAAAAAAGGATCAGCTAATTGTACAAAACATGAAGGATTTGGAAACAACATATGGAAAGCCTAGGTTAACAAGTGATTTGAGAAACACATCACATCAATAGAAGTTTAAAATGAACTTCTAAAGAATGTTTCCCCATTCTAAGTGAAATCATATGGAGAAATATATGTTGGACCTCAACAATATCTTCATAGGTAAAAATCATATTTATAAAAAAGATCAAGGATTAGTGGAATTGATGAATTTGGACTATCTGGTAATTATGGAAAATATATATGGTGGGGATATACCATATGATTGGTATGGGTTTCTCATGATATCATTTATATACAGGTTCATGTGGTATTCCATGTAATTATAAATGATTATATGATATAATATTTATTGGCCTTGAGATTGGTTTTTCACCCAAGGAAAACCAAGTTGCATCAGGATATACTTCGGTAGTTTTGGCGACCATGGATGAAGAGAGGCTTTGGAAATATCATTTTATGGGGCCTTTCTTATTAATATGTCAAAGGGAAAGAATAAAAAATATATATCTTCTTTAGTTGATTCTCATTCCTAAGTGGATGTGGTATAATGTGGTGATGGATTTTTTTTAATGGTGTTACTGAGTTCATCTCATCAAAATGATGTGACATGGGTTATCATGGACCTATTTATAAAGGCATCACATTTCTGACTAATTGTGTAGATTTATTCTACTAAAAAGTTGTTTTTGTTTTATGTTTAGTATAAAGTGAGTAATTATGGTCTTGATATGAGAATAATTTATAATGAGGACTCCCCTTTTATATCATGGTTATATTAAGGAATTAAAAATTTTCTTGATACATAAGTGTATATGAGTTTTATCAACCATCCTCAAATAAATGGGCGGTCTAAGTAGAAAATTCGGGTAATGGATGAAATTAAATGGGAATAAGTCTATAATTTTTTTAGTTTATGGGATAACTATTTTGTTCTTGTGGAGTTTTCATATAATAATATATATCATGTGTTGATTCAAATGGAACCATTTGATTATTTGTATCACATTTCATGTCAGTCATCTATGTTTTGGTTAGAGGCAGTGGATTCAAGTGTTAATGGGATGAGTATCATAAAGTATAAATCAAATAATATTTAGTTTATTTAGATGTTATTAGAGACCATTATGAGTAGGTAGAAGTCTTATAAAGACTGGTGGTTCTATCCTCCTGAATTTGAGGTGGTGGACAAGGTAATCCTGTGGGTGTTGACTCACTTGGGATGGCATCATATTACAATCATTGGATGTTGGTTTCCCAGTTCATGTAGATATTTCAAGTTTTAAATAGGATTAGTATCATGGTGTATAATTTATCTCTTCCTTAGATATTGATCTCCATGAACAATATCATTCATGTTTCTTAAATTAGGTTATACAATCTCAACCATTGCCACACAATACTTATAGACAATGTCTAGCTAGAATTTGATGAATTGTTAATGAAGTTACTTGATTTTGTTGTGGATTAGAGTAATAAGGACATTCATGTGAAGATGATCGCTCTAGTACACATAAATTGGATGTTTGAGAATATCTAGGAGGAGACATCGCTGTGAGAGTATGATATAAATGCATAATTACTAGAGTTGTTCATCAAAGAGTCCATGAAATGCATCTCGAGGATGACATGATATATGGTAGGTAGGTTGTAAAACCTTGCATATTTTATAGGTGGTAATTCAATATAATTTTCACCAAACCATATGTAATATGGCATTTTAGTGTTAGTGGTGTTAACGAGGGGCCCATGTGTAGGGACATAGATTTAAACATTGAAATATCTAGTGTCCTTAGACTAGAATTCAATTTGTTACATTCCCAAAGATATTTTTGTTTCAATGTTATAGAGAATTAAGAGAAAGTATTTCACAAAAAACAAATATATTACAAAGTGGTCACTTTTACTTGATATCCATTTTTCTAACAATATAAATCATTTAAAATAGAACATGTTTTCTTTTCCTGACTAATACTGATGTATTTAAATTGAATTATTCTTTGTTTTTACCCATCCTTAGACCCTATGGAAAATATTTTAATATGTGGTATGAGAAAAATAAAAAACTCAATAAGGGAAATATTAAATGAATGGGAAAAACTCTTTAGTCCATGAGTACTTATAAATATTTCCCTTTTCATGATAATATTTGGCCTCCAAATAAACATTTTATTAACCATGAAATTAAATTTTTTTCCCAAATATTTCCAAAAAAACATTTCAAAATAAATCATAAAGGGAAATTAAAACTCATTATGGTTTTATTGAAATCATTAAAATATCCTAAAACCGTTTTCCTAATGATATAATTTCCACCCTTAAGAGGAGAAACACCTTTCTTTAAACATAATCTCATCAACATCCCATGTGAAATCATGTGTTTTCTGTAGAATCCTTAAAAAACATAAATAAATCATAAAGGTAACTTCGAAAATCATTTATATTCAATCATAAATCTTTATAGAACATAATCATTACCCAATGCATTGGAGGGATATAAAATTCCAACCTATCCTTGGTTTTTAATGTAACCACCCATCCTTGGTTTATAATGTAACCACCCATCCATGGTTAATAACAGAACCACCCATCCTTGGTTTATAAAAAAACCACCCTTCAATATAAAAATTCTCAAGAAATATAGAATAATCATAACACATAAAAGATATAAATTTTAAACATTTCAGTCAGAAAAATATTCTTTTCAACTATAAGAAACTGTTTTCCAATTATAAAATATCAATTCCATTTAATTTTTTTTGAAAATACCAAAACAAAGGAAGAAGAGTTTTTGTTTGAAGAATAATTGAAATATTATAAAGTAATAAAACATAAATAAATGGTTATAGTGGTGGGAAAAACTATTAATGTCATATATGCTAAAATAAAACATTTTTTTGGTCTTTTGTAAAAAACATCAAATTGTTTTGATAAAATACATAAACATTTACCCTTTAAAAACATTGAAAGAATGTAAAAAAGTAAAATTAAATAACTTTTATAATTAATTTATCTACATATAAATGAAATCATAATATAATTTTATAAATATTTTTATAGAATAGAAAATAATTAGAAAATAAATCTTTAAAATATTTAAAATGAGGTTTATAAAGTAATGTGTTCCTTACCTCATGTCTGACTCTTCACATAGATTCTTTATCTTTCTTAATAATAAACATGTGTTAATTATTTACTATCATATAAAACTTCTTAATTTCTATCATTCATTTTATTTTATTACCATGTTATATTATATCACTTAATCATTTAAGTTCATGTCATACATTTTGATGATATTTAACTCATACATCAGAATGACATTGTCAGGTTGACTATGATAAAAGTGGTTATTATTAAAAATATATATTAAATAATAATTAAGAAATAAATATAATTTTTTTCAAAAATTATATTTCTAACATTATCTATGAAATGTGGTATTGAAATATGAAATAAGTTACAATCATAGAGACGACGCGCCATATATATTCTTGAGTAATGTTTACATTTTTTAAATGATCATGATGAAAATAAGAAAAGTGTTACTTTAACATTGTAAAAATGTTATAATATCATAAATATTATATAATTTTATTAAATAAACATATATATTTCATTCATGTGATGTGATTATGAAATATGAATCGCATTGCTTTATGGAGGTGGTATTCCACATAGACATGTGAACAACATTATCATTCCTCAAAGGATATAAAGGTATGAAAATATATGATATATTATTTTATAGAATATTAATTATGTAGTTAATATCATATATATATATATATTAAATCAATAATTATTACCATCCCAAGGAGGCAATGATGGAAAAAATAACATCGGTTCGTGAGACGGTAGTATATCGTACACATAGATGATGGTTCCATTTCCCATTTGATAAGATAAAATATGGATATAGGATATGAAATTAACAGAATAACATATTATTTTATGTGAGACACTAATTTTATTATATAATCATGGTGGAATAAAATATCATATAGGTGAAATAATAAAAAAAAACTAAAACATTCTGTCAAAAGCTATAACTCTTGTCTAGAAAATATCCCTTTCCTTAAACCTTATTCCCTATAGGGTAGGAATTATGCCTAAAAAGAGACCTCTAGAATGCGTTTAAGGACATTATAAAGGATTTAGGGTTGTTATATACTGTAATAAATAGAATTTTAATTGAGTACTAAAGAGAATAAGAGGTCCCCTTTTAAAAGTGAGGGGAGAGGCACTCTAGGAATTACAAAAATTATTAAACTAATATAAATTAATTTTAAGGGAAAGAACATTCCAAACTGATATAATTTTATTATAGGATTACGATGAGTCAAAATAATATATTATAATAAAATTTTAACTAGTTAATATTTGGTTTGTATCCCCATCATTTTATTTTAACCCGCATTAACCCGTTTTGACAATTAGAATGATAATGAAGTTTATTACTCTTAAGGGGTTAAGATATTTACTATAAAAGGATAATTGACGTATAAATGGAACATGGTTGATATTTTTAACCTTATCCCAATAAAATAGACTAGTATTTTATTTTTAGGAATTTTAAATCATTTAATATAATATTTTTTATTATAAAATATCATTATTTCATTTTTGGAAATAGATGAGATATTATAATATAATATGAATTTAAATCATTTAAAATGGATTCCAAATGACATTTATTCAAATATATGGAATATATGGTACTAATATAATCATACAATAATATTTTAATATGTTTTTATATCATTTTAATCTTTATTGTTTCATTAACACCTCAGTTAACCAATTTAACACTTCAACATAAATAGCCTTTTGCGGTGGTTTTTAGTGGTGGTTTAGTAAACCGACACTAATTTTTTTATAAATGGTTTAGTGGGATTTTATTAAAAACCACCACTAAACTATATTTTTCATTCCTGAATCTTCTCCCCCAAACCCCATAAGACCCCCCTTACCCCCTAACACCTGTGAGACCCCTAATCCCCCCGACCCCTATGAGAACCCCCCCCCCCCCCCCCACAGTGACCCCTGAAGCCCTAGCTCTCCTCCCCTCAGCACACCTCGCCGCCTTACCACCCCTCAGCGTGACTCACCTCCTATCACCATCGACCCCATAAAGCCCTATCTCACCTCCCCACTATAGTTCCCAACCAATGCCACAACTTGACACTTCTCGCTGCCCATCAATATCATACTTGTTTATCTTATACCATGCTCTAGTTATATGTGATTATTATACATGAATCTATATGTTATTTTTATACATGAATTTTTACATGTTTTAAAGTTATTTCACACTTGGAATAAATGGTGTGTCATGTTTTTTTTCAGAAATAATTTCATGTTCCATGTGTTCATAAAAGTGTTTTAAGGTCTTTTTTAAATGAATTTTATGCTTTAAAGGGATTTAAACCTAATTAGGTATTGAATTTGATAATGTTTTTTTATGGAAATTTTAAAAGTAAAGGAATTTTGGGTTATTTAATGGTTTTAAATTAGAGGGTTTAATGTTTAAAAAGATTTTGAATGGGATTTTAAATTGTGAGTTTTAATCATTTATTTGAAATGATATTTCAAAGAGGATTAAAGTGACTTAGAATTGGGATTATTTTAATAAGTCTAATTTTTAACATTCATATTGAACTAATTATAATGTATGTAATACCCTTAATGATTTCTCTTCTCTTTAGATATATTATTATGACACGAATGATGTTTTTGGTGTTGTTTATCGCAAGGGTGTTGGAGGTGAGGTTAGATTTATATTATGTTGTTTCATTAATCATGTAACATGTTTGATTACTCGTCTCCTATTATTTCTGTCATGGGTACAATATCCCCAGTGAGAAAGGTATATATTTATGTTACACTAGATATTCACACACTATTGAGGTCCCTTATTTGTGTTTTATACCATGGATTGTGGGGAGTTCCCCCAATGATTCTTGGTGTAAGATACTCAAGTGACTTGTGTTGTTTGGATGAAACATATGGCAGTGGTAGGTATCATGTATTGGTAAGGTCTATGACTAACTTCCATTGTGAAAATTTTTGTTTCCCATGATATTATATGGATTACATTTGGGGACTCTCATTCTCTGTGTCCCATAGTTTGATTAATAGGGTGGGAACCATGAATTTTCTCCTTGTTTACTCATATCTCATTTGTGAAGTGGGGACATGGTGTTTTATTTTTTGTTTTTATGAGAATGGGTTTGTTTCATTAAATTTTTTTTGATGTGTTTTCAATAAGGAGTTTCTAAAGTATTTTTAAAATTGAAACTATAATGCGTGGTTTTAAATAATGTAAGGGTTTAAAAGTAATATTTGTAAAATGTTTATTTTCATTGAAAAAAGAAGAAAATAGAAGCTTATAAAATGGATGCTAAGGTGATATTTGGTGTTTCTTTTTGTTATCAATACAAATCTATTTTCTAACTATATTTAAAACTATCATAATTTAGATGTGTTTTGAAAATACTTTCACAAAATCCTCATTGACATTCTACTGAGATTTGTTTTTCTCACACCATATATACATCATTCGATATATAAAATAATGATGGTTTTATTTTTTAGGTTACCTAGAATTTTTCAGGTTTACTAGTCTTTTAAAAAACACTTCGATAAAATAAATATTAACCCACCTTTGTGATTTGGAAAGTGATGCATTTCTATTTTCTTCAATCATATTAAGAAGTGGAATAATAATGAAGAAAAGAACAATAAGACTATAGTTAAAAAGTCCAATTCCCTATTGAATGTTATGTTAACTAAAAATAAATGTCTTCTGAAAAGTAAATGTGCTATGAAACATAAAATTGTAGTAAAAAGTAAATATATAATAAAGATATCAAATAATAGAATGTAAATAAAATAATTATTTAGTATTAATAATATCTTATTAAAAAATAGTTTTTGGAACAAGGGTTTAAAAGTATATGGGGTAATATGAGAAGAAATATTTGTCTCATCAAAAAAAAGATTTTGTGGTTAGGGAATCATGAATAGTATTATCCACTACCTTTAACTCATTTATTAATATTTAAAAATTATTATTCATTATCCCATATTATTCCTTCATCAAAATCCATAAATCATGGAACATATCCAATGCCTCCACCAGCTTTATTTTTAGAAAATTATGTATAGTCTTAGAAAACATAACATGTTTTCACATCATATCCTTCATCTTGTCAAACAAAAACTAAACACCAAGCTCTGTTGAGGTTAACTACTCAACCAACACTTTTTGGTTTTCAATAAATGTTTCAAGGGTAAATTTTCACAATATTAGATCTAATTTTTTTATCATTGTAGAAAGATCTTCTAGAAATAATGGCATTCATCACAGGATATCTAAAAAACCCATTACACTGAAATTAGAAACTCTAGCTTGACTAGTAATGGATTTCATTGACTCAAACTTATTAGACAAAAACATTTTCAAATTATCAAAATATTATTTAAAAACCATTTCACTTCTGATCTATTCAACCCAAAAATATATCTCTCTCTTACCAGCATAAAAATATATCTCTTAAGGTATGAGTTTGTTTCCATTTCATATTCCTAACTTCTATTCAATTATGATACAATTTATCAAGCACATACCTTTGTGATATCAATATTATGACATAATTGTTTTGTTCATATGTTTTGGTGTAGTAGGACATTAAAAAAACAATAGGGATGGGATCCTTGTTCTCC
Organism: Viscum album; assembly: GCA_963277665.1. Classification (NCBI taxonomy): domain Eukaryota; kingdom Viridiplantae; phylum Streptophyta; class Magnoliopsida; order Santalales; family Viscaceae; genus Viscum; species Viscum album. The sequence continues at coordinate 863,742,533 of OY728145.1, forward strand.
TCTTCTTTTATGGATATTTTTAACTTGAATGCTTTGGTTTTATAGTGGGTGGGTTCATTATTTACCATATGTATTTATATAGTAAAACATTATTTAAAATATTTATATTTTTTTTCAACTAGAATATATGAATCTCTTTCCATATTTTTTAATAGTTATGTGTTTCAATATTTTTTAATCTTGTGTTGGCACATTGTGATATACATGGATAAAAGCTGGGTCACATTACCGAGGAACACACCTTAGTAAATTTATTGTTTGGAAGAGTTTTTAGATTTTTTATTTTCCAATAAATCTATTGAAATGAGAATAACATGTCCATGTCCTAAATGTAAATTTATAATATGGATGAAGAGAGATAAATTTTACGAATATTTAATATTGAAAAAATTCCCATTTCAATATTTGAGTTAGATTTGGAATGGAGAATCAAATGTTACAGACAGGTTGAGCACTAACATCAATCCACAGAATGAGCTCCCTACATTGTCAAAAATGGAAAATGAAATGCAAAATCTTATAAATGATGAATTTGGGACTACAATACACCACCATCAACTTCAAAACATATCAGAACAACCAGATGAGGGAACTACAAATAACAACATGACAAGTGATGTTTTTGAGACTATAGGACTACCAGATCAAGATTGTAACATATCGGTGCATCCTCCTACAAATCATGTGGAGACTAATGTTAGAGAAAATTTCACTGAGGAAAATACATTTCATAATTTAGTTGATGATGGAAATCAATATTTGTATAGTGGATATTTGAAATATTCAAAACATTTTTTTCTGCAGAAGTTGTACTATATCAAATGCCTATGTGGAATTACAAATAAAGCAATGTCCGTGATGTTGTAATTGTTGCATGATACATTTCCTATAGAAAACATCCTTGAGCCTTTTTTATGTTATGAAAAAAGTTTTTCAGAGGCTGGGTTTTAATTATAAAAAAATACATTCGTGTCCCAATGACTGTATGCATTATTGGCGAGAGGATTCAAGTAGATAGGATTTCAAAAAATTTCTTCATCTAGATGGAAGTCTATGGGTGATGGTGGAAGTTTGAATCAACAAACTGCCACAGAGAAGAAGAAATAGAACACACCTGCAAAGGTTTTGTGTTACTTTCCATTAAATCCTCAAATTGCATTTATTATTCATGTTATCAAAAACTATCGAACACATGAAGTGGAATTCTATAGATAATAAAAATTATGGGTTCATATGAAATCCGTGAGATTTACAATTTTGGATGACATTTGATTCATTATATTCATATTTCTCAACTGATCCAAGGAATGTTTTATTGGGATTGCGTGTTGATGGATTCAACCCATTTGGGACTTTGAGTACCAGTTATAGCATTTGGCCAGTTATTTTGATCCCTTGTAGTCTTCCTCCGTGGATGTGTATGAAAAAAAACATCTTTTATCTTTTTAATGATTATTCCGGAAAAAAACCTAGAAATGATATTGATGTATAATTGCAGCCTTTAATTAAATAATTACAGGAGTTATGGAGTAACGCCATTAAGGCATTTGATGCTTCTTCTAAAATAATGTTCAAAATGAATGATTCTTTAATGTGTACCATTAGTGACTTCCCTAGGTTTGGGAATATATCTATTTGGAACACTTAGATGGGTTTGTCTTGTCCTGTTTGTAACATTAATTTTGAGCCCAAATGGCTACCTCATAGTAGAAAATGATGCTTCTTATGCCTTCAAATATTTCTTGATGCATCTCATTGATTTCGGCTAAACATATCAAAATTTAATTGTTTCATTGATTGTAGACCTCCTCCAAATTTGTTAAATAGTTCTAAAATATTGACATAACATGGAAATGTTGAAACAGAATTTGGGAAGGTTTTTCAATTGAATGATAGCTGGAAACGAGTTCAAAGTGCATCGTCAAGTGAAATCGGAATGCAAAAATGGAAGAACAAAAGTATATTATTCAAATTTCCAAATTGGGAATTTAATTCCTTGTGGCATAATCTTGATTTGATGCGTATTGAGAAGAATGTATTTGATAATTTGATCTTTACATTTCTTAGTGAGCATGGAAAGTTTAAGGATCATCTCAATGCTCGGAAAGCCTTACAAGTAATGAACATGAAATATGCTCTCTGACCATATGAGAATGAAAAGTATGCTCTGACAATATTTTCAATGAAAAATAGGGATAAATATAAATTATTTCAAATTTTAAAGTATATGAATGTATCTGATGGGTATTTAAGTAACATCTCGAGGTGTGTTGACTTAATGAATTTTAAGTTACATGGATTGAAAACTCAAGATTAAAATATTTTGTTACAACAGTTACTATCATTAGCATTGCGTACATTATTACCTGAAAACATTACTATTATTGTACTCTAATTCAACACATTTTTCATACAACTATTCAAGAAATATCTACAGCCATTTAAGATTGACAACCTTCATGAGAGGTTTGTATTGACACTTTTTGCAATGGAGATGATCTTTTCTCCGTCGTTTTTTACTGTCATGATGCATTTTACTGTGTAGATGGTTGAGAAAGCTAAATTAAGAGGCCCCATTCATTATTGATGGATGGATCCAATTGAGAGGAACTATATTTATATGCTTTTCAGTTATGTAAACAATCTTTTTCACATAATTGAATTCTTAATTATGTTTGTTAATTTTATTTGAAAGATATCTTGGGCACTTGAAATTATATGTGAGTAATAAATCTCAACCATAAGGCTTTATTTATGAGGGAAATTTGGTAGAAGAGTGTCTTACCTTTTGTTGTAGATACTTGGATGATATTGATACAAGATTTAATTGAGTTGGACATGTTAACGACACATCAAATCAATCTCAAATACATGGGAAATCAAAAATATTTCATGCAATTGGCCGATCTCTTGGGAGGACCTCAAATGTTACACTTATAGAAATGGAATTATTATAGGCACATAGTTATTTGTTGCTGAATAGTGAAATCACATATCCATTTATTGAAGAGTTGAGAATACAAACAAAGAGACGAATGAGAGTTCGAACATGAAATGAGAATGATATAATAAAAGTTGCTTATAAATAGCTAGTAGACTGGTTTTCAAGATGTGTAAGTTCATAAATATTTTAATAAATACGAATATTAGGTTGACACATATACTTTTTAATTCTAATAAATTGTATTTCTTATTTTAGATCATGAATACTAATACTTGAGATGAGTTGTCATAAGATTTGACGTTTCTTGCTTGAGGTCCTCTAAAACAAGTTAGAATGTTTGATGCTTATAGCGTTAATGGCTTTATATTTCACATAGTTGATCGATAAGAGGGTTTGAAAACACATAATAGTGATTAATTTACATTTTTTGAAGTGGGATACTATGGAAAGCTGACAGATAATATCGAATTAAGCTACCCAAGGAATTTTTCAGTTGTTTTATTTAAAATAAATTGTCCTGATATTATCTGACGTGTTAAAAGAGGTTCCTTGCAATTTACTTCTATAAACTTCTCCCGCATGAAGAATGTTGGTGATCGTGAATATCAAGATCCATGTATATTATCCATGCAAGAAAAGATAGTATATTATGTGAATGATGGTGTGGATGATGTGTGGACTGTACTTTCTCACCTAAAACAAATAGATTTGTATGATATAGGTGGTGAGGTGGAATAGTTGACTTCTAACATTGAATCTCATCAACAATAAGAATTAGAATTATTTTTCCATAATCATAGTGATAATTTTTTCCTAGTAAAGATGAATGAAGTGGATGAAGTAATGGAGTAGGAAAACAAAATGATTGGAGGAGAAAATGATTGTATATATAGTTATGCATTCATTTAGAATCCACTTAGTTCATTTGTGAAATCATTCATTATCATTGTTATGTATATTTTGTTTTTTAATACTATGCATCTGTTATGTTTTTTTAATTTTTACCCTACATAATTTTTTTTGAAATATATGTTCTGAACTTAGTTTTATTTGATTAAATGACATGAATTCCAAAGAGGAAGTGATATATTATTTCATCGACCACTACGATAGATGACGATCCATCTGTCTCCCTCGCTACAACATTAGGCCCACCATCCACTTGCCCCCAATACCATCCCCCTTTGCACTATCTCTCAAACCCTCTATGAGAAACCCTTAACTTGCTTAGTCATCACCTACCGCTTCAGGAACCTCAGCAATAGGGGAGCGGTGTGCCACTTCTAGTTATTCGTGGGGATACTGGACGGTGACTGTTATAGGTACAAATTTTAATATGAATAAATTTATTTCACTTTTTTATACTAACTATTTTTCATTAACGATAGAAACAATGAAAGTGTGGAGAAAAACATAAAATTTTTAGATGTATGAAATCTGACCGGAGAGAATATAGTTGTCCCATTTGATTCAAATGGGATCCCTACGGATGATGCCACATGATTACATGGCCTGATTTTAGGCCAGCTAGCCACGAAGCCCATTTACCTTCCTATTTCAAATGATGATTAGAGTAATATGCCTATAATTTGGAAGAATGAAGTTTTTGATTTCGAAATAAAGGTAATTTGAATACATTATGGTGTCATTTAATGTCATGTTATTAATATTTTCAAAATGAATTTCTATGTGCAGATGTTTTTCCACATTACGGTTGATGATGTGATAGCTCAAAAGTGGACATTGCAAAATCATGGCATAAAATGGAACGACATTAAATGGAGATTGTGGGGAGGTGTCAAAAAATAATTTGTCTACTTCCCAACAGATGTATGACAAGCTACATGATGGGGTACCCAAAGAGAAATGGAATGTTTTTGTTGACATACATCGTGAGGAGAAGAATATTGTATTTAAATATATATATATATATATTACTATATTAATGTCATTTTTAAATTTATACATGTATATAAAGAGGAGAATAAATTTAATACATTACTATTAAATTACATTTTATTTATTTTAGTATCTTTGAAGAAATAAGGCATCAAATAGGGCTACGCAGGTCATCCCTCACAGTGCGGGGTCAAAGAGTTTTTCTAAAAGCCGATATGCTATAGTAATATTTCCTTAGTTAAAATATTTATAAGAAAATATTATTTTATTAATATATTAAATTATTGATTAATGTTTTTTTAATTCAGTCACAGATTTTAGTTCATGAAGCATCCTGAACAGTAGTTTGGTTGAATGTTAAGTAAAAAATATGATGGATGTTTTGTTAATGAGCCAGCCAAAGAAGTTGGGGTATGAACTCTTTTTTCATTACAAATACTTATTATTAGTTTTTAATATGTTAATATAAATTTATTCTAATATGAAAACTATTTGATTTATAGGTAAAAATTAAAGAACTGTGGGATTCGAATCCTGTGTAGTCCTACTCAGTCTCCCAGGATGAACTGGTTGTTAAATTCCTTGGAAAGGATTATCCTGGTAAAGTGCATGGGTTGGGTTTAGTACCCATACCATATGAGGTCTTTGGCAGGCCACTAGGGATTGCAAATCCACATACTATTGGTTTTAGTCAGAAGATACCCCGAGATACACAGAGAGAGATTCTTTCTCTATGAAACACAGTTAAAGACTTGGGGGCTCAGATATCCACTTCACATAAAGTAGTTATAGATTTATATCAGAAGACGACTGAATCTTCCCCTGGTGGTATTGTATGAACTGGGTGTGAGTAGGTAAATCACAAGAATTCAAAATCATTTAGTTTGAAAACATTTATTGGTTTATTTTTTAAATATAAATATACAATAGTATTTAATTTTCAATGTAATGTTCTTACTGGTGGTATAATGAAGTAGAGATGGAGGTGAAGAGGGTGACGAGTTGTGTTCATCATCGGACCGTGATAAGTTGTATTGTAGATATGTTGGAAAAATATGTTAATAGTCAGTTTGTATATGTAACATGTGTGGCACATAGTTTCCACCCAACATTTTCATGACCTAACATTTTCTTTATTTCTCATGTTTTTATGTATTTTATTAATTTCCAATGTTTTATTTTATTTCCTGATTTCTTGAGTGTCATATGTAAAATATATGTCCATTATTTATTGTGATAAATAATTTTTTATGATTTATTGTTCCAAAATTTATTAGTTTTGTTACCCAAGGATGAATGATACACCTTATTATTGATTTTCAAGGGAATATCCAATTTTGTAACTCACTTCAAATTGTTTTTAGTTGATATCCCTTCTTTCTTCAAATATTATAGTATTCTCTCCTCATGTTTTATAGTTTGAATGTGATCACTCTCATTTATGCTTTCCTCTTATTCAAAATTATTTTGATAAAAAATTACAAATATTTATTGAACACTTGAGTGTCTTGCTCCAGTTAAGGTAGAGGGACTATCCACTTCATTTATAGTGTAATTTAAAAATATCTGTTGAACACTTGAGTATCTTACATTGCCAAAATTTGTATCTCCCCAAACGATACATCTGGTCGATAAAATGTATAATAGAATCATGAATCATGTTCTATATGGTTTGGATCATCCTTCCTAACTGCTCATCGATCTGAAGATAGAAGGTTATACAAAAATTCAACTATAAACTCATAGACTTATATTATAATTACCAAAACTATGAGGTAAAATAGGTCGCCCTTGGTTGAACATACCACTTCATCTATCAACTCAGACATTCAGTGATAATTTTTTGACAAGTGAATCAATAGGAAAAAAATCCTTTAATGTCTCTTACCATGGGGGGCCACCAGAACATCCACTTTTCATTATTATAAATCACGATCAACCCTAAGTGAACATCCCACTTCAATGCATTGTTGGATCTAAGAAACTCATCTCTCATGGAATATGTGACCATTACCATGATATGAACTATAAACACTCCATGTATTTTAAAATTCAATCCTTAAATTGTTTCACATTCTTCAAAATTATCACACATCATGATACATTCCAGAACAATATTCTATCTTTTCTTTACTTGTTTAACCAATGTAGAAATTATCTCTAAGGATACCCACATTACTTCCCCTAAACCCCCAACTACACCAACTAACTAGTCTTACAGTGAAGATACGATTTTCTATTCAGCTAATGAAATATCTTCTCCCATCTCCTAAATTTTCTAGCCCAATGTATTTACCACTACATTTCCATTTCTAGTTGAATACTATTTATTGATGTCAAACATATACAAGTACACTATGAAATTCATCTGATTAAGATTATGTCCATAAAGTGAGAAAATATTATATGCACTATAGGTGCCAAAGTACCCAACAAATCTATCTCCCAAGAGATTCTGTCATGATCATTTCAATGCATGGACCAAAACTACAAACTAAAATACAGTATTAGAGTATTTCATTTTGTGGGTTGAATGTTGATGAAACCCAATGTGACTAATTTATCACTATACATCATAACATATCCTCAGCCAGAACCAGATGCATCACATTTCATAACATTTCCAACGTTAGGCTTAGGAATGCTTTGGATTAGAGCTGACAACAACCACTTCTTCAACACTATGGAAACTTCCTCACACTAGTATGTATAGTCAAATGTTTATCCATTCTTTGTAGTTGTGGTCATTGGAAATTCTTTGTGAGAGATATCCCAAATGATTTTCCATTAATTCCCATACAATCCAATAAAACATCAACTATCAATTATATTCCTTGGTTATGAAAAATACACAAATACATATATATACTCGAGATCAACTGATATCCCTGATCGTGAAACCACTATATCCAAAAGTGACACTTCATGTACATAGAATAAATTTTATGTACCCAAATCATACTCAAAATATTATTCACGTATTTATCAGGTGATTCTTATGAAAATGATTATCCTTTGGTATTCTTTTGGATGCAGGATGTATGTGCATGTCAAGTTGGAATGGTTTTTTTTCAGGGAACTGGTACTGGGGATAAAAAAATCAATTGAATTTTCTTTGTAAATCTATAATTAGTAGCGGTTTTAACCACCCCTAAAATTTTGGTATTTTTCTATTCACGGTGGTTAAAACTACCCCTATGGACAATAATTTAGCGGCAGTTAAAACTAATGCCAAAACCATAAAAATTACCACTAAATGCGTCAACTATGATGGTTACCATAAACCACCGCTAAATTGAAGAAACTGTCGTGTATTGTATGACGACATACAATTTAGCAGCAGTTTTTTGAAACGGCCTCCATATCCAAAAAACCTACCGCGAAATGGTCATTTTCTTGTAGTGTAACCTTATCTACGGTAATGGCTTTTTCAACAATAAAGGGTTGTAATTTTATTTGTATGGTAGTAATTGGTTAATAAATGGCCAAAAGATGAAATTTTACGCCATTTAACATCCTAATTTTCGTTTATAAATATTTTTATGACTTTTAAATAATTTAATAAAATTAAATTTAATATAAAATATATTCAAATTCACTTTTAAAACTATTAATTTAATTTGAGTTTGAAAACAACATAAAAAAATGAATTCCAATATAATCCTTCCAAAAATAAATAAAATATTAATTAAATAAATATTATGTTGGCATTGTTTAAGCATTTAAGGCAATTATTTCATCACTAAATGTTATGAATAAATTACCATGAAAAAATAATTCATAATTAAAATAAAACTTTTAGAACAAATCATATAATCGATTTATCAATTTTTCAAAACAAATTAGATAAAATAAAACAAAGTGGCATACATTTTTTAATTTTCTTTACATCATATAAAGGTGAAAACAAAGAAATATGCCCCCAATTTGTCATATTTTCAAAACATGGATTGAAATAGATGAATTAAACACATCTAATAAGATAAATGAATGATATAGGATTAATTTTAGTCCTTATCAAATTACTTTTAACCTAAATACCCAATCTACCCTTACCATTGTGATAATTATTTAATACATTAACTATTCATAATAACCAAAAATAAAAGGGACCTCTTTATAAAATTTCGACATACCGAATAAAAATATGGAACTCATTTTTCAATATTCAATATATATAAGTGTAATAAATAAATTTAATATTAAAAAAAAGAAAATAAATATATTTTTAATGAAAAATGAATTTTTAAGTATATAAATTTTTTGATATCATATTGAAATATAAAATTCATTCAAAAGATTATAATTTATTTTTTTTAATAAAAATTAACTGACTAAAATTTTTAACTAATCTAAAATAGAATGATACTTTGTAAAAACATTAAAATAAAATATATTTTTCCATAAAAATCATTATTTTTCACTATTCACTGAAAAAGTAATCATTTAAGAAAAATAAAAAAATCTCTATAAGTTAATTTTGATATTATGATTTTAAAAATAATATTTTGTTCATAAAATAATTATTCTAATTTTTTCTAAAATTAGTTATAATATTATCTCACAAAAAGAGATAAAAACATGTTTGAAGAAAACACTTTTTGATGAATAAAATAACATTACTAAAAATTATGTTAGTAAATCATAAAAATTAATCAATACATTTTTATGAATTGGAAACTTTATATATATTTCATAATAAATTTAATCCTATTCTAACCCACCAATTCAATGGCTAGTTTATAGAGGATATATTTAAATAATAAAATTTCATGAGTCATTTGAGCTCTGTGTTTCCTATCGTATAACCTATCAAACATATTGTTGTTATTTAAAAATTTCAAGGTGTTACATTATACCCCATTTAAAAATTTTAATCCTCTCAATTTTAACTTGATCTTGGTAATCAGATGTTTAGCATTTAAACTAATTTTTTTTTGAAATCCCACATTGTAATAGGGATTAATAAAAGATCCTTTTGAAAAGTGAAAAAGGGATGTAATAAGGTCATCCAAAATATTACATAATAGGTTTCAAAATTGTAGGAGATTAATGGGAAGTGAAAATAAAAAAATAAAAAAACATTAATGGCCAAAAATGAGGGAGAGTGTCTAAGATCACTTATCACAACAAATTGAATGATCATAAGAAATTTAATGACCATAAAACCTTATACCTAAGAGATGTGAAAAATATCATCAATTTATTAGAAATTCCTATAATATTATAATTTTTTTTCCTAATTACATAGAGGATATATTGACTTAAAAATTAGAATTTATTCCTTTTATCAATTTCCACCACAATCTCATCTTCTCTCCAAGTAATGAGTCTTCAAAACTATTTTTTATTCCTAAATTATTAAAATCAACTTCTAACAGATCAAATAATAAAAAAAGGTAAAAATCTATTACCCCAATATTAAGAAATTAACCAAAACCAAAATGGTCAAAAAAATTATTATAATTTCCAAAAAATGAATATACATTCAAATAAATAAACCAATCCTTAATATACAAATCCCTAAAAATAAAACCAGAATTTTAAATTAGATCAATTGATAAATAATTATCCTTAAAATTCTCTAAAAGTTTCCTGAATAGGTTCAATGCTTAAAAACTAATCAGATTTGATCGAATATTCTTCTAAAATTAATTAAAAATTTTATCTATAATCATAATTAGTCACTCATGAGGTTAAATAACCAAAACATATATATCTAAATCATATAATTTCAATAAAATTATAATTATTTCCTTAAATAACCCAAATCACAATAAATCCATAATAAAATCTTGTATAATTCAATGTCATAATTCATCCTTTATTCCAAAAAATATGATCTTATCATAAATATTTCAATTTAATTTAACAATATTATATTCCAAAAAGAATGAGCTTCTTCAAAAAAACATCAATAATATAGTCACCAAATCACATTACAATATCATGGTAATCTATAAGATAAAACATATGTTCCCAAATAAACTTAATCCTTATCTATGAAATCATTTAAAAAACAATGTTAAACTAATGAGTGCATAAAGTAGGACATTGGGAGGTGATGCACCCTTGTCACCCTTTGGTTGTGAGTTCAAGTCCCACAGTCTTGCCAAATGTGAAATTTTTTTCTTTCCCGCATATGTTTTGTCCTTTAAATGAAACTATATTAACATGACACTGATCACATTTGCATAAATATGATAAAAAATACTCAAAAATAACATTAATAAATTCATCAATAAATAATTTTTTAACCTCAATGATTATATCATACCTTTCAACATACATCACCAAATACATAATACTATAATTCTGAAATAATCCTTCACATTAATCCTAAGGGTTATATATACCTAAACCTAATAAAATGTCTCTAAAATATCATTACTCACCTTAAAATGACATTAATTAATACCTTAGTATTTTTAAGCCTTTGAAATTTTTATCAACCTTAAAATTATAAACCCATTATAGTGTCCATAAATATTAAGATAACCTCACATGTTATGATACAAACTGTATGGAACCAACATTAAATATTATAAAATCAAGTTTCTTTAAATTATAAATCAATTTAATTCATTTCCAAATGTTATTTGGTTTATATTTTTAGTGAATTTGGAAAAATTATGACATAAATATTGTACATGTGTTATTTTCATGAATAATCATCATGAAATTAAACTTGAATTCTTCAATGTTCTGGAAAATTCATAAACACAATGGAAAATATTTTAAACCATGGGATTAGAAAAACAAAAAACAAAATATGGTATATATAAAAGGAAAGAAATAAACTCATTAATCTATGAAAACATATAAAAATTTACCTTTTTGAATTATACTTTAGGCTCCAAATAAACACATTATTACCCTATAAATATGCTTATTTACCCTGATATATTCATAAAATATTTCATAATAAATCTCAAAAGAGAAATAAATCTCATAAATGTTTCTTTTAAATCATGAAAAACTCATTAAAATGTTTTCAAAAAACTATAATTTTCACCATTATGATATAGAAAAATATTTTTTGATGAATAAGATCACCATCTGACATTTTGAAATCATAAGGTTACTTTAAAATCCATAATAAGAACAAATAAATGTTGAATATAAATTGGGATATTATTTAAATTTCATCACAATTATCCAGATAGCATAATAATTACCCAATGCATTGGAGGGGTATAAAGGACCCACCCGTCCTTGGTTTATAATGTAACGAGCCATCCTCGGTATATAACGAAACCAAATATCCTTGGTTTATAAAGTATCTACACAACCATGGTTTATAATGAAACTAACCTTCATCATAAACAATTCCTATGAACCATAACATAATTATAACACAATAATGATTTAAATTATCAAAATTTCACAACTAAAAATATTCATTTAACTAATAAGAGAATATTTATAGATATTAAAATATCCATTCTATTTAAAACCCTTTTTAAAAATACCCTTAAAAAAGTTATAGAGATTTTTTATTTGAATTAAAAATTGAATCTTATAAATAATCCAAACATTAATAATCCTTTATGATTGTGGGAAAAAATTCTGACTCCATATACGTTAAAAAATATAAATCTTTATGTCTTTCACAAAAAGACAAAATGTTTTGTAGAAAAAAGTTTAGAAGTTTTATTTTGAAACAAATTCAAATAAATTCAAAAAAGACATAAAGTTTCCATTATAATTCATTTATTTAAATATAAATACATCTATAAAATAATTTTGAATATTTTGATGTGGAATAGAAATATTTAAAAAATAAATACTTAAAACATTTAAAATGAGGTATTAAAAGAAAAGTTACCCATACCTCAATTTTAATACCTCACACCCATTATTTTCTTTTTTAATAATATTATTATGTTAATTATTTAATTTGTTGAGAAACTTTTTTAATTTTTTCATTCCTTTTATTTTTTTACCATGTTATATTCAATCACATATTCATTTAAGATCAAGTCATACGTTTTGTCGATATTCAGATTATATATCAAATTGAAATTTTAAGGTTGAATATGGTTAACATGGTCATGGTTAAATCATATCATGAATAATAATCATGGAATAATAATCATTTATATATATAAGTGATAAATTTAAAACCAACCATAAAATATGGTTTTGAAAAATGAACTATTTTACCATCACGGAGATGGTAGGTTGTACACACACTTGAGTAACATTTCCATTTTTAAATAATCTGGAAGATATTAATGTAAGTGTTACATTATATTTATAGAAATTTGATTATTTCACAAATATTTTATACCTTATGCAAATACACATATATATAATTTTCATGCAATGTGGTTATGAAAAATGAAACACAAGGCTTCGTTGAGGTGGTAATTCACACATATGCATGAATGACATTATCATTTGTCAATGGATGGAAAGGTAAAAAAATATTTGATATATTATATTACCGTAATATTAATTATGGAATTAATATAATATATAGATACATTAAATCCTTCATTATAACCAATCTTGAAATGTAATGTAGGGAAAAAATTAGATTGTTTCACGAGGTGGTAGTCCTCCATAAACTTGAACAACAGTTTCATTTCCAATTTTATGGATAAGGATATGGATACAGGTTATTAAAATAACATAATAAACTATCAATATATGGGATATAGAAATTTTTTTATATCATCATGGATGAATAATATTTTAAGGATGTGTAAGAAGAAATAAAACTAAAACATTAAGTTAAATGTTATACCACTTCTTTGAGACAATCTCCCTTATTTTACACCTTATTTCCACAAAAGTTTTTATTCTACAGAAGAACCTCTAAAATTATGGTAGGGGTTATAGGAATGTATTTTGTTAGGTTTTTGATAAAATAATAGTATTGTTATGTGTATAAAATAATACATGAAGATCCCTTTTATATGTGAGGGGACAGTCACTCATGGAATTACTTGAAATATTAAATTAATATAAATTAAATTTTAGAGAATAATGATCCAAACTAATATAATTCTATGATAGGAAGGGGTTTATTATAAATAATATCATTAAATATAATTTGTATAGTCTCATATTCAATTTCTACTGTTATCTCTTTATTTTGACCCCAATTAACCCTTTTTTATTGTTATCACGGTAACAAGGTTTTATAATATTTAGGGGACAAGATGTTACTATAAATGTAAAATTTACATAGAAATAGACCCTGATTTATATTTTCAACCATATACGAAAAACATTTCAATAGATATGATTTTTATTAATTTTAAATCATTTAATATAAATTATTTAGTATAAAATATCATTTATGTCATTTTTGGTAATATAAAAAATATTGTAATATAATACTATTCTAACTACTGTAAAATTGTTCCAAAATGACATGTATTAAAATATAGGTAAGATATGGTAAAAATATAATCATGTAATAATACTTTTAAAGGTTTTGATATCACTTTAATCCTTGGTTATCTAAATTTAATTTTAACCACATTAATGACTTTTTCATTATTAAAGGGTTATAATTTTACTTATAAGGTGAAAATTGGTTCATAAATGGATAAGGGATGAAATTTTAGACAATTTATCATCCAAATTTTACATTTAAATTATTTTTAAAACTTTTAATTAATTTAATAAAATATAATTTAGCATAAAATATCATTACTGGAACTTTTGTCGCTACTCATTTAATTTGACTTTAAAATTAACATGAAAATATTAATTTGAATATAATCCATCTACACAACATGATCATGTTATATTTATTTAAAAAAATAATGAAAAAAATAATTCATTAATAATATTTTACTTTCAATATTTGTAAAAGATTTTGTCATTATTTTCTATTAATTAAATAAATTTTTTGGTGGAATTTTGTAAGCATTTAAATTAATTACATCATATATAATAATTATAAACTGACTACCATGACCAAAAATAATAATGTTTTTTTAATAAACCTTTTAGAACTAAAAATATCCTCTAGTTATCCCTTGGTCAAAAATTTAGTGATAATAAAACTGTAAGAATCACACAATCACTCAATCTCAAGTTTTTCTTAGAGTTTTGTAAATTTAAGAGGATTCGGAGGAGAATATGTTAGAGGATGATGGAATCAACAAAAAACTATAAAATTCTTTCAGGATTTATCCAATATAGTGAAAAATAATAATTCTCTCACTGCAAATCACTTGGTTGTCCAAGGAATCTGCTACAAAATTCTCCTCTCTTAACTCATGTCTGACCACAATGCCTTGATTCATGATTATTATTCATTCGCTAATAAGATAAACCTTTTCCCAAAGTATGGATGCTTTTTTGAAATGAAACCCATCCAGAATTGATGAGTTGGATTCAACTATGGAAAAATTATGATTACAAATATCAAAAATCAATAGACCATTGTGCATGGACCTAGCTTTCTCCCAAATATAATTACCTAGGCCATGAAAAATAAAGAATCCAAACTGTATTGAAACTCTATCATTTTTCACTAGGCTGACCCACAAATAACCTAATTCTCACAAGATTTATTTATATTCATCTTTAGCCTCAAACGTAGAGGTGTCCATATAACCTGCCCGACCTATACTTCCTCTTTCCAATGAAGGAAAAGTTTTCCTTGATATGAGCCCCTTAATGAAACTGATGTTCCCCCACCAATAATAAGGGAACCAAGCTCCACCACCAGGGACTTACACAGACCATCATACCTAAATTTTAGGCCTTTTTACCATCCCTCATTGATTTCTTGGTATCCCAAGTAATCCATCACACCATTCGAAAACCATCGCTCAAATGTTCACTTTAATACCAAACTTCCTAGTTACCTAAAACCATAATCAAGTAAACTAAAAAAATAGACTCTCCTTTAACTGTGATACCCATGAACTTTCTAATAATGAAAAAAAATAAAAATAAACTCTAAATAATATATTTCAAACTATTTCAAAAGTAGGAGAAGAGAAGCACTGACAACATAAAGAAAACTAGACCAACATCATTTATATATTACCTTCCATAGGGATTCCATGATGCCTCATACTCAAAACTAGAAAATTGATTTTCACTGGGCTATCCTTGAACCAGATAATGTATTACTAGTCATCCCATTCTAGGTTTTCATGAAACCATTCTTTAAAGAACTTTCAATAAAAAATACAAAATGATGAATCCGAAAAAAATAAACCTTTCAGGTTCATTCACAAAAAAATACACCTATCAGGTTCATTTAAAAAACCTCAAAATTTCCACAAAAGATAATATTGAAATCGCTATTTCAAAAATAACATATTTTTTTTTAAATTATATTTCAAAAATTTATATAAACTAATTATAACATTATATTGAGAAAACAAATAAAAATAATTTTGAAGAGAATATATTTGTGAAGAATAAAATGACCTTATTAAAAATTTTGTTCTTGTTTTCTAAACATTAATAAATACATTTTTATTGATTAATAACATTATATATATTTCTTAATTAAATTAATATTATTCATACCAACTAATTCAGTGACTCAGTTATGAATTTTATATTTAAATAATAATATTTTATAGGTTGTTTATGCTATGTGTTGCCTATTGTAAATGCTAATGAACATAATTTTATTCTACAAAAATATCATGGTGTTACAATGGAGTCAGTTTTAGGAATTCACAATGGATATAAGAGTTTTTCTTTTTGATATTAATTCAAATGGTTACCCATTGGTCTTATACAAGGTACTTGGCGTACCAATAGGTGCATGGGGTAGTTCTGTGATAGACACCATGGGACTAATTCCCATGAGATATGTTCCTAGTGGGTACCACATACATGATGGAGACCTAGTGGGTATACGGAGATCACCTTATATTCATTTTTCATTAATAATTATATTTAAATAATTGATAAAAAATTAAAACCTTAGAAACCATATAATCCTTCAGTGTTCCCAGTATTAACTCACACCTCACATTTCTCCTCTTGTTTTTTCATCTAAGAGGTTGAAATTCTCAATTCATTATTGGAATTGACATAAAATCCACTTTTAGGATCACTGTGGGTGATTCTAACACTCTCATTCATTTCTTTCACTGTTTCATTTTTATGTTTCAGCATGTATCAATGATTATGATGTAATTTTATGTTTTCTTCAGATTTTAAATAATCGGCCAGTTGTGGCTTAAACAGCTGGTGTTATTCAATGACAAAGATATTTATATGTCTTGTTAGGGGGTTCACATTCATTCCTATTTCTTTTTATAGTATACCATGTTCTATATGAAATTCGGGTAGCTCAAAACATGTAAACATGCCCACATAATTAGTTTTAAGCTAATTCATAAACTATTTAAAGACATTGTGAGGTCAATTAGGCTATAAGTGGTTTAATGAGAGTCATGAATTAATACAATAGTAACAGAAGAAAATTTTGGTCATGCCATGTGTGGTGAAATAATATCATGTAACCTAAGAAGTCGGGTAACTTCTTAGGGAATGCCCTAAGTTGCCTCATGTGGTGTCATAATTCTTCCCTTAACATGGATTAGCATTGGAAAATGGTTTGTTAAGGGTGTAATATCCAAGAAATGATACCTTGATTTGGTTAGTGTCTTTGATATCCAAACACTTTATGTATTAAATAAGTATGAATTCTATGTGTTGGTTGTGAATGATAAATTATTCACTATACTGACTTCTTGGTGGAACATCTTCCATGATTGGTATGTCATTAGTATCTTGTCCACACTGTATTGATTGGTGGAACCTCATCCACTAAGGATGAGTTAGTGATAGATAGTCTACTATGAGGCTAATTTATTGAAGTTACCTCATCCAACTAGAGTTAGTTAGTGGTGGTATATTTTATACACTTGTTATATTGTTTGTGCATCATCCTTCTATAGATTATTTTTTTAGTGGTATGTCTTCCCCTTTGATAATAATATTGGCGTTGTATCCTCCACCTATATATTTATATTGGTGGAATTTTTTACCTAGACATTGATTTTAGTGGTGCATCTTTCACCTAGAGTGGGATAGAGGTAGTATATCATCTATTAGATGGACTTAACAATGATAGTGCCCTGTCTAACCATGGATTTTTGTGTTAATGGTGTATCTTCCACATGAAATATGTAATTATTTTATATTATCCAGTCATGGTTAGGTTGTGAAACTATGTCATCCAATTGGAGTTAATGATACCCCATTCACCATGTGATGTCTCATATTTCATTGATGCTGGATTTTTGATAAATCAATCAATTGGTTTGTGTGTGATGGTGATTCCACATTCACATTGTTGTACTTGTTACTGATAGCTCATGAAATGAGGAGTGATATATAGTTCATCCTTAAGGTGTGTTAAGACAATGGGTATGTCAACCCACTATATAACTAACCAACGTACGTATAGTTAGACATGGTCAGGAAGAAAATAATTCCATGATATGATTTTTTATTTATTATTTCATTATTAGCATTCCATATCGAGCATGCACTTGTATTTAGTGGACATTGTTAGATATGCTATTTGTGGTGGCCTATTAATATATACTCACACCCTAATCAAGAACCCTGGTACATATGAACACTTCCTAAGTTATTATTTAGTTAAGGTAAAGGGGCCACAATTAGATAGTTTAAATGATATTGATTGTTAGAGTTGGGATACAGTACTAGGCCATGACTTGAGAATAGTGTTTCGGAAACCTTATTTCTTTTTTTACCTTTTGATACAATTATATATGATCTACCAATATAATATCCTTTCATTACCCATGTAACTCATATGAAATTTCACTATCCAATCTATTATAAAATGTTATCTATTAATGTTTTATAGCACTAATATGTAATGTATATTTATGTTAATGTGATATAGTAATGATTAGAGTTGTTATTTTTTATTAGGTGTTTTATGATTTTCTCTAATGTAGAGGGTGTATTCTTTGCAGGCAATACATTTACCCTCATATCTAGTCATAGACTTTGGAATATAATAAGGAATGCTTAAGGTATATGGAGACCCAATTAGTCATTGTGGAGGTGAACAGGTCCAGGAACATTAGAATATATATTAGTCTCCAAACTCTTTTGGATTGATCTCTCAAAGCTCTATGATATGATTGCCTCATAAATTAAAGGATATAAAATTATAATAGGTAAAAATATCTTATAATTTAATGTAGCAAGAATCAAATTATTTTTCTATTAGATTTTAACTATTCATATTGTCACCCTCAATTGATCTATATATTTATTTGAAAAAAAACTCTATATATTTCAACAATTATAATGAATCCATGAACTTGATATAAACTGATCATGAATATTTAACAATTATACATTCATTATTATGTGTTATATGTCATGACCAAATATTTTTAAGGATCATTTCATAAACCTATATGAATATCAATGTTTTGGTTCACTAGGTTATTTCCATTTTATGATAAATCAGAGTTTCCACTAAAATAAATAAGAGAGTGTATGTGTGAAACCCTAATCTTGTAAAAAGTTATATCAAATACAATATACCTAGTGATGATAGTTGACTTCTTGAAGTTGATAATTTTTTGTTGTAAGAGGTGGTATGATATTTATTTTTGTCCTTAAAGTATAATTTTAGTGGAAAATTCCACTAAGGAGGGTGGGAATCAAAGTGATCAATTGATAGTTGAACTAGAATGAAGATTTGTGAACCATAAAGCCAATAATTACAGATTGGGTGTCCCATAAGACATAATTCGAATCCAATTGATAGTGTCACATCAATTCATAGAATATCCTTTGTCCTTGTTCTCTTCATGATTGAGGGAATGCTTGGAATTATAGGAGGATAATTTCTTGACCAATGTTTGTAAAGGTCTTCCCAAGCACCATTAGCGTATCAATGTTATGGACCACAAGAAAAATTATTTTTTAAGGGAGAGGGAAGTTTCCATGATAATAAGGAAAATTTTTGGGCAGTTATTTTCATGATACTACAATGATTTAAATTTGGTTCCAATCTTTTAATGTATCTTTTTTTTGGAAAAATATAGTGAACCTACTATCATTTCTGAGAACTGGAAGTATGAACTTTTAACCAATAAAAGAGGGTGGTGTACAACACATATGATCTAAGTGTTAGAGTTGAATTCCTATAACCAATTGTTTGAACATTTATTACATGAATATTTAATAAATTTTAATATTAAACATCTTATTACATATTGATCATTGTTCTTCATGACTATAGTGTAATAATATCCCAGAGTATTTGTTTCATTAATAAGGTCATACCAGTTCCCCGTTGTGATGACAAACATTAAGTGCTTTGACAATATTCTTATGTATAGTTCTGTATGTGGATGATATACTATGATGGGACACATATTATGGTGGCTATCAGGTGAGAGTACTCATAAGTAGTTGAGACTTCTTCTCATGAAGTTCCCACTAGGTAAACTCCAATATGAGGGATTATGAGAATAGACCTTCCAATAGGAATTTAGCATGTTTTTGTTTCATCAGATATTATTATCTTCAATCATGTGTAATAGTCCTTAGATTTTAAGGTTATCATGAATACATGTCATGACTCATACACTTTGATTTACTGACAAAATTTTCATGCCATATATTATTTGGAAGGAGAGTATGTTTGGTGCATCACAAATGACATGTTATTAATAGATAAGTCGAGGACAGAAATTTATCTTCCATTTATGGAAGTTGATATCCAATCCCTTTTATAGAAATAGAACTATCACCCTAAATTATAGGGCCAGCGTGTAACAATGAGTTTATTTCATGTAGTCAAGGAATGACGTATCAAGACTATAGGTAGATGATACTATCTCGAAACCTACATGATGAGATATTGTGATTAAGGGATTATAATACATAGTGATAATTCGTATGTGGATGTCATCATTGTGACTTTAAGTTCTTTCTCTTGGGTGCCTTGACCAATTTCTAGATAGTAATGTTTAAATTTAGGCAAGCTCACCTAATTCCAATTAGAAAGAACCCTAGAGGGTCACACACTAAGTGTTTCTGGTGGTATCAATTAAATTATATTTGAACATAATTAATTAAATAAATATTATTCTCAAGACCAAGAGATAATTTTATTAAAGTTAAAATGATCACATAAATTAAATAAATATTTATTCATCGGATTGTGAATAAAATATATTTATTTATTTTACTTAAAATTTAATAAATATTTATTTACTAGTTTTATGTAAAAAATATATATTTATTTAAGAGAATATAATATTTTATTAATGAGTTCAATAAATGAAAGAGGGGTTTGAACAGACCAAGACCCTGTCCATTGATAAATTAATTATTTACATGTTGGTAAATAATTTTTTTCTAGTTGGCCCAAGAAATAATCATAATAATATTATCGTTATGTGGAATGAGATTTGATTTATGGTTCCATTTTGTGAACGTTAGAACACCAAAAATAATGGCGGTGTTATTTTTATTATGTGGCATGGGTTTTCGTTCATAGTTATAATTTCATTTAATTATTCTTTAGAAATTAGATATTGTAATTGAAACCCCATGTTGATTAATATGAAGGTACCTCCATTTTTTCAAACACTAGTGAATTGAGAATTGATGAGCCAAAAATTTTCTCTCTTTAATCCTATCATCTCTCCCTCCCATGAATGAGAGAATTTCTTCAAGACTGAAGAACGATCGATCAAGAATGGTCGACGCA
The DNA here is from genome assembly GCA_963277665.1 of Viscum album. Classification (NCBI taxonomy): domain Eukaryota; kingdom Viridiplantae; phylum Streptophyta; class Magnoliopsida; order Santalales; family Viscaceae; genus Viscum; species Viscum album. The sequence goes on from OY728145.1 coordinate 863,764,093, forward strand.
AGATATTTTTTTCGGCGTGCTAGAACACGGAGAGTAAGTGGAATTTTTTAGAGACCATTGTGGCATGTGTGGATCACCACTAGAGGGATTAAACTTTGGATCCTTTTGAGTGAAATGAAGACAATCCAAAAGGTTCATTCCTTATGATCAATGATCATCAACGAAGAAAGTACCAAAGACCCAGGTATTTAATTTCTTAAAAAATTAATAAATTAATTATAAACATTATGTAAAAGTCCCTCTTTCTCATATCTAGCACCTTTCTTATCTTTTTCTAAATATTTACTTTTAATACATCGATACTATTATTCATCATCATATTGATCTTGTATTGGTCATCAATTATGGAAAAAAGTTGTTCCCTCCCAACCGCCATGCTTCCGCTGCATCTGGATCCGAAATGTGGTATCATAGGGGGCTCATAATCATTTATATTCATTTAAATAATTAGTTTATTATTTATTCATTAATAATTTAGTTTGAAATTTCAGGTTTAATCATTCGTTTAATCTATATTTCAATATCTATTATTCAAATTTTTCTTTCTCATAGATCTAACAAAAATGAATTTTTTTTATTCAAATTAAATCAATGATCTCATTAGGAGGTGCTCATGATTCCTTACAGGTAACACAACCGTACACACTGTGTATTTGGAGTTAAACACTGTGTAATCCCTAGATAATAATATTTTCACTCATACATGTTATAGAGACTCCGATGCACAATCTCGGTGACAAGTTACAACACATCCAAGTATTATTTATACCTTTCCAAAAAAGTAATCAATAAAAATTAAAAACCACCGTCTAATATCATTTTGTAATTTCCCCCAAAACAACACTCTCTCACATTAAAAAAATAGGTTAGTTATGATACCTCAAGTGTGCCTACCCATACACCAAAGTCTTCCGACTAGAAGTGGGGTGTGATGAATATAGTGTAGAGACTATACCCCCTAGTATAGATTTACAAAACAATAGAAATAATAAAATAATAATAATAATAGAATAATGAAGAATAACAGAAACTATATATCATACAAATGGAAAGTGAAATGAGGAACCACGAAACTAATTGTAACACCCCAAGCTTCCACGGTACGTTTCCCTTTGAATAATGCAAGAGCGTGTGTTGTAGGCAACATCGAGTTCTAACACACACTGCAACCGATCAAACTAGCCGTTATGAATAGTAATACCTATTTTTTTGAAATTTTATACATTTTATCTTTAAAATGGACTTTATTTTGGGATTTGTAATATCTAAATTATCATAGGGTGAAATTTTGGTACTTTTCGGATAACTTTCATATTTTGATGAATAGTGAAAATTACTAAATTTTAATTAAAAATAATTTTTTTAATAAAAATAATTAATAATGATAAATTATGAATTTTAGTGGTTTTAAAGTATATTTAGAATATATTTTTACCATTTAATATAATATTTGTCATTAGACATAATTTGACAATTAAAGCGAACATAAACAAGTATCAATCTTTTGATAGCTATTATAGCTTAAAAACACGCTTTTTGTTTTGCCGGCAAGAATTAATTTTAAATTAATTTCTGCCACTTATGTGTTTTGAATTTGAAAAAATGGATTCCATATTTGGAATCAGTATTTAAAAATTTTGTAAATAGGTAACTTTTATTTTTAGACATTTTGAATAATTACTTCGGTAAATATTTTATTTACCATGGTTAATGGGTAAATCTGATAAATAAGGGTTAACAAATAATATTATAATAATAGTAAATTACCCTAAAACGCATCCTAACCTTATTGGTGGATACATTTCAGACCATGGGCATCTTTGGGTCGATTTTGGGACCCCATGGAGCCACTTGTAGGTGATAGGGACACTTTATTTTAATTATGTTAAAACAAATACAAAAATGACATAAGCATATATCTTTTAGAAAAACAATTTTTATAAAGGGTTATATATGTTTTATTTTCGACTATAAATATTCATTAGAAAGATAAAAATATTTCCTACATAAAAGTATTTTATTTTTAATTTTTAGATATTAAATAATTTAATTTAATTATGACCCAATGATGATGCAGTAATTACAATAAAAGTGAAAAATTAAAATAATTGATATTATAAATACCCAACAAAATATAATTTGAGACTTTTTATTAATTACACTAATTTTATAGGTTAATAGGACATGTTAGGAATTATGTAATTTACTTTTTTCGAAGTAATCATTCTGTTATGATTTTCACAAAAATCAATTTTCCAAATAGGGTCAAAATTGACATAAAAGTGTTTTTAAAACAAATATTATATTATTAATTGATATTAAATTCCTAAAAATATAGGTATCGGCCAAGAGACTTATATAATGATAGTTTTATCATTAATGGACCACTTGGGGGTCTCTTGGATGTATATATTAAGTTTATTAACCATATAATATAAAAATACAAAGAGACATTGTAAAAGTGATACTAATTAACTAAGAGTTAATACATAAAGATAAGGTTAATATAGTAACCCAAACCTGCATAAATTCTATTGGTTGAGTGGTTTTAGACCTATCCCCACCTTAACCTTTAAATAATTCACTTTGGAGTCATGATAAACCGAATATGAATTTATTATAAAATAATATTTCTAGCTTTTCCAAAGATGCCCCTCACCACTCTTATAAAAGGGCACTCCCCCTTCTCATTAATTAACTTCTTCAAAGCCTTTTGTTTCGGCCAACCTATGCCAAAATACTCTATAAACTTCCCTTAATTCATCCTAGAGGCATTCCTTTAGTAATAATTCTACCCTATGGAGCCCTTTTGATCAAATCAAATGGAAGAACCCGAAGAAGAGGTAATGATTTCATCACCTTTTTTCAAGTTCCTTTCTTCTTCCACTTCTTCTTTCATTGTTATTACCATTATAAATAATAACACCATTATATTATATATAAAATGATGTTATTATAAACATGGTACAACCATATTTCAGTATTCTATCCATCCTTTGAATAACATGTCACCATACATGCGTACGTATGGATTACCGTCTCCACGTCGTGGTGTAATTGTTATTCAAAACATTATTATTTGGATGGGTATAATAATTATGTTTAATTCATTTAATAATAAATATTACCAGATAATGATTCTGTATGTATTATATACCATCCAATTAAATATTATTTTAATATCAAAAGAATGATATTGTCGCTCGTGAGTACGTACGGACTACCATCTCCACGAACGCGATGAGATTCATTCTCCAACGTATCCATTCAAGACTAATTCTCATTTAATGATTAAAAATAATTTTTAATGATTTGAAATAATTCTGGATATGAATAATATAAATCCCATTAGTAACAAATATGGCTCAAATAACAAATAATATAAAGGAAAATGAACCGGTAACACCCGAAATGACGATAATTTTAAGATATTATTAACAAATCAATGTTAAAAGATCATATATGATATCATATTAATGCATATGATTCATGTATAATTCAATAAAAATTATTTCACCTTTATATAGGAGGTTAACCTACCCTCAACCAAGGGAAAAGTACAAAGTATGGGGTTTCTTATCTCACTTTTAATTCCGTGAGAATTCCATTGTTCATCACTTATTTATTAAATGTGGTGTGTGTACTACCCATGTTTGTATTCATTGTGTAATATACTTTAATTCATGTATATTTTCATCATCATTTCATGGTTGTATGTTTTGTATGTTACCAAATCAATAAGGGAATTTGAAATTTCAATTTCCACTCATTCAGCTTTACGCATACTTCATTGATTATTTTACTCCAAGATTATGTGTAGAATCACTATTCATTTGATTATGTCATAAATTCCACTCCCCTTTCTATGGATATACTTTTGATACACATAATCACTCCATTGATAAATTATCAGTTCATCGATATGAACTTGATAAGAGTAATTTTTACTCAATCTTGATTTTTTGAGTTAAACATCCAATTCATTGGTGTTGTTTTTACAAGAATTTGTGTGAATGTAATCTGATTGATTTACACTAAATATCCAGTAATATTGAGTGTATTTATATTTGTCACACATAATTATGTCATTTATTCATCTTTAACCTAAGGATATAGTCTTTATAAGAGAATTCATCTCAATTTACATTCCCTTGAGACTTCTTTGTTGTTATACACCAAATAAATTTTATATGGTGTATATAATGTACTTTGACATAGTATATCAGGAATCCCTTTATTCTCCTGATATTAAAAAAAATTTATTACCTCAATTATTTTTATTCAAGTGTCTCTCTTTCGGTTAGAAACTCTAACTAAAACACCATTTTAAAGTTTTTAAAGACTTATTCTTCTAAATTGTTATCATTAATGTCCATGTTTTAAAAATAGTTTTAAGGATTTATTTATATGGACATTAAAGTTTTAAAATTAAAACGCATTTTAAAAGTTTCAAATTGGTATGGGACACTTTGATTCTAAAATCTATTTTAAATGGATTCTTGAAAAATAGTGTGACTTTTAAATGATTTCAAGAAAAAGGGGGATATTTCACTCCAATTGTTTTGATGATTATTTTCATTTATGTCAATATCCTTCATCATTATCGATTGAGGTTAATATGATACAATACAATCTTCCATAATGTATCTAATGAGTTATGTTTGACTGTGGATGTGCTATTTTTATACCATTCATGGTTTATGGAGAAAGTATTGACATTTCGTATGCTAGTTTTAATACGAATGTTTATGTTATGTTTAAACCTGTTCATGTGAGGAATGCATTGGACGTAATATGTGACGGGTGGATCCCGCTATAGCTTCTCGATGCATCGGTAGGTCTCATGAGGAAAAGTAGTGTCTTGGAAAAAGGCCTTGGCAAAATCTTATTTGTAGTCTTGGCATGAGGCCTTGGGTATGTGGTTATGAGAGTCTGGCATTATGCATTCCATCATTATGAAAGTGGTTATTGATATTGCATGTGATTGTTCGACTAGTATAATATCCATGTGAATATGTAAATGGAATTATTTCATTTTATCTTTGCCATATTATGCTGAAGTTCAAGTTTAAAATGCTTTTGTTTAAGTTATAAATTTCTTTAAGTGTTTATGCTTATATATAAAAGCTTCTGCTATATAGTTATCCTTACTGAGCATCTGAGCTCACTCCTTTCAATGTTTTATTTTTCCCAGGATGTGAATAAGTAATTTATGAATGACCTGAAGGGTAGTATGAGGGGATATGAAGACAAGATTTTGTTGTAGTTTTTTTACCTTATGATGCAATGTAAGATATATGAATATATCTAGTGTTTCCATGACTACTAAACTAATCGGTCTTTCGAGACATGATCCTTTGTGATCATTCCAATGTCATGTAATAATGCACGACTCTGGGTAATTGGGGTCGGGGCATTACAGTTGGTATCAGAGGAAGTTTAGTACAAACCTTGGATTCTATATTTAGATAAACTCTGATTAGAGCACGTAGAACTAAGATGAACTTTGAGGATTAGTATAGAAGAACATCCTAGAATTTTGGTATTGTAGAGATTTTGTGAGTTTTCCGAGCAATACATCCCTATCTGGATACGAGGAGGTAGAGGCAGCTCTGGCACAGATGTACCTAGGGGTAAAACCCAAAAACACCGCTTTGAGCTAGACTCGAACGGGAACTGTTGCACGACAATGGGCCTTGCTACACTCTTGGTTACAACACTCCCGGGGGATATGCTTAGGATAATTTACATTTTCATTACAAACCGATTTGAAGTATTATATGTATAATATGAGAGTAAATGACCTTGGATAATCATAATGTGTTTCAAATTGAGAATATGGTGACATGTTAATATCTATATGATTTTTTTGACTATTGTTACTCGCACAATGCTTTCTGGTTTTAGTCAATGGCTGGATTCCAAGGAAGTCATAGTGACTTTGAGAATAATGTACAAGGTGGGAACGGTGGTGGCAATGAGAAAAAAAATAGAATGTTGATATGTGTAAAAGATATCATCTTTATGCCAAAATTAATTTTCCAAAAAATATGATCAACAATATATATATTAACCAATTACCAGACTCAACAAAAAAGATAAAGGTGATGAATGATAAGAGCTCAAACAGTGGAGAACATGGACAAAGGAATCCTCAATTTCCATCACGCAGGAAATGTGGAAGGAGACACCCAGGAAAGTGTCTCAATGGGACAAAGAAATGCTTTACGTGCGGGAAGGAAGGACATAAAGTGAAGAATTGCTGAAGAAAAATGATGAGTACTATAGAAGAAGATAAAAATGGTCCCAAGAGTTCATTTACAGTAATTTTCCGTAAATGTAGGGGACCTGCCCATTACCCGAGTGAATGCCCTATTCTATAGGATATTTTCTTGGTCAAAGAAGAAGTTGTGTGCAAATAAATGGTTGGAGAAATGTTTAAAAAGTATTAGTACTCCTTATTTATGGGTTTACTTTGGAATCATTTTCTCTTGTATTTCTAACCCTGCAGTTTTCCATGTGAGAAGGATATTTGAGGAAGAATTTTCTTTTCTCTTGTGTATATAGTTATAAATAACCATTTGGTTTTATATGATCGTTGGGTTTGAGGCAATTATAAGTTATTATAATTTGGGATGAAAATGCAAGGTATGAGATAAGATTTTTGGTTAAATTATGTTATGGTTATTTTGAGGAATTTATCTCATTTTGGTAATGTTATAAATATAGTTTTTGAAAAAGGACAAAACGCAGACCGTGTGACAACCCATCGCGTAGGACAAAGCTGTGGGAATCGAACCTACAACCAAAGTGTGATTGGGATTTATCACCTACCACTGGACTACGTGAAGTCCCTAGTTAGTGTGACTATTATTTTTAGTTAAATGATTTTATTGATCAATAATAATATTATTTGGGATCTTGTGTCTTATCAAATGAATACCCTTAGTATAGGAAAATGATTTGGTGATTATGTGATAAATGTTATTTTGGAAGTTGTTCACTTTTTTATGAACACTATATTCCCAAGGAAAATATAATAGTATGAGATTTTATTTAAGGATTAATGGGGGATTTTTATCTATGTTTTTATTGTGGATTTATAGTGATTTGGGTTATTTATGGAAATGATTAGGTTTATTACTTTTATGTATGTGACTTTAAGAGTAATTAATCTAATTTGGAGATACAATTTAACGTGGAAGACTACATTCTTATAATTTTTGGCTTTCAATATTAGTATGGATTATATTGAAGGACTTTAAGGACAATTGATTATTGAATGGAATTTATTTAACTTTGGGGTATTGATGGTTTAATTTTAGAAATTAAGATTAGTGTTTTCTTTCTCTAATAGAATATCCATTTGGGGGATCTTAAGATATTATACTAACCATTTTGGTTTTGATTAATCTCTAAAGACAACGTAAATATATAGTTTATCCTATGTGGATCATGTATTTCTATAGAATTTTATTCTAGATCTTCCATTGTGACCAAGTCTTCTTCAATACTCATTGTTCAAAAAATGAGTTAGTGGTAAAAATTTATTAAAGAATGAAACTCTAATTAAAAAGTAAGTATATCTATTTATGTTCTTAGTAAATATCATAAATTAATTCCTCATACTTATGTAATGTAACTTAAAACAAAAAAATGTTGTTCGTTTACTTTTCCTACTGGTAGACTAATGACCGTTTGTCCCAACACAAGTTTGTGATTTTCTTGTTGTTAACTTTCTCCTGATCATGTTTTCTATCCCTCTCCATCAGAACATAACACTTAGTTTATCTGCCATATCTATGGTTTCCTACACAAAATCCTAGTATGGGTTATCTTGGGTGACCTTTATACCTCTCTTCCTTTCTATTAAAGTGATAGTTTTATTGACTCTTTTTCTGATGTGAGACTTTCCATTATATTCTCAAGCCCAATTTTAAAAAAAAATCGAGTACGCAATTTATTGAAGGAGGGGATAATGTAACACCCCAAGCTTCCATGGTACATTTCCCTTTCAATAATGCAATGGCGTGTGTTGTACGCAACATCGAGTTCTAACACACACCGCAACCGATCAAACTAGCCGTTATGAATAGTAATACCTAATTTTTGAACTTTTATGCATTTTATATTTAAAAATGGACTTTATTTTTGGATTTGTAATATCTAAATTATCTTAGGGTGAAATTTTGGTACATTTCGGATAACTTTCATATTTTGATGAATAGTGAAAATTAGTAAATTTTAATTAAAAACAACTTTTTTAATCAAAATAATTAATAATGATAAATTATGAATTTGAGTGTTTTTAAAGTTTATTTAGAATATATTTTTACCATTTAATACAATGTTGGTCATTGAACATAATTTTACACTTAAACCAAACATAAACAAGTATCAATCTTTTGATAGTTATTAAATCTTAAAAACACGCTTTTTGTTTTGCCAGCGGAAATTAATTTTAAATTAATTTCTGCCAATTTTGTGTTTTGAATTTGGAAAAATTGATTCCATATTTGGAATCAAGATGTCCAAATTGTGTAAATAGGTAACTTTAATTTTTAGACATTTTGAAAAATTACTTCGGTAAATATTTTATTTACCATGGTTAATGGGTAAATCCGGTAAATAGGGGTTAACAAATAATATTATAATAATAATAAATTACCCTAAAACGTGTCCTAACCTTATTTTTGGATACATGTCCGACCATGGGATTCTTTGGGTCGATTTTGGGAACACATGGAGCCACTTTTAGGTGATAGGGACACTTTATTTTAATTAAGTTAAAACAAATACAAAAATGACATAAGCATATATCTTTCAGAAATATCATTTTTACAAAGGGTAATATATGTTGGATTTTCGACTATAAATATTTATTAGAAATATAAAAATATATCCTACATAAAGTTATTTTATTTATAACTTTTAGACATTAAATAATTTAATTTATTTATGACCCAATGATGATGTAGTAATTACCATAAAAGTGAAAAATTTAAATAATTGATATTATAAACACACAAATAAATATAATTTCAAACTTTTTATGAATTAAAATAATTTTCTAGGTTAATATGACATGTTATAAATGACTTAATTTACTTTTTCCGAAGTAATAATTCTTTTATGAGTTTCACAAAAATCAATTTTCCAAATAGTGTCAAAATTGAAATAAAAGAGTTTTTAAAACAAATATTATATTATTAATTGATATTAAATTACTAAAAATATATGGTTTGGCGAAGAGATTTATATCATGATAGGTGTATCATTAATGGACCACTTGGGGGTCTCTTGGATGTATATAGTAAGTTTATTAAATATATAATATAAAAATACAAAGAGACATTGTAAAAGTGAAACTCATTAACTAAGAGTTAATACTTAAAGATAAGGTTAATATAGTAACACAAACCTTTATAAATCTTCTTGGTTTAGTGGTTTTAGACCTATCCCCACCTTAAACTATAAATAATCCACTTTGGAGCCATTATAATGCGAAAATGAATTTATTATAAAATAATATTTCTAGCTTTTCCAAAGGTTCCCCTCACCCTTCTTATAAAAGGGCACTCCCCCTTCTCATTAATTAACATCTTCAAAGCCTTTTGGTTCGGCCAAAACCTGCCCACATACTCTCTCAACTTCCTTCACTTAATCCTATAGGCCTTCCTTTAGTCATAAATCTAACTTAAGGCACCATTTTGATCAAATCAAAAGGAAGAACCCGAAGAAGAGGTAATGATTTCACCACCCTTTTTCAAGTTCCTTTCTCCTTCCACTTATTCTTTCTTTGTTATTACCATTATAAAATAATAACTCCAGTATATTATATATAATATGATGTTATTATAAACATGGTACAACCATATTTAAGTATTCTATCCATCCTTTGAATGACATGTCACCATACGTGCGTACGTACGGATTACTGTCTCCACGTCGTGGTGTAATTGTTATTCAAAACATTATTATTTGGATGGGTATAATAATGATGTGTAATTCATGTAAATAATAAATATAAAATAATAATTATTCTGTATATATGATATACCATCCAATTAAATATTATTTTAATATCAATAGAATGATATTGTCGCTCGTGCGTACGTACGGACTACCGTCTCCACGAATGCAATGAGATTCGTTCTCCATCGTATTCATTCTAGAATAATTCTCATTTAATGATTAAAAATTATGTTTAAAGATTTGAAATAATTATGGATATTAATAATATAAATACCATAAGTAACAAATATGGCTCAAATAACAAAGAATATAAAAGAAAGTGAACCCGTTAACACCCGAAACGACGATAATTCTAAGATATTATTAACAAATAAATGTTAAAAGATCATATATGATATATTATTAATGCATATGATTCATGTATAATTAAATAAAAATTATTTCACCATTATACATGAGGTTAACCTACCCTCGACCACGGAAAAAGTACACAGTAAGGGGTTTCTTATCTCAATTTTAATTCCGTGAGAATTCCATTGTTCACCAATTATTTATTACATGTGGTGTGTGTACTGCCCATGTTTGTATTAATTGTGTAATATACTTTAATTCATGTATATTTGCATCATCATTTTATGATCCTTCTTTCCTGGGTGTATGTTTTTTATGTTACCAAATCAATAAGGGAATTTGAAATTTCAATTTCCACTCATTCAGCTTTACGCATACTTCATTGATTATTTTACTCCAAGATTATGTGTAGAATAACTATTAATTTAATTATGTCATAAATTCCAATCCCATTTATATGGATATACCTTTGATACACATAATCACTCCATTGATAAATTATCAGGTCATCAGTATGAACTTGATAAGAGTAATTTTTACTCAATCTCGATTTTTTGAGTTAAACATCCAATTCATTGGTGTTGTTTTTACAAGAATATGTGTGAATGTAATCTGATTTATTTACACTAAATATCCAATCATATTGAGTGTATTTATATTTTTAACACATAATTATGTCGTTTATTTATCCTTAACCTAATTATATGGTCTTTATAAGAGTATTCATCTCAATTTACATTCCCTTGATACTTCTTTGTTGTTATACACCAAATCACTTTTATATGGTGTATATAATGTACTTTGACATAGTATATCATGAATCCCTTTATTCTAATGATATTAAAAGGATTTGATTACCTCGATTATTTGTATTCAAGTGTCTCTCTTTTGGTTAGAAACTCTAACTAAAATACTATTTTTAAATGTTTTAAAGACTTATTCTTATAAATCTTTATCATTAATGTCCATGTTTTAAAAATAGTTTTAAGGATTTATTTATATGGACATTAAAGTTTTAAAATTAAAACTCCTTTTAAAAGTTTCAAAGTGGTATGGGACACTTTGATTCTAATATCTATTTTAAATGGATTCTTGACAAATAGTGTGACTTTTAAATGATTTCAAGAAAAAGGGGGATATTTCACTCTAATTGTTTTGATGATTATTTTCATCTATGTCAATATCCTTCATCATTCTCGATTGAGGTTAATATGATAAAATAAAATCTTACATATTATATCGAATGAGTTATGTTTGACTGTGGATGTGCTATTTTTATACCATTAATGGTTTATGGAGAAAGTATTGACATTTTGTATACTAGTTTTAATACGAATGTTTATGTTATGTTTAAACTTGTTCATATGAGGAATGCATTAGTATTAATATGTGACGGGTGGAGCCCGATATAGCTCCTCGATGCATCGATAGGTCTCATGAGACAAACTACTGTCTTAGCACAAGGCCTTGGAAAAATATTATTTGTAGTCTTGGCATGAGCCCTTGGCTATGTGGTTATGCTAGTCTGGCATTATGCATTCCATCATTATGAAAGTGGTTATTGATATTGCATGTGATTTTTCGACTAGTAGAATATCCATGTGAATAATTAAATGGAATTATTTCATTTTATCTTTTCCATGTTATGCTGAAGTTCAAGTTTAAAAGGATTTTGTTTTAGTTATAAATTTCTTTAAATGTTTATTCTTATCTATGAAAGCTTCTGTTATATTGTTATCCTTATTGAGCATCTGAGCTCACTCCTTTTAATGTTTTATTTTTTCCAGGATGTGAAGAAATAATTTATGAATGACCTGCAGGGATAGTATGAGGGGATATGAAGACAATATGTTGTTGTAGTTTTTTTACCTTATTATGTAATGTAAGACTTATGAATATATCTAGTGTTTCCAAGACTACTAAACTAATAGGTCATTCGAGACTTGATCCTTTGTGATCATGCCAATGTTATGTAATAATGCACCGACTCTGGGAAACTGGGGTCGGTGTGTTACACTAATAATGATGAATCATGTATTAAAAGTTTGAGATGTATCTGAATGTAAAATAGAAAAAATTAAAATAAATGAATCAGCTAACATAAATAATATGAAAAGACCCTTGTCATGAACCCCATGTCGGACACATATCTAAACTCATGCCCATCCAACAAGCACAAAAATCATCAATAAGGTTCATTTCCCTAGTCCAAACATGAATCCATTTAATCTGATCAGGTACTAAATGGAGTCCCAAATAGGGTGTGAGAGAAACTTAGTAGGTTGAAACCACTATGTCTAAACAAAACCACTCTAAGAATAAGTGTGTAAAAAAATGAATAAAAACATGTACTAAAAATCAATTTAAATAATACATCGAGAAACCAATTTCAGCACCATTCCATAATGTCTTTGAGAATGTATCACAACCATGAAAAAAATAAACATAAACCATGGAATAATCAAACAACCATGAAGATCCATCCATATAAGAGTTTCAACCTCCTGGAATATCCCAATATGTAAAAATTTCTACACCAACTTGGTCAAGACCACTATATAATTATTTCAACATGTGACACTGAAATGATCCATCTTTATAAGAATTTCAGCATATATGACTAGGTAGATCCCCCTATATAATAATTTGAACATGTATCACTAGGAAAAGCCTAGTATATAAGCATTTAAACATCCTAAAAAATACCTATATATTATCATTTCAATATCAAGTCATAACATCATGGATATCACTATATCACATCAATGGAATAAATGATTAATTATGAAAAAATTTCATTGTCTTCAATTTACACATTAATTTATATATCAACTTATCAATAGGCAAATCAGTATCTTATAAGATATTACCAAAATGATTTTATTTAATGAATTCACATACAATATCATGAAATTCTAAAGGCACTTAAAACCATTATCTATTTTATTGTTATTCAAATGTTTTCTCACCCAATAGGTATCTCTAAGCGAGGATGCATCAACAATTGAAAGTAATGAATCCAATTAATATTTATATCTATGATTTACCGTTAATCAATGAAAAAAATAATTATATCACATGTTACGTTAGCGCAATCAATAATATTTCATACAATTCAAAATTAAATAAACCATAGGGTAAGGTATAAACCCCTACCTTTATCCAATGATAAATAAATACATCACACTAGAATATCCAACAATAATTGAGGGTAGGAAGATCACAAGAAATAATATTGATCACACTGGATCAAGATAAAAACAACCATAGTCAATATATTTACACCTTAATAGTGGATAAAAATCGGAGAAGATAGGGAATATTAAGAAAAGAAACACACAATGGATTGGATGTGTAATTGGGATGTCCATAATGGAGAAAGAAACTCCAAAATCACCATGAAATCATCCTCATTTCTAGAGTTAAAGGATGCAATGATGGAATGAAATAAATCATATGCACTGCCAACTTAAAACAAATGGATATGGAAAATAAAAATCGTGTAACCATTTGACATTAGGTATTTCTTGATTAAAGAGATATGTTGAAAATTTCATCAGCTCAAGTTCATATTTATCTCAAATGAACATTATGAAATATGAACTAGGTATAATATTTATAATCGCTTTAGGTCATGAACATATTCACATAATGTATCTAGAAACATTTATACATCGTGTATCTTATAAAAGGCATGTAATTTTTTAGTAGATAATTATCATCCCAACTTCTATTAAAGTTCCCAAACCACTTATGAAGCCTTCCAAACTAACAGGAAACCCTCATAATCCCATTTATCACATTAAAACTCAGACTCAATTAATTAAAATAAATAGACATCTTAGAACTTTAGGTCATTTTACCAAAAATAGGCTCTCTGTCTCTGAACAAGAATCAACAAAAAATGTTTAAAAATAAGGTAAAAACTAAAAAAATGATCAACAACAAATTCAAAGAGTTTCATACCGAATAAAATATTGTATATTACATTCAACATCATTTTATACATGTTCTCCTTCTTCATAGACTTTTAAATTGTTCGACATATACATGAGATCATGAAATTACACAATGAATTTTTTCATATTAGTAGAAATCTTTCAAATAGTAAATAATTTCTTTCAATTTACTTGAAACATATGTTAAATAGATATTATTTCTACATTTCCATCACTCATTTTTACTCTCTTTGCTACATTAGATATATAGAGACATATACTTCTGGCTCTAGGTTATTTTAATATTCTCCTCTTAAAATTTTAATTTCATAAAACCATATGAATTTATTTTCCATATTAAAATATTGAAAAATTCTTGAATTATGATAGTATGGTCTTCCCCATAATAATTAATTTAAATATAGACAACAAAATATCCTGATAAAATCTTTAGCTTTGACCATGATAGATAATTTATAATATCTTATTTCAAAACCTAGAAATATCATGCTACGATCACCTCATATAAACTCTTATAATCCTTGACTGAATCATTTTTAAATTAAATAATAATTACATTTAATATTATAAGTCCAACATTGAAACCTCGTATTTAAGGTTACCAAATAGAATTAAAACTAGTGATCATTATGCATCATGTTTGTGTCTTCAAATGACTCTTATGTATTGATCTTAGAACTATTACCCATCAAAATAAACGTCATGAATTTTACAAATATTTCATATCTCTTACCAATGAATCTTACATAATAAATATTTAACCTCACATTCCTCAAGGATATTTCTCTCAATGTTACATTTCCTCTCATTGAAGACTCTTACATATCATGTAGAGATCCTACGCCTTTTGAAATTTACATTCTAAATTTTAAACAAAATCATAAAATGAGATTGATAACTTTTTAATGTCTAATTTAAAGTCTATAATTTTTCAAATATACACACATAAATAATCTTACATATTCCCCAAATTAACTATGATGACCCTTACACATTAAAAAAGTCAAATTTATGTGTTACGGTTCACCTTAAGATTTTTTCAGATTTATTAATTCTTCCAATTCGATACAAAATTTATAAATCATGGGTAGTTATAGGATTTTTAAATTTTCAATAGTTAGTTCTGAAGTAAATTTTATATATTTGTTCTCATCAATGATATATATATATGTTCTTTTATCTGTTTGCGAACATCAACTCCATAATTCTAGAATTGTACACCATCCTTCTCAAACCAACTCAATACATCATTAGTAAGTCCAAAAGAAGTGAAATACATTCAAAAAAACTTAAAATGATATATAATCATTATTAAAAAAATAAAAAATAAATTGAATTATTTTATGGGTTATTCACATGGGAATGATGTAGTTAGATTTGTATATTATGTTATCCATGAACATGTACTTGTTATCTTTATCCAAAAATGTTGTGATCGTGTCAGAAAAAACATTGACATGTGTCATGACTTTATATACTTATGAATGTGATGTTCTAATTTTTATGTCATCATAATTATAATTGTCACTATATGATTATTCATTTTGTTATTTTTTTAAGATCATTTTTTTCTAATTTCTTACCATGATCTAATATTTTGTCATCACGCCTCATGACCTGTTATTTTTGTATCTTGATCTTATTTAATTATTCATTTCATTTCTCACAAGATCGTTTCTCTAACCTTTTTATAATATTTTTATCTCTTTTGTGTGGCTAATTGATAATGATTACCCTACTGGGCATTTGAGTTAACTTTTTTTATGTTTATCTATTCCTCTATCTGACTATAAGGTTTTATTGAGTTTATTAAAAACATTTATGGGGTATGTGGTGAATAATTTGATTAATTGTATTTTATAAGTATGGGTTGAATATATATTATGTAATTATTCACAAGAGAAACTAATTTTTTTGAGTTATTTGAATTATCATTTTATATTAATAAAATCTTGTACGTTTAGAACCTAATCAAGTAGTACAATTTTAGTATCTCTCAATTGGTATCAAATAAGAGTGATATTATAATTAGGAATTAGTATTGAGAATACTTTTTTGAATAAATCCTTAAATTGAATATTACTAACTCTATAATATTAGGTAAAGTGTAATTATTTCTTCATATAAGGTTATCATTCATATTGTATTTATTTGGAGTAATATTGAAAAAATGCCATAGTATTTTTGTAATATAAAATTAGTGATTATTATTTGGGGTCGATTTAAAAAATAAAACATCAATAAAAATTTATCAATGAGTAAAATTAATGTGCATTCATATTTTTTAGGGTTGTATAATGAACCAACCATGATTTTATATAAATATTTTATATTATTTAATAGTATGGAAATTGTAAAACATAACCCTATAAATTAATATTTCAAATTTTAGTGTCATATTAATTTTTTTCATTCTATGATAAAAAATTAAGAGAAATTGTATTTTCAACACTAAAATAATATTTTATGATCCATTTATAATTCAAATAATAATTAGTTTAAGGATTAAATGATTTTTATCACATTATTTGCATACTTGAAAATGTTTCTTTTAAATAGGTATGTAACATGTCCTAATCTTAAATAATACTATGAAGTACATGTTATTTTAATTTTCGAATTTAATATTCCAAATATATGAAATTTTATTTTTAACAAATTGAATTTTATTTGGATAAGGTATTCATTATAAAAGTAATATGGTAACTGAGATATCATTTGAACAATAATGTTTACATTCCATCACACCAAAACTATTTACATAATAATTATTAAAACATATATATTATTGTTAATTATTATATAAATTGTAATAAATTTTTATATTTTTTTGTAATTAGTATAATGAAATTAGATTAGGGTGGATTTTTTCCCTAGAAAAAAATGTTTTTAGGTGAATGGTGAAAAAATATAGTTTACGTATAACATATGTTTTATGACACCATTATGATGTAAAAATGGATTAGTAATTTTTAAAATATTTTCAAATTTTAAAATTTGTTTAATTAATTAAATAATATATTTATAAATATTAGTGTTAATTTATAAATCTATAAATAAATTTTCAATTAAAAAATGTTGTTCTATTAGAAATAAAAAAGTATTATTTACTTATAATGTTATATTTAGAAGATACAATTTAGTTTTAGGTGTCTTTAAATTTAAAATAAGACTGTATTTTTTAAAAAAAGATAATGAAACCCTGAGTAATAAATACAATTCAGTCTGAAGCCTAAATAAAAAAATTAATCTTTTATTGGAAATACCCACATAGGCTATATAGACACCACTCCTCCACCTCATTCTCTTCACCTTGTAAAATTTAAAATTTTAAAAATATCTAACCAAATAAATATTTAAAATATTTGAGACACATTACTATGACACAAGTATAACAAAAAATCCTCCTATAATGTTTTTAAGAAAAATCCAAAAGAGACGAATCAAAGAGAAATTTAAGGGTTCTCAAGCCTCTCTTTCCATATCTTATTTGAAATTATTTATTTTAGAATCATTTAAATTTTATATTAACTTGATTGCATTATATTATTACTATTGTATATCCATCCCTTTGATCCAATATCTTTGATAGATTATCCATTTTCTCTCATTAAACCCCTTTAATAAGGTGTTACTATGTTAAAAGCAATGTTTCAATGGTAATAGGTTTCATTTAAGTTGTACCCATACACATTAAAAAATATGAATAATCAATCTATAAACTTTAAAAAAATTTATAATAACACTATAATGATTTTTTAATTTAGGTATTTATTAGTTTCTCTATTATTTAAAGCTATTTTAGAAACATTATTTAACCATGGTTGTTTTATACTACCAAAGTATGTTGGGATACCTTATTTTAAATTATTTATTTAATGGATATTATAAATTTCGAATTTTATGTATCAATATAAATTTAATAATAATTTAATTTTAGGTTTATGATTCTATAATTATAAAATAACCAGGATAATAATTATATTTAATTTAACATTCATTAGCCTTTTATCCATCAAAAACACACCTATGATATAACACTTGTTGATTTGGATCTATTCTCAATAATATTAAAAATTGTTGAACTATTTTACCTTTCTAATGATAATAATTTATAAATTGACAATTATATAGCTTATATAACCATTGGATAGTGACTATCAACCTTTATAATTATAAGGAAGTATTTTTGGAGTTATTGTAAAAAACCTAAAATTAATTGATACATAAAAAAATATTCTATTAAATAAATAATACATGATAACAAATAAAATAATAATAATAATAAGAATTAAATATGAAAAATATTTGAATCAATTAATTGATAAATATAATTTCATTATTTAGGTAATTAGTGGCCATATGAAATGAGTGGAGACTCAAAGAAAAGGTTGTCCTCTGAACCTCAATTCACTAAAAAAATTCTTCACTATGGTATATATTCTCAAATATGACTTATAATAAGTATAATGAAATTATAATGTAATATTTTCCCTTTTTCCGTGAGGTATTATTGTTCTCCTTACCAAAATTTTTCATTTAAAAGCCTTATTTTACATTGTTTGTATGGTTTTCTATTCTAAATATCTATTAATTTTTTGTAGTATTTCTTTTCTACCTACCTTAAATTCCATGTTTTGTCTTCTAGGTCCCATATATATAACCTAATATATTCTCCTTATTTTCGATGTATCAATTTTTTCCTTTACCCCTATACCAATTTATTTTTTATACCTTACATGGTTCATAAGGGACTCTCTATCTCAATTTCTTCTTTTTTGGTTATGATCTCTACCACTCCCTATCTCTCATTTTTACCCATTTTATATATCTCAAATGCTATATTTATGTTCTTTATAATTATTATTTTATTTTATCTATCATTTTTGTCATTATGGTTCCCTTCAAACTATTTCTTTATGTTAAACCCAATTGTGTTTATAAGATAATCTTTTACAGATAAAATATTCATATCCAGGTTTCTTCTACTTGATCTATATTTCATTTCATGTTTCCATTATTAAGACATTTTTTATTTAATTTTTTTAAAATATTTAGTAACATATTTAAAAAATTTATTTTTAAAGTTAATTATTTTTCTGATTTTAAAAAAATATTTGTAAGAATTATAATAACACCTTCAATATTTCTATTCTATTTTCATATATTGTTATAAATTTTTTAACAAACACAGTATTTATATAATATTTCATATAAATTATTATTTTTAAAAAATATATTTTTTTAAAATTATTTTCTTTATTTCCTCCCTTAAAAATGATGGTTGTCCTTAATTATTTCAAAATTTAATTATATCATGGAAATTGTTTTATAGAACTTATGAACTTTCTTATCTTCTACTAATGGATTTATAATTTAAGTTGATATTATTTTATATTACACCCTTCAACCATATCATATTTTATTTTTAATTTAATGGTATATTTTTTTATTATGGGTCACTCTGTTAAAAATATTACTGGATTCATCATCTAAGTTTCAATTTATATGTAGCCTGGTTTAAATGATATCTTTTATAGGGATTAATTAAAATTTGTTCACCGAGGTAACCATATGATCTAACTGTATAGGGAAATTATTAACATATTCATATAAATTGCATTATATATAATGTTAATAAATTTTATTGCATTGTATTGGTTGAATGGTGTTTACCTATATGGACACTTTATTTAATTAGATACACATTTTTTCTCATGGGTTAATCTAGAAATGATTTCTAATGAAATTTTGATTGTTTTCTTATTCATGTGGAATATATATATATATATATATATCATTATTTGACAAGTGATCCTATAATTATATTACCTCACAATTATTTGGGTAAAGATTTGTATCTCAAAATATCAATGCATTATGCATGAATATGATATGTTTAGATTTATTAAAAATAACATTCAAGGATATGATATGGTTATATATTCCCACTATGTTGTAATTAGACATGATATGGATAACAATATACAAAATATTAATATGGTCATAGCATAGATCCCTAACATATGTTATGATTTTCTATGATTTTTCATGTTCTATTTTTTTATTTTAATTTATAATGATTTATAATTATTGAATTATGATATTACATTATATTTTTCTTTCAAGATCATCCCTCAACAGTTATTATATCATGATCTATGATTCTACTATAACATAATATCAAAAATTATTTTGATTATATTATATTATTCCATTAATAATTATATTTCTCACTTAATCATGTATTTTTATAATTTATTGACTATTTATAAATTCATTAGGTCTCGTTGACATTGTTTTATAACTTATTACTCATTTAACATCCCACCTTTGTTATGTTTTCTAATTTCCCTAGATTATCACAGGTGCTTAGAAGTTAATAAATGTATTATAAGAGTTTTATAAAGTATGATATGATTAATGATATGTCATAATTATTGGTTGATGATGTATTTTTTTACCTAGATCCCAAGGATATCAAAATTTTTATTTTGGGGGTCCGTTTTTATTTTAGGTTATGTGAATAAAAAGTATGTACGTTTATTACCAGATTTCAAAGCAGTGGTTTGGGGTATCTAAATATATTATTTCTTAATAATGTATGATTAATAATACCAAGTTTTTATCAATATAATAATGCATATTATATATAATACATTGGTGTTATCTTTCCCCTTATCAGTCATAGAATCATTTTCTTCTTATAAAAATATTATTTAATCTAAATCTACATGAAAAAAATAAATTTCTCTAAAAATGATAAATCGTCGCATTTAAATCATATAATATTATAGTTCATCAACAAATTTTTACCCTAGAAACTAAACCAGGATATGATATAACATGTTGCATAAATTAGAGAACAAAACACACACAAAATGATGTAAAATGATCAAACATATTGATTTAAATTCATTGAGAAGTTTACCATATGTCAATGGAGTGGAGAAAGAATTTAAATATTTTTATATAGAATTATAAAGATTTAATACAAGAAATATCCCAACTAAAACAATTTAGGGATCAGTTGGGATGAAAAGTGTGATCCTCAAATCGGACTTCCTATAGGTCATGTATTAGTGAAATGTACTAAGGGTATAAAGCACATATATAATAGTTACAACCCTTATAAATATCAGGATATTAATCTACGAAACCACTAAAAAAATTCATAATATAAAATAAAAAAATCCCTTAATTTATGTACCATCATACATAAAACCATACCGCTAAATGAAAACCAAAATAAACAACTCTGATGGCAGAAACTCCATGAACACCATCCAACTCCACATGTTGAGAAAATAATTCATGGCATGATATCGAACTAAATCCTATAGTCATATAAAATATTATATATATGTATATTTATAAAAATATATTTGTATACTCATTTTCATCTTCACAAAAATCTATTATAGAAATTTGGAGGAAGTATAATATTGAATCAATGAATAAAAAATGAAAAGAACGTGTCACCTAACTAGGTCAAATACGACCCCCCAGCTCAAAAAATTTTTCTCATCCAAAACAATATACCAGAAATTTGAAACAATTTAAAATATAAAATATAAAGGTACACCTCTTATATAGCTCCACAAAAATAATCATCCCAATATTCCAATGATAAATTTGTAGTTCTCTCATTACCTATACATTTGGTTAACCACATACCATATATAACATCCAAACAACCATAACCACAACCACATACCCTTAACCATGTCACAAAAATATCTATAAACTAAATCATGTAAAATAACCTAAGCATTAAGAACACACACCTCATTTCCTTATCACTTATAAGTCTTCACCATACAACCACAACCTAACCATAATCCCTTACGAAATAATCTTAGGGGATTAAAAACTATTCAATAATTGGAAGATATTGAGGGGAAGATGGACTAGTCAACTATCTATTTCACCACCATCATAGATTTTAGGAATAACACTTGAAACCCAACACCTTATATGGTATCTAGTGATGTTACCCAAATATGGTTGTGGATTGTAAAAATAACTTGAACTGTAGTCGATATACAATATCACATAGTTTCAACCTCTATGGTCTACTACCTAACACACAAAACAAATCCAAACCTATCACCACCACACATAAAAATCCCAAAAACCTTTAGAAAATTTACAAAATAACTCCACCACTACACCACATCACAGTTATCCCATTATAAAGAACCTCCATACCATTTAATATCTAGCCATTTTTTATAAATTTATAAATTTAATTTACAAATTAAAATTTATTTATCATTTTATATTGATTATTAATCTTATTTTTTTCCCATTATATATAGGAAAATCCATTTCAATTTATTATAAATCGTATATCCAACACGTCATTTGTTATTTTAAGAACATAATTCTACCACAATAATCCTTACCAATTTAAAATAATACATTCATTAATTTAAAAACTATATTTTCATTCCCATTAATTAATTCATTAATTTTATATACATTCCGCAATTACATGAAATTATGAGAAACTTACAAATTAACCTTTCTTTATAAGAGCATCAATAACCACATTACCTAATTCTAATAGACACCAAATCAAATCCACCACTTCTACAACATCATCAAATCTATTTAATATTAGTCATGATATGCCACCATCACAATAACAATATATTATTATCCTTGTCTCTAATATAGAAAACCAACCATACCAACACTAATCTAACCTTTGAGAAAAAATATAAATAAAATATAAAACATTAGGAAACATTCTCATTTATTCATGCATGCATTCTAATTCATCTATTCTTGCATAATCAAAAAATATATTAATATCATATTTCTACCTTAAAACTAATTATTGTATTTAAAATAAAAAACCATTTATGAAGAAAAATAACCACGACAACAATAATGATTATATGACAATAATATTCTTATCAAATCATCACACACAATAACACATGAGAAATAACGTGGAAATATAACAATGAACATCAATTTGACTTCTTCCTTCCTAATTTAAATAGTAATTTAAATTATATATGTTAGGTTATATACAATGATTTAATAGCTACAAAAATCAGCATGATAACTCCACATAGAACACATAATGAAAAATAATAGAGATTTTAAATCCCCAACCTAAAATATAGAATCAACCATTATAATATGTTACTCGAAATCATAATACTTCTAAAAAATTTAATAATACTTTGAGTGTTTAGAATAATCTTTTATAGTATATGAAATTTTTTCACTCAAGAAACAAATATATAACTAGAATAAGTGTAAAATAACTGAATTCCTGTTAGTTAATAGTAAATTTATAAATAGAGTAAATAATGAATTGAAATTTTAAATGACATTATTCTCTTGTAAAAATAGTGAAAACAATAAGACATTTTATTCATTTAAGAAATTATATTATAGGAAAAAAATAAAAT
This sequence comes from Viscum album, assembly GCA_963277665.1. NCBI lineage: Eukaryota > Viridiplantae > Streptophyta > Magnoliopsida > Santalales > Viscaceae > Viscum > Viscum album. The sequence goes on from OY728145.1 coordinate 863,787,809, forward strand.
AAGAATTTTCAAATTCTAAAAAATATCTGAATTTCACACAAAAACACAAATAGTCTACCCCTCTCTGATAATTATGAAACCAATTAATACCTGAAAAAAGATAAAATTTCCCATTTTTTAGAAAAACTAATCAAACTTATAAAAGTAGATAGTTTAAAAAATATTCCCCATTTTATGATGAATAAAATAGTTTATTTATAAACTCCTTCAAATTATTAATTCCCCTCTGATAAATACTATTAAAACTGAATATAAATTTCAACAAAAATTATAATATTTAAAATAGTTTAAATAAAGTAAAAATCATTTGAGACTTGAAAAATCTAACCAGGTTATAATGATTTAATAAACGAAGATGTATAATGATTTAATAGATTTGAAAATACATTAAAGGACGATTTTAAAAGAAATTTTATAATCTATAATTTTAGTGTACTTTAATTAGATTTAATATAAATATACAACAGATTCTAACAACATTAGAAAAATAGCAGATTCAATTCAAAAATTCTAGTGCATATATTAACAAACACTATAAGGAATGAAAATATTTAAACAAAGATAACCTCCATTAAATATTTCAACATCCAAAAGTGAGTAAAATCTATTGAAATTCTTCTGAAATAAAAAATATTTTCTTTAAAGGATCTAGGAAAATAGTTAATGATTTAAAATGAATAGTAATTAAAAAAATCCACTGAATATAATAGATATACATATTATGTCCATAATACCAAGATAAAATATAATCTCCTCGATATTAGTGAAATCTAATGATTTAGTAATTTTATGAACAAGTCTTTCATTATTAGAAATACATTCCAAGAATATTTTAACTTTTTGAACATGATTTCTAATAAAATGATATTTATCCATAACATTATTAGGTATAGAGTGTTTAAAATGATTTATAAATATATAAATATCATATGAATTTTTTAACATGAAAGGAAATTTATAAAACTGAATATCAAAATATGTAAAAGATTGTTTAATCAAAAAACATTCAACACAACATCTTGAAGAAGCTATTCATTTTTCCTCAACTGTAGATAATGAAACATGATTTTATTTATTTGAACTCTTAGGAAGTATTTTTTTCCATGAAAATGAAATTTATAACTTTTACTTTTCTTATCATTTTTATATCCACCAAATTAGTATCAAAATAAAATTTCAATTCAAAAGTGGTTATTCTAAGATAGAATAAACCATGATTTAAAGAATGTATATAATATTTAATGATTATTTTAATATATTTCGGCTAACTCTCTTTAGGGTTAGATTCAAATCTAGAGAACATAAAAACTAAAAACATTAAATCTAGTTTAGAATTTTTCATATACCATATTCTTCCAATAGATTTTGTAAAAACCAAAACATCAATAAACATTCCACATCTATCATAATTTAGTTTACATGAAATACTGTTTTGTGTATGTGAGATTTTACTAGAATCTAAATAAAATATTTTAAATAAAACATTATCACACATAGATTAATTTAGAATAAATTCATCGTTACTTTAAAAAAATTTAATTCCTAAGAATACTTTCAGATAACCCAAAAGACTAATTTCTAATTGTAAAGATAAAAAATCAGAAAATTAATTACAATGAAATTCAAATGATGAACCAAATATAATATCATCAATATAAATTTTTATTATAACAATATATATATATTTAAAAATAAATAATAAAATTGGTTCTAATTTACACTTTTCAATATAATTTTTCAAAAGAGATATATATAATTTCTAAAAACAAACACTAGAACCTTATTTTAAACCATAATGTAATTTTGAATTTTTTTTAAACATGATCATGTTTTTTTTCATATTTAAAACTCACGGCATATTTTATATACACTTATTTATAAATTAAAGCATTAAGGAATTCACTTTTAACATATATTTTAAACAAGTTAATCATAAATTTTTTTTTCTATGCTAATAAAATTCTACTTGAGTCTAATCTTGTAATAAGATAAAATTACGCATCAATATTAATTCCTTCATGAATATATCCTCAAGATACTAATATATCTTTATTTCAATATATCGGACCAAATCCATAAAATTTATTTTAAAATTTTTATTTTATTTCTATAACAATATTATTTTTATATCATTCTACTAAAGTTCGAAAATTATTTCTTGAAAACTATTTTAGCTCTTCTAGTATATCAACAATCTAGTTTTGGTCTTGTAATGAATCAAAAATATTATTTGAAGAAAAATTATAAATTAAAGTATTATGTTCATTAAAAATTAAAAATAAATTTACTTCTGGAACTCTAGACTCAATATCACAAATAAAATTATCTATAGGAAAATATTTATGAGTTTTCCAAGATATTTCAACCATTAATAGGTGAATTCAGATTTATTTTTTTAACTTTTTCATATTTAAAATCCCTAAAATCTTCCATAATCTGATATAAATTATTATTCATTTAATTTAATGAATTTCCATCACACTTAACATGGATGGATTCTTCAAGAACTCATGTTACTTTTTATATAATCTATAAGCCTTATTGATATAAGAATAACCTAAAAATACAACTTCATTAAACTTTTAATCAAATTTTAATAACGAATCTTCACTTTTAAGAATTAATACATTAAAATAAATCACTCTAAATTAAGCTATTTTAGGATTCCTACAATTCCCGAAATCATAAGGAGATTTCATTATAATTGTTTTAGGAATAACCCTATTAAAAATGTATCAATTTGTATCTACTACTTCTTGAAAAAATTATCTTATTAAATTACTTTCATTTAAAATTGATATACTCATTTGTTGTAAATTACTATTTTTCCTTCCTACAATGCCATTTTATTGAGGTGTCATATAGGCTAAAAATTTATTAAAATAACCATCTTCTTCAGAAATGTTTTCAAATTCCATATTTAACAAACCATTAATCTTTATCACTTATAATTTATATAATTAGATATACTGCTTTATTTTGTACTTAATTACAACAATAAATAAAGTTTGATAGGTTTCTTTATTTTGGTGAAAGAATGTATGTCAAAGTAATTTTACAAAATTCATGTACTATAAAATAAAATAAAATATTTTTAATTAATATTTTCTGGGTTGAATTGGAACAAATAATTAAATATTAATACGTTGAAGGAGCCTTATTGTTTTTACCTATTTAATTAATATTAATGATTATTTTTGTTATTTAACTGTCATAGATAAACAATAAAAATTATTTCACTATGCATTCAGCTAAAGAAAAAATAGTTGTTTTTTATAAAATGTTAGAATTACTCTAAAATTAATATGGTTGAGATTCCTATATAGTAAAATATTATCTAACGGATATAAATTCAGAAACATAACATTCTAATCAGTAAATTATAAAAAAAATTAATGGAGTAAATATTTTCCTTATAGGTAGTATAAAATATGACATATTTATATTTAAAAACTACAAATTTAACTTTTCTGAATATGAAAAATAGACTATCCTCACATTGGTATGAAGTCCTAGTCAAAATTTGTTTTAGGCCATTAATGTTTAATTTTTTTAAAGTGATAATAGTTTTAGTTATACCGACTCCTCCAAACATTTTACCATTCCTTTTGATTAGCTTTAAATGTAACAGTGCCACAATTTTATTTATTGAATGAAGCAATTTTGATGGGTCTCTAGTCACGAGTCTCGAGAATCTAAATCCCATTTACTAAATATCTTTATTGACACCCTCATGGATATTCATTAAAAAATCAGTTAGAGGATATTTTTGGTTCCAATGAAATTTGGGTCCAATGGGACTATTTAACGAATTTTTAGGAATTCAAACTTAATTAAAACATTTATTCATTGGTAATATATACTAAAAATATTTAAAAATAAAAACACTAGAGTTTTTAATATATTTTTTAAATCCCAATGAATAATTATTTGAAAAATTATCTTTCAATGTTTGTCTAAAACAAGTAATTATTGATACACTTTCTTTAGAGTTTTTATAATTAATTTTTTATATATTATAGGTTATTTCTCATCATATGAATGTGAAAAATAATTTTTTTTATTTTGTTCATACACATCATTTTCTCATATAATTACCTTCTTAGAAGAAAATAGATATATCTATCTTTAAATATTCATCTTCTTTCTACATATATTAATTTTATTTCTTGAGAATTTTCATAGTTATCACAGATAAAATTGAACTTGATTTCTTGATCTTCATTATTTTACAAAATAAAATCATTACCTTTATCATTTTTTTTCAAGATGCTTATTTTCATAAAACATAATCATAATCTATTAAATTTTATTTTTATTTAATTCATCTTACATATTTTATTTTTTTCCAGAATAATTTTTTAAATATTAAATTTTATCATATAACTCATAAATAGTGGTTTTTTACAATCATATTAACTTGAATCATAATATGAATCACAGAATTGATTTATTAATTCCATAAGACAGAAAATTATTGATTCTAGTTTGGTTCCATATTCATCACTATAATCTGAATCCTTTTTGAAACTCAAACCAACTACCAATTCTCACTTCTATTTCTTACATATTGTTTTATTATTTTTTATTCTGTATCATTGGGAAGTCAGACTTGATTTGGACTCTTCTTATATAATCCAAATATGTTAAATCATAATTATCATATGAAATAACCTTTATTTTTCTAATTTCATTGTAACATTATCTATGTTAGTATTTTATAAATATACTTTAACAAAACTTCTTTCTTCTACTCATTACCTAATAAACATGAGCAGATTTATCACACTCACTTACCAATATCTTTGAATCATGATAGTATGAAATATTCATAGATTGAAAAGAAATATCTTTCATTTTAGTTGATCATTATTCAAATACATTTTAAAATTCCATCTCATATTGTAATAAATATCTAATAATATTATTAGGAGTATATTCCTTAAGTATTTTATTTTTTCTATATTTACCCTTTTAGAATTTCATTTCAATGGTAATGATATTACGAATCATTTTACAAGAATTGTACTTTATATAGTTTCTACCAATGTTCTCATTCCATTTATAATAATAGAAAACTAAAGAAAATATATTTTAATTACATCTTCTCCACCCATTTCAAAATCATAATATTTATCTATTGGAATTCACAATTTCTTATCTTTTTAACTTATATATTTTATAATGTGTTGACAATATAATTTTCCAAATATTGTGTGTGTATGTTTCAGGAAAATATATGAATAAATATGTTTCATTAAATAACACAATATAAAATATTCATAACTTTATAGGTTAAAACGTACTTTACCACCTCATTACCAAATAGAGTGTCAGGTTTAACTTATGGAAACTTTTAAGATTTTATAGATTTAGTGAAATTATATATAATAAGTTTATTAAATAATTTTTCTATTTGAACCTTACAATATCTATATTCAATTTGAGAAATATATTTAGCCCTTTCAGGAATATAGTCAATATTAACACTTTTTTAGAACATCTCAAATGATATTTTCCATTAAATGGTTATGTTTATGGAAAATGTTATCATATATATATATATACTGTAGAGGTAAAATATTAAATATACTAGAGGGACCTTCTCAGATACCAATTGTTGGTATGAGATATAGAGATGGTCGAATGGTTAATTGGAGGATCAATTCCCCCCTTTAATTTTTTTTATGAAATTCAGAATAATTTTAAGAGTTAGATAATTAATTCAATATAAAAATATAAAAATATGAATACAAAGATTTATATATTATTATGTATCAAAGTGATCAGATTTCAACTCTTCATTTATCTTTATCTCAAGTAAAATGGAACTAACTAAAAAAATACTCTTTTAGGGGATTCAAAAAACAATTGGAATCAAAATAATTAAAAATGTAGTTACAAGCCTTACACTACTATATTCTTTGACCTGGAATCATAACCTAAATATTTTATCCTTTTTAACCTATAGGTACACCCCTTAAACAATACCTTTTGAAGAAGGGATAACAATCCATTATTTTTTTAATTCTATATCCCTAACACTAAGACTTATGTTATAATCTGGTAGTATAACCCACGAAAGATACTTATTTTAAAATCAAAATTTATATAACAAATCTAATTCAGAAAATAATAATAATAGTAATAATAATAAATGAAAAACTAAATAACCAGATAAATATTGATTTTTAGTTATCCAAGAAACTTTTTGTTCACCTCAAACAGTGTAAACAATCATAATTCTATTTATATGAGGATGTTGATAAAACATATAGCTTCTAAATATTTATTTTGGATTAATTTTCTTCCAAAATTATTTCATATTTTCACATTAATTTTATTTTATTTATTTATTATTTTGATGAATTTATATTTTATATAGATTATTTATCATCTTCATTAGCTTCTAGTTTGGAATTTGAATATTTCATATCAATTGCAATTATTTTTTTGTAATGAAAGTAGTCTTGTAAAATTATATGGGATCACCTTAATTATTCGCATACTATTAATATATTTTCATTGAAAATATATAAATAATTAAAATGTTATTAAATACATCAATAATAATTGTAGATGGTCCCCATATTCATGTGAACTATTTCCATTAATATTTTATCTACTTATAATACTAAAATCTAGATAAAAAATATTTCATCTATATTCTTTTAAGAAAATTCAATGCCTAAAAAGTTCAAATATTTATACATTATATTATCATAAGTTTCTTCTTTTTGAGTTTTATATCATATGGTTTGAATCAATATGTTAATTAACATAGTGTTTAGAACACAATGTTGATTCCTTCAGGGTTCCTTTTTTGATTTTATATTTTCATATACTTTGACACTTTATCAATGAAATTAGAATTTAGATTTACCTTTATAGATTTGAAACTATAAAATTTCGTTATATTAATATTATTTTTGTAATATATTTCATTCATAATTTCATAATGTATAATACTTTAGCAACAATTTCAAAATGAAGGGTTGATGACGGCCAATAAATTATTACTTCAATGTATTATTCTTTTAATCGATGAGTATTTTAACATATATAACATCATATATATGAGTAATTTAACATATTATACATCCTAACATATGATTTATTTCATATTATATTTTACAAGATTTCGGTTATTTGAATATATTCATATGATATAATACCCCCATAGAAAAATTTTCAACAAATGATCCACTTTACTTATGATTATGAGTCACTAATTGAAAGGTTTAAACACAAAAAAAATATTTGTCTCACATAAAATTCATATTAGTCTCAATAATTTCATAATACATTCAAACTTATTTCATAATACTTTAATAAGTAACATAAGACTTTTAAAAACACATTGTAATACATTGAATGTAGAAAATAATACAATATACATTGAGAAATTTTGACACACAGAAAGAAAAAATATAACATGAATAAGAATAAAATAATTAAACCTAATATAAATAAGAATAAATCAATAAACATAATAAATATTGAATTTAAAATTTAAATTACATTATATTCTTTTAAAAATGGTGAAAATAATAATATATTTTATTCTCTTGAAAAACTCATTTGAGTGGGGATAAATAAAATTATTATTATTTAAATTATCAAAATATAAAACTCAAGGAACCACTCAATATCTATAATATGAAACTTAAAAAAATTTGATAAATTTGTAGTTTTTAATTCAAATTAGAAAGATTGGGATCCACCACCTATATAAAAGACTATAAAAAACAAGGAACTAATCACTTTGGGTATGAGAGAGGGATAATAGAACTGATCAAGAGGACGGGGAATCTGAATATAAAATAAAATATAGATTTCATCACCATGGTGTTGTGAGGGATTCACCATGGTGTGGAAAATTCTTCTAAATTAGGATTCAACATTCCTATAATTTAAAATATCTTATCACCCCCTTAAGTCAAATGGTTGGTTCATTACATGATATTGTTTGAAAATAATGAAGGCATAGTATGTTCAATAATAATCCTTTTGTTCATAACCCTGATTTAATCCATGAACCACCATATAATAGATCCTTAAATCCATAGTGTATTCAACCCACCACTAAGAATCCATCAAAATTTTGAAATATCATAAACCCATCATAATTCCCAACATCATAATATCCATATTCCACCCAACTTCACAAAAACCAGAATAATGGATTTACTACCATATTCAAATAAATTCAATGTTATTCACCAAGGAATATAGAAAACCACCATTCTTGTTTTGGCCTTTAAGTTCCTAAAACTATTCCATAATTATTATAAAACCCTACAAAATATACTCTAACACTCTAAAAACATGAATTAAAGGTCCTAGAAAATATATCCCTCTATATTAGATTCTAGTGAAATGATTCTCACACTCAAAAATAAAAACAAAACCCAGTAAGTGAGCAAAACATATAAGAAAACAAAACATCATGGGAATCCTCTATAATAAAAATCTCACCATCACTAAAATATGAACTATGGTACAAAGGAAGAAAAATGTTAATAATACCTATATAAAACAAAAATAATTATCTTTATGTTAATGAAGAATCAAAATAAATAAATAAAATAGAGTACACATCATCAACACATGTTCCCACGGATGAAGCCATTTTCCTATAACTAACTACTTTGAACTTTTGAATACATTTATATTTAAAGACACAAATATATTAAAATATTATCAAATAATGTGTATCTACTTGTGATAAATTAATCAAATAATGTTCTTACAATATTTTTTCCATTGAATAAACATTTAAGATCCCTATTGTGATGTGATCCTCAATGTTTTGTGATGAAATTATTAAAATATTCTCTATCATCAAATAAAATAATCTTATGAGACATATATAATGAAAAATCTTATTTATAATGGATTTATAAAGAATTAATATTTATTTTCACAAATGTTTCACTTTTTAATCTCTAAGTGAGGATATTATGAAAACTAATACTCTAATTGAAATGTGGAAATGTACATTTGTCATTCGGTATTACTATATGAGAAGGTGTGAAATTATAATTAAACATGAAATTTTTATTAATGAATATCATGTGTCATATACATTAATATATGGTCAAAAACTATTGCTCTATATTTTTTATTTAAGGGGTATATGCTGGGTACGTCATGAGTGATATGCGGTTAATGAATAATTCAATATAGGAATTATCCCTTTCTAGTTTTTGAAG